>LR990047.1:18920555-20259751 GCA_905147135.1 Blastobasis lacticolella | reverse complement strand
CGAGGGCCCAGGGTCCGCCTTCCTGCTATCTATATCTCTATACATATATGAATAGTATGTGTATATGTCGCAGCCATATGGTTAAATTAGCCGGTTACTAAACGGCTAGCTTTATGGGCAATTATTTAGTTGAAAATTTGCCAGTTTCATAAGAATTTAAAGTGATGTTGAAAGAACGATATTGCCTCGAGTTTACGCAGCTCTTCCACACATTGTTCCAATGCTAACCTACCCACAATAACTTCAAAGTATAATAATAGTTTGCATTAGGTTTCTATTCGGTTAGTTTAGGTTAGCATTATGACAATGAATGGAAGAGCTCCGTAAACTCGAGGCAATATCGTTCATTTGACTTTACTTTCAAAGTTCATGAATTTGGCCAATTTTCAATTAAATAACTGCTTAAATAGCTAGCCGTTTAATTAACCGGCTAATTTAACCATTTGGCTGCGACATATATATGAATAGTGTATGAAACACAGTCGCTTCCCGCCGTCTGTCCCTATGTATCTATGTACGCTAAGATCCTTTAAACTACGCAACGGATTTTAATACCGTTTTCAACAATAGATAGAGTGATTCAAGAGGAAGGTTTTTAGCAAGAAAAAAAGGTAGGTAGGGGTAAAGTAGGGTAGGGGTAGGATGCGACGCAAATAAATGTCTCTACTAAAACGACTTTTATTTTATTCGTCATGTGATATCGAATTTCGAGTAGATAAAATGAAAAATAATATTCATAGAATTCAGGGCTCATATTGTAAATGGTGATCTCCGGTCTCGGACAGATGTTGGCAGACAGCTAGCAACGTTGTTTATTATCTACACGCGCATGTCAGCGCGAGGTGCAATTGTTGGATGCACGTCTGATTTAATGCAATAACGTAATCTGACGTAATAATCATGAATGTCGCCAGTAAGCTAATTACGTAATACTATTGCCAACAATTCTCTGATTTCAATGATTGAAAATTGTTACTTTTGCGATTCCGTATCATCGATTTCATGAGTTCAGTTGATAACAAAAAAAAAACATTTATTTCATACCTTTTTGCCCATATTGTGTTAGTATTAAAGGTCTTATTAACTAGGTGAGTGTCTTAAGAAATGAATTAGGTACATTATTAAATATGAAGGAAATGTCAGTTCAATTCTAAATAAATGTCAAAACAATTCATAATTATATCAATCGGAAATGTCAACTTAAATTACACAATGTCATAAACATTACGAAGACAATCAAATATGCAAGTCAATAAATCTAATTATAACAGGGCAGTCCATCCTGTTCGCCAACATCGCCAGGACGCTGTTGCTCCATTGCATTAAACTGAAGTATCAATACGTTCATACGTAATCGCAAAAGCAACAATTTGAATCATCGAAATCGGAGAATCGTTGGCAACAGAGTTATAATTAGCCTATAGGTCGTAGTACTCGAGTAAGCAATCAGTAGAAATAATTTAGAATTTAGTGCGTGTTCCCTCGTTTAGCGGCTCATCAAAATGATACTTAGGTAATTATTTGTATTATACACTACCGTTTTACGCATTTCAAAGTTGGCCCTATAAGCGTGACTGAGACTGCTGAAGTTATGTGCGTGGTGCTATTTATGTCAATTTATACAAAAAAAGTAAAGTAAAACACATTTATTACACTCAAACACATAGCACATAATTCTTAAAATTAAATAAAAAATATAATCAAACAAGAGACATAAACGAAACAAGAAAAAGAAAAAAGATACTCTAATCTCGTTACCTGTGCCATGTGGAGAGTGCAATGGGGCCACACTCAGCATATGCCACGACAGTTGCCGTGACGCTGGTTTTCAGCTTGCATGATTTGTGTCATACTTTTTAAAAAACTTTTTGTGGTACAAAATCACCCTGAATTTGTACTATTTTAAACCTCCACCGAAAAAAGAGGGGTGTTATAAGTTTGGCGTATGTATCTGTGGATCTGTCTGTGGCATCGTATCTCCCGAATGGCTGGACTGATTTTGATGCGGTTGAAAAGTCTTTGTTTGAAAGCCAGTTTCAACGAAATGGTTATTTTGTTTCATTAAAGTCGAGGGATTTCCGTCATTTTTCTGTCGGTTAGGTAATTGTTCAGCTTAAATACCTAAGCATTTGTACCTCTCCAGTTCCGGAGATCTGGTGGTCGGGCCAGGGAGTAACACTCCCCGACCATGCTGAAGTAGATACTAGCGAAGCAGTTGAAAGCTCGTGTAGATGGCTACAAATCGGTAGAGCTCGTCTAGTCTAAGATGACGCGCCCCACTACTTAGTAAGTTGATTTCGATGTGTGAGTGCAAATATTAATAACGACACTTCATCTGTGTGGGAGCCAATGAACGGCGCGTGCTCCGACGTTTGAATCTTACCGGCAACTGAATGACCAATTACAACGGCATTTGTATATGTATTGCGTCCATATTTTAAACTTGCTTGTGTGCGTTAATGCGATAGTGGGGCGCGTCATTTTAAATTAGACGAGCTCTACCGATTTTTACTACCTATGTGGTTAATACGGTATTATTTCAGTAATGTAAACCCTGGTTACTATATAATATTATATGCATCAGTTTTTTTATTTGGATGTGTAACAATTAAAATCTAAAGTAGCTAATAGCATCTATCTATCTTCTCCTTCTTCAACATTTCGCCGTCCAGCTCTGGACACATGTCTCCCCCAGTCTCCTCCATCCCGATCGACAGGCAGTCTTCCTCATCCACATTTTCCCGGTCATCTTTGTGATGTCGTCGGACCATCTTTCCTTTGGTCTACCAGGGTTCCTTGTATTCGTTCTTGGCCGCCATAAATTAATTTTTGACTCCAGCGTCCATCCGAGCACCTCATGAGATGACCAGCCCACTGCCACTTCAATCTGGCAACCCTGTTCCCCACATCTGTAACACCGGTCCGTCTACGTATCTCGGTGTTCCTGATACGATCCCTTAGGGATATCCGTAGCATAGCTCTCTGCGCAACCTTCAGCCTTCGCATCATGCCATCAGTGAGTATCCACATCTCACAGCCATAAGCCAGCTTCGGTAAAATGCATTGATCGAACGCACGTGTTTTATATGCAGTGGCATGTTAGATTTAAAAGTGGCCTCCATTTACCCAAAACTCGCCCGTCCAAGCTGATTCTGCGCTGAATATCGTCACTATTGTCGCTGTCCATATTTATTACTTGCCCCAGGTACAGATATTCAGTGACTACATCCAAGGGAATTCCTTCGATTTGAACATGAGGTGATATTGTCCTATTAGTCATTACCTTTGTTTAGCATCTATCTACGAGTATACATAGTATTAAAGAAAGTCGCTTCCCACCGTCTGTATCTATGTACGCTTAGATATTTTAAACTACGCAACGGATTTTAATGCAGTTTTCAACAATAGATAGAGTGATTCAAGTGGAAGGTTTATAAGCAAGCAAAGGGTAGGTAGTGGCCAAGTAGGTGTACGCGAACGAAGTCGCGCCGGGTCCACTAGTATAGCATATAGAAGATATTCTAGCAAACATTGTCAATACATATACTAACCAGGCGTTTGTTGTCAAGCTAAATTGCATACAGTTCCCGCTAATGAGGCGTACATACGTGTAATAGCTGATACTAAACATTTCATTACATATGTGACGTCTTTGTGTATTATTTTATATCATAATGTGCAGTTTGATCTATGCACCATACATGGGATAACTCTGTAAATACAGTTATTTCGTTCTAGACTAACGAGGGGTTAACCTGCGTAATTGAGTACAAGAAAATTTCTACTTTGAAACGATATTAGACATATAGCTTTGTAATGATAGTAGACATATAGGTGCACAACATGGCACAAAATATTTTTTTTTTTACACAATCTATGATCTGTTTATACTGACTAGTCCTATTTGGTGAACAAACAATGCCCAAAATCACGACTTGCCGTATCAATCACGCTATGTATATTGTGTAAAGATGTCGAGAATTATACAATAAACATGTAGAATGTGAATTTCGACGAATACTGCTGCATATTAGCCATTTAAATACATAATTTCCAGTCATCGCATTCTCTTTGCTGTAGGCTTGCTGGAAGAAATTTCTTTTTAGAAATAAGTAGATAGTGTCATGTGTCATGTATATATTTACCATATCTTTGTTTCAATTTTTGTGTGCAATAAACTATTAAATAAATAAATAATTTCTGTAACCAAATAAGACAAGTCAGTCTGGACAGATTATACGACTTTTCGTCGCAATAGTACTTAGATATCCTCTTGTGTGGGGTTTTAGAAGTAAAAAAACCGGTCGGCCTCACGTCCTCTTGGCAGTTTCGCTTTTCAGACACATAGTCACCAAAATGAAAAGTGATAGTCTCTTTTCTTGTAGTCGATGAAGTAGGATAACTTACGGCGCCCTTACAGTCTATTCACAGGGTGTTCTATGTATAATAAGTAAGTATTTAAAAAAAAAGTATGTAAGTAGTATATCAGTTATCTAGCACCCATAGTACAAGCCTTGCCTAGTTTGGGGCTAGATGGCGCTGTGTGAATTAGTCCACGAATATTTATTTATTCTTATTTATTTATTTAACATTTATTGCGCACAATTAATAGTACAGCTTATTTCTAAAGAAATATCTTCCAGCCGACCAACGGAAGAGAGAGGGCGAAATCGAGAGGCAAATGGCGTGCACCTTATTTGTGGCTAAGCCGCGTCCGGCAGAATATAACATCGACCCCTTGTGCTCAGGGGTGTTCCACCCCGTCCCTACGGGGTGTAGCATCCGATGAAACCTGAAAAGCCCTTCCGGCTACAGGTACTCCCAGGGGGTATTTAGCACGTATGCGCCTAGGTTTCTTTTTGGCGAGTCGTGCATAACCAGTCCGGCCGGCCGGCTGGTACTCATGAGAGTTCACCTCCTCCCTCCCAACCGCTATACCGGAGGGTGCCCATTTCCTTTGCGTTGGACACAAAAAAAAAATCAGGGGTGTTGCTTATGGTGACTGATGATTTATAAATGAAACAAGGCGATTTTAGGTTGATAATTTTATCCCGACGACGTTTCAATAACTACAGGCTTAGTCATCGTCATCATCTTCCGAGCGGTTAGTCCGGATTCTGCCAGGGTCCGCTTTCTATCCGACTCATTCTTCCACTTCACTCATTCTTATTCATGTTCATCAATTCTGTTTTCGACTTATTTTTCAGGCCAATGACTAAGGTGGCATTAACCGCGATTATTTTTTTTATCTACACTTACCTTTATCACGTTGAACCATAAGATAAAAAAAAGTATATTAGGATATAGCATTTTTATACGATTTTTTAAGTAGCTGCTTCATACAATAAATTGTTTATCATTATACCAAATTAAATAAATTTTTTGATGGCTGATTACTGAACTGTATGTATTATTTTCCCGCCAAACAGATTAATATGTTTTTCGATTGTTACTGTTGTTTGTGTATATTTTTTCTTGTTTAAAACGTATAAAAATTAAGGTAGATAAAATAGTGTATGCAACTGTAATTATAATTACTTATTAAAACACTCGTGTCATACTATTATTACCCTTTACGAGTTACCTGTGAGTCCCGGGACCTTCTGGTCCTGGCGCATCGATTTGTTGTGTTTTCAACATTACGCTCTCCAACTCTTTGACAACATGACGATATAATAAGTATATTAGCCGCTTTTATAAGTTGTAGCGTGGCGATATTATCGTGGACGTCCACGATATAGGGGCCAGGTGGCGTGAAAGGGACGCGTATTGAAAGGGATAATTCAAATAATTGGTAAAATAAGAAACGTCTCGAGATGCCAATATTTTTGTTCTATCGGAACCCCTAAGCACAACCATTCGCACCAAAACGTCATACTCCTGTCATATTACATGTGGTCTTTCATGCCACCTCCCCCTATATCGTGGACGTCCACGATAATATGGTCAGGTTATAATCCGCGTCATGAAAGAAGAGACTTGTCAAATGGCAGTAGAGGGGATTTCGCGCAGGTAATCGCCTGCTAAACAAGTCGAACCACGTGACGCGCCAAGTCTCTTCTTATTTGACACTAGTTGTACAAAATATAAAAGGGCTTCATTTATTTATTAAATTATTAAATACAGTATGTTAAATGCTTAATTGTACTGTATAGTAAAGTCGCCACTAAGTGCGAGACCTATGCCGAAAGGAATGCGTTTTATTTCGATTATATTAACACAATTCCTTGACAAGGGAATAAAAACAAAGTAAAGCAAACATGTTAACCTTTCTGCTGTATATATTTAATTTATACCACTATGTACTGTTGCCTTTTTGAGAAAAATATAAACATATTTCATTCTCAAACTTATCCTTACACAATATAAAATAAAGCTGCTTTCCGTGCCTGTATGTCTTTCTGTCTGTCTTATCTTGGCTTTAATGTCCCGGTTGTCCTCTCGCACATGAGAGCCCGGGGACCACCTTGACCATGATCTAGGATTTGGCAGATCAGATAATTACATTAGGGCGACTGCCGTCTGACCTCAGTGACCTTGCTACCAGGGGAACCTGACCAGTTTGGATCATGGTTGCACATTCAGTCGCCCAAATGTGCAAGTTTCATCACGATGTTTTCCCTCACCGTAACAGCATGTCCTGTCTGTATATCTGCTTACTTTTTCGATGCGGATTTTGATTCGGTTTTCGCTATAATTTTAGATAATTTCTTCCGGAAGGTTTAGATGTTTAACTAGCTTTTGCTCGTGACTTCGTCCGCGTAAAATTCGGTTATAACGTTCCAAACCCGTTCCCTCGGGAACTACACTGAATTTTGGGATAAATTATAGCCTATGTGCTATTCAGGGCTTTAAGCTATATTGCTGCCAAATAGAATCCAAATCCGTTCAGTAGTTTTCGTACGAAGGAGTAACAAACATGCTAACATGTCACAGTCTCGCATTTATAATAATAGGAGGTAGGATAACAGTAGGATAGCATGGGAAGTAGGATAGTATACATGTATATACACCACAGCCTGACAATGCCAAGTTCTTTAAGTAGATTTAATAATTAGGCAATATTTTAATTTTGTTAATAGTAAGTGTGTCTTGAAATTTGTACCTATGAGATTTTTTGTTTAAATGGCGTCCAGTGGATAATGAATGATTTATTTATATTTTTAATCCCCGACGAAAAACAGAGGCGTCATAAGTTTCGACGTCCGTGTCTGTGGTTTTGTGTATCTGTCTGTGATTTGGATGCGGTTTTCTCTAATTGAAAGTCAATTTAGTCGAGATGGTTCTTAGATTTGTTTTATTAATCGGTTTTATAGTTTAGAAAACATGTGGTTTAAGTAAACTACGTCGGGGATTTCGACTTTTCATGCCGGTTAAGTTATAAAGTAGATAAAACCCGAGAACATTCGTGCGAAGCCAGTAGGCCTAGCCAAGTTGCTCTCGCGCGCGATAAGCGAGAATAAGCGCGACATAGGTATTGCTATCTCTTTCGTCTTAGTATTGAGAGAAAGAGACAAACGCTCTCTCGCGGCGCGAGCTTTGTCGCGGACACACTTGTGCTAGGGCCACTGAGCGGGTCTCTAGTAACATTTTTATGTACTAATTAAAAAATACTGACTTGTCCGTGTGCACTGGGCACTGGCAGTTCCGGACTACAAGAAAGGTCAGATCATAACATCAAAATTGTTTTGGTTATATTCATTTATTGGTTTTTAATGAAATAAAAAAACAAAACAAATTACCATCCGGACATTGTTCGAAGAGTCATTTGTTTTGATTGTATCATGCAGGAGCATTGCCCTAGGCGGATTTCCTGAATGAATGAATAAATGAATGATCTTAGGCCAGACTTATCGCTTGATGTTCACATACCCTTACAATAATGGATCGCTTCACATTTAGATATTACAGCCATTCGTAATTCCACACTGACATTTTCCTATAGGTTGCCATTTTCCTATCTTATATACACGTAATGTAGACTGAGTGGTTCAGTTGGTTAACGTGCCCGTCTGCCTCGCAGAGGTCCCGGGTTCGATTCCCGACCGAGCATAAATTGAAATGATGAATTTGTTGAAAAATTAAAGGGTCTGGGTGAAGTATGTATAATAATTATATATTAAAAAAGTATATAAGTAGCAGTTATCTAACACCCATAACACAAGCTTTGCTTACTTTGGGGCTAGACGGCGCTGTGTGAATTTGTCCAAACATTTTCATATTCTTTTTCTTATCGAGTCTATGGACTAAACTCTGACTCTGACTAATATTCATATCGTATCAGTGACCACCAATCCGTAAGGCCCTTGTTGAAGTGACCGACTCCAGAATTTGTGTTGAACAATCGGTGGTTGCTTATACCATAGATGACGACCTGAGTGGTTCAATGGTCTGCCACGCAAGAGGTCCCGGGTTCGATTCCCGGCCGCGCAGAAATTGAAATGATGAATTTTAATTTCTGTTACGGGTCTGGGTGTTCTACGTATAATAAGTATGTATTTAAAAAAGTAAGTAGTATATCAGTTATCTAGCACCCATAGTACAAGCTTTGCTTAGTTTGGGGCTAGATGGCGCTGTGTAAAAATTTGTCCACGAATATTTATTTTATTTTATTTTATTTATTTAAAGTAGGAGTCTGAATCGCATGCGGATGGTGCGCGGTCACATCCAACTTTAGGAAGGCCTGATTCAAATAAGAACTTCACCCTAAATTTTTTAAAAGGGATTAAATTAGGAGTGATTTGTGATTTAGATTGACTACAGAATGTCCTCTTGTAAACCGCATTGGTTTCTTTTTATTTACTTACAATTGATATTTATCTGCGTATATTTATCATATCTCTCTTTTTGTAGGCTTGCTGGAAGAGATTTATTTTTAGAGATAAGTAGTGCCTGTTGTCTAATATCTAATTTGTGCTATATCTTTAATTTTCTTGTGTACAATAAATTGTTAAATAAAAAAAATGGGTGAGTATAGGTATCTAGTACCTACCAAGGTACCGGAGGCAAAATTCATACCCCGTAGTTCATTGACATGTCAGTAATACAATTGGGGAAAAAGATTTATGCAAGTAGGTACGTAGGTCGATTTTTGAGTAGGCTTACACGGTTTCTGGCACTTCGTCAATCGCCTAGTTACGAGTATCTATTCCATGAGTCCCTTCTAACAGAAGATAACGGCGTCTAGCTCTAGCACACACGGAAATCTTATCTTCCGGATACCACACAGCTAGAGCACAGTTTTAAAGTAAAATATACTTAAAGTACTCACCACGGTCATTAGAAACATATCGTTTTTGGAGTACTGCGCTTCGCCCACGTACAGAAAACATGCGCATGCTGTCAGTACTGTCAACATTTTGTAACTTGACATTGTCTTTGATATTGTTCGAAATGCGTCCTCGTGATAATTCTTAGAACTCTTTAACACATAGTAATACTATTTTACGTTTGTAACACAATTTAGTTCGTTTTGTTTCTCATACGTAACTTCACTTCCTACCTGATTACGAATAGTTTTTTTTTATTATATATATTTTTTTCTCTTATCGCTCGCCGCTGTGTTTTGTAAACAATGTGTCTCGTAATATGGAAATGTCGAGCGTTCTCGGCGTGAGTGCGGAATGCGCAGGCGTTTTGTCCCGCGGGCATTTTTATCGTGAGGCGTCTTCTTTGGCAGGGACGGATTTGGACTGAAGATTTTTTTTTGTTTTTCTTATTTATTTATTTAACAATTTATTGCACACAATATAAAGTATACAGAAATTACAAAACACAACAGGCACTTCCCTTCTTTCACTTTCTTGTGTCTCGATCGCGGTCGGTGTTGTTTTTTCTTTTATCTGTGTGTGTCTCTTTTTGTTTCGTTGAGTAGGTAGGTGTGTGGTGGCAAGATTTACATATAATCTCGTAAGTATTTGGTAGTTTACTTTTCATTTTAATTTTATTTAAAATTTATACTTAATAGGAGAAGGAGCAAATCCTTCTGTACATTTAACTTATAATTATGTGCTTATAAAGTTATAGTTTATTCATTTAATTAAATTTATTATGCTACTGTTTTTTGCGTGATATGATAAAGGAGCAGACAGCCCATCTGATTTAATTTAATTTTAAATCTTGGACGATCACTTAATAGAGACATGTTTATTTCTATGATAAATTAATGGTATGGTTCTTAATTTAGACTAGCTTTTGGCCAAGAATTCGACCGCGTGGAAATCATTTTTAGAATAGTTTATCTTTTCCCGAGCGACCATTTTAAGTGACATGAATATATTTATTTGTAAATAAAAACAAACACACTTTTATTTCTCTTTTATTATATTATGTATACATATAGATAATCAATTTTCTGAAGCTTACTGGCGCGCTTTTATGTACATTATTATATGCGTGTTCTCATGTTCCAAACAAATAATATACGTGTTAGCCACCATCTGAGTGCGGCCCTGGCGCCCGTAATGAGTGACGTACAGGAGCTTCGTGCGATGGAACCGATACGCGGCGTACGCATTGCGGATTCGCACCGACACGACATTGATATTCACCGTGCGACAATTGCAATTATTTTATTCCTTTTGTTCGAATACTGCTGAGGCCACGACGTAATATCCTAAAGAGACTGCGTGTACATTTTAACCTCCGACGGAAAAAGAGCGATGTTATTAGTTTGACGTGTGTATATGTGTGTCTGTGTGTAGCATCGTAGCACCCGAACGGATGGAACGGATTTCTCAGTTTAATCGATATTAAATAAATAAATAAATAATAGTGGACAAATTCACACAGCGCCATCTAGCCCCAAATTAAGCAAAGCTTGTTCTACGGGTGCTAGCTAACTGATATACTACTTATATACTTTTAAATACATACTTGTTATACATAGAACACCCAGACCCGTAACAGAAATTAAAAATCATCATTTAAATTTCTGCCCGGCCGCGAATCGAACCCAGAACCTCTTGCGTGGCGACTGGCATGTTGACCACTGAACCACTGAGATCGTTAATATTGCTCCTTAGCTTTGTTTCATTAAAATCGGTTTTGTAGTTGAGAAAATATTTGAGTTTATGTAAACTTGGTGGGAATTATCCGACTTTTTTTGTCGGTTAAGTTAACGACACGGTTAGACTTATACGTCAATCCTAATTTGAACGTCAATTTCTGGTGAACGTCCACTTTCCTCGAATGGCCGCATCCTCGAACGACCACCTCCCTATAAGAACAATATCTCTTAATGAGACATTAGCATCCGAGCGACCATATCCGTGTATTAAAAATATCCGAAATAAAAACTACTATAAAATCCATATCCGAAATAAAAACTATTTCCGCTAATTGCTAAGCGAAATACCGATGACACTTCAAAATGGAAATACTTAAGGACCCGCTTGGGTGCGCGAAATCTTATTTAAGACAGACCCGTACTTTGACCTGCAAACATCTCGTGAGTTCATACTAAAATGAAATACGACAAACACTTCTTCACTGGTTTTGATCACATCTCGTGTCTCAGTCCATCCCTGTTATTAAATTGTTAATAATAACTATTCTTTTCTATGTTTATACAGTTACACTACTTAACTGATGACTGAAAAAACTTAGTAGAATTGTAGCGAACACTCACCGTGTTAGCTATAAAACTAGAACCCGGCTTCGTTGCGCTAAGGCCGTCCAGCAGAGAAGCACTAACCTAGTCTATAGGTGTTAAACAAGGAATCATACATACAAGTTATTTTTATATTTGTTTAAATGTCGAAAAATTGCTTTTTCCAGCTTAGCAAAGGTAATTCTATGACAAACCTATTTGGTCCTTGTTCTATGTAGGTAACTACCTAAGTATGTGTTGTGTCCGCGCCTGATTTCATTTTTGGGAGAGTTTCTTTTTTCATCTTTAGTTTAAAATTTTTTACTAGATATGGCTATGCCTCTTATCGACTTAACTTTATCAGAGAGTGAGCTGCGTTCAGAAAATACGCTGTCTGCTTAATGGATAGTTGTCCAAGGCCATTCAAAATGGACATTTCGACCAGTTCTTTTTCTCTATTCATTATTAAATAACTTTACCCAGCAGTGGGATGATTCAGGCGTATATAAATAAATAAAAAGATTATTATATGTCCTTAATTTAGCTTGATTATAATAGGAAATAAGCAAATTTTGACAGTTAAGTTCGGTCGGTCACGCTCTGTGTCAACAAGGAGTAAAAAGTTGCACTCACAGCACATCCTCTGAACGTACCTATGAATTTTTAGACGACACTCCATACGTTATACATAATTTTGTCTTTCGTCAAATCGTCACAGCACAAATGTGTAACAAAGACATACTTAATTTGAACTCATGGACGTACAGTAACATTGTGTTATGTGAAAATATGGTAATAAGCATATTGTTTACCAAAGATTGGGCTGAACAAACGATCCCTTTGTCATAATGCGTTGAAAAAATAGGTCGTTCTCAATTACAGTGCCTTCTAGGGCATCAAAGGAGAACTTTAGTAAACACCCCCATAAGTTCATTGTTCCCACATGCATTCCGCGCCGTATCAGATTCAGCTTTATTTGTTGTACGCAAGAGGTCCCGGGTTCGATTCCCGGCCGGGCAGAAATTTAAATAATGGATTTTAATTTCTGTTACGGGTCTGGGTGTTCTATGTATAATAAGTATGTATTAAGTATATAAGTAGTATTCAGATAGCTAGCACCCATAGTACAAGCTTTGCTTAGTTTGGGGCTAGATGGCGCTGTGTGAATTTGTCCACGATTATTTATTTATTTATTTATTTTCATATAGTTGATTATTGTGTACACTGAAAAAGCTATTTACGGGCAATGCTAATGCTATTTTACCCTTTTCGGAAATGTGTGCTCTTCTCTCTATCTGTCTGTATAAATATCTACCCTTAACATTTTAATAAATACACACTTATAAATTATAGGTTATAATAGACTGTGAGGGTGCCGTAGGTTATCCTACGTCATCGAATAAAAGAAAAATGCCACTTTGTAGCGATAGTAGAGGTTTAGGAGACCCACAAACGTTGGGTCCCGTGCAGTCTCTTTTCTTTTGTGACTTTAATGTAGCTGAAAAGCGAAACTGCCAAGAGGAGGTGAGGTAGACCGCTTTTTTAATTCTAGAATCCATACAAGAGGATAAGTAAGTACTATCGCTAAGAAAAGTCGAAGCCTAATCAATAAAAACATATATTTTGTGCTACTGTGCACTGGCTGACCAACGTTTTGTGGGTCTCCTAAACGTATACTATCACAACAAACTGGAATTTTTCTTGAACTCGATGACATAGTCAACCTACATAGTATAGACAACCTACGGCGCCCTCACTATGTATAAATAACGTCACCTTTTATAATCCGCGTCAAGAAAGCAGAGACTTGTCAAATGGCAGTAGAGGGGATTTCGCGCAGGTAATCGCCTGCTAAGCAAGTCGAGTCACGTGACCCGCCAAGTTTCTTCTTATTTGACAATAGTTGTAACAGACAAACTTTTTTTTTTCTACGTACCCTCACCGCCTCATCCAAAAATCACATAAAATAAAACTATGAGACTTTAGTTTGTATTTATTGCGCCATGAGCTCGACATTATTGTGTCTTAGAACTCAGACCACAGATTCAGACCATGCCGACTGAAATGGTAAACTACAAAATAGAAATACCAACATTTTAACATAAATTAATAATGGGTGTGTTTTGACATGTATAGTCATCATCATCACAGCCCATAACAGTCCAGTGCAGGACTTAAGGCCTGTCCCAACTAAAGGAGAGGTTATTGCCATAATAACTCTAAAATATTGGAGATCGCAGTGGTATAAATATAACAATAGAAAACGCTGCTGCTCATTTCCCAGCCTATGGAGACTCTTAGATCTTTTATTTTGAATGCATAAGTCGCCTTGTACGACACTAACGAGTGGAGGGGTTGGTGCTATTCTACTCTGCCGGACACCACTAGTACTTTAATTGAATTTAAAAAAACATACAAATCATTGGATTAACAGATTTCTGTTCTGCCCTTTTTTTCTTACCAAGAAGGGCAGATACATAGGATCTTTGTAATCGACCACTGTATCATACCACACAGCATCTCCAATCAAATACAATTTAAAACAAAAAACAATGTTAATATAATAACACATCCGCATAATAGTACAAATTCGATGTTATTAGTGGCCCGTAACTGTCGTAAATCAGTTCCTAATCTTTAGAGACCGCATCCGTAATACTACACTCGTACAAAAGGCAGCAGTCGTCAACCTTCAATAACCAGTATAAAATGAGCTAACATTGCTATGGGCGTCCATAGAGATGCCAGTTCATTTTATACTGGATGATAAGCCTTCTGTGTATAATAAAATATTGTTGTTGTTTACGTAAATGTGGTCGACTATGATCTAATTTCCGTATAATGATCGACCGCGGACCATATCGCTCTCCGAATAGTAATTGAATAAGCAATTAGAAGTTGCGGGAACATTTTATTCGACAGCCCTGTACAGGTGGACATTAGACTTCCTAATAGTGGAGATTTCCGGTCGCGGATGATAAGGTTTCTAGGGTTCCGAAGCTCTAGAGGTAAGAAGGATACCGCCGTTACAGTATTATTCATAAAAATATTTTATAGTAATTTAAGGTTATTAGGCCTTTTTTTATGTTATCCGGCAGACAAACAGGCATGCGGGCCACCTGATAGAAAGTGGTCACCGCCGCCTATGGACACCAGCAACACCAAGGGTGCTACCAATGCCTTGCCCGCCTCTAAGGAGACCTCTAATATACCTCTCGAACGATCCCATGTTATAGTCAAAGGAAACACTGAAGCTGGAAGCTCATTCCACGTCCGAATCGTACGAGCGAGAAACGTTCTTTCAAACCTTTGTGTGGTGACCAACAGAGGGTCTACGTAGTGGGGATGGAGATAATCATTGTTTTATTGGCTATGAAACAGCGAAAACCGAATTAAAATCGATTAAGGATTTATGAAGTTAAAGACTGATTTGTAACGCCAGAAATGTTTTAGCGTATATGGAAAAATATGGGGTGGTTCGATACTATGCTCGCAAGTTTATTTCCAAAATAATGCTTAATTGTCTTATAATGTTTAAGAGACTTAAAGGCCTTAACTTGTTTGTGGTATATACGTAATTGTTTCAATTTATGATGATGTTGACGTCAGTGTGTCAATTTATGTCTTAATCTTTGTCTAATAAAATTTTAGGGCTTTACTTATAAGATTTAATTTAATGAGGAGTTTTCCAATAGGTATTTAAGGCATTCGTAACCACTCATTAGATGGCGCCCCGACAATTTTGGTAATTGATAATCGCTTGAAATAGGTTCTTAGCAAACAGGATATAAACACTGGGTACGTTTATTGGATAATATTATATTTGTCAATAGTTTTTAACCATTTTAGAGGTTGTAATCATAATGGAACATAGTGCCAATTTCTGTAAATATTTCTTTTTACACTTCGTTCAACCTTTAACAGTTATGTTTATATTAATAAACACTTTATTTTCAAGTTTAGTATTACTTGGCTGCATGAAATCACTGCCACCATCATACAGATTTAAAGAAGATTACCAAAATTGTAGGAGCGCCATCTATTGATGCTTTTCGAAACAAACTATCAATACCTAGTGGAAAACTTCTCATTGAATCTAATAATTAAAGGTCTAAGATCAAAACTACGAAACCAAGCTAAGGTCTTTATTGCGATTGATTTCTGGAGTCAAAGTCCGCCCTGCGGGATCCCGCAAATACCAGGATCCAGCGGGACTAACATGGTTCAGTCCCGCAAATACCTGGATTGAAATTATCTTGCGGGATTGCATTCCCTACTCAGAACACTCCCCATTGTACAGCTGGTAGAACATACACAGGGAGCCAAAGTCCCTGCGATCAGCCAGTGGTTCCCAGTGGCCCGTATGCCTGTTTGTCTGCCGGATAAAAAAAATCTATCATACATCAACTCATCTCACGACGAATCAGCACGAGACGACCTGGCTACCTTGTTTTGAAGGTACGCAAAAATTACGGCAATCAAATGAGTTGTTACGAAGAAGTGCAACTTTATAATAACCTACCCTTCCTATTAAATCGTATCCTACTATATTAAAAATATTGAGTCGTTGGTTATAAAAACATAAATCGTCTGAGTATATCCTATCTAATTGAATTGAAGCTATACTTAGTTTGTAGTTAACATTAAAAAAAAATTTCGTTGGTTCCAAGTGACTCTTGATAATGTAATGTGGAGTGCCAATCTAGTACTTACTTCAAGATTCCATACATTGTGAGGTTCATTACTTATGTTCTTTGCGATGCGAATGTTCAATTTGCTACCTACATACCTATTGTGTAAGTGACTGATTATGTTTATACTTACTACGTTGACGCAACGACCCAAAACGTGTCTTGCCCTCCGACACTAAGATGTTCCATTCCAGTCAACCCGGAGTTCCAACAGGTCTCTTTCCACTTCGTCACTCCAGCGACACATGGGACGTCCGACCGGTCGCCGACCACTGGGTCGTCCGAAGTATGCTTTCTTCACTTCCCGATCCTCTCCCATTGTTTTGCCTATGATATTAGGCTCGCCGAGCAGGTCCGACCTCCTTCCGGACTCCAATTGCCGTCCTCTCCTGGTAAATTATGTTTATAATGAGATTAAATTGCTATTGGATTGCCAGGCTACAGTGGCAGTGGGCAGGGCACATAACTCGAAGAATAGATGGCCGATGGGGCAGTAAAGTTCTCGAGTGGCGATCACTGACGGGTAGGCCTCCCACAAGATGGACCGACGACCTAGTAAAGATCGTTGATATCAGCTGGATGCGGAAGGCACAGGACCGGCCTTTGTGGAGATCTTTGGGAGAGGCCTATGCCCAGCAGTGGGCATCTTTCGGCTGATATGATGATGATGATGAGAATAAATGATCTTTAAAACTAAATCTAACCTAACTACGCATGGTAAACCCATCGAGTTGGGGCTCATTTGATTAGCTTATCATAGCGAACGCGCGATGAAAGCTTGCTATAAAAAAATATTTTTCATTTGAACTTGTTTATTGTCCTAGGCATTTGACCGGTATCTCGCGTCATGGCGGATGTTAGTTGCGAGTGAAGTTTGTTGGTAGATTATTAAAATTGTGGTTATCTTTGGTGTTCAATAACTTCACAATAATTTACAGTCCATAGTACTTGACATTTAATTTAATTATTTTATTAGGTACCTATTTTTACTGTGTGACATTAATTATTGTGTTGATATTTCTTGAGTATTATTATACCTGTGATTGGATATTATTTTGACACCATTTCAACTTTATTACCTATTGATAGTAACACACCTAATGACCCTAACGTCATTGCATATAAATTAAATAACAATCCAATTAATTTTTATCATATTTAGTATTCTGTGACACTCAATTGACAATACTTAATTGTTATATTCTCATACAATTGTAGTCCAAGAAATCTTTAATTTTAAAGTAAGCTTTATTAAATAGGCTTTGATTGTGTTTTTAAACTTCTGGTCAGGTTCCCCCGTTAACAAAGTCACTAAGACTAGATGACAGTCTACTGTAACTACCCGAAATCCTGTATCATTGTCAAAGCGGACACCGGGCCCGCGTACGCGAGCACAACCTGATACTGACGCCAAGATGATTATTATTACTGTACACTTAGAGTACACTTACACCAGTCCTCAGCACGGCTAGCACAGGTGTACTCTCGCTCGCCATAAGCAAAATAAAACCCGACATAGATACCGCTATCTCTTTCTTCTACTACATATATACATAAAGCTCACGCCTGTGTCCCACAGGTTAATAAATAAATAAATAAATAATCGTGGACAAATTCACACAGCGCCGTCTAGCCCCAAAGTAAGCAAAGCTTACACAGGTGGGGTAGGCAGAGACAATGGGCCGCCACTTCGTTCTGTCCAGACACAACTCCCTAGCCTCGCATATGTCCACAAGTCTTTTCATACATCTCCTTTTATTCTTGCCACTTCGCACCCCAGCTTTTTTTAAGAACATTACTGATCTTATCAGTAAACAACGATAGTCTTAAAACATAAATTCCCTCTAATCACCACGCCTTTCTACCCACAGACGGTCCGCGAAGGTATGACCTCGCTGTCGCCGCCTCCGCCCAGCGAGGCCGAGCGGCCCGAGCTGCTGGGCTCGCTGACCACGGAGCAGCAGCAGCGGACCAGCGCACGCGTCATCAAGAAGCTGCGGCTGGAGCCGGAGAAGGAGAAAAAAGATGGTGAGTGAGGGAAGCGAACTAAGGTCACCGACATAGTCCGAAGAATTGCCAAGCTTAAGTGGCAGTGGGCAGGTTACACAGCTCGCAAAACGAATGCCGATGGGGCAGGAAAGTTCTCGAGCGGCGACCACGTACCGGAAGATGTAGCGTGGTTAGGCCTCCCACAAGGTAGAAATACGCTCGGTATAGACCACACCAGCCGTACTAGCTGGATACGGAAGGCACAAGACCTCTGCGTGACAGGCCGGCCGATGTTAACCACTAAACCACTCAGTTCGTCAAACCGTATGTCTTCTAGTTCTTTCTCTTTTACCTTCAGTTGTATTTCCTGCGCCGCTCACTTCTGTGTTTCATGTAGTTATTTTATACCACTAAGGTGGCAGACAAGCTTACGGCCTGCCTGGTGGTGAACAGTCATCGCAGCCTATGTTAGTATAATAAAAAAGAAACATTATTTCCAGACACAGCTGAGTGCGAGACCCCAAACAAGATGGAGGACAAAGAGCTCAAGTTCCCCACAGTAAAGCAGCGGATGCCCAAGGCGCTCTGGTCCACGGACGAGAAGAATCTCTTTTTCGAGGCCTTGAACGAGTACGGGAAAGACTTCGACTCGATCACAGCGTACATATGCGCCAAGATGAAGAAGAAGGGAATGCCGGATAGCAATCTGAAGACGAAGACACAAGTCAGCCACTTCTATTACAGGACCTGGCATAAGCTGTCCAAGCATGTGCAGTTCGATGAGAGTGAGTATGTTTTTTTAGCTGTGTTCCACAGAGAAAACTAAGTATTTTTTGTTATTATTGTCTAGGTAGGCCTATACGATTCAAGGATTAAGGAGTTTCTTTCTTTCTTGAGATGGATCGATTTCGTTACAGTTTCCTTTTATTTACAATTTAATCGAGTTGGCTCTAGCTATGTTGAATTAAAATTGGCTCAGCACTTTGGGAAATATTTGAGTTTGTGTAAGTAGACTTTGTGTTGTTATTTAAGAACATTGAAACCTGAATAAAAAGAAGAAAAAGGCGTGACGTTATGATTGTACTAGTATCTATCAAAACCTAGACCAAACTCAATCTTAGTAATGGATTGTGATAGGTGTGTCATTCATAATTTGTAATATATAAATGTTGACAGCATCCTTATGTCATCGATAGCGGTCATTCGGTAGAGAAATATTTACATTTATCTGAATGTAAACATTGGTTTGGTTTGGCTAGGTAGAAATGGAACGGAGCGTTGGAGCGTCGGTGGCCGAGTAGTTAAGGTATCCGACTTGTAAGCGAGAGATACCGGGCTTGAATCTCACTGTGGCCATGTACCGATGACTTTTCTGAGTTATGTTCATTAGTAGATAGCTAACCGATGCTCTTACGGTGAGGGAAAACATCGTGATGAAACCTGAACATTCAGGCGACTAAATGTGTACCCATAATCCAATCTGTCAGGTTCCCCTGGTAGCAGGGTCATGGAGATCACATGGCAGTCGCTTCACTGTATTTATCGGATCTACCAAATCCTGGATCATGGTCAAGGCGAACCCCGGGCCCTCGTGCGCGAGTGCACTGCCGGGACATTAACGCCAAGATGATTTATAATTTTATAAACATTGGTTGATCGTTTTGGCTTAGTAGAAATGTAACGTTGTCATACTAATTAGTCGTAAGTATTGTGTTGCCTCGGTAATGCAGTCATTGCTGTCCTTGTATGACTAACGTCCGCATTTGCATAAATATTTTCGTTTGTTTAAAAATACCTATATGTAGATATTTTAGTTTGTTTAAACATTTCTGTACGGAGGTATGAGCTTATTGTGCCGAAGCGTTCCGTAAGTTTAAAAAGAGAGGTGTCATCTAATACATAAATCGTTCCATAATCCAGATTTTGGCAGATCAAATAATTACGGTGGAGCGACTGCCATCTAACCCCCGTGACCCTGCTACCAGGGGAACCTGATCAGATTGGATCATGGTTACAAATTCTTCTATTTTTTTCATTCTGTAAAAGACACGCACAATAACACGCATATTAATACCCCTCGTACGGCATATCGACCGGTTTTACAAGGCTGTGAAACCACCACAATATGAGCTTGTTATTTCTTTTTTCATACAGAACCCTTCTGTACTAACACATATACAGAGACAATATGAATATCATATTTAGTGCCACAAAATGTGTCAAGTGCCAAAATTCCTCGTTCATCACACCCTAATGTCAATGCCCTTTATTTGAAACACTTATGTTTCGTTATGCATCGTGGGAATGTGTGTACAGAAGTCAATGAGGAGTTTTCCAGTAGGTATTGATAGTTGGTTTCAAAAAGCATCAATAGATGGCGCCCCTACAATTTTGGTAATCTTTTTTAAATCTGTATGATGGTAGTGATCTGTATGATACTGAAGTGATTTCATGCAGCCAACTAATACCAAACTTAAAAATAAAATGTTGATTAATATAAACATAACTGCTAAAGGTTAAACGAACTGTAAAAAGAAATATTTATAGAAGTTGGCACTATGTTCCATTATTATTACAACCTCTAAAATGGTTAAAATCTATTGACAAATACAATATTATCCAATACAACGTACCCAGTGTTTATATCCTGTTTCCTAAGAACCTTTTTCAAGCGATTATCAATTACCAAAATTGTCGGGGCGCCATCTAGTGAGTGGTTAGGAATGCTTTAGATACCTATTGGAAAACTGCTCATTTCTGAACCTATCCTGTTAAGGCTTCGTACCGTCTACGGTTTGTTTGCCCATCCATAGTGATTAGAGATGGGTTGAGTTGAATTTATGTTGCGGGGTTTATTTTTTTTGTGCCTAAAAATGGGTGGCAATCCTCGATTGGTAGGAGATGGTGCGGGATAGAAAGAGATGGCGATCTCTGGTGTCGGAGGCTAAGATCCACTTTGTGTCGCCAGCGCAGTAAGTAAGTAAGTGAGTAAGTAAAAATGGGTGGAAGAAGGGGATCGAATTTATGGAAAGTGAATATTCGGCCCATCCCTAGCACTGATGCCAGCTCATTTTATGCTTGTGGTGGATCTGTTTATCTGCTGCCTTGGGTATATTATAAAAAAATATTTTGTTTCCTCAGACGTGAAGAAAGTAGCCCAAGAGCTGTACGCGCTGATAAACTACGGCGAGATGCGCAAGAAGCTGGTCTCGGTCAGTGAGAAGACTTGCGCACGACTCGGGGAATTGGTGATAGGAGGTAAATTATATTCTAGAAATATTTCTTTTTATGTTATACCGCAGACAAACAGGCAACCGGGCCTCCTGGGGCCATGAGCTTTTGGTTTTGATGGGATAAAGGTTGCCGCCAATGTTGACAAGCGAAGATGGAGAAGGAAGAAAAGACTAGGTGTTGTGATTAGGGGACCAAGGGTCCGACAGCTGATCGTCGGAAGTTGTATATATGCCGCGGAGTTGGCACATTTCGCTAGTGCGATTTAGGACGGTCAGCGCCATCTATGTGCTGATGTTTGCCAACCTTGTGTTCGTGTACTCGTAATGTGGGTATCGTTGAGTTTCCCTATTCAGTCACTACAAGCTCTTATAGAAGGACGTGAGCAGAACTGCCCTGCTTAGTACGAGACAAGCTTATGTGACACGTATAGCGCTGGCTCGTTCTAAGTAGGATAGTTCTGTTTAAGTCCAGCTATATGAGCTCATGGTAAGCCCCCTGATGCAAAGCGGTCACCGCCGCCCATGGACACCAGCAACTGTAGTGATATCACCAATACTTTGCCCACCTTTAAAGATACTTCTAGTATACGTTTTATACGATCGTGGTCCATGTCATAGGCCAAAGAAAACACTGTGGCTTAGAGCTCATGCCAAATCCAAATCTTACGATCAAGAAACGTTCTTTCGAACCTTAGCGTGGACACCAACAGAGAGTTTACGAGAATACCGAGAGTACCCAGCCCGTGGTGGGTAGTGCGATGGGGCAGAATTGTGCTGTGGGCACCAGATCCAATAATTCCTCCGAACACTCCCCATTGTACAGCCGGTTGAACACTCGCAGGGAGCCAAAGTATCTTTAGTCAGCCAGTGGTTCTAACTTGCTTGTCAGTATGGGAGCGTCGACGATTCGTGCGGGGCAGAATTTGTCCTGTGGGCTCCATATCATCATCGTTACAACCCATAACAGCCCACTGCAGGACTTAGGGCCTCTCCCACGAGAAGGGCAGGTTATTGCCATCATCTACAGGCTTAGCAGACGGGTTGGAGATCACAGAATTGTAAATATAAAAATATAAAACGCTGCTACCCATTTTCCAGCTTACGGAGACTACAACTTTTGCCCCGAAAACATTAGTCTCCTTGTACGACACCAACGAGTGTAAGGGGTTGCTATTCTACGCTGCCGGACACCACACGGGCACCATATAAAAAGGATTAATTTGAATTTAAATTGTTTTTAAGGTAGTCTGGTGGTGCGAGCTCGGGGTCGAAACGTTCGAGTGAGGACACCGATGTGTCGGGCGCTGCGGCGACTGAACCAGATCACTGGTGAGTACTTTGACCACCCACAGAAATCAAAATAAGATATGTCAGTAGCAGCCCTATGGGCGTGTGAATATGTCGCCATGCAGTCATCTGCATGGATCCGATAGACATCTTTCGCCTATAGTATATGACACTGAGAGTTATGCGCAGTAGATCGATAGATTGCATCGAATACATGGAAGATGAATACAAATTACTAGACTTAATTATAACAATGTGCAAGCTACGGGCACCCTATACAAGGCACATATGCGTGCACATGTAAAGGTATATAAAAGTATACAAATATAGATAAAAAAAAATGTAGCTGAGGGTAGACCCTAGTCAACTCACGTGTATGCTGCAGCAGCGTGTTCGGGTCAAGGCTCAGTGCAAGTATTTGCCCATTAGCAAATCACTGATTTTCAGCCATCACCCTTAAGAGTGTTAAAAGAAGGTACTACGTATTTTCAGTTTAACTGCAACAGAACTTGTGGCTGTGGTCACGATCATGCTCGCACTGTGTTTCTCGCAGCTTTATTTTGATTGTCACTCTCTTTTCGTAAGCAATTTTTATTGGTACACATTCGTTTTACAGTGCTACAAGAAATAGTAGAAGTAAACCAAAATGGAAATAAAATATTTCCTGTTATTGGTACGCGATTTTGACAAGTTTGCATAGATAGTGACGCCCAAATTTGTTGTCTACCTACTCTTTGTAGCACTGTTTAATAGCTGTATAACATTATACTGCGAAATATAGTCAACAGCATATCGACAGCTGCCAGATTACGTATTTATTCCAGCCAATGACACGACTTTATTTTGACGTCAGACTTCACGTCTCATCTCGTGGATTCGAATCGCAAAAACCCTCATGTCTAAAATAGGGCAAAATTCTAAGATCACATTTGCGTCCACAACATGAAGTTCAATTTCGGTCGCGCGAATAAGTTGCGAACATGACGAGTTGTGAACTATATGGCGTCGTCATAAGAAAATGATGACCTATGTCAAATGTGATCTATCAACTGTTCCGCTTTGGCTGGAGCCAACCAACCGTGCAGTTGATTCTAATCCTTACGGTTTATAAAATGAAGTCGCTTTTAAATGCGGGGGACGTAGTTGGACGTCCGACCAAGGTCGGCTCGCCCGCACATCCGAATTAATCCAAAAGCGGCATTACTTTGTTCATTGTAAGGTTCATTTTAAAGGTATATTCCGGGTTTCCTACCGCGTAACTTAGTTGACGTTTGTTACTAATATTACCTGAGTGGTTTAATGGTCAACATGCCGGTCTGCCACGCAAGAGGTCCCGGGTTCGATTCTCGGCCGGGTAGAAATTGAAATGATGAATTTTAATTTCTGTTACGGGTCTGGGTGTTCTATGTATAATAAGTATGTATTTAAAAGTATTTAAGTAGTACATCAGTTATCTAGCACCCATAGTACAAGCTTTGCTTAGTTTGGGGCTAGATGGCGCTGTTTGAATATGTCCACGAATTTTTTTTTTTCATTGGCCTTTCATTATGCGCTTATTACACCTGGCTAAATTCAGAATAAAAAAGTGTGAGAGCAAATCAAAATGGAATGTATTACTAATAGAATAAGGTACAATTTTGTATCACATATGTTACGCGTCGCTCCGCTTTTCAAAAACCGTGATACAAAAATGGTCCTTATTCTATGAGCAATACATTCCACTTTCATATGCTCTTACGCTTTTTGCTTATGAATTTAGGCTACTGAATTTAGTCAAGTGTTATAAGCGCTCTGTGGAATTCGTATTCCACAGAGCGCGCGTGCAGCGGGCACGCGTGCTCGCGTCTGACGGTGTCGATTGGTCGGATCCAGCCAAATCGGAGCGTCTGTTTCTAGTACTATATTGGCCCTGAGCGCTGACCATGAACTCTTATAGCAGGACCTAAACAGAACTGCCCTGTTTAGAACGAGACAAGCTTATTTGATACGTATAGCGCTGTCTCGTTCTAAGCAAGGCAGTTCTATTTAGGTCCTGCTATAAGAGCTCATGGTACGGCCCCTGCCTTATACCTTGCGCATCATATGACCCTCCAATTCGTAATCGTAATTATTATCAACTGGACGCCACAACACAACATTGAATCACAAAAATCACATACATATCAACACACACAATTATACAAAAGCAAATCAAATCAAAACAATAATAAATCAGAAAATTAAATTACGTTGTTTTTACGAAGGAAGAAAGAAAATATTAATTACAATGGACGCCACGACATGATAATTTACATTTAACACAAAAAAAAGTACATAAAACACGGAGACAATTATAGGGTTCCCAGTGGCGTTTTTCGTTACCACCGGCTTACCCTCCATTTGGTATTGTCAGAGCGCGCGTGCGGCGGCCGCGTGTGCTCCCGCCTGACGGTGTCGCTGCGCGCCCGCGACGCGGCGGCCTGGGCGCGGGTGCAGGCCGCCGCGCACAACCCAAGGGCCGCCGCCGCGCTGCCGCTGCGCACCCGCCTGGCCGCGTTCCTCGCCGCGCTGCAGCGGAGGTGGACTCCCGTATCCTTTGACAGTTGATTTAGAAGCGGGTACGGCCGTAGCCTGGGTTCTAGATAGGCGCCTCGGGCTCGCCCACAATCCGCGGGCGGCCGCCGCGTTCCTCGCCGCGCTGCAGCGGAGGTGGACTCCCGTATCCTTTGACAGCTAGCTTAGAGCCTACACTAATAGGTGAGGCTATAGCCTAAGTTATAGATAGGCCGCCGCGCTGCCGCTGCGCACCCGCCTGGCCGCGTTCCTCGCCGCGCTGCAGCGGAGGTGGACTCCCGTATCCTTTGAGAGTTGATTTAGAAGCTACACTGACAGGTGAGGCCATAGCCTAGATTATAGATAGGCCGCCGCGCTGCCGCTGCGGACACGGCTGGCCGCGTTCCTCGCCGCGCTGCAGCGGAGGTGGACTCCCGTATCCTTTGAGAGTTAACTTGGAAGCGGGTGCGGCCGTAGCCTGGGTTTTAGATAGGCGCCTCGGGGGTTGCTATAGGTAGACTGATCGAACCTTTTCAAGGGGTTTAACGTTGTCCAACTATCTCGCGCCTGACGGTGTCTCTTCGCGCCCGCGACGCGGCGGCCTGGGTGCAGGCGGCCGCCCACAGTCCGCGGGCGGCCGCCGCGTTCCTCGCCGCGCTGCAGCGGAAGTGGACTCCTATATCCTTTGACAGTTGACTTGGAAGCTACACGGACAGGTGGGGTCGTAGCTTAGGTTCCAGATAGGCGGCCCGGTGTTGGCGAAATAAATCGGAGTGCAAAGTGGTTCGGTTCGATTTCCACAATAGTTTTTGGTAGACTTTTATCGAACCATTTTCAAGGGGTTTAACGTTGTTAATGTACGGATTGTTCAATTATCTCGCGTTTGACGGTGTCGATCCACGCCCGCGACGCGGCGGCCTGGGCGCGGGTGCAGGCCGCCGCCCCGTATCCTTTGAAAGTTAACTTAGAACCTACACTGATAGGTGCGGTCGTAGCCTGCTAACTCAAATACCTACATCAGTGCTCAGTATCGGTAATGGAGCGGCCGCCGATTGCGAACGCATTGCGTCGGCCGCAGCGAGAGTGTTAACTGAGAAGCTACACTGACGGGTGTAGTCTAGGTTCTAGATAGGCCGCTGCGCACTAGGCTCGCGGCGTTCCTTACCACACTGCAGCGGATGTGGACTCCCGTAGCCTTTGACAGTTGACTTGGAACTTGAGCTACGGCCGCTGTGACATTACTCCGTACCGGGGTTGCTGAATCATAAACAATCATCTTGCTTGGCGTTAATATCCTAGTGGTCGAGCTACGTAAAAAAAAACCGCAAATCGATGTACAGGATAGCCGTTTGGTACACGGGTACTTTAGGTTAAAACAATCATTTTGACCGGTAGTTCCTAAAAATATTCCCAGGGGGGGGCCAGTAATATTGACATTAATTTTTAATATGGGAATCGAAATATTTTTTTTCGGAATCCTATCGTGTTTGGTATCAAATGAAAGGGCATCATAAGCCGGTTCTAAAAATATACTACACCAATAACTTTCAGCCACCTGTTTTCTTAAAATCCAAGAAATATTTTCAAAACATACCAAGTTTGGACTCCTCCAGGTAGGAGACGGATTAGTAAATTTTTATAAAATATACGCCAAATGACTCTTAATATGCCCATATCCAAAGACAAAAAGGCGATTTAAAAAATATTTTAATTTACTAATTTTAAAATATTTTTTTCTTTATTAAAAAGTTGAGTTTTAGTATTTTTTGAATCATATCGAACTGTACAGCACTTTACTATTGTTAATCTATGTTAAATTGATATTAATACGCTTCCCCCCCCCCCCCCCCCTCCCTGCTCCTCCTGCACCTGAGAGGATTTTACAGTGGACAACGAAATTATTAATAGGATTTTTCAATTAAATTCGCTTAGGTGCAGAGTGAGGAGTGCGGAGGGAGAGAGGAAAGGGGGAGGGGGAGATAGAAACCGTAAGAGCATTATTTTACATAGATAATAGCATAAAACACAATAATAATAGTACAGTACAGTAGAGTTCGATAAGTTTAAAACAATACTAAATCTCAACTTTTTAATAAAGAAAAAAATATTTTAAAATTAGTAAATTAAAATATTTTTTAAATCGCCTTTTTGTCGTTGGATATGGGTATATTTAGAGACATTTGGCGTATGTTATACATAAATTTACTAATCCGTCTCCTACCTGGAGGAGTCCAAACTTGGTATGTTTTGAAAATATTTCGTTGATTTTTAGAAAACAGGTGGCCGAATGGTATTGGTGTAGTATATTTTTAGAACCGGCTCATGATGCCCTTTCATTTGATACCAAACACGATAGGAATCTGAGAAAAAAAAATTCAAATCCCATATAAAAAGTTAATATCGATATTACTGCTCCCCCCCTGGGAATATTTTTAGGAACTACCGGTCAAAATGATTGTTTAAACCTAAAGTACTCGTATACCAAACGGCTATCCTGTACATCGATTTGCGGTTGTTTGCCAATATTTGCTGTGTACACCGTCCACTACGGATGTGCTTTTGCGAGGGCCTTGACCATGCTCCAGAATTTGGCAGATCAGATAATTACAGTTGAGCCACCTCACCTCCGTGACCCTGCTACCAGGGGAAGCTGACCAGATTGGATTATGTTTGCAGCAGGTATCATCATCTTTTTCATCTTAGTATAGAGAAAAGGAAGTAAAGGCACTTTTGTGCTAGCCGTGTGAAAAGAGAACTAGTTTCCTATATTCTTTTCTAGGTTACTCACCCAATGACAGGCAATTCGCACACAATGAGCCGCATATTTATATTAATTACATAATCTGTTGGTGTCTGACGATGGTTCCTTGACTCCCCACTAGTCCAGTCCATTAGCACGTTTACCGGAAGCGTTCAAGCAAGACAGCCACACCGGAGACTATGGCAGCCTCCTGCGGAGAGCCAGCAACGACGACGAGGACCGCGAAGACCTGGAGAACCACCTCAACTTGGCGACAGACAGAATTATCGTGCAAGGTAAGCACGTTGTTGTTATAAAAATATATGTAATAGTTAGGGAGGCGAGGTAGCTAAATGGCGTAATTCAACGGCGCCGTCGAGACCTATCAAAATCGAAAGATAAAATAATTTCGAAAAGAAAAGCTCGTATGGCAAAAACCATTTTAGCGGTGGGTTTGGCGTGTACGGTTTTTCAAAAATGTTAAAAAAAACAGTTACTTGGGCATTCTCGAGCGCGTCAGATATTCATACTACGTATGCCCCGAGTGCCTCTGATAACAACGGTATACTAATCTGCCGGTTTGCGTGGTGGGGGTAGGCATATAAAGTAGTCAAAAATGCAAAAAAAAAAAATTTACTCGAGCGCGTCAGATTTTCGGAAGGGGTGTTAAGTAGGCCCCAAGGAAGCTCCCTTTAAAAAAACTGACGATTTCGGCGTGACGATAAGTTACGATGAATTTTTGAAAATGCAAAAAAAAAAAGTTTTTTTGAAATACTCGAGCGCGTCAGATTTTCATAGGGGAGGTTTATCTCGGTATCCTGAAAGCATATTTTTTTAATCTGACAAAAATGTTGGTGGGTTCTCTTAATCTGACCGAAAAAGGTTTTTTGGTTTCTTTCTTTTCCTTTCTTTCTCCTTGATAAAATGGGGAATTTAAGAATGACAATAAAGCGATAGATACAAGTCAAAACGTTTTAACTTTGGACAAAAATGTAAAGAGACCTTTTTTGTGTAAAATAAAATTACCTTTTTTGTTTATTTAAACTTTTTTTTTGTAAAATGTATCGTTCGCGACTTATATGCCGTAACGCGTTCTTAGGAAGACGAAATGGCTCCTCCACACTTCCGGTCATGCGGAAACCGGCAGATTTTGTATTTTTAGTAAGTTTTAGATTATATTCTTCAAAATAAAAAAATAAAAAATCGCTCTCGAGAATGCCAGATTAACGTTTTTTTTTTACAAGTTCGCGACCCTATAACTCGGCGGCGTCAAGGACTTATCGTCAGATTAGTTAAATTTAGTCTTTAAACACTAAAATCAACCCCCAATATCTTAATCTGACGCGCTCGAGTATTTCAGACTATCCATTTTTTTTACTAATCTGATCGTCTATCCTAGGCGCGCGTCACTACATATAGAGCTAAATACTTTACAAGGTTGTTCTATTAGGTCTAAGGTATCTCTCATATCTTAAACTGCCACGCTCGAGTATTGCCGAAAATTCCCCTATTCGCCTCCCTAACTATAACTAGCGGCCCGCCCCGGCTTCGCACGGGTAGTAAACCTTAACAAATTATACACCTGAACCTTCGTCATGAATCACGTTGTCTAAAACCGCACTATGTAGTCTGTGTGTGAATACCGCATGAAAATCCGTTTAGTAGTTCTTGAGTTTATCGCGTACAGACTGACAGTAAGACACGCCGTGGGACTTCGTGTTTATATACTTAAGTATGTACTGAGTAGTGTCCCGTTACAAACAGGACACCATATTACGATCACAAAAGTTCCAACCGTCTCCTCAACCATTTTAGAGGGAAGGGGGCGACCCGGCTCCTGACGGCCGTATTTCTTGACATTGACTCCCCTCCCCTACGTATCCCGTGCTGCCTAGATAGCCGAGCGGACTGAGCGGCGAACACGCGACTTTTTTCTAATATTCACATTTTTAAACTCGTGATATCTTTCGAATGGAATGTCTGAATTGAATAATTCAAAAAGTTATATAAAGGTATTGAAGTAGTCGTGAATATGAAGTAATTAATTTTGATAAGGATTAATACCAAGGTACAAATAAAGAGCGTTTTTTAGCGGCGGCATTTCAATTAAATTTTCAAAATAAAAGAACACTTATTGTGACATAACTATAATAGTTAGACATATACTGTTGCGACACTTTTTGTAGATAATGATGTGTTCTGCAAAGTCGTAGTACATTATTTTGTTCTATCATCAATAGTTTTCGCAGCGCACGCGATGTAAGGAATTTTTTGGGTATTTTTCTACACCTTCGGTTACATTGTTCAAATTTTACCAAGGATCCCTAATTTTTTTCAAAATGAAATGTAGCCTATGTCAAATTGGAAGAATGTAGCATTCTATTGGTGAAAGAATTTTTTAAATCGGCCCAGTACTTTTTGAGCCTATTCATTACAAACATACAAACATACAAAAATAGGTACAAATCTTTCCTCTTTATAATATTAGTGTAGATAAAAACAATCATAAATGATCTTGGTGTCACACGTGGGCCCGCGGTCCGCCTTGACCATGATCCAGGATTTGGTAAATCAGGTAATTACAGTGGAGCGACTGCCATCTGACCTCCGTGACCCTGCTACCTGGGGAACCTGACCAGATTGGATAATGGTTACACATCCAGTCGCCTGAATGTGCAGGTTTCATCACGATGTTTTCGCTCACCGTAAGAGCATCGGTTAGTATACAACTAATGCACATAACTCAGAAAAGAGCGATTGGTACATGGCGGCAGTGGGATGGGTCCCTTATCTGTTTTTTTTGCGCCTAACCCTAAGGAAATGGGCACCTTCTGGTAGTGGTTGGAAGGGGGAGGTGAACTCTCATAGAGTACCAGCCGGCCGGTCTGGTTATGCACGACTCGTAAAAAAGGGACCTAGGCGCCTACGAGCTAAACACCCCCCTGGGAGCACCTGTAGCCGGGGAGGCTTTTCAGGTTTTATCGGAAGCGACTCCCCAGGGGGATGCATGCACAGCAGACGGGTAGCATACGTTGGAGAAATTATAGCGTGACCTCAGAAGGGGGTCCCCACCACTGTTGGTTGGGATTGGGGGCAAAGTATGCCTACTAGGCATGAGTTCGTTATATTAATACGTGTCTGAAATCGTTTATGACATTCATATCATAACATATCGATTTCCCGTATTCGGATATCGGTTTTGGCAAAAACGTAACAATCATGCGCGCGAAATCTCAATACAAGCAAAATCCGACCTATAACTCTCCAAACGATTTACTTCAACAAAACCAATGATTTGATAACGCGCCATGCGATATTCGCTCCTTCTCTTTCCTTGCAATGCCAACCTTAGTGGAGTAAAAGGGACGGAGCGAATTTCTTGCGGCTGCCAATGCATTTATTAATGCAATGGTTATTTATTGTTTTTTGATGTTAATGTGTACATCAATAGGGTTGAAATAATGTTGCGTAATTTTTGTACAAGTTTTTTGGTTTGATTTGAATGCATTTGACCTTGATTTCGTTGGCTTTGGCGGCAGCGACGGGTGTCGTTTTTTGTCGCAAAAAAAATAATAATAACAAAAACAATTACGAGTAAAAAATTATGCGCCAGAAAAGTTGAAAAAATTTATATTTTTCTACATTACTATAAACAGCTTTTCTGCTAGTCCTAAGCCTAGTAAAGCATGAAGGGAATTCGTCATATTTGACGAATAAAAAGTTATAACAAAGTGTTATGTGTGAAATCCTGATATCCTATCGATGTACATAAAACTATCATTCGCTAAAATGCGTAGCGCTTGCGTTTGGAGATCGTTTGGCACTTAGATATCTTTGAAATCGATATCTAAAAACGGTTTTTAAAATCGATATGAAAACTTCGAAATCAGTTACGTATCGGTTTTCGTTAAAACGGAAAACGCCCATGCCTAGGGCATACGCTATGGAAGCTGAAACGGCTCGTGGACGCTTCGTCAAGTCGGCCTGCATCGGCACCGCCGATCTCCAATCGCATGAATATCTCCACCCTCTGGAATGACGTTATAGAATATCCGAAAATGCATGTTGTGACGTCATTCTAAACGGGGTGGTATCATGCGATTGGAGATCGGCGGTACCGTTCCTGGGCCTCCAGTAGGAGTTTCAGAGCGCTCGACAGTTCGCCGCGCCTCCCAATCGCTGTATCCCTATAAACCATAAGGACCTCCTCATAGCGCGTTCTAAAATACACACAGTGCCATCTAGCGACACCTTTCGGTACCCAGAGCGTATTTCCCGCCGCGGCTGGCAGCCGTGGGGGCGGCGGCGCTGGCGGCCTAACACAACGTCACTCCTTACTAAGCATACGCTGGAGAAATTATAGCGTGACCCCAGAAGGGTGTTCCACCACTATGGGCTGGGATTGGGGGCCTTACGGGGGCCGCTAAAACAGCTTGTGAGGGCTTCGCTAAGTTCGTCGGTGTATCTCAATCGCTGTAGAGCTCGTCTAATTTAAAATGACGCGCCCCACTATCGCATTAACGCACACAAGCAAGTTTAAAATATGGACGCAATACATATACAAATGCCGTTGTAATTGGTCATTCAGTTGCCGGTAAGATTCAAACGTCGGAGCACGCGCCGTTCATTGGCTCCCACACAGATGGAGTGTCGTTATCAATATTTGCACTCACACATCGAAATCAACTAACTAAGTCGTGGGGCGCGTCATCTTAGACTAGACGATCTCTACCCCTATATGAATCGCAACGACCTCCTCGATAGCGCGATGTAAAATCCTCACAACGCCATCTAGTGATACCTTCCGGCACCCAGAGCTGACGCTGCCCAGTAGGAGGTTTAGAGTGCTCGACAGTTCTTTACGACAGTTTATAGATAATGCTACCTTCCGGTACCCAGAGCGTTGCGTGTCCCGGTTGGCGTTACACGTGGGTCCGCGGCGGGGCGCGGCGCCGCGGCTGGCGGCCGTGGGGGCGGCCCCGGCGGCTGCACACAACGTGTGCTTCGCCTCCTACCTGGAGAGGATGGGTGCGCAGGTCGCCAAGGCTGGCGGTATGTAGATGTGCTCTTTGTTATACAGGGAGGCTTGTTCAGCATGCGGTCCGCTTAAAGCTATTTCAAAATCCACAAAATGACGCTACTAGGTCCGTTGTCAAAATACGACTTTGCTATTGGACGACTACCTATCTGTAAGATGACGGATCGATTGTAGCCAATAACATACCTTTATTTATTGACAGCTGGGGGCTTACCCTGAGCTCTTATAGCAGGACCTAAACCAAACGGGCCTGCTTAGAACAAGACAAGCTTATGTGACACGTATAGCGCTATCTTGTTCTAAGCAGGGCAGTTCTGGTTAGGTCCTGCTATAAGAGTTCATGGTAAACCCCAGGAGGGGTGTGCTATCAAAAAGTAGCTGCCTCAGTAGCGCCATCTAGTAAATTTTGAAATCTCGTTCCACATTCGAATCATTTTTTTATGCTGCTCTGTGACAAGCGAGCAGACAGCCCACTTAAGTACCTAGTAAGTGGTAACTGTCGCCCGTAACATCTACGATTCTTAAATTTTTAGGTTGTCTTGTCGCTGTGATGACTAAGATGAATTGCCTCATGCCTGTAATTTCGCTGCCTTTGTGATATACCTGCCTGTGTACTTTTTTATCGATGTTATGCTATAATATATTTTCTTTGTTGCACACTGTAAGACATTTAAATTAAGTTAAATAAAAATGACAGGGGGGCAAACGTGTACGCTGGTCACCTGATGGAAAATCGTCACCACCGCCCATATACACCCGCTATTTCGAAATCCACCAGATGAAGCCACTCGCATGCGAGGCCGTTGTTAAAATACTACTTTGCTATTGGACTACCTAACAGCTGTAAAATGACGAATCGATTCTAGCCAATAACAGGCCTTTATTTATCCCCTCCGCCTCAGTAGCGCGATCTGCGAATTTTTGGATCTCATTCCACATTCGTGAGCCTACACTTTTTAAGAAAGACTCGCTTACCTGTTTGCCTACTTGTAAAACATGCCCTGTTCCTGTTTCTGAACTGACATTACTGTGATGTGTCATGCATGATTATTGTCACTCATCAAAATACAGTGCCACAAACTTATCTGACCCGGTGGCCAAAACTGGAACTAAGTGTCGCTATTTTGAAATGTCATTTCATTCTCAACAATGGCGACACCGTCTCCGGATCAGATAAGTGAACTGTTTCAATCACTGTTGAAATTTAACTTTTCCAAACAGCAAAGATTCGTACACCGAAACGGCAGAGGAAAGACAGCGCCACGGACAAGGACAAAGAGGTCGAGAGCAAAAAGTTCAAAGCAGAAGAGAGTGAATCAGTTAGGCTTATAAATATCGACGAGACCGCAATCGACGGGATCGAACTGATGGCTAACTACAAAAATGCTTTGGACGACGAAGAAAAACCTTGCACCGAAGACGAAAAAGAAATGAAATCTGAAGAAACGGCCGAAGAGGAACCGGAAAACGTTGAGAGAGACAAATATATGCCGGAAAAGGATATGTTGGAGCGGGACAAGGATATGTCTGAGAGGGAAAAGGACAGTTTCTCGGAAATGGAAGACGACGAGAAGTACAATAAAAGTGAGTCGGATAACGAGAGCGATCATGGAAAAGAAAAAAGCACTAAGGATACCAAGTTTAAAAATTTGAAGGTATGTGAAGCTCTTGAAAATAGTGACAGAGGTAGAGATAACCTGTATCTTACGGGCTACCCCATTTTTTACGCTATGATAATACAGAAACTCGTAATTGCGAAAATAAAATAAAGTGTACAAAAATATTTTCTACATAAAACACTCTTATATTAATGTCTCCCTTAATAAAATCTAAAATCCGTATTTTTTATTGTGGAATTAAATTAAGAAATGTCAGCTAGCAACCCTAGAGGTGGAGACAGACCACCTTCCATATCATCAGCCAGTCAGTCGCCGCCGGCCAGGTATCAAATTGTGTATATATCCACCTTCATATTCATCACGTTCATTTTGGTCACATGACTTTCATCACATACATACATAATTCACGCCTTTTTATAACTCTCGTCATGAAAGAAGAGACTTGTCAAATGGCAGTGGAGGGGATTTCGCGCAGGTAATCGTATGCAGCGCAAGTCGAACCACGTGACCCGCCAAGTCTCTTCTTATTTGACACTAGTTGCACCACTCCCATATTCCAAGCATTTTTCTTCTCATATACATTCCTACTGTAACGAACTCTTCAAAATTCCAGGTGAAATTCCGTCTACGGCCCAAGAAGCGAGGCCGCAGCGAGTACACCCTAGTCATAGAGAAGGACCAGGACGAAGTGAAGATTGAAGAGGGCAAGGACGAAGCGAAGGACGAAGCGAAGACCGAAGAGTCTAAGGAGGATAAACCAGATATCGACCTGGATTTGGCTATGAGGCAAATCAGGAAAGGCTGGAGCGCCTGTGATGCTGGGGACCTTACGATTGGAGATTTGTATCTAATGGTATGTGATGAGCATTTCCATAAAAACCAGGTAAAATACCTTGAAATTTTTGCTCATTTTCCATTTTTTTAAATTTTTCATTTTTTAATTTAGGCCGCAGTTTTCGAGTTCATAACTATAGCCAAAAATGCCTTTATACTAAGGTGATATACATAAAATTGTCTACAACTTTTGACTTCATACACATTTTCAATTACTCAACCGTTTACGAGCAAAACAGTATTGGTTGTAGCGGTAGGTAAAATATCCTTTTCTTAAGAAGCTATATGAAAAAATATACGTGAATTTTTATGTGATTTGTGTGCCACATATTTAAGCCCACTGCCACCCAACGCGTTATTTTTGCCTTCCATCGGTACCTATATTCATACATTACATACTTTCTATATTTCATTTAGTTCGGCTCCCGTTCGAGAATCGACCTTGACTACTGGTGGGCGGAACCAACGCCGCCTCTACCGAGGCCCACCACAGACAAGGACAAACATATGGACAAGAAAGAGAAGACAGACAAGACGCCTGACAAGGAGAGCTCGCTCGAGGAGGGGGAGCGAGCGAGAGAGAGCGACTCTGATATTTTCTCGCCGAAGAATAATTATAGTCAAGATAGCAATGATGGGATGTCGGGCGATGAGCGGAAAAGTGAGTATTTCAAGGGTATGTTATGTTCCTACCGCGTACCTTCGCTGACGAGTAGCCCGATATTTCGACACAGTTGCATGCATCATGGCCACGGGACGACTGGGGAGCTGCGAGCGCCGGACGATGTTGGTTAGCGATAAAGCGGCCGAAGTCGATCTACCCGCTTTCGCAAAAGTTTTTTACTACTACTGAAACTCGAACTCACTTTTACGTCACGGCACACTACACTGACTGTATCACTCACTTTTTTAGTCTTATTTCGACCTAGTTCTGGTTTTAGAGACTGAATCATAGCCTAATTAGTCGCAATTCTCAAAAAATTAATCTTAACAATAAAAAATTAAAATGTATCTATAAAAAAATTAACCTATTGCACATTTTTCTCGGTAAAGTGACGAAACTAACGTATCACATGTCACGAAATATCCATATCACTTCGGCTACAATTTCAAATGCTTGACAATCTTTTCTTAACAATGCCATCTAGTGAGGCGCGACAAACTACACTTTTTCAATCATAAGGGTAATCATATACGGTCCCGGGGCTCTAGGGCTGTTCAACCAGTCTCCGGGTCCTTTCAGCAGGAGACCTCAGCCAACCTCGTCAAGACAACAGTATCATCAGACACACCTTACAAGTGGCAAGCTCGCTGCGGTGCTGAAGTTCGTCTAGCCTTAGGAAACGGTCACACATTCAGTTTCTGGACTTCGTCGGTTATCGGTATCGCAAGCACGCTGCCACTAAACCAGTGCCTTCAATTTTTAAGCTGACCTTTAAAAATTGTCCGTTTCACCAATTCCATGTTTCACCATAATAAGGCCTGATGATAGCAATGGCTATAATGGCTGACGCAAGAGCCAACGGCTTACGACGTGACGATGTTCAGTTCCTTAATTACTGTAGGTAAATTAAACGTCGCAATTGTTGAGTATCTTTATTAATTACTTTACAAGCCGAGTTACATGTCCACTGGTTATTTGAAAGAGTTTCCATTGATGGTGGCGCTAACTGGCGTCCAACCAGGGAACTAACGTGCCATAGACTATATACTACACGAAATGCAACAGAGGATGCCGAAGACCGGGCAAAGTGGAGAAGGAAAAGTAGGAAAGCGGACCCTGGCAGAAACCGGGATTAATGATGATGATGATTGAGATTTAGATTTATTTATTATCTCATTTTACAGCCTATATTTTATTATCAATAACACAGTATTTATATCAATCTACAAAAGATATCGTAATTTTTTGTTATAAAAACATTTAAAATATGTATACATTCGAAACAAGCGTACATTTACTTTCATCATGGAAAGTAACTAAGTACTAAGTAAATAATAATAAAAAAACATCTTGGCGTAAATGTGCCGGTTGTGCCCTCGAGAACGAGGGCCCGGGGTCCGCCTTGACCATGATCCAGGATTTGGCGACCAGGTAATTACAGTGGAGCGACTACCATCTGACCTCCGTGACCCTGCTACCAGGGGAACCTGACCAGATTGGATCATGGTTACAAATTCAGTTGCCTGAATTTGCAGGTTTCATCACGATGTTTTCCCTCGATAAGAGCATCGGTTAGTATTCACCTAATGTACATAACTCAGAAAAAAGTCATTGGTACATGGCCGCAACGCCTCTCGCTTACGAGTTGGATAATCGACCGCCCGGCTACCGACGCTCTTAAACTTTAGAATTATTTATAATTGAAAATATTAGGCACAATATTATCCATATCATGGTAGGTAATTGGTAATGATGATGATGATGATGATGATGATGACCTCCGCAGGCGAGCTCCAAACGTCGCCCGAGCATAAGGCCTCCTCAGCAGCCCACGGCGCCACCCTGACCCTGGCAGCCAAGCTGATCAACCGACCCGCGCCAGCTGTCACCACACCCACCAACAGATTCGCTGAGATGACTGACAGGTAGGTTTATTGCTATACTGTTTTAATGCCGCCAATAATGAGGAGTTTTCCAGTAGGTATTGATAGTTGGTTTCAAAAAGCATCAATAGATGGCGCTCCTACAATTTTGGTAATCTTTTTTTAATCTGTATGATGAACTTAAAAATAAAATGTTTATTAATAAAAACATAACTGTTAAAGGTTGAACGAAATGTAAAAAGAAATATTTATAGAAGTTGGCACTATGTTCCATTATTATTACAACCTCTAAAATGGTTGAAAACTATTGACAAATACAATATTATCCAACACAACGTACCCAGGGTTTATATCCTGTTTTCTAAGAACCTATTTCAAGCGATTATCAATTACCAAAATTGTCGGGGCGCCATCTAGTGAGTGGTTAGGAATGCTTTAGATACCTATTGGAAAACTGCTCATTCTTAAAACTAGCCAGTACAAATCAAATAAAAATAATCATCTTAGCGTTAATGTCCCGGTTGTGCTCTCGAGGACGAGGGCTTGGGGTTCGCCTTGACCATGATCCAGGATTTGGCGATCAGGTAATTACAGTGGAGCGACTGCCATCTCACCTCCGCGACCCTGCTACCACGGGAACCCTACCAGATTGGGTACATAGCCAGTATTATACTGGCCAGTATAAACGGGCCTTTTGATGATTTCTGTAAGCTAACGACGCAACTCTGTCGCCAACAATTCTCTGGTTTCAATGATTGAAATTGTTCCTTTTACGATTATGTATGATCTTTCTGAATTTCTGTTACATGTATAGTGTATGTACAATAAGTAAGTGTTAAAAAAAAGTATTAGTAGGTAATCAGCAATCTAACACCTATAGCACAAGCTTTGCTTACTTTAGAGCTAGATGGCGCTGTGTGAATTTGTCGAAGCATATTTATTAGGCCGTGTGGTGTCCGGCAGAGTAGAATAGCACCAACCCCTTACACTCGAGGGTGTCGTACAAGGCTACTTATGTTTTTGAGGCTAAAGATTCTTCGAAGTTTTTAAATTGGGCAGCAGCTATTTCCATTCTTATATTCAAACACTGCGATCTCCAACCCGTCTGCCAAGCGTGGAGATTATATCAATAGCCTCTCATTTCGTGGGAGTCCCTAAGTCCTGCAGTGCACTGTTACAGGGTGTGATTATGATGATATTTATTTATTTATTCTTTGATTTTATCGTAGGCTGAAGCGTCTGCTAGCGCTAGCGGGGAATCCTCACGCGCCTAGGCTGGGCTGCCGAGCGCCCAAGCCCGACCCACCCGCGCCGCCCAGAAGGCAGCCACAGCAGGTAACTACAATCCTACTATAATCATCTTTGCGATAATGTCTGGACATTCAGCAACCTGGGTTGTGCAAGAGGACCGGAGTTCGAAATGACCATGATCTAGGATTTGGCAGGTAATTACAGTGGAGCGACTATTGTCTAATTATGTAAATATGTTGCTTACAATTTTCTCACGCATTTCCTCGCTATTATTTACTATAACATGCATGTATTATACATATAAACCTTCAGGAAGAAATTCTCTAACTGATGGTAAAAACTACATAAAAATCCGTTGCTAAGTTTAAAATATGTAAGCGTTAATACAGAAGGACAGACAGGGCGCCAAGCGACAAAAACACCAGGGGCGCTAGTAATGCGTTGCCCGCCTCTGAAGAGACCTCTAATATACCTCTTAAACGACTTATACTATGTTCCACCGTAGAATTATTAGGATCAGAAAAACAGGAAGAATAATCTTGGTTAGAGAGAAGCCGGATGCAGGCAACCCCACAGTTGTTCGCAACTGCCTGCCTGATAAACAATAACATTTTTTTATATTCTATAGGCTTGCATTTGACATCCTATAATAGTATGTATTGTTATTCCATACAGAAGCAGCAACTAGAGCCTCCGTCTGCGCCGGCGCCGCTGTTCCGGCATCCCACGCCCATCGCGCCGCGGCCCGACCACGACGTAAGGGCAGGGGGGCGATTCTTGCGCTTTTGACATATTTATTTGACATTTTCTCTTGCCAGTCGGTATTATAATCCGCGTCATGAAAGAAGAAACTTGTCAAATGGCAGTAGAGGGGATTTCGCGCAGGTAATCGTCTACTGCGCAACTCGAACCACGTGACCCGCCAAGTCTCTTCTTACATGACACTAGTTATAAACGTCACTGGAATTGATTTTCGACAAGGTAAAACCCGCGCCATGGACGAAGAGACTTGTCAAATGGCAGCGGAGGGGATTTCGCGCAGGTAATCGTATGCAGCGCAAGTCGAACCACGTGACCCGCCAAGTCTCTTCTTACATGACACTAGTTATAAACGTCACTGAAATTGATTTTCGACAAGGTACAACCCGCGCCATGGACGAAGAGACTTGTCAAATGGCAGCGGAGGGGATTTCGCGCAGGTAATCGTATGCAGCGCAAGTCGAACCACGTGACCCGCCAAGTCTCTTCTTATTTGACACTATCTCTACGACTGTCGAAGATAGTTGAGAAAATATTTCTTGGTTGCAGTAGACATCTCAATGTCATTATTTATGGAGATATGTGGCTGGAAAGAATGTCGAATTCGAGATGTCATTGCGCGAGAATTAGGCACCTGACATACTGCTTATTTTATAGTTGTAGATTGTAGTCTTTGGATATGGCAAAGTGGCGTTCCATATCTCTACCTCCGTTACTATTATCTCTATTCAATAAGCCTATTGTCGGAGCGTCGAGGTGTTAAGGTATCCGGTTCGTAAGTGAGAAGTACCACGTTCGAATCTCACAGCGGCCATGTACCAATGACTTTTTGAGTTATGTACATTAGTTGAATGTTAACCGTTGCTCTTACAGCGAGGGAAAACATCGTGATGAAACCTGCATATTCAGTCGATTGAATGTGTAACCATGATCCAATCTGGTCAGGTTCCCCTGTTAACAGAGTCACGGAGGAAATTTTTCCTCATTTCGTTCTCACTTGTATTGGAGAGGAGACCGGAGAGCATCGGTCAAGTATTCAACTAATGTTTAACTCAGAAAGTCATTATTACATAACCGCTGTGAGATTCGAACCCGGTCCTTCTCGCTTACGAGTCGGATTTGTACATAGCTCAAGTTTCTCACCCACTAGCCATTCGGCCACCGACGTTCCAATATAAGCTACGCTATAAGTTATCTCCAGGTCTGTTCGTTATGTATAAAATGCCGTCACGATGCGCTAAGCTGTTCACCCAGCCTTAGAGTCCTCAGGGGAAGAGCTCCATGACATAACCGAGTAACCACCATACGCTGGTCCCCCTCAGCCCTCGCGCACGATGACGCTGGAGGGTCTCCCGCGCTGGCGGCGCGGCCGGCCGCGGCTGGCGGCCAGGCGGGTCGTGGTGCAGCGCCTGCTGCCCCTACTGCCCAAGCTGCCGCCGCCCAGCAGTGAGTACACACACACAGACACACAGATACAGGCATACACAGTGTTTGATTACGCGAAAGTATTGGACCCTTACCGATACTCTTACGGTGTGGGAAACACATCGTAATGAAACCTGCAAATTCAGGCAACTGAATTTGTAACCGTGATCCAATCTGGTAGCAGGGTCACGGAAGTCAGATGGTAGTTCACGCTCCACTGGAATTACCTGATCGCCAAATCCTGGATCATGGTCAAGGCGGACGCCGGGCCCTCTTTCTCGAGAGCACAACCGGGATATTAACGTTAAGATGATTATTTTAATTTTATTGGTTCCTTACCTATGAAATTTACGGTTTTTCGCAATTGCTCATTTGCTTAACTATTTTTAATTGTACACGACATCAAAATTCATACTTGATTTCAAAAATAGAGTATGTTTAGATGTCAATAACTCGAAGTTTATAAAAAATATATTTTCTCAAGTTTTTATAAGGGTTGGAGATCGCAGTGTTGCGAATATAACAATGGAAAACGCTGCTGCCCATCTACCAGCCTATGGAGATCTTTTGTATCGAAAACATTAGTCGCCTCGTACGACACCCACGAGTGTAAGGGGTTGGTGCTATTCTACTCTGCCGGACACCACACACCACATGCTGTACCAATTAGTTTTTGTACAGACGACGATTTGTAAGGGGTTAAAAGGTTTTTACGGGGTCGGCAACGCGTGAGTGATGCCTCTGGTATTGCAAACGTCCGTAGGCTGCGGTGACTGCTTACCATCAGGCAGGCCGCAAGCTCGTTTGCCACCTTAGTGGTATAAATAAAAAAAACCCTTGGTCCCCGCGTGCCTCGCTGGGGCGCATCATGATGATGATGATGATGACAGATGATGGTTTGTTCCAGACTTGATCCCAGTGAAGGTGGCGCCGGGCTCGCCGCCGCCGCCTCCGCGGATCCTGCCCAAGCCTCCGCCCACATCCACTTCAGAGTAAGCATTCTTGTCATTTACACCATTTATTGACGACCTGAGAGCGTCGGTTGCTGGGTTGAGTATTCCAGTCGTAAGCGAGACACCGGGTTCGAAACCCGCTGCGGCCATGTACCAATGACTCTTTTCTGAGTTATGTACATTAGTTTAATACTAACCGATGCTCTTACGGTTAGGAGAAACATCGTGATGAAGCCTGCTAATTCAGGCAACTGAATTTGTAACCATGATCCAATCTGGTCAGGTCCCCCTCGTAGCAGGGTCACGGAGGTCAGATGGTAGCGCCAAATCCTGGATCATGGTCAAGGCGGACCCCGGGCCCTCGTTCTCGAGAGCACAACTGGGACATTAACGCCAAGATGATTACTTTTTTTTATTGACCTCCTGCTATTGTCGAACTCAGTTGGCAACTGAATTTGACATATAAAAAAAACTATTTTTTTTCTATACTACGTCAACTACGTTGGCCACTGGCTGGAGCTTCTAGCTAATTAGAATAATGTAAGATTATTATATGTCAAATTCAGTCGTGGTTCAGTTGGTTAACATCGTCTGCCACGCAGAGGGCTCGATTCCCGGCCTAGTAGAAATTGAAATGATGAATTTCAGTTTCTGTTACGGGTCTTGGTGTAGAATGTATTAAAAAAATATAGAAGTGTAGTTTATCAGTTATCTAACACCCATTGCACAAGATTTGCTTACTTTGGGGTTACGCTGTGTGAATTGTCCAAGCATATTTATTTATACGCGCGTGGAAAGCTCCCACGACGACCTGATAAAGGTCGCAAGTACCAGCTGGGTGCGGGAGGCACAGGACCGGTTGTGGAGATCTCCGGGGGAGGCCTATGCCCAGCAGTGGGCGTCTTTCGGCTGATATGATGATTATGATTTATTTATAACTATATCTCTGTAATATATAGGTTTTTAGACTTTCGTGGTTATTCACTACACTATCACTACACATGTTATCGGGTTTGTTATCACGGTTAGTATTGTGTTTACCTCGATATTTCGACGCAGTTGCATGCGTCACGGTCACGAGTTGACTGGTGCCGCTGTGTGAAGTCGCTCCTAAGGACAGACATATCGGTCCACCCTCTTTCGGATTCGACGATTACCCTCACTTTGAACTCTCGAACCACTACCATTGTTAGAGCTCGTCTAATCTAAAATGACGCGCCCCACTATCGCATTAACGCACACAAGCAAGTTTAAAATATGGACGCAATACATATACAAATGCCGTTGTAATTGGTCATTCAGTTGCCGGTAAGATTCAAACGTAGGAGCACGCGTCGTTCATTGGCTCCCACACAGATGAAGTGTCGTTATCAATATTTGCACTCACACATCGAATTCAACTAACTAAGTAGTGGGGCGCGTCATTTTAGACTAGACGAGCTCTACTCGCTTGATTCCCGCGACACACGAAACTCACTACGTCTTTACGTGAAACTGAAATCGAACCACTTCTATAACCCGATGTCTCTGCAACCCGACAGTCTGTCGTTCTTCTACGTGCTGAGCGAGTCCAACGGGCAGTTCTTCTTCCACGACGGCGACCGCCGGATACCCATCACGCCACTGCCAGAGGTCAACGGGGACGGGGTGCCGGGTACGTACAGTTTTTACAAGCTTTTATAACTCGCGTCACGAAAGAAGAGACTTGTCAAATGGCAGTGGCGGGGATTTCACGCAGGTAATCGTATACAGCGCAAGTCTAACCACGTGACCCGCCAAGTCTCTGATTATTTGACACTAGCTATACTTAACTTGCACTGTTCGTACTCGTATGTATGTAAGTTGACTGTAAAAATTTGCGAATCATTTTTTGATTTGTTGGTATCCGATTGATCCGAAATTTTGTATACTACGACTTCAGGTTACTTTGAAAGAAATTTATTTTACTGGCAATAATAAACTATATAGAGGAAATATAAGTTGTCGCTATTGAGTAGTCTATAACCTTCGTTATTGTACACCTTTTAAAATACGTCGGTTTATACTGTCTAACTTTGGTGCCAATGTCTACTACGTCAAATGTTGACATATTTGAAAAGAATCATAACTCCATGATGAAGGGCGCTAAGTCTTTTACCGATACGTCAATATTCTAATTTCACAATCGGGACATGCTAGTATATTTATCAGTCACGTTCCTTCTTATCCATGTCTAATTGTTGGCGACATTCGAATTCGTCATAGAATACTACATCCTTCCGGTGTTGCTACATAAAACGCAGAACTAGCACAACAACTGACAGGACCTCAGGCGCGGTCAAGCTATACAAGCTTTTATTAACTTGCACTGTTCGTATGTAATTTTGACGGACAACTTACGTTGTCCGTCAAAATTTGCAAACAATTTTTCGACCATTTTTTGGTATTGGACCATGTCTTGATGAGCAGCGCGGTAAAAGCTTGTTATGAAAAAATATTTTTTTACACATGAAAAAATATTACGAAGAAAAAAACTTAATTTACGTACCACTAGATGGCGCTATTTATTTTTTCGTACTAATTTTTACGTAAACGCAAACGCGATAGTAAAGTAAAATCTAAGCAAAACTTACACTTAGCCCTCACGTACACAGTAGCGCCATCTGGTGTAATTGGGCCATTTAATCAATCATAAAGCAATTTAAATCACGTTAAAATAATGTCAAAAATACAACTGTCAACATAAAGTTATTTACAATCACGCTTCGTCCAAAATTAGGGTAATTAATTAACGTCAAAGAAATGGAGGAAAAGAAACCAGCAATATAATTATAATGTGCTGTGATAAGACATCGTAAAATAACACAGGTAAATTGATACAAAGCATAGCCTTACTCTCCCCCTCTTCCCCCAGAACAAGAAGGGGAGGTGAGGGAGGACCCGAAGGAAGACGGGGACTGCGCGGACGCCGCGCCGGAACCAACCGAACCACAGCCGCAGAGTTCCAGCGATATTACCAGTGAGTGGCAGTCTTAGCTTTTTATGTCAAATTACGTCGGTGGGTTTGTAGAAAAGGCGAATAAGCCATTTTTTGCAAAAACGTTTTATGTTTAGCTATCTTCTTACACAGATAATTGGTAGTGAAAATACCTACCCCTACCTACTCTACCCCTACCCTACTCTACCCCTCCCCTACCCTACTCCTCCCCTACCCTACTCTACCCCTACCCTACTCTACCCCTACCCTACTCTACCCCTACCCTACTCTACCCCTACCCTACTCTACCCCTACCCTACTCTACCCCTACCCTACTCTACCCCTACCCTACTCTACCCCTACCCTACTCTACCCCTACCCTACTCCTCCCCTACCTTACTCTACCCCTACCCTACTCTACCCCTACCCTACTCTACCCCTACCCTACTCTACCCCTACCCTACCCTACTCTACCCCTACCCTACTCTACCCCTACCCTACTCTACCCTTACCCTACTCTACCGCTACCCTACTCTACCCTTACCCTACTCTACCCCTACTCTACTCTACCCCTTCCCTACTCTACCCCTACCCTACTCTACCCCTATCCCACTCTACCCCTACCCTACTCTACCCCTTCCCTACTCTACCCCTTCCCTACTCTACCCTACTCTACCCCTTCCCTACTCTACCCCTTCCCTACTCTACCCCTACCCTACTCTACCCCTACCCTACTCTACCCCTATCCCACTCTACCCTACTCTACCCCTTCCCTACTCTACCCTACTCTACCCCTTCCCTACTCTACCCCTTCCCTACTCTACCCTACTCTACCCCTTCCCTACTCTACCCCTTCCCTACTCTACCCCTACCCTACTCTACCCCTACCCTACTCTACCCCTATCCCACTCTACCCTACTCTACCCCTTCCCTACTCTACCCTACTCTACCCCTTCCCTACTCTACCCTACTCTACCCCTTCCCTACTCTACCCCTTCCCTACTCTACCCCTTCCCTACTCTACCCCTTCCCTACTCTACCCTACTCTACCCCTTCCCTACTCTACCCCTTCCCTACTCTACCCCTACCCTACTCTACCCCTATCCCACTCTACCCTACTCTACCCCTTCCCTACTCTACCCCTTCCCTACTCTACCCCTTCCCTACTCTACCCCTTCCCTACTCTACCCCTTCCCTACTCTACCCCTTCCCTACTCTACCTACCTTCCGAATTTTTTCTTGCGTACAAAACACCTCAGTGGCCCCAGCACAAGTGTGTCCGCGATAAAGCTCGCGCCGCGAGAGAGCGTTTGTTTCTTTCTCTCACTACTGAGATGAAAGAGATAGCGTATCTATGTCGCGCTTTTTCTCGCTTATCGCGCACGAGAGCACACTTATACTAGCCGTGCTGTATTCCAACAGAACAAAATAAAAGTGTTTCAAATCGGTCGGTCAAGCCGTTCTTAAGTTATGGCGTGACCAATGGAAATAATAGGAATTCATTTTCATATACTTAAATGGTGAGCGAACAGGCAAACGGGACACTTGATGGTGCGTGGTCACCACTGCCTTTAGACATTAGCAATAGCGACGCCAGGGCTATCGCCAATGCGTTGCCTACCTCTAGAACCACGGGACGCGTTGCTCTGGCTGTAAAGTAAATGTCCGTCCACTGCTAAAGCCACGGTTCGCCAAATCCCCACCCCGCGGAATACTGGAAACCTTACCCATCTGTAAGAACACAATATCTGTGACTATATTCGGTAAGATGGAAGAAGTAGTCTCCAATTCGAACTCATTATGCCCTACGCCCGTAAATTTACCTCTCTCTCTCTCTTCGGTCAATAGTTGGTTTTTTTAATTTTAATGTAAAACATCAGGTTTTTTGGGCAGTCGTTCCTACCGCTGCAACTCATGCGTAGCCAGGATCTACGGCTACCACGAGCTACGAGGTTGATACTCTTCATGGCCGAGGATAAGCTTTCCAATATCTTTCGTACTCCTACCTGATATTTAGTTCGGGTATACCTTTTTGGGGGAATTCGGACACGGCGCACGACTCTCTCCTGTCTGCCAAACTTCTTCATCTCCTTAAAATCCCCGGCGAATGAGCGCGTAGAGCTCGTCTAGTCTAAAATGACGCGCCCCACTACTTAGTTAGTTGATTTCTCTTCAGCTAGTTGATGACTCTTCAGCTGTCGGTTTCCACGTCGCTACTTCGTGTACTGAAGACTTACCTTCCGTGTCGCTGGCGTTTTTGTTGTTCTTTCCTTTCTATGGGATTAGTCATTTCAGAATTTTCTTCACAAAAAAAAGCACTAAATAGAAATATACACAATACAAATAAAACAATATTGTCGCGATTATTCCCTTTAAAAGTGTGAATGTCTAGGCACGACGTAAACCGATGAGAATAGGTACTATTTTGTTTTCGAATATTGAACCATCTTCTCCATTGAGAAGCGAGAGGGATTTGTCAGTGTCCCTGCCTACCATTGCAGCAAAAGGGGCCTGACGTAATTTATGTCATCATATACTTATGTATACTCCCCACCCAGGTTTCCTCCCCTCGGAGTCCATGTCGCTGTCGCCCTCGCGTCTCCTCCGCGAAGGCGGCGAGGCGGCGGCGGGCTGGCTGGACGCGGCGCACGACTTCTCCCTCAGCAGCTTCCTGGGACATTTGGACGGACGGACGCACGCAGACCTCGCTGTAAGTACACGGATTTTAGTAATTTTTATTTTGTTTTAGACTTTCCAGGCATTTGACCGCCATCTCACCTGAGGGCCTAGTGTGAGTTTCGCTTCGATTTTACTTAACTATCGCGTTTGCGTTTACGTCGAAATTAGTATGAAGAAGAAAACTTCATTTACGTACCACTAGGCGGCGCTATATATTTTTTCATACTAATTTTCACGTAAACGCAAACGCGATAGTAAAGTAAAATCGAAGCAGAACTCACACTAGGCCCTCTGGTAAGTCGGCCGGCCGAAGATGGAGCATGCCTGTCTAGGAACAGCCTATTCATTCAAGCCTTGAAGGCGTCCAAATTATAGTGATCAGGGAACACACGCGCAGGCAACGCGTTCCAATCCTTAGTCGTTCGCATTAAAATGTATAGCAGTATAGGTTTTAAGACTTTCGTGGTCAATTGCCGCTTTTATAATTTGTAACGTGACGTGCACGTCCACGATAAGATGACGGAGAAGTGGCATGAAAAGAAACATTATTGAATATGACAGGAGTGTGACGTTTTAGATGCGAATGGTTGCGCTTCGGGGTTGCCACAGAACAAATTGTCGTCGTATCATATCGTGGACGTCCACGATAATATCGTCACGCTACATGTGATAAAAGCGCCTATTCACTACACTTTCATCGCACATATTGTAGGGTTTATTGCCACGGTTAGTATTGTTTTTACCTAGATGTTTCGACGTAGTTGCATGCGTCACGTTTACGAGTAGACTATGACGCATGCAACTGCATCGAATATCGAGGTAAAATTGATACAAACCGTGGCAATAAATCCGATAACATGTGCGATGAAAGTGTAGTAAAGGTTAATTATAACAACAGCACGACTAGCAGAAGCGCGCCCGCGACATAGCTCACACCGCGAGAAAGCATTTATTTGCTTCTCTCAATTCTAAGATGAAAGAAATCGCGGTGTCTTTGTCGCTGTTTCTCGCTTATTGCCAGAGTACATTTGTGCTAGCCGTGATGAAGACTGGTGTAAGTAGGTGTTCTGTAAGTGCACAGTAATAAGAAAATCTTGGCGTCAGTATCCCGGTTGCGCTCGCGAGGACCCGGGGTCCGCCTTGACCATGATCCGGCATTCGGCAGATCAGGTAATTACAGTAGATAATCTGTTAACAGTGCAATTTGAGCAGAAGTTTATAAACAATAAGAGCTTACCGAAACTTACCATGAAATTAATGATGCGAACAGACAGGCACGCGGAGTGGGGCTTTGTTTTATAATATGTAATGATAGATACTTTACTTTTAATTCAATTATTTTATTACCTGTTTTGAATTTTTATTGTGTGACATAAATTTTTAATGATGATGTTTCTTGACTTGGATTGAATATTATTTTGTCATAATTTAAATGGTCCGGCCCTACCCGTCTCTGCTTGGCATTGTCAGACACGGTCCGGCTCTGCCTGCCTGGCATTGTCGGCTCTAAGGTCGCCAGTATGTTACCAGGTGTTTTGTTCCTATCACTATCCCATTTGACGATTTAAATTGATATTTAATGTCCTACTAAATAAGGAAATTTTGATTGAACAGATGGACTCCCAACTGCATTCGCTGCTGGCCGAGTCGAGCGTGGACTACGTGGCCAAGTTCGCCGACCTCGCCGCCGAGGTGGCCGGAGACGCCCGGCTGCCCGATGCCGACGACCTGCAGTGATGCCGATGCCCACTGCTGGGACTGCCTAGCCTTCACTGCTGGGACTGCCCAACATTCACTGCTGAGACTGTATAGCGTTCTCTTCTGGGACTGCCCAGCGTTCACTGCTGAGACTGTATAGCGTTCACTTCTGGGACTGCCCAGCGTTCACTGCTGGGACTGTACAGTGTACGGCTAAGACTGTGTATATTAATTGTTTATATAGGACTGGAAATGTTAATCGTTTAATGTATTGTAAATAGTTCCGTTCACTCTGTAACTGACTGTCATCATCATCACAGCCCATAACAGTCCACTGCAGGACTTAGGACCTTTCCCACGATAGGGGAGGTTATTGTCTTGGCAGGCGGGTTGGAGATCGCAGTGTTACAAAATGTAACAATGGAAAAAATTGCCATTTTGACAGGTGTCAAACCTTATGTCGACAACATAAAGTTCCTTTTCTATTATTCGCGACAGAAAATGTATGGGGTAGATTTGTTATTTCTTTAGTTGGTCTATGCCGGCTTCTACAGGGTAACTCGAATTCTTGATAGCATTTGCTATCAAGAATTCGAGTTGCTAATAACTTTTACTATGGCACCAACTGTGAAATCGCAAACAAAAACAGCCGTTTCCTATACATTTTGGCTTTCAATTCGTTTTCAATTTTGTACGAAACAGCTGATTTTATTTATGCTATTTCAGAGTTGGTGGTATAGCAAAAATTGTTTGTCATTACGAGCATATGCATACCTCTTGGTAGAAACAAATTTTAAATTACCCTGTATACCGGCTTCTATATGGGAATAGTAGATTATGTTTTTTACAAATTCATTTAATTCATCTTTGGGTTACTCTGGTTGACAGTTTCGATTTCCATTAGGCGCTTTTACAATTTGTAACGTGACGACATTATCGTGGAAATCCACGATATAGGAGAGAGGTGGATATCATGGATCTCCACGATAATATCTTCACGTTATAAATTATAAAAGCGTCCATTTTCACAGGATTTGTGTATAAATATACTGTGTAGTTATTTATAAAACATTGTTTAATGTATTTTAAGGATAGTTTCAGAACTAAGTAATTGAATGCTGTTGAGTAATTAAGTCTGTACTGTGTACTTCATAAGTATACTTAATTTGATTTTTAAATCAAGTTTATCAAATTTTTGAATATTAGATAGTTATGTATATGTGTAGAAGACTTATTAAGATTATGTTCATTGTCATTGCTATTGTCATCTGTTATATTTTTGGTGTCCTATAATGTTCGTTTTGTTTTTATGCTAAATCTTTACAGTTTAAATTAAAAATGTATTTTCTGTAAATGTCTGTCATTAGGGTCCCGTAGCGTGCCAACGAGATCCTGTTTGTCCGGCTTGCACAGCGCTGTAGGTACTTTTTAACCTACATGGGTGGGCAAGAAAAAAATCACAGTACCTACACATGTAATTCTAGACGAATTTTCTCACAATCACTGAAGTTGTGGTTTGAACCCTTTGGAGAGTTCTTCAAAAACGTAGTGATAAGAAATTTACAGTGTTGACTTGTTTGCCGTCTTAGCGGTGTGAAAAAACTTTTACTATCCTTTTTAGTCACAAAAAACCTTTAGGTTGTATGGTCCACAATATAAAAATGTCCACTGTATCAAAACTTCTACTCCATCAGAATGTCCACTGTATCAGAACTTCTACTCCATCAGAATGTCCACTGTATCAAAACTTCTACTCCATCAGAATGTCCACTGTATCAAAACTTCCACTCCATCAGAATGTCCACTGTATCAGAACTTCTACTCCATCAGAATGTCCACTGTATCAGAACTTCTATTCCATCAGAATGTCCACTATATCAGAACTTCTACTCCATCAGAATGTCCACTGTATCAAAACTTCCACTCCATCAAAATGTCCACTACTAGTATGTTTATTTTCAGTTCATACAGGTCATTAAAATATACTCAAGTTCTGGGTGACGCCCGTTGAATATGTCTAATATTGCTTTTTATGTAGTGTTTCTTTGACCACTCGGTCACACCACAAATAAATCGGTTTATAAATGACGGAGTTCTTAGGTAACAAATATAAAAAAAGACAGTCGAATTGATCTCGTTCTTGTTTTTTTTTTTAAGTCTGTTAATAAAAGTAGGAATTTTGAAAGTCTTCGCCAGCATTTTCAAATTTATCAAATTTTTCGGCAGCTACATGCTCTGCTACATCTTTTTAGAAGTGTCATTTTAGAAATGTCCTAAAATTTCCGTCGTTGTGAGTTGTATACCTGATACTGAATGAGGCATTTTTATTTATGAACAAAATATGTATACCAAAAATTAAAATCGGCAGAATGCCTCTTTCTCGTAAAACGGAACTTACCGTGCAGTTTAAATGGCGATAGAGGGTGACGTCACAGCCCGCTATAGCCCTCTGTCTAATTGGGAATTTCTTGCTCACTTTTACCTTTTTCCGTCTCGTCACCACGGTTTTTCCTCACCTCGATATTTCTAAGCGGTTGCACGCTCCTTGACATACTTACTTTGCTGCCTCAGCGATCCGAAGTGGATCTTGGCCTCTGACACAAGAATTCGCCATTGGTCCCCATCCTGCGCCATATGTTCCCAGTTCGTTATCAGGAGTTCACGCAGGTCTTTCCGGACTTCGTTCATCCATCGATACCTAGGCCGTCCGCCCGGGCGCTTGTTTGTCGACTGATATACTGGATTGACATTGCTGGGATTTTAAACGACGAACTGGTGGCGAACGAAATTATCATTTTAGCTGTTCAGTTATAGAGGATTTGCAATATGTACCACCGCGCATGACTAACCTTTTTTTTATACCACGAAGGTATAGCTAGTGTCAAATAAGAAGAGACTTGGCGGGTCACGTGGTTCGACTTGCGCTCAGTGTGGTATTCAGTCTCAAAACTTGGCCAAAATATTTTTTGTTTCTGGTAATTAAATATGTACTTTTAAAAGTATAATAAAACAATAACTTATTTTGATAAAAACTATTTATTCGTCATGACTACAATCGTCCATAATATTAATATTAGTAATGTCACTTTCGCATAGTAAAATTAAAACATCTGCCGATATTTGCTTTTTTTTTATTTGATGTACCTCTCATTCCAGAAATTAGCGGAACAGAGGTCAATAATAGTCGGTTTAGGACATCCATATTGCAGTCCACACGCGAAAACTTTCTTGTAAAGTTCTGTCTAAATGATCTTATGTTCTTATTGTAAGCTTCTGCAACTCAAACAACTACATTAATCAACTCAAATCTTTTTTATCTCAAATCAAATTAAATCAAGTTCTCTAGCGACAATTTTTTTCTAGGAAATAAAATGATTAATAACCATTTGAAACACTTGGGTCAATAAATCCATAACGCTTGGTAGATCTTTGAGCTTCAAAAAACAGTTACTTTGTACCGTCAAGTTTCTGCTTTGGATCTAAACGAGCAATATCGAATAATTTACCAAATTTTTCTTTAAACATTGCCTCGTTTTTTTTCTGCGTTGGAGACTTTTTTCTGTATTGACTTTTTTTGAGATTTAACCATTGATTATAACTTTACAACTTTTTGCACAGCATGAAAATTTTTGCAAGTTGGAAGTTCAGCTTGCAACCATTTCTCTTCAACTTTTTTATTGTAACCGAAGCACTTTGTTTTAATGTTAGCTTATGTGATATAAAAATACTGTCAGAACCTCTTTATTTGTTGGTAATTTTCGACCAACAAAATTTTCCTGAATCTCACCAATTCAGTATTTTTTTAAATCCATTATATTCAATAGAATGTTTAACAAAATAACTATAAAGTTACAGAGCAAAACTATAAATAGCACTATCCAAGGAAAAATTTAAAAGAGAATGTCAAAACAATGTGACACAGTGCAAAGCAACTTTTGTCTTTTTGGTTATGTTGGTAAAAAAGTGCACTTTATTTTACAATAAATTAAGGTCAGTCGGGGCAATTGCGCCATATTTTTTACATAGATGATTTCGATGCAAAATATTCTATTTAAATATCAACTTATGAGTGTATATTTATTACATTTACAATATTTGGTATTTTGTAACTGCAATAACTATCAATGCAGTCAAATCTATCATAAATTTAACGATATTTTGTAAGAAATTTAAAAACATGGCCTTAGGCGCACTTGCCTCTCGAAACGGGGCAAGTGCGCCTATTAAATAAAAAGCGCCAAAGTATTGCGTAACAATAAAAACAATAGTTTTACTCTATGGAATATTGATCACTAAACACATTCCTTTTTTTCATATTATTATCTAATCTTATAGAGCTACTACAGCTTTCTTCGCAAATGTGGGGCAAGTGCGCCATAGATTAATAATCAGGGGTTCTAAACCTTTAATGGTACTTTTTAAATTATAAATGAATTAAAACTGTTTGACTGGGTATAAAATATATATTTATTTTGAATAATTAAGTCAAACTTTAAATTATAATATTTTTATTATTTATTTACTTAAGTAACACAAATATAGGTAACATGTTATCCTTTGGCTAGAATCTAGATAGAACTTAAACATTTATTTAGTGGATGGCACGCAGGAACTTACAAATAAAAATATAAAGCAGTCTTTGATAGACTTACTTCATAAATGACTTGAAATATTAAAATCAAACAATACTTAATATAAAGGCATCCAATGCCATTAAGTGTGTACTTAAATATCTAACAAAATCTATAAAAACGCAACAATCTTCAAAATTATAATTACCTTCTAAAAAACCGAACATGAAAAAATAAATTATAAACAAACATCTCCAAAACATCAGTTATATTTAATCAATAATAGTAAGAACAATTCTTACTGTATATTAAATTCCCGAAGATTAATACTAAATGATATTTGGCCACGACGTGATACTGTAGGTTTCGGCAAAACTGACACAATATCAGCAACATGTTTCAACTCACATATGTCATCCACATTAGGATAGACAAAAAGCAAGCCAGTTTTTTTTGTTTCAGTTTTTCGTAAATATTTCACCGTTGGATTGTCATCTTAGATATCAATTATTTGCCCGACATAATGCTTGACACTTTTTTTCGTTGCAAACTTGACTAGGACCCAATCACCTATTTTTAATTTGCTCGATGTCTCTTCATAATACTCGAGATCTACGAGGCCAAAGTCCATACCCACATTTTCCTGGTCATCTAAGTCATTGTCTGTTAAGTAAATATTACAATAAGTTTCTAGATCAATGTCTGAATTATCTGAATCGTGAATTGTGTAGTCACTAGAATCTTTTTCTAAATATTCTTCATCTTTAAGTTTACTTTTCTTTTGCTCTCTTTTCTTTTTAGTGCATTTGTTACTTCTTTCAAGTTTAATTTTTTTGACACTAATTTTTTTGTCAGTTCCCTTCAAAGTAAGTTCGGCTGGGCGTTTTATTTTGTGTCCTGTAAAAACATCTTCAGTCAGCTTTTCTTCACACTTCAAATATCTATCTTCTAAAATATTAATTTTCGGTTTGAGAGTTGGTGGCAGTGGTGCTGCAGAGGAGCTTGGAAGTCAAAGTATTGAGAATCATCTTTTACAAGATGAACTGGATCAGGAACGTTCAAATTTGAATCGGATAGTATTTTTTCAGAAAGAGTTGCTCGAAATTCATATTGACCTGGAGTTGTTGGTGAGTCCGAAACATCCGTAGAGATGGCTTCGGTTGAATTAACATCCGTTTTTTTGTTTTTCGTCAGTCTTATATTTTTCCTCTTTACGTCACTTTTTTTTCCTTTTTCATTCTTTTTCTTTTCATTTTGTTTATTAAACATAGCCTTCTTTCTTTCTTCTCGTTTCTTTCGGTTTCTTCTTTTTCTCTTTCTTTATTGGCTTTATCTTCTTCTTTCTGTTTTAATCTCTGAATGACGTCCTGATGCGTTATCACTTCTGCATTTGCTGAAATTTGTACAGTCTTTCTCTTGCCTTTTCCAGTTTGCGTTGGCGTTATGTATTGTATTAATAAATCTTCAAAAGATATTTTCTTCGAAGGGTTTGACCCAACAGTGCTTGAAAAAGTGGGGTCTGGATTCGAGTTTAATTCAGAACAGTAGTTGATTTTCTTCAGGCATATTCTGATCAAAGATAATGGTGAGCCACGAGTGACTGTTTGTTCTTTTGATGACTCTTCGAGATGTTTTTTCCATATTTTTAGGGCTTCCGGGTCGAGTTTGTGCTCAGGTACGGCATTTCTATTGAAGGGATAGATTCCACTTTTTTCGAACCCTTTCTTGATTACATTAGAATCAAGTTGTTCCCAAACCCTTCCCACTATCACTGAAAACTGATCTTTTGGTAATTTTTCACCTTTATGTTGGCGTTTCCATTTAACCATTTCCATGTCCCATGCGTCTTTATACGGTTTGAATACACTTAGATCCAGTGGTTGAATTAGATGGCTTGAGTGTGGTGGCAATTTTATGATGGTTATATTATTTTGTTTTGCTTTTTCGACCACAGCAAGTTGCACGTGTGTGCTATGACCATCATAAATTAAGAGCGTTGGCTCTTCCTCGGTTTTGACCATTGGAATGAAGCTTTTTGTGAGGTATTCTTCAAAAGCGTTGGATTCAATCCAACCATTGGATGTTGCAGAGTATACAGTGCCGGGATATGCTTCTTCAGATGTCCAACTACTCCAAACATGCTTCCCTTTAAAGATTATAAATGGAGACCCTTTGCCCCCGGCGGCATTACTGGCAACCAAAACAGTTGTATTTGTTTTACCAGCCGATGACGTTGTGCGAGTTGAAGGATATCCCTTGAGTTGGCCTTGACTTTGGTTTTTTGAGGGTCGCTGCAATAGCTGGTTTCATCAATGTTGTATATTCTTTCTGGCTTATTTTCGAGTCCTAGCTCTTTGACTACTTTTTCGAGAATGTTATAAAACTCTTGTATAATAAAAGGGTCCGCTGCTTTTTTGCGGGCAAGCTCAACTGCCTGAGGCTTTTTTATAGACAATTTATATCGAGACATAAAACTGGAAAACCAATCGCTTCCAGGGTGGCCATTTGCAAATGGTGTTCTTATGTTGTTTTTTTTCACGTAGTCGCCAACAAGTTCGAGAACTTCCTTTCGGGTTAACCCGAAACCATGTCTCTCCATGATGTGAAGACAGTCAGCTATTACTTTTTCTGTTTCGGCTGATAATGCTGTTGGTCTACCTTGCGTAGAAGATTTTTTACCCCTTCGGCCTGTCACGTGGTCCATGATAGTTTTACGCGGATTATTGTAAGTTTTAGTTAGCTGCTTCATATCCCGATAGGCCGGCTTTGACAGCGTCAACTGCCTGACATAAAGTTTCTTTTGACCACGAAGGGCCATCGGTTTTTCTTTGGTATATACGAACCATCTGAAAAACAATGCACAAAATCATTTTTAGGACTAATGTAAGGTAAGTATGAAATTACACAACCATTATAAGCTGAACTCTGATTTATTATTGTTTCTATTGCCTAAATTAAGTTGCACAAAGAATATTGAAACATAATTTTTGTCTACTGAGAAAATCATTGAAGTATGAATTAGAGCTCAGCTTATACTGGTTATGTGAAGCTTTACGTGCTCTCCACCGTACATAGTTTTACTATCTGCACTGAAACCACTTGAAAAAAAATCAAAGGACTTCTTTTGAAATGAGCCCAAAATACACTTAACACACACACACAAAACAGTTACTCGACAACTTGCTCCTTTCTAAGTGGGTTAAAAACATCGCCAGGGGAAGGTTGGCGACCTCTGGGTGGGGGCAACTATTTTGAGGTTACGATTTTCAATTAAATAAAAATCATTAATATCAACGTTTAGAAGTAAAATACAAACATAGTATTAAAGAAAAACATTTAAATTCTTTACTCACCGCATTAGTTTACCGGAACAAGTCAAAATTTTCCAGATTTGAATTGATTACTGACACGAGATCATCTTAGGCAGCCGGTATAAATGACACTAAAATTAAAATGGCGGACAGTTGGGCCGTCAGAATAAAAATGAATCCCGTATACTTTGGGTAATTTCTCTTTGATAATTTTAAGCACAGGTAAGAGATGTGCCCAAATGGCATCTGGTCCGTGGTCTTTGTTTGGACTTAAACTTGCAAAAGATTGATGACCTTTATCGGTATATAACACCCCAGTGTGGAGACTGATCTGTTGTCTGGACCCATCAAAATGCATGGCTTGTATTTCAGTGGCTAATTTGCAAGAATAATTTTCCGAAAAATCTATGTGTACAACGACGGTACGGTCATCTAAATTTTGTATGCACTGCCGATATTGTTTGTACTGATGCACGATATTGTAGGAATGGATTTTGAAATTTTGCAGTTCTTCTTGAAAGGCTTCTAGCAGTATATTTAGGGAACCAGTTTTTTTTTCTATTTCGTTTTTTTTGGTAGTCTTTGTAACATCGCAATTTTTTTTTTGTTTGTATTCATGAGATTTCAAAACCCATTCATCCCATGAAACATTATAGTTTAGATCTTTTTCATCCAAAGCAAAATCAATACGTTTGTTTTTGCAAAAATCACAGTCTCCGTAAGCACATTCCTTTGATTTTGAAGAGCATACAACCATACTCAGTAACTCATCAAGATCTGTTGTTGCTATTAATCCAAGTGACTTCAATGACGTGGCCTTCATATGCAAATTTTCGTGCCTCTTGCAAGCGCATGTTTCACGTTTCTCGGCTTTTGGTGGTAGTACATAAAAGGGCCTGTACCTTTTGAAAGTTGTAAATGATAATTTTCCTCCTTCTTCCTTATATTTCTGATGTAGTTTATGTAGAGTGCCAAGCAAATATCTTCTCTGTTTTTTTTGTTTCTTTTGTGTCTTTACTTCGTTTTTCCCTGCTGTCATCCGGCTCACATCATCCCTTTCATAGATGTTTCTTAACTGTGTCTGTATTATCTGGCTTTTATTTTTCTTTTTAGTGTGACGAATTTTTCCTTTAAGGCCTAAATAGGCAGCCATCTTAGTTTTCATTCTGTATCTATTAATTTTATCACTTTTGATAAAAATATCTTTCATTAATCGTTTTTCTTGAGTGTTTTTACTTTTATAAGTGTCTTTTAGTGTCCACTATTAAATTATGTTCTAGCAAAACTTTTTTGACACTTTCTCTTTCTTCAGGTCGAATATTAGGTAAATTGTTGTCAATGTATGCGCACGTTTTCGAAACAGGGGTCATTTCTTCAAGGGTTTCTTCTTTTTTGGCAATTGGGCTTGACCTGTCTCCAAGGCTACAAATCATTTGGTTTTTTTCTTCAATAATCTCTAGTAACTTTTTATTTTTTTCTATAGAACGGTTTAATCTTTGTCTCATTTTTTTCAACGACTTTTTATATATTTTTAATTCCTCGTCTAGTTTTGTGTTTTCATTTTTCAATCTATAAATTACCCTTCTATTATGATTCCTCTTCTGTGTTAAAATTTGTCCATGTCCTTCTAAAGGCACTTCAGGCTTAGGTTCTTTCTTACTTTTCTTCTTTCTCTCTCTCCACTGCTTTCTTATGATTTCTTGATCAGATTGAATTTTTTTTCTATTTCTTTTTGTTATTTCTGCATTTTGTTTTTGCTGCGATTTAAATTTTTCAGGATTTACTTCTTTCAACCGTTCTCGATAGAGTTTCTGCCTTTCGGCAGGTGTTAGTGGCATCTGTAAAATCAACATAAAATACATACATTTTACTTTTTGTTGTATATAAAAATTTTCGGGTTTGAAAGCCAAAAAATAACCTACTTTAAGCAATTAATTTATGCAGGACACCCTGTATAAATGTATTGTTTATAGGTGGTTTTTGTTTGGTTAGGTAGCTTTAAACAATAAATTTATACAGGTTGTCCCGTAATTCAACGTCAAGCTACTGGGAAAAACAATGAAAATCATGGTCGCTTTGTTCTGAATTTATAGGCATTTTTATTTTATTTTGAAAATGATCACCTTAGATAACATATTTATTATTTATTTTTCCCATTACCGTTATGACCTGCCCTTTCACCCAGTTTCTGCTTGACGTTGAATTACGGGACAACCTGTATAAACATTTATTTAAAAATATAACTTTTAAACTAATATTTTTTGGCAGGGCCGAGATAACTTAAAAAAAAAAATTAATCAGTCTCATCAGCGGATTCTTCTATTCTGCACCCTACACAGTAAACCCTTGAGTGTTGCTTAGAAATAAATTTACGACACTTGAGGCATTTTGTTGGCACTTTTTTGTTGTCTTTTTTGTGTGTCTAGGACATGATGAACAGCGCCCATGCTTAGCTGTCGATTGCTGGACCGTCTCGTCCACATCATGAACTTCACGGAGTCGTTTCTTTGTTGTTGTTGGTACAGCACGTAGTTGTAAACGACGTTTTTGGTGATTTTCCACAAGTGCTGTTGCTAATTTCTTCAAAAAAATCCGTCTTGTATGTGTGATATTCTTATCAGTATTCGCTTTGTGTATGACAAATGCGTTGATGCCAGATATGTTTACAAGATGAAAAAATACAGCCAGTGGCCATCTTTTTGTTCTTCTTCCAACATTATAATTACTGCAAAGTTGGTCATAACAATCTACACCGCCTCTGGTACTATTGTAATAAGTAATTATTTCTGGTTTCTGAGCTCTGCCTGTTGTTGGCGTTATCATTGTGCATGCTGGAAAGTAAAACTACACCTTTCTTTGGCTTAGGGAGACTATAGTTGACTTTGAACTGAACTACATGGTGGTCTATTTTTGTTAGGTAAAAATTCTGTTGGGATGTCAGGCTTCCTTTTATTCAATGTACCCACAAGAGTCAATTTATATTCAGGTGCTAGCAACTCCTTAGCCAGTTTTGTATTTGTGTACCAATTGGCAGTTGTTATGTTTCGACCGCTGCGTCTTATTGGTTCAACTAGACGTTTTACAATCTCATCTGGAGAATTAGATATTTGATATTCTCCATCTGGTTGTTTTCCAGAATAAACTTCAAACTTGCACAAGTAATATGTTTTCGAGTCTACCATGGCTTGAACTTTTATTCCGTACTTGTTTGGTTTATTAGGCATGTAAACCTTCCCTCTAAAGCGACCACGAAATCCAATCAACTGTTCATCGATAGTGACATTCTCGCCGGGGCAATAAGCAGCTAAAATCTTATTCTCTATAATTTGACATAAATATCTTATCGCTGTCATATTATCAAGTTTTAGTCTTTTCTCTCGATCTGACGTATTGTCAAACCGCAGACATCTCAACAAAAATAGAAAACGTTCATAAGACATTGTTAGCCGAAATATTACTACGCCTGATCCATCTTGTGCCCATAAATCAATAAAATTCAAGTGCGACCCTTTTAGGACTCCAGCCATAATCAGTAAGCCCACAAATGCTTCCATTTTCGTACCATCAGTAGGGAGTGCATCACGATCTCTTCCGAACTGTTCCTTTATTTTATCAATATACGAGGGCCGTTCAGAAACTAACCTCCGGTTGATTGAAAAAAATACACCAAGTTAAGTAAAAATATTTTAATATATACATCTTACAACTACATCTTTGCACTATTTTTCGACATAGTCTCCATAACGATTGAGGCACTTATCGTATCTCTTCACAAGCTTTGAAATTCCTTCTGCATAAAAATCACCCGCTTGTGCCTTGAGCCAGCCTGTGACCGCATCTTTGAGCTCTTCGTCGTCATCAAACCGCTGGGACCCGAGCCATTTCTTCATATGCATGAAGAGGTGATAATCGCTTGGCGCCAGATCTGGGCTGTAAGGTGGATGGTTGAAAACGTCCCACTTGAAGGACTCAAGAAGGGCTGTTGTTCTGCGAGCAGAGTGAGGACGGGCGTTATCGTGCAAAAAAACGATACCGGAAGTCAGCATACCACGGCGTTTGTTATGTATAGCCCGTCGTAATGTTTTTAGTGTTTCACAGTACACGTCTTGATTAATGGTCGTCCCACGTTCCATGAATTCAACCAACAACACCCCTTTGGCATCCCAAAACACCGTTGCCATCAGTTTTCTGGCAGAAAAATCTTGCCGGGTTTTTTTTGGTTTGGTTGTTCTTTTGTCTCAGGGTTCACGTACTTAATCCAGGTTTCGTCACCGGTCACGATTCTGTTTAACAATGGTTCTCCTTCGTCCTCATAACGTGACAGAAAGTCTAATGCAGAGGCCATTCTTTGAGTTTTGTGGTGGTCGGTAAGAATTTTGGGCACCCATCGTGCACAGAACTTACGGTAACCCAATCTTGCTGTCACTTTCTAGTACAAAAGAGTCTTAGAAATCTGTGGAAAATCAGTAGACAACTCCGCCATTGTGAAACGTCGATTTTCACGAACTTTTGCATCAACTGTCTGAACGAGTTCGTCAGTCACCAATGATGGTCTACCACTCCTCTCTTCATCATGAACGTTTTCTCGTCCACTTTTAAATAAACGTACCCATTCACGGACAACTCCTTCACTCATAACTTTTGGTCCGTACACGGCACAAAGCTCACGATGAATAGCTGCTGCAGAGTATCCTTTGGCTGTAAAAAACCTTATAACAGCACGCACCTCACATTTGGCGGGCTTTTCTATTGCAGCACACATGTCAAACTGCCACAAAAACTAAACTAGCGCAGGTACGGCTTGATGCCGACTGACCTGCTGAGCGCGTGAATGCACAGATGGCGCGCTACTCCCCCCACTACCCGCACTGTGACCAATCGGAGATTAGTTTCTGAATGGCCCTCGTATTATCCGTTACTTAGATATTAGTAATGAACTACTTATGAATAGAATTCATATTATATAGGTTTATAAAATTTGAACAAAAATCCTGAATAAAATATTAAACCTATAAATATTTAACCAAAAATTATTGGGCAACATTTATTCATCCAAAATAAATAAAATACTTAACTTGATTACATTTTCGCATTTATCAATTAACTGCGAGCGCTTTCAAGGCCTACGCGTTATCTATCATTGTATCATACATCCGACCTTCTTTCAAGTAAACTTTAGTATACCCTGATAGTTCCTTGGTTTTGATAGCAAAATTAATGCTATTTTAAGAGTTGTACTATACATAAATCAGTATGTATACTGATAGACCGCAAATCTATGATAAACTCGTGTAGGACCATGGTAACAGACATTTAAATTATTTTACACTTCAAGTAGCTAATCAGTAGTTACATCGTTAACTAATTACCATACATTATACACCATTGGTAAGGAAAAAAGTGAGTTTTAGATAGAATCTTAAAATAGTTTTCCTTGTTGATAAAATGACAAACATGTATGACTTGTAATATTATTTAGAACGCTACGAATTATGAAAAAATTGTACAATCAAAGCGGATGTTGCTTCTTCAGTCACTTAAATTAAATTTTACATTACACGTACTTAGATTTATGTTTTACTTTTGTACAAACTAAAAAAATTGGGACAAGCCCATTTTTTGAACAAAGGCAAAGAAAATATAACAGTTAATTTTCGTATTCCATCCTTTAGTTGCCCAAATAAACTGACATAGCATGCTAAAACTCTATAACAAAAAAGATAGTAATTCAAATTGGAAACCGCATTATACCTTTGTCTCCGCATGTAGGACACTGTCGAAGCTAGAGAAATAATACCAGTTTCGTCAAACCGCGATATTTCAGTATCTAGAGTCTTCATATTTAAGGACGTGAGAAATAGGAGAACACATATCTTACACGTATTGAAGGTGTTTACTTTAGTCCAGTTTAATAAACAATGACAATGTACATCAATTTGAAACGGATTTTATAATGAAACTGAGTTATATTACATCATCAGGAATTTCCAGTCTCTGATATTAAGTCTGGTATGGTTTAAACTATAAGCGGTTGCCATAGTATTGTATGTAAATAACTATAAACAAAGCTATTAACAATTTATACCTCTACTGACTAATTAATTAAGTTTAGCTAGGTCAAAACTATTTTGCTTTCATTTACGACTGTTTTATAGCTAGTTGATTATTAACATAATTGATGTTACGATTAGCCTATCAATATCCACATCAAATTGACATATTAATTTGTGTTATATTTCTTCGAAACATTATAAATTATTTTATGACTAAATATTTGATCAGCGTCGTGATAAGGCTTCTATTAATTCATTATGTATTATTTAACATATTAATAAGCGCCACCGAATAAGTAAGCGTCGCTACTTGTTTTACTTATTCTTTGATTCTTATTGGCAAATTGTTCTTTTTTTTTTAATACTAAACTAAAAAAGACTTATTTTATTGACGTACGCTACAGTTGGTGAGATATTAATAATTTTGAGGATCGTTTGGAAAGCTGACAAAAAAGGAACTTGAGAACAAATTTTTTTAAACATAAAAAATTAAAAAACGAAAACTAACATTAAAATAGTTATAATCGAACTCACAATTAATAAAGTTTTGTGATGCATCCACATTTGACCGTAAGAACGTTAAGTCGGGCCGTTATAGATAGGGTTTACTTAGCTTTGGGCGCATATCCGTTGGGCAATACAACGAGGCCTGTTATTTATTAGGTATGACTTATTGACTCGCAACCTCAGGCTTTAAATTTTGATGACCCGACTCAATGTATATGCACCTAAGGTTGAATATACTCTATATTACAATAAATTAGATCTCGTACGTCCCCATTTTGAAACATCATATATGTAATATAACATCACTCTGTAGCAAAAAAAATATTGATTTACATTATTAAGGAGGTTGTTTCTCTGTTGGCGAATTTTGAAGAGAGTGGAACCTAGAGAAATTTCACCTGTCAAATTTTGTCTGGAAATGGAGATGTCTAAGAGACAGTATGCTCCAGTCCGTCCAAGTCCCGCACTGCAATGCACGACAATTGGTGGGATTATTTTATTTACCTTCTTATTCCACATTGAATATTGAATTATTTTTTCATGACAAACGCAAAAAATGCTCTGTGTTCGCAGGAACTCCGTAGTCGGGCCATCCAGTAGAGCGGAAATGTTGGACTTCCAGCGTGGAAGCTCCAGTTAATAGTAGAGTTGTTTTAACATATCCAGTATAAGATTCAATTTTCATGGTAGTAACGGTTAAGTTTTTAAACTTTACCGATGCACCTTCCACTTCACTCCAATAAGAGTAACATTTATTTTTGCGATTTTCCTCTTTAGAGCACAACATCACTATTATCTTGCACTGGTGTAGATACAACATACGCCACAGATTATAACTGGTACACTGAAGTGCTCCCTGTGTACACAGAAATTTTCTATTGTACTCGTATCCGTCGACATAGTTGGCATTGATAAAATCTCCTTCATCTTTTTCGTACGGTAAAATAACCCGGCTGTGATCGAATCAAGTTGCATCTTGGTACCTGTTATGTCTCAAGTTGATTGTCTTTGACTCAGCTTCAAAAGTTCCAGTAATCTTTTGCTGCAGGACTTTTTGATGCTCCTGCCGGATGATGTTATTCAAGTATTTCTGCTCCAATAGCTTGACAAACACGACACGATTGTAGATCTTGAAAAACGGCAGCATAATGTTTGAGTTAGATGATACAAATCCCAGGTAATATTCCAATAAAAAATTATTCCCTTGGTTCTATTAAACGTACTACTGCAGGGTACGTTTAAGAGCAAATGACGGTTAACCCTGCTCGAATGAGATTATTATATAGAAAAAATCAGCAATACACGACACTGACGAATATGGAATTTATAATCAGGATCGTAAAATGACGGGATACTAATTAATTATGTAGCGATTTTATGTTATCAATAAAATAATAAGCATCACCGTGGGCCGGTTTGTGGTAAGTGTGTAGTGGGTTCTGTCCAGGTCACACGTAAACAAATATAGACATTATTTGAACCCAGATACACTGTACCAATTTACAGTCATCTACGTGACGTTAAGTTTTTTTTTGACAAAGATCAGGCCTCTCTTAACTGAATTAGACCTAGGAACCTCAGAAGTGTATAAGTTAATCGGTCCAGGTTAATCATGTACGTGTATTTTTGTGGAATGAGGATATGTGAGAGCTACGTATTAAAAAACTAAAAGCTATATGCATTCATGGTCATCGTTTTCGGATTACGGAATTCTTTTTATAACAGTTTGGAGCAATCGGCAATAAAAATGCGATGAGATTTTACGACTTCAATAAGATCTTATCAGATATTTTCTTGGGTTCTTCATCACTAACATGATCCATAACTTGGATCGCTTTAAAGGAATTATCGTTTGAGCTTTAGAATGTTAGAATACTTGAAATGAGCGTATTTAAAAAGAATTTGCATGTAGTTACTTGAACAGTATATAAAATGTCAAATTATTAATATTTCTCCATTAAACACAAAATTTATAACCCTCTTGTTTGTTTAATGGAAATTACATCAACGCCGATCTTTCATCATTGTCCGTCACGCTAGTGGAGTAGCAGCAGCTCCCTATTACTCAAACAATAAGTTTAACTCACTTTCTTCGATATGGAGACCAGTGGCTTTTCAGTTCTGAAAATGGGTGAATTCCTCGAGGTAATCAGCCAAGAGAACTTCTGGAACTTTTTCAATGAAGAATACAACAAAATTGAAGCTATGATTCATCAAGGCACGGCGGTTGCTTTCTCAAGATCTGGTAATATTTCGAGGAACCGATCTCATATTCCTTGCTGGGATCATTCTCGAGTCATCATAACCTCGCACGGAAATATCACGCACGATTACGGAGATTGGAAATCGTCCCGTATAATAATCACGCGGAAAGATAGCCCGTCAACGTACATCCACGCGAGTTTTGTTGACGGGTTTGAGGACGAGAAAAAGTTTATCGCGGCGGCCGGTCCCATGCAGAGAACAGCAGGAAACTGGTGGAAAATGATATCAGAGCAAGGCTCTCAAGTCATTGTCATGCTAACTGATACCCACGTTGGATTTCAAGAAGTATGCTACTGATACTGGGTTCACGACGAGGGATACGAAGTAGCCTTTGGAAGGTACATAATAAGGACCCTTGAAATTGAGAATTCGACTTTAATCAAAACGCGACTGCAACTTATAGACATAACTACTGGTACAGCAAAGGAAATTTTCCACTTCTGGTACAACGGCTGGTATGATAAGAAAGCTCCTGTCAATTTCTGTGATTATTTTAGTCTGCTCTCACAAGTTAATTTAAAACAAGCAGAATTAAAGAAAACAGCGGCAGACAATACCGAGCCTCAGCCGGGTCCTATCATCGTCCATAGTTCCGCAGGAGCCGGCAGAACGGGAACATTTTGTGCGATAGACAATGCAATAACTCAATTTAATCAACAAAAGAAAGTGTCCATTCCGAAGGCAGTATTGAAAGTAAAGAGCCAACGGCATTCCAGTGTTAGTTCCCTAGAGCAATATGAGTTCTGTTACAGAGCTTTAGAATAAGTTATATTATTGGAGATAAGTCAAAAATGGGACCAAATAGTTTCAGATAGTTCTACTGATTAAGGTAAATAAGAAATTAGTAAGTGGTATTTTGGGTTTTCATTCATATCATGCTCTCTTAGTTAAAAGTAAGATCTCAAATTGTTTCAACTTATTCGTTATCTAATAAACTCCGTTAAAATTAATTCGAAAAATTAAGTTTATCATTATATAGGTCGCTGTGTGAACAACGACGCTAACTGCATAACGTGGCCTTTTATTTAGTCCCAAATTAACTTATTTAATTCTTAATTACGTTGATACTAGTTTCATTTATTAAAAAATAATCTTTTACATATAATATTTTCCGTTTAGTTTTATAATGATTTCATGAGTTTTCCTCGGCGAAATATAGTCATAAATTTAACTTTTGCTTATTAAAATAAAACAATGACATTGATACAATGTTTATTTGAGTTTATTATGAACATAATTTCTCTACTTACTAAACTTAAGTATACACAAATTTAACTTCGTAAATATTTAAAGAGATCTTTGCAGACTAAAAACTTAGAAACATCTTAACTAATCCAAATAATAAATTACTTAATTAAATGTTTAAAAAAGGATACGGCTTTTTGGATCGGATATGTTCTTTTTTCCAGCGTGGCCGAATCGACATATAGTTTTACAACTCTATACAAAAATATGTACTGAGATGGATGGAACAAACTATTAAACCTACGCTGGCGAATATATAATACTGTAGACGCAATCGATACTTTTTGTTGGAAGTCAAACTTAGACAAACAAATGTCCACTGCACAAAAACACGGCGTTCTCCCGAGTCCCGCGTTACAATGGACGACCATAGGTGGAGGTTGAAAAAGTTTGTTTTCACCCTGGAGCGACTCCCTACAGCGTCTCACATCCATGACGAAGTATCCGACGGTACACCGTGGTCAGGCCATGCGATATAATTAAAATGAGTAACCACCTGGCGAGCGTCGGTTCCGTCTGTCAAAAGTAAGGTACTTTTAACATAATGCGGGAATCGTTCCACCTTCATAGTTGTAACTCGAAACTTCTTCCTAAAGGACATTGATGATAACGCCACGTCACTCCAATTTGGATAACTCTTTTCTTTTCTGTCTTCGGTTTTCTGACAAAGCATGACGATTATACGCACATGCTCCATCCAGAGCATACGGTACAAATCATACGATGTTCTCTGAGTCGGGGCTTCTGCGAGGATATACTGTTTAGGGTAATCGAAGCCATCAACGTAGTTAGCGTTGATATAGTTCCCTCGGTTCTGTTCTGTTGGCAGCTTAACTCGTGAGTGGTCGAAACACACGGCGTGGCAAAATCGATTGAAGCTTCGATTGTTGTTACTTGCTTGGAATGTCCCTTCCACTGTCTCGTCCAGAATTTTATGATGTTCCTTTGTAATTATTTTTTCGTGGTCGCTGCGCTTCATCAGGGTCACAAAGTCTTCATATTTTATGTATTTGAGAAATGTCATTGTGGTCTTCAAAAATTTAATTAAATTTACAGAAAAAGGATTTTACTGTCCCGCCCGTCACTAACAAGATGTTCAGCTATAACTGAAGGCTTACTCATATACATGGGCTTTTAATAATTATATATTATGGTAGGTACTAATAAATATAGGCTGTTATCAACTACTGTTACGCTGCCGTCTCTATGGGAGGTAAACCGCGACATTAATCATCTTGTAACGCCATACAATTTTACGTCACCTATCACATATTTCAGTATGTGGTTTTGTAACGATAGTATTTAAAATTATTGTTATTAAATGAATTTATAAAATGAAATTCATCTGTTTTGCGTTTCAATATTCGTACCTTATACAGGCGATGCCCTCTGTACATGCGTGCGCAATAAATATGACGTCAAAATCCAAATCAAATGCCAAACCCTCGAAATTATTTCAGTACCGTTTCAGAGGAAAGTGATTCCATAAATATTCACTCTAACATGTTTTTCTTTTTATTGGACGAAAACATTTCCGAGAAAAACAATCCCGAGTGCCTACAAAATTTATGATACTGCGTTCTCTCGTTGATTTAATCGTTGTGTGCGTACTGAGTGGTTTTCAATAATTGGATTACAAAGGGAATGGTAAGGTACGAGTGACTTTACATATTTTGTCACGGGGACAGATTTTTAAGTCAGCCAAAAATAAAAAATAAACTTTTATGTGCGAATCACAATAGGTACTAGTGAGATTTGTACTAATTAATATGCTGATAGTATTTCTATTGTCTTTCCTCCTCTGTAATCAATATACTTAGTAACTATTTATGCATTCATCGCGTGTCGACTGCCAATTCAATTAATTGAATGAAAACAGTTCTTGGAACGAAACCAAAAAGAACACCTACACAATCGCACGTAAAATCGTAAAGGATGAAAATTGTCTCACTTTCAATCCGACAGCCGTGATAACTGGTCGCTTGTTATCTTTTATCAGTGAATCAATTAGCAACCATGGTGAACGACGGTTTCGCGACACTTACCATCAGTGACTTTTTGATGAAAGTTAAGAAGCCGAACTTCGAGGACCTCGTCAACCAGGAATTCAAAGAAATGAAGAACGTCCCGATACAAGGTACAATAAATAACTTTTCAATGAGAAAAAATTTATACAAGAACCGTTACTATGACATCCCATGTTGGGACCATTCTAGTCATTTTGACCTCTCATGGGACTCAAGTTCACGATCATTCAAATAGTGAACCTGGAACTATTGTCATAACAAACAAAGACAATGATTTGACGTACATCCACGCGAATTTTGTAGATGGTTTTAAAGAAAGGAGTAAATATATTTGCTGTCAGGGTCCCACAGAACACACTGTTGGGGACTTCTGGACCTTAATTTGGGAGAGAGATACACGTATCATTGTATCGCTGACTAAAACGGATGATGAAGATAACATTTGTTACGAGTATTGGGTCAATTCTGAAGGGTATCAACTAGTTTTTGGCAGGTATATCGTGAAGACATTCAAAATCGAGGAGGAGTTTGGTTTCACAAGAACACAACTTCGGCTAACTGATGTTACATCTAAAGAGTCACGATAACCCATTTCTGGTATACGAACTGGCCCAATGACGGTACTCCGACTTACTTGAAAGAATTTGTTTTACTTCTCTCAAAAGTTAATCAACTACTAGATCTGTTGAAAAAGAAAACCGCCTGTTACAATTCACCAAAGCCAGGACCCATAGTCATTCATTACTCGGCGGGGGTGGGCCGTACTGGAACGTTCTGCGTCATCAATAATGCAGTAGACCAACTGAAAGAAAAAAGAACAGTGTCGCTTCAAAATACGGTGTTGAAAATTCGGAGTATGAGACACTCGAGTGTCGTTACAGCGGAACAGTACATGTTCTGTCATAAAGTAGTTGAGTATCTACTACTTAAAGAGAACAAGCGAAACAGGAAATAATTACCAAACCATTTATTCCAGAAATTCCAAAAAAATTGTCAAAAATACTTAAAGGTTGCCGTGTTAACTTCCAAAAGTAAAAAACAGTGGAAAAAGCGGGGTTACAAGTGAACGGGTTCATAAATATGTTAAATGATTTTTGAATAGATATCCAAGTACCTAGAATTTTTTCCCTGAAAAATTCGACAAGGATATAAGTATATTTAATTAACCGTCAATTAAATAAATACATAGTTAACAATATAACGGCTCTAATTAATCGAGGAAAATGTCGCTGGATTTACCCAACATTTTATCGCGAATAAATAACCTAATGTTAAAAACAGCCAAGCGGTTCGATAGGAACTCTCATAAATAACGAATTCTCCTACTTACTGGATCACTGCTATAACAAACACACAGTAACTCAAGTCAAGTATCAAGCTCTTGTAAACGAAAAAAAAAACTGAAGATGAAATCTGATATGCTGCTTGAGATTTTAAGTGCTAAGAATCATTTAGGAGAGAACTTTTTCCACGGGGCCTGTCGATCAAACTCAATAGCTCTTCTTGAGAAAGTGGAAAAAGAGATGATTTATCCAATCCCATCGATTTTGACTACAAAAAACTGTAAAGGAGAACAGTGTACTCATATCATAGCAGAATACCAAAACCAGTACGCGGTGGATATGATGAAGATCATGGTGAACCTTGGGGCTGATATAAATAGCAGAGAAGAATCCAGTGATTGCACTCCCCTTCATTTATGTGTTTCGAGAAAAAGTTATAAACTCGCCCAGTGGCTTTGCGAAATTCCATTCATTGATTTGAATGCCAAAAACTGTGAAGGTAATACAGCATATCATATAGCCTGTGAAAAGAATGACTATAAGATGATGAAAATTTTGGAAAAGACTGCAGCCAAACGTATATTTTGTCGGGTAGAAAACAGTGAAGAAGAGGGTACTTCAAGGGAGAAGTTAATCAAACTGTTAAGTGACATTTAATGCTAAGTGAAAAAACTGAGTCTTTAAATGTGTTACACGTGTCTGTTCCAGAAATTCCCAATAAATAAATAGGTATAGTCTCATCATCACCATCACAGCCCGTAACAGTCCACTGCAGGACTTAGGGCCTCTCCCACGAAAGGGGAGGTTATTGCCATAATCTCCACGCTTGGCAGGCGGGTTGGAAATCGCAGTTTTTAAATATAACAATGAAAAATGCTGCTGCCCATTTTCCAGACTACGGAGACTTTTGATCTTTTGACTCGAAAACATTAGTCGCCTTGTACGACACCCATGAGCGTAAGGGGTTGGTGCTATTCTACTCTGCCGGTCACCACACGGCCAAGGCCAGGTATAGTCTACTGTAGGTCAATTTAATTAACATGTGAATAGGGAAGAACCGACATAAATAGTGAGGGAAAACGTATTGGGTTTTACCCGACCTTTTATCACAAATGAAATGACCTATTGTTAACAAACAGTTGATTCCCGATAAGAGACTCTTGAATGTCGGCTCCTACTAACGACGTTAGTCTAGTTACAGAGTCGGTATCGGGAACTTGTTCAACGAGGCTTTGAAAATGGGGTCTGATAATCTATTTGAAATGTTAAGGGAAAGGAACGTTTTGGGAGAGACATTCTTTCATGAAGCTTGCAGAGCAAACTCAATTGCTCTTCTACGGAGAGCGGCAGTATGGATGGATAAAGTGAGTCCAGAGATTTTGAACATAAAAAACTACAATGGTGAACAGTGTACTCACATTATCGCAAAGCGTAAAGAATATCATGTTGTAAACATGATGAAAATTGTAATCCATCTTGGTGCTGATATCAACGGTCAAGAAGGGCGGGGTGGTAACACTCCGCTTCAATTGTGTCTGGGAGAAAAACTACCAGCTCGTCGAGTGGCTCTGTCGGGCGTCAGATATCAATCTAGAAGCTAAAAACTATGGAGGACAAACGGCGTTTCATTTGGCGTGTGAGAAAAACGACGACAAAATGATGGATATCTTGAAAAAGGCGGGAGCCAAATGTGAACCTCCAACTGTTGAAGACAGTCAATCAAGTGATGAGTGATGTAAAAAAAAATTAAGTGATCTCAGTTTGGTAAAAAAATAAATATCTAAATATTATAGTTATTAAAGTTTGTGTTTAGAGTTAAGTAACACTAGGTTTCTAGGTTTGAGTTTCTAAAGTGTATTAGTCAGTTTTAGCACTCTGTGGCCTATTTTATGATTTTTTTATTCGTTAAAGTTTATAGTTGTAATTGGTTGGGCATAGAAATAAGTGAAAATAGGCATAAGTTTTTTGAACAATTTTATTATACTCAAAAGCAAGTCCATGACATGTCAGAATATAAAGCAAGAATTTTCTTAAATGATAGTTAGAAATTTTTTAATGCGTATAACGTAAAAATATGAAGTGTCTGTTAATTTTAATTAATTAAAATAAATTTATATGAAGTAATACATCGGTCGTTTCAATGACTAATAGATCTGATTATCTGAGACCACGTTAACTTCAGGGAAGAGAGGTCTACAACCCTTTAAAGTAGCATTTTTTCTATTAAAAAAATGTTCTGGTTAGTATTTTGATCCAGGCTTGAATAACACGTCTATTTCTAAAACCTCTTTTTGTACAACATTGTTAGCTAACTTTTCAGCTTTCCTTCCTTGATGCCGGTCTCGTGCACGAAGAAGAACATAACTGGTACATTGGAGACAGCGATCCGTCACCACCCAAAAATCTTCTTCATCCATAGTCAAGAAAAACTGTAAAAAAATTATTGACTTAGATAAAGAATACAATGACAATTTAAAGTTAAGAAATTTATCTCTAAAGAAGATACCTCTAAAATAGAAATACATTTTCCTCCTGAGTTTGTTGGTGGTTTGGATGGAAGGATCCTTTAGGAGCCAAATCATTCTATGTATACATTGTTCGGGGAACATAGCAAAGAAAGGATCATCTTGTTTTATCCAGTTTGGTCGCTGATAACTAGAAAGTGCCATTGTAGTTTTTGGTTTCTTGATTTTAATCCTGTAATAAATAATAACTCTTTAGGTAACACATAACTTCAAAGTAAACAAATGTTTATCTTAATTTAATAAATTATTGAAGGATTTTAATACTTACTATTAAAAACACTTTTACTCCTCGAGCTCCAGTAGTGAAATAAAGGTTTTACAATGAAAAACACCATTTGTAAATACATGTGTAATTTAATTAACCATTAATTTATACTCCCATAAAACAAGATTTACAAAAACATTAACAAATTGGTGTAGTACGCAGTCTAATTTTATTTCCATTCAAATATGTACTCTATTATAAACTCGCAATAAAGTTAATTTTGCCGTAAAAACTTGCCAGTCAATAAAATTCCCGTGTTATTTCTAATATATTATGACCTTGACAGCTAAATAAGTATAGCCGATTTTTCAATATTTGTAGAGAATATACTTTATCTATCATTTCGTATTGCCGAACTTTAAATGAGTCACCAAACTAAAACAAAATAAACCCGTCATAGAAACTTCATATCGGTCTTTTTAAAGCGCGTCCGGGAGAACCGATTCAACTGTCTTTCGCGGGCTACTTTATCCGCTAAATTTTTTTATTTCTGGTAAAAGAAAACTTTATTTTTTATTCGAAACATTAAAGTTAGGCTAAGATTCTAAGTTTCAACTTGAAAAGCTCTCCTGGAATTTTTATGAAATGAAAATTTTGATAAGGTCCCTTTGACCCACTTTTGGCCAGATGATATCCATCTGTGGCCATATGAATGTGCCGATTTTGGCCACATTGAAGTTTCTTTAAATAAAACTATTTTATTTCTTATGAAGCAATTTTATTTTACTATTTATCTTCCACGTACCTACCGATAAAAAAGTAATAAATTTAACCATAAACTTTAACGAACGTTAAAATTTGACAGGTCAATTTCAAAACTGACACTCAATTTCTGTCTTTGTGTGCCGCCTGCGAAAATTGGTGGCGGTAGAACCATTTTAATGTCTGCTATAGAAACCAATTTTAAATCTGGTTCAAGAGGTAAGGTGAATCGTTGACCAAACCTATTTCCTCGTTTCCTCAGGTAACTTATTTCAAAATTGTTTGGCTCGTCTTCAGTGTCCAAGATTTTTCCAACATAATAAATTGTTTTTTTGTTGCTTGAACTCTACAAGTACGTAGTCTCCGACTACAGGTCTTCTTTCTATATGTTCTTCTGATGTAGTAGATGCAGAACTTACGCTAAATCTTTTTCTCTTTCTGGTCTTCAATTCGTTATTTTTTTCCATCTTTGATGTAGTTGCGTCGGTATTTAAAGTGTCAATATTTGTCTTTTGTGTCTTGGATTTTTTTGGCTCCTGCATAATTTGCATCCATTTGTCTGAAGTAAGTACGGATGGAATGTATTTTGTAGATTTTTGATTTTTTGGCATCACCTTTTCGGGCCATAGTACACATTCTCTCACTATATTGCTTGTTTTGTCAGGCGTATTCATACTTGTACTAGCAATATTATTAATATTACTTGGCCGAAGAATGTTTTCCTTAACATTTTCAGTTTGGTTCCTCTGTTGTTTATCGTCATTTTCAGTTACTTCCTCATCGGTTTGTCTTAAAATGTCCTCTTTATTACATTTGTCAAGAATGGAGGGAGATGTACACGAACCGGGAGCTTCATTTTCATTGCAGCGATCCAGCAGTAAAGGAGGCGCGCAAAGAACTTCACATACTTTTGATGTTACTATTTGATTTGATTCTAGTGTTTTCACACTTGTATCATTTTTGAAGGCCAGCCAAGTTTCATAAAGCATCGCTGCCTCTCTTTTTCCTTCCCATTCATTACCCGAATCAAATGTAATGTTAAAATCTTCCAGTAAGTTTTCATCTATTTTGCTTTCGAGATAATCAAGATAGCTCGACTCACAAACAGTAGGCTGACTGACGACCTGGGGAGATTTACTTGTGTCCCTGGGTGTTTTCACAATCCTTTTATAGTTGACTGAGTCAGGGCTAAACGGGTATAGACCACAAGTTCGGAATCCGGCTTTGACGTTGCTTGAAAACGATGCATCATTAACTAGCAAGCCGTTAAGAGCTGCAGGAAGGTTGAATTTAGTGATTTCCTTACCATCGTTTTCAATGCGCCACTTCTTCACAAGCTTACGCCAATTTTGTTTCAAGGGGAAGAAAACCGCCACGTCTAAAGGTTGCATTATGTGGGTGGTATTCGGAACCAGAGCAACAACAATTATTCCATTTTCTCGGCACAATGTGCTGAGATGCATTGTAAGATGTGATTTGTGTCCGTCTAGAAATAATACAATGGGAAATGTTGTTCCTTTATCTTTAAGATAAGGAATGAAAACGTTTCCAACGTATTCGTAAAAAGCTTCTCCTATCATCCATCCTTTATCAGTCTTACCTATTCCCCATCCAGCTGGTGCATTTTGAACAACTTCACTACTCAGTCTTTTGTATTTGTAAACTGTTAAGGAAGCTGCATAGTCACCAAGGGCATTCACAGTAAACAGGGTTGTTACGTTCTCTTTGTCACTGTTCTTAGATGTGTCGTATACATGCTGCCCTTTTTCAGCCAATACAAGACCTCCTTTTGGGGCAAGAAAGAAAGAAGTTTCATCACAATTCTACACTCGAGAGAGATCTTCTAAAACGTGTATATTTTTTTTTTACCTATTAGTTCAGTAACTTCTTTGAACCAGTTCCTTATTCGCTGTTCAGTTATCAACGCACGTGCTTTATTTATATATTCGGCATGTTTTTGGCTAAGATCAGGATGCCTAGCCATGAATGCATCAAACCATGATCTTGAAGGCCGGTTATTTATAAATGGTGTCTTTAGATTTCCTTTTATCACAATTTTCTTGACAGAGTCCAAAAGGCCATTGTACAGGTTCACTGTACATGCATTACAATTTATGCGTGTCACTGTACTACGGCCGGCCGAACGCCACAAACTGCATACTATGCATTGCCCCAAATTCATAGTTAACTAATTGTGTATGACAAATAAATCAGTGTTTTTAACCGCACTCGTGCAACTCGGTCTTATCATTTTATCATCCCCTGCAGATCGTTTTGCACTATATCATCTTATACTAGTGGTGGATTAACTCCATCATTGTTTTTGGTCCTTCGAGCCGGCGTTACCAGCCGTGTGCACCAGCAGCAGTACCGTCAGTAAAGGAGCTTGGTATCATCGTTTTCAAGTAAGATCATTCCATATTTTACTTCATATCAAAATGGCAGCATCATTGTTCGAACGTCAAAACGAAATTTTGGAAAGCATCAAACGCATGGAAGTTAATTTTAATAAGGATTCGGCTCAGAGGAAAACTCCAGACTATCTTGAAAAGCGCTTAGATACGTTAAATAACCTCTGGGCTGAATTTCATCAAAATCATGAAGTTTTGTTAACCGATTTTAAAGACAAATCACATGAATATTTTATCAAGGACATTTATAAAGTTACAAGATCATTATATGAGAGCCTTATGCAAGTTTTTTCGACCTACAAGCAAGATAAGCAGGATAGGGGTACAAATCATAACGATAAAATAGTAGAGTTGTTAGCTCAGCAGCGCACTAACTTTAGGGCTTTTAACAGATTAGTGAGCAGCATTGACTTGGAGAGTATCACAGAAAAGTGGGAGCTTGAGGACGAATTGCGTAATATAAAATCTAGGTGGAACACCATCGACTGCCTTCATCTACAAATAGATAATATCATCCAAGGAGCCGATTCGTTTTATGAGGCAGAATTTGGCAAACATAAGCAGGTCTATAAACGCATCAAAAGGGAGTTGAATCAAAAGTTATCATCCACGACTCATCTTCATCACGCCACTCCACAGCTTGAAATTCCTGTTTTCATGGGGAAATATTCACAATGGCCTACATTTTTCGATTTATTTAGTGAAGCGATTCACAATAATAACATGCTCACTAAAACGCAAAAAATGCAACATCTCAAGGGTAAACTAAAAGGGGAAGCTGAGCGTCTCATCCAGCATCTGCACATCTCGGCGGATAATTACGACTCCGCATGGGACATCCTTCAACATCGTTATAATAACCGCCAGCTCCTATTCACAAATCAAATCGAGATATTGCTCAATCAACCAAATGTTAACAAACCATCTTCATTCGAGCTTAAAAAACTTCACGACACGTCCATGGAGTGCATTCACGCTATCCACAACCTGGGAGTGGATACCACATCGTGGGACCCTCTGTTAGTGCATCTTTTATCCAAAAAGTTAGACCTAGTCACGTACAGCGACTACAAAGAGGCGCGCAAAGCTCCACGTGAGTTACCATCGTTGGAGGAATTTACTCGATTTTTAGAAGAAAAGTTCTTAGCCCTAGAACCTCTACAACGACGAGAAAGGGACAACAACGCGTCTTCCAGACCCCAGTCATCATATCCAGCTAAGCCATTCACATTCCGTCGTCCCCAAAATAATTACAAACAACAATTCTCGCCGCAAAATCATCAAGCTGTTGTAACACGAACAAATAAGTGTTCCATTTGTAATTACAATCACGAGTTATACCAATGTAGGAAGTTCATTAACCTGTCACCCGACGACAAATTAAAAACAATTTTAAACATGAATATTTGTCCAAATTGCCTTTATAAGCATTACGGTAAACCGTGCATATCAACCAAAAGATGCAAACAGTGCAATTTAGAGCATAATACATTGCTTCATGCAGCTTACGCACACAACTCGCCGTATGGCTCTACCAAACCTACTGCGCCCCTCCCGCCCGCCGCAGCGCATACGTCACCCTCATTTGCTCAATACCAGAAAATGCATGCCGTAAATCACGTGGCAAATGAAAATGAAGAGGTGTTATTGACTACCATCACTGTGAATGTTAAGGCTTCAAATGGGACATATATCACACTGCGAGCTCTGTTGGATCAAGGGTCGCAAATATCACTAATTTCAGAGTGTGCTGCCCAGTTTTTAAATCTCCTGCGACAAAAATTCCACGCTTCCGTTTCTGGAATAGGCTCGGGAGCAAAACAAGGCAAAGGAGTCGTCAATATCACGTGTCAATCAATTTATGGAGATTATGAATTTACCACTCAAGCGCTTGTAATATCAAAGGTCATCAATAATTTGCCAAACAACTCGTTTAGTAAGCAGCAATGGTCTCATCTTCGTAATATTAATTTAGCCGACCCCGAATACAACGTATCTAAGCCAATAGATATGCTTTTGGATGCGAGTGTATACTCGCAGATTATCATGAACGGACTTATCAAAGGACCTGAAAACGGACCAATAGCCCAGCAGACCAAATTAGGGTGGATTTTATCCGGGTGTGTTCCAACTTTCCATTGTAATGTGGTGATCAATAATCTCGAGGAAATCGCGCAATTTTGGGAGCTAGAAGATGTCTCAGGTCCATCCACTTCATGCAATGAAGATCAATTCTGCGAACAATTTTATCTATCAACTACGGCCCGTTTACCTGATGGAAGATACGAGGTTGCGTTACCAATGCAACCTGGCTTTGAAAATCAACTAGGAGCATCTAGGTCTAAAGCGGTAGCCCAATTTAAGCAATTAGAACATAAAATGACAAAAAATACCGACTTTGCCCGAAAGTACAAAGAATTTATAAAGGAATATCAGGATCTAGGTCACATGCAAGAAATAGAACAACTAAATGACCCCCATTGCTTTTTACCTCATCATGGTGTATTGAAGTTGGACTCCACTACCACCAAATTAAGAACGGTATTTAACGCATCATCAAAAACGACCTCCGGTAGCAGCTTAAATGACGTCATGGCACGCGGACCCAACCTACAACAAGACCTACTATCACTTATTTTAAAGTGGAGGACCTTCAAATTTGTTATCACTGCGGACATTGAAAAAATGTTTCGGCAGATATTTATCAGACCACAAGATCAACTTCTCCAATGCATCATTTGGCGAGACTCGATAGACGAGCCGCTAAAACAATATCAGCTGACTACTGTAACTTATGGTACAAAAGCAGCCCCTTATCTAGCGATGAGAACACTACGCCAATTAGCTCAGGAAGACGCCGACAAGTATCCATTGGCAGCGCAGGCCATCAACACATCATTCTACATGGACGACTTACTCAGTGGCCATGATAGTAAAGAACAGGCTTTAGAGTTACAGCGACAACTAATAGAAATGCTAAAAGGTGCGGGAATGAACTTACGAAAATGGTCTAGTAATGAACCAGACGTTATCAAACAATTATCACCTGATCAAATAGCTACTCCCTTTGAATTCAAAAGTGCCGAGTCGCGGAAAACTCTCGGTCTCACTTGGAATCCCGCAACCGACAAATTCTATTTTCAAAGTAAACATCAAGATTGTAAACAAGAGAACATATCAAAAAGGCAATTATTAGCCGAAATATCAAAAATATTTGATCCCCTTGGGTGGCTGTCCCCGCTTACTATTAGAGCCAAGATATTATTCCAAAAAACATGGAGGTCAAGTTTATCATGGGATGACGAACTATCAAAAGATATTCAAACTGAATGGCTTAATTTGAAAAGGGATCTCCAAAACATACATAAATTTGAAATATCACGATATTTGGGCCCGCTGAATAATTTGACGCAAATACACGGCTTTTGCGATGCATCGGAAAAAGCTTACGGTTGCTGTATTTACGCTATAACAAGCGACAGTAAAGGCGAGTACACATCAACACTTGTGGCTGCAAAAACAAAGCTGGCTCCATTGAATAAAAAATCAACTCTACCCCGACTTGAACTATGCGGTGCACTTCTCTTAGCGGAGCTCATGAAAAGGGTGGTAGAGTCCTTATCAGTTAAGAATATCAAAATATATACTTGGAGTGACTCCATGATAGTACTCGGATGGCTAAATGGGGAAAACTCCAGGTGGAAACAATTTGTAGCTAATAGAGTACAAAAAATTCTCAACATCATTCCATCATCAAACTGGCGTCATGTTAGATCAGAAGAAAACGCCGCCGACTGCGCCTCCAGAGGATTAAAATTAGGACAATTGCAAGATCATTCGTTGTGGTGGCAAGGGCCAGAATGGCTACTGAATTTTAGCCCAACAACTATTGAACAACATTATCAGCCATCCGACGTAGAAATAAAAAAGACAAATGTGAACGCAGCTTTACACGAACACCGTCCTACATTCGTTATGGAACTATTATCCAAATACAGCTCCATTAGTCACGTTGCAAGAACAACAGCTTGGGTGTCGCGATTTATTGCGAAACTTCGGAATAAAAATAAACGTGACTACGACCTCAATAACTATCACGCCGAGTTAACAACGTCGGAAATTAACCAAGCTTACTGTCTAATCATCAAAGAAATTCAAATGCATGAATTCAGTGAGGACATTCACCTTCTCCAATCAAAGGGTCACGTGCATACCAATAGCAAACTTTTGAGTTTGAATCCCTTTATCGATGACAACGGCTTACTGAGAGTAGGCGGACGCTTACTAAATTCTCGCATTAGTCATTCAGCGAAACATCCTATCATACTGCCCAATCATAGCCGCTTAACTGAGCTAATTATCAATCAGGCGCACATCACTACCTTACACGGCGGCCCCAAATTAACTCTATCATATTTACGAGAAAGGTATTGGATTATCAGCGGTATTCGCACTGTTAAATTACAACTACGACATTGTGTAAAGTGTAGACGATTTAATCCTGAAAATAGGCAACAACTTATGGCGGACCTTCCAGAACCACGCGTCACTCCTTCACGCCCTTTCACTCACACCGGGATTGACTTCACCGGACAAGTAGATTTAAGAGCAAGTAAAGGTCGTGGAATCAGAAGTCACAAAGGATACATTGCCGTTTTCATATGTTCATCAACAAAGGCTGTACATCTTGAGTTAGTATCAGATCTAAGTACCGCAGCCTTCCTAGCGGCTTTGTATCGTTTTATCTCTCGTCGTGGAACACCACAACACATCTACACGGACAACGGCACGAACTTTGTAGGAGCGAACCGCTTATTAAAAGAAGAATATCAGGCTATTATATCAACTATTCAAGATAACCATATCATCAGGAACACCAACGAAATGAATATAGTATGGCACTTCAACGCACCATCATGGCCAAGCGCAGGTGGACTTTGGGAGGCTGCCGTGAAGAGTATGAAATATCATCTCAAGCGAGTCATTGGGGAGCAGAAATTAACATACGAAGAGTTTATCACTCTTCTATATCAAATAGAAGCTTGCCTAAACTCGCGACCTTTGTGCTTACTAACTGAAAACGCAGACGATGACTGCCTCACCCCAGGACACTTCTTGATCGGAGATTCGTTACTGTCAAGACCTCAGGCTGAATCCGAAAATATCAACTTAACGACAAGATGGCGACTTGTTCAAAATATCAACAAACAGTTCTGGAAAATATGGTCATCGGAATATCTACAACAACTTAAATCTAGGTCGAAATGGAGAGTCACTAAGCAAGATATCAATATCAACGACATAGTGCTTATCAAAGATGAAAACTTGCCGCCAGGAAAATGGGCACTTGGCCGTGTAATACAACTGCACCCGGGACCGGACGGTCATGTGCGAGTCGTCACTTTAAAGACCCACAATAGACAACATGTTAAACGACCCATAACTAAACTGTCTGCTTTACCAGTAAACGACGTATCATCTGACAATACTAGGCAAGAGTCTACAGATCACGGGCAGGCGAGACAAGAACGCCGAAAACCCCGATGTACATTTAAACACTTTTTTAGCGCTGCATTACTTCTATTCATGTTTTTAATATCACCGAGTGTACAACAAGAGCATTCCAATATACAAGTCACACCTCTATGGCATAACCAAACATTTTATTTTGACAAAATAGCCCACATGCAATACATTAAAGACGACTGGAAACTTATCATTTATTATAACATGTCTACGTACTGGCTGGGATTGGATAACGTAAAACGCTACGTGAAACATTTAAGAGAAGTTGCCACTGGTGAGCAATATCAATACATTGTGTCGCAACTTGACCACGAGCTACGGGAAGTTCAACACTATGACTCCATACTACACGGGAAAAGTACTAACAGGCGAAAGCGAGGTTTGATTAACGGCGTTGGATACATAGCCAACTCTTTATTCGGTGTCCTAGACGACAGATTCGCTCAACAATATCAAAACGATATCGAAAAAATTAAATTAAACGAAAATCATCTCCAAACCTTAATAAAAAATCAAACAACTATCATTGAAAGCGAATTCAACATTTTACGTCGCAATGAAGATGTCATGAATAAACAGTTTTCATTCATACAGGAGAATCTGCGAACTTTTTATACATTCCGGTCAGAACAACAGACCGCAACGACCATCGTGGCGTCAGCATTGACTGCGAATATCATAATATCAAATATTCGACGCATTCAGCATACCCTGATAGATACGGTAACAGACATCGCCCAAGGCCATATCAACCCGCAGCTCCTCAATCCAGATCAGCTGCAATGGCAATTTAATTTCATATCAGGTCATCTAAAAGGTGACCTAACTATACCGGTCGAAAAAGATGACATCCGAGACATATATAAACTGCTTCACGTTTCCGCCAAGGTACACAACAATTATCTGCTAATAGAATTAAAAATTCCCTTAGTGAGCTACGAATCATATCAATTAGACCGTATTATAAGCGTACCTGTATATAACAATAACAAAATGATATATCTTATATCAAAATTGCCATACGTTGCATTCAACTTACAACGAGACCTAGCTGTTTGGATTAGCGAAACTGACCTACAATCATGCATGCATACGTCCTCAAGTAAACTACTATGTTCACTTAATAAGCCCGTTTATAACACAAAAATAAACAACTCGATCTGTGACTTAAAACTAATGGACAATTTTATGATATCAAATGAAAATCCCCACTGCGACATTAGAATATCAACCTGCGAGGAACGCTGGATCAAGTTACAGCGCCCGAACGTCTGGCTTTATTCTTGCTGCCAAGAGTGCAATATACGCATGTTTTGTCCCAGTGGCATATTTATAAAGGTGCTTAAAGGCAGTGGTCTTATTACTGTAGGTCAAGGTTGCACTATCAAGAGCTCTACATTTACCATCTTCGCTCACAACAATTTCATAAATCAAGCCCATATACAGCCAGATATTGACGTTCCAGAGGAGTCCATCTTAAACAGTTTAACGAATACGTCTTTACCTTATGACGTCACCAATATCACCATCATATCAAATCATGACAAAATTTGGCAAAATATAAAAACTAAAATTGACGACTTGAATGCACAATCATCCCAAGAACTCAGTGTACATGATGTGCATCAATACACGATATCATATGGCACATTAACGATCATGCTTATCATTTTACTTGGAGGCCTAATTTGGTATATCAGACTGAGAAAGAGAACATCATCGAGAGATCACTCAGGAGCAGGGTCGGCGCTGGCAGCGGTGTGCGTCGAGCCGACCGCGTCAGCGGAATGCAGTGATAGTGAAGTAGTGAAAGTGACGCGTAAAGTGCGATATAGTGCTAGTGAAATGAGCAAATCAGTGCCAAATATCGATTTGAGCACGCCCCCTGTAGGTTCTAGTGCGCGGAAGGGGTTAAGCAAATCAGTGCAAAGTGTCGATCAAGGGTCCTCCCCTGTGTTCGCGCGATCAATGTTCCCTAGTGTTAAAGTGTCAAGTGTAGAAAGTAAATTTTAGAGACTCTAGCTACCTAGCTTTAAAAAAAAACAATGCTTATCACCTTGTACCATAATACCTACTTATATCATTTAGCTTATAATTCATTTACCATTGTCATACAATAATCATCATCTTATTTTTAGAATAATTTTACTTCCTGTTTCTTGTTTGGTGGCCAAGATGTACAGGTTCACTGTACATGCATTACAATTTATGCGTGTCACTGTACTACGGCCGGCCGAACGCCACAAACTGCATACTATGCATTGCCCCAAATTCATAGTTAACTAATTGTGTATGACAAATAAATCAGTGTTTTTAACCGCACTCGTGCAACTCGGTCTTATCATTTTATCATCCCCTGCAGATCGTTTTGCACTATATCATCTTATACTAGTGGTGGATTAACTCCATCAGCCATCTTTGTTGATCGGAAATCCGGCACGAGAGTTGGCTTTGATCCAGGCAACCAGTTCATTTTCTATTTCCATGCCAAGAACTGCTTGAGGACCTACATGCCCAGATGTTTCGGGTGCATTGCCAGAGAGTTTATGGCGCAAAGTGGTTCGCGGCACATTGAAGTTTTTACTGGCAGTTGCCACTTTCATGCCATTTCTTATAGCATCTAAGGCCAGTCCTACTTTGCATTATTATACTTAAACTACTTTACGTATCCACATTTGCTTCCAAATCGTCACTATCGGTGTACATAAATTTTGACGACATCTTTTTGATCATGTTTCTAGTTGGTTTAAAGGAGACACAGTCCCCGTGTTCTTTGATCCCCTCTTTTGTTGTAATTAAAGCTGACACATGTTGATTTAGGAACCTATTCCGTAGTTTTGTTTTGTTGTAATTCACCTGAGAAAAGATTCTCTCGCACGAAGCATTGGACATCGGCAAACATAATAACGCTTTCGCGAAATTTGTTATGTTTGGATATTTTGTAGCCCCATTCGCGTCAAGGATTTTTCCAATCGCTCCCCAAAATTGGTCTACACTCAGTATTGTGCTCATGGAGCTACTTCCACCTGATTCTAACAGGTCTCTTACAGTTTTATCAAATTTGATTTGTCGAAGTTCATCATCAACTTTTTGAATGTTGTTTTCGGCTACTATGTTGGGAAATTTTTTTGCAACCTTTAAAGTTGACGCAAAATCTTTGTAAACCACATGCTGCGGATCCAAGAACTGTAAATCTTTGAAAATATTACTCAATGGCAACCGTGTCTTTAATTGGGTACACAGTTCAGTAAGAAAGGTTTGCATTCTCTGGAGGAATGATTGGATTCCAGGTTTCAAACTCACGTCTACGGATAAGCGATCGATTTCAGTGCTAACATTAACGCCTAAATAGATATCTTTTAGGGGCAAAAAGTTCACTGTGGATTTTGGATCAATTGAAAGTGGATCTGTGGTTTTCAAATAATTTCCTTTTATATAACAACTCATAAGGCACGTATACACTTCGGAAATGTCTTTGAATGCTGTGTGGACTGTTGTGTAATCTCCCTGAAATAGTTTAGTTTGTTGACAATTTGCAATATATAATCTAGGGCATAAAAATACAGTTTATGTATCTTCTGTCATTCAAACTATTGAACAAGAATTCCGATGAAATATTTCGGTCTTCCAAAAACTGCGAGTTTAAAAAAAGTTTAAGGGCATCCCATTGCTCTAAAATTCTTTTGATGCAAGCATGCAAACATAGCCAGCGAATTTCATAATGCCTTAATATTTTATGCTTTTCAGTGCCAATAAAATCTTGGTATTCGACAAATTCTCTTTGTCTTTTGCTACTGTGTGTAAAGTATCCGTAGACTTCCTGTACTATTTGGTTAATAGCCCGTGGTATGGTGTTCTTACTAGCGTGCGATACACCACAAAGCGGTAGAATGGCAGATACATTTAATAAACATGCAATGTGGATTTACATTTCTAATTTTGGCAACAATGCCACCTTGTTAACCGAACATGACGTTAGTGGTATCAGCCCCAAAACCAATAGCATCTTCAATATTAAGATTAGCATTAGTCAAAGCCCCGGAAAGTGCATCAAACAATGATTGCGCATCAGCCCCGTTCAAGTCAACCAATGTTAAAAATTTAGTTTTTACTTGGAGATCCTTTTCAGAATAATATTTGGTTACAACTGCAAGCACCGAAGTGGTTGTAACATCTGTGGTCTCATCAATAATTAAGGAAAACATCGGTTTGCGTGTTTTCTTATTTTCACACGATTTTAAATCGGCGAGCATCTCTTCTTCTAAATTAGGCTTTAAAACATTGTACGTTACCGCTTACGTTAAGGCTTTAGTCCTCTTGCACGAAAATTGTTTGGCGATTTCAGAATCGTGGAAGCTTTTTGATATTATTTGGCTTAAATGGTCCATTGAGCGAAAAGGTAAATTGTGTTCCACTAGCATAGCACAAAAATTTAGTTCCGCCTTTTTCACTTCCACTTCTAACGGAGCTTTCTTAAAAAACTGTTGAACCTGAAACAGTTCAAAAAAAAGTAATCATTTTAAGATCTCTGAATAATCTGATTAAATATTTTTACTTATTGTATAAGTACTTACCGATGATTGGCCGCTATATCCAATTATGTTCTTTTTATGTTTTTGAGATGATCCATGCTCTTTCAAAGAAGATAATCTTGAACAACAATTTATAGGTAAAGACCTAATATTAGTCTTTACAGTTATTATCCATAAATTCTCTAACAGAGTAAAACATTTTTTAGTCAACCATTTCGTCAAGCTGTTTTTGTAAACATTAAAGTTTTTTAACATTTTTATATTGTTTGGAAGCTTATTATACAGCTCTATGCACATATGAAATGCATTTTTCTTATGAATATGGCAAGGGGGAAGGTATAATATATGGGCGTAATTTGAGCGAACCTGTCTGTTCGAGATTTCAGAAAAAAGTTTAGAATAATAAGGATGCTGTCTTACAAAACAACAAGCTTCCCGAATGTACAAACACTGCAATGAAAAAAATTTATTTTTCTTAAATAATGGTTTGCATCTTTCCGTATACCATTCGTTACATATAGCTCGCATACACTTCTTTTGAAGTTTAAAAGCTTTATCAACATCTACAGAGTTTCCCCATAATAACAGTCCGTAGCTCAGTACTGAGGAGACATAGCCGTAATAAGCAGCAAATGCGGCAAATGCAGCAATTCTCAAAGCAAATACATAACGATCCAGCTTTTTTGACACCTTGTGGATATGGTCGTTACAGTTCAGATGTTAACCCTAGACACCTAACGTTCCGATTTAACCTATTAAACCTAACCATTCGTCGATTCGACTAACATATTTTTATCATGCATTTAAAAAAATTAAATATGTTATTTTTTATTTTTATTTCTATGCAAAATTATTGAGCAAAGGTTATATTGATAAATAAGACCACTTATTACAAAGTAAAGTTAAAAATTTATTTAAATTTAACAGTTTTTAGTAAGGCACTAGGTTTTCATGAGATCAAAAAACACTATATTCTTAGAAAAATAAAAAATATACTTTAACATAAAAAAATCGGTTTCTTCTTTGATAAATTGAAAGTATGAGATCTTAGTATATAAAAATAAAATATTTGAACTATTTTTTAAATGCGCAGTTTGTGCAAAAATCAATTTTATGTTCACCACAGATTGCGGTGCTGCACTTTGAGCAAAAAGACTTCGTCATGCGCCTTTTTTTATAGGAACATATGCCGCAATTTTTCCTTTTTCTTATATTTTGACTATCTGTCAATACAGAGTCATTTCTGGAGGTTGACTGCCCTTCGTCACGGTCACGACCTTCAACTTCCATGGCAACACCTAATATAGACATTGTGCTAATTTGCAGCCGTGTTTCGAGCCACGGTTTTACAAGTTGGGAATGCAACTCCTTCATATAATCACGACGGCTCATTATCTTTTGTCCCAGAATTGAGGCATTGTGGCAGTAAATTATGTAACTGTTTATGCACGCGATGTTCAACATGCCATAAAAAATGCACATTGGCCACCGATTAGTTTTTCTGCGGCAGGTCATTACCGAACACATCTGGTCAAATGTGTCTACGCCACCTTTCGTACTATTGTAAAATTCAATCAAATGTGGCTTATGTGTGTCGGAATTCACTGTACCCTCCTCATCACCGGAAGATAACACATAGACCATTTTCGACGGTTTACGCTTGTACGAAAGGAGTGTAAGAGGACCATCATAGCAAAACATGGAGGTATTTATATTTCTTGAGCGAGTATTCTTCATCTCTTCAGGAATTTCTCTTTTATTACTACGTAATGTGCCCACAATAGTCAGTCTATAAGGCTGCTGTAGTAATTGCTTCGCTAACGTTATAGACGTAAACCAGTTATCCATGGTTATGTTTCTGTTCGTACCATATATACTGCGTGTAAGTTCCTTTACGAAGTATTCTCCCAAAGGCATGCCTCCTGTATCAGTGCCTCTTCCGAGGTATGGAATACAGTCGAGCATATATTTAGTCCCGCTATCACATATCATTTCTAATTTGAGGAGGCATTTTTACTTTGCAGGTTTGGTCGGAATATACATCCGAAATTTACACCTACCACGAAACGCCAATAGCTGCTCGTCAATTGTGACGTTACTTCCAGCCTCATAGTTGTTTCGACACTTTGTTATGAGCATTTCCCATATCTCTCTTATTGGTGTAAAAGGATCATCCCTCTGTCGTTGTAATCGGAACGCCCTGTCGTCGAAACGAAGACATCGCAAAAGGAAGTCAAATCTTTCTTTACTCATACATGACACATATCTTGTACCAGAATACTCTGTGTTGAACAATTCATCGAGGGACAGGTGGTTGTCTTTCAGAGCCGCAGTCAAAACCAGTATGCCGATAAGCGCTTTGACTTCTTCTTTATTTGTATCATTCTGTGTAGATGTTATTTGGTCATAATTTTGTTTTCTCACACCAATCTCTACATTTGTCCATTTTACAATAATGTCCAGTACCTCCTCCGTTATGAATTGGCTGAACAATGACAGCCAATCCACCATACCTCTTACAGTTCGAGTTGGTCCCCTGGTAACTCGAATTATATTTTTAGATGCTGCTCTGTCTGAAGTACGTCCTTTCCTAGTGGCCCAAACATGATGGTTTCGACTAATGCACTAAGTGGTACAGACATATATCAATGACACAAAATGTGTCCTACAGTCCTACCTACACCATAATCACCATGCACTACAATTGGACCTGGTAAAGACTGCTCGGCCTGTATCGCTGCCAATAAATTTTCCTGGTCTTGCCTATTGACAGCTAGGAGAAACTCAAGGATCGATTGTGGATCTGTAATACCATTTTCTGGCCATTCCAAGTATTTAAAGTGATGTATTACCCTTGATTCTCCGGTTTTTTTGTGAATAACAGTGAATGTTCTACTGGTGTACTGGGGTTGCAACCTAATGGTTTCTATCTTGATTATAAATTCTCCCAAGATGATATGATCTTGGTGCGTAGGGAAGTACTGAAGGTCTAATGGTTCTGATGATTCTACTGGTTCTGACTTAATATCAGTAAGCATCACAATCACTCGAGAGTTCTCTTGCCAGCACATACTCCAGAAATCGTCGAAAGTGTTGACCATTGGCCGCTGCGTTGCGATGAATTTGCAGGCGAAATCGTGTCCCCTCACATAATTAGCGTTGATGTAGTCTGAATCATGGTAGGACTTCAAAACCACTGGAGGAATGTCCCAGGACGGGTAATCTAATCTACGATTCATCATCTTGTTTCGAGGCAGTTGAAAGATGTCACTGGTGCCTTCAATTGGCGTGTTGATGATTTCCAAGTGTTCTTGAAGGAGTATCTCGTCGAATTTCGGATTTCCTAATTTTCGCACATAATCGCACAAAGCTACATAAACTGCTGAGAGGTTAATAGCCATAGTAGAAATCAAAAAATACGAGATGAAAACAAAATACGTATGATCGCAATTAATTATTTCGTTACACTGAGTCTGTATGTAGGCAAACAACATATTTTTCACGCGATTGTGATTAATTTTGTTTTGTCGTCAATGGTACTGACATATTTTCCAGTTGATAATATCCTTCAGTAGTCAATTATTAAACAGAAATTTACCCTAAAGTAAGGTCAATTTAATAGGTCCCATTTGACATCTGTCAATCTTAGTCTCATAGTGAAGTGACTTGTTAATTGAATACCGAGAAATATCGATACAAACTCGAAATCGATACTGATTTGGTATTATACTTTTAAAGAAATATAATTAAAAACAAACTGTTGTAATATTAATTTAATACAAGTAAATAACTGTACATACTTCAATCAAATATCAATGCCTGTGTATATGTAATAATTTATTTTTTAAATGAAATGACATAATTTAGTTTAAAAATCCATTTATTCAGTGGAACTACAGCTATTATCAGTGTCATCATCATCACTACTGTCCGCACTTACAGATATAATCAACTCATTTTCGATGATATTGTCAATTTTAATATCGCGTTCAAAATCACTTTCGATGATTTTCTTTGTTTTTTCAACAACCTTTTTCCAATCTTCTACAGAGACACTGTCACATGCATTTTTTAACAGCGTAAGCATTTTTCCTGTGCTGAAAGGTGGCTCGGTGTTATTTCGTGCTGCATGACCCTTTATTTGTGCCCAAATAAGCTCGATGGCATTATACTGGCAGTGGTAAGGAGGCAATCGAATCACTTCGTGTCCATGCTCTAGGGCTAGTTCGTCGATAACATAGCGTGGCTTGGACGACATAGTTGTATGCACTAAATTCATTAGCTCGACTTTTAATAAATTTGGATTAACTTCCACACCATGTCTTTCGAGCCACGAAGCTATTTCATTCTTTTTATTGGCTTGAGTTGGTGGTTTGTCAACCTGTACCGAATGGTAAGGAGCATTGTCCATTATAATTTTTGAGAGGTTTTCTAGGCTAAGAAGTAGTTTTACAAACCATTCTTTAAAAACATCAAAGTTCATTTTTTCGTGATAGTCACCTGTTGATTTGGATGCAAATGCTAGGAGGCAATCTGGAATAAATCCTTGTGAAGCTGAACCCGCATGACATATAATAAGACGGGCTCCTTTTCCTGATGGTACTTTTGATGTTGAGGCTGCTGTATCATCAGTCCACGTCCGTGAGACTGTATGGTTTGCATTTAACCATGTTTCGTCAACAAATACAACATTGTCCCAATCTGTAATTTTATTTACTTGCCGCAAGAATGTCAGTCTCTTCAGAACAATATCATAGCGTTCTAGGAGAATTTTCCGCTTGTCTGCCTTTTTATATCTAAATCCAATTGATTTCAAAACTTTTGACAGTGACGTTCTTCCGCCAGAAAATAAGCCTGCCTCATTTAATGAAATAATTAGTTTCTTCCTTGTAGGATATTCCTTTCTTGAGTAATATCCATAAATGTGGTTGCGAATTGCAGCAGCATCAAAATTGTCAATACCGACAACTTTCTTCTCTCTATTTCGTTTTTTCGGTGTTCGTAATCTATTCTCTTCCGAGCCTGAGGGTCCATATTTCTCGTTGAGAATTTGCGTTACAGTCTTCTTCCCTATTCCTAATGCATCAGCAACGCGATCCCTCGTTTGTGTCACAGGCAAAAGAGGCCCACCGTTGGCCGACTCACGTTCGAAATAAGTGTATAATTTTACCACTTGTTCGCGAGCTTGGCTGTTTAAGGTTATTCCTCGTTTAGACATGGTTAAACCAGAACAAAGTCCAAATAATAAGCAATCGGAGTCCAAATGATAGCCAGGTAAACGTTTGCGGAAGATCCGATCAGTAAGAAAAGCCAGTTCAAAAGATAATAAGGGATACACGGAAATCGCACAGTCTGACAACTGCAACTGCAACACGTAATGGCGTCGTGGCGTCACTGTAGGTTTAAGTGTTGCCAGGAATAAGTTATACTAAATACTATGAGTTTATACTAAATATTATTAAATATTTTAATATAAAGTTATTGCTTAAGTATTCCAGTATAATTGTAATTAAACATATTTCACAAATAAACAATTTATGGTTTTATATTTTTTCGTACACACGTAGGTAAGTCATTACACATACATAAATCATTATATCGATTCAACTAATTCGGTTTTGTCGGTTTTTTTTTGTGGTACATCTCTAGTGATAAAAAAGAAAAAGCGTTAATCGAGCTGACTTTGTAGTGACGTTTAGATTTCATTAAAAAAATAGCTTTGTATTTTACATACATTCAAAATGAATGTCTCTTTAATCGAAACAAATGGTAATAATACCGTTTTCTGTCATCACTATACAATAATTTATGAATTAAACAGAAAATGCTTAAAAAATTAATTAAATCTCACTTTTGCAAAAACAAATAATTGAGTACCCGCCGTTACAAGTACACATTGTTGAATTTAAATGAAGTGTCAAATGTGACCTATTAAAATGGCCCTACTTTACCATGCACGGGATCGCTTTAGTCGGCGCGCGGGTTTGCTTGCGCATTTATTGATATATGCATTTTGTGCATCCATATCACTCCCCCGCTGAGACCGTTGCTTGCTAAAAGTTGCGTTGGTCGATAGTAATTTGGGAAGCGAACTACTCGGCCGAATCGCGTCGTCTTCACTGGAACCGGCTGGTGACAATTCTGGCTAGTGACACTTGCATCGTTTTCCGATTCTTCTCGCGCCATGTACGCTGGCTTCAGTCTGTCAATTGTCACTGTTGTAGGCTTCCCGCGTAAGTCAATTTTGTATGTTTTTGGTCCTTTTTCCAATACTCTGTAGGGTCCTGTATATGGAGGTTGCAAAGATTTTCTGAGTGCATCTGTGCGTAGAAAAATGTACTCTGCCGACGTGAGATCTTTTGAAACGTAGAAGACTTCTTCGTGTGCCAACTTGTAGGTACTGGTGCCAATTTTGAAATGTTGTGCGGTAGCCTCGCTGCGAAGTCTGTGACGTCAGTGAGCGAGCAATCGGATGGCGCGAAAAATTCACCTGGAAGGCGCATTAGGGGTTCTCCATATACTAACTCCGCTGCTGATGCCTTTACATCTTCTTTCCACGCGCTGCGGATGCCAAGCAGAACCAACGGAAGTACCTCTGTCCATTGTGTTGATGCGTGGCACATAATGGCGGCTTTGAGTTGCCGGTGAAGACGCTCGATGAGACCATTTGCTGCGGGGTGATACGCGGTGGTGCGGTAATGTTGAGCTCCAATCAGCGTTGCAATGGACTTGAAAAGGCTAGACTCGAACTGGCGACCACGGTCCGTCGTCATCTTCTCCGGGCAGCCAAATCTAGCTATCCAGCCAGATACCAATGCAGATGCGCAGTCTTCAGCGGTTATGTTTTTGAGTGGGTACGCCTCAGGCCATCGACTGAATCTGTCAATTACCGTGAGGCAGTACCTGAAATCACAAGAGGGTGGTAAAGGTCCTATGATGTCGAGATGGATGTGTGAGAATCTCGACGATGGAGTGAGGATTGGGAAAAGAGGAGCAGAGGTACGACGGGTTACTTTACTGCGCTGACAACGCAGGCACTGTCTCGACCATTCTCTACAGTTTTTGCGTATCCCTGGCCAAACGAATCTTTGTGTCACCAGTCGCACTGTAGCTGTACATCCTGGGTGACTCAAGCTATGTAGTTATTCAAACGCTGCTCTTCTAAAGTCTGGTGTTATGAAAGGTCGTGGTGATCCTGTAGAAACATCACAGTGGAGGCTTGTTCCATCGTGCATTGTGACTTTCTGTAGTCTTAGAGATGAACTTTGTTTCAGCAACTCTTGCAGCTCCAGGTTTGTAAGCTGATCTCTTGCGAGAGCTTCGTAGTCTATTGCAGTGGCGACTTCCTCGATCCTGGACAGCGTATCGGCTACGACGTTCTCTTTACCAGGTAAATATCTTATGTCAGTTGTGAATTGAGATAATAGGTCAAGATAGCGGAACTGCCTGGGTGAGCATTTGTCACGACGATTTGCAAAAGCATAGGTAAGCGGCTTGTGATCTGTGTATATTACAAATGTTCTTGCTTCAACCATATGTCTAAAATGTTTTATTGCATCGTAGATGGCTAGTAGCTCCCTGTCGTAAGGGCTATATTTCTTCTGTGAGGGTTTCAGTTTCCGCGAATGAAAAGCCAGCGGTTCCCAGTGATTATTTTTGTGCTGTTGTAGGACAGCTCCAACGCCGACATCAGATGCGTCGCTAAATATGGCTAGTTCAGCGCTTGGGTCTGGATGAGCTAATAGTGCTGCTTGCAAAAGACTATTCTTGCATGACTCACATGCCTTTAACATATCATGTGTCATTTGAACAGGTTTCGAGCCCTTCATTGCAGGACCTTTCAGTGCTTCATTCAATGGTGCCTGAATTGCAGCGGCATTGGGAACGAATCGCCGATAGAAATTTACCATTCCCAAGAAACGACGCAGTTCTTTGACTGTCTTGGGTACTGGAAAGTCTTGAATTGTCTGTACCTTCGTGTCTAATGGTCATGGTGCCTTTTTCAGATACATGAAAGCCGAGGAAAGTCACTTCTTACTTTCCCAGGGTGCATTTTCCTGTATTAATTAAGACACCATACTCTTCCAACCGTTTAAACAGCTGTCTTAGGTCTTCTTTGTGCTGGTCAACTGATGGTGAGTAAACGATGATGTCATCGATGTATCTATAGCAGAAGTTTTCAAATCCACGTAGAACTTCGTCGGCGAACCGCTGGAATGTTTGAGCCGCGTTGCGAAGGCCGAACGTCATGTAGGGTGGACGTCATTTGGAATGTTTGAGGGTCATCTCAAACATTCCAAAGGGTGTCGTGATGGCGGTTTTCGGGATGTCTTCATGAAAAACAGGTATCTGATTATATGCTTTGACTAAGTCAATGACGGAAAACACCTTGCAACCAGACATTTGGTAAGAAAAATCTTGTATATGTTTAACAGGGTACTTATCCGGTACCGTTCGGGCATTCAGTGCTCTGTAGTCTCCGCATGGTCTCCAACCGTCGTCTTTTTTGGGTACAAGATGAAGCGGAGAAGACCATGGGCTATCTGAACGACGTGCTGTACCGCTTGCTAGCATATCCTGGAACTCTTTCTGAGCTATCTTCAAACGATCTGGTGGTAAACGGCGTGGACGACTTGCAACCGGTTGGCCGGCAGTGGTGCGAATATGATGCACGGTTTTGTGTTTCGCTTCACGAGGTGTTCCAGCTGGACGCGTAATATCTGGATATTCTCGTAGAATGGAGTGAAATTCTGTATCACCCGAGACGGCTTTGATGGATGATATAGCTTCTGAAGGCTTCTTAGGAGGTACGCTAACGCTCAGCGTAGTTAAGGCATCGACGAGCTTGTGTTTCCGGCAGTCAACCAGTAGATTGTAGAACGATAGAAAGTCAACGCCGATTATGGGTTTGGATACGTCGGCCACTAAAAATCTCCATACGTAAGCACGTCGTAGGCCAAAATCTAAATTTAATTGCACCGTGCCATAGGTATGTATCACCGTTCCATTTGCTGCGAACAATTGGTAATCCGTCTTCTTACGGGCTTCCTTTAAAGCAGTGCGTGGATAAACACATAGATCCGATCCTGTGTCTATAAGGAACTGGACCTTAGTACAGCGATCCACAACAAACAAGCTGCCTGGTGCAGAGTGGCAGACGTTAGCCGCTAATTTCGACTGCCGTTGCCGTTTTCCAACGTATATTTGCACGGTGTGGTACACTTAGTGGCTTTTGGTCCGAATCTGCTATGATACCAACAGTACTCACTATTGTGCGACTTGAAGCGAGATCTAGGATGCGGACTGTTGTTCCTACGGCGAGATCTGGAGCGAAAACAGTTTTCTTCCTCAACTTGGGACAGTTTTTAATATAGTGTCCGGTTTTCTTACACTTAAAACACTTTGGTAGTCGATGTGCAATCAAAGCCGATGCCTCCGACTTTTCATCTCTTCGAAGATTTTCTTGGAGCAATTTTCCTTTTACCAATTCGCTATTCAGTTTCAGATGGCCATTATGAGAGGATCATAATCGGCTGTCAAGCCACTTAACATGATCACTGCCACAAAATCGTCCTCAAGAGGCGATCCCATCTCTGTCAGTTGTTGCGAAATCTCGGTGATTTTGTTAATGTAGGTCTCCATTTTGTCGTTCTCACTAAGTTTCGTTGCGAACAAAGTCCTGAGTAGTCCGAGCCTGCGACACAGTCCTTTATCTTCGTACGCCTTCTGTAGGTTATTCCATGCTTCGTGTGCAGTTTTCGTGTTACGTATATGCGGAATGGCTGATGGATGCACCGCCAAAGCTATTTTAGCCAAACATTTTTGTTGTCGTTTGTTGTCATCCAATTCAGAAGCCACGCAATCCCAAAGATCTTCGTGTATCAGCATTATGCGCATCATGAATTTCCATGATGTGTAGTTTTCGATGCCTTTCAGTTTCTCGATAGCCATTAAGCCCGAAGAAACTAGTGATGAACTCATGGCGCACAATTTGTATTGTAGGTTAGATTTTTGCCGATCACTATTTTATTTCGAAATATACTTTAATTTATACTTTTTCGTATCACTGGGCCCATAACCTGATGGATTTAGGGCATAAAATAATATAAAAAGGCTGGATTAATATTTATATTTAATTACCAAAATTAAGGACACGTTCCAACAGCTTAGTCGAACAGAGAGAGAGAGAGGGATATATAAAACGTCATATTGACAGATACAGATTGCGTTTAGTAATTACTTATTCAACAGTTAATGCTTGACTCAACTTTTGCTACATTAGTGTATTAGCAATCTGTTGACAAAAAGATATTGTAAAAATACTAAATCGTCCTATGACCATGAGTCTGATGGTTTGGCCCTTATGGCAGCAATGATTGGCTTAAAAAATAATACACTGATGAATGCTAAGTTCTTTTATTTTTAATAGATTACATGTTTGGTTAACAATATAACGATAACAAGTAAAGATCCTTTTTAATCAAGTGAGAGCGAAATTCGACGTACATTGCACTATTTGATTTAATGGCGCCCAAAAAGTAAATCAAGGCATAGTTGATAAAAATGTAGACTTGGATTTTGAATACTGGACTTACGTTGCTGTCTTACTTTCAAAACTGTCAATGCCACTGAAATAGACGCAGTATGTACTAAGTGGTACAGACATATATCAATGACACAAAATGTGTCCTACAGTCCTACCTACACCATAATCACCATGCACTACAATGGGACCTGGTAAAGACTGCTCGGCCTGTATCGCTGCCAATAAATTTTCCTGGTCTTGCCTATTGACAGCTAGGAGAAACTCAAGGATCGATTGTGGATCTGTAATACCATTTTCTGGCCATTCCAAGTATTTAAAGTGATGTACAGCGAAACCTGGTTAAGTGAGACATCAAGGGACCTGCAATGTCGTTTCACTTATAGAGGTATTCCACTTACCCAGTGTCTCAGATATACAGGTATAAATAAATATCTGTCTCATTTACAGAGGGTTCCATTAATAGAGGTGAGAATACAGGTTATTTCAGTTATACAGGTGCGATCATTAAATAAAATAACGTGTTATGTATGTAAATGAGTTTTAATAAAAAAAAAATAGTACTTAAAGGTAATCATACAAATGTAATCAACAAAAATGTATCAATTATAAAAATCTGTCATTTTAGTTTGTCGTTTGGAAGTATCAGCCATCAGATGTTTTTCGATGTTATAAATTTTATCAAATATGCTTTGGTCACCAATTGATGACATTTCAAAATAACTGTGCAAAGTTTCTAGTGCTTTTACTGCTTCGCGTTTAGAAATTTTTACTAAATTTACTTCCGCGCTCATTTCATCGTCTTCTTCTTCATTTTCCAATAAAGAAGACGAGAAGGCATGAACAATGTCGCTTTCATTAAGTTCTCCTGAAACTATTAAACCGTAGTCGACGTTTATAAAATCTTGGAATGTTGGCTGTTGATTATTGTCGTTGCTGATGGCTAAGTTCCAATCTTCAGGATCAGTTTCTAAATTTTCGTCCTCTTGTAAGCTTTCAGCTACAGTTACTTCAGATTCAAATCCAGATTTTTTACAACTACAATGCTCACCCAGCAGCGTCCTTCGGTGAGGAATTACAGTGTTTCTGCGAAGAGCATGAACTGGTGTGTGCGGACATTGATTGTTTGGGTATAGACTCGGGAACGCATACCTTTGTGAGTGAGGCGCATGGCTCCCGACGGTGGCTAGACCACTGCGTGACGACTAGGGCAGCGCGTGACACTATCAGGTCGGTAAGTGTTATGTACGATGTGTACTCATCGGATCATCTACCGCTTCGAATCGAATGCGATTTACGCTGTTGCACGAACCTGGCTACCGACGGGAGTTATGTGTCGTCCAATTCGGATAAAATTCGCTGGCGTAATAGAGTAGCAGATCAAATAGATACCTACTATGAATTCTGTCAAAGTAAATTGTTAAATGTAAATTATATTAGGTGTACGAGTAAGTGTAATGTGGATATTAATGTGAACGGATGTAACTTAGACAAAGACAACTATTGTGATTTTAAGTGCATAGATAGGTACTACAATAATATTGTAAAAACGTTACAAATGGGTGCTGTTAAGAGTTCATGCGCGCGTACCTCACGCCGCATGAAGCGAATGCCGGTGACCGGGTGGAATGCCCATGTCAGTCACAGCCATCAGACTGCTAGGCTGCATTATGAATGCTGGCTCCTGGCCGGTAAGCCATCCACAGGCGATATTTACGATGCGATGATAGAAACGCGAAAAAAATTTAAAAATAAATTAAAATGGTGTATTCGGAACGAGGACTCAATAAAATTAGATATTTTGGCAATGTATAGAAACAACAAAAATTTCCCCAAATTTTGGAATGCCACAAAAAAGTTACAACCAAAAAGAAGTTTACCTGTCACTGTGGATGGTTTGCAGGACCCCGGGGGCATAGCAGACCTGTTTGCAACAAAATTTAAAATTTGTCCTATGACTTTGTCGCGACAAGTGCCGTCATATTTGCACGGAAACATTAATGAACCGGGAATACAGTTTAGAGTGGGAGATGTGGCCAAAGCCGTTCGAGAAATGAAGAGGGGCAAGTCACCGGGTCATGATGATTTATCCATAGAGCACTTACAGCACGCTGGTGAATTACTGTGGTCCAAGATGTGTGTGTTGTATAATTTGTGTATGGAGCACTCATACCTACCGGACGCTCTAATGAAAACGATTGTGGTGCCGATCATCAAATCCAAAACAGGTGATCTTGGTTCGTCAAACAACTACAGACCCATCTCTTTAGGCACCGTTATAGGTAAGGTGTTCGAACGGCTGTTGCAGCCCGAACTGCTGAGAAATATAAGGATAGATGAGGCTCAGTTTGGGTTCCGTCCCGGTGTCTCAACGGACTCTGCAGTGGTAAGTCTCAAGCACACAGTGGACTATTACGTTAGTCGTGATACGTCGGTTTATGCTTGTTTCTTGGATCTGAGCCGGGCGTTTGACCTCGTGAATTATGATATTCTCTGGGGAAAACTGCTCGGCTCAGGAGTCCCCAAACAGATTGTTGGGCTGTTGAGGCACTGGTACGGAGGCCAAACGAACCACGTGAGATGGGGTGACTCGACTTCTAGTGCATATATACTAGAGTGCGGGGTTCGCCAAGGAGGGTTGACGTCTCCGGATCTTTTCAACGCCTATGTCAACGATCTGATTGGTGAACTGAGGAGCACCGGAATCGGTTGTCACATTGATGGCGTCTGTGTTAATAATCTAAGTTACGCAGACGACATGGTGCTCCTTAGTCCATCGATCAGCGGCCTGAGGAAGCTGCTTTCAGTCTGTGAGAATTATGCAAATTCGCACGGACTGAAATATAATGTTCTGAAGACCGAAATGTTAGTATTTAGGGCGGGAAAAGGTCCGGAGACAATACCTCGGGTATATTTGAATGGATCGGCGGTTCGGGTTGTAACCAGTTTTAAGTACCTTGGCCACATTGTGACTGATAGCTGCAAGGACGACCAAGACATGGAACGTGAGAGGCGGGCATTGTCGGTTCGATGTAACATGCTCGCGCGCAGATTCGCTAAATGCAGTAAAGATGTGAAAAACACTCTCTTCAGGGCTTACTGTCAATGTTTTTACACATGTCAGCTTTGGTACCGCTACAAGAGAGTGTCTTTCAGTACCATACGGGTGCAGTATAATGACGCATACCGCATCCTTATGAAGTTACCAAGATACTGCAGCGCGTCGGGTATGTTCGCCGAGGCGGGAATGCCTGACTTCTTTGCTATTATCAGGGCTCGTATATCTTCCTTCTGGGATAGATTGCGCAACTCGGGTAATAGCATTCTGCAGCTCGTAACACGGGACACAACAAGTCCCATTATTAGACACTGGACATCCGTACACCGGGACGCTAATAAGAAATAATACGTATTATTTCTTATTGAATAATTCTTCGTAGATGACGATATTGACGACATTTTAATTTAAATGATTTATTTTATTTTATACAATTTTAATTTTCATCCTTTATTTTTATAATTTTATAATTATTGTATTGTATTTTACTAAGTTTTATCTTGTTGTATGTTATAAGTACTATTGTACCACATGGCTTTTTTGGCTGAAATAAAGAACTTTATTATTATTATTATTATTATTAAAGCAGTTTGCTATAGTAGTTTTGGTCACAGAAAACCAAGCTTTCCTAGCAAACCTTATCGCCTGAAGAACATCGATTTGTGGGCACTGATTGTCTTCTATAGATTTAATAACATGTCGAACAACTTATTTTCTGTAATAAATTTTGAAATTGTTGATGATGCCTTGATCCATTGGCTGCAATTTACTTGTCGTATTCGCAGGCAGATACACGAGTTTAATGTGGCTTAGCTCGGGCATATTATTGTGAGCAGTACAATTGTCCACAAACATTAAAATTTTTCGCTTCTGGGCTATCATTTCTTGGTTTAAATTCTTCTTAAATTACTTGAAAGAACCAGTACTGTAGCCGTAAAAAGAAAAAAAAATACTTGAAACGAACAGCGCTAACCATTTTCATCTATGCGTCAGAACATTCTCAATAGGCAAACATCTAACCTACACCGACACGCTGTCCGTCAGTACGTCTGATTTAATTTATTCATAAACTGACGTTAGATCTGATGTTTGATAGCAATAAAGTCACTGTCTTGTTTTGCAGGAGTAATTGAAATTAAAGAAGAGTTTCTTGTGGTATGGAGATGTTTTTATTCCTAGCTAATACCTGATGTGCTCAAGTGTTTTTAAGATGACCGCGGATTATACAAAAACTATTTACATGATAAATAAATAAATAAATAATATATAATTTATTCAAGAAAACTTATGCATTATTTATTTATTTATTTATGTTAATTATATATCGAACGCCTGCATGAAATAAATTTCAGGATGATGATGTCATATACGTCTGAGCTCGCGTAGTCAAACAACCGTTAGACACTAAATAATGACCATAGAATGATCTAGGATGACCATTGGATGTCAAATTTGATATCCTAAATCAAGTAAATAAAGTAAAGCAATCGGTAAATTTTGCTAAATAGGATGAAAATATTGTAACCAGCTATTTTGCTTGACTACAATTATCGCGTGTGCGGTTTGCTAATGACGTCAATTGATGATTCCTCATGGTGTTACAATAATAACCTAACTACTGCATTTTTCATACATGAGTCAAGGATCAACAAAGAAAAAGAATATGTATAAATGGCGTTCCACAGTTAACAACACATCAGTTGTAGCTCATTCCTGACCGCTGACTAACTATTAACTCAAACTCTTTTGCACCAGCAGCAATAATTGAAATGGGGTGTAGAAATTCTAAATCGCTAAGTGTCGGTGGTCTCGTTGATTTGATCAAGCGTCCAGGCGCCACTGAATTTCTCTTGGAAGAACACGACAATATTATGAAAATTGAGATCCAAGGAACCTGCAACGAATCTACAGCTGCTGAAAACGTGGAGAAAAACAGATTCAAAGACAATCCGTGCTTCTATCAAAGTCGTGTGATTCTTCCAGCAGAAGAAAACTTGGGGAATTATATAAACGCCAGTTACATCAATGGTTACAAACACCCTAAGAAGTACATCACGTGCCAAGCACTTTTGAAGACCACCAGCTCTGACTTCTGGAGAATGATATAGCAGCACAAAATTTAGACCATTGTCATGTTGTCCAGCCTTATCGAGAATGGCAACAGCCAGTGCTATCCCTATTGGAGTCCAGTGAAAGAAGTAACGCTGCAATTTGGAAAATTCAAGATAACAACGGTCAAGGTTGATTCGATAGATTCGGGAATCAAAATTACGCACCTTGAGGTAACGGATGGAAATAGTGAACTCTTGAAAGTCACTCACTGCTTGTATACAAAATGGCAGGAACATGATTTATCTCTCGACGAAGTTAGCTTCGCTGACTTGATACTAAAGCTACGTAGTCGACCAGGATTTTCTAAATATATAGTTTTTGTATTCATGCTGTATTTCTTAATAAAATGTTATGTAACAGTTGTTTTGAGATTTATTACACTACAGTATAAGTTTTCTCAACCTATAAACAAATTTTCATAACGAGTATTGTTTGCATGTCATAAAATCAAATACTCAACAAGATAATTGAATCGTCTTATCGTATCAAGATTGATTTATTCAATTGCTCCACTTGAACTGTCAATGAGTCAAACTCGTAAGTGGCACTCGTTTAAATAACGCGCTAGTAACGACTCAATTAATTAGTGATTGCCCAATTGTGTTAATACAATTTTTCAACTGATTTGAGATTCCAAAAGTAGTCGAGGATTTAATGAGTCGACTTTCAGACAATTGTTTATTAAACATTAACATTTCTATGGAATCATGATGTAATTAGAACTTCTAATAAGCGAGAAAACTATTGGCTACGCATTAAAATATTTCAATAAAATTGTAAGGAAAATTCCAAAGTTTTACAGTTTTCACTTTATTTTTATTACCGCTACTGCCAATGGAAACATACATATAAAGAGTTAATTAGTGACGTCCGAAGTAATCAGTGCTTTGATGTTTCATGTAAAACAAATTACTCGTGCGATACCTAAATTCTAGAGAACAAATATTCATGTTGAAAATATGTATTGTTTCAGTTTTCCTACTACAGTTGATGCTGGTTCATTATGCGTTGAATAGTATATAGTATATATTATGCTTTAAGGTCTAATTAACATCTAATACATTATCTACTTAAACTGGATTTCAAAGTCACTTTAGACTTGTTCTATTACTTTCCGTATTAAGCTAGAAATCGCTCAAATACCTGCAAAAGTGGTAGAGACGCTTGAAAATCCAACATTTCACTTACGCATAGACCACTAATTTAATTTGCACAAAAACACTTTCTTGGGAGCTATAAATCTCCATAGAAATCTCATTTTCGATTTCCAAAAAATCGTCGTTCACTGACACTGATCTTGTTTCGATGAATTTCTTCAGTCGCAATACTGGACGCTTCTTCATGACTTCCGAATTTCCAATAGATCTTCTGATGGCGGTTAATTCAAACTCCGAATAGTCACCCTCTGAGAATTTCTGTTTTCTGACCACGAATTTTCCGACCCCAAGTTCTGACAATTTCACTGCGTTGAGGTTCAGATGCTGCCACTTGTTGCGTTTACTTGTCTGATAAAAAACATCGGATGAGTTCTCCCAAATGAGGACCCAATCCTCAAGTTTGCCAAAGATGTCAATTTTGTTATCAAATTTGAAGTTGTTGATGCAACTCTCGGGAGTCCCTTCGTTCGATTGTCACCGTCTTGGAGTGACGTACCTTGGAGCTTCCTTTCTTCAGATTTTCTTGCTGCGGGGTTCCCATGATGTCCTCGAAGCAGTAGTTGTTGCTGTTTTCCATGCTGAATTTTGAGGAGCAGTGATGGCTAGAGACCGTTTTGACCGGTTGTATGATAATGAACCAAAATCGTTTCATCCTACCGGTTTATAGACCAATCACGCATCTATTAAGGTCATTCCAAAGTCATAAAAAGTGCTGATTGAAATATGAAAGCTAGTACAATTTGACAGTATGCCTGTAACCGGACAGTTATGATGACAAATAGCTTCTCTCGTTGTGACTTTTACGAGACAATTTTTATGTGACAAATAAGATACATTCTCATTTCTTCGGGCTCCAATACTGGTAACAGACTTCCTGTTTTTCTTCGTGTGTTTTTGTCAACATAACGATGACTCTGGATTGATATCCAAACACCATTTTCCAAAAATCTTCGGCTGTTGACTGAAGTGGGCCCTGACAGCACAAATACTTGCCTCGAGTTTTGTACCCGTTGACGTGATTGGCGTTGATATAGTCGCTTTCTCCGTTTTCTGCTGGTAGGATCACTCTGTTATGATCAAAACAAGGTAAAAACCAGTATCTATTTTTCAAAATATTTTCTGCCTTCATCGATATGCGGCGACTGTACTCAACTTTTTTTGTCTAATATTGTCCGATGTTCTTGTTCTAGGATCTTGATTATTCTTTCTTCATTGTAACTAACGCTAGATTATTTTTTCGTGCAAATCCAACCCATTTTTAAAAAATTATTTTCCCAGAATGAGAGTCCTTGTTTCGACTAGAGATCAGTATCGAATGAAAATATTATACTAATCGTGACACATTTATACTGTTGAATTTCAGCATTAATATTAACTTTTTCCTCCCTGAATGGACAATTTAACCAATATGACGCACGAGTTTTCAGTTTATTGGATTTGATATTTATTTCAACATCATTAAAAATTAATTTCAACTATAAAAATTCCCATGTGGTTAATTAACATGCCTATCAGTGAGTTCAAATGTTATCATGAACTTCTTTTCCTTTAAAAACCTTACAAATTACAATTAAAACCCTTTATTTTGGAGTTTAGGAAACTAAAGCGATGATATGGAGCATCATGTTTCAGTACCTATATGAAATTAACTATTTCTTATATTATTTAACATTACTAATTTTGAAGTAATAAGTATTAGAGGAAGTCCTCTACAGTAAGTGAATCACCATAATGTAGTTAACTTTAGGCAGTCAAAGGACCAATATAAATAGGATTTCTCTATGAATTGTATCATAACTTTATTTTTGATTGTACGAACAGTACCTTTGATTTTTTTTCTGATTTTTGAAAGAAAAATTTAAAAAGAGAAAGGTTGTAATTGTATCGAAAGCTCTGCAAAATATAAGACAGGTGAACAAAGACTAGCAGATAATTATGTTTTTTGTTACAACGTATGACATAGACATAGACAGTATTTTATTCGGATCTTCATTACATCCTTACATAAATTCGTTATAAACAATATGAAGTAATTTAGATTGGTAACGTCCCATATGGAGCACGCGGTAATTCGGACGGCGATAACATTTAACCTATGGGAAAACCCGCGATAGAAACTGTTTTTGTTTATGAACCCCTTTATATCAGCCGACTATATAAGAGTCTTCCAGTAGGAAGCAGTATTATTGCGATTCGGGACTTCAAGAAGTGACATCTTACTCTCTCTAAAAATGGATTCTGATAAATTAAACGACACATTCGGTCCAGATCCTACAAGCAGAAACTATACGATATTCCATTCGATTGCTGAATCTGACTGTGACGATATTTTGGATAGAATATATAACCATTCTGGAGATAAAGGCTTTCAGCACATACTAAAACTCAAGGATGACGACGGAAACACGTGTCTCGCGTCACGTGTCACGTGCCGAAGTGGAAGTCATGCTGACGATATGATATCGTTGATGGTAGCTATGGGAGCAGACTTGAATGCCCAGGATAATGCAGGAGACACTGTTTTGCATAAAGCCGTGAAAAAGGGGGACCACGAGCTGGTAGAAGGATTAGTAGAGATGCACGCCGATAAAGACATTAATAATGAAGATGGATTGACGGCTTATCAAATTGCTGAGCAAAACAATGATGAAGAAATAATGAAGATGCTTTTAATGAAGATTGAAGAAAATAATAGTTCTGGATGTTCAGTAAGCCCGTTTAACTTGAGTGAAATTCTAGGTTTTCTATCAAATTCAACAGATTAACTACTTTTATTTTTGCTTGTGAATTGTGCAAGCTTTGATTTTATAAGCCGTAGTTTTTAACTGTTTTATTGAATGGGTCAATTTATAATAAGGGTAATTTTATTTTAAATTAGCAATAGGTTCTGTAATAACTAGTTCTTTCTATACCTATTTGAAGTAATAGAATGAAGTTCATTATAGACCATGCGGGCATTCCGACTGCGATAACATACCCGCGGGAAAACCCGCGATAGAAGCTATTTTTATTTATGAATTCCTCTATATCAGCTGGCTATATAAGAGTTTCCCAGTAGGACGTAATATTATTGCAATTCAGGACTTCAACAAGTGAACTAGCTCTCTGAAAAATGTCTTCGCGCAAACTGAACAACATTTTTGGCCAAGAAAGGTCTGAAAGAAATACTACTATTTTCCATTTAATTGCTGAAGCAGGCCTTGACAATATTTTAGATCGCATTTGGAACGCTACCCGTGAAAAAGAACTAGAACAAATCCTAAAACTGAAAAACGACGACGGAGAGACGTGTCTACATACTGCCGTTAAGAATCTAAAAGGATCCGAAGCTTAAAGAATAATGGCTCAACTATTAGACATGGGAGCAAATTTGGAGGCGCAAGAAGATAAGACAGGAGACACTGTTTTTCATTTAGCAGTTAAACGACAGGACTACAAGCTCATGGCCTGGCTGCTTTCAATGCGTATTGATCCAAATATAAAAAATAACAGTGGATTAACGGCATATCAAATGGCAAAAAAAAACAATGATGACAAAATGAAAAAGATGATTTCGAGTCAAAGAGAAAATGTTGCTGAGTGTTTAGTGAACGAGTTTAAGTCCATCACTTTATTGTAATTTTCAGAATAATTTTAAACATCAGTTTGCATCTATCAATTATATTATATCAATTAATAGGTAACAACTTTTATCGATAATTTGATCTTATGAGCCATAGTTTTAAAGTGTTTTATTAAATGGGTGAATTTAAAATAAAGGTAATTTTATTTCAAATTAGCAATAGGTTCTGTTACAAATAATTTATTCTATAAGTATTTTATTTAAATAATCTCTCAGTCGTTTGCGTCAATGTTATTCAATTTTTTAAGTCACATTATTAAAAGTATATCAGGAAAATGTACGGCAATGTGTAACAATGTCATGAGTCAAATTTAACTGTACAATATTTAAAGATATGGTTAACATGTGGTTTTGCTGACGTAATTACATAAAAATACGATAAAATTTGCTACATATACTGATATTTATTGGCGACATAAAATCAGTTACTTCAAAACACTTTGTTATTCAAAACAAAGCATATTGATGCAACTGTCGTACTTGGGCCCGTTAGTTAAACAAAAATGACTCTTATTTCGTAGTCAAGAGAGAAGAAATTATATTTTTTTATAGCTATACAACTAGTATCCAGCGCAAACGTGACTTTTTACGTCATTCAAGTGAAACCATGCATTTTTATTTGTTGTTTTCAGTCCAAAAACAATAGTATTTTAATAGAATTTTATCAGGGAAATTTCAGTGAAGTACCTAAAGCTCACCTACATTTCCTAATTTATATTACATGTAAAACATATGTTATTTTTTTACGCCTAGTAATAAACGCTTATCATAGGGTCGTTTCTTCAAAGCTGTTAAAATTTTACAACTTTGTAAGTAAATTCCTACGTAAAAGCATTTGTATTAGTCATTTAATTATTTTAATGCACGCCACAAGCTGATGTAAATACGAGGTACAGTTAAAATCAAAAATGATGAAATTGTACACTTTATGTTTCCAACAAAATGGGCCTAAACTTATGTCATTTCAAGAATTAAATGAAGACTGGGCTCGTTGTTATGAAATGTCTTTAACATCGTGAAGATTAATAGCTGTGATTTATAGAACTGTAGGCAAAATAATTTAAAGCTTGTCGCACTCTTACAGCGAAGAAATTATAAGATATTTATAATGATAGAGCCGCTAGTGGACGTAGAGTGTGCAGTAAAAACTAAAGTAATTCAGGTTTTTGCGTCATCAATAGTGTAATTGATTGAAAATAATGCGTCACTAAACATACTTTCTGATATCCAATGCTCCCATAAATAACCCAATTAAGGGTATGAATGGTTGCTTATCTTGATATTATTTTATAGCCATTAATGATTAACTAATCAATGGTAATTCCTATGTATATTATTTGTCATCAAAACAATAATCTAATTAAATCACATAGATCGATACACTAATTTGACTATGGAAAAAATATACTAATAATTTTTCTCTTTCGTTAATTCTTTCCAAATAATTATATCGAGCGCAATAGCTGGACGATAGCTTTATTTTTCATGTAGACATCTGACACTGGTCCCGATCCAGACTTGATTTTACAGTTAATTGTTTCTTGGAAATAAAATATCTATATCATATGTTCGGCCACGTATTTTCTTTTTATTCATAACTGACTAAAAACTACCTTTTCATTGCTCTTAGTAACACATCTCCGAATGCACAAAAATGTTTGTACATATTCACTCTCTTTAAAGTTGAAGATGTTCTATGACATAATGCTTCGTTTTAATAATATATCGATGACGTGAGTTGACTTAGGTTATTTAGGTCACATTGACTCCCAAATCCAGACTGTTTTTTGTTCTTTTCTTCTTGAGAATGGGAGCAAAATAGATTTATGGTAAAAAATGACCTAATAGTTGAACAAAAATGAGCTTTGTATTATAACACAAAGAACTTTACATTGCCTACTAGTCTGATTCATTCAACCACAGTTAATAGACACCTTCTGTATCGTAATCTTAATTTATTACCTTGGCGACTGTAACCCGATGACCTATAAGCCACAGGGTACCTATAATTTGCTTATTTCGTTGTTAAGGCTTATTACGGTCATACGTGCATCAAGATGTATTCCCCTGAAGATAGACTAGAGCTTGCGAGAGAAGTCCTTAGGCTTCAGGAGAATCTTAATCGTTTGAGGCTTAAAAATCCTCAAACGGAAGAAGCTAAGCAACTAAACGACGAAGAAATTCAGATAGCAAAACAACAATATGAAAATAAGAAGTGCGAGTTGGTCATAATGTGTTCACGGGAGCGGTTTGTTGAGGATTTAGTTGAAATGGCTCGCCTGTAATTAGGTAAGTCCTCCTGCTATGTTTTTATCAATCAGACCTACGATTATTTTAGTAGTGACTACTATTACCAAGAAAGCTGCAGTAAGGACAATTTAGGGTCAAAAGCATCGTCCTACTTAAAAACTTAGTGCGTAAATAGCTGAAGTAGTTAATTTAATTTAGAGTAATTAATCCATTTGAGAATCAACGATAATAATAACGGGCCGGGAATACCCTGTTTATGTAGAACAATTAAACTCATTGAGCCTGGCTGGCTATTTAATTTATGTTAATGGTCGGGCATGTGCGTAGGGTTTTACAGAGGTATAAAAGGTTTTTCACTAAAAAGTAAAGTTAGTTTACAAACAGCTGCCTAGGAAGAAACAATTTTTCATCAGTTAATGTGCATAGTTTTTTTCTTTCTAATAGAATACGCTCGAGACAAAAATCCTGCACCTCAAACAAGAATACCAACGATTTTCTCCAGTTGATGGACCAACGAAATCTACAGACTCGTATAGAGGAGGAATTCAACTCTATAATTTCGGAGCAAAGAGAAAAGCAGAAAGGATGTTTTCCATTGGTGCATTATCTTCGTCGTGAAAAGCTCTATGATGAAGCAAACCTGAAAGCAAGCTTCATCGACGGTTACGATACCCACCGAAAATTTTTGTGCATAAAAAATCTATATGTGAAAGATCGTGACGTGTTTTGGCAAACAGTGTGGACAACGAAGACCAAATAATAGTGATGACGTGTCAGTTGGTTGATAAAACCTATCAATATTGGTCTCCCAAAGAACGTTATACTTTAATGAGTAAGAAATTTAGAGTTAAGACTTGGAAAATTATAATCTTTCCTCACTACACTTTAACTGTCTTAAGTTTAAATTTAACAGGACCTAATTACAAAAAGAGCCGTCCAATTTTTCATTATCAATATACCGCTTGGCCCAGGGAAAAATTTGATCATCAACCAGACGCCTTTGTAGAGTTTTATAACTTTGTTAATCACACGTATGTCAAGTTAAAGAAGCAAGTAGCTGATAAGACATTTATTCCCCCTATGCTGGTGCATTGTATCAAGAGTGTTGGCAGTTCCGATGTATTTTGTGCGTTAGATATGTGTGTCAACCAACTAGAAGCTAAGCTAGAAATAGTTACCGAGTATGTAAATTATTTCATTTTGGATCTTATTTCCAAGATAAGTTCGGCATATTTTTGAAATCCGAATCATTCGTTACGCGTCGTATATGTTCAGTCATTGAAAGATCGAATTTTCCTAACAGTTCAATACATTTAAAAAAATTACCATTGTTACGGTCGTATAATTTTTGGCTTTGGCCACGAAAAGCCATATTTTGTGTACTTAGAAATTGGACCACATATATTATTCTTTTGATTACATCGTACCAGCGCTGCTTTTCAACCTCTAAAAGTTATTGTTGAATACTATCAATAGTGTTTTTATTTTTAAGAGCGTGACATTTTTTATAATTATTGAAATGAACAGAACTCTTCTCATGTCTGCTGCAATACAAAGCTAGATGTTGTCAATCACTAATTCCCTCGCAGAAATTATTGTTTTGATTCAAATAGCTTGCAACAGAAGCAATAAACGGCATTTTTGGACACTGAATACAGCAGCCACTCTCTGTGATACTTTTCCCCGTTACCTGAATGCCTTTCATAATAATACTCGGAAAATTTTCGCCCCGAAGAGACACGCGGAAATTTATACTGTTTAATTTGTTTTATCGGATTTTCTATTAAATACTGGTAGCATTGAAAACTTTTAGCCATAGTCCAGGGTCATCTTTGGAAAAAGTTGGTATTGGTGACGATAATTGTGTTGTCAGTGACAATGGTGTATCAGGCAGAGGCACGGACGTAACTTCGGCGGCATCATCTTAAATTAAAGACAGACAAACAAAGACATATGAGTACCTATCTACCTGTCTGAATAAACTGATTTATCTATCTATGAATAATTATGTATGATAAAATAAATAAATAAATGAATATTTCTCGACAATCAAACTCCGCCATCTAGTCCCAAGCTGAGCAGGGCTTGTAATGAAATTAAAAAAGAAAATGTTTTTATTTTTATTTTGTAATTACAAACAGACTAAAGTTATATTTATTTGTATAGAAAATTACATAAAAACACACGTACCTGAAGCGTTTTTTGAATCAGATTTTATAACATCTTCATTGATAAAATGAATGGTTTCTGTCTCTAATGATTCTTTGGAAGTGGATGGTAGAGCCGTAAAATATTTACTTATTTTAGTTGTATTTTTATCACGTTCTTCTTCTTGTTTTCTTTTCCTTATTAAATTCTGATAACCAGATAATTTCTTTTTTTTATCTTGAGTACTATCACTCATCGTGAAAACACGTTAAATCAATCACTAACACACAAACTATATGTTGTTTTTAGAGCTAGAACTTAATCTTATTATAAAAAATTAATGCGCACCTTGAACACACATTCAATTGACTGATTGTTCAATTGTTTTGGCACTCGTTCCTTAAAGTCAGGGAATCCCCGTGACCCCACCCCGCTTGCGTCGCACGCATCACATCGGGTTACGTTCATAATTCATTGTAACAAACTCACGGCGCGGGCGGTTCTTTTGATTTTGACGCTGAGCTCGTAACTAATGTTAACTATAACCCAAAGCGTAAAATTAAACCACACACGTGAATATTATCTTAGAAGACTTGTACAATAAGCGCATAATAATTATGTTTTGTTATTTACAAGGCATATGTTGCGCCTATTGTACCTACTTACTTATCGATACTCCACTACAAGAAATATGTTGTTGTGTAAGTGTAACAAAAATAATTTCGATGGCGGCGCCTGTATTGTCTTGGCGCCCGTGTGCGCCGCACACTTCGCACACAGGGGCGGCGCGGCCCTGCTGTGAGTGATTACGTATGCGAATTGATCTGATGGCCACACTTCGTGGAGATTACCATAACACCTCCCTTTGCATCCGAAGAATCGATAATCTGCCACATGTTGTTCGCTAAATGTTATATTACCCGTTATGCGGGTCAAGACGTCGTTTAAGGTGCTTACTTAAATCTATAGTAGGATCGGTGTTGGATGGCCTCCTACTACCGTGAAGCAGTGCCCAGTGTACGCATTGGTCGGAGGGAAGAAAATTCACGCCCTGCGTGTCCCTCTTGAAGAGGATGTGCTTCTATTTTAGCGCAGCATGATTATTCCAATTATTAAACATATAGGTACTTGATTTCTCCGTTATGGAGAGCAGACTGAAGGTGTCTGTCCGAGGGCGACAGTCACCGTTCTCCATCAGGTGGACTGAATTGCACGGCTTGTTTGTCACGGAATAGTATAAAAATTATGGTCTTACAGTAAATAATCTCTGTACCAGCAAGCCCCTGACATCTGCATCAGCAGTGTCTTGCAGCTCTTGGCTGAGCTGACTGCGCTGGATAGCTCGCTGATCGGTGGCGGTGAGTTGGGGTATCGGCACATTATGTGCATTAGCTATATTATGTAGCACAGCGCATGCATTCACTATTTTCCCTGCTTTCTCCGGGTTATAATGAAGCACACGATGTGCCAACAAACACCTCCATCGTGCCTTGAGTACCCCAAAACACAGTTCCACAACGTTGCGTGTGCTGCAGTGGACCTTCATATAATACTCCTCTGGAGAATTTGCTGCAGATCTTAATATTGGGGTCATCATTTATACTCTTTGAACGAATCCAAAATCACCTAAAACAAATTCAATAAGTCACATAGTGCTGTCGAGCTATCACCTGGTCTTCATTAATGTCAATTATTTACTTACCCAAGAGCCAGCATCTCTCTTTATTCAAGTTCAGCTGCTCCATGAAAGTTTTAACCTCCCCTTGACCCCAAATAAAACTGTCATGGGCTGCTCCGCCATACGACGCATCCACGTGTATTACATTTAGGTATCGATCACATATCCGAAACAAGTATACTATTTAATTGTTGATGTTACCAAACAGGGGAATTGAACGCCACCAGAGTGGCTTCGCCCCAATCAGAAACTGCCTTGAGATCTATGTCCAAACGATCAACCATGGCCTCTTGACAAGACTGAATATCGTCCCTGTTAGCTTTTGCCTCTTACAGATATCTATCCGTTACCGTGCTGTCATAAATAATAAAAATGATCATCTTGGCGTTTATGTCCCGGTTGTGTTGGCCTCTTGTCTTTTTTTCGATGCTCAGTTCCTTGAAACTGTCATTCAATTAATTTTGCATGAAAAGTAAGTGCCTTTTTCTTTCCTCAATAAAATTTCTTTGGTTTTAAGCCAATTTACTTTTTCATTCGTAACAAATGTTTTACGATTGGTAATTTTTTTTTTCTATTTTATCAATGCCCAAACAATCTTCTTTTTGCATTCGGTATACAGTCAATGGTTTTACTCTTGCAGCATTTAATAACATTTATATAATCATTGGCAGTATATATATGGAGATATGATAGGCCTGAGATATGGAAATCTGCTTTTATTTCACCTATTTTCAAAAATGGCAATAAAAATAACATTATGAACTATAGGCCAATCTCTAAACTCTGCATATTTGCAAAAATCTTAGAAAAGTAGTCCATAAACAAGTTTATGGAGCAATATCTTCCTCTATCATTCCTGAACAACATGGGTCAATGATTCAATTACTTCCGCTATGGATTCCAGTATGCAGATTGATGCAATCTTCACAGATTTCCGCAAAGCATTCGACCGGATTGACCATCAAATCCTCTTGGAAAAGCTGTATCTAGCTGGTATTCATGGTAATCTCTTCAGATGGTTTACTTCGTACGTAAAAAATAGGTCTCAGGCTATCGTTATCGGCGCCAATTCCTCATCATCATGGATTGATATCCCTTCAGGAGTTCCTCAGGGTTCCTTGATAGGACCCCTGTTATTCATCTTATTCATCAATTATATAAATTCATGTTTTAAGCATTCCCAGTTTTTATTGTATGCAGATGATATGAAGATTTTTAAAACCATCCTAACCTTGAATGACTGTGAGCTCTTGCAACGGGATCTTATTAGACTTGAACAGTATTGTATTTTAAATAAACTTGACTTAAATATATTAAATTTTGCTCTATAACCTTCACGCGTAAAATTAATAAGATAATATACAATTATACATTACAGAGTCAATGCTTAGAGAACAAAAGCTTAATTAAAGATCTAGGCGTTTATCAAGACTCTAAAATTGTATATGAGGAAGATATTAATAGTATAGTTACCAAAGCAACTAAGGCTTTAGGCTTTATCATCCGATCAAGTGCTAACTTCAAGAAAGTAAAATCTATAAAAGTGTTATATTGTTCGTTTGTGCGTAGTTCCCTCGAGTACGCATCTCAGGTATGGAGCCCGATGTATGACAAATATATTAATAGACTTGAATCTATATAATAAATAAATAAAATAAATAAAATAGTTATTTATTTCCATAATTGTTGCTTACATTTTACACACTGCTTCCCGAGCTAGGTACATACATACCTGTGTTACGAGAAACAGTTGCATTTTCCCTTGAATTGCTGTTATAATTAAAAACCATTTTTATTAAACTAATATTAAAAATTAATTATATCTGAATAATATAAACAAAACACTTGCCTTAATGTTTTTGCTTGTAGTTGGGAAAGTGTATGTGTGTGTTTGTGTGTGTGTGTGTGTGTGTGTGTGTGTGTGTGTGTGTGTGTGTGTGTGTGTTTGTGTGTGTGTGTTTTATATACTTAGTGTACTTACGTAACATGAAACCGTGTCCCGTCCAAGTAAAAACTAATGCAACAATGCTTCAGTCTGGGTATAGTCTTTCGTGAGCAACCATTTCTTCATTTTACCTTTTACCTCGCGAAGTGTAAGCGGATAGATATTTAGGGACCTATTTATCCTGTTGTACACAAATACACCCATGGGGCCATGTAGGCGTCCAGCCGAAACGGTTCTACAAGAAATGTAGGGACAGACATCTCTTATGGTTCGCTTGTTAGCATAACTGTTTTTAGCAAACGAGGTTAAAGTATGCTGCTTGCAGACTAGTAGTAGAATGTATACCTGTCTGACAGTCATTACACCAACTTTTTCGTAAAGTAACTTTGTAGGGAACCTAAACGGACTGAATGTCATGACCTTTAGAAGCGATCGTTGTGCTCTCTCTAAATTTATCATAAATGTCTTACATGCACCACCCCATACTACGATACAATACCCAAGTATCGACTGGACCAATGCATAATAAACTGTTCGAAGCAATTTAAAGTCCGCGACATGTCTTAGCTTCTTAAATATCCACATTGTCCTTCTAAGCCGGGAAGCAACTAGTTCAATATGGGATTTCCAGCGCAGTTGGTCATCCAATAATAAACCAAGATACTTTATTGACGATAACTTTTTCATGACTAGACACGTGCAACTATTGTTCTTAGTCAAGTCACACAAATGTAGTTTTAGATCGGGAATCACAGGTTTAAATGATTTTACTGTGAATTGAAGATAAACTGTCTTTGATAAATTTAGAGTGAGCAAATTAGATCTCAACCAGCTGGACACCGTATGAAGTCCCATTTCAGCATATTTAACAGCCTCCTCCCAGGTCTCTCCATAAAAGATGATTGCAGTATCGTCAGCATAGGTAAATATTTTTCCATTTTGGATTGTCAATTCACATAAGTCGTTGATATACAACAAGAAGAGGCTCGGACCCAATATACTACCCTGTGGAAATGTTACACTAGCTTCAGAACTTATGTAGTCTCCAATCCTGACTTGCTGCACACGATCAGAGAGAAAATCTTTATAAATACCGAGAGCGCTACCACGAATGCCATTGCGTTCAAGTTTTTGCACAAGGATTGGTATCGAGACGGTGTCGAAAGCCTTTGCTAGATCGAGAAAAGCGCCTAGACATTTATGTTTTAAATCAATTTGCATTCTCAAGAAATCTGTTAACCCACAAATAGCATCTTCTGTACTTTTACCAGCTCTAAAACCAAACTGATTCTTGGAAAGTATTTCATAACGTTCCAGAAAATTTACCAACCTTGTATTCAAGACCCTCTCCAATACTTTTGAAAGAGCTGTAAGGACTGAAATTGGTCGATAATTCGTGGCATCGTCTCGAGACCCGCTCTTGTGCACTGGTGTTATTAAAGATTTCTTAAAAGCCTCAGGAAAAACTCCTTGATAAAGACAAAGTCCAATGAGCTTAGTCAATGGAGCGATAATAACATGTTTGGCTAGCTTAAGAAATTTGGCTGGTATGGCGTCCCACCCCGTTGCACTATCACTCTTGAGATTTTTTATGATTGTCTCAATTTCTCGTTCATCGGGTGCAAGTAGTACGATTGACTTGTCAACATTGGAGACCGTAAAGTTATTGGAGCTACTACCTTTATTTATTTTGTTAGCTAAGTGTTTTCCTACATTAACAAAGTAATTATTTATTGTATTCATTTCTCCGGCTATATCAGAGGATTTAATTAAGTCCTCGGCCGGCGACCTATGCACTGAGATATCTGTGACCGCCTTGATAGCTTTCCATCTCTCCTTATTATTTGTTGCAGACTCTATAATAGATCTGTCATGAGCTAGTTTAAGTTTTTTTAATAATGCGTTACAGAAATTTCGGTAACGTTTGAATGAAATCTCTAAAATAGAGTCATTAGGGTTATTCCTAAACTTTTTATGTAATTTGTCTCGATGTCGAATGCACCTTAATAAACCTGGGGTAAGCCATGATTTGAAGATGCGCTTACGACATGATGCCTTAACCTTTTTAGTATTCTTATGAATTATATTCGACAATGTTTCGACAAAAGTATTAGTAGCAAGGTTGGCGTTTGCATTGTCACAAATAAATGAAAAATTCACTTTTTGTAGATCACATAATGCAGCATCCCAATCGGTTTTAGTAACAATTCTTCCACTCCTCTTTTTATTATACGTACAGCATAGACTTAAAAGAACCGAGGCATGATCGGTTATGGTAGATTGCAAGACAAAGACTGATGCACTCTTGCTTGTTTTAAGCAATATGTGATCAATACAGTTTTGAAGTCTGGTAGGATAAATATGGCCTGGTAGTAATCCGAGTTCAGATGTAAGGTTTAGGTATGCAGATGAGTTACGATCAGTGTTATGAAACTTAATGTCAATATTGACATCACCAATTAATATTACATTAGCGGCTGAATGCAATGGGCGAATAATTTTGTCTATTGAATCCAAGAAACTATCAGTGCAATATACTGATGGAGATCTATATACAGACAACACATAAGTATCAGGGATAATATTTAGTAACAGAAAATTAGCTCCAACCGAATCCGGTTCTTGAACAGTATGTTGAATGTCCTTTCTCACATAAAGTACAATACCATCATTTTGGTTAAGACATTTTTTTGAGAAATGTGATACGTAATTATCAAAAGTAGGTATAGGTTTATCGCTACTCAACCAGCATTCTGTCAACACAATAACGTCAACATCAAAATAAAACTGAGCGAGATGAGCAGAAAAACTGTCGAAATTCTTATAAATGCTTCTTATGTTTTGCGTAATAATTTTAAGTGATTTAGGAACGGGTTTAATTACAGCGTTGCACGTACTATTGTCACATAGGTAAGACGTAGCCACAGCTATCTCATCTATTTCGTTAATAATATTATGATCCAAGGACGCCATTAGGAGAAAAGAGAAAATACATGGTACAAGTAATGAAATTGGTTACCGAGTATGTTAGTGTTTGTAAATATGTGTGTTTAATGTTTATGTTTGTGTTCATTTGTGTAAATTTTAAAAGTACAGCAAGAAGCATAGCAGGTACATCCAGATCAGTAAAGCAAAAAGCAAAAAAGCAGAAACACAGGCGACAAAGCAAAAAGCAGAAATAAAGCAAATAGCAAAAAACAAGTACGAACAACATTGTAAATTTTTGCAAGCGTATATACTTAAAAAGGATTACCATCCAGTTTGCTAGTCATGGTGTAATCGGGATCTTACTGAAATCGCCTTCCTCATTTATCAAGTAATGGGGCAGTTTATCATCTAGGCGCAGGAAAACCCTTCCAAACGACGTCCAGCAATATTTGAAACCTTTGTCACTTGCGAACTTGCGTGCTAGGTAATACATGCGCTGCATTTTAGGAGTTAGGTATTCCGCTATATATACTGGTTTAATGGTTCCGCTGCTTTGAAGGTGGCCAGTATTTAATTTATTATTCTTGTTTTCTTTATTAAATTTCCGGGCACTATTTAATATTTTTTCTTTAGTAGTTCCACTAACAAAGTCTACGACGATTCTCGGTATTTTATCTGTTTTATCCTTTATTCTAAAGACATCCTTAATTTCATGCTTTTGAAGGGGCATCTCGAGAACATTTGCAGTCTTCATCACTAGGTCCGCCAATTTTTCCCTATTTTCGCCTTCCTCTCTTGAGATATTCCTCAACTCAATTTTTGTTGACGCTAGAACACGTTCCATATTTTCAACTCTATTCTCAAGTTTAACAATGTTTGCACGGTCTTCTCTTCTTTTATTTTCAAGATCGGCCAATTGAGTCTTCATTTCATCGTATTGATTTGAGATAAATTCTATAGATTTCAATATGTCATTTGTTTGAGCAGAGACCTCCGCTATAATCTCTCTTTTCAGAGATTCTAGTTTCTTGTCCATTTTATTGTTCTGGGCTTCTATTAATTGACATATCTCGTCTTTCAATGCACTCAATTCCGAACGGCTCTGCCTCTCAACTGTACGGCCAGTAATATTTTGTGAGTCTATAACCTCCATGTCAACAGTTGAAACACTCGGGCTTGCAGTAGGTAGCTGGCTATTAGTTGGCGTAGCCTGGGGCTTCGGGGTCTTTGGAGGTGTGCGCTTCATCGGCATTGTTATCAAAACAACAAAATATGCTCAATTTCCCAAATGTTGGGGTAATTCAATGAGTGCTGGCAACACTTGCAAGTCGCTGTCAATGTCACTGTCAAATGTCAACGCCAGTGTCAACGTCAAATTGATTTTGACGTTTAAAATATGGCAAAAAGTGGGTATTTCGATGCTTCTTACCAGTCACCGTAAACTTATTAAAAGGTGAGGGTACAAAAATAGAATTTGAGTTAATTGAGTTTAGTACGTTATACTGAATGCCTTCACTTACTAACTAAATGTTTTATCATGTCCATCTTTTTCTACAAACTATCGTAAAAATTCATATTTCTGTCGTGCAATCTCGGAATTCAACCAGTGTGCAAACAAACTGAATATTGACATATTTAATTCAAATCCCAACTGGGTGAAGAGGCATTTAACAATAAATTGGTTTGACTCTGTTGTCTAGTGTATTGGTGTCGTATTCTCTTTATTACTTGTTAGTAGTTAAGTACCTACTGAAATGTTAATTTTCTAAAGTACTATTATGTTAGGTTATAGCTTCGAAAGGCAAGTCGCGCATCCCATCTTAGTTGTTAAATGTGAAAACATATCATTGGCGTATTAGCTACTGACTTAGTTATTAATTTATTGTCATACATGCTGTTTGTTTTCCAAATAAATCTACACTAATATTATAAAGAGGAAAGATTTGTACCTATTTTTGTATGTTTGTATGTTTGTAATGAATAGGCTCAAAAAGTACTGGGCCGATTTAAAAAATTCTTTCACCAATAGAATGCTACATTCTTCCAATTTGACATAGGCTACATTTCATTTTGAAAAAAATTAGGGATCCTTGGTAAAATTTGAACAATGTAACCGAAGGTGTAGAAAAATGAGTCTTAAAATTCCTTACTTCGCTTGCGCTGCGAAAACTATTGATGATAGAACAAAATAATGTACTACGACTTTGCAGAACACATCATTATCTACAAAAAGTGTCGCGACAGTACATGTCTAACTTTTATAGTTATGTCACAATAAGTGTTCTTTTATATTAAAAATTTAATTAAAATGCCGCCGCTAAAAACGCTCTTTATTTGTACCTTGGTATTAATCCTTATCAAAATCAATTACTTCATATTCACGACTGCTTCAATACCTTCATATAACTGTTTGAATTATTCAATTCAGACATTCCATTCGAAAGATATCACGAGTTTAAAAATGTAAATAATACAAAAAAGTCGCGTGTTCGCCGCTCAGTCCGCTCGGCTATCTAGGCAGCACGGGGTACGAGAGGGGAGTCAATGTTAAGTAATAAATTGCCGCGCGGCACACTCACGCGGTCGGCTCCCTACGCAGCGGTCGTGTGTAACCCGTGTACCCGTAGTGGTACCCGTGCGAAGCCGGGGCGGGCCGCTAGTATAAAATAAAATAAAAAATATCCTTTCGTTGAATTTTAATTGAGTCTCGATTTTAGAGAAATCGGTATCATTAGCGCTTGGCGGTTTCGCTTCTTGTTACCCCTTGGCAGACTCGCTAGGCTCTAAGCAAGCAACCTATCAATTCGGCCGTAGTCTCATTGTATGCTAAAATCAACATGTAGATAAAATTCTAATTTATTTGTAGTTTGCCTCTGTTAATTTGGCTAAGCATGCCTAAAGGTTCGTAAAACTACAAATAAATTAGTCAATTGCTACAACAAAACACATTGTCATCAACTGTGGCTGGTGAAATGCTCTGCAATCTTTGACAATGTGTCATTTTGCTGTTGCATTTGCATTAAAAATTTGATATAAAACGTTTTTTGCATTTCGTTACTTTCTGCCAATAACCTATTTTTTCAGCCAGGGTATTTTTGTACTGCAATGCTAAATTATAATTGTCTTGTAAACGTCTTTGAGGCTTTTTCAACATTTTTCTATTAACTGTTCCTCTGTTTTCTGAAATAAATAATAAACAATTATTAATTAAAATTTGATTTGAGTCTAATATGCTATGCAGGAGGTATCTAAGTAAATATAAAACCTTTATTTGCTTTTAACTCCACATCTCCTTAGAGGAGCTAGCTTGTACAGCTTCTTCAGTCACTTCAGCAGGTATCTCCTTGGAGGAGCTCGCTTGTACTGTAGGTTCCTAAGGGATATCATTATCTATTAACTGTATGACTATAACCTCTCGTTCTGCTGCTGTTGCTGCTGCTGGGATCTCATCCGTTGTAACCGTTATGCCTGAATTTTTTTTATATTTTAGTGAAGTATTTTTTATTACATCACCATCGTATCACTCAAAAAATATAAACTATACCTACCTTCAAAGGCTACAAGTGACTCCCTGCTATTAAGATGCCCTGACAGGCTAATTGGATTTATTGTGTTTAATATTTCTTCTTCCTCCGCTGTTAATGTAAGCGCTGGGGGCCCGCCTTTTGTTCCACTTTGGCTACATCTAATAAGGGTATTTTACACTTGTTGCGCATGTCTTGCCAACACTGTTAGATAAAATGTATTTAAGTGCAAGCAAAAGTTTTAAAACCAGTTTTTATACAGCATTTTATTTGCAGATTAATATATTATTAGAGTGTAATGAGACAATAATATTGTGCCGACCCCACATATTGGGATACTGATTAGTGATGTGAACCGATTACAATTTTCAGCTCCGGTACTTTTCAATTACTTTTGTAAAAAAAAACGGTTTTTACCGATTACTATTAGGTTTTTTCATTTAAAATTAAGTGACAAAGATAAAAAAACTGAAATAAGTACTAATAGACCGTTACTTTAATTTAAAATTTACCCTTCCTCACAAAAAATCACAGGCAGCACGCATAAGAAGCAAATAGAACAATGAAAAATCACATTACAACAGTAGGTCATCATTTTGATTGATAAAACAAATCTGGTCCACTGCATCCCCTTGCAGCCTGCTCCTTCTGGATGACATGATATATCCTGTTTTTGAAAAGATTCGCTCTGATGGGACTGATGTCGCTGGCACAGATAAATACTTTATATTTAAAGGTATATTTACCTTTAAATATAAAGCCCAAGTATATTTAAAGGCTCTAAATGTTTGTTGCTTGTCCAAAATTTGCCAGCACTGCCAGTGCCAGCCGCCTTTGAGGTTTCTTCGTCTTGGTATTGAGTATCTGTCTCCAAATACATGCGTATACTACGCATGTATTTGGATTAACTGCTGCTTAAAAATATTAAAGCTGTTGGATTGACATTTTGTCGTCTTGTCTTTAAAAAGTCTAATAGTCCTGGTTTTTTCTGTTCTATTACTTCAACTGACTTCGACTGATTGCTTGCTCTTCTGAAGTCGACATTGATGGGGTATTGGAGTCCTTTATGTAATGAGATAATTCTTTCCTTACTTATTCTTTCGCCGATAACATGTTTTCAGGATGGCGGAAACCACTTCTTAATGCTGAATGCAAATATGTCGATATTTGGGTGACAGTTCTGGTTTCATATGACAATAGTCTACTGCTCATATTTCGCCTCACTGATGAGCAGAACATTTTCCCCAAATCCGTTTCCAATGAACTTTCAATCGTGTTCAAATTTTCGTATAGTCCACAAATAACTGGAATGATTAATGAACTAGTCGGATACTGATCAGCACTAACAAGCTTTGTAGCTTCCTCAAATATTTCCAAAATCTTTGTGACTTCTTTACCTACTTCTTCTTCATATGCAGTTAAGAAATCCGGTGCCTGGACTAATTTTCTGCACACTAATGCAAGAACATCAGATAATTTCGGTATTCTAGACAGCATTTCTATCAGCGAAGACCTGTAATTGGCTTTCTGTTTCGTAAGATTGTTATTATTATGTTGTTGGATAGCTGTTGGTCTTCCAAATAAAATAAAATAAAATAAATTAATATATAAATATAAAATTTGCTGTTCCAACGGGTAGATACTTCTTGAATCAATTTTAATGGAGAACCATTAGGGTTTCTTGCCATTTGTTCCGATTTGAGCTCCCGCCACCCTGTAGAAGACTTCTTAAAGAATTTTACGATTCCTTTACATTTATTAATTATATCATTCACCTGAGGAAGCTCTAAAGAATCATCCAAAGTTAAGTTGAGAGTATGAGCAAAGCATGGCATGTGTCGTATCCCCAGCAACTCGCACATTTTTATCATATTGGAAGCATTATCTGTCACAATGGCAGAAATTTTTCCCGTTAGTTTCCATTCTGTTCCATTGTGTCAGCAAAATTGTTGAAATTCTTACATATCTTCCATTTGATGGGTTCAGTCGCTAACGCTAACAAAGCTCCATTGCAATAGCAACCGGAATTTGACATATCGATAAAATGTATTCGTATGAAAATGCGATTACGTATCTTTGTTGCAACGAAAGTGGCAGCTCGAATCCGCAACCGGTCCCGTTGTAATTCCAACAACTCACGACGCTGTTTCGAGAGCGCCAAAATACACAGTTTAATTCCAAAAACCTTGTTTATCTTTGTTAAATTTGTGAATTGTTTTTTGTTGTTTGTGTTATTTGTTAAATTTGTTGTATTTCAGTATGCAATCGGCAAACTTTAAATGCAAAAGCTACTTTAGATACTAACATCAAAATTAAACGGAATCCGCACTCCCGAATTCCCTCCACAGCCACCTTTCCAATAATGGCAATAATACTGTCTTACAAGTCAGAGAGAGGAATTATTTTATTGGGTCCACCACCTGTGCCTCCATGGCTTCTTCGGATGTCTGCCGCCTTCCCCTTAGTGCGACATTTCAGCAGGTGCCAGTACTTATTGATAAAAAAAATTAAAATACATGTACAAGGTGTCCAAAAAGAGTATCGGGTATTTTTTAGTTCAATAAAACAAAAACTACTAGTAATCAAGTATTTTTTTATTGATTATTATTAGAGTATCTAATGGAAAATTATTTGGAAAAGATAATGTTATCCAAATGGTGACCGTTACGCTGCTGGCAATCTTCTAATCTGGCACGCAGATGGGTGATATTATTTGTTGGTGACACGCTGGCACGTAGCTCTCGATATTGCTGCCATTTCTGACCTGATATTTTCTTTCAATTCCGTTAGGTTCTTCGGATTATTCTCATAAACCTTACTCTCTTAAACCTGCATCTAATTCGCCGTTGTAACCTTTTCAATCTTTTACCCAAATACCCATATTCACTATCCTGGTCGTTTTCTTTTTAGGCATTTTAAACAATGTTAAAATGCAGAAAAAAAAAATTATAAGTTACGGAACAGCGTAGCAGTCTAAAAAGATAGCTAAACGCTAAACGCTTTTTTTGGAGTCGAGTTGCCTCACAAGGTAGTCAGTGAGCTTGTCGACCGCGTCATTAGTAAATTGTCCTGATCGAAATCCATATTGCGACGGTGCTAGTAGTTGCTTACATTCCAAATATTGTACGAGTCTCTTATAGATTATACTTTCTAGTATTTTCGATATAGATGGCAGTAGGGTGATGGGTCTGTAGTTATTGACACAGCTCTTGTCCCTTTTTTGTGAATGGGCTTAATTAGAGCTTTTTTAGAACTTTAGGGAAAACACCGGTGGAATTCATTATTAGTATGGATTTCGACTAATATAGGAACCAAGAATCAATTTTTAATGCTAAAAAATTAGCAAGACGGTTCACTCGACATGCCATTCAACTTTTCACAAAGTATTCAAAATTTTGCTTTTTATATTTTAAACGTTTTGCTTTTTATATTTTTAAATTTTAACGTTATAAATCCTAATAGTTCCCAGGTTATTAAAATATGTTATTAAGTAAACACAAACGTTAGCTGCGCATTAATTAATATTGAACAAAACTGCTTGTAAATTCTGCACATAATAAACTATATTTAATATTATATCTAAACTTTATTATTAAGCAAGTTCGTTCGCCAAGCGGTCTAAGGCGCAGGTCTCAAGCTGTTCGCTCAGTGGACTGCTCAGGCGTGGGTTCAAATCCCGGTGTAAGCTGAAAAAAATATTTTCAGCGATCATCGATGCTTGTAACTCACGCCGGGCTGTACAGGCTTGGGTTTTTCGGTGGTTTCCCCAAGCCCGGTGCTTACCGGTGGGGCACTGGGAAATGCCTACAGTTTCCCTAAAGTCGGACCATCGCCGCACTCCCCTCTCCAGGCTGAAAAGTATATCGCCAAACTGAACTTACTATGAGCTCTGTGAGCTGGAGAATAGTGTAAATGGGAATAGAAAAAAAAAAAAATTAAATTTCTGAAATTGAGCGACTAATTAGCCCAAGATGTGCACGTCTTTAATAAATTCTGATAATTTAAATTGGTATTCATGACCTTACAATTTTAGAACTAATTACATGCTATCGCTGCCAATAAGAAATTCTGCACAGACCTTGCAATGTCATAGGTAAAAAATAGGTCTTATCTCAGTCATAAAACTTGAGCTGATAAGTAGATCCGGCTACAGAGGTTATGAATTGCAATGCAGCATAAATTTCAATATAATAATACACTAAAAGTTATTCAATTATTGATAGATGAGGAATTGTAATAGCTTTTCAAATAGTGAACAAAGATGATGAATTATATTTTATATAAGTGACCCGCTAAAAGTTATTCTAGAAAAAGTTTCAAGACTATAATTTTTATTTATATGTTACAACAGATAATTTTTCTAACTTTTCGACTTGGAAACAGATCCTAGTATTGTAGCGCTGGACAAACTGCTACTGACAGCGCAATAAGTTGAGCGAACTTATATTGTGCAACGGGGAAGAGACGAAAATATAAACACTGATTGTGCTATAATGTCGCTTTTCTCCAGTTAAAAAAAATTAAGTGAAATTCTTAAAATTAAAACATATAAACACTAGAATTTCAGACACATTTTTAAGTTGCAAGTTGCTTTTGTTAACGTTGACTATGAATCCGAGACATTGAATTAATCTGAGCCTTGTTAACATTGCTTAGACATCCCCCGAAGTCATTGCCAATGCAAATGATATCGTCTAAGTATAGCACGGATTTTGAGCCTTGAGACTTCTCGGGGCAACCGAGACACTAATACGGTAAGGCTGAAAATGTGTAAATTCTGCTATCGAATTAAAGCTTTATGGTTCATAATTTTAAATTTATCATATTTAAAAATGTGTTTCTTGTAATTTATTTTGAAATGGTTCTGTGGTCGTGGTCCGTGCGTGGTCGGTATAACTTTATTATGTGATTTTAGATTTATGGTGAATCTTTTTTCCCATTCGGTTTAGGTGCCGGGAATATTTTAGATAAAAATTTATTAGGTATGTGGGGCTGCCGCCTGCCCAATGCAAGGTGTTATGCTGAACACTCTAAAATCGCACCCAAATCTACTAACATTTTAATAGACTAGGGGACACCTTCTTTTCGCCAGGAGCATAAAGATTGGTATTGGTCAAGAGACAGAATACTTGTCTATACCAGGGGCAACATAGATCCACGGACTTATAGAATGGGACTTTTACTTTACTTTTACTCTATTATTACGAAATTTTATTTTTGAGCCTGGGGTAACTTTATGTTTTCCGGCACTAAATAACTCTTAAGGATCTTTTCCTTGTAAGGGAGTCACAATAGACTCATATTGTTATGTATTTTGTTCCCGTGTTCGGGTTCGTTGTGGATATTGGCTTCGAGGGCCCGCACCAGCTGTGGGTCTAACTGTGCGCGGGCGCATCGGATATTTAATGCAAGATAAAATACAAGAGATATTGAGGTAGTACGACTAACTATTCAATGGTCTCTGCTTTTGCACTTCTGTCAATGGGAAATTGCACCCATTTCCCAATAATATCGGGATGATTTAGGGCATCTACAGTCTAGGCAATCGCCCTAGACATTGATGGCTGGCTTTGGATGCAACCAGCATCTCTTCCACACGATTTCTGCAAGCTACCTTGCGCGAAAAAGTGCAAAGCGGCGAGAAACTGAAAATAATACAGAAATTTTCAATAGTTTCGTATTGTTGTTATTGTAACAATTTTAAGGTTATTTTTCAGTATTTAGCACAAGTTTTGTAATACTTACTTTAAATTCCACCAGAATCGCACAAGAATATGAGGTCCTAGGATAATAGGGCTTAATGTCGTCTAAAATGCGGATCGCAGTGTCCGCAGAGAAGCGATAAACCCTACAAAAGTTGGGCATGTTAAAAGGGTTCGAAAAATCCCTTATTTGCCGATTTAAACGCATTGTATTCGTGTAAGCTTCCGAAAATTCGACAGAGGCTTCCGATTTGAACTGTCAAATTTGTCATTCGGATTCGAGACCGATGCTTTAGAATACGGTTTTCCGAGTTGATCGACAAATTTGTCGATTCCGAATCCGAATCCGGTTTCCGAGCCATTGTGAATACGGCCCCAGGAGTTAACAATGTTTTGTCCGCCTCTGCAGAGAAATCTAACATTAATAATTAATAACGATCCCATGCAATTCCATACACTATTTAATCTACACTCGTATACTCATATGCCACGCAGAGGTCCCGAGTCCGATTCCCGGCCGAGCAAAATTGAAATAATGAATTTTAATTTCTGTTACGGGTCTAGGTGTAATATGTATTCATAAAAAGCATATAAGTAGTTTATCAGTTATCTAACACCCATAACACAAACTTTGCTTACTTTGGGGCTAGATGGCGCTGCAGAAACATATTGATTTATGGGCGGGCTCTTTCGCTACTCTAGCGGCGAAGTCGACCTGGGGCAGGTCTGTTGACGCCTAAGTAGCAAGTAATAACAAGCAAACCTCTCAGTAATTGCATTCGGAGGTGTGTCGATGTCTAAAACCGCAGACAAATTCATATTATGTCCGTTTTAGAACAAACGAGTTTACGAACGAGTGGTCGACTACACCCTCTACTTTACTAGTAGGTACTTAATGCTCCACTGGTTAAAGTATTATTCTCATCGTTCATCGCGTGTTCATAATATATTAAGGTGTTTGTATTGATCCCCGATCAACTAAAAACCATTCCGAAGATAAAACCACGGATATGTAAAGAATGTGGATATATTCACAAAATAAGTTTCCCGCACTGCCGAATCTCGATCGACGGTGGCGGGTAGGTAGATGTCATAGACCTCTAAATGATCCTTGATCATCAGCAGGTTGAGACACTTGGGATTATTGCACATTGCCTTTGTGATGGTTCACGACCAACCTCCAGGCTCTGTGTCGATACCGTCGTGTTGGTTCTCGACTAACATCCAGGTGAATATGCACATTGCCTTCGTGATGGTTCCCAACCTCCAGGCTCTGTATCGATACCGTCGTGTTGGTTCTCGACCAACATCCAGGTGAATATGCACATTGCCTTCGTGATGATTCACGACCAACCTCCAGGCTTTGTGTTGATATCGTCGTGTTGGTTCTCGACCAACATCCAGGTTTTTACCATCGTGTTGACTTACGGCTAACCCCCAGGTTTTACATTGAAACACTCGATGCATAAATTACACGTATCACATTAAGCGAAAATCGCGTAAAATAGGTACTTACTTGAGATTTCGGAATCTAAAGTATCTAAAAACCTCGATCATTACCAGGTTGAGACACTAGATTATTGCATATTGCCTTCGTGTTAATTCACGACCAACCCCCAGGCGGTGTATATGCGTAGTTATTTGATACCGTCGTGTTGATTCTCGACCAACCTCCAGATGAAATTTTAATTATATTCTTCATTTTTTATTGTATATACATTAAAGCTAAATCACCGTCGTGTTGACTCACGGCCAACCCCCAGGTATTGTATTAATACACTCAATGCATAAATTATAAGAGTAACTACATATAGGCGAAAATATTGTAGGTACATACATGAATTTTTATCGGAATCTGAAGTGGAATCCGAGAATATCGCCACTTTGTGATATCGTTGGTTTTTTGCTTTTTCTTTTAAAATACCGAATCTTGTTTTCGGCGCTGCGTTTCTACTTTTAAAATAAAATTTTAACAATTTGTTGTGCACCACGTGTGCACGATGTGCTCGCTACCACAAACTATGAACTAATAAACTCGCTACCTCGCACGAAGAATGATTGAAAACAAATCGATTTTACTTTAAATAAACGTGCGAAGCTACCTTGTAGGCTAAAGGGACTACGTTGTGAATTATCTTATATCTGAAGAATGAAGCGACAAAATATAATTACAAAAATGTCTATATCTGTGATAGGTAGTTTTTAGAATTGGATTGTTAGGGTCTTTGGTTAATTTTTTATGGAGACGTGCATGCGTTGAGGTAAAACGTAGTCGTCGTGTTCTTTTCTATAATATTTTGTAATGCCACAATAAAATACTGAGTTGCTTTGTTAGCGTCGTTCGTACTCGTCTAGATTTTCTAACGAGTGAAGAACGGAAAAGCTATTCGGTTGCGAGAGCCAACGGTTTACGACAAGGGGATGCCGAAGACCGGGCGAAGTGGAGAAGATTGAGTAGGAAAGCGGACCCTGGCAGAGGCCGGGATAAGCGCTAGGACGATGATGATGAGTGTCTAGATTTTCTAGGTCACTTAGGTCTCGCTATTGCTGCATTATTTTGTTTCCTCCTAGAGGACACCGCATAAAACCCACTGACCCTCTTTTGTACACTTAGTAACACTGTACTGTGATCTGTTAGAGTGCTGTTCATTATTAAACTTTTTAATGGAAGGGTGCTTTTGGCCAATGCATGGTCTAGCTAGGCAGTAGGGAATCCCTACATTCCCTACTTCTCAAACTTTTTTGGTGACGGAACCCTTTTGGGAAGCAAAATACTTGATGGAACCCTACAATAAAACAATAGTTTTTAAAAGTGTATTCTTTATTAATAAGCATAATAAAAGTACAATGTAACAGTTACTAATTATTACTTACTTTACCACATGGCAAGTACAACAATAGAAGATATTAAAAAAGAAAAAATCTAAGTAATGGGACGTATAAAACTGTTTTTTATTTTTCATCAATTGGTTGATATCAGGTTTGATAGAAGACAGTTGAAGTCTCATATCAGGTTCGGCGTCCAGTCTATTGCGATGTTTTGTTTTCGTGGCTACATAGGTTGAGAATCCTGTTTCGCACAAATATGTTGTTGGGAACGGGAGAAGAATATTCAGAGCCATTTTGCCAAGCATTGGATATTCATCACGGATTCTGCACCAAAAATCGTTGAGAGGCGTCGTTTTGAACAGTGACTCCATGCTTGTATCTGATGACATTTCTAAAAGAGATTCATATATCTCGTTTGACATGCTTTCGGGCTTTTGCAAGTTGGGTAAAAAAGGATTATGAATCCATGAATTCAGTTTCATTTTTGTATTCTGTTCTTCGGGAAAATACTTTTTAAAAGATGCGCGCATCGAACTGAGATATTGGACCAATTCTTCAAACACATCATCTTGAAACATTTCTGAGTCGTTATCGCTAACAAACTCACTGAGTGACGTAAAGCTTTCTATTTCTTTCTTACTAACGCAAATAATCCAAAACTCTAATTTTCTTTTGAAGGAAGTTATTTTGTCATAGGCCTGAAACACTGTTGTCTGTTTACCTTGCAATGATAAATTCAATTCGTGCAGTTTTTGAAAAATATCCGCCATAAAAGACAATCGGAACAACCAAGTTTTATCATACAAACGGTCCTTTAAATTAAAAGAAGTATCTGCTGTAAGAAACATTTGTAACTCGTCTCTAAGTTCAAATAGCCTTGTTAAAGTTTTACCCCGAGATAGCCATCGCACTTCTGTATGGAGTAGCAGTGTTTTATGTTTGCTGCCATAATCTTCACACAATAATGAGAACAATCGGGATTGTAGTGGTCGTGATTTGATAAAATTAATTATTATTTTTACCGCTTCATCCATAACTAATTTTAGATTTGACGGCATTTGCTTCATCGCAAGCCTTGTCTATGCAGAATATAATGGCTGGAACTACAATTAGGCGCTTTATTTTTTATTCGTGACACTGCTCCTGCTGTTTTACCTGTCATCGCCTTGGCCCCATCTGTACAAATGTCAATGCAATTGTTCCAACTGAGATTATTTTCTTCAAAAAATATATTTATTTTATAAAAAATTTCTTCCCCGGTAGTGTTTGTGAGCAGCGGTGAATACATAAGCATTAGGGTGGGTCGATTTTGAATGAAATTTTTTTTTTGTTTTTTGCTGATTGGTAGGTCTCAAAAGTTGCAGAATGACAAGCACAATGAAATGTAGTAAATCGTTTTTTTATTTAATATAACTTATAGCCCTCTACCTGCGTTTGAAATTTCGGAAATCTTGATATTTTCTAACTTAAGTTAAGTGAATAAAAAATGAAAATAAAACAAGTTATATCCAAATACAATACGTTTAATTATTAATCAAACATTGTTTATCAATATTTAGAACAGACAGTAACATTTTAATTAACATATTGTAGTAAAAAAATCATGTCAAACAGAGGAAAATCTCCCATTTTAGCATCTGAATTCGGCCTTACAGTCAAAGGAGGGCATTAGAGATCTAGACTGAATTTTCGTGCGTATAAGACCGTCGCGCGCCTTTTATCCTGCTACTGTGATAGAAGCTTCAGTGACTAGCTTCACACAACGCTCAACAGCTTGGGTGTGACAGGGACATTTGGAAAATTGTAAACTTATAGTAGTTTTATTATGCAACATTTGCAGCAAAGTTGAGTCTGAAATCCTGTGAAACATAGGAGGTGAGGTCACTGATAACTCGTTCCAATTAATCATTATAATGTAATCGCTCGCACTGAAGTTTAATTGCGGTATTTTGAATATTCTTATTTTAACAGGAAGGTTTTCCATGCCGAAATTTAAAAATTGAAATCCAAAAAATCATGAACTTTAAAAAAAAATTTTCTGCTCCCAAAATTTGTTGTGAATTTGTAACTGGATCTGTTGCATAAAAAGCACTGAAAATACAAATTGTTTTTATCTATCGTAGCTGGATTTTTTTTCATACGTAAGATTTATTTTTCTCATTTTTCAGTCCCAGTTGACAGTACAAAGATAAATGATTTTGACAAGCTCATTTGCATTCACGTTTCTTATAAATATTTTCTCCTAATGAACTCTACTTTCATGAAGAAAATCTACTTGCAGTCACTAACCTTGTCGTAATATAGTAAGTTTTCAAGGTTGAAACGCCAAACATAAAACTATTTTTTTGACATTGGCATTTGAGCAATTGTTGTTTGAAGTTAGTAATTAACTGTCAACAGCATTAAAAACCCTTTTCCAAATCTCTTTTCCAAGAACTTTGAGTCTTCAAGTGTTTTCAATATTTATAAATTGACTTATCAAGAAATCGTGCCTTTGATATTCATGTTTTTTGTTTTTATGATACAGTTAACATCATACAAGTATGATTGATATGATCGTAAAATATGGAATTTCATAACAGTAATCTGCGAAGAATTTAAATGACTGTTTTTGTACAAGATTTAAAGTAGCTTCCGTTCGAAGAAAACTCGTTAAAAAGAAATTATTTTGAAAATTTTTCGTTAACAAGCTCATGAATCAATGAAATGAAATCTGCTTTGAGTATTATGGTTCAAAAATATCAAAATAGTATTCTCTTCGACTTGCAATTGACCAATTGATATAAGATTTATGATTTCATCTGAACAGATTACTTTTGATGTTCGATAGTTTTAAGATCTTGTTATTTGAATTGAACAAAATAAAAGCATACACAGTTAAATATATTTATTATATGATTCTACATAGTAATATTACAAAAACTAGAAATTTCACAACTTCTCTTATCCTTTTCATCACAATTTTAACTTTACAGCAATGTCACAACTTTATCTCTGTGTCTAGTACAGAAAACTCATGGAACAGACGCTCGTTTAAAAAGCAAACAATATTTTCTAACTCGTTGTCTGAAAGACGCACTCTCAGGACTGTCTTTAAGTTTTTCATCTTTCAAACTCAAATCACTGATACCATCCAACAAAATCCGATTAAGGAAAATGTATTCCTCCAAACTGAAAAATTCAAAGGACACTTGGCTCTTAATTTTCAAAAGAACATTAGGCACTGCCACTGATTTCGATGTTCTTATCTGATCTAAACAGATGTCCAGCGCACAAATTGTCACCGCTCTTTCAAAGCATCCAACACTATGAATCACAATTGGACGATATGTACTTTCCTTGCCTTCCATTCTTGTTACGCAGCAACTGCCTTGTTTTTCATTAATCATCTTCAGGAAACTTTTCAATTGTCGAGAATTGAAAGTGGCATTTCTGTCCGGGAACTCATGGTACAGATAATGTAAAATTTTCTTCGATTTTCTTTCCATTAAATTATTTACAGTCAATTCCAATTGTGTGTAGTACTTATCAACAATAATTTCCTTTCGAATTATAAACTCACCGACAGTATATTCGTTGGTATTGAGCCAATTGTGTCTCTTCGATTTCTTTTGATCAAATCTTACAATCACTTTGCAGCCACAATCCCATATCCAGCTCCAAAAAATATACGAATCCATTTCTGATTTAGGATTGTTGATCAACAAAAACTTATCCTTGACGTGATATCCGTCGATATAGTTGATAGTGAACATGTCGAAGTTAATACTTCCCACGATCGATAAGCGGGCGCACTTTCTACTTTTCTTCGGTGTACTTTCATCGTCAAAAGTAAGTCGGTTTATTAAATAGTGTTCACTTTTCATTATTTCTTGGAAGCTCTGGTCCCTTCGTTTTGCAAACTCTTGTACACTTTCTGTACTCATTTCGATGTTTTCGCGATCACTGTCTGTATCAAACTGAGAGTAAAAGACGCTGTGGTCTGTTTATAAACATTATTTTGATGGAATGTATTGTTGAGTCACTGAACGTCCTTCTGTAAGGCTGATTTCCCGAAATCAGAGATGGAAATTTAATGGCTGCTTTTCTAAAGAAGTAATCACACTTATAATTTCTATTTATGATACAATTTATTACAAAGGTTATCAGGACGGTATTTGTTCACAGAAGTGTGCGGAAATAATTTACAATTTGAAGAAATTACAATTTTGGAAAATCGCTTTCTATGAAACCCACAGCATTGAGAAACTTACGACTGCCTAATTTCAGAACACAGTAAGGAAAAAATATTTCAAAATCAATTTTCGAGCATTTTTCATGCCTATGAAATTATGTGAACATGATTAAATTAAAATTTTAATTTTGTCCCTTACTGTGTGTTAAAATTGGGCAGCTGCTCGATTCTGAACTTTAATTACTAATTAACGAACAGCTTTATCAATAAGGTCGTTTGTGACGTCAAACGGCACTTCGACAATCAGCGCTGATACCATGTCTGGCGTGTGAAACGCAGCTACATTATTATTTATGAAAATTGCGTGAGTGAAAACTTTTTTGATTATTTAGGAGTTCAATGCCTTATACAGTAATTTCATTAACTAGACTAAGAATTCACAATACGAATCAAGTATCAAATTTATTTCAAATATGTCAGAATGATATAAATTCTAAACTTTGGAGTAGAAAAAATTGACGTGCGCATTAAAAAATTTCAAGGATAGTATAATGTAAATTCCCATCAAATTGCAAATAACTATACCTAAGGCTAAATTCAAAATTTTCAAATTAACTGCAGTCTGCAATACCTATATGACATCATTTTAAGTACAAACAAGTAGTTTTCGATTACAAATGATATACAACTTAGATAACAGGTTGCGGAAATAAATTCTTCTTGATATAAACTCCAAGCAATTCGTAACAGTATAGTTTTCTAAACGGTTCATGAACCCGTATTTTTGTTGCCTTACTTTCTTGAGAACACTTGCCACTGATAGAGTTCCCGTTTTCTCAAATTGCGCAACACATATATCAAATACGCAAAAAACCGCAGAGCCACTGAGCCCGTCCAGGCATTGCACAGTAATGGGAGAAGTTTTCTTGCCAGCTTGTCTCTCCAACTGAAGGCACAAGTCTTTCACGTTACAATAAAAATCTATGAATGCATCTGGCTGATGGGAAAAATTATCCCACGGCCAAGCGGTGTATTGACAGTGGGATATTTTGTGCTTGCGGCCAAACTGGTCGGTCAGACTTAGCAGAGTCAACTTATAGTGCGGTTTTGTACTAATCTCCAACGTCTTTATCTTAAACTTATCGCGCACTGTCACACAACCCTCATCCGGGAAAAAATGTTGGCTACTTCTCTTGTCACTGAATCGATCCATCATCAAAATGATTTGGACTTTGAAATCCCACACCATTTCCCAAAATTTTCCGCAGAAATTCTCTTGCAAGCTTTTGATGCAAATATACTTCCGCTCAGTCTTATAACCATCGATGAAAGTAGCACCAAGTATTGTCTCGTTACTTTTGAGCTTTACGCGACGATCAAGATGGCGTTCAAGCTGTATGTCACCTTTGTTTTCACTCTTATCTTCCCACTGGATTGAAGTTTTCAGCAACTTTTCTTTTCGTTTGGGCACTATAGAATAATATTCCGCTATTATACTTGTTAGTGAATCACGTTTGCTCATAAAACGCAGTAAATCATTTCCACTCATAGGCAAAGTTGCCATTTTTGTTGTATTTTTAATTTCGAACTAACACTCACTGTTGTTGATATCGAGAGGATAACGCTTTTAAACTAATTCCCATTTAACAGTGTTAGGATTTATATACTCATTATCGTGCCCAATGCAAACTGCGCACATATCAGACCATTAACTTAATTTAATTCGTGCGTTCACCTACAGATAGGCCTCATGATGGACATTCATGTAGGTGGCGTTAACCTTTAATTACTTGTTTGTAAACTGTAAATTTTAAATGGATCAAAGCTTTGAACTTTTGTTCCTTTGTTACCTGTGCTTTTGTAGTTTTCGATAAATTAGCCTATTACATTGATATAAAATTAGTCTTTTATTAAAATAATTTTAAAACATAAATAAAATTCTCTGATTTCTTCATAATCTTTAATAAAACTTTGTACAATAATTTTGATTTTCTTTTTAAAATATACAACTTCTTACAACTATAGACATCATTGATCTTACATACGACATTGCTTATAATATACGAGTATCAAAAATCTTACACGCTAATTCAGCTAATATTAGCACAACCGAAAACACTTCATTTCTAGCTTAATCTTTAGATACCTTAAACATTAATTTACCTAATTTTCACTATCACTACATTCACTTTCACTATCACTTGAATAAGGCTGATGACAGTCCGCGCCGAATTCCATAAGGATGTCCATCATTTTGAAGTCACCTCTTTTCCAAGCGACCTGATAAGCAGTTAGATCTCCATAGTCACGCGCTTCCAAATTGACGGCAATCTGCTTACAAATCCAAGTTGCCAACTCGTAATCCTGATTAACGACAGCATGATGAAGCGCAGTACTTCCAGAAATTCTGTCTGGTGCGTTCAAGTCTGCCCCCATCTCTATCAGGATTTCCAGCAACAGCACAGCCTTTTGCCCTCTATGACTTCGCGCTACAATATGGACACACTGATATCCTTGAAAATTGTACTCACACAGCAGATATTTGTTGTTAAGGGCCAACCAACATCCAGCTCGCAAGAATAAGGACACACACCCCTGGTCACAAATGTCATGGAGAAAATTGTCTCCCCAGCTGTCCACTGCACCGAATATTTCCCTGATGATTAAAAGAGACTCCATTATTTCAAATGAGAAGAAAAGTTGATCTGTCCCTAAGCAATGCCAGTGTAGGACTGAAGCTAAGTTATTTCTAAATAAGTACTATTGGCATCAAGCCAATTTATATTAGCGATATACAATGCGTGGATTTCCCGAAAGATATCGTTCTATATTTATTTTCAATCAACCCATAACAATGGGTTCAATGTTTTCCTTTTATGCTACCACAGTAAATGTTATTATATCATATGTTGCTCTGCAAAGCAAAACAAATGGATTTTAACATAAATAATAGCTACCGTACCAAAATTTGATTGTACCAATATTATGCTAATTATATAAAACAATTTCTAATTAGATTTTCCATTTCAAAATATCAAAATGAAAGTGAACTATAGTTATTGAATTTGAAAAGTGGTAATGAATTCAATTTTACTTTAATTATTACCAAAAGTTAACAATCAAACAACAATTTCATGAAGATTATAGGTGAATTTGAAAAATTTCCACCTCTATCAATATTGGCCTGAAAATTAAACGGAAAATTGAAAATTTCCAAGAATGCGCGCACCAATTTATCAACCAATAAATTGTTGCTAACGTTCCAGTTTTCAGAGAATAAAATATCGACAATTTTTATTTAGATAAAATAGTTCTACTGGTAAAAACCCGGAGTTTCCCAATAGCTCCCTATCTATCGTACAAGTGGGCATGTTGCCAACAAATAAATTCCCTGGATTTCCCAAAGGAGCGATGAATGTCCGGTCCTCACATTGTAAACATTTATGATCGTTGCTATGAAAATTTGATGCACAATTATATTGGTGGTAGCTAATTTGAATCCGATTAATGTTGAATCATCGCTGGTTGAAGAAACTGCGGCTGTCTCGAGGTCGTTTAGCATCACAATAACCTTGGTATTCTCCCGCCAGGCCATGTTCCAGAAGTCTTCAAGCATGCTGTTCATTGGTTCTTGAGTGACTATGAATTTTTTATAACAGTCGAATCCATTAACATAGTTTGCATGGATTAAGTCCGAACCACCTTCTACGGTTAGCAAATGCACTCGGGAGCTATCCCAGCATTCAATGTCCGGGAACCGAGTCTTCTCTATATTTTTCTGTTTCCTCCATTCCTTGCAAGCACCAAGTATTTTTGTCTTGATAATTATTTTGTGCTCCTGAGAAATCCTTTCAAAGTATCCTGATTCTGATACAGCCACTTGCTGTAAATAATCACCAGCGTTATAACTTTCAAAGAAATCAGAAGCCATTATGAAAACAAACTTCATTCAGAGAAGAATGAACTTGTTATCACAAACAGTAATTGCCTCAGACTTAGTTCCGTCAGTTGGATCGACGAGAGTCATTCGGTTCATCAATACCTAGTACTCCCAACAGCGATAGGCGGCGTGATAGTGTTGTAAACAAAGACGTGCTCCAATCAAAATGCTTCTTGATCAGGTATCAGCTATCTTGAAGTTCGAATTATCTTTTGCTGTTGGCAAACGCACTTGGCAAATACATAATTTTTCTACAGGTCATAGGTATTACGAAAAATTCTTTGTGAACTTGTCATCCATGCTAACTGCCACTGATGTTGACCAGTGATCAAAATATGCTTCTACAGTAAACACAATTGTTACTATTGCTCTTCTTCTTGCTAGTGATGACTCTCTCACCAACAGTCGCCAGCTCACTTATACGTAGCAATTCACACTAGTCCATTTTGGGTAATATTTACTGATCTATCATCACATTTGTATTTCACTATACACTTGTCTTAATAACATTTTGAATCACTCTAATGTTAGACCCTGAAGAACCATCAAATTTTCTTGAAGAATCAAGTACATTAACACTTTGTAAATTATAATGTACTGCGTTAGACTAAAAACAGCTGCATATCGTTGCTTTCGAAGCTTTAGCACAGCATTGGGTATCGAATTGGATTCAATTTCAATTTTATGTAAGTCTACAAATCATTTGTAGTGATAATACGCATACTTTCATTGCTTTATCAACATCATATTGGTATGATAAAATGGATAAGGTGCGCATCAAAAGATGTCGAACAAATCACGATGAAAAATCCAAAAACATATGTAAACTATCCAACAATACCTCAATTAAGATTTTTGAACGCTTATGACATCATTCAAAGTATCAAAAAGTAATAGGAGACAGCTTCTTCTCGATATAGGCTCCAAGCAATTGGTAACACAGAACATAGTTTTCTAAGCGGTTCATAATTCCATACTTTTGCTGCCGCACTTTCTTTAGAACTCTTGGCACACATAGAGTCCCCGTTTTCTCAAATTCTGCAACACATATATCAAATATGCAAAACACTGCAGAGCCAGTGAGCCCGTCCAGGCACTGCAAAATCATAGGAGCAGTTTTTTTGTCAGCTTGTCTCTCCAACTGAAGGCACAAGTCTTTCACGTTGCAATAAAAATCTATGAATGCATCCGGCTGATGGGAAAAGTTGTCCCACGGCCACGCAGTGTATTGACAGTGGGAAATTTTGTGCTCGTGGCCAGACTGGTTGGTCAGACTCAGCAAAGTCAATTTGTAGTGCGGTTTCTCACGAACCTCCAGAGTCTTTATCTTAAACTTATCGCAGACTGTCAAACAACCCTCATCCGGGAACAAATTTTAGTTACTCTTTTTGTCACTGAATCGATCCATCATCACAATAACTCGCACCTTGTATTCCCACACCATTTCCCAAAATTTTCCGCCGACATCTTGCTGGCTTTTGATGCAAATATACTTCCTCTCGATCTCATAACCGTCAACAAAAGTGGCGCCGAGAACAGTCTCGTGACTTTTGAGCTTTACGCGACGATGAAGATGGCGCTCAAGCTGAATACCACCTCCATTTTCACTTTTATTTCCATCCTGGATTGAAGTTTTCAGCAGTTTTTCTTTTCTAGGCACTATGGAATAATATTCCGCCACGATACTAGTTAATGAGTCGCGTTTGCTTATGAAACGTAGAAAATCATTTCCATTTATAGGCAGAGTTGCCATTTTTTCAAACTAAATTAACACTCACTGCTGTTGATATCTAGACAATAGTACTTTCAGACTAATTTCCATTTTCCAGGGCTTGGACTTATATATCCATTGCATGCCTACTGCAAACTACGCACCTATCAAACCATTAACTTAATGTGTGCGTTCACCCACTGCTACGTTTCGTGTGATGGTCATTCACTTAGGTGGCGTTTACCTTTAGCTACTTGTTTGTAAACAGTAAATTCACAATCGAAGCTACTGAACTTCTGTTTATTAACCTCATTTCATTAATATAATTAGTATTTTATTCAAATTGTTTTCAAACATGCAATTTTTGAGCCTAAATTGGAGATACTATTTTTGTATATCTATCCCCCAATTGAAATGACATTGAACTTCTCCATTTTCCTGTAAAAACATAAAACTTTAAACACTTCTTTGTTGATAAATTTCAAGTATAATCCATAGTTGTCTATAGATTACGTAATTATTGAATTAACTCATCAACGCACGTTTGATTCAGCAACAGCTAATTACTCGCCGACAGCTTTGTACAAATAGATTACGATAGTATGGTAGCAGGCCTTTATACTCATTTTTCCAGTTTAATTTATTACGCACACGTAACTGTAATTATCTTAATTGATTCGATTGTTTATGAACAATCTAAGTTTAGCATAGTGGGTGTTAAGGTCAGGACATACCACTTGTTCAAAGTTAGTAAATTAATTAAAAACTATTTTAGGCTTTAGAAGGTACCTAATTGTTATTTTTAAGGTTATAACAAGGGTCAAAAAACTTTGATAGTGCTAAAGCTTCATCCGTTATTAAACATCAAAATAAATCAATACGAATGTTTGCTAATTCAACACATAGTCGTGAAGGGTTCTTTATGTCTAGAAGCTTTTCACCATTCATTTATTCTCGCCTACGCAGAAACAATCCCTAGAACTAGATTTGTTTTATCTACTATAGGAAACTGTGGGCGTTGTTTTGCTAATTAATTACATATAACCTTTTAGAAAATAAATTAAAAGCTATTCTATGAATTAGAACTTATGGTGGTAGAGAAAAAAAACATTTTTATTAGATGATTTATTTTAAATACTTTTAAGTGTCTTACAATTTACTTACGATTTAGGAAATACTACTACATCTACTTCAGTCTTTCTTCAATGGGTTAGGACCATCAAAAGCGTCACCATCGGTAATATAGTGTTCTGTACATCTTGAAAATTCTCTGAACCTTAGATCTTTCTGCATGTGAGGTGGAAGCATATCCCAGACCCTGCTGATATCGTCTTTTGCATGCACCAGGATGAATCTCTCGTCCAAACAAGCGATATCTTCAGGGTGCATCTTTGTAAGAGTCTGAAGTTGGTAGAAAAGCTGCAGTGATTTATCCATCGATGGTTTCTGACCCCAACAACTTACGAACCAGCTTTTCATGCGTTGAACTGATTCAAACGCACAGGCATAGTCACTGATACTTGAGTGCTTCTCTTTGAACAAGCACATCTCATCCGGATCAAAGCTATCCAGACATTCAATATAAGGCATCTTCATCAGATCGATGATCTTCGACTGATGACCCGTGATTTTACCAAGCCACTGTTTCTCATTTTCACCCAACACGTAAAGGTACGCTTTGTTCTTGACGATTTCCATTAGTATTTCATTCAGAGTTGTGTAGGAGGTTGATCCTTCTTTCCATTCAATTCCATGGGTCTTCAGCCAGAAGTCTGCGGTCTCTGAGATCTTGCCTTGGTTGCTGTACTCTGCTGGTGGCTTTAACATCTTCAATACAGGAGTATCCGATCCATCGGTCAGTGAAATGGCGGCCAGTTCTTTGATGATAAAATCATCATTTTCGGTGTAGAATCCCTCAAAATCAATAAACAACTCCATCTTGTGCACTGGTGAACTTGAACCAAGTAACACGTAACGAGACTGGCAAGTAACTGATAAAGCTTTCAATAGCAAGCGTTCTTATATTGTTCACCCCACCCGTGAAGTATGATACAATGATGATTAATTCCTAGCCATGAATAAATACATACATAAATCGATGGAATTAATGTATAAAGTCACCAGTAATGAGTCATCATGATTGTGGTTTATTGTAACTATCAATTTCCCTGGTTCGACATCCTTATTAGGAGTTGTTTTCATGTAGGTTATTCTTGATTATCCTGCGTGATGGATATCACTAATTTCCAGTGTATTATTCATGGCACTGTTGAAAAATGCCTACGGACAAAACTTAATGAAGGGATTCTATTGTCCGCCAAGAAATAGGTCTTTAGCAACTGGACCCGATGGTCTGAAGTGATTATTTCTTCATAAGTAAGTCCTACGTCAGCGATATTTTCCGTTGTAAAAATCTTAAAAAATTCAAAACATATTGATCAAAATGTACATATAGTAATTTTAATAAGTAATAGCCTTAAAGTACGAAAATATGACATAATAAAGGGTGTTGAAGCGTTGCAAGGATTGTCTGCAGGAAAAATTGTATTATGCGCATTTCCCTTCGTAAAAAATTGTTATAATACTGAAAATGACCGTATTCACAAGTTGAATACTTTGATGTATAATTTGACTTGCAGTCAGAAAGACGCATTTACCTTTTTTGCCTGTAATAAATTTACAGATAAAGTAGTTTTAACAGAAGATACTATGTATCTTCGACGTAGGTACAAAGTCAAACTGGCTACAATGATAGCGTACCATATTAATTTATTGATTTCTCCTACCGTAGGTAGATATGACCAGAGTGCCGATTTGTTAATAAACAAAAAGGGTCACTGTTTAAACTAGTATGTAAGACAAAGGAGCCGTCCTGTATCATATCAGCAGCATATAACAGTCCGCTGTTAGACTTGAACAATAAATCTTTTGATATTGTTCAGAATGTACAGGACTGCTCTGGCATAAAGTCATTAGTAAATAGTGGTAATAAGCCTTTGGATGTACGTAAAGTAAAATGTTATAATAATAAACAAAATTGTATAGTTAACTTAGTACATCAAAATATCCAAGGCATGACGAATAAAGAATTGGAAGTTGAGCTATTCATGAACGGTGAGAATGTTGATATTTTTTGCATTACTGAACATTGGTTAAAAGATCACCAGCTCATATTTGGCTTCAACAACCATAAACTTGCAAGTTCGTTTACAAGAGGGCAGGCAATTCATGGAGGTTCCCTAATACTTGTTCGTAATTGCTTAAAATGCAAGGAACGCACTGATATTGTCAAGCTGTCTGTTGAACGATCTGCTGAAATTGCCTGTATAGAACTTGAGCGACTTATTGTAATGAGCGTATACAGACCTCCGGCTTCATCATTTGATTTGTTTGAGAAAATTATGGACGAAGCCCTTATTAAAGTTAGCAATTGTAATAAAAATATTGTTGTTTGTGGAGATTTTAATATAGATTTATTAGACGTATCTTGTAAATATACTGGTAGGCTAATATCATTATTTAAGTGTCATAATTTAATCAACTTATTTTTAGAGCCTACTAGAATAACAAGTACTACATCAACTTGTCTAGACAACATTTTTTGTGATATTCAGGCATGTAGCCAGTCTGTAATAAACAAATTGCATTCCGATCATTGTGGTCAATTAGCGTCAATTAGCTGTGTTTAATGTTAATATGAGGAAAGAAACAAAAAATACTATTAAATTTGTACCAATTAACAACAACCGTCTAAACAGTTTTAGAAATAACATTATAGAGAAATCATCTAATTTAAAGTATTTTGATGATACAAATGAATATTATAATTCAGTTTTACACATGACAAAAACTGAAAGTAATAGTATATTCAAACCAAAGGTGAAGGCAGTAAACAGCAAACTTATGTTTAGCGATTGGGCGACAGCAGGAATACATAAGAGTAGAAATAAATTATATGAGCTCTATGCAGAACGGGCGTATAATAATAGCGTAGAATTTGCTGAGTATGTTAAACATTATTCGAAGTTATTTAAATGCGTTTGTGCTACAGCTAAATCGAATTTCGTTAAACACAAACTAAAAAATTGCACAGATGTAGTAAAATCCACATGGCAGATAATAAATAGTGAAACTGGAAAAGTAACAAATCGCGATATTAAGTACAGTTTAAAGATAAATGATAATGTTGTTACCAAAAACTCGGAAGTTGCGGAGGCATTCAATAAATTTTTTACAGACATTCCAGTGTCAACTACGAAATCCTTAAGTTCGTCTCCTGCTCTCGCTGAATCCTTGTTAAAACAAAATGTACCCGAGAGTGTCATCGATTTTAAGTTCGAGCATGCAACACCTCAAGATATAGTTAAGGCTTTTAAAACCATAAAAATGAAAGCAACTGCCGACATTTATGGTATGTCGATAAAAATTATTAGCTCTGTAATTGATGTTATTGTTGTCCACTTAGCGAATATATTTAATAATTGTGTTGATAATGGTGAATTTCCTGACCTGATGAAGCACAGTAAAGTTATTCCATTGTTGAAAACTGGTAATACAACGGATCCTACAAATTTTAGACCAGTTTCAATTTTACCGACTCTAAGTAAAATATTTGAGAAAATCATATTAAATCAACTAAAAGCTCATTTTTATGGAGGTAACCTATTGCATCATAAACAATTCGGTTTTACTCGCGGTCGTTCAACAACTGATGCAGGTGTTGAACTTATTAAACATATCTTTGGGGCGTGGGAGGAATCACGTGATGCCTTAGGGGTTTTCTGTGATTTATCCAAAGCCTTTGATTGCGTTAATCATGACATTTTGGTCAGGAAATTACAACATTATGGAATAAAGGACTTGGCCCTGAACTTGCTAAATTCATACTTGAGTCATAGAATTCAAAAAGTTGATGTGAACGGAGAGAGATCTATGGGGTCTGTTGTCTCTATGGGTGTCCCCCAGGGATCTATTTTGGGCCCATTTTTGTTTCTTGTTTATGTAAATGACTTACCGTACTTTGTAAAAGATATCCATGAAATTGTCTTGTTCGCGGACGATACATCTTTAGTGTTTAAAGTAAAAAGACAACAATTAACATATGAAGACGTGAACAAGGCTATTGCAGAAGTGGTAAACTGGTTTACGGTTAATAATTTATTACTGAATGGCAAGAAGACAAAATGTTTAAAATTCTCTTTGCCAAATGTTATATCAGTGCCCACTAATGTACAAATAAAAGGCGAAAATTTGAATTTTGTTGATTCTACAGTATTTTTAGGCTTTACCCTGGATAATAAATTGCAATGGGGTCCTCACATTGATAAATTGGCGAAAAGGCTAAGTTCTGCAGCATATGCTGTAAAGAAAATACGGAGTATTTCTAAAGAGGCTACAGCAAGATTAGTTTACTTTAGTTATTTCCACAGTATTATGGCCTATGGCATACTGCTGTGGGGACACGCTGCCGACTGGCACAATGTATTTGTATTGCAGAAAAGGGCTATTCGCGCGATTAATCAATTGAGACCTAGAACTTCACTAAGAGATAAATTCAGGAACATTGGTATAATGACAATGCCGTCACAATATATATATGAGAATTTAATGTATGTTCATAAAAATTTACACTTATTTAAGAAGAATAGTGATGTTCATAATATTAATACGAGAAATAAAGATAAGCTTGTTGCTGGTGCTTGTCGTCTAGCCAAAGTCCACAAATCATTTATGGGTCAATGTGTACGCTTTTATAATAAGGTTCCAACAGATATTCAGAATTTACCATTGAATAAATTTAAAGTCGCTATAAAAACAAATTATGTCAAAAAAGTTATTATAGTATATCTGAATATGTAAATGACAAAAGTCCATGAGACTGAACTGCTGTTCTATACAGGTATTTACTTTTAAGATAGTATATAGGACGAATAATGTATTAGTAAATAAGACATGTTTAAAAAAAAAAAGAATTAACGTAGGCTCTGTGGGTTTCTTGCCGTTTCTTTCCCCCACAGAGAACCACCTTGGAAGCGGCGTTAATTTTTCTTCCTCTCCCACACATGGTGTCTCCTGTCTGCGCTAGGGTAGGGGTAGGGTAGTAGTTAGAGTAGGGGTAGGGTAGGGTAGGAGTAAGATAGCGGTAAGGTAGTATAGTAAGATAGGGGTAAGATAGTGGTAGGGTCGGGGTAAGATAGTGGTAGGGTAGGGGTAAGGTAGTGGTAGGGTAGGGTTAAGGCAATGGTAGGATAGGGTAGGGGTAAGGTAGCGATAGGGTAGGGATAGGATAGAGTAGGGTGGGAGCAACTACCTATCACATGCAGCATGTGTGATGCACGCTCACTTAAAAGTCTGTCTGGCGGTGGCGTGGGGGCCGGGTCGCTCTTTTCCTCAAATATGGTTGAATTGGACGATGGCTGGGCCCTGCGTTATACTCGTGAACGGGTGCTGCCTTGGTGGACTGGCTTACTCTTGCTGTAGTTTTAGGTGGTTTTTCTTAATTATACTAGACATACCTACGAGTATATAATATAATATAGCGTTCCGGCTCTGTCTGGCATTGTCGAGCCCGGTTCGGTTGTGGTTGGCGAGGGATACGTTTATCTACAGCCATAGGGCGGTCAGCGTGTCACTGTGTGTTTCCTTCCTACTTTCCTACCCCCCTCCTTTTTGACGATTGAAAGAGATATTTAATGTCCTAATCAATAAAGAAATTTTGATTTGATTTGATTTGATTTATGTAGAAGAGACTTACCCGAAACTGTTTTTACAGCATTCTACGGCGGATGGATGTAACAGGCGAGGATGCGCACAACTACACCTGTCTGATAACGTATAGAAATCCCAAGGGTAAGTAATAGTTATTGAAAAATAAATTTTGCGTTATCAATTTGGTGTAAAACTTTTGGAGATTTTTCAGACCTCAACAATTCGTCCAAGCTACAACAGATACTTGCGTATCGGTGGAGAAGATTACTGAGGCTGAATGGAATATTGTGTATGCTCATCGTCTGATTAAACCTCAGTAAGTTTCTTATCTTGTAATTTTCTTGTTGCGCACTTTCCAGCTAGATTTTGATATCATTTTTCCGTTACAGGCATTCTTGGTGCAATCGAAACATAGTACAACCCTTGAAGCGAAGCCCATTGTTCAGAAGACGCTAATATAATTGTTATGATTGTCAATAAAGTTTTATATTGTTTTACCTGTTTCGATTTATCCTGTTACGTGAAGAAGTGGAACGCTTCACATAATAAATAATCCGTAACTCCTACTCTTTCCTGCTTTACAGAATTAATTGCATTCAAAAATGCTTACCGTAAGATGGACGGTGTGGCTCAATGGATATAGAATAAGTGAAAGGAAATTTGGCATAGACCGGGTAGCTCAATTGGTAGAGCAGCCGACATGTAATCGGAAGGTTCTGAGTTCGAATCCCAGCCCGAGCTATCCCGAATTTTTTCTCACATATTCTATAAACTCCCATTGAGATGGCCCTTTCCCCATCCTTTCTTAATCCCCATCCTTCCCTCTATCCTGTTACGTGAAGAAGTGGAACGCTTCACATAATAAATAATCCGTAACTCCTACTCTTTCCTGCTTTACAGCATTAATTGCATTCAAACCTGTTGGATTCAATAAAGTTTCTGATTGTTTTACTAAGAAATTCTCAAAACCTTCAAGATTCTGTAATCAGTTTAGGTCGCGACCTTTCTTCGAATAACTGATTACAGGGATTTTTCCTTGTATCTTTAGTCTTATCAAGTTTTGATAACTCTGTCGGTGAATTAGTAAACAAATTGCTTGGCTCTTAGTGACCAGTTTGGAATTAGTCATCGTACGTTCCTTTCACAACGATATCTCGTGAAAAAGGTTTCTGATGACCAGTGGGAGATGACGTGCTTCAACCGTCTAGTTCCTCCTGAGTAAGTGGTCACATTTTCAGTTTTTCCTTTCATCAAACGTACACCGATTATCTAGAAGTCAGAATCGTGAACTTCAACTTAAATTGAATTCGTAAAAATTATTCTTGATCCCTCAAACAGAAGTTAGTAGCCTTATTCGAATGTCACATTTTTGCTACAGAGGATCCTGGCGCCATCTATCAGTTACATTCCCCTGGATTACTTGTGGGTTCCGATTGTCTAAGAATACTCAAAAGTTTATGCTGAATCACTAGCTATCAATCCGAAAATAATCGCACGCCTCATACCGCGAACCATTTGATACAATATGTTACTCTCGATATGTATCATGACCAGAATAAACACTTGAGTTAATATACGTGTATTATTCAACGCCCTTCTTCTTTCCTTGAAGTTCAGTTACTTTTCTATCGACAAATCGCAGTAATTATTTTTATGTGAACCATAAATCATAAATCAAATCATAAAAATATTTGTTTGCATGAACAGTAATTGAGTACATAACATCCTTTTCAGTTGTAAATTGTAACTCGGAAATTTAATCAGGCGCATTATGGTGATGATAATTATGACATCCGCTGTAAAATTTATTAACTTTTATGTGAGTCCATAAACTCTAATGAAGGTCAAACTATAAACCACAAGCCATAAACAACGAGCTAATTAAATTTTATTCATAGTTCTGGAATGACCTCATTGAAGACCTTCAACTCATGATATTTATATTTCACTCAATAAACACTCTACCTTAAAAGAGTCATATAATTTATAAGCATATAAATATCCTCCAAACGCAGATGTCCAGTCAGTGTCTCAATAGCATGGGTTCGGAGTTAACTTATTGTTTATGTATATTAATGATGAATATTTTTTCCGGAGGATTCAAGAAGTGTGAGTATTCTGTTTTATTTAAAAGCTTTCTTCAACTCTGAAATTCTGAATTTTCTATGCATCGTTGATGTATTGTTAGTAGAAAGAGAGTCAAATACTGTAACATTCTATTAATAATTACCATAAAACTTTTAACAACCATAAGAGGTTTGTTTGTTCTTGCCATCATAAAATATCAACTATTTTAATTACCCGCAAAAGGTAGTATATTGATTTTGAAGGTTATAAAGAACAATTGATTGATTGCCACCTAGTGGAACATAAACAAACCTCTTGAACATTGATGTACCAATCAATATAATGATTGCTCTAACTGGCATTTTATCGCCATATCGGGACAATTAATATCATACCTCAGCTCCGTGAACATCTTCATTCGAGCCAATATATTCTATATCTAAATACTGTAGGAATCAACGGGAATATTCTCGGACACGTTAATTAATAACAAAATCTTGATAACATCGAATACATTTAAAACGTTCTAAGAAACGCCATAAAGGCCCGATAGCAAAACAAAGATAACAGAAAATTATTCACAGTTGAAATAATTATTAGAATATGGAGATAAAAATTGATCTAAACTCTGTACGGTTCCAAGTTCTTCAAAAAGTTTGGTACTAGGCATCCTGATGTTTCTGAAGATGACAATTAGATGTAAGTTTTTGATGAGACACAAAACTCTGATTCGTCAATCACCAATTTTATTTTGGAGAAAGTCAGTGTAAGAAGAGTGTATTTGTACTGTAGAGTCAATTTCAGCGAAACACATTGTTCTATATACTTTATGAATATCGTATCTTCTGGAGTTGACATGGATGGGGAATAATTATGACTGACAAATTCATCAAAAAGTTTGGTACTAGGCATCCTGATGTTTCTGAAGATGACAATTAGATGTAAGTTTTTGATGAGACACAAAACTCTGATTCGTCAATCACCAATTTTATTTTGGAGAAAGTCAGTGTAAGAAGAGTGTATTTGTACTGTAGAGTCAATTTCAGCGAAACACATTGTACTATATACTTTATGAATATCGTATCTTCTGGAGTTGACATGGATGGGGAATAATTATGAGTGACAAATTTAACGCTGACCTTGGTAGTGGGGTTTTCCGTTGATAAGTATAACTTTTGAATTAGGAGCTTCATTGTTTTGTACGGCATGGTCGTGGTTGGACGCATTTTCTCTAAATTTATTTAGGCGTTTTGAAAATCAATTTAGAGTAAGGGAAGTGAAAGAATAATTTATAAAAAAAGTTTAGTGTTTTGTCAAGCATCAAAGGATTGTAATTTAAAAATTTATTAATTTACTAATTTCAAGTGATACAATATTAAGGTAGTTCCTGCGTGAAACCACTTTTCGAGAGATTCTTTTCAAATTTTTTTGACAAGTTAGGAACAGTGTTTTTTATCGATTCCTAAATTTTTAGAGTTTTTGACTATTTATATCGCGAGATAAGGAAAAAGTTTGCTATTTCGAGGGTTACTTTCCACTCAAAGTATGTAAAACGTCAGGTCTCTTCAAGTATTTTAAATTATATTAAAAAATTCTCCCGACAGAATCGGAAGAAAAAGTAGGAGTGTGGAATGATGTTTGTAGAATAAGTTAAAAAAATAAAAGTACCACCTCACCATTTTGTTTTAAAGATATTTAAATTAAAATATTAATTTTTTATCCATTTCCAACCTCTTCATTTTACAGTTCATTGTGATCTGGCAACACTGTACGCAGCGCTCCCTGAAATAGTGTTGAACAAAGTGCGCGAAATTCAAATCTTTTACAGTTGTAACGAGCAACGTTGCCAGATCACCGTAACTAAAAATATTTGACTGTTGTGTGAGCGTCTGTGAGCCGAGGCTATTAATTTTTGACCATAGTAAATGCTCTGACTATCCTATACCCCGCTGGAACTACCTTAAACATATTTTAAATGATAAATTATTCGAAATCCACTGACACGTTATTTAAATAGTCTTGGAACAATTTTTTAGAAATAAATATGGAATATCAAAATATTCTCCCTCATATTCAAGTCCCCATTGAATGGCCAGTAGGGGCTTTGAGAGACGCCATTTTGGAGGTGGCCCAGATGGCCATCACACATCTTGAAAGGGGTCAGAAAACAGCCATAAAAATACAAGATGTGATAGGGCTGATCTCATATGACGTCATCACCCAGAAATATGTTTTTCTTAGAACGCAAGAAATGTAAGTTTGATACTACTTTCTGCACTTGTTTTTACTTTTCGAACTACTAGATCTTTACTTCTATTCTCCGTTTTCAGAAACCGAAGGACACTTCAACCCTGGTGTTGTTTATCCGATAAGTGTGGTAAGCATTCATGGATGAATGGAGCGAGAAATACATCGGAGATTGAGTATTACTGATTAGTAATTATCAATACCTGAGGATCTGAGATACGACCACCCAATTTTGAATTTTACAAACAGATTGCTCTACAATTAGAAGGTATATTTCCTTAATTTCTTAGGATAAAATTTTGCGTGATTCCACTTTCGAACTATTCAAAGCAAGTTAAGTCTTCTTTTATTAATTTTCCTGAACATTTTTCAGACTTTCAAAAACATCAGGCCCTACGTCCACAGCAGATCCTGTCTGAAGCTATAAAGACTTTGGTAAGTCGTTGCATTTAATTCTTGGAGACATTTTCCATTTTCCCGGTCCATAAAAAATATGCCGACAGATCGAAAGTTAAAATTTCAGAAAAGCAGATGTAACACGGTCTCAATTTAATATTAAACTTTTGTTACAGTTGATGGCGCAGCTGGGAAGTACCATAGATTTAGCTTGACCGTTTTCAGCTTGACCATTTCTACAAATTTTGTAAACATTCAGCGACCTCAGAAGAAAAAACTGTGATATTATTTTAAATATTTTTAATAAACTTCTCAATAATTGACGATGAAATTTTACTTACATTATTACATACCATAATACTCACAATCAGTAAATTCATTTTACACAGCCCTTAGTCAAAATTAGAGAAGACAATTGGAAAAATACGAGATCAGAAAAAACACTTAACTTCTAACTTAATTTTTAGATACCTTTAACATTAATTGACCTAGTCTTCACTTTCACTGCATTCACTTTCACTGTCACTTGAATACGGCTGATGACAATCCGCGCCGAATTCCAGGAAGATGTCCATCATCTTGAAATCGTCTCTCGTCCAAGCGACCTCATAAGCAGTTAGACCTCCATAGTCACAAGCCTCTAAGTCCACGGTAGCCTGCTGACACATCCAAGTTACCAGCTCGTAATCCTGATAGACGACAGCTATATGAAGCGCAGTACTTCCCGAAGTTCTGTCTGGTGCGTTCAAGTCTGCCCCCATCTGCTCCAGGATTTCCAGTAACTGCACTGCCTTCTGTCCTCTATGACTTCGTGCTATGATGTGGACACACTGATGTCCTTCAAAATTGTAGTCCCGCAGTAGAGATTCGTTGTCATCATTCAAACACCATCCAGCTCGCAGGAGAAGGGACGCACACCCATGACGACAAATGTCATGGAAGAAATTGTCTCCATCGGTGTTCATTGCACCGAAAATTTCGCTGATTACAAGAGACTTCATTGCTTCTGATGAGAAAAAAAATGTAGAACTGTCTCAAAGCGATGCCAGGGTAAGACTGAAGTAAAGTTGTTTCGAACTCCCGATTATATCACAACCGGGAACACCAAATAGGTACTGGTGTATTTGTATAAAATCAATTTATGTGCATGATATACAAGTGGATTTCCCGAAAGATAGCGGCCTGAATTTGTTTTCAATAAGTCATAACAATCGTTCAATGTTTTCCTTGCTCCCGTGCTCCATAATAACAGTCGTTATTATGGCATGGTACTCTATAAGGTCTTTGAAATTGATTCCTACATAAATTATGACTGATATGGCCAAGCCTGATACAATTCTTAATCTAAATAACAAGATAAGTGTGTTGAGATGTCCGTCAATTTAAAAGTGTTCTGCTGTAACACAAAGCTATTATTGTCTCATGAATAAAGCCTACGGTTTATAATCATTTTTTACATAAACGACAGATCGGCTTTTATGCAGACCCTACTAGATATAAGCGTAAAAACCATCGAGGATAAATACTGGTTCTAAATATAGATACACTCTGGAATAAACAATTCAGATTAAGGAAATTTGTATAAATATGGTAAAGCAGTCCTTATTTCTGTCGATTTAAGGTACAATATTTAATGAGAGATCAACTGACGGAAAATAACTTGGATCAATTACTTCAACTATACAGGCAGAATATTAGAAAACAGATTATCAACATTAGAATAACAAACAAACTACGTGTTTGAGCTTTTGATACATTTCAAAGTGTGTCAATTTAAGTAGATTCTCTTTCATCTAGATATCTTTGGCTCCATCCCATTTCTCCTAAGACAAAGACATGCATGGCTTGATAGCAGAAAGTGTAATCGTCTATACGGTTCAAGCAACTATACTTTTGCTGTATTAGTTTATAAAGAGTCTCGGCCACTGACAACGTACCTGTGGACTTGAACTGGGTAACACAAATATCAAGGATACAGTACACTGCCGAGCAGCTGAGACCATCACGGCAGTGGACCATAACAACTGTAGGCCTCGCTTCAGCCGATTGCTTCCTTTTAGAAATGGTATATGTTTCGTTCAAACTGCACACAAAGGACAAGAACACGAGCGGATCATCTTTAACGCTATTACGCCAGGCAGTGTACTGATAATGCTGAATCTCACGCTCACGATCCGCGCGGTCAGACAGACGCAACACTGTTAGAGTAAAGCGAGGCTTCTTAGAGATCTTCAGCGTCTTCACTCTAAACCCTCCACACTCTATCTCACTGCCTTCAGTTGGACTCCAATACTGGTAGCTTTCTTCCTTAACTCTTCGGGATGCTTTGACGATAGTTGTGACTTCACGACGCCACTTTAATTCCCAAAACTTCTCGCAGTCTTCTTCTTTCGGGTTGCTGACGCAGATATACTTCCGTTGTCTGTTGTATGTGTCGTAGCCATTTATAAAACTGGCACCGTGGTACCTCTCTTCTGTCTTCAGACAGCGAAAAAATTGGTGGGCTAGCTGTAAGCATCCACCGCAGTCAGCCTCATCGTCAGGTTCTTCGAAACTTCTCCGGGTCAGCTGAATGGTATTGTATTCTTGATGGATCAGGTCGAGACAGTACGGATCATCCATAAGGATCAAAAAATCCATGGCCGAAATATCTGGGAATTCTGCAGTCATGTTGGTTTACAAATCACTTCTGGGGGAATGAGTCCACTTCCTAAGGCAGTAGCTTTTGAACTAGTCTCTCGGTGGCTACTGTTTTAATTATAAAGTATAATGACACCCTGGTGGTTAATTAATTAATTAATCTAAAGTGTAGTGAGCCTGTAGGGCATTCAGATCGCTGTGAGCAAGACTTTAATTACCACTAAAGTCAACTGACTTTTAGTGCTCTCGGAAACCCACCCGCTGAGCGGTCGTTAATTCTCTACGACTTTACTGTGAAATTAAATAATTATTCAGCTCCTGCTGGGCAGACGTCGATCGTGCCCTTCCAAGAGACTCTTGAATGTAATTCCAAACCAGACTGAGCTCAATCGAGTATAGAGGCGGCTTTTAAACCAAACATTACTAAGACACCTCAGACTGGGAAAGTTATTAGATTTAATGAGATTCATTGGTAGTTGACGAGACGAAAAATTATATTATAATTTGTTTATTGATAGCAAATAATGAGATAATCATCTCGTGAGCTATTTTCCAATGGAAATATCAAGAAATATGAAGTAGAGAAAATAACAAATCAACGCGTAATTGAAGTATGAATAATCAATTAGTAGCATCGAAGATATTTCAAGCGTTTCTAAGTTATATGCAAAACGAATAGAGTTGACTCTCAAAACCTGTTTTCGCAATAAGCGAGCTTCAAAGAAAAATTTCGTTTATGGTGACCTCTGTCGGCAGTTATTTGATATAAAACCAACAAATATGAGTAACGTTCTGCATAATCTGATAAGATCAGTATCATGGCCTTTAATTATCAATTAGTAGCTATAAAATAATAATCAAAATAAGCTAATATATTCATTAAATTTGTTTATTGAAACGTTAATGAGCCATTTGTTTTTGCTTAAGCTTATAAATATTCATCCAATTAAATATATTTAGATTATTGTTATGATATGATTAATATTTTAACATTTTATTAACAAGGACTCTTTATGAGGTAAAACTGTTAGCTAATCTTTTGACTGTTAGGGTAAATAAAAAGTAGAACAAACATTCCCAAATTATTCAGACATTTATTTTCAAATTTAAAACTAGAGTACAAGAAACCAAAGCATAATTAAATTTAATTTTAGAGAACACTGAGATCACAAGTTACATAATTTTGAATTTTTGGCTCAAATTCTTAATCCAAAGTCACCAAAATCTCGATTTTCATACAACCACTTTTCCTAAAGATCGGCAAATTTTTGTTTCAACTACTCCTGAAATTTCATAACAAAATGATACAATGCATTGTAACACAATACGTAATCTTCAGGCTGGCTAATGACATTCCCGTAGACCTGTCTCATCTTCAGTAGAGCTTTCGTCACAGACACAACTTTTTTTTTCTTAAATTCACTGATACACATATCTAACAAACAGAACACATTGGACTTAGCACCATCATGGCATTGGACGACTATTGGTCTTGGAACATCTTGATCAGTCTTATACTCAGCACTTACTTCATTAACGATACTAATAAAGCTTATCAATTGACTCGGACGATGGGATAAGTTATCCAAAGGCCACTGGTTGTAAAGAAGGAGCACTACTTCACTTCACCATTTTGCTTCAACTGGAGCGTTGTTTTGGTGTAGCAATCCATTACCACAATTCGAACAGTGTTGATACTAATTTCCTCACACTTGACTTCTGCATCAGACCGCCAGTGCAGATTGTTATTTTCGCCTTTAGCTGCCAGTAAGACTATCACGTGGTTGTTGGTCTTCAGAATCATATTCCAAATTTCGTAGACTTTATCGCCAGTAGGATGAACCATACACAAGGATTTGGTGGTGTCACTGGTTGTTCTTCCGAATCCACATAAAATGTCCACTGGTTTAACGCAGCAAAAAGGTTTCTTACTTCTTTGGCTTTTTAAATCTTCAGTCTTCAATATCTTGACTATTTTAGAGTGTTCTTGCAAAATTCGGGAAACAGCATTGGGATTTTTTAATGAAACTGATGAAGTTATTGGCGTCTAGGTGGATCAGACTTTGGTTTTCTAGTTGTAGTTTTTTCATGGTTCTAAAAAAAAAGTTACAATACTTATTTGGATTCTATCTATTTGAATTACACACCCTTCGAAAAGGGCGAGCTATGGAAGACTGGACGTTATTTGGCTACTCGGAGTATTCATGAAATTAGGCAAGATTGATCGTCGATAAAGTAAATTACGTTTGTACAACTGTATGTTTATTTTCAAGCAGAAACAGACCTTTTGTTCTTTTGCCGTAAGTTCAAAGGTGAATAAGCTTTTTGGAGCAATAAGAACGCTTTCATACTCCGACAACGCCTACGTGCGTTCAATCATCAAGGCTGATAATCATTCAAGCGTTGTAATGCATACTGACTATGAGAGATTCTAATAGTCTAGTGGATATTTTGATGGTAAATAAGATCACTGTTATCTTTATATCCTAATCTCAAAACAACAAAAAATTAAGGTACTCACATTTTTACACTCGGGAATTGTCCAATTAAGGACACGCATTAAAGCTCAAATTTTTACTGTAGTACCTTTTTGTGCCCTTAGACATCACATTCCTTAAACCTACATCTACTAATTTGCATGTTGAAGCATTGAAACTGAGATAACTGATAGTCATAAGGTTGATTAGAGAATAACAAAAGTATTAACATAACCGAAATAAGCGAATTTTATGCTATAGGTTGGATAATTCATTTCCACGCGTCATTGCTGTCACTTAACGTTAAGCGCACGCGCGTTAAGTCGTTGATTCTAATTATAGCTTACCAGGAGACTCGGTAGTACCTCGCGCCAAATACATGTTCAACATATTAAGCCCAAGACTATATCGAGATGGAAAACTGGAAGGTATTTGACGTATAATTTAAATCACCTTGAAAATACAGTGTAAACTCTTTATAACGTTATCCTTTATAACGATAAACTCCCTATAACGTTGAAGTGAGCCCAACTTGGTTGGTTTGCGTTAAAACCCACATATTGAAACACTCTTTATAGCGATACGCCATTCTCTATTACGAAGAAATGTGTTCATATTTTTAGACAGTAAATATTTATTATCGGTATTATTGTTTATGTTATGTTATCAGGTAACAAAAGACTTTGAAGCTCCGAAACATTCGAGGTCGGTCTAGCTTTTGTTATCCTTAATTGCCTTGAACACGTGCAGTATGACGCATTGTTTTTTCGGAAGTGATGGGCTTCGACCAAGCATACTTGGTATTTATCGTATTATCAGTCGTAAACCTACTATGAAACTGTTAGCATGGTTAAAAATTCTTGTTAATTTGGTTGTTTTTTTGTTCACTCCATATAACGATAACTCTCTATAACGACAAAAAATGCTCAGTCCCTTGAGTTTCGTTATAAAGAGTTTACACTGTATTTTAATACTTTGGGTTTCTTCGTAGAAGTAATAAATATGTAACACAAAGTTTTTCAACTATGGCGCAGTAGGTGGAACTCTTGCCTGAAACTCGGGTAAACGAGTCGCTAAGGCAAAGTAACTCGGTAAATTTTGTTTGCAAATTAACGAGCTTTGGGAATTGGGACATGGTTCCCTAATTAATGAAGAGGAATGCTTACTCGATTAGCTGATATCGATTCGGTATAACCCAAGTATATGGATTGTAAATTATACTGTTGTTCGCAAGGGGAAGGGAAAACCGGTCAGAGGTACCTACAAACCACAGGAAATTATGGTTTATAAATGAGAGCTAGCATACCCATTGTTTAAACTATTTTCAGTGGGGATAAGAATGTGGTTTTCCTGTTTTTGTTCTTCGTATCAAATTTGTATTTTCCATTGCCTATACCATTGTTATAAGTTATTAATTACTGAAGTAACGATTGAAATTAAATTGTTAACCAAGTCCTGTTATAACTTCTTTTGCTTTATTCATCAAGTTGTATTTTCATGTGTTACTGTGCGAAAGCGATTTGTTCAAAATTTTTATTCTGATTTTTTTTTAAATCAGAATAAAAATTTTGAACAAAATTAACTTAACAAAATTAAAAATAATTAACAAAATTAAAAACAACTACAAAGTAGCACTAGACTTGTTACGACCAAAACGTAAGTAACGTAAACAGTAAGTTGAGCTTTTTAGCTCTATACTTTACAGTTTATTCGTATGATATTCGCTATTTACACTCCCGTAGTAAACAATTTGTTCACCTAGTAAATTCACTTTCATTATAATTTCATGGTAACTTCAAACGTCACATCCTGAGAGTCATCAATTTGTTGTGACGTCGTCGATTTAGCTGCTGATTTTCTGCCAAGTTCATTAACTTTCTCGATCAAAGTCTTTACTGTTTACGTTACTTACGTTTTGGTCGTAACAAGTCTAGTGCTACTTTGTAGTCCAGTCGTATCACCTCTCGATGTCTGGCTATCACCTCGACTGTCTGCATAGCTTGGCTCTCCAGCTCATTCAAGTTCCTGGGCTCCTGGTACCTGACGCGCTCATCAGGAAGAGTGCTGCTCGTGGAAGAAACTTCTTGCAAAAGGCTGGTATCTGCCGTGATGGGCTCTCCTGAACTCCGACAGCAGCGGCTGCGTCGTATTTAGTTGCATGCTGCCGCGCCGGATAGAGAGCTACAACGGCGGCGCGGATGCCATGTTTGATATTGTGAGCAAACACAATGGTCTCTGCCAGCCCCGACGACAGTGGTGTCAGAACCGGTAGGCTGCCATGAGCTCAACCGGGTGGGGCGTCGTTTAATTTTGAACGATCATTTTATAATTCACTTTTCACTTGAGTGATTCTGTAAATCCATGGGGTTGAATGTCCAATCCAAAAGTCCAATGGTATCAATTTCAACATTTAATTTATTTACAATGAGAATGTTTGTTGCTGTATGTAAATGTATTATATTCTTTATTGTACACAAACATGACATGAAGCTTATTGAAGCTTAGTTCATGTATTGAACTCTTTTATATCTACTAGTCCACTGCATCGGTAACGGCTCGTATGGAGCTGGCCAATTTCTTGATGAAACTGCCGAAAACCCACACATAGTTTGATTCTTCCTTTACACTCTACATGTAGATAAGCTTAAGACATGTTGTTAGTATGTAATTCAGTCAGTTCATATCTTTCGCATCTTCATGGCCTTCTGATTATACTTATTACCAAATAATGTCCAAAGACATAAAAACACAAGCACTCTGTTGTACAAACTGCTCCTGAGGCATTAGTCTACCTAGAGACACCTACGTCTCATATACCAATACAATATATAAAATAAAATATAAAACAATATACATATAACAATATTACAAATTATAAACAATGTAGAGGTCTTGTACGGGTTTGTAATCTGCAATAAAACCGATCAAACTGTGCTGAAGAACGTTTATTGCATAAACACACACAATTACACTTAGAACTCACAAATCACAATAAGATAACTATTTTATAACGTGCATAAAAGGTAAAAACTAGATAAAATTACGGAGCGTAGTCCGCTAGGTAGTTAGGACGGCGCGAAGAGCGTTTCTCTCGCCCGTCTATCGTTATGGCCTCCGTGCGCATAGGTGGCGCTAGTGGTAGGCTCATATGGGGTTGCCGCGTTACACCCTCCCCCTCCAAGATACAACATCGCTGGGGTTGTGTCTTGGCACATCTCTTAACATCAGGCAACACTAGATTAACAGTTTTAGATTTCATAGGCCGGCCCCGAGGACGTCGAGGTTGAATTGGAGCTGAAATCTCATCCGAATTACTATGAAATTGAGTTAAATCCGAACTGTGAAATTTACCTACACTTGTACCGGTGCTAACATCCGCTAGTTCAAAAGTCGTAGGAGTAACTATTTTTGTAATTTTATACGGTCCGTCACGTTTCGGCATTAACTTTTTTGTCAAACCTTTAGAGGCGTTACTAAGTGCTGTTGTTTTAACTAACACTAAGTCTTCGATTTTATAATCAGGTGCAGGCTTGTATAATGTATCCGCAACCTCTTTATATCTATCCTGTTGCGCTTCAACTCGTTCTTTTACCTCCGTCAAACTGTCAATAAAATTACGCATAAATGGAGTGAATTGAGGCAAGAAATTCTCTTTATCGAGAATGGACCGTAAATCTCTTTGTGCTTCGAAAGGAGACCTCATCTCACGAGCAAACATCAAATGTGCAGGGCTACAACCCGTAGTGGAACAAGAAGCGCTATTTAATGCGAACCTTATTTGACCATGATGAATGATTGTCTTTAACAAGAATTGCTAACATAGTCTTCAGGTCACGATTTTTGCGTTCTACCGGGTTGGCCTGCGGATGATACAAGGGAATTAATTGTTGTTCTATGCCCAGAACAAATAAACATTGTTGTATTGCGGCAGCGACAAATTGTACACCATTGTCCGTGGTGACACGACGAGGGAAACCAAACCTTAGGAAGTATTCATTAAGTAAAATAGGAGCGCATGACTCAGCCGTTGCTTCTTTCAAAGGGTATAGTTCGATCCAACGCGTTGCTACGTCTTCAACAACCAAGATCCACATTTCACCGTTGTCCCCTTTCGGCAAGGGACCGAACAGATCTATGGATAAGACTTCACCCCGTTGTTGCATAACTGGAGTCTGCAAAAGTCCCGCTGGTTTTTGATTAGATATTTTATATCGTTGACACTCTAAACAGTTTTTCAAATATTCAGTTACAATTCTGCGCATGCCTGTAAAATAAAATTTATTTCTAATACGACACAGAGTACGCTCAACTCCTTGGTGTCCTGCTGTGGGCGCGTCGTGAAATTCTTTCAGGATATCTGGAATCATAGAAGATGGGACAACTAATTGCGGATCATCAGCTTCAGAGTCAGGGCTAAGCCGATAAAGCACACCCTGTGACATGACATATCCACGTTCGAGCCAACGATTCGATGCCAGCAGGTCGGTATTTTCTATGTCACTAATGATTTTCTTTATTTCAGGGTCCCGACATTGAGCCTCGCGAATGTCTATTGAGTTCAACCGAGGAAGATCTACAGTCACGGAGCAGACATCACACTCAGCGATAGAATATGCGTCACAGTTAAAACGACTGCGCATATCTGCTAGAGCATTTAACTTACCTGGTGTATATACACTCGTATCTGATGTCAAACGATTGGAGCTTCAAGGCCCATCTAATTAAACGACCATTAGGCGACTTGACGGTTAAGAGCCATCGAAGCGGCTGATGATCACTTTTCACGATAATAGTATGACCATCGACATAAGGCCTAAACTTCTCAACTGCCCAAATGACTGCAAGCGCTTCTCGCTCCGTTGTAGAATAGTTACGTTCGGCAGGCAGTAACAAACGACTAGCATAACCAATAGGAAGTTCATCTTTACCTTCGCCTTGCAATAAGGCGGCGCCTAGTGCGAAGTTACTAGCGTCCGAACGAATAATAAAAGGCTTGCTATAGTCGGCTTGAACTAACACCGGAGCGGACGTCAATTTATTTTTCAGGGCGTGAAAAGCCTCTTTTTGTTCATTGGACCAAACCCATGGTTCATTCTTACGCGTGAGCTTGGTTAAAGGTTGAGCAATTTGAGCAAAATTCGGGATGAATTTCCTGAACCACGAGCAGGTTTGTATAAACGACTTAAGATGTTTCAGGTTATTCGGTTCCTTTAATCCTATAACTGCGTCAATCTTCGAAGGATCCGGTTTGATACCATCAGCTGCAACGATATGGCCAAGGTACCGAATATCCTCACGAGCAAACGCACATTTTTCTCGATTTGCCCGCAAACCAAAATGTCGAAGACGATCAAATACCTTCGCGAGGTCTTTCAAGTGCTGGTCAAAGGTATCCGAGATGACACACAAATCATCGAGATAACCTAGAAGGACAACATCCTGTAAACTAGCGCCAGAACGGAAACGATCCATCAATCGTTGAAATGTACTGGGCGCGTTTTTAAGACCAAATGGCATTCGCGTGAACCTGAAGGTTCCAAACGGAGTGACGAAACCAGTTTTGTCACGATCCTTCGGTGCGACGCTAACCTGCCAGTAACTAGATTTTAAGTCAATTGTTGACATTACACAATTTTGTTTGGTACCCTGTAACAAATCGGCAATAACTGGTATAGGATAATTGTCAGTTTTGGTAATAGCGTTAAGCCTACGATAATCTACGCAAAAGCGAACACCATTACCCTTTTTAGGAACTAGAATTGCAGGAGAAGTCCATGCAGATTCACACTCTTCTATAACCCCGTCGCGCAGCATGTTATCGAGTTCAGTTTTCATAATTTCCTTCTTAGCTGGCGTAAGACGATAAGGAGGGGATGAAATAGGAGGGTGCTCACCTGTATCAATGTAATGTTCTGCATAAGGTGTCGGTTCTCCCCCTGGCTTAAAGATGTCAGTATTAGTAACCAATAAACGCGCCAATTCCTGTCGTTGATTGGGCTCCAAGGTAACACCTTCATCGTCGCGAAGCATGTCTGCAGCTGAACACGAGATATGTTGTGTTGGCAATTCGAACTCAAGAGGAAAAACTTCCTTCTCCTGTGAAAAATGCCACGTGGATGTTGCGAAATCGACCGATATACCAGATTGAACAATAAAATCAATACCTAATAATGTTTCATTATTTGAGGCGTCTGGCAAAACCACAAATTCCACGGACACTGTTTTATGTTTAATAACGACATCTAATTTAGTCGTCAGTACCTTGCGACATTGCGCAGACCCGTCAGCCAATTTGACGGTCATCGAAGTTTCAAAAAACGCGTGATTATTGTCTTTCAACAAATTAAATAAAGACGATCCTACGACAGAGCGTTTGGCCGCTGTATCCATTAAAGCTATACCCCTAACTCCTAAAATGGAAATGCCAAGAATCGGTCTTTGTTGAACATTGCAATTTATTTTGGACTCACAATTATCCGCGGACGTTAAGGACGCATCATGTGACAGAGGTTGTGACATTATCAGAAAAATTTTTTGATTTAAAAAAAGGGATATTATTTTTATTCATGGTCACCCTATTTTCGGAATCGAATGTATTTACTTTAGCATCACACATGGTCATCCTATAGTCAGTTGTACATGTTTTCATGTTTGGTATTGTCACCCTATCCGAGGTCCAAAACTCTCCATTTGGCTTGGTCACCCCACTTTTCTGTAATGACAAACATGGCGACTGTAAATTCGGACCAATGAAATGACAACAGCAATCGGTACAATTTTGTGTCGCATATTCGAGTCGTTCGGGTTCGTAATTCTTTGAAAAGACTAAATCGGAGGAATCCGTCTCGTTACAATTCAGCCTCGAGTTGCTACATACACTATTCAGGTTAAGTGGGGTTACATTTACATTATTCGGCACATTATGACACAACCTTGCATAGCAGGGTGTAGGCAAAACATTGTCATGCGATTTTCGAAATAGCAAGCTAGAACAAGTTTCTGATTCCGAGCGTTTGTTCACCTGTCTCGTATTACAATTACAAGAAACCGCCGATTGACTTAAGATATTATTTCGGCACAAGTTGTACGGCAAATACCTATTATTTTCACACATGTTCAACCCAATACATGTAAATTGTGAATTACATTTTGAACAGTTTGAACGAATCATACCTTTCGTTCCGCAACCATAGCAATATACCATAGCTGGATCATTGTTTACAACAGTAGAGTTCTTATTTCTAAGTTTGTTGCAATTCTCTTTTAAATGATTATAGTTTTTGCAGTAAGTACAAAATATTTTTTTTGGTACCTGTGTATCGGTGTGATTACCATCCGAATCTGTAGAAGGCACGGTGCGGGCATTTGCGTCAAAGGGTCGGGTAGCGCTATTGGCGGACGCGGCGGCGCGGTCGGCGCCGTCGACAGGCAAAAACATGTTGGAACCTGTCTGTGCGGCCGGAGCGTCGCTATTTGCTTGAGCTGATTTCTTCGATTCCCTCAGCGACTCCTCGATGCTCCGCGCTTTGTGCAGCAGCACATCGAAGGTGTTAAAGGCCTCGCGGTCGAGTCGTTTTCTGATCCGACGATCGAGTATGCTGTAGGTCATGTCCAGCTCCACGCGTTCCGAAAGGTCTCCGCTTGGTAGATGGGCCAACAAAGCCCTAACTCTTGAAACAAATAAATCAGTGGTACTTTCACCCTGCTGCAGTGTAAACAATTCTTTGTATACACGAAAAGGTGGCTTTCTAGCTCCGAAAGCACATTGTAGTTTTTTAACAGCATCGCTCCAGGTGGTGGTGGTTCGTTTTATACCCTGCCACCATACCGCAGCCATCTCCGTAAGGAGCATGGACAACCCTTTTACACTGTTGTCATCCGTAATTTGAAGACACGCTCTGTAGGCTTCGACAGCATCCAAAAAACCATCTACCGATTCACTGGGTGCACCGCTGAAGCGGGCCGTGCACTGGGAATAGTTCGCTGGTGCGGCGGGGACGGTGATGGTGGTGGTCGTCAACTCCGCAGGCGTCGAAGCACGAACTTCTTGAATAAGGCGTTGGAACATCTCAGCATTTGACTGCTGGATAGTCGAGAGCAAGGCGTTGAAGTTTTCTGTAGTCATAGTTATAGAATTATCGCCGGCGTCGCCGGGGTCGTTGATCGAGCCGGACGGATTTTGTCGTGTATTCGGCATATTTATAAGTTCTTACTTATTACCACTGTTATGTATTTGGAGATACAATTACGAGGCACAAGAACACAGTCCAATAGGTACACAGTTACGAAAATCACACAAAACCACGTAAAGGGCGCCAGTGTAGAGGTTATTCTCTTGTACGGGTTTGTAATCTGCAATAAAACCGATCAAACTGTGCTGAAGAACGTTTATTGCATAAACACACAATTTCACTTAGAACTCACAAATCACAATAAGATAACTATTTTATAACGTGCATAAAAGGTAAAAACTAGATAAAATTACGGAGCGTAGTCCGCTAGGTAGTTAGGACGGCGCGAAGAGCGTTTCTCTCGCCCGTCTATCGTTATGGCCTCCGTGCGCATAGGTGGCGCTAGTGGTAGGCTCATATGGGGTTGCCGCGTTACAACAACTAATAAAAGGTTACGAACTCTGCCAACAGATGGCTCTGCGCGTAAACTAAATCGCGGTATCGGTGCAACCTTTGAATATTATGAGGTCAGAGGAAAGTTGGGGAAAGGATTATCTTACCTCCCGGACATAGAACCACCCATGCCACCACACTGGCTCCTGTTCAAGACGCTTATCCTAAGGCCTCGACCCCGCCGATGGGGGATAGCCCACGCTGCAACCAGCACATTGAAGGCTGGGTTGGAAAGAAGCCAAATGTGGTCGCATAGGCGGGTCCTTTTCTGGCCAAGATGGGAGCTCTGGTTAGGACTCCCTACCCTATGCCAGGCTATCTGACGTGAAGAGAACGATTTTCTGGAATATAGAAAAAGGTTTTAAACCTGTCTTCCCTAAGTTCCCAAGGAGCCACATATTTTCAGAGTCGGACTATTATGTATTCAAGAGGTATTCGGAAAATGCAAATATTTCTGTCTCAATCCGTATCGTATGCGGCTTAAGCGCCATCTATCTACAGTTATTTGCTTTGCCTGTTTGCCTGCCGTAATTATAACATATTTAATTCTTCCGTCTACCTGAGTTGCTTTTATTTATAATAACATATTTTTATCACTGGCTCCTGTTCAAAATGCTTATCCTAAGGCCTCGACCCCGCCGATGGGGTGTGGCCCACACTGCAACCAGCACATTGAGGGCTGGGTTGGAAAGAACCAAATGTGGTAGTGGGTGGGGTGGTAAAGTCAAAGTCAAAATTTATTTATTGAGTAGGACATTACATATCTCCTTCAATGGTTAAAGATGGTGAATAACAATGTCAAAAAATTCAATTCAATACTTATGACTTATGTCAATTAATCCAATGTAAAAATGTCTAATAATTCCATAAAATTGTAGGCGACCGTCGCTGCTCCCAGGGTTGCGTGGATGGATGATAGACACAAACACTGACATCAAACACGAACTGTTTATTTGAATCAGTACGATACATACAGCAAGATGAGTGCACTCGTGACACACGCGTGTGTAATACAATTACTCTCGCAGAAGGCACAACAGCTATTATAAAATGCAATATACATTGAATATTGGCAAAATATCAACCACCATCAAAAGCGCGCCGAACAAGTTCTGACATGTATGACTAGAGGCACTAGTGATGTTCGAGTACCGTAGTATTAGCTAGGGATGTGCTGTCGCCACAAATTCATTCCAACCATGTCGCTATACACAATCCACAAAATTAACAAATCAAGTCAAAGTAACTATTCAAACTATGTCAAAATGCATCCAAAAACAATGTCAAAATGTATTCATGAAATCAATGTCAAAACAAACACCAACTTAATATAGGTAATCGAACTGAACCCATTAGGACAGGTGCAGTAGACAGCAAATGGTTGCAATACGGCTATTTTACAAGTGTAGTCGTCCAGTGGTGGCTAATAGGACACTCGCACTTACCTGCCATGACTCTCAGGATGGTGTTGCGACTGTCGCAAACTCTGTTCATCAGAGATATTACGTATGACCGCATAAAAATCATTTGTTTGCGCCTCGGCAAACATGCCAGATGCTCTGCAGCGCCACGGTACTCGCAACAACATCCTGAAACTTAAATAAAAAACGAAAACATTTTAATATTATGGTTACATCTACGTGATCGAATAAAACTGGAGGTAGTTTTTGGATATCTTAAAGGTCCGCTTCCTTAAATAGTCAAATAAGGTCGTCAATGTCCCTTATTTATTTATTTAACCATTTATTGTACACAAGAAAATTAAAGAGATATTACAAATTAAATATTAGACAACAGGCACTAATTATCTCTAAAAAGATATCTCTTCCAGGCTTACAAAAAGAGAGATATGATAAATATACGCAGATACGACGTGCACAATAATTATACACTATTAATAAATACACACATAATATTCTATACATCCTATAGGTATATATGAATAAAATAAACATATACTATATTAATACATAATATATATTAAGACATTGTAGTACGTCTAGGCACACTGAGATATATAGTGATCCTCTACACGCTTTTTAAAGATATGGATAGATTGACTGTCAAGCACTTCGTGGGGAAGAGAATTCCACAGTCTTGCCGCATGAACAGTGAAGGCATAGGAAAGGAAGTCGGAATGGTGAGCAGGAATTGCTAGCAACGATCTTACGCTAGAACGACAGGCCTTATCTTGTGGACGGACAAAGTGAAACCGTTCATAGAGGTATGAGGGAGCGGGAGAGATATACAGGACTTTATACAGGTTGGATAGGATATGAGAGCCATTTGAGCTGTTTTCGGTAACTTGAAATATGGTATTATTTGCGCAATCCATAAATAAACCGGATACATAAATTTTGAAGGCGCTCCAATTTGTTCAATATCTCCTCAGTGGCATCCAAGTAGCAGGAGTCAGCGTAATCAAGAAGAGGAAGAAGAAGAGTTTGGACCAGAGAGATTTTAGTTTGAAAGGTAAGAAACTTTGGAGGCATTTGAGAAAGTGAAACGATTAATGTATTCTCTTACTGATCTCATTGACGTGAGATAGATACCCAGGACAAATTTGAATCAAATACGAGGCCCAGCAGATTTGCTCAGTGGGATTGGAATTCCATCGTATATAATTTGCGGGATACCAGCGACATTACCAAGCTGCCTACACATGTACGGGCTTCCGATGACATGAGACTTTTTGGGGTTTACAAGCAAGCCAAACGATTCAGCCCAGGCAGATATACGCTGCAAATCATTATTAATGCAAGCAAAAGCATCTTTAAAGTAGTGATAAACCTGCAGTCGTCTGCATAGAGATGAAAATTGGAAAAAATGACTGAGGTGACCATGTTAATAAAAATTGAGAATTGGAGAGGTGTAAGAACGCCACCCTCCGGCACACCCGCAACGAGATCGCATCAATCCGAGAAGACCTCATCAGAGCGGACCCGCTGCAAACGACCGCGAAGGTACGAAGCGAACCATGCTACCACAAGAGGAGATATGTTAAGAGGGCGAAGAACTAGAACATCAAAGTCTACAGAATTGAAAGCACTGCTAAAGTCGAGCAATGTTAGAATGGTAAGAGACTTATTTTCCATCGCAAAGCAGATATCATCAGTGACTTTTAGCAGTGCTATTACGGAACTGTGCACTGGTCGAAAGCCAGATCGAAAAGGAGAAAGTAGACAGTATGATGACAGGTACTGCGTGAGCAGAAGAATCTGTAAATAATGTGCTCTAGGCCCTTGGAGAGGAATGGTAATAGTGATATCATGAAAAATCATCTTTGCGTTAATGTCCCGGTTGTGCTCTCGCGCACGAGGGCTTGGGGTCCGCCGTGACCATAATCCAGGATTTGGCAGGTCAGGTAATTACAGTGGAGCGACTGCCATCTGATCTCCATGACCCTGCTACCAGGGGAACCTGACCAGATTGGATCATGGTTACACATCCAGTCGCCTGAATGTGCAGGTTTCATCACGATGTTTTCCCTCACCGTAAGAGCATCGGTTAGTATTCAACTAATGTACATAACTCAGAAAACAGTCATTGGTACATGGCCGGAGCGGGATTCGAACCCGGGACCTCTGGCTTACGAGTCGGATACTCTAACCGCTCGGCCACCGACGCTGTTGGTATGGAATGGTAATAGTGATATGGGACGAAAATCAGAAAAGGAAGAAGGTTTGGACGTTTAACCCTTTAACCGCCACGCTTAGAATCAGTTGGCGTGCCCTCAGCGCCACGCACAGTAAATCGAAAAATAAATACCTACAACAAATAGTGATGTTCAATAGTATATCGATATGGGTAATTCCCCTTCAAACGCTTACAATTTCATCTAAATATCGTAACAGACAGTAGATAGAAAACGTTACTTTGCAATTTTATTTCTAATATTAGCAGGTATTTTGGTAACACAATGAAACAAAAAGCGTTTACAGATATTGAAAGATTTATTGATTTCCGCACAATAAAATTGGTCATGAAAAGAATTTTGTTATTCTTATTTTTCAATGCAGTCCTATAGAGTATTCTTTATCTAAATGCAATAGTTAACAAACAACATTGGTCAGTTTTTTAACAAACATGATTATACTTATTTCAACAATATTAATATCAGTTTACCGAATCGAACCTTGACAGATTCTAATGATATTTAACTACAGATCACCTTCCAGAATACGTATTAATTCTTCATCTGTAATCATGTTTAATCACATTAATCGATAACACGAACATAATAATAACACGCATAAGCACAACACCAATGGAAAAATCCAGAAGGCGGCACTCGTTTATGACGTCAGAAGCGGTCGTCTTTTTCCGTCCGTGGCGCTGGGTGTACTAGCAACATTAGTTTCTAAACATGCAGACTAGGGATGGGAATTGTCGATTCAGTCACTGACATTTTTAAGCCTTATTTATTATAAATAAAACAAAATAAACACATTTATTTATAGAAATAAATGTGTTTACTATAGAGTAACATTTGCTTTATTTGTTTTATAATAAATTAGTAAGTATAAACAGAAATAATTTAATTTATGTGGATTTTTCTACCAGTAAATCATTGCTTATGTCCCATCCTTATTGTCGGATTTTTCCGTCACTGGCGCTGGACACCAATACACTTTTCGAATAATACTATCAGTAATTTATTCAACTTTAGACATTATTTTTAAGTCTTCTAATTAAGAAACTAAAGTGTAAGCAATTGTATATGATTACTTCATCAACTATTTACCAAATTATGAACATAATTTTAATATAATACAGTGCTATCAAACAAAAAGGCAGATTAACCGAGTAGTGGTATTTGGTCGTAAATATCCGTCCTTGGCGAAATGAGCACGAAAATTTTTGTCGGATATATCCGACCTTGGCGGTTAAAGGGTTAAGAAAGGGGGACGACGTTAGCAAGTTTCCAAGCTGACGGGAAAGAACTCTTTACCAGCGAATGGTTAAAAATATGTGTGAGAACAGGTAGGAGTTCAGAACGGAGGAGGGAAATCATGCGAGGACAAAGGTTATCATTACCCACAGCAGTAGAAGAGATGGCAAGAATGTGCTTTTTAACGTCCTCCTTCGAAACAGGCGTAAAACAGAATGAGGTACAAAGGAGTGGATAACAATTTGATCTGGGCTATGGTTCGCGCTTTAATGTTAGAGTCCAGAATGACAAGTGGTGAGGAGAAGTGGGTATTTAGCTGATTTAAATCAATACAGCCCTATTAGGTTACTGTAGATTTTCCCACTCCTAATGACCTAAGGAAAGACCAGACTTTTATAATAATAAAACTAATAATAATAAATCTTTATTTAAGGCAATATACCCATATTACAAAATATAATAAAATAAAATACACAGTCAACTATAAATTATCAGTCAGAAATATACAATAGTATCATTACCATCATATATTTAAGAGTATGACTCAAGTCGGTGGAGCAATCGCCGAAAATAAATCGTGTAAAATAATGATGATCGGTCAAATGCAAAGTCAACCATCTTCTGAAGATAGGACTGTCAAGGTCACTGCATACTATTTTGAGAATGCTGTTCTCTTAGCACCCCAGTCTGTTCCAAAATGCAGCCACACGCGCCCTCATAACTGCGAAGAAGCCGGGCATTCTCGCCTCCGCGAACATTCCGGATACACTACAAAACCTAAGCAATCTCATGAGGATGCGAAATGCATCATTATATTGCACCCTCATGGCACTATAAGTTTTCATCTGGAACTTTGTTAAACGTAAGCCCCCCTTGGCGTACACCGCATTCTAACCTATACGTGTTAGAGGTTAGAATGCGGTGTTTATTTTGCAGGAGATGAGCCATTGACAGAGTTGTGGATGTTGAGTCTCCAAGCATCTCTACACAGACGACTGCAATAGTTTCTGAGATTCTTGTACCTCTCATGGTTTTTGTCCGAAGGATATTTACCGAAACGCGCTTGGCACAATCACGCCTAATCATCACAGCTTTGATGTCTTCAGTAATCCACGGTGCAGGTGTCTGTTTTAATCGGAGTCTTTTGAGTGGAGCATGTGTATCGTAAAGCTGAATGATTCATGATTCAAGCTCTTGTATCTTCACATCAATGTGGTCAGCAACAAGGACAGAACTTCAATCGATATTTGCTGCATCGCGCCTCAATGCCTCCAAATCGACACGCCCAAAACTACGTAAAAAGGCAAACCTCGGTTTACGTTTGGGAGTCCGAATTTTAAAAGACAGGAAAACTAAGTCATGGTAAGAAAAGGTGGCATCGAATTGACCATGGACGGCTATTTTATTAGGAGAGGATGTGATCATTAGATCAAGAAGAGAGGGGACACAATTTGGGGAATGATGCGTGGCAGTGAGTAGAGGAATATGCAGGTTGACCGAGGACAAGAGAGACTGTTACTTACGAGATCGTGTATCGTTTTTAGCAAGCACGTGTTAAATTCCCCAAGTAATAAAACGTCTTCATAATTGGGACATAAGCTACATAGAAGATTGTCAAGAGAGGCAAAATAATCAATGTGTAGATTTGAACTATATAATACGGCAACCAAAACTTTTTTTATGATTTAGTGTTACCTCAATAAAGAGATCTTCAGCTGAACCCGAGTACAGGCTTGGTGATGTGCTGACAATTGTATACAAAATATCGTCGCGTAGGTATATTGTGACGCCACCGCCTTCCTTGCCCGAGGTCATTAATGCTTTTCCATCACGTTTTCTGTTCACTTTCCGCCTTTTTGTCGCCGGCAACGACCTAACAGCGATTTATAGCTATCTTTCTGGTGCTGTTAGAGGATCGTGGTGGCTTTGGACGTTTTGGCACTTCTCGCAGATTAATATGAAGTTCTGATTATTCTGCAGTCGTAACAAGTGCTAGTTTGTCACCTCTCGATGTCTGGCCATCACCTCGACTGACTGCAGAGCTTGGCTCTCCAGCTCATTCAAGTTCCTGGGCTCCCGGTACTCGCCGTGCTCAACAGGAAGTGAGCTGCTCGTGGAAGAAACGTTTTACTGAAGTACACTGCAACCAGCACATTGAAGGCTGGGTTGGAAAAAAGCCCAATGTGGTCGCATAGGCGGGTCCTTTACAGGCTATCTAGCATGAATAGAACGACGTCCTGGAATATAGATATAAGCGACAATAGGTAATGGCACGTGGCCATGCGGGCCTAGTGGCAAATCCTCTAACGCAAAAGATACTATATCTTTTGAACGTAGCCACGGGCGACGTGACGGTGTGGCTATCTGGCGTGAAGAGAACGACGTCCTGAAATATGGAAAAAGGATTCAAACCTGTCTTCCCAAAAGTTTCCAAGGAGACACATACTCGTATTTCTTGAGTCGGACCATTATGTATCCAAGATGTATTTGGAAAAGTAAATGTGAAGGAATTGTGCTAGAAGGGTTCTGGTCGTCGTAGAAGAGGACGGATTTATAATATTCGATGAGTGATATGAGGTTGAAAGGCGTGCACCTGTAGACCACGTAAGTGCACAATGGAAAAGATAGTACTGCTACGCCGAGACAGTTACTTTAATTTCCGCTGCTTTAAATTTATTTTCTGGGATAATATCGCTTTTATGTTTCAATGTCACTTTTAACAGTTCAACATGCTCTGTCGTTGCATATTACTCCCTTATTTCACTTAAGTCCCGCTGTATTTTAAGTAAATCTTTTTTATTTTGGTTACATCTACGTGATCGAATAAAACTGGAGGTAGTTTTTGCAGATCATGGGCAACAGATACTGGGATATCTCCGTGATCCGTTTCCTTTAATAGACATATAATGTCGTCAATATTCCTAAATACATTTCCATCACGGTGTCTATTCAATTTCCGATTTTTTTGTCGCCAGTAACGGTTCAAACAGCAAATACTTGGCGGTTACAATCTCGCTCTCAGTAAAAGCACTCACTCAGATACTACTGATGCTTTCCTCGTTAATCACCACATTACAGTTCAAACATTTCACACGATTGATTGACATTATCACTCATTTCCACACGACGATGTCTGTGGTGGCTTTGGACGTTTTGGCACTTCTCGCAGATAATAATGAAATTCAGATTCAGTCGTAACAAGTCTAGTGCTAGTTTGTAGTCCAGTCGTGTCACCTCTCGATGTCTGGCCATCACCTCGACTGACTGCAGAGCTTGGCTCTCCAGCTCATTTAAGTTCCTGGGCTCCTGGTACTTGACGTGCTCATCAGGAAGAGAGCTACTCGTGGAAGAAACTTTTTGCTAAAGCACACTGTGTGCAACCAGCACATTGAAGGCTGGGTTGGAAAGAAGCCCAATGTGGTCGCATAGGCGGGTCCTTTTCAGGTCAGGATGGGAGCTCTGGTTAGGACTCGCTCTACTCATGCCACGTTATCAGGCATAAAGAGAACGACGTCCTGGAATATAGATAATAGCGACAATAGGCAATGGCATATGGCCCTGCCGGGCTAGTGGCATATCCTCTTGCGATGTGTGGCGAAATAATACGCAACGGATGGGATTTAGTTTTATATTGAATCTTATTACCTAACGCCTTATCATATATATAGCCTAAGGCGAGGTGAGGGGTGTACACACACTACACCTCCCCTGTAATAAAAAAATAAACATAATTCATGTTTCTTTTTAATACAGGGTGGGCCTGAAAGATTTGCGAATTTGAAAAAATCATAATAAAACAACTAAATACAATTCACATACAAATTTTTATTTCAATTGAAGTAGACATCTGGGAAATTCATTTCTTAAAAATAACATCATCCAGGTGTGCACCATTGCGCTGCGAAAACTCCTCGAATCTGAACCTCAAATTGGTAAAAACTCGCTCGCACATTGCGCGGGGAATAGCTGCCATTTCTTCACGAATATTGGCCTTCAACTGGTTAATCGTGGCTGGGTTATTGGAGTAGATCCTACTTTTTAGGTATCCCCACAAAAAAAAGCCCGGTGGCGTTAGAACTGGACTTCTAGGCGGCCATGCAATGTCACCTCGTCGCGATATCAGTTTTCCAGCAAACATCTGGTTCACGACCGCCAAAGAGGCATTATATGTATGGCATGTCGCGCCATCTTGTTGAAACCATGTCGCACGATTGTAGCCTTCAAATTGTTGCAGTTGCGGAAAGAAAAAATCCCTTAACATGGCTACGTATCGGTCAGAATTTACAGTGACAGATTGCCCTTGCTGATTTTCAAAGAAATAGGGTCCGATAATTCCGTGCGCTGATATGGCCGCCCAAACGGTTACTCTTGGCGAATGCAGAGGCTTTTGATGTTTTGCACGTGGGTTCTCTGCAGACCAGTAACGGCAATTCTGCTTATTGACATGCCCATTTAAGTGAAAATGGGCTTCGTCGGAGAACAGAATGTTGTTGAAACTCCGAAAGCGTTCCAACATTGTTTGAACAAAAGCTCGTCGTAAAATTTGATCATTTGGCTTTAATTCCTGTATAAGTTGAATTTTATACGGGTGCAATTTCAGATCTTTCAACAAAATGCGACGCAAAGATGTTCTGGATACCACAAGTTCGGCTGATCGCTTGCGAGTCGATAGACCAGGATTACGTTGAACTGAAGCTCTAACTTGTTCAATTGTGTCATCCGTTCTTGTTGACCTTGGGCGTCCCGCAGGCTTCTGATTGAGAGTCGAACCAGTATCTTCAAACTTTCTGACCCACGATCGGATCACACTTTCCTTCGGACACTGATTTAGGTCATGTAATCCAAACTCACGACGAAATAAACGCCGAACAATAGCGCACGAATCGCCATTTTTGTAATAATGTTTAACGCAGAATGCACGTTGCGCTCCGGTGAAGTTATCCATCGCGACTACATTTCCGAACCGAGCTTCTCAAGCCCACCACCCGCGCAGCCCCCTCTCATAAGGTTCAAACGTAAAAGTGTTTTTAAAATCGTACGCCTTTCTGGCCCACCCTGCATAAATTTTGATATTTAAAAAATTCAATATATGAGTTAAAAAAAATTAAAAATTTAACACAATTTGACAAAACCATCTAACAATTTCAAAAATTTCTATTTTGACACCAATAACTAGATACTTACAATTAAAAATACTAAAACCAAAATATTATGAAACCACCCACAACTATTTTATTATAGCAGTCATTAGTTAAGCACAGAATACAGTACTATCTCTAAATAATTTTAATTACGATAGAAATTTTGACGATTTGAGTAAATGACAACATTTCAGTTAAAAAATCATTTTGTTTTTAATTGTACTGCCTATATTTTCGTATCTCTTGAAAATTTATGAATAGACTTATGATTAGTGGACATTACATACAAAAATACGCTGTTGTTTATTTTTTTATGCATATTTATTGTTTTGTCTCACTTTTTTGGACATTTGGGGGAAATACGAAATATGCCCGGTTAATTCCGAAATAGTTGAAAAGTAGATCTTACTACTCATAGACTGATGGTTTATATTTATTTTTCATTTGTAATTGCCCCTTACTTGTAATATTGTAAACTTTGTTAATAGATTCGCTTTTACGGTCATTTCGGATTGATTACTTCGGATTTACCCCTGTAAGAGGAAGTGGTTCTCAAAATTTCAGACAGATACGCATTATTTTAAGTAGTAAAAAGACGCATTTAAGAGAAATAACTTTTATTGTTTTACAAAAAACTTAAACGTAATAGAAATGGCAATACTTAACATATCACTTCAGTATTTTTTTTTTTGAGGAACTTAGATAGGTAAGTACTGAACAGACCTAAATTTATTCATAACGGTTTACAATTAAAGATATAAAAAAGAAGCCTCTATCTAAAAAACAAACTAAATCTGCAAGGGTTGTAATTAAATCAGCAAACCCTTACCTAGGAACTAGTAAACAATTTCTGAAAAAAATATATCTTAATAAATCACATATCAACATTATTTTAAAACACAAACACGATTGCAGTCGTACTATTTAAAATGTTGAGTCCTGGCTATTTACCTGGACAATTTTTATTTTGTTTTACAAAAAACTTAAACAGGATTAATTTTCCGGAACAAGTCAAATCAAATCAAAATTTCTTTATTGATTAGGACAATAAATATCTCTTCCAATCGTCAAAAATGAGGGGGATAGGAAAGTAGGAAGGAAACACACAGTGACACGCTGACCGCCCTATGACCGTAGATAAACGTATCCCTCGCCAACCGAACCGTGCTCGACAATGCCAGGCAGAGCCGGAACGCTATATTATATTATATAGGTATGTCTAGTATAATTAAGAAAAAACCACCTAAAACTACAGCAAGAGTAAGCCAGTCCACCAAGGCAGCACCCGTTCACGATTATAACGCAGGGCCCAGCCATCGTCCAATTCAACCATATTTGAGGGAAAAGAGCGACCCGGCCCCCACGCCACCGCCAGACAGACTTTTAAGTGAGCGTGCATTACACATGCTGTATGTGGTAGGTAGTCGCTACCACCCTACTCTATCCTATCCCTTCCCTATCGCTACCTTACCCCTACCCTACCACTATCTTACCCCGACCCTACCACTATCTTACCCCTACCCAACCCTATACTACCTTACCTCTATCTTACTCCAACCCTACCCTACCCTACCCTTACTCTAACTACTACCCTACCCCTACCCTAGCGCAGACAGGAGACACCATGTGTGGGAGAGGAAGGAAAATTAACGCCGCTTCCAAGGTGGTTCTCCGTGGGGAAAAGAAACGGCAAGAAACCCACAGAGCCTACGTTAATTCTTTGTTTTTTTAAACATGTCTTATGTACTAATACATTATTTGTCCTATATACTATCTTAAAAGTAAATACCTGTATAGAACAGCAGTTCAGTCCCATGGACTTTTGTCATTTACATATTCAGATATACTATAATAACTTTTTTGACATAATTTGTTTTTATAGCGACTTTAAATTTATTCAATGGTAAATTCTGAATATCTGTTGGAACCTTATTATAAAAGCGTACACATTGACCCATAAATGATTTGTGGACTTTGGCTAGACGACAAGCACCAGCTACAAGCTTATCTTTATTTCTCGTATTAATATTATGAACATCACTATTCTTCTTAAATAAGTGTAAATTTTTATGAACATACATTAAGTTCTCATATATATATTGTGACGGCATTGTCATTATATCAATATTCCTGAATTTATCTCTGAGTGAAGTTCTAGGTCTCAATTGATAAATCGCGCGAATTTTTCTGCAATACAAATACATTGTGCCAGTCGGCAGCGTGTCCCCCACAGCAGTATGCCATAGGCCATAATACTGTGGAAATAACTAAAGTAAACTAATCTTGCTGTAGCCTCGTCAGAAATACCCCGTATTTTCTTTACAGCATATGCTGCAGAACTTAGCCGTTTCGCCAATTTATCAATGTGAGGACCCCATTGCAATTTATTATCCAGAGTAAAGCCTAAAAATACTGTAGAATCAACAAGATTCAAATTTTCGCCTTTTATTTGTACATTAGTGGGCACTGATCTAACATTTGGCAAAGAGAATTTTATACATTTTGTTTTCTTGCCATTCAGTAATAAATTATTAACCGTAAACCAGTTTACCACTTCTGCAATAGCAAGGATAACTTAACTGTCTTAAATTTGTTCATAATACTTTATAAACAAGAACCTCAATTCACCCGAGTTATTTTGGAGTTGGGGTTTAAATCAGCTGACCCTTACCTAGGAAGTAATAAACATTTTCCAAAAAAAAATAACGTACCTTACAATATTATTTATAAATCACAATTGCAGTCTTATTATAAAATCGCAAGTCTTTGTTTTTAATTTTCATTATGACACTAAATATATACAGAGTTATTTTTGAACTAGGTTTGAAATCAGCTAACCCTTACCCAGGAAGTAATTAACATTTTCTAAAAAAATTAACGTACCTTATAATATTATTTATAAATCACAATTGCAGTCTTATTATAAAATCTCAAGTCTTTGTTGTTTTTAATTTTCATTATGACACTAAATATATACAGAGTTATTTTTGAACTAGGGTTGAAATCAGATAACCTTTACCTAGGAAGTAATAAACATTTTTTTTACCTTACAATATTATTTATAAATCACAATTGCAGTCTTATAAAATCTCAAGTCTTAGTTTTCAATTTTTATTATGACACTTTATACAGGATGTAACTAAACACCCTAGTAAAACTTAAGGGGGTGCTTCAGAACATTAAACTGAACAACTTTCACTATGGAGCCAACACCGAGAAAAAATAAAAATAAATTGCTGTTCCATTTAAAATTGTAGTACCGACTGTCGAGTATATGTATGAGACAGCAGATTTTTATACTTTTTTCTCGATGTTGGCTCCATACTGAAAGTTGTTCAGTTTGATGATCTAAACCACCCCCTTAAGTATTACTAGGGTGTTTTGTTACATCCTGTATATACCGAGCTATTTTAAACTAGAGTTTTAATTAGTTAACCCTAACCTAGGAAGTAATAAACATTTTCTAAAAAATAACGCACTTTACAATATTATTTATAAATCACAATTGCAGCAGTATTATAAAATCTCAATCCTTTGTTTTTATTAATTTTCATTATGACACTAAATATAAATTCTTTATAAACATAAACATAGGAACTTAATGCACATGAGCAAAGAGGTTCAGCTTTGCAGATAGAATATTGTTATTTGAATTTTAACATTAGGTAACATTAGATAAAAGAAAAAGGTAACATTAGATAAAAGAAAAATAAATTGCATCTTCTTCATTACATAAATAATATACTTTTTCGTTATCGGTGTTTCTTCGTATATCTATCTTCTTCACTATTAATGATTCAGGGATTTCATCAATATCTTTTTTTTTGGGACTATAAAGTTTAGTTCCTGCTGGAGTCTCGTTGTTTTTAAAAAAAGTATTGTGTAGTAGGTTTCTTCTCGGTTGTGTTTTATATCTTCAATAAATCCAACGTAGTATTTCAATTTTTTTCTTATTAAATATCTCACTAACACAGTTTCACGATGTGTGAAACGTTCTTCATAGAATTTGGCTTCATTTTCCTTGTCTTCTCTGTCTTTTTCTTCTAGCACTGACACATTTAATATACTACTTTCATTTTCTATACCTTTATTTCTTTTCCCTTTCCCTTTGCCCTTAGAAGATATGCGACACGAAGGTTCAGTAGCCAGAATCTTCTCTTCAGATTTTTCACATCGTTTTATTCTCTTACCATACTTCTTATCTTCTGGAGTTTTTGTTTCTACATTGTCAGAGTATATACCAAAAAGGTCATCAAAATCAGCGTAATCAATAATATCAGAGTCATCGTGTTCACTTATTATGTCAGATATACTAGTCGTGCTGCGAGTTGAGGGCTGGCGTTTTCGTTTATTCTTCTTCTGTATGCCTGAAGGGCCTGGTTGGGCTATTTCTTTTTCAACCTTTTCCATAACTTTTGATGACTTTTCTTTATTCTTACTGGTTTTCGTTGCAGTTTTTGGTCTTGAAATTATTTCCATTTCTAAAATACTTTTGCCGACAGCTGCAGTTATTACCTCAGCACCTTTAGTGATACGTTTCTTTTTTGTTAAAATATTTTCTTTTTTGTCCTGTTGAATTTTTCGCAATACCAACTCTTCAAATGTGAATGGTCGTTGAGACTGAACTTGAACGGGATTTTGGGATGGTACAAAAGCTTCTTTAATAATGATATTTGACATTATATTCACTTTTGGAGAATTTTGTGTCCGACTTTGGGTAGGTCTCTCTTCTAGACATGTCGGTAATTCGACTGGATGCTCAGCCACAAAAGCCAAATTTTGTATATCGGACTTGGACACTTGAGATAGTGAGATAACTTCATTAGCAGTTGTTTTTTCACAGCAATCAACCGCTAGAAGCTGTTTGTTTAATAAGTCGATACATGTTTGCTTCAGTGTCTTTGGGATCTTGAGGTTTAGTTGTGTGTGTGCAAGATTTCTTTCTGTTATAAATTTTTGGTACCGTTTGTAAGCCTCTGGATCATACACATCTATGGGTATCACTTTGTCATTAAAAGGGTGGATCCCAGCATTTTTTCAATCCACTTTTGTTGTTTTCAGGGTCTGTTTGTTGCCAAGTATCTGCCAATGTTTGGGCAAAGGTCTTTTTTGGCATTTTTGTGCCGATATTTTTTCGCTGCCACTCTACTAATTTGGCATCCCATATCATTTTGAATGACTTGAACACTGATATGTCGAGAGGCTGCAGCAAGTGTGATGTGTGGGGTGGGAGTTTAAGTATGGTGATCTGATTTTTAATAGCCAGCTGTACAACTCTGACGTCAACATGAGTCGAATGACCGTCGTAAATAATAAGGACTGGTCGTTCTTCGCCTAGGCTTGGGATGAGAACTTTTTCCATGTAGTTGTAGAAGATTTCAGTTTCCATCCATCCCTTTGCGCTAGCTGCATACGTGATTTCAAAATCATATTCTTCACTGTTTAAATCAGCCATCAATGTGTCCCAAACATATTTGTAGACGATTAAAGGTGGTAACTTTTTGCCACTGGCACTTCCACCTGCCAATACTGTGATATTTTCCTTCCCGCTACCCTGGGTGGTCCTTGCACATGGTTTGTTCATTTTACCAACCACTTTAGTTCTCGTTGGGTCGAGGCACAGTGACGTCTCATCTAAGTTCCATATGAATTGAGGTCCTTCAAACAGATTTAAATCATTCAATGTATCTTTTAGTAAATCAAAATATTCGCCAATGATGAATGGATCAGTAATTTTTTTTCGCAAAAATTCTAAAGGCTGTGCTTTTTTGATTGAGAGTCGATGTCTTTTCCGAAAGTTTATAAACCAATCGGGGCCCGGGGTATTATTTTTGAAAGGTGTCTGAATATTATTTACCCGCACATATATTTACCAACAAGCTCAAGTATTTCAAATCTCGATAATCCAAATCCCCATTTTTCCATAACGACGATCGTTTCGGCAATTTTTTGTTCATCCTCTAAGAAAAGAGCAGTCGGTCTTCTAGCATTATGGTTGCTTTTAACATCTTGGACGTGCTCGTGGATAGTCGTCAACGGAATGTTACAAACTTGGGCTGCTCTATATTGTGTGAGCTCTCCACTTTTAACTTTGTCCACGGCTGTAGCCAGATCTTGTGACGTATATTTTTTTATTCTTTTTCTGATGTGCCTCGAACGTATGTCAATACGTTCGAGGCATAATGACCCTGAAAAAGAACCCGCTGTTTATTAATTTGGTATAATATTATATACTAAATGTAGCCCGCGCATTTGCCTCTGTGACCTAAAAATGAACCTAATAAATTTTGCCCTTTCCTACCCTCGTCATCCCTCGAAGTTCGCCTGCCCCTCCAACTTATTTACAATTTTAACGCCAACAAATTTCAACTAAATCGGTTCAGTGGTTGACGTGAAAACGTGTTGATACTCATATTCATACTCATATTCATATTTCTTTATTAGTATTATTCATACATTGTCCAAAATTCAGTATCTAGGTATACATTATGTCCTAACTAACAATGCATATTGAGTATTTACATCAATAATAAATAGTATCACAGTCAATAGAATTAATAATAGAATTGAAATTGTCACCTTTAGATATTAATTGAGTATCAATAGTCATCTTAACATGTCACATTACAAAATTAATGAAATGTCAAATTAAAAATTATATTATTATAACTTTAAAATAAATCGATATATTTTAGTTCACTCGTCAAGGAACTCACTAATAGAATAATATGCTTTTTGAATAAGCATCGCTTTTAATTTTTTTATAAAAGAGTACTCCGTCTTTGCTAGGTGTATATTCTTAGGCAATTTATTGTAAATTCTCGGAGCCATCACGCGCAGAGATTGGCTAGTTTTTTGTAGCCGATGCGCTGGCAACGGGAGGTCAAGACTTCTCCTCGCCGAATATCTCATCACTTGCGCATTATCCGCCGAGAATTCAGATAGATGCCTCCTCGCATATTTCGCCATTTCCAGGATGTAAAGTGACGGCAGTGTCAGGATCTTAAGATTCATAAAAAGCTGTTTTGCCGGCGTATCTGGTGGGACGCGGGCCAGAACACGCACAACCTTTTTCTGAATTATAAATGGGCGATTTCTGTCAGCAGCCAACCCCCAGAGATCAATACCATAAGTTAGGTTCGAATTAAAATACCCATAGTACGCTGTCAGTAGGTTTTTTTCTGAAAGAGTATTTGAGAGCCTGATAATAGCATAAAAAGCAGAGTTTAACTTAGCACAGACTCTGTCGATGTGCTCCTGCCACCGCAGGCCTCCATCAATCTCAAATCCCACGAATCGAGAACTGTTAACAACAGGAATTGGGATTCCACCCACATCAACGGACAGAGTCGGTGTGAGACTGCCCCTCAGACTAAATTCCACGAGGTAAGTTTTCTCGACATTCAGTTGCATACCGTTGACATAAAACCATTTAGCAATTTGACAAACAACCAGCTGTATATTACGCTCGAGTTCCTCTCTGTTCTCTCCATTAACTTTAGCGCAAATATCATCAGCATACAATAAGAAATCTACAATCTTGGAATGGAACGGCAGGTCATTCATCATTATTAAAAATAAACTATTACCCACATTGGACCCTTGCGGAACAGATCTGTCATCTATGCTATCGGGCTTGGATTTTTCACCACCTACTTCAGTGACCTGTATTCGACTCGACAGAAATGTCGAGAAAAGCTCAAGTGCAATACCACGAACACCGTAATGCTCGAGTTTAGCCAAGATTAGACCATGATCCACGAGGTCAAAGGCGCGCGACAAGTCAAAAAACACCGCCGCCACACATCGCCTGTCCTCCAGGTGATGCAGCACGGTGCGTTGCAGGTGCCGCGCGGCACCCACGGTGGAGCGTCCAGCCTGGTACGCATACTGCTGCCCACACAGAGAATTATTACTAGATAGGAAAGAGCTTAAGCGATTACAGACGCCCATTTCGAACACCTTCGATATCGCCGGGACCAGCGATATGGGCCGATAGTTTTTCAATTCTGTTTTACTACCCTTTCCTTTGTACACCGGAGATACTCTTATGTGCTTTAATAATGTAGGATATACCCCACTACAGCATGCATCGTTAAACATATCACACAGAACCTGCAGGATGTTATTTGGTAGTTCATGTAGCAGGTTGGTAGGCATGCCGAATACATCTCTAGTTGTTTTACGCCTAATTTTTAGTATAGTATTCTTTATCTCAGGAACAGTAAATGGCAAGAGAAACATGTTTCGATCTACTCGAGGTACTCTATTAGCTAATAGCTGCATAGCGAGTGGAATGCTTGGACGAAGCGGAGTGTCACGCACCACCGACAGATAGTACTCGTTGAGAGTTTGTGCCAACTGCTGGCGGCCGGCGGCACCAGCGGTGCTACCACACACTGCATGCATTAATACGTCCATGGAATCAATCGCCCCATAAGATTATGCCGTACGACAACAACGAGTGAAAGTAGGCGTGATATGTTTGCAACAACGCTTCGTCAGACATAATAGGTTTCAGTTTCCGTAGGGCAAACACAGCACTGCTCAGCTTCTCACAAAGCATGTCTACATGTCGTTTCCAAGAGAGATTGCTATCTATGAAAAAACCAAGGAACCTGCAGTAATTGTTTATAGGTATTGGACTCCGCAAGGACAGCGCCGGAGAGTTTTTGCACGAGAAAATCACGATGTTTGACTTATTCGCGCTGAGAATCAGGCCGTTCATTGTAAACCACTCATGCAGCTGCGTGCATACACTGTCTATCTTGCGTTTAAGCTCTTCAAGCGTACGCGCGCTTACCACTACAGTAGTATCATCGGCGAACAAGACCATTAAACCTTCAATTACATATGAGGGAAGGTCATTTATAAATATTAAAAATAGATAATTTCCAAGAGCAGATCCCTGCGGTATTCCAACCTCTATTTTACCCACTTACGACTTTATTTTCTTTCCGTCAATATTGACAGCCACGGTCTGCTTTCGGTTTTTTAGGAATGTACTGAGTAGTTGGTGTGTATTACTCTTTATACCGTAACGCTTGATTTTTTCTAACAGTAAATCATGGTCGATGACATCAAATGCTTTAGACAGGTCGCAAAATATCCCTGCTACCTTATATTTGTCATCTAAAGCAGTTGACACACAGTTATAAATTTTATAAGCAGCCGTCGTTGTGGACATGTTCTTTCTGTACGCAAATTGTTTGTCAGTAAGTAAGTCATTAGTCTCTAAATGGTGCATTAGTTGTTTTGACAGATAAGACTCGAAAATTTTTGATACTGCAGGTACCATGGTTAATGGCCTGTAATTGTCTACTGAGAACCTTTCACCCTTTCCTTTATATACTGGACACACTCTTGTACTCTTAAGCACGTCCGGGTATACACCGCTCGTAATCATGTTATTAAATAATTCGACAAGCAGTCCCGATATGACCGGCCAGATGCATAAAATTATGTTTAGATATATGTCGTATACGTCAAGGGTGTTGGGTTTCTTCAATAGAGTTTTTACAGTATTTGTCAGGTCATGGATTGTAAGTGTAGGTATGTTGAAGTCTGTTTCGGAGACTTATCATTCGTTTTATCGGGTCAGTAATCCACGGATGATTCTCCTCTTTAACCACAATCGGTTTCTCAGGAGCAAATTTATCAAACAATGATATTAAAATATTTGTAAATTCAGCTACCAGAGCCTCAACGCCGTCCAAAGAGATCATACCTGGCCAGTCTATATTACCTAAGGCGATATCAAAACTATCAGCGTTAATGGATTTTATGGTACAATAAGAAAATTTGCGTTTTGATATTTTTGGTTTCTTAATACGTACCTATCTCACATGTGACGAAACAATGAGTACTAAGACTTAAGTTAATGTCAACGTTCACATTTTGTACCAAAAGGTCACTGCAAAGTAAATCCAAACAAGTCTCACTGTGATCCGTAAAATGTGTAGGTTTATCTACATACTGCGTTAAATTAAATGACTGGAGAAAAGTGTTAAGCTTTGAAGAGTTTGCGGTTTTTACTTATGTGTTTATATTGAAGTCACCTAAAATAATTATATGATCGTATTGTGATAAGGAGGAAATGGTATCAGTGAGTGCGTCTAGAAAAATATCGACTCTTAGCCAGGGAGGGCGATACGCTGTACCAATCACAATATTTTTACCTGCTATATTAGTAGCAATCCACATCTGTTCGACGGACGGTGTGATTGTATGCGGTAACTAGCGGATTCGTAACCCGCGCCGTAGGTAGAAACCGACCCCGCCACCGCGCGCGCGGCGGCCGCCGGGCGCACGGGGCCGGTGCCGCAGTCTGTAATTCGCCACACACGGTGCGCGAGCGTCCTCCCCGTCCCGCAGCCAAGTCTCATTAATTGCCATAACATCGACAGCATGTCGTTCCATAGCGAATATAAATTCATCATGATTTGACCCCAAAGAACCCGGATTTAGCACTCCAAATTTTAAAAATGATTTGCTAATCATTGGCTAAAAATAACATAAACAAATAATAACAATGAGTGAGTACTGCAGCATATTTCGTAGTGATAGATGTAAACTTGAGTTGTATCGGTGTCGTTCGGACATGTAGATATAATATAGGTAGGTGTAGTCAGAACATAAGACAGGGTTATTATAAAAGTGTACTGTGGTATGGTGGTGTATTTACATATATTACACATGATATTTTGTGGATCACGCGATTTAAAACAAGATACGTAGGCTACAGCCGGAGGGTCGAAAAAAAACCAACAATGATTTTAAACTAATATAATTAATTAAAATAAATTACAATAAAACTTAACGTAGAAACTAGTTCGAAGTGTGAGCATAGAATGACTTAAATCTAAGTGAAATCGTGGTCGGCGACAATGCGATGTCAGCATCACGTGGCCGTCCACGGGTCGGCAAAATGCATCGGCTTGTAATTCCTGTCGATGAGGTGAGTGCTGCGTCTGCGGTCTTCATAGTGTAGGTGTATGTAATTAACATGTAAATAGCGGATGCATTTGTTTGGATTGCATTATAATGTGATAATGATATATATAAATAAATAAATAAATAAATAAATAAATAATCGTGAACAAATTCACACAGCGCCATCTAGCCCCAAAGTAAGCAAAGCTTGTGTTATGGGTGCTAGATAACTGATAAACTACTTATATACTTTTTTTTTAAATACATACTTATTATACATAGAACACCCAGACCCGTTACAGAAATTAAAATTCATCATTTCAATTTCTGCCCGGCCGGGAATCGAACCCGGGACCTCTTGCGTGGCAGACCGGCATGTTGACCACTGAACCACTCAGGTCGTCACATATATATAATGTGTTAGTAGTTTACTACGGGCGTACAATTGATTGAAATTAAAACTTACGAAAATACATTTAAAGTCACGCGTTATGTTTCCTTTAGCAACAGCACGTCCCGGGATTCCCTTACGCCACCAGCTGGATAATTTTCCTAAATCTTTAAATGTAATATTGCTTGTATTGCTAGCAATAATTTGCTAGCAATACAAGCAATCATCATCACAGCCCATAACAGTCCACTGCAGGACTTCGGGCCTCTCCCACGAAAGGGGAGGTCATTGCCATAATCTCCACGCTTGGCAGGCGGGTTGGAGATCGCAGTGCAGTTGATGTAAATCTACCCAGAAAGATGCTGCTGCCCACCTTTCGGATTTGTCCCTTAGTCGCCTCTTACGACACCCACGGGAAGAGATGGGGTGGTGCTATTCTTTGAGGTGGCGGCACCACACACCACATACAAGCAATAACATTAACATAAAGCATGATAACAAATAGCGATAGCTGTTTATGTAAATAAAGCCAATGAAAGCTGATTAAAAAAATTTAGTTATGTCGATGTGACTACGCATACGCAAAGCATCAGTATATTTAGCCTGCTGTGCATAAATTCGACCACCTCGGGTCTAAGCAAATTTCCAATTCTTTTCAGAAGCGGTTTGGCGAACTTTGTAAAACAACAGCCTATTAACGTATGTAAGTCGCTCATTAACAAAAAATTTCGTTGGGGTCCCAGGTAACTGCATGCCCGCGGTATCCAAACCACGTCGAACTCGTACCTCCCTGATCAACTGGTCTCGCGTTGCTCGCCGAGCCAGCCGCACCACCACCGGACGAGGGCCGCGAGGCCGGACACCAGCTTCGGGGTCGCCGCTAGGCGTTTCCGGACGCCGCTTCGGCCCGGCACGCTCCGCACTCACTATTTCCTTTTCGTCAATTTTCTCACCAAGTTTTTCTGCCACCAGTATAGTAATACGCTTTTTCAAGGCAAGGTAGAGCAATCTGGGATTTTTCGTAAGATGATGGGCAGCCTTTCACTGGTGGCTAACCAGCTACTTGGGCCCCCAACTATCTACGGTCGGCCAGCGGCGGCACCATGCTTCGGATCCCGCTGCCCTCCGAAGCCAGGCATCCGGTACGGAAGTGGTGAGCATAAAGAAAAAGACGGTTACGCAGAACCACCACAACTGTCCAGACCCATCCTCCTAAACGACTACTCCAGACATCGCAATGAAACACGGCTGGGCTGCTTGACGATGCGTTCGCCTGGAGGGTGGTGACCAGCCACGGCCGAAGCCTACCACCGGAGAGAGTGCTGTCCATTTTGCACTACCCGGGGATCACGTGTAGGGTATCTAGAGTCATGAAGCCCAAAGTGGGCTTCGCCTACGGACGCAGACAGCATTGATCCCCAATGATTGAGCAATGTTGACAATTGGTTACAATAAGTAAATATTCAAAATTACTCCAATTTATTTGTTTACAATATAGGTCTGACTTCAAGAATTATTCTGATTACTTTTTAATAACAGAATCTTTCTTAAGGAAGGATTCTGAAATATTCATTAAAATTCTGTACTTTTCACATAGCTTCTTCACTTTCCTTTATCATAAAATACAATCATTATTGACATTTATTTATTTTTATTGGCAAAGTTTCACATCACATTACTTTTAATAATTCTCATTTTTAGTTCTCATACACGAAACATTTATTTATAAGTAGTACTTTGATCTCATCATTTATTTTTATATTATTAAATTCAAAATACAATCACATCCAAAGTCATCATCTCATTTATTTATTAAGTAACTACTCGAGTACCTACTCATAAAACTTTTTCTTACAAGTAGAGGTACATACACAACACACATTTGATTTAAATTTTTTCCATTCCATTTCATATTTATTCACTTCATATAAAGGTACTTTTTGTACATATTACTCAAGAGTTCACTCTTACAACTCGCCAGATCTTTCAATGCTGCGTACTCGCGCGCCTTCACTGATAAAGATTACTGGTCTACATAAATATAGCATTTGGCTATTCACATATTAAGGTAAAGGACATACCTAACTTTTAAGACAAACGTTTCCAACGATTCTCACGGGGAAATCTCGTTTCGGCCATGATCGAATGAAGGATGATCATTCCTTTAACCGTACCTTTATAGTGTGTACCTTTGATGACTTTGACGGAACAATCATTTTATCCTCACATTAATACACAAACAAGATTGAAATTTTAATCTGAAGAAATGTTGGTAACTTGGGTCATCAATCCAATAGTCAATTTCTGTGGACCAAAATATTCACAATCCTACAATTCGCTACTGTTCAAACATTCGCTTGCCTATATAACCATAATATCCTTTTAATTTCCTTACCACATTTATATTCCATATCTGATTTCTTTACACAATATACCTATCTTTCCATAGAAACGTCACTAAGCCATAAGTTACAACATAGTATATGATCAAACGAACTTCGCGAAGTTCGATCGATATTATATGAGTCGCTTCATTCGAAGATATAAGATAATTCACAACGTAGTCCCTTTAGCCTACAAGGTAGCATCGCACGTTTATTTAAAGTATAATCGATTTGCTTTCAATCGATACTTTTTATTTTATTCTCGATCCTACGTATCGATACAGCGGACCGCCATTTTTACGTCATTCTTTTTAGAGATAATGCGAAACTTCATAATCATCAATATGGGCGGGCGGGTGTTATATCTTCGAATGAAGCGACTCATATAATATCGATCGAACTTCGCGAAGTTCGTTTGATCATATATTATATTTCGTCGCTTCATTCTTCAGATATAAGATAATTCACAACGTAGATGTTCGGAGAGGGAAGTTTTGCAAATAAAAATATAGGTCGGAATAATTTTGAACAATGTATTAATTATACATATTTAAATCAGTTAAACTTATTTTACAATTAAAATACCTTAAGCTAAACATAACTAGTACAGTGATTGATTATGTAGTAAGGCAAACTGATCTAGCAAATCGGCCGTTGTCAGTGATCGGCCTGTTATAGTATCTGGCGAACACACATGATGTGCTGGTCCAGCCAGCCGCCTTGCGTATCGCGTCGACGGAGACGCCGGCCGCGGCGGCCGCGGACGTGGCCGCGTGCCGAGCGCTATGAGCCTTGAACACGGACACGTCCACGCCGCTCTCTGACATCACCCTTTTAATCCATTTGCTAATGGTTTGGGCCGTGACCTGTTTATGTGGTGCTTTACACGACAGAAAGAGAGATGACGTCCCGGTCCTAAGTTGCTTGGTTCTTATTAAATACTCCTCGAGTGTGGTGGCAGGACATATATCGGGGTTGAATGAAAAATAGGGAAGGAAAAGCACTGGTTGCTCGCGACCTGGGCCTGATGTTTTAATCAGATTAGTAATTATGATTGTGATGCCATTTGGGCTGATTTTAATATTCTCAATATTAACAAGTGATAGCGTCTGTACCCTGTGAGCGGTGCACAGGGTACAGACGCTAATTTTCTGGTTAATTTGTCTAATGCAATTTCTTTATTCGGAACCCAATTTGAAATGTGGTCCAATACGATCTGTGGATTCCACGTAGTGCTATATCTGGGCAAGCCTGGCTTTATTTTAAACGCTCCCTTTAGTAATCGTTTAATTCGATCGTCAGAACCGATATTGTTCTTGCTCAAAAGGAGAGACAGAGCAGAGCGGTGATTGTTTAAGGTCCCATACGAAGCATTCGTATTGAATTGATGACTTAAAAACGTCATAACTAATTCGTTAGAACTCTGATATGGATCAGAGTTATACTGAGAACAAAATTGCCACTACAACTTGAGAGAACTGCCATACTGTCTGAGGGTGTTGTCCGAGAGCGACGCCAACATCAAGTCGAGTGCGGCTGGCGGCGCGCCGTGGCGCCGGAGCGCCGTCCGCAGAGCCGCGCCACACCCAGGGTAAGCTGCTTGTGCAGCGGCTGATGCCGCCTGGAGGGAGAATGCAGTAGCTCTTTACTAGGGCTCAAAAACAATATATCCGATGTCAATAGTGTTTTCAACATGGGATACCAGGGCTGAGATGGCCAGTACGGGAATACGAGTAGCCCGTAGGCCTCTTCATCGACAATTTTCCTCAAACATTTCAGTATTAATGAAAATGGCGGGAATGCATAAAAATAATCATTATGCCAATTCAAGGTAAACGCATCTACCGCGATAGCCTCCGGGTCCTGTTTCCAGGATACGTAACGCTCACACTTGGCATTGACTCGGGACGCGAAATAATCTATCTGAGGCTGACCAAAGGTGTGGACTATCTGTCGATAAGCCGAGTCAGAGAGTTCCCACTCGATGTCATTATTACTCTTTCTAGATTCCTCGTCAGCCTTATTATATTTGGTGTTTACGTATGATGCAAACAACCATATATTGCGAGTCTCGCACCACTGCCAAATATGACGCGCTAGATTGTTTAGATGGGGGTATTGAATACCTCCTTGGCGATTAACATAGCTGATAGCTGTGGTGTTGTCGACCCGTAACAATATAGCACAATTATTATTGTCTGACGCTAACATTTTTAGACTTAAGAAAATAGCTAATAATTCCAAATAATTGATGTGATACTCAAGTTCACATTGTTTCCAACCTCCGTTGACCCGATCGTCACCACAGACGGCACCCTACCCAGTAAGAGAGGCATCTGTAAAGATCTCTTTTTTATAATTAAGAGTCGTGAGAGGACAACAAGAGGTGTAAATGTTTTGCGCCCACCAATTAAGATCCTCTAAAATAATGGGAGGAAGGGATATTTTTGCTTCATAGCTATTATATTTTTTCAAAAACATAAATTTTTGTCTCTCCAAAATTTTTGTGTACAACCAGCTGTATTTTAGCGCTGGGCAGGCTGCTACTAAAACACCGATAAGCTGAGCGAACTCCCTTATTGTGCAACGGGGAAGAGACGAGAACTTAAAGACCAACTGTGCTATTTTGTCGCGTTTCTCCAATGGCAAAGATAAAGTTAAATTCTCCGAATTATATATAAATCCTAGAAATTTACACACCTTTTTAGGTTGCAAGTTGCTTTTGTCAAAGTTTATTACAAATCCGAGACATTGAAGTACTCTGATAGTCTCATTAACATTACTTAGACATTCCTCAAAGTCGTTGCCAATGCAAAGGATATCATCTAAGTATAACACGGATTTAAATCCTTGAGACCTCAAGAAGGTGATGACTTCTCTCATCACTTTAGTAAACACTCGCGGGGCAACCGAGAGACCATATGGTAAGGCTGAAAATTCGTAAATGGTGTCGTCGAATTGAAAGCGCAAGTATTTTCTATGAGGTTCACAAATGGGTATTAAAAGATACGCCTCTTTTAGGTCTATGGTGGCTAAAAATCCGTCTTTTGGGATTAATTTTGAAGCGGTTCTGTGGTCTTCCATTTTGAAATGGGTGGGTGATATAAATTTATTAAGTGCTTTTAGGTTAAGGATGAACCTTTTTCCTCCATTCGGTTTAGGTGCCAAGAATATTTTAGATAAAAATTGATCAGGCAAAGCCGAGCATTCTGAAATCGCACCTAAATCAACTAAGTTTTTAATAGCCAAACACATATCGTTCTTTTCGTCTAGAGACAGAAAAGTATCTGGGTCGGGGGTAATATATTGTACCACCGGCTTATCGAATGGAATTTCTAAACCGTCACGGATCCACTTCAAAATTAATTGATTGGGAGCCGAGTCGCTCACTGTAGACTTTTTGATTTGAAGCCCCTGCTTCTCTATCGCCTTGGAACATTTGATTTTGTCCGATAATTTATTTCCGAATAATGTTTCGTCTCGGTAAGTGTCCCGGACGACATTCCAGAAAGACTTTTCTAAATTAGGCGTTATTAGTTTTATTCTCGCTTGAGAGTCCATGAAATGGAGATCGCAAAGTATGCGGCAGGCGTCACTCAAATGTTTAACGGCGGTGAATGTAACATTCTCCTCGTTGGAATTGAGCAGCGCGTCCAAAGCGCGGTTGATCGCGGTGACGCCGGCGCCGAGTTGCTGCTGCGCGGCTGCTAAACGCTTGTCGCGAGTGCGGGCGCTCTCGACTATTGCAGCCGATATTTCTAAATTTAATTTTGGGGCCTGGAGTAACGTACAGTTTTCCGGCACTAAATAGCTTTTAAGGATTTTTTCCCTGTCTTCCTTACACATACCCTTTTTTAATAAAGGGAGCCATAATAGACTCAAATGGTCGTGTATCTTGTTACCGTACTCGGGTTCGTCGTCAGTATTGGCACCGAGGGCCCGCAACAGCTCTGGGTCTAGTTGTGGATCGGGCGCGGGTGCGTCCGACGGCCCCGGGAGCCCTGGGGCCGTGGAAGCCGCGGCCTCCGAAGTCGGGGGCGGCAAAGCATTTTCTCCTGCTCTTACGGCGGGGGCAACCGGGAGCGGGTCTGATATCTCCTCCGTAGCAAGTGTACTCTCGGTAACTTCAATCGAAGGTGTGTCGATGTCTAAACCTCTCTGTACGTGTCGGGTGTCTGCCGCACGGACACCCGACACGTACGCGGCCCGCATCGGCGCGCGTGACGCGCAACCCGCGCCCCGCCCGCCGCAGCCAGCCGCTCGCTCGCTTGCGCCTGCCGCTCGAACGCCGGCGCCCACGGCTCCTGTCCGCGCATCGACTACGCGCCAACACCTTCGCGTGGAGGCTTCAACTCCGCGAGAATCGGCGGCATTGAAGCCCCCATGCGCCCTCGACGGGGACCGTGATGAGGAAGGATTTGTCACGGTCCAGAAGAAGAGTAGACGTCGTGCTGCTCAGAATTTTCGCGGCACTGCAGTAACTGGTCCCAACTTCCTGCTGCGCCCTGCGACACCTACGACTGCGCTCTACTTGTCCCGCCTTCATTACACGGTGACGGCAAAGGACGTGGAGGAGCACATCCGCATAACCAAGAAGTACCTCGTGAAGGTCCAGCTCTTGGAATCAAGCCATGAACGTACGTTCAACTTGTTCGTGGCGTTGGTTCCCACCGCAGATTTGGATTTCTTCATGAGGGAAGAATATTGGCCGAAGGGTGTGGTGTACCGGCGATTCCGTGGGCGACCCAGAATTTCCGGTGCCGCCGAACGACATTAAGTGATAGTTTTTTTTTAAGATATTAATAAATTATATTTTTATATATTAGTTTACAATTTATAATAATTTGTATGTAGGTATAGGTTTTATCTTTGTCTGTATTTTGTATTAGTTTATTTTGTATTTATGTTGTTTGTGTATTTATAAATATGGGCCTCAGTTGCCTGAAATAAATGAATAAATAAAAATAAAAACAAAATAATTTTGTCCGTTTTAGAACAAACGAGTTTACGAACGAGAGGTCGATTATTCCCCTAATTTACTGTCTATAATAGTATCTACTTAATGCCCCACTGTTAAAAGTATTTTTCTCATCGTGCATCGAGTGTTTGAATTGAAAAACCCTCGCTTAAGCGAAATGCATTTCGTGGAAAAAACCCACGGAAATGTGTAAGATGTGGGTACCTCCACAAGATAAAAATTTTCCGCATACCGCCGATTCTTGATCGGCGATGGCGGGTAGGTATATTGCATATCGCCTTCGCGTTGATTGACGACCAACATCTAGGCGGTGTATATGCGTAGCTTTTTAATACCATCGTGTTGATTCTCGACCAACATCCAGGTGTATTTTTACCATCGCGTTGATTCTCGACCAACGTCTAGGTGAATTTTACCGTCGTGTTGACTCACGGCCAACCCCCAGGTTTTGTATTAAAGCACTCGATGCATAAGTTACATGTGTCTACATTATTTGAAAATATTGTAGGTACTTACTTGAGGTTTCATCGGAATCTGACGAGGAATCCGAGAATATCACTCTGCAACGCCGTGAAGTTTGTTCTAATTTTCTAATAAATTTTTCTTTGTAAAAACGAATTTTGTTTTCGGCACTGCGTTTCGACATTTTTATTTTTAACAATTTTTGTGTTCACAATGTGCTCGCTACCTCGCACGAAAAAGGAATGGCGTAAAAATGGCGGTCCGCTGTATCGATACGTAGGATCGAGAATAAAATAAAAAGTATCGATTGAAAGCAAATCGATTATACTTTAAATAAACGTGCGATGCTACCTTGTAGGCTAAAGGGACTACGTTGTGAATTATCTTATATCTGAAGAATGAAGCGACGAAATATAATTATTAGCAACACCAACTGATCAGATTACTAATAAACCACATAATATATACTGGCTAATCAAGTGGGTCGTAAGTATAGACTGAGCGCAACAATATATCTCCGTGTAAAGATTAAGTAACTGTTTTTAAACATTACATCAGTTTTCTGAACATCCTATATATTTCATTCGAACAACGATTCGATCGCATTGATAATGCGATACCTTAAAGCGATTGTTCATAACACTCCATTTGACGCAGTCGGCTAAAAGAATATATGAAGGTAACTTACTTTGAGAGCCTTTCGTAGCATAGTACCAAATTCGCAAAGTGCCATTTGGCGTTTCACGAAATGCTATTATTTTACTCGCAAAACACCAGTTTGTCAGAATACCAAAAACGCATAGTACCATTAAGCATAGTACCAAATTCGCAAAGTGCCATCTGGCGTTTCGCGAAATGTTATTTTTATACTCGCAAAACGCCAGTTTCTCAGAATACCAAGAACGCATAGTACCATTAAGCATAATCCCATTCGCAAAGTGAAATATAACCTTAGTACTTAGGGTTAAATTAGTGGTTATATGACGAGAAAATCTCACCCCCGTTTGATCAAGATGTTCGCCCACTGTAGAGAGCATGTGATAATCCTGCTCATTGCATTTTTAGAGGCTGCAATAATCGATTCTTCTTTCGACTTTCTTTAAGCCATTACTTTAATAAATACAAATTTAACGATTATAACAAGGTTTTAATTAAGTAGAAGTAGTATACAAACAAAATAAAAGTGGCATTAAACGGGAATATTTTTTATTAAGTTCATCTATAAGTACATATCCTATATGTATATTTATTAAACTTAAGACAAGAATATAACTTAGACAGAAAATTCTTTTAAGACGGTAAATATATAAGTGGTGACATTACTTCAGTAATTTAACCAAAATTAGCTTCCGGAGATAACTTATGCTTGAAATTTTGTTCTTCTTAAGTTTTTTCAAGTACTTCTCTTTCAACTTGTCAAATCCGATGTCTTTTCCGTTTTTTAGAAACGTTGTTTATAAATTGTATGATCGCTTGATCCCAGACCTTTGATTCTATGTTTTTCATTTTAACAATAAAGTCGTATAGACCAGGGTGCTTTGTGATCCTTGTATTTATTCGGTGGTTCCATCCTTCAATTGCGTTATTGGTACGATGACGCTTGTCTGCCACACTTAATACTTGTAATGGAATTTTTCTGCTAAGCCCTCAAAATAACGTTTGAAACGACGGTTGCACGGAGAATTTGGTGACATTTCCAAGATTAATTGCCAAGTCTCTTTTATACGGTCCGGTGGCAATAATGGCAAATTAGCAGCCAATCGAACCACTCTTCGGTTTTTCTTTGCACCAATACACTTGATCTCTTCTGCTTTATCCCATACTGCTTTGCTGTAGTGGTAATAACAACCGGATACACCGGCTTCTGGGAATACTGTTTGAACAGCCTTTATAACTGCTTGTTCATAGTCGCACTTATACTCATACATTTTAATGCCCAGCTTCGATTTCAGGATTTTGTTTTAAGTCGGCGGTGACCACTTTCCATCAGGTGGCCCGCTTGCCTGTTTATCGGCTGTGTAACATAAAAAAGGACGACTTTTTAACATGACTTTCACTTTACCTAGTCCACTTGTCATAACTGTGTCCCCATTAGCAATATTCACCTCCAACGCTTTTGAACACTGAAAGTCAAACATTGACCGCTTACTGTTGAACATATCGTCGCAGGAAAGGCAAATTTACTGAAGCTCCAAATGACCATTTCGAGAAAAAAACGTTTTCATATTATTTTTTTTCGTTTTTAATTCATAACTTCTTTCCCAGCACACGAATTTCGATGACGTCTAGGTAAACTTTTATTAATTTGTCATTTTCTATGTCCAGAAGTACAAACCATAATAATTGGACTGCTGGTTTGTGATAAAGTGGCGCTTGAGTAAAAATGACTTCAATTTACAGTAAAGCAAAATTTCATAACCGCCATTTGATTCAAATATTTATAGCAATCAAAATTACTTATAACTCTTACGTATAAAAATTGGAAAACGACAAATTTTCTGGAACTATAACAATAATGTAATGTTCGTAATCTTAAATTACTGAAAGGACTTTTACAAGTCTGGTTTCATCATGTCAAAACAACTTAAAAAGTGATCGGCTCATTATGTTGAATCACTAAAAATCCTTAAAGGTAGGTTATTGTTTTAGTTTTTTCGAGTAAAAAGACGTAAGAGATAATTACTTTTGTGTAATCACACCTTTAAAACTACTTATAACTTCAGTTAATACACAATAAGAGCTACTTAAATACTGTAGTGCCAAAATTAAAGTTAGTTGAACCATAAATAATAACGTATACTCCATTACTAATGTGTAAGAGTAAAGTCTTAATTGCTTATGATTATGAAAATTCCTATCTTTTTTTAATAATCTTACGTAAATTAGTAGGGCATTGAGATGGGCTTGAGCTGGGCTGCCTCCTCTGATAAGAGCTCAGCTCTTAAATTGGATAGATAGCTGGGCAAAGGCCTCCTATTTTAGTTAAGAGGGAAATAGTTTCGAGAAATAAATTAAAATACAGCTGTTAATTCGTATTTTTATTTATTACTAGCGGCCCGCCCCGGCTTCGCACGGGTACCACTACGGGTACACGGGTTACACACGACCGCTACGTAGGGAGCCGAGCGGCACTTTAAATTTTTAAATTCGTAATATCTTTTGAATGGAAAGTCCAATTTAAATAATTTAAAAACTATTTTATAGGTAGTTAAATGGTCTTGACCATAAAATAATTTATTTGGATAAGGATTAATATAAACACATAAATAGCATGGTTTGAATTTGGTTAGCATTTTCATTAATGTTTAAAATGAAAAAAGTTGTTGTAGTGACATAACTACAATAGTTGGACATATGCCACCGCGGAGTTTTTTGTAGACATTATGATGTTCTTCAATATTGTTGTACATTATTTTGTTCTATCGCTAATAGTTTCGGAAGCGCATTCGACGAAAGACATTTTAAGACTCATTTTTCTACACCTTCGGTTACATTGTTCAAATTTTACCAAGGATCCCTAATTTTTTTCAAAATGAAATGTAGCCTATGTCAAATTGGAAGAATGTAGCATTCTATTGGTGAAAGAATTTTTTAAATCGGCCCAGTACTTTTTGAGCCTATTCATTACAAACATACAAAAATAGGTACAAATCTTTCCTCTTTATAATATTAGTGTAGATAGATTATTTATTTATTATGAATTGTTTGGTTTTTACCTTTATTCTTATTATTAAGTAATTAACTTTATAATTTTACTACTTTAAAAGGAGTTACAAAAAGCCGTTTACCTCTTCGGCAAAAATAATAAACTTACATTGAGTAACAGAGCCTAACTTCTTTGGCAATAACAATTACTTAACAATATTTAGAATCTTAGAGATTGGTATCTAAGTACCTACCTATTACAAAAAATTATCAACTACTAAAATAAAAAAATGAGAATCAACGTTTCTTTCAGTCTTTGACATTTAAAAATAAAATAAAATAAATTTCTAATCAAAACTAATAATAAAATAGCAAAATGTGAGTTGGATCCATTTCAATCTTGGGCCAATACTTCATCTTCCTCGTCTGTTTCAGCCAAGCAGTTTTGAACTTCGGGATCATTATTCATACTTCGATATTCCGTATGATACACTGTTGGTATCACATTATTCCAGCACAATTTGTTCAGATCCGTGTATTTCTTTTGGCAAATGGGCAGCATCGCTTTGTAGCATGGTTTAAGCTGTAGGTTATTTTTCTTTACTATCTCGATGTGTTCTGTTTGTGCATCCGGATTCATAGAGCATTTTACAAAAGCCATATTTGCCACCGATTTCTTAAATGTTACTGTCCTTAGTTTGCTAATTTTTCCGGTTAAATTACCTTTGAAATATTTTTCAGCAACTGTGTCATTTGTTAAAATCAGCATAATTAAGGACCTCTACTTCATATGGTCTTGGTGACTTCCTAGACATAGTAAAAATTGTGCTCCACTGTGACGGTGCCCACACTATAATGCCTCTTAAGCTTTTATCTATAATGGAGTGCATAGAGTCGACCGGCATATAGGTATGCCCCGGGAGCAAATAATTTATTTGAATTGATAGAAGAGTGTTACACTTCTTAAGTATTTCATTTAAACATGTTAATACTATCTTATTTTTATTTTGTCCCGGACATGAGTCCCAATATAGTAATAAATGTTTCACTGTACCCCTTAGATCCACATAATTGATGTACTTCTCTAAAATTGATGATATCTCATTGGCACCCCTTTTTCCATTATTTTCTGACCATGTGTAGCAGGACCCGTTTCTAGTGCCTGATTCATAGAATGTTAAATTATAGACAGCTACTTTGCGCGAATAATACAGCATCATGTTTTCACCGTGGGGCGTGTTCAACACCTTTTGAAGGTCAAATGATGCGCATAAAACACAACACTGTTGTCTTTATTATGAATACTTTGATGTGCTTTAAACCTTTCAGCAGATTCTTCTTTGTCAATTAAGTGTTTCCGTTTTTCTTCTTCATCAAAACTCTCATTATGCTCATATTGTGTACATTTCAGACACTTATCTTTGCGGGGGAAATGGAATCTAATGTTAAATTCAGTGTTGAATATTTTTTTGAAAAGTTTTTCTCCAGTAGGCGTTGCCATTTGCAAGCTGAGTCTCTTTATAAATTCTATACAAATTTGAAATATTACGAAATTCTGTTGGCAAATATGTTCTTGTGCTATTTTTCCTGCAGTAGTGTGAAGGCAAAGCTGGTAATTCCTTTATGTGTGTTCGTACCTTTTCGGTAACTAAATTTGGGGTTTTATTTTGGGGTTCGTGTTTTCCACGCATATCTTCTTTTGCACTACCAAATGATGCGTTGTTTACTGTATTGTACAATGTTTTTTGCTTGAGATGTGTGATAGTGTAGATAGTGTACAAGTCAAAAATTGTTGACACACTTGGGCTTGCCCTTCACCATCGTTAATAAAGTAATTAAAAGTTTTGGTACGCTTAGCCGTATCTGCTCGCTTTCTTTTTACACCCATCTTTTTAGAATGGCTTACCAACCAGTCTTTACGTCTTTCAGACGATAAACCCCAAAAATGTAAAAATATCGCTTTTCTCTTTTCATCAGTTATTTCGTAACATGCGTTAGAGCAATTTTGTGGATTACAGGGATTTTGTTTCATTTCTTTGGCTGGAATAACTTTTCCTTTAGAATTTACATACGCATGCCCGGAATCTTTTTTTGCTTTGTTTTCTTTTCTTTTGTTCTTCTGTTTCTTCTTTTCTCTACCCTCAACTTCAGAAACTTCATTCTCCTCTTCTTGAACCTTCGATTTCGTAGTCTTCTTAGATCTCTTATTTATCTTCTTTGATGTCTTACTTTTCTTAGTTTTCTTCGTACCATCGGATACCGATCCAGATCCAGATGATGAATGTTCCCATGACGAAGAACTCCATACAAAATCTTCATGATCTGACAAAAAGTCTACGTACTTCTCTCTTGTTTGTTGTCTCAACCGCTTATTTTTTACGTATTCATCATGATCATTTTTTGTAACATTTTCATGCTTCTCTTGGTTACTATCTTTATCATTGTCAGTTTTTATCTCTTCTTTTTCATCTCCACTTATCTTATTATCCAAATTGGCGTTTTCGCTTATATGCGCTTCATTTTGCACTTCATTTATTTCAGGTATTTTCTTATCTTTACGAATCTCTCCTTCATAGCTTTTTTGGTCTTCCTGTATTTCAGCGGTTACTTTTTCATTTTCCTGTAAATTAATATCTATTTCTTTGAAATCTTCCATGCATTTAAGATCTATGTTGTTGTTGTGCTCCACCTTGTTTCGAAGACATAACAATATGCCGTCTGTAGCATCATTTTCAGATTCTATATTTTCATTAGTAACTTTTACAATTTCTCCTTTGCTTTCTTCTGTCTCGAAAAACTGCTTACTATCACATCGCTTCAGTATGTTGTCTGGTACTATCTCAGGTGTTTCAGTGTTGTAATCTTCCATTATAATTTTACTGTCAGTTCAGGTAGTTTAGATTCAATTTGTACCAATTCTGATTCCGTGTTCATCTCTTCAATGTGTTCTCGTCGGATTTGTTCACAAGCCTCCTCAATTTCGTGTTGTCGTTCAATTTCTCTGAAAATGTCTAATTCTTTTTGTATTGCTTTTTCTGTAAGATTTTGTTCCTGGTATGGTTCTTTTATGTCATCTGTCAAATCGCAAACTGTAAAATCAATGCATGGTGGTTCAGCTTCTGTATTTGCACTGCGCATAACAACTGGTTTTGGTATCGATAGTTCCTTGTTCAAATTATTTGATTTGTACTTCTGTCTTTTTTTTTTTAGGTGTTTTAAATATCAGTCTTTTAGCTACTGCTGGCTTTGAGACTGTTTCCATCAGTGGTGTCTTTGATGTTCCAGCTACAGGTTCCTGTTCATCAATTTCTCCTTTGCTTTCTTCTGTCTCGAAAAACTGCTTACTATCACATCGCTTCAGTATGTTGTCTGGTACTATCACAGGTGTTTCAGTGTTGTAATCTTCCATTATAATTTTACTGTCTGTCAGTTCAGGTTGTTTAGATTTAATTTGTACAAATTTTGATCCCGTGTTCATCTCTTCAATGTGTTCTCGTCGGATTTGTTCACAAGCCTCCTCAATTTCGTGTTGTCGTTCAATTTCCCTGAAAATGTCTAATTCTTTTTGTATTGCTTTTTCTGTAAGATTTTGTTCCTGGTATGGTTCTTTTGTGTCAGCTGTCAAATCGCAAACTGTAAAATCAATGCATGGTGGTTCAGCTTCTGCATTTGCACTGTGCATAACAACTGGTTTTGGTATCGGTAGTTCCTTGTTCAAGTTATTTGATTTGTGCTTCTGTCTTTTTTTTTTAGGTGTTTTAAATATCAGTCTTTTAGCTACTGCTGGCTTTGAGACTGTTTCCATCAGTGGTGTCTTTGATGTTCCAGCTACAGGTTCCTGTTCATTCTTCAGTCTTGCTGCGTCCCTTTTTTAAAAACTCTGTTTCTTACTTTCCATTATGAGCTGAAAAAATACAAAGGAATAGTAAGTCTCATTTAAATTAAAAAAACGTTTAATATACCATCTAGTTTTTTATATAAAGAATGGGTAAAGTCTTGGACAGCTTCCTTGAAGACTGGCTGGATTGTTCACTAGATCGTAAAGAGTGGATGAATTTAGGGGAGACCTTGGCCCAGCAGTGGGATATTATAGGTTAAAAAATACGTCTTGACCGCAATTTTGCCCAAAGAAATCAACTGAGGTCGGCAACGACCACACGGTCAGTTTTGTAAATGGGGTGGTACTACTTCCCGGCCGACACCACAAGGTAACAAGCCATTCTCAACCGAAACCAACATTACACACTCTTCAAAAATAAACTTAACATTAGCCGGCTAATCTTAAGTTAACCTTCACACCTATCCGTAACATAATTATACAACAAAAACGTGGTTTGCATCCCCGCGAATTCATAATTATTGTAATGCATAATTATTTTATAATAAAATCGGCATCAGTTTTTTTATGTATGTAGGTATCTAGAGATTTAATATGAGAAAGTGCAAGTTTCATAAAAGTCGGTTAAGTAAATAATTTATACTATTTTACTCAAGCTAGATTGCTGGCTAAAATATCCGACACAAATTGGGAACTTATGGCTCGCGCCGAATATCTACCGTGCTGGTCTAGACCTGACAAACCTGTTAAAAACTATCTAGTATTCTAAATGCTTCTACCTTGCTCAATCTAAACCAATAACGTACATACTCGTACCTATAGGTATACACAAAAACAGAACCAGCGTCAAATGACAATTCGGCATATTTCATAAACTATTAGGTATTTAGGTACTTACCGAAGGTGACTTTACTAATAATTATTACTTCTTATGTAAATTATTATAATTTTCATACCAATAAATAGCTAACTTACCGATTGAGGAGTCCGTTATTGCATTATTATCACCAACATTCCCTTGTTTTCTCGATCTATTTAAGCGGCAACAAATACCGACACACGTGTACTCTCAGTGGCTCTGTCGAGCAGACTGACTGCTACGCGGCGTACGCGCGGGTTATAATCAGGTTTTGCAGTATTGTAGCTCCATATTTTTTACTTTAGCGACGTAAATGACGTATTGACCAGCTTTCTATTTTTACTTCTATAACTTTTGCTAAAATATTACTTCACAGTAAAGATACTGAAAGTCAAAAACTTGCTCAATAACAGTAAGGCAAAATTACTTATACGCCACGTCCTGCATAAAAATGGAAAGACTAATATTCTTACAAGCCTAACCTATTATAAATACTTCAATTCAAAATTACTTATACCAACTTTTATGTTTGTTTCGAGTAGTCCAAAACAGCTTATAAAATATTAGCTTTTAAATTGCCGGATGCCAAATTTACTTAAAATTTATTTGTAATTTATTGCAGGAAAACAAAATTAAGGTGACAGGCACGAATAAAATGCCAAAAAAGTGTCGCTTAAGGACTCTGGCTGATGAACAATCCCCTTTTTTTCCATTTACTCAAACGCCAAAATAGTGATCGTATCGCTATGGGACCCAGACTGATCGACGCAGAAAAAAACGCTGATTCCGAATATCTATATAACTCAATATGCCTATTTTGGCGCTTCAGTAATTCTGCCTTTCTTGTCTGCCTTGATTTGTCGCACCATAGTATATATACCTACCAAATATCACTCCGCATTATCACTGACAATGCTGTCAACAATGACTTGTCCTTGGACGGAGCAGTGGTCTTGATACTATAACTCTTTAGGTTCTGCGGACAATCTTTCTTTATATGCCCAGCCTTTTTACAGGGAAAACATTTGAATAATTTCTTTGCCGCTAAAGCGTTGATGTCGGAGTGATCAACTTTTTCTTCACGCCGCTGCTGCTCCTGCAATAGCTTCGTTTTAATCATTTCACTGGAGTACCTAGCTAGAATTTTCTAGGGCCATGATCAGTGGGTCATAGTCATTTGTTAAGCCACTTAACATTATTACAGCTATAAACACATCGTCTAGCTTTGAACCGATATCATCTAGCTGCTGCCCAAGTTCCGTAATCCGTGATAGGTATGCATGCTTGCATGCTCTCCGCTTCACTCAATTTCACGCCAAGCGGTGATCTTAGCAAACCCAGACGTCGACAAAGTCCTTTGTCTTTGTATGCACGCTGCAGATTAGTCCAAGCTTCGAATGGTGTCTTCGCATTGCGTACATGTATTAAAGCTGTATATCCTACAGACAAGCAAATTTTCGCCAAAGCCTTCTGTTTTTTTCTTTCATCCGGTTGCGAACTCTGCGGTTTCGATGCATTTGTTAGATATGAGGTATTTTAGTATATTTTAATTGGTATTAAATATCGTGATTAATAATAATTAATACTTCAAAATACTTTTGTAAACATTTTACCAACTTCAGAACGAACTTCGTACTTTTTCGAAGCTCCATACCCACTTATCCTGCCACTTTCTACCTCTCGTATAGCTTCTTTTAGTTTCTCCTTTGAATACGACCCTCTGTCCGTTTTTCGTTTATATTTTTCCATAGCTTAAAACATAATACTTCGTAAAATCATGGGCAGGTAAGATACTTAACTATTTAATACATACTTATGTTTTAACTAATGTTTACAAGTCCATCATCTGTCAACTTACCCTACTCCCTATACATTGCCCCTACCCTACCCGTACCCTATCCTACCCCTACCTCATCCGCTAAATCCTGGATCATAGTCAAGGCGGACCTCGGGCCCTCGTTCGCGAGAGCACAACCGGGACATTAACGCCAATATGGTTAATGATTATATATATATATATATATATATTATTTTATAAAACTACCTATTTTGACATAAAGGTAATAAAGGATGATTTTTTTGCTGGTATCTTTTTGGCAACACTATGTTTGACAGATCACGCGTGAATCGTGTCTTGTGTCATTGTCAAACTTGTTCAGTTTGGTCTATAATTTAACCATGAATCGACTTACGAACGAACAACGCTTGCAAATTATTGAATTTTATTATCAAAATGCATGCTCGGTTAAGAGAGTGCATCGCGCACTTCTTCCAATTTATGGGCAGTTTGGTCGGCCTACTGAGGCAGCTATTCGGAAGCTTGTGACTAAATTTCGAACCCAGTTTACATTATTGGACATTAAACCACGAACACGCATACGTAGAGTGAGGACCGAAGAAAATATTGCGGCTGTATCCGCCAGTGTTAGTGATGACCGTGAAATGTCGATTCGCCGCCGTTCGCAGCAATTGGGCCTCTGTTACTCCACTACGTGGAAAATTTTGCGAAAGGATTTGGGTGTAAAACCTTACAAGATACAGCTGGTGCAAGAATTGAAGCCACACGACCTCCCACAACGTCTAACATTTGGTGAATGGGCATTGGCAAAGTTGGAGGAAGATCCACTTTTTTATCGAAAAATTGTGTTCAGCGACGAAGCTCATTTCTGGTTGAGTGGATATGTCAATAAGCATAATTGCCGCATCTGGAGTGAAGACCAGCCAGAAGCATTGCAAGAGCTACCACTGCATCCCGAAAAATGTACTGTTTGGTGTGGATTATGGGCCGGTGGCATCATCGGGCCGTACTTTTTCAAAGACGACAATGGCCGAAACGTTACTGTGAATGGCGAGCGCTACCGTGTGATGATTGGCGATTTTTTTTTGCCCAAAATGGAAGAATTGGACATGCCTGACATGTGGTTTCAACAAGACGGTGCCACATGCCACACGGCACGCGAAACAATGGCCCAATTGAGAGCCGCCTTCGGTGAACAGTTTATCTCACGTTTTGGGCCCGTCAATTGGCCGCCTAGATCGTGTGATCTAACGCCTTTGGACTATTTCTTGTGGGGCCATGTTAAGGCTCATGTCTACAGGGATAAACCAGCAACGATTGACGCACTGGGAGCCAATATTGAAGCATTTATTCGTGATATACCGGCTGATATGTTGGAGAGAGTGTGCCGAAATTGGGCCTTGCGAATGGGCCATCTAAACCGGAGCCGCGGCCAGCATTTGCATGAAATCATCTTCAAACATTAAATTATATTGATCGTTCTATCGATTCCAATAAAGATTTCATCAAATTTTTAATTTTTTTTGTGTTTTTTTTGAAAATCAAATCCTATACCTCTTAAAAAATCACCCGTTAATACTTCTGAGAACGGCGAAGATCGGCATATGCTGATCTTGTCCTCCAAATTCTAGACGGACTTCCCCACTACTACATTTTGAGGTTAGATTTTTTTCTCCAATAATAAGTTCGTGAAAAATGTGTTTAATTGTATTCCAATATGATAATTATATCAATACGTTAATACAGAATAAACTTACTTACATGTATCTAGGAAAAAATCCCAACAAACACTTCTTACGTATTTTTTTCAGGAACGTGGTGTACCTTGAATGATAGTTGCCAACTGAACTAAATTCAAAAAGCCGTTTTTTCTTTTTGTGCGACACGTACCGCCATCTGTATCACTTTATTAGAACTGAATTAGATTTGTTTTTTCTTCGATTGTGTTGCCATCCTCGTAATTGCCCAGAATTCTTGGTAATCCTTGCTAGACGGTCCTACCCGATAGACGATCTTCGCCACATTGACCTTACTAATACTTATAATGGTTTTTAGTATTTTCATAGGCCATTCAAAAATATCAAAATAATTAAAATTGAATGAAAAATTCATCTCAAAGTCATCAAAACACTCCGAAATTTAGCCTACATAATGAAAACCTCTCTAAAAAAGCAAAATCTACCTTCCATTTCATATTATGCAGACATAATATATTTTGTTTCTTTAACTGTAAAACTTTAAATTAGTTTGCGATTAATTTACTTAACATCACTGTTGTTGAATGTACTTAAACTTCATTTTCCTTATCGAGACTATTTCAGGACTCTATTGACTAATGGTTCAGTGTTTAATCCGTCAGTGCTCAAAACAGGACTGCTCCCAATTTCAAGCTGTGATGACGGGTAAAATGAAAAACATTCGCCCTCGAGTTGAAACCTTTTGCGCCTGTTGTGGAAAAGGATTGTGAGTACTTTACACCTCTTTGATGACAACTTTGAACTCAAAAGGATGATATGAAGTGACAATTTAGGTTAAAGGGATGTTTTATACACTTTCAGAGTCCTGCAACGTCTTGAAAAGCTTAGGCCCAAATCGCTGACAAATACAACACCTGTCGAGTCACCAAGGGAACAACAAAGACGCAAGAGCACTTAAGATATTTACCATCAGACCCACATATATCAGAATAATATTACATTTTACAACGTTTAGTTTTAATTCTATGTCCCAATTTAAAATATGACATCATTGAACCGGAATATATTACGATAATAATCATTTTCTTATTCACTGTACAATTTGTTCTTATAAATACAATCTATAATGTAATCAAATAACGTTTGTTGTGTTAAAAATGTGCATCAAGTCAGTGATGTTATGTGTTGTACTTATACACGTATTCCCCACGGAACAAAAATTCTTCAAAGGTCACTTAACGTGTTTCTTCACAGCCAACTATTTGTAATTTAATATCGTGAAATGAAAAATGTCAAAACTATTAAAATCAATATTTATAATGACTGCAAATGCAAATATTTCCTAATTAGCACCAGAACACGGGCTTAGAGAAAAAGAATAATAAAACAAGACATAGTGAGATCATTATTTATTTTTATCTTACAAATACCTTATCGATAGAACTATTGTGTAGGGTTGTAAAAATAGTCCGGCACTTTCAGAAATAAACTCGTTTGCAATTTCGCTGACTCAATCTTCATATTTTCAATCATCTTGACCGCTCTGTTTATCTTATCTTCGGCATTTTTTATCTCTTGCAGCGTTTTGCACCTTATGGAGCAGGTGGATCAGTATTGGAACAGGTGGAGTACCGCAATCGAAAGTTAGAAAAATCTTAGTTCAGGATTTTGATCACTAGTTTAATTCATTCCCAAGAAAGCTATTTACTTTTAAATTTACAGACCATTGATTTTATTATAACATCCAATAAATTACCCATTAAAGCTGTATGAAAATTCACTATACATAGTAATTTTTCTGAATAATAATAATATCGATCCGCACAGAGTTATGTAACACTAAAGACGTTTTTCAGTATTTTTCAAAGTGAGATAGAAAAAGATTTTGGAAAGTATTCAATTTAACGTGAAACATATTCCATACTGTTTCGTGCGTAGTCCTGTCGAATGGTTCCACTCGAATCATGGCCAGATTTATTACAGCAATCTGTCATACTATTTGCAGACTAAGTGACAGCAATGAGCTCAATTGTAAAATATTTTAGAAAGTATTTAATTTAACGTGAAACATATTCCATACTGTTTCGTGCGTAGTCCTGTCGAATGGTTCCACTCGAATCATGGCCAGATTTATTACAGCAATTTGTCATACTATTTGCAGACTAAGTGACAGCAATGAGCTCAATTGTAAAAGATTTTAGAAAGTATTCAATTTAACGTGAAACATATTCCATACTGTTTCGTGCGTAGTCCTGTCGAATGGTTCCACTCGAATCATGGCCAGATTTATTACAGCAATCTGTCATACTATTTGCAGACTAAGTGACAGCAATGAGCTCAATTGTGACCTGTGGTCGACGTCTCCTTCGATTGATTGTTTCTCCCTCATTCATTGAATATTAACGCCTACTAGGGTTGGCTCTGCTTCATGTAATTATGTTGTAATTTCATAGTGATTTTGCAGTGATAAAAATCTTATGCCAACAGAAGCTGATAAGACAGAAGAATTATGCTTATGCCAACAGAAGCTGAGAATTATACTGGGTAAGTATAATTTATAATTAATAATTACTGTCACTTTCATTACTTTTGTATAAGGACTTAATGAAAATGCATCTAGCAAATGATAGCCCTGAAATATAGAACAATTAAAGCAAATTGACGCCTCAATTCAAAACCACTTCAACTGGTGGTATAAAACTCTGCAATGCAGTTTACTATTGAATCGCAGTCATCTGTCTCTCAAGGGATACCGTATCGCAAACAAAAATCCCAATGTTCATAGACGGACAGTATCACTACATCGCCATCATTCCCAAAGAATGGGAAGATGAGAAGCAACTGAAACGAGAAAAAGCTATGGCCGATAGCTGCTTAAACCACCGGAAAATAACAAACTGCATCCATGGGGCTGTCACTGAAATTTCATCGGTTTCAACAAAACTAGAATATTTCGACGCGAAGCTCTGGTTCAAGAAAATCAGTGACAAATCTTCAATGCCAAACTCCGAATCTTATTTCAAGATGCTTCTAAAACTGAACGACTGAAAATGTAAGTTCAATATTTTATTTTTATTTTTGACAACCCTGAGTGTTCATGCAATTCAAATGCAACATCTCAGAATAATACATCAAAAGTATCACTCTGTAGCACTTGTTACGTCACTAACTAACGAAGTGCGTCCAATTGTTTTTGCAAATGAAGTAATACCCTTTTTATTTGTTTCAGATCTGGGGTCCAAAAATATACATTTTAGGGAAGTATCTTTCACATAGGCTTAAGCTTTGTTGTAACATATAATTAGTTTAAAATATATATATATTTTTTAATTATGTTGTATCATTTGACTGTTTTTGGTGTTTCATAAGTAGAAAGTATTTTTAAATCAAGATATTTCTCTTCAAATTTTGTGTAATAAATTCGCTCAAAGAAACTGGAGTGATCGACAGTTCATTGTAGCGTGATAAGCAATCAATCAACGTCAATTATAGCAAGTGTAGGTGATTTATCGAAGACCTGAGTGTCAACTGCGGCTATTTATACCGCATATGAATAATCTTTGTTCTTAGACTTCAAAACTGTCAATATAAACAATTAACTATCTGTGATGACTTTATTTCTGTTCTAGAAGTAGAGTAGCGAACACATATAGTGCTACAATTGACTTTTACAAGGGACGTTTGATAAGTGAAAATAAAAAACAAAATTTGTGGTTAGTAAAATATTTAATGACTACATGTTAACATCTAACGTGCCAAAAATAGTGTTGAGTATTGTGAACAATCACTTTTTGTGGTTACGTATGGCCACATATTTGTCAAGAGTTTTTGTAGTTTCGTGGACAGACTTCTGCAGATTTTCAAGCAGCTCCTTCTCCTTATCTCGACGCGATTCGACTTTTTGACTCGAAGATGAAATCTTATCCAAGATCGCTGTCACTGGAGTGATTCAGCCACGCGAAGTAATCACTGAAAAATAGCTCGCTTTCAGCGGAAATCGCCAACTGTCTTGATCAGCACGAAGGAACGTGACGTGTTACTTAGACAATACCAAATGTCAATAATGACTAAGATAAACTAGTCTGCTTGAGCCTCGATGCTGCCGATGCCTCGTTTAAATAGCAATCAAGACTGACAAATCGTTGTGATACACTTACACTCTAACTACGTTCAATCAAACAAGTCTACGATTGTCAATTGAATATCATCATCTCAAGTGTCCTGAAAATATTCATGAAAAGGCCTTGATTGAATCGCATCTTAAGACAACGTAAGGTTGCTACAAAATTCTAAACAAAAGTACTGGCAGATTTTGATAAGATATGTTGAAGAAGCATTTTTGCTTGGTCCCTAATTCATGGGACAAGTATCCCTCTGAATTCATAGGGTTGGTTCTTCATCAGAAGACTAACAAGATAGAAGGAACAAGGATTCAGATTGATAATACGCGTGCCATACTTCGCATACACAATAAACAAATTTGGTTAAAAAATTAAAGAGACATTCGACGAAAACCTAAGCCCAAAAAATATATAGGAGTCTTCATGCCATGTATTAAAACCACTGAATCGTGAGTAAAAACTCTTTTGATTGTTTTTAACTGATATTCCGCAGTAAGACAATGTAGCGATGTTTCCTTTGTTGCAGCCGAAATCCTTGCTGTCGATACATATATAGGATTTAGACGTAGCTTAATTAGTTGCAGTTCATACCAATAATCACTATTATTCAAAATCTTATACAGAAATCATAAAAGGATACAAAGGAACAGTTTAATCAAAGTTGATTGCTGATCAATTATCTCGATGACCATTGAGGGTTTATAAGGAATCGAATTCACTGGCTGGCCATCAGTCACCAACTTGCTATTAGAGAGACTGCATCAAAATGTCTAAGCACATTTGTCTGGTTCCAAAAGAATGGTTCAACTATTACACACCCGACGTTTTGGAAGTGATTCTCAAGCAAAACATCTCTTGCGATTTGGTAAGCAAGAAAGTTGAAGGAGCAAGGATCAACGTGAATGGTGTAACAGCCCAATTACGCTATCATCATGACCATCCATGGCTACGGAAGGAACAGGACAAGAGGACCATACCAAATTGTAAAGAGTATTCTGGTGTTTACATGTCCTGCAATCGCTGTCGACATCCGTAAGTACAACAGTAACTTCTTAATCGATTCTTTGATAGGTAATCTTATAGTTTTGTGTTGAGTTGAATGTATTACTATGGTAACTTACTTGTGATAGCAGAAATTCATGTTTATAACTATTCAAAAATTGAGTGACGAGGTCTGACCAAAGTCTGGTCTAGTAACAATCTTTGATTGAAACGTCTCAAGTACCACTATCGCCAATTTAAGACTAATTTACTCAAGAGCTTTTGATTTATGAAGACCATGACTGTTTTGATGACATCTCTTGGCAACTGAATTTTTAACATGGTACATCAACATTCTGCTGTCCATGTCAATGGTTGGTGGAGAAATGCTTATTCATTACTACAAACAGAAAGTACATTGAAAGGTTTGTACCATAGTAAAATAAGTCAGTATGAACAGATCCTATAAAACGCTAACCATTGCTGAGCAATACAGAAAGAAAATCAAGTGCGTAAACTTTATCCAAACACAATCCTAAAGAGAAAAAATGGATGTTGATGGAAATGCAGTAATTGTCCCTGCGGCCACGAAGAGAAACATAATAGTTGACCCCGACAACGGCGATGAGCTCCCTGACCCAAAAAGGCCCAAGATACAACTGGATGAGAGTAAGAAGAACAAATGCCTTACAGCCATGGTGTTGGGATTTACAGATATTTTCAACACGTTTTTCGTACCCAAGAAGCCAGAAACAGACGCAGAGGCTATAGCAGCAGGAATAAGAGCAGCAGCCATGTGCAGTCTAACCGTTTCCAACCAAGTAACTAACATTCTGTTTACTGTGCACAACATCTGTCGGCAAAGGGCCCTAGGGAAAACAGACACAAATGTGTTAAAGAAATCAGCAACAACGGATTTCACAATATCTTTCCTAGGGTCAGAATATCACAAGACTAGGGAAGACCTGATAAAAGTGTGGGAAAACTCTGTCAAAAAAGCCTCACTAGAATATAAGGCCTATGATCAGAAAAATGAAGAAAACTGGTACGGAACATTTGGTCCTTACATTGACTTCTTCTGCGGCTTTTCGCTACGGATGAAGGAGCTGAGGATTGGGCACGATAAAATGCCTCAAACGAAGACTAACGGACTTCTAAAAGAATTCCACGTGAAGAAGTACGGGCTGAATGGGGCCCATCATGTTTTATTAGAGGGGAGCACATTTCCTCCGGAAAAGCGGTCTTCTATGGCTCAAAGTGTAGGTCCGATGACAGCATTCTTGAGCATGCTAAGATCAGATGGGATTTATAGACAGAAGTGGGAGGCCGCAACTAAGAGAGCGCTCGCACATATTCCTATCATAGATGATATTATAAATATTACCAAAACCCAACATAAAACATCGGACATCGCTACAACAGTTGGCCTCCTTGCTGAGATAATCTTGATAACAACCTCCAGACAGGCCACCAGGATGTTTTTCCCCTTAGTGATGTTCGTAAATGCTTACGAGGCACATAAGAAGATAAATAAGTTTATTTTGTTTCAGAAACCGGCCAACCTACTTATACTAAGTTAGTATATCTGAGACCAATTGGAAACAGTGCCATAAATTATAGACTTTTTAGTATACACGTACTTTATTAATATATTATTTAAAGCTATGTTATGTTTGACTTAATGCTATTAAACAAAATTTAGCATTAAAAACATTTGTACCAAGAGGAATGCATAAATCAATCGCTCATAGAAACTGGAGTAATCGACAGTTCATTGTAGCGTGATAAACAATCAATCAACGTCAATTATAGCAAGTGTAGGTGATAAATCGAAGACCTGCTCTCAGGTCTTCATATGCGGTATAAATAGCCGCAGTTGACTCTTCAACTGCGGCTATTTATACCGCATATGAATAATCTTTGTTCTTAGACATCAAAACTGTCAATATAAACAATTAACTATCTGTGATGACTTTATTTCTGTTCTAGAAGTAGAATAGTGAACACATATAGTGCTACAATTGACTTTTACAAGGGACGTTTAATAAGTGAAAATAAAAAACAAGATTTGTGGTTAGTAAAATATTTAATGACTACATGTTAAAATCTAACGTGCCAAAAATAGTGTTGAGTATTGTGAACAATCACTTTTTGTGGTTACGTATGGCCACATATTTGTCAAGAGTTTTTGCAGTTTCGTGGACAGACTTCTGCAGTTTTTCAAGCAGCTCCTTCTCCTTATCTCGACGCGATTCGTCTTTTTGACTCGAAGATTTTCCGGAGCTCGAAGAACAAGGCGCTGCACCACTTACTTCAGTTATAGTCACGTAAGGGTTGGAAGCGAAGCTACTTCCAGATGACATTGATGATGTCGAGTCTGATTTAGAAAGCTCACTGTACTGGTGTTTGGTAGGGCTCAAATTTTTTAAGGATTTGATGAAGCCGGAGATTTTCTTATCAGACGCCTTCTTGAAAGTTGCCGTGCGATCAGTCATTGCGGTTGTTCAAGCAGGGACTTGTTTGCAAGCTGAAATCTTATCCAAGATCGCTGTCACTGGAGTGATTATGCCACGCGAAGTAATCACTGAAAAATAGCTCGCTTTCAGCGGAAATCGCCAACTGTCTTGATCAGCACGAAGGAACGTGACGGGTTACTTAGACAATATCAAATGTTAATAATGACTAATATAAACTAGTCTGCTTGAGAGCCGATGCCTTGTTTAAATAGCAATCAAGACTGACAAATCGTTGTGATACACTTACACTCTAACTACAATCAATCAAACAAGTCTACGATTGTCAATTGAATATCATCATCTTAAGTGTCCTGAAAATATTCATGAGAAGGCCTTGATTGAATCGCATCTTAAGACAACGTAAGGTTGCTACAAAATTCTAAACAAAAGTACTGGCAGATATTGATAAGATATGTTGAAGAAACATTTTTGCTTGGTCCCTAATTCATGGGACAAGTATCCCTCGGAATTCATAGGGTTGGTTCTTCATAGTGAAATTCATGCTTACTATCAGAAGACTAACAAGATAGAAGGAACAAGGATTCAGATTGATAATACGCGTGCCATTCTTCGCATACATAATAAACAAATTTGGTTAAAAAATGAAAGAGACACTCGACGAAAACCTGAGCCCAAAAATATATAGGAGTCTTAATGCCTTGTATTAAAACCACTGAATCGTGGGTAAAAACTCTTTTGATTGTTTTTAACTGATATTCCGTAGTAAGACAATGTAGCGATGTTTCCTTTGTTGCAGCCGGAAACCTTGCTGTCGATACATCTAGGATTTAGACGAATAGCGTAATTAGTTATACTTCATACCCATAATCACTATTATTCAAAATCTTATACAGAAATCATAAAACGATTCAAAGGAACAGTTCAATCAAAGTTGATTGCTGATCAATTATCTCGATAACCATCGAAGGTTTATAAGGAATCGAATTCACTGGCTGCCCATCAGTCACCAACTTGCAATTAGAGAGACTACATCAAAATGTCTACGCACATTTGTCTGGTTCCAAAAGAATGGTTCAACTATTACACACCCGACGTTTTGGAAGTGATTCTCAAGCAAAACATCTCTTGCGATTTGGTAAGCAAGAAAATTGAAGGAGCAAGGATCAACGTGAATGGTGTAACTGCCCAATTACGCTATCATCATGACCATCCATGGCTACGGAAGGAACAGGACAAGAGGACCATACCAAATTGTAAAGAGTATTCTGGTGTTTACATGTCCTGCAATCGCTGTCGACACCCGTAAGTACAACAGTAACTTCTTAATCGATTCTTTGATAGGTAATCTCATAGTTTTGTGTTGAGTTGAATGTATTAATATGGTAACTTACTTGTGATAGCAGAAATTCATGTTTAGAACTAGTCAAAATTGAGTGACGAGGTCTGACCAAAGTCTGGTCCAGTAACAATCTTTGATTGAAACGTCTCAAGTACCACTATCGCCAATTGAAGACTAATTTACTCAAGAGCTTTTGATTTATGAAGTCCATGACTGTTTTGATGACATCTCTTGGCAACTGAATTTTTAGCATGGTACATCAACATTCTGCTGGGTACCATGTCAATTGTTGTTGGAGAAATGCTTATTGATTACTACAAACAGAAAGTACATTGAAAGGTTTGTACCATAGTAAAATAAGTTTATTTTGTTTCAGAAACCGGCCAACCTACTTATACTAAGTTAGTATATCTGAGACCAATTGGAAACAGTGCCATAAATTATAGACTTTTTAGTATACACTTACTTTATTAATAAATTATTTAAATCTATGTTATGTTTGACTTAATGCTATTAAACAAAATTTGTACAAAGAGGAATGCATAAATCATATCTCAATTAACAGATTGGCGACTTTTTGAACAATCATTACAATTATGATACCTCTGGCTGTTTCAATTGATGAAATTGAACTTACAATTCGTTTCCAAGAGCTTTCAAGTATCAATCATCAATATGTTAGCCTCTTTTTAGTTTTACAACTGTATTGACTACATTGTATGGTTTTTATTTTTTCTAACCAAATACATCGATGTGGTTAGAAACCACATGTTGTTTTCTATAAATACATTTTTCACGTCATGGATGCTTTTTTCCTTAACTCAATAAAACAAAATAGAATTCAATTTACAGAACATTAAATACTTATTTTATAAACTATTTTGATTAGAATCCTAGACCTCTAAGTGATGTGTTTGAAATAATTCACAAGCACATCACTTAGAGGTCTCAGACTCCGACCAAATTGCCTACTCGTAAATGGTAGGCAGATGACAAATTCGTTTCAGCCGTTGTTTAACTCGATTATCAATTTTTGCGGGCAGGTGTACGCAACTGGAATGGAACTCAAATACTTGTTCTTCAGTTCCTGAAAGTTGGTGCTGTTCAGCTGGTTGGCCAACTTGCTGTACTCTTCGAAGTTTTCGATACTTTGGTTCACTTGGCACACGCCCTTCCCGAATTTGAAGCAGGTGGTTGGCACCGTGTCGAGTTGCTTGTACTTTTTTGGGTAGATCAGCGGACAGCAGGGAATCTTTGACTCTATGCACTGAAAGATAAAAAATAAATATTATATACACTGTAAACGGTCAAGCACTTCGTATCTGTTAGTAAATACACTTACTGGCTTTCCCAACGGTAGACAGACGTTTTGTTTTTGCGTACTTGGTGGAGCTTTGATGATGTATCGTAGGGTTCCGGACACTACCATAACCACCGTAATGGGAATCAAGATCACGTTGATTATTGCAACCATCATCCAGGATTTCGTCTGTAAAAATTGATAGCAATTAGCACAGGGAATCATTCTACTGCTTCTAGTAATCACATGTAACAAGGACGTACAAATTGTTAACTTACGTCCGACGCAAGAGCGAATATCCCTGAACAGACGTCGCAACATCTGCTTCAAGATCCAAAGGGAAAGTAAATCTCTGAAGCAATCGCCGCTATTTATATGAAATCTTCCTTAGGGGTTGACGTCATGCGTAATGAGTTATTTATTTTCTTCTTGGAAACAAGAAAAATTGAAAGATAATTATTAAGCTTATGTACCGTTATTCGAAGCCTACAATTATTTGAGAGTAGCGTACTTGACTTCCCGTGCGTGCCAGAAAATACGTCACATCCTCCGCTCATATCCGTTACCGGTTGTTCCCCCACTGTTGGACTAGATTCCCACCACCAGGCAGGGCGGCGCGAACTTGCTGCCGTCGGATCATTGGCGTCTTGTTGTTCGTTGCGTACAGACGTTTTGAAAAATACCAATAGGTATTTTTAATACCAGTGAGTATTTTTATAATTATATGTCAGTTCAAATAACTGTGAAATATAACGGTGTTACCGTTCGTGTTTTAATATTTTTATATAGTTTCAGTTAAAATGAACGATAGTAAATCGTCTTCGTCATCGTCCGACTCTGAAAGTGAGTCGTCCGCTCAGATCGTAACGCAGGCGTTGATAACGCCTCAGCCACAAATGCTGCCGCAGCCACAGGCGCAACTGCAACCGTTGCCTGCAACAGTGGAAACTACTACTTCTCGAAAGAGAAAAGGTGATAAAAGTGATAAACGTTCGAAAAGGCGTAGACATAGTGATGCGTTACGACAATTGACGAGCCAGGTAAGCAATATATCTAATATGATTAGTTCTTTTTTCCAACCTGTTTGCCACTCCACGGAGCGAGAGGTTGAAGAGGTCTCTTTGAATGCCGACGTGAGTCGCGAGCTTTACTCCGACAAAGATGACCAATTATCCGATCGAACAGACCAGCCTACGAGCTTGAAACTGTCCATTAATACTGTTTTGAAGGAACCGGCTATTCCAAAATCCTGTCCACGTCACGTAGATCTTTTAAAAGCACTTCAGCACTTTGAATCGGAAGACTGGTCAAATGTGAGATATTCCGATGTACAAAAGGGTTATTGCTCCAATCCGGGATATACTGACCTGGAGTCAAACGAGGAGGTTAAACCGTACGACAAGTTTACTAATAGGCATGATGACACTAACAAAAAACCAATGAAATAATGGTTTTAAATATTAAAGTTGGTAAAAAGGATTCTAAAAATTTAGTTTAATTTTATATTAAATGCGGGATTATCATGAATTCTAATAAAATAAAACACAAAATTACAGCCATCCGCCATGTTATGTGAAACACCAATCAGGGCGAATTACGTCACACCTAAGTAAACACAATTTTCTTCTGTTGACTTCTGTAGTGCATTTAATTATTTTGTGGTTTAAACATTTAAAACGATTAATTTGTTCAATTTTGTGTTACCAAACACTAAAACCAACAATCGTTAGCGATGGAACAAGGATTCGTCAAGGCAAACAGCTCTAATTTACCTAGAATTGATTTGTTGATGTTGGGAGAATTTCTTGCATCAAACAAAAAGTTTTGCTCAGCAGAATTTCGACATGTTAAAACTTCCATGTAAGTATATAAGTGATGTATTACTTTAAGTACAATCTAGAATTTAAAAGCCCATAATAACTGGATATTTTAACCACAGTCGAGTACGTCATGGGTTATTTTTAGGTTATCTTTTAAATGTTTCTTGAAAAAGTTTTATCGCATGAATACCTATACTAATCGATTCTGTATTTATTTTAGTTCTTCACGGCCATCGTATGGGGATGACGCTATAAGTTATGTACAGCTACAACGTGACGGAAAAAAATGCATAGTGAAATGTAAAATTTGCCCAGAACATAAAGTCCATGCGAAGTTATATGCGGTCACATTAATAGTTGATGAAGAACAAGAAGCAGTTATTTCTGTGCAATGCCATAACTGTATTGCATCTCAAGGGGGTTGTAAACATGCCATAGCATTCCTTATGTGGGTCCATCGGAGGAGCGAAGAGCCGTCCTGTACTTCAGTGGAATGTTATTGGATGAAACTAGCCTGAAATACATTACAGCAAAGGACTTATCAAAAGGCAGGCCTAGCTTGCCATCAAATGTCAGAGTACTAGGAAAGTTTTTGGAAGAGGGGCAAAAGAGAAAACTTAAAAACTGTGAATTACTGAAATATCAACCCAATTATATTCGTGATGATATAGAAATGGTATCAATGCACCAACTTATGCTGAAACATTATGACAAATGCTGTGACACATTTTTGGAGAAGGTTCTTCTGACTGATGCAATCATAAATAAAATTGAAGAAGAGACCAGAGACCAGTACATAAACAGCATTTGGCATGAATTAAGGTATGGCAGAATCACAGCATCTCGAGCGTTTGAATTTAGTCGTTGTCAGACAAATGATGGAATGCTTATTTCATTAATTATGGGTGGAAAAATTCCAGATACACAAGCCATGAAACGTGGCAGAACTTTAGAGGATGAAGTACGAAAAACGGTTAGTATTAAACTGGGTACAAAAATTAAGAAGTGTGGTTTGATGTTGTCTAAACATTACCCAATGATAGCAGGATCACCCGATGGTATCTGTCAAGATGGCATTATTGAAATCAAGTGTCCCATGTATGCAAAGAGCTATCAAAACTATATAAAAGATGGAACACCTACGAAGAAATATTATGCGCAGATGCAGATACAAATGTATTTGACTGGAAGGGAAATTTGTTACTTTTGTGTCGCTGACTGTAACTACAGCACTAATAAAAATGTAGACATTTTAAATGTCACTTTTGATGAAAAATATGTGTCAGATTTTCTGAAAGTTTTAGTTTCTTTATGGAAAACTAATGTATATCCATTGTTATATCAAAGTATACAGTAGGTAAATAAAATGCAAATAATAATTTTATAGTTTTATTTAATAAGAGAATCTTGCAAGTTGATTAAGCCACAGGCTATGGTAATAACATCATCAAGCACTTTGAGTAAATTAATGTTTACACATGCATGTGGCTTTAACATGGTAAATTCTCGCAAACGTCGAATCACCCTCTCAATGTGAATTCTCAAACTGGCAATTTGCTTAGTTTCTTTTACTTCACTCTTTGATAGTTTGGCTCCAGTTATAACACTTGGAGGGCGTACTAGTAGTACACCCTCCTTACGTAAATATAATTCCACATGTTTAAATCCCCTGTCAGCCATTACGCACATTCCTGGTTGCAAATAATTTAAAAAGTCACAGGATTCAACCAAACATGTATCTGTTATTCTACCTCCAAAACCTGGTGAAATATAATTAACTAAACCATTTGGTGTACAAGAGACAAGGTACTTGATTGTGTTGGCCTTTTTGTAGTCTGACCATGAGAGAGCTTGATTCACAGCCTTCGATGGCTTTTGCATCTCAATTTCTAAGCAATCTATGATGCAACTTACATTATGATATTTATGCCGGAAAGCCATAGGTAAATTACTTTTTGTCATTACTCTATCTAATTTTACAATGAAAGGACGCATTACACTGGCTAATAAAGGTATATTCTTACAAAATATTTTGCTTGCATATGTTGGACTGATCATAAATTCATCAGCAAGTTCTCGGAATGAATTATTTAATCTAATTTTTTTCAAACACAGCAATATATGGTTAGTCGGAATACCTGTCTGTGCTTGAATTATCTCTATTAAATAATAACAGTGGAACACCACGTGGATTCTTCATGATTTTATTCAATGTGCATTGAAGAATTATTGATGCCTCTTGTTTTTTATCGTCTTCAATTAACTCACTGCAGTCTGAAGTGGATTTAATTTGGAGTGATTTGATTGATGGTGGTGATTCCGAAAGAGTTACAGATGGTGTATAAGAAATAGAGCTATTTGATTGTTCATCTGTGGTGAAAAGTTTCCTTGAAGCTTTGTTTAGGCTGCATCTCCATGGTTTAGTTTTAACACAACTTTCAACTTGAAATGGAGATGTAGAAACAGATTGGAGATTTGGTTTGAATGGTGAAGTCATCTGGCTTACTAATATAATTTCTGTTTGAATAGCTTTACTTCTGAATTTGTGTGTCATATGTACTTGTATTGACTTGTCGATTGTCTTGTCTTGTTGTGCTCCTTGTAAATCATCTAATGTATGCATAATATTAGGCACCACATCTGTTGCCCTGTTGTCGATCATACCTAAAAGAAAACATAAAAGTAAGTAAGTGTTTTAGTGTTTATGTGGCAAATAAACCTAAATAATACACGCTTCAGTTATGCTCAAAAAATAAACAATGTACCTGAACTTCCTGATGAAGTCTCCCCCAGGTCTTTAAGTTTTGAATGTACACTTCTTTCTTCTAAATCTTTTTCACACTCTTCAATTGTCATCGTTCTTTGTTTCTTGAGAAAGTATGGTCGTTCGGTAGTGTTAGATGTACGTTTTCTTCGATCTGGTTGGCATTCAAATTTTGTGGGAATACACCCAGCTTTCATACTCACTTGTGACACTGAACCCATCACATGATATTGCATATAATTTTCCATATCATTTGGCAACTGGAACAGGAACGAATTATATATTAAATATATGTATAGTGGATAGAAACAATAAAGAAATCAAATCTAACCTCAACAGTAGTTTCCTTTATTAATTTATTATTTACACTTTAAACCAATATTACCCAACTTTCAAACAGCATTAACAGATATACGTGTCAATTCAATTATATAATCTAAATAAATAAACTTGCATCAAAGTGGTCCTCACAGAAATAAATTGGAGAATTTGTGTTTATAGCTGACGGATCTCGACGTGCAAAATTTAGCCATTCTACTCGTATTGTTTTCTTGTTTGGAACATAAACAAATAATTTGTTGGGAGTTTTTATTGATGTGTTCTTACACAGAGGAACAGCACACCACTTGTACACTTTAGAATTCATTTTTATTACACGAAATAACCAAAAGAATGTTTGTTTACTACACGTTGACGTCTACATACATAGGCGTGACGTCACAAGCAGACGCCATGACACTTACGAGCGTTTTGGGACGAAATTCAAAGTTGGTATAAAAAATACAAAATTTTACTATTAAACATTAGTTTTAAACAAAAATATAATTATATTTGGCAATAGTAGACTAATCAGTTCAAAATAGAATAGATTTTCAAAATTAGTCATCATGCCTATTTAAGCCTCACAGAGCGTGGTTTTGCCGCTTTAACACAGGCGCTTATTAAACAACGTGAGGCTGCACAGTCCGGATTCGAATCCCTACTGTCTTGGGCTCAATCGTCGGGTGAACTTTCCCCTGAGACCCTACATGATAAAATACATGAGATATTCGTTAACGGAAGTTTTCAATAAATTTCGAATGACACTTTGCAACTCGCATGCGGCCACCGTGCTGACATTATTCAGCAACGGCGCGATAACATACTGCGTTCAGTGAAGGATAAGTATTTCAAGGCTTCGCTCAGAAAAATACCACCTAGCTGCGAGTATTTTTTCCAAAAAGACTTGTTTACAAGTACGATAGAAAGAAATGGAGGTATTTCGAAAAATTTTTGGCCAATTCGTACACCGCCGCCAAGCAAACTTGCTGCGCAAGCAAGTTTAGCACAACCTCCAAATAAGTGGCCTGCGCAAGGCACAACTACAGATAATTATAATTATCCTCGAGCTTTTACCCAACAGTCTGCGCAAGGCTTTCAATTTTTTGCCCCAATGCAAATGCCTACATCCTTTCGTCCTCAACGAAAATCTAATGCACAGCAGACCAGAACCACTCGTCAGCGAGGCGGTCGACACCAGGGCCATGACACATACCACCCGACCACTAGTCGAGGTGCGAGAAAAACGAATCAAAATGTCTCGCGCAGAGACTTTCCACAAAAGAAACGATATTGACTCGAATCTGTTTCGAGCGGGCCAATTGAGACTTTTTGTAGATCAGTGGCAAAATCTCAACGCCCCATCGTTCCTGCTAAATATAATACAGGGTTTCAGAATTCCTTTTCGGTGCAAACCCCCACTTTTCTTACCCGAATTGACAAAGTTTCACAGCCAATATTCCCCGGAAATGGAAGTAGCAATTATGGACATGGTCGACATGGGAGCTCTAGAGCCAGCGCCGATAAGCCCCAGTTTTGTGTCCTCAATGTTTCTCACACCAAAGAGCGACGGATCCCTAAGGCCAATTTTCAACCTAAAAGCACTGAACACGTTTGTCCTCGTGTCAAAGTTTCGACTGATAAATATCCAAAGGGTCCCATTATTTCTCCAACCTTACGACTGGCTTATAAAAATAGACATGGCCAATGCTTACTTTCATCTGCCAATAGACCCAGCCCACCGGTGCTTTCTTCGCCTCATTTTCAAAAATCGACTGTATCAGATGACATGTCTGCCATTCGGCCTCGCATGTGCCCCAAAGGTTTTTGCATCACTGACCAACTGGCTGGCTCAGATGTTCCGAGAGAAAGGCTTCCGGCTATTGGTCTATTTGGACGACTTTTTTCTGGTCAATCAGGACCCCTGTGTACTAAGAAATCAAGCGCAGGAAGTCGTAATACATCTCGAGAATCTCGGGTGGCAGATAAATTATGCGAAATCGGTATTAATACCTCAAAAGTCTCTAGAGTTTCTAGGCATTATGTGGTGCCCACACACGAATCAAATTGCTTTGCCACCTCAAAAACAAATGAAGTTGGTAAAAATAATAAGAATACTTCTAGAGCAAAAATCGGCAAACCTAAAAGAGATTCAAAGTCTTGTGGGATCTGTAAATTTCGCCAGCTTCCCAGTCCCTCGCGGGCGCTTGAATCATCGATACTTGCTCCGTCATTGTCAAAATCTGCTACATCAAAATCTGGCCATTCGATATCCCATTCCATCTCAAGCATTAACAGAAATGAAGTGGTGGCTAAACAATGTCACGAAACGTTCGTTAATACATCACCCGCCCGTTTCCCATTATCTTGTAACCGATGCCTCGGGAACAGCCTGGGGTGCACAACTAGACAATATGAGATTGGCAGGGAAATGGTATGAAACAGAAGCACAACTCCACTCCAATCTAAGAGAAATGTTGGCCGTTCTGTACAGCTTGAGAGATCAGTCTCAGTACCTGAGGAACTCCTCGCTAATTATTCAAAGCGACAATCGAACGGTTGTAGCTTACTTGCGAAACGAGGGAGGAATGAAATCCCCAACCTTAATGACCCTAACTTATCACATCTTGCATCTCCTCGACCAAAACAACATTTACATGGATGTGCATTATCTACCAGGCCGCTACAACAGCGAAGCGGACAAGTTATCCCGGCTCGCTCCCCTACCGGAATGGCACTTGCTAGCCGACTTCACCCAAAAGGTCTTCCAGAAATGGGGGACGCCTACGATCGACCTTTTCGCTTCGAGGACAGCTCATGTGGTCCCAGACTACGGCACACTAGACCAAACCGATCGACAGGCTCTAATATACGATGCCTTCAGCCAGACCTGGCATTATCACCTAGCCTGGATATTCCCTCCCCCTTTTCTGATGCCACGCGTGTTACACACCTGAATTCGGCGACCGGCACTTACCTGATAGTGGCACCTCGGTGGGAGAAGGTGTTCTGGCGGCCCGACCTGAGAAATCGAGCGCGAGCGCCACCTTTCACAGTCCACAACCTAGAACAGGTATTGGTGGACACCACAACCGGTCTACCTCCCCCTCAGTCCCAAGACATGATTCTAGAAATCTGGAAATGTGGGGGTGGACGAACAGCCTGAAACACTGGTCTTCGGAGCAAAAAGATTTGTTGCGCTCTAGTTGGCGAGACTCCTCATTAAGGACTTACAAACCAGCGTGGCATAAGTGGTGTACATGGTCAGAAAGCAACTCAGTGGATACTTTTAGGCCGTCTGGGTCGGATTTAGCTCAATTCCTAATAGATTTATATATAAAACACCACCTTGCTTACTCCACCATCCTTGTTTACAAATCCGCTGTTTCCACTCTTTGTGATCCTAACTATGAATATCGTCTTAGTTCACATGTTTTAGTCAAGCATGCTCTGAAGGCTATATCTATTAAGAACCCTAAGACAAGCAAAATTCCCATTTGGGACACCGAAGACCTAGTAACCTGGCTTCTAAATAATTCTTCAAAAGAAGACAGTCTTTACGATTGCTCTAAACGGGCTGCTATCCTATTGTTGCTCTGCTCAGGCCGCAGAATTCATGACTTCACTCTTTTATGTATCAATTCGGACAACGTCATTGTTAAAGAAAATTCCATTGTTTATTGGCCAAAATTTGGATCTAAAACAGATTCTGATAAAAATCGACAGTCTGGGTGGCGTCTCATTGAAAACAAGGAGCAGAAATACTTAGACCCAGTTTTTTGGGTTAAGAAAGTTATATCCTTATCCGAGAGCAGACGTTATATTTGTAAATGCGACAATTTATTTGTAACTGCTTGTGGCCCACCGAAAGCGGCGTCAAAAACAGTCATAGCTAACTGGGTTAAAGATATTTTATCAAAAGCTGGTATAAAAGCCAGCCCTGGAAGCATCCGGCCTGCAGTAGCATCAAAAAATTGGGTCCAAGATTGCCCTCTAGAAGTAATCCTGGCCCGCGGTAACTGGCGGTCAGAAAACACTTTTAAAAAGTTCTATTGTCGAGAAATTAAACCATCGACAACACTATCTAAAACTGTAAGCTCCTTCGAACCAGTAATCTAGTACTTATTTAATTCTGAAAGGCATTACTACATATCAAATTAAAAAGTCAATAATAATGTAACAAACTTTATGTACCTAATTGTATGTATTTTGAAATGTCAAAAATAATACCTACCTGATAATTAATCCTATGATTTTGCAGGTAAACAAATCTATTGCACTACTTTAATGTAATATAACACATTATGTTTATGTGATTTTCAAATATATTGTAACTATACATAGTTCTACAAATGAAGAAATAAAAGCAAACCTTGATTACCATATCAGTGTTTATTATTTATTGAAAACAATATAATAATTACCTTACACATTTGTCACATACCACATACCTCAGCTATGGATTATTAGAATTTAGAATACTATAAGTAAATTATTCATTTCTCTAAATTCTTCACATCACATTGGCATCTAGTTAACCACCAGGCGATACCAAACAGAGTCTCAAATAATTGTAGGCTTCGAATAACGGTACATAAGCTTAATAGCAGCGTTTTACCCTGTAATAAAACGCATATTAAGCGAGTTACCTTATTCGAAGCCTACAATTTATAATTCTGCCTGGTTTGTAAACAAAAAACCAGGTACGACAAAACATGTATAGAATAATTTTCACTATAGATTTAATTCTTCAACACTAATTTTATTACAAAACTCGTGTCACTTCACAACATAACTATGTTTGCATCGGCACCTTGTTTACTATCCACAATTACATTATTCTTAAAATAAAGTCAAACATTACATGCACGTGTTATTAATATTCTGTACCAGCCTAACTTTTCATAAGGTATTTATGAAAATCCGGCGGTAGTTTGACTTTTGATGTTTTACACGTACCCTAATTTTATAATTTGAGACACAATGATCCGACGGCAGCAAGTTCGCGCCGCCCTGCCTGGTGGTGGGAATCTAGTCCAACAGTGGGGGAACAACCGGTAACGGATATGAGCGGAGGATGTGACGTATTTTCTGGCACGCACGGGAAGTCAAGTACGCTACTCTCAAATAATTGTAGGCTTCGAATAAGGTAACTCGCTTAATATGCGTTTTATTTCAGGGTAAAACGCTGCTATTAAGAAAAAAGATAAATAAGAACCCGGAAATACCAAAAAGTTCATTTGTGTTACTTCTGCTTCAATAAGTATTCATTGTAACATCAATATGTTAATGAGGGTTACAGTATTTATTTGTAAGTACTATCCCATTAATGGCAATGCTGATTTATTTATTTCATTTTTTTGCTGTCAATTCGATTAACAAAGTCAACTTTGCGAGCATTGTTCAAAATTCAAAATTCAAAATTTCTTTATTGATTAGGACATGAAATATCTCTTTCAATCGTCAAAAAGGAGGGGGGTAAGAAAGTAGGAAGGAAACACACAGTGACACGCTGACCGCCCTATGGCCGTAGATAAACGTATCCCTCGCCAACCACGACCGAACCGTGCTCGACAATGCCAGGCAGAGCCGGAACGCTATATTATATTATATAGGTATGTCTATAATTAGGTATAATATTAGTATTAGTATATAATATTAGTTATAAATTACAATATTGTCTATAATTAAGAAAAACCACCTAAAACTACATCAAGAGTAAGCCAGTCCACCAAGGCAGCACCCGTTCACGAGTATAACGCAGGGCCCAGCCATCGTCCAATTCAACCATATTTGAGGGAAAAGAGCGACCCGGCCCCCACGCCACCGCCAGACAGACTTTTAAGTGAGCGTGCATCACACATGCTGCATGTGATAGGTAGTCGCTCCCACCCTACTCTATCCTATCCCTACCCTATCGCTACCTTACCCCTACCCTATCCTACCATTACGTTAACCCTACCCTACCACTACCTTACCCCTACCCTACCACTATCTTAGCCCGACCCTACCACTATCTTACCCCTACCCCACCCTATACTACCTTACCGCTATCTTACTCCTACCCTACCCTACCCCTACTCTAACTACTACCCTACCCCTACCCTAGCGCAGACAGGAGACACCATGTGTGGGAGAGGAAGGAAAATTAACGCCGCTTCCAAGGTGGTTCTCCGTGGGGGAAAGAAACGGCAAGAAACCCACAGAGCCTACGTTAATTCATTTTTTTTAAACATGTCTTATGTACTAATACATTATTTGTCCTATATACTATCTTAAAAGTAAATACCTGTATAGAACAGCAGTTCAGTCTCATGGACTTTTGTCATTTACATATTCAGATATACTATAATAACTTTTTTGACATAATTTGTTTTTATAGCGACTTTAAATTTATTCAATGGTAAATTCTGAATATCTGTTGGAACCTTATTATAAAAGCGTACACATTGACCCATAAATGATTTGTGGACTTTGGCTAGACGACAAGCACCAGCAACGAGCTTATCTTTATTTCTCGTATTAATATTATGAACATCACTATTCTTCTGAAATAAGTGTAAATTTTTATGAACATACATAAAGTTCTCATATATATATATATATTGTGACGGCATTGTCATTATATCAATATTCCTGAATTTATCTCTTAGTGAAGTTCTAGGACTCAATTAATAAATCGCGCGAATAGCCCTTTTCTGCAATACAAATACATTGTGCCAGTCGGCAGCGTGTCCCCACAGCAGTATGCTATAGGCCATAATACTGTGGAAATAACTAAAGTAAACTAATCTTGCTGTAGCCTCGTCAGAAATACCCCGTATTTTCTTTTCAGAGCTACAAATTAATATGGTACGCTAACATTGTAGCCAGTTTGACTTTGTACCTACGTCGAAGATACATAGTATCTTCTGTTAAAACTACTTTATCTGTAAATTTATTACAGTCAAAAAAGGTAAATGCGTCTTTCTGACTGCAAGTGAAATTATACATCAAAGTATTCAACATGTGAATACGGTCATTTTCAGTATTATAAAAAAAATTTACGTAGGGAAATGCGCATAATACAATTTTTCCCACAGACAATCCTTGCAACGCTTCAACACCCTTGATTATGTCATATTTTCGTACTTTAAGATTAAAATTACTATATTTACATTTTGATCAATGTGTTTTGAATTTTTTAAGATTTTTTGGATAATACCGCTGTACGACAAATCAGGCATGCAATAATTGGTTACTTTGGAATTCGTACAGTCGTTTAGTAACACGCCCATATTTTTGCCTATTCGATCTGAAAAAACTAGAGTCCTTTGTGTCTGCACATTAGTTCGCAATGTTTGCGTCGGCTTCGCGCTAGTAGGATCGTGACGGTGGCGGCCACGGGCATGAGGGCGGCGACGGAGGTGGCCCCGGGCGCTGCTGTATCGGCCGCGGGGCCGGTACGGGCTCGAAGATAGCGTGCTCGGTGGTGATGGCTACCGCGGGCTGGATGTGGGCCGCGTGGGCCGTAGAGCGCGTCGATCTTCTTGCTATGGTGGCATAGGAGGTGGCCGCAACGGCCGGTGCGGCTGTGGCCTTGAATGGCCCGTCGACCGCGGGCTGGATGTGGGCCGCGTGGGCCTTAGGGCGCATCGTACTCCTCGCAGCGGCGGCATAAGATGTGGCCGCGACGGCCGGGGCGGCTAAAGCTTTGTGGGGCCCGACGACCGCAGGTACGATGTGAACCGCGGTGGCAAAGGTGGCTGCGAAGGCCGGGGCGGCTAAGACCTTACATCCGTTGACAGCGGGCTCGACGTTAACCGCGGGGGCCGCGGTGCTCGCAGCATGCGCCGCGGGGCGACTACAATGTTTTGCGGCTGGGGCGCTGGGCACTGAAGCTCGGAAGCGACACATTCACATTCCTCATCGTTGGCAGTCATCAGTCGTTCAATCATGTCCGAGTTTTCATTCGACAATTTGATCATTTCAGAGGTAGCTTCTCTCCAAGTTATTATTTCATTTTGTGCAATTTTATATTTTTGATTTACTATCTTTAAGTCTATTTGCAATTTTTTTATTTTTATATACATCTCGTGAGTCTCCGTGCTATGAGTTTCTTGCGCACGTACCAATTTAGAATTACATTCTTCAAAATCATTTCGTAACTGATTCGTTGTCTGGGATAACTGGTGAATTATTTTGTTTTGCCTCGTTGACTTTACTTTCTGATAGGTATTTTTCACACATTTTTTTATTTTTGGTACTCGTTTTGATTTTTTATTTCTATTCATATTAAGTAAATAAGACATTGATGTGGTCTTATTCCAGGAATTAAATGGGTCAGAAGTGTTTTCAGACACTGCTTGGTGATCATACTCTGGTTCTACCAGTTCATCATACAGACACTGGGATTTTTGGTGTGAGTCGATAGACCGTCGCTGCTCATATTTTGTTATAATATTGTGCATTATACCACACCTTTGGTATTATCATCTCATATCTTAGCAAATCTTCAGTATCTACCAAATATTCCTCATGGTCACGCAGGTCGATTCCTTCACTTTTTCTAACTCTCTTCGCTTCTGATGGTCGGTATATTCTTCTAGTAAATGTGGAAAAACTTCACTTATCAGGTTGCCACTGTAGAAATAATCTATAGGATTCGGTACGGTATCGCCTTCTCGAATAAAACACCAGCACAAATCCAGATGATTGATTCGGATAATTTGCAGCTGTGAGCCATCGAATGCTTTACCTTCTTTACGGAGCTTTTTCATGTGTTCGGAAATTTCATCGAATATCTGATATTTTGAAAAATGCATGTACCACTCTTCAGGGATTATTACTTGATAGTTTAGCACGTAATCCATCTACAACAAATAAATTATAAATGAATAAGTATCTAATATAAGAAATCAGAAACGTAGATATGAAAATTTTCGAAGAAACATTAAGAGAGAGAAGAAAATATCAGAAAAAAACTTGAATTGATATTAAAAATATTTACCTTGCTTTTGAGATTGTTGGTATTGAGTCGAATGTAAAGATTATTTATTTCAGGTTTAATTAAATATTTAGATCAGTATAACCCACGACAGTTCACTCGCAAGCCTCACAATAGACTGTGACAAACAGTAGAAGCAATAAATATTATACTTTGTTAGAGACTGATAAGTATCTAACTATACTGTTGTTTTTATAACCTTTCAACTCTGAGCGTTCAGCAGAGTTCCATGCATTTTCAGAGGATGATTTAATGGGTCATGAGTCATATGTTACATTGTTTCAGAAGAATTTACAGCAAAACAAACCAAGAAACATTGGACCAAACAAACTGGTAACAGCAACTTTATGATAGGAAACGGCGCGCAACTATGAATAATATTGGCCGTCAGTCAGCTGTTTGCGCTCTGTAAGTTCGTCAAACTTTACAATGTCAAGGCCACCGAAAGTGAATCTATTACCTCATATCAAGTATATGCGTAGCGCTAACAGATCAAAATATTATGCTATCGTGAACTATTTTACTGGTTATGTTACGGTAGTTGTTATGTATTAAGGTCCAAATTTTAGGTTATAATAATGACAAAAGTTCTATATTAGCTTGGCTTTGCTTGAGCTTGATAGCAAATAAGGTGTTTGAAATGAAAAACGCTTTGATATTACAGTTAGAGTTTTATTGTTCAGTTAAAAACTAATTTGAGAAATTACATTGAGCTTATCGATAATAATCTTTAGTGGTAGGAATGAGTATTTTTTGGCACAGTATGAGTACAAACTTATTCTACGCTTAAAAACTAAATATATTTTTAAATTCTACTATTAATAATCGCTTGAATACTTAAAACATTAGGTTGGTTAGTATTTTTTTTAACAAAGTTTGTTAATACCATATGGCGCCGCGGATAGACTTTTCACTCGACGAATGCCATCCCCGCATCATACTATAATTTAGGACAAATTTGATTATTGCGGTAGTTGCTTTCGAACTTAACTGATGCTTATCTATACTACTTCTGGAGTCAACGTTCGAGGGAGTTGTAGTAAAAATATGTTTAATTAGATGTCTTGCCAACTCAGTACACTTTCTTGAGGATTCCAAGCAATTCTCAAGTTCTCTTTCCTCAATATAAACACCAGAATTAGCAATCAGCTCCGTTAGTCCTGGGGTATGCTTAATATACTTAACAGTCAAATTCTTGACAGTTCCTCTGTTTTTGTGTGAATCATTTGAATCAATAGCCAGTCTCAAATCCTGTAATGATCTTGTTGATTGCTGAACCGTTTTTGAAAACATAGATAGATCTAAAGGAGCGTCATTATCATTCCTGTCAACGTCTTCTGGATCTAATACTCCAGAATCGAAACTGAGTACTTCATCACTCCTGTTCTCCATCGTGAGTCATCAGAATTCGGTAGTCTATCCATCCATCTTTGAAGCTCTGGCCAAAAAGCATTGCTATCATTCATTTCGGAGCTTTGCCAGGTTTGGAACGATGCAGAAGAATTAGGTCTTTCAATTTTTGAGTAGATAACTTCACTGCTGGATTCTTCAAAACTACGCTCCTGCTCGTTGAGACCCCGAATTGCACTGTCATAGGAATCTGCAACAAAAACATTATTGTTATCTTATCAGAGATTAGCTCTCAAACCCTGTACTTACTCTTAGCTTCTACCACTTTCATGAGTTGCATCATTCTCATGATAAGTGACGATGCAGTGATACGACTCTAGTAAGGATTTAAAAACTATAAAGTCTAGAACTTACCTGTGGTATATTTTATCTTGGCCCAGTACAAATTCCAGTACCCTCCGGGATTTTCGTAGATTTTGACCCGCTCTTAAGTGATTTCCTCCAGCTCATCAGGATACGCCACCAATACTTTTATAGATTCTTTATCTTGGCATCTAACGCAAGATGCTGGTATACAGTGAACGCAGTTCATTAGATTGTTCTGCGTTGTTAACAATTCCACTACGTGATAAATCCGATTTGTGTTCATCTGGAAAATCAAACACCTGTGTTCAAAATATAGTATTTCAAAAATCTTAATGTCAAAAGTGGTTTTTTTTCCTCTTACTAGGTTATTTGCCCAGCTGGCCTTTGGGTTACCCCGTACAGCCAATAGAAAAAGGTTTGGTATGATGTAAAGCCTTGTTGCTAGGCAACAACCGCTAAGGGGCGGGGCGTTGCTAAGCAACGGCTGTCAAAGGGTGGGGCGTTGCTTGTTATGATAAAGAAAGCACAACTTACCGTGAAAAATGAGTAGAATTCAATTCTTAGTATCAGTCACTGTTTTGTTTGCAACAATATTCTTCATCAGCTTTGCGGTCGTAATAATATTCCATACATTTACAAATGAATTAAATTAAATACGTTGTTACTACGCAGAACGTCGCGATTGGATGCAGTGGTCAGCGCGATATACAATGAGCAACAAATAAAGAATCTTTGAAACTTATCAACGTTTATTAAGAGGAATAGTTTGTGACAAAGAAGACAAAGTTGCTTATTTAAATTGATAAATTTAAAATTACTTATTATTTATTTTCAGCCAGTGCAACTGAACCCTAAAGGCACGTTCAATAGATTTTTTGCTGAACTGTCGCCAATTTTTCATGCGTCCCAGCGGTAAAACGAAATCCATGATAGCAGAGATAGCGCATTCTTCTAAATCACGATCATTTCTCAAAGCAGTTGTTGAAAAAAGGTGCTTTATCAGTAGCCGTGCCAATTGAAGACAGTTTCTAGAAGACATTACGCAGATTTCAAGCTCAGACATTTCAATGTATACTCCGCTATTGGGTACGAGCTCGATGAAGCTTTGGGCAGAGTTTCTAGGTGATGTCTCTGAAGTTCCATCAGCTTTGTTCCTTTCAATCTTTATTGCTTGCTCTGTATTAGATACCAGATCTTTAAGAATTAAAAAATCTTTCATAGTCCTGATTTGGAATGGATTCTGATTGAAAGAAGATGGAAGACCAGTAACCCATTTTCCCATTTCTAAGTGCACGTATTATTCAGTCAACAATACATGCTATAAAATTGTACTGACCTACGATATCATTTCATTAGACATATTCTTTCGGATACTAATAATCGCTCCCGTTTTTTGCATCGCAATGCCTATGATGTAAGTAAAATTCTAGAAAAAGTGATTAGTGTCGTGCGATCAGTGAGGTCGATCCAGATGAGAGGAAGCAAAAAAGCCTCTACTGTTAAAGCTCACCGTCCCATGCGGCAGGACTTCTTTTGATCGTTTTCGCGTTCATGTTTTTTTATGTACTGGGCTGCAGTCTCATTAGTTTTTATATTGCGCAGTACTTTCTATCATGTTTCGAAAGTGTTGTTACCATATCAGTTAATTTAGTTAAAGATTGCTTATAAGTATTAAATTTTAAGAATTTACAAGTCTTTTTACTTTGTTCTATTAATAGAAACGTAAACACCACGTGGGTTCTTTGTTTGCAAACACTTGAGCGAACTAATCATATAAGTCAACATTTGACCAATATACGCTCGCCCACGTGGCCTTGGAAGCTCGAACCGTCGCCAGTTAGTCTGGAACAATCGTGCCAATGGTTTGTTTTTCGGGTCGAGCTGGAGAAATGGAAGTGGAATATGCAGAAATCGCTTACGTGGAATTGGAGCGCGATATCCATATTCCCATTGATTGGCCGATCCAAAGCATAGCAGGACTTGTGTTCTATCTAGCAAAGGAGATTATCAGTGATTCTGGATCCTCGTACATTCTACAGGTCGACAATATACCTACTAAACTAATCCGACGTGGCTGTGTCTGTGTGTTTGAAAAAGTGCCTTACAGGTACAGTGCCTTGCCCAATAATTATTAATTTCCAAAAAAGGAAATGGAAATTCATCCGGATTTAATATCAGAAACGCGGAAGGTTCTCACCTGTTTGGCGTCGTATTGCTGAGAGACGACCGTGAAACGCGCCCATCTACCCGCATACGTTGGACGAACAGGACGTGTTCACTGATAACAATTATCTAAAAAATAAAATTATATATATCTATTTTTTTTTTCTCAAAATTTTAATTAGTAATCTTTATAATGGTGCTATGTACAGTCTGCAATAATACAATTGATAAACTAGAAGATGGTGCCACTGTGCAATGTAGTGTGTGTTCGAAACACCAACACTTCGCGTGCACTGGGTTGCGCGCCAAGCCGAGGTCGAACTGGCGCTGCGCAACATGTCGGAAGGATAAGTCACCGGCTCCCGCCACTGTTGACGGTGAGGCTATTATTAAGTCCATTCAAGACCTACGCCAAGAATTGAACACAATCAAAAATGATATGGGAGTGAGGCCGACAGACCCCGCGCCTCAACCTGATCTCGAGCTGGAGGCTAGGATCGAGGTAGTCGAGTGTAAAGTAAGGGAGCTTGAAAAAATTGGCAGCTTAATATCCAATCTCCAGATTCGTGTAATTGCACTGGAAGAGAGGAACCAGCAGTGTGAGCAGGCCGAACGGGTTCAAAATCTAGAATTTCAGGATATACCGGAGAACGCCCAAGAAAATTTACCCAGCATCATCATTCAGGCTGGTAAAGTTTCTGGTATCACGATTACTGAACAAGATTTGAGGTGGGTAGGCCAGGCCGATTAGGCGCCCGAAATTCCACAGAAGGCAGGCCCAGACTGATTGTGGCTAAGTTTTGTAGTTTAAATTTAAAGAATGCCCTATTGCTGGCCATCCGTAAACGTAAAGGCATTATGCTGAACGAGCTTGGTTATGGAGATACAAATCGCAAGATATTTGTAACGGAAAACTTAACGGCACATTTTAGGGATATGTACCTCCAAATTCGTAAATTAAAAAAATACATTTATGTTTGGACTTATAATTGTAAAATATACGTTCGTAAGGATAAAGATTCCGAGGCGGTATTAGTTAAATCACACAATCAGATAAAAAACTTCCAGTGATTACTTACTGCCTGATTTGTATCAACCGCTTTAATTGTTTTGTTCCGTATCCTCGTATGCTGCATTTTGTTATAGACACACATTTCATGTTAGCTTTGCTCTTCACGAGTACCACTTGTCATTATCAATATAATATTTATTTGTTCAAATTTCTATTGTGTTCCTTTCACTATGGATTATTATTGGGTCGCATAGATCGCCGTGTTTATTGGGACGCACTTTGCACCTTCGACACTGATCGCAGATGTCACTCGGGGGCTAACTTGTTTACTACTGGGTATTTTATGGTTTTTATAATAAATAATTCTGGCCGGCCGGGCGGACCGTCGCGCGGTGACTGGGGACTCGACCGGGTGGAAGGGCATGGTGTTTATGCGTTCTCGGGGATGCCTACGTTTAGCATATCTACCTACTACGGTCGCACGGCGGTTATTTCTTATCTATGTTTGTTTCTTGGTCGTTATGAAGTTGCTACCGTTTTAAGGGTGGGTATTTTGTATGATATGTATTCTTTTAGTATCATAATTTAGTTATGGGTAATAAAGAAAAACGTAAACATTTCAATTTGGGTTTATTAAATGTTCGTTCGCTTAATACAGGTTGGGAAGAACTTGTAGATGCGATCTGCAAGTTTAAACTAGACGTATTATGCTTGACGGAGACTTGGCTTACGAATAATTCTAACAACCATAACTACTTGATTCCTGGGTACAGTTTAATCCACAATGCGAGACGCGGACGAGGCGGGGGAGTTGGGGCCTATGTACGCTCGGATTTGCGGACGAAACGGGTCGAGCACCCACAGGGAGCACTTGAGCAGATTTGGTTGGAGGTGAAACTTACGTGTCATCCTGTATTAGTTGGTATCGCATATCGTCCGGAATCGGTTAGTCGCAGCGTCGCCACACACTGCATTGATGAATCTTTGTCGTCCCTTGCGCCGAAATATGAGTATGTGTTTTTATCGGGTGATTTGAACATAAACTGTCTCAATGAGGATAATTGTTTGTATATACCGCACTGCTTTATGTCCATCACGGATAGTCATGGATTGTATCAGGTAGTTGACCAGCCGACACGAGTTACTTCCACTAGCAAATCTCTAATTGACGTAGTGCTCACTAGGTCTGATATTAAGCCATTGTCAGTGAGGGTTGTCCATAACGATGATCTTAGTGACCACGGTCTGGTTTTATGTAATTTCAAACTGAATGTTCCCAGGAAGGGACCACGTTCAATAACATTTAGACCGATTGCGAGTAACATGGAAGTTATTAAGAATGCGGCTCAGTACACCCCTTGGGATATGGTTATGTTGTATAGTGACGTTAATGACATGGTCGCCATGTTCAATTTGCTTGCGCTTGACCTGTTTGACACATTTTCTCCGACTCAGACCCGAGTGGTGCGGCGTCCGCCGGCTCCATGGATGACGGACACTATCCGCGTAATGCGCGACGCTCGCGATCGTGCCTGCCAAAAAGCCAAAAAACGAAATACTGAAGGGGCATGGCAGCATTATCGGGACCTTCGTAATGCATATAATGCGGCTCTCCAAAGGGAGAAAACCGCATATTTCTCTCACAACGTGCTGTCTAATGCAGGGAATCCATCCTTATTATGGAAAGGCATCAACAAGGTTATCAAACCGGTGACACAAAAAACACTGCCTGATAGTTTGACCGACCCCAATATGCTAAATAAACATTTTGTTGAGGGGGTACCATGTACTTCAGAGGATGCCAGTTTAATTTTTCGGTTACAGTCTTCCACTTTTACCAGCTCGGTTTTTGAGTTCGTATCTGTTGAAGAGGCCACGATTGAGCGTATTATTGGGGGTAAGGTTTCACATTCGGCAGGTATGGATGATATATCTATGGCTATGTTACAGCTAACTTTGCCACACTCATTGCCTGCATTAGCAGCTATTGTCAATTCGTCCATCTTAGGGGGAGTATTTCCGGATCTGTGGAAGACTGCAGTGGTCACACCTATTCCTAAAAAGTCCAATGTCATGGGGGTAGGTGATCTTCGTCCTATTAATATTTTGCCCGCTTTATCTAAGGTAGTGGAGAAAGCTGTCCTATTGCAAATAAGGCCCTACTTGGAGACAGAGAAGGTCATTCCAGTGATGCAGTCTGGATTCCGTAGGGGTCATAGTACCACCACGGCGCTCCTAAATATCACTGATGATATCATGTATGCTACTAATGAGGGTAAGGGTACTATTATGGTGCTATTGGACTTTACGAGAGCTTTCGACTGCATTCACCATCAGTTACTAATGGCTAAATTACAACATTATGGGTTCAGTTCTAAGGCATGTGATTGGTTCAAGTCTTACTTTAGCAATCGCAAGCAGATTGTACGGTGTGGCGTGGGCGACGATGGGGTCTCTTCTGGACCACTGGTTGTTCGTCGCGGGGTAATTCAGGGTTCCATTCTTGGGCCTACGTTATTTTCAATGTATACTGCTAATATTGGGTCAGTGATAAGGGAGTCAATGCATCATCTTTATGCCGACGACACTCAGGTATACACTCACACCTTATGCACGCCGGAAGCTGTTTCTGGCGCAGTGTCCCGTTTGAACTCGGACCTGGAGAGTATAGTTGAGTGGTCATCTAGGCATGGCTTACTTTTAAACCCTGTGAAGAGTACATATATTGTCTGCGGCACGGCACACCAGGTCAATAAAATTAAGGGACTGAAACCCGTTTTGAAAATTGGCGACACCCAAATACCCTATCAGGAGTCTGTGCGTGATTTGGGCTTGGTTTTGGACGAGACGCTCCACTTTGACAAGCATGTCCAGGGAAAGGTTGGTTTGTGTTTTGGGTCGCTAAGTGCCTTGTACAGGATCCGTCCTTTCGTTCATCCGAGCGTGAGGATGGCCCTCTGCAATGCACTTGTGTTGTCTCATTTGGGGTATTGCGACACCGTTTACGGCCCATATCTCCTGGCTAAGACTTCGAAGACTGTGCAGAGGGTGCAAAATGCTTGTATGCGATTTTGTTTTGGGATCCAGCGGAGGGAGCACATAACTCCTTACTTATGCAAGAAGGGTTACTTAAGTATGGAGAATAGGCGTAGGTTGAAATTTGCGTCTCTTGTGCATTCTCTTGCTGGGGGTGAAGGACCGGATTATCTGAAAAGCAAACTGACACATAAAATGCCGAACCGATTGAGGGACAGAGGCCCTCAACTGGTACCGCCTAGCTTGCATTTGACCCGCGCCAGGGCCTGTTTCCGGTTCGCAGCAGCAAAGATCTGGAATGATCTACCACCTCCACTACGTAATCTCCTCGGGAGATCTACGGATACTTTTAAAAAACATTGCATGCGGTGGCTGCTCGAGAAACAGGTTCTGGAAGCGGAGATTATTTTTGGCGGATAGTCTGGTCCCCATCCTTCCCACTTCCAATTAATAAAGTTAAAAGTAAAGATTTTTAGATACTTGGTCATGATCCATAGTGAAATATATTAAATTTATTTATTTATAGTGTCTGTGTCTATAACAAATTTTATTCTGTGTAATTTTGTAGGCCAAGGCAGAATAGCAGGCCCGTAGGCACCCTCGCGTCTCTGCGGAACTGAGCTTTGGCCTCTTTAGCGTTTAGTGTTTATATAATTTTTTATTTGTTTTTTCTTATTCTTTTTTTTTTTCTCTGGTTTAATTTATTTTAATTTTATGTAATTTTTTTTTTTTTTTTTTATGTCAACTAAATGCTAAATAAATACCTTTTTATTTATTTATTTATTTATTTAAATCAGAGTGGAAATTTTCAGTGGAGAAGATCAGGAACATTGTGCAACTGCATTGACGCGCGGGAATGCAATGCCTTTTCACCCAATACCTTCCTGCCTTAAGTAAGTTGTTGTATTTCAAAATTTATGCCAGACGCTACGTGTTACAAATGCAAAAATTTTAAATATTTTCACTTGCAGGCAAACATTCCTCAGTACTGCCAATGACCCTGTTCCAAGGCAGTGCACGTTACGGAGAATGAAGCGGTTGGTATCCTTCTGCAAAATATTTACATACACCGAAAATTATATTTTTTGTTAGGATCTTCATATGGGCGTCCAAGCAAGTGCATCGTCCCAAGCGGAATGATGGTGAGAATCCTATAAACTTTCTGTTAACTAACAGACAACTTTCTTCTCATTAGCAAACAAAATCAATAGGATTATTTGTTGCAGGTCATCGACACTAGACTTCCAATATTGATCTCTTTGTTTACAATTCATTTTACGATTGGTTTGTTATCTTTAAAGTATAAGGTTAAGAAATCAAAAATCAGTGTGTAAGTTTTATTTACAAATAAACACATCAGGTGATAAATTCGTAATTCATTGACTTCGTAGGTCTAGTCAAATAAACAGGTTACGTCGAACATATGTTTCGCAGCTTGAAGGCCAAAGTTCGTTGATATACAACGAAAACCAATTGTTTATACTTGGAGAGTGGAGCTCAGATTTGTTTATATAAAAGTAATTTCGTAGTATTTACTATCACAGAATTAAATGCTTTGGTTTTCAGATTACAATACCTATGCCCTACACTTCTATTTCTAACAATATGTATCTCTTATAACCGCTCTAAACAAACTTTTCCAAGTTACAGCCATATTCCACAAATTGGACAGGTTTCAATCCCCGAACCTTGTTCTTCAATGTCATTCTTAGTTCCGTTGAACTTGTTCGTCTCATGGAGATACAATTCAAACACAGAATATTGAAATGGGTTCGACTCGGAGCTACGATCCCCAATTTTTTTAAACCATGAGCGATAGTTGACCATCACGAATTCCGCTGGAACGCCGTTCAAACACCCTCGAAGGCCTTGCATTGTCCTTTGGGTAATCGACCAGACTGTCATAATGTTTGTCAGTTCATTCTGCAACGTCATCGGCGAAAATGCTTTAATAAAGACATGACGAAAAGGCACTAGGTCATCACTTTGGTGCACTTCGCTAAAAGATAAGATAAGTCTTAACACAAAACAGTAAATAAGGATTTTTAAATTGGGACACGTCTGTTGGACACAGCTACACGATTTATTATGAATCGTTTGGCCGGATCGCAGTGATATGATAACTTAAAATCGACTAGTATTTGTTTATGCGAATGTGAAATATTTTTCAATTATAATTTAATACTTTGATACATAATGGAACTTGTTTACTGAGTGATGAGTCAAATTCAAAAGAAAATGCGTCTTATCAATTGAACCGCCTACAATTGGACCAGTTTACTACCAATCACACTAATTCGTGGAATTTTGATAGAGCCAATCCAATCTAAGAATTAGTTTTATTTATTAAATCAAACTCCGCCCGAGAGAGTAAAGGTTGATACGTACAAAACTACTTTATCAAAGACGGTTAACAGGATAACTATCAAGATTGAAATTTAGGGACTTGTGTTTCTTTCAATGCGAAGTATATTTTCTTTTAAAGTTGTTCGTCATTCATGTTCATTATTAGGAAAGCTTTTGACTCACGAAGTGATTCAAGATTCGTCATAATTTTATTCTATGATTGTTATTATAATTCATTAACAGTTATCAATCATCAGATTATGACATGGTCAGTATTTATTAAAGGCGGACTTTTAGTCGACGATGTCTCTTTTATTTTTGAAATCCATCTAATCTTCACCACTTATTTAGAGAATAGGGTTCGCGAAATCCTAACGGTCAATAATTGTCTTGTTCAAAGTTAACTTTAGTGCTTGGCACTAAGCTGTTAAAACTGAATGAACTTTGGGTAAAACTTCTCAAATTATTGTTAGTATTAGTTCATATTTAATCGTCGTAAAACGAATAAACAAAACGTAGCTAGTCTATTTATTACCTAATACATCAGATAATGATACAATTTTTTTTTATTTTCTCGACCATGACGCACTGAGAGCATTTTTGTAGAATTATTTATAGTCTTGTCCAACCAACAGTTTATTCTTATCACAAGAAACAACAAATTTAAGATGCTAATACACTTTACAGCTGGGAGTCACCGTAATATCTTTGTTCATTCAAACAGATACTAACAGCTTCCAACTTACTAGTAGTATTCTTGATTGATGGGATCCATCGACCTAACAACAAGAGACTAAGAGCTATAATATTTTGTACACATGAGTATGGATAAAAGTCTTAATTCAATACCTGATTGACGTCATCAATCACTTTGATAACACATCGATTATCACAGTATATGACTTCTTTGTTATTGAGAAAACATTCAATGACCATTATCACGTTATCTGTTAAGTCGTGCCCACCTTCACTATGATTTTTGTCATATTTTATCCTGTATTAAAACACAATTTACTATTGTTGTTATGGCATTAAGGAGTAGGTTATCATTGAAACAATCTTCAAACGCCAAAGATGAATTTACAATCGCTACAGGGAAGATATTATAATAATCGGCCCATTTCTGGTTTAGATTCACAATTGGGTCCACTGGAAAATGTTTTTTTTTATTAATTTTTTATTTGTAAGTAGTTGTTGATCGAGGAATCGTTTACGTTAGATCTGGCAGGTAGCGCTGTAATCAGGACAACGTCTGACGGGACCGCTAGTATAATATATATGTATAGATTACTCACAAAAATAGCAAACGTTTGCCGTAGGTCAGGTTTGTTTATTTCTATAACGAGTACACTGCTGTTGTAACAAAAATAAGTTGGAAATGAACTTACTAATGGTCAAGGTCATCTAGATGGTCATTTGTTTAGCAAAGCATCGGAAAATACTACAAATATTTGAATTTATTAGTCGTAACATTCAAAATATCTTGGACCTGTTCTTAGTTCTCCCTAATTATGCCTCAAACATTTAAATGAAGGCAATAGCTGAACTTCAAAGGCCGCTGTTTTTTTGAAAAGTCTGGATTACCAATTAGTGCAAGGTGACTTTCACTGCTAAACTACAATACAATAGAAGGTGCTCGGGTTACAATTGGAGAAGTGTCTACAAAGTTGAAGTACTATCGCAAGTATTTCTGGTTGTGCCAGGACGGAAACACTTCCAAGCAGCCGCATTTAAGCAAATATATGTTGGTGCTCGTTGCTGCTGAAGAGTGAGAAGAAAAGTATAGTTTTGTTTAATTATTTGGTGTTAGTGGTTTCGTGTTTATTTTTGTTACCAAGAAATTATCTATAAGTGTTGGAAAACAGATGAGATTTACATCATTATCATCTGCATCGACAGGTCTGTTGTTTTGTGTATTACTTTTTTCAAAGCCTAGCGCATCGTTGGTAAAAAAGACCTTTCAGTATTTATCAGAGATAAGAGACAAGGTTGTAAATAATTTTACTACATGTAATATAAATAAAATGTATTAATAGAATCTCATCATTTTCCTTAAAACTATCATCATAATGTAAATGAATACTGAGAGCATCAGCGGAATGGAATTATGATAAAAAATTAATATTAGTTTATTTTATTCGAAGAACCAGCATTTTCTTGATTTTTTCATTCAGCACAGAAGTTGCTTCTGTTGTTAATTTTCCAATAGTCTTTTGAATTCATCTGTAGATAAGCCCGTAACATAGGGTATTTATCTGCATAAGAACTGGAATTCTGTGAAAAAACAGAAATAATTAGTTCGTCTTGTACAGTCGTTTTTGTTTTGGATACTTCGTACATGATAACGAATGATAAGACTGCATATGGGTCATTCCACCAAATAAAATCATTTTAACGGGGCGAGCCTCACGGATTATGTTCAAAGTTTGTGAACTTGTTCTTAATGATAAGAAAATAATTCCCTCAAATTTTGAGCCCTTAATATACAGTGGTTCCGGAACTATGATTTCTTGAAATTATGGAAAAAACTTTTTTACAACTTTTTCATTAATTTTTCTGATGTGTAAAACTTTCTTATTAAAATACAAGAAATAATGTATTTTATCGGAAAAATTCTCCGCTTTTGAATGGAAAGATCTGTTTTTCATAAACCTATCGTAAGACCCTTTAAAGTTAAATTAAAGTATAAAAATTGATTTTTTTCGGTGTGCGGGGCAAGGCACTTTTATTTTAATTTTTCTGAAAGCTGAGAGATTTTTCTACAAATTATATCGTTTTAGCGATGTGCATGACCCATATAACAAAACGGTAATGAGGATAGGTTCAGATTAAATGCTCACTGTGCACAGCTGAGGTGACGTAATCGCTATTCAAAATATTTTAAAATTCGATTTTTAATGTGATATGTGTGTATAGAATTAAAAATGCAGGTTGCTAAATTTTATGTAACTCTCACCTTCATGCCTTGTCTTAGTAGAATTGAAAAATGATTTGTACTTACTAAATTTCTCTGAGTTTTGGTTGATAAATCCATTATTAAACCACTGGACCGTTATTAGAAGCTTAGTATGAGATAGGCACTACCGTTTCCCTAGTTCCCTCTCCTTTTCTCCCTTATTAGTTGTCCTTTTCGCACACCCTCCCCTCTCATCAGGCGTGAGGGTGGCGGATGCCGCGAGCTGCAGTCCGGCGCACCGTCTGTCATTGGCGTCAAGTTTCCCGTCGAGACAACTTGTGCTTAAAATTCTGTACCTAGGTAAGTTTTGAATCTCGAAAGTTAGAGAGAATGAAAAATTTCGATCAATTCCGAGTGTTCGTTACTTTATATAATATATAATATTACTAAATGGTACGACGCGGCGACGCCGACGGCTTGAGGTAAGCGCTCATATGCGCATTAAAAAAAAGGGGTAAATCACCTTGAAAATTACGATATATTGAATTGTTTTTATTATCCACTGCACACGGGTTTAGGTTTACAGCATTCACAGTAAAAACAGTCCAGATAAATTATTGAGTAGTTTACATATTATGGCGAAATTGTTTGATCGTGAATTTTTTTTAACCACAGATACGGATAATATTCTTTTGAAATTGTTGGTACACTCGCTATCTCAACTTCTGCCCCATCCAGCCTTTTGTACTCCTTCCAATAAGTAAAAAGTTCCTGTCTCAAAATAATTTCAATGATTCCCTTGGGATAGACTTCCCATTCTGTTGGTATAAAACACCCAAATTTACAGTCCATTTTTTAGATACTTTAACAAAACTTGTAACTAACGACCGTATCACATGATCTACTTGATACGAATATGATTATTATGAATTAAACACGGTTTATACGCTTCTAAAGTTCATTGATATTTGCACATATTTTTCTTCTTGAATGTCATTGTATCATTACTATAACAAAAGTGCAAGTGTTTAAATTTCCAATTCATACTCTATATTTTCAAATGAATTACAATGTTGCACAATTGATGATTCATTATTGCATTAACAGTGGATTGTTTATTTACGTATTTCAAATTGTTAAAGCTTTTTTACAATAAAAATTTACTAATTTAGAAAATGAAAAGTAGAATACAGTACGGTTCTGACTTTTAGATCTTCGCTTATACAAAGGAAGTGTATGAGCCTTTCGTTCATCATTTGATATGCTGTTCACATTTTGTGAAGTCTTCTTTAGCGCTCCATTCTCTTGCAGCAGGTTCATCATATTAGTATCATTCCGGTTATAGGCAAGTTGGTACGGAGTCTGCTGAGCAAAGTTTATAGCTTCTATATTAACCTGGGGCTGTTGACACAACCACCGGGCTAACCTGTAGTATTTAGTCCTCACGGCTATATGCAGAGGCGTGTCACCATGAACTTTCTCTTTCCCATTTATGTCAGCACCCCATTCCATGAGCCGCTTGAGTTTCTTTCAGGATCAACTTTATCTTCACTAGCCACCACATGAACACACTGTTGTCCTCGGTGGTTGTACTCCCTCACCAAGTGCCTGTTTTCATCCACAATCGCATTTTCATACACGAGCAAATCAACTACTCCACCATTACGGCACAAATAGTGCAAAATATTATCACCCTCGCGGCTGTATTCGCAAGTGAAAATAAAGTTTTTTGTTGGCCACATATCTTATAGCAAGTCACACTATAGTGTATTTCACCGGCGCGAAAAACGACTGCGGAACAACAAAATATGACATCAACTGGCCCACGATTCGTTCGCCAACATTATAAATACTGCATTTGCATCCTAGTACTGACCAAAGGTCAGTGCTATCATTATCACTGGAAACGTTCGCGAACTATATGTTTTTGTAGTTAAAGAGGCGTGTCACCGTCTATTTACTTTATAGTTATCTAGGGTTGAAAGATCACAATTGCGTTACTCCTAGACAAGTCTACAACGATTAGTCAAGCACTTCGTCATCAGACGTTTCACTATTCACAGGGTCATCACAAGCAGCACCTTTAGTCCTCAGGAGCTCCATCATCTGATCACCAGCGTAGTACGTTAGGTGATACGGAACCTGTAGCATGAAGTTGATAGTATCTCCAATAGTCTTGGACTCCTGAAGCAACCAATCGGCTAATTCGTAGTTTCTTCTATTGACGGCGATGTGAAGGAGGGTATTACCAGTTCTTAGCTCTCGCGCGTGTATATCTGCACCCATTTTGACGAGAAGCGACATTTTCATAACGGCGTCTGTAGTGCTATACATAGCTACTATATGAGTACATTGTCTTCCTTGTTCATCATACTTGTGGATCAAGACTGACGAATTAACAAGTGACACTTCAATAAGATCGTAAACACTACCCATGCGACAGATAGATTGTAAATATTGAAAGACTTTTTCTTCAGTTGCAACGCGTAATAGATGAGAGTTGCAGTTTCCAATTGCGATTGAGCTAACGACCAGCACTCCATAAAATCCAGCGATAAATGAACGGATTCTTCCTTTTGATATCCGTATATTCCTGAATTCTCTCCAGTTTAATCCCCCTTAAGCTCAATCTATCTTCCGCGCTCAGATATTTGTAAATACGCGAATGTGTTAGTAAAATGTACATGTCATATTTCACTAAGGATAAGTGCTTTATGCCATCAGCTGATGACTAATTGCTTTTTAACGTAATGTATTTAGCGCGACTTGAGTTTACTTGGTAGCAAAACTTCCTGTAGACAGCATCAAGTTCGTTGCACTTTTTGTATACATACAAACTCATAGTCATAGCCCTTCGCACCAATGCCAAGGTCTTGAGATAATTCCGCTAGGTTACGCAACGCTCCGCAACGCTCGCAATCTAATAATAATGTTGTTTGTGCAAGATAACTCGCGGAGCGTTGAGGTAGGTCGGGGCTCACTTGGGTGAGTTGATAGATATGAATAGGAAATTAAATGACAAGTTTCTTCTAATTTAACAAACGAGTTTAATGGTGAAGAACTCGACAAATATTTAACAGATCCGTGGTTTCCAGTTCGTGTGCGTCAGTAAGAAAAATAAATACCAAAACTACGCAGTATTTTCGATGGGCCATTACACTTTTGTCCTTGCGTAACGGTCAAGGTGACAGAGCACGCTGTTGCGGTGTGCGTCACAGTTGTTACATTCGATAAGTAAAATGTTTGTTTAGGATATTGGTTATGGCTCTTGCTTTGTAAATCGATACTAAGTCTAGATCATATTCTTCTTTGGCGTGGGCAGATATATGCGCTGCTGTTTTCACTGCAATTAAAATTTATGATTTCAATTGAGCTCGTTTTGTTTTTACTTTACAGCTACTTTATGGTGGTTAATTTTTTGCAAGACCAGGGGGCGTACCACAATCTTTTCAAAACAAGGTTAAAATAACCTTGTTTAGAATAAGGTTATTATAATGTTATTGTAATGTTATTGTATTCTTACTTTGATCCGTACCATGACCTCTTAAAACAAGCTTGAATTGTTGCCACTACAAACTTATCTGATCCAATGACGGCGTCGCTGTTGTTAAGTTTTGTATTGCCGCCAAATTTTATTTCAATTAGCACACACTTAGTTCCAGTTTCGGTCACCGGTTTGTGGCACTAACATAGAGAGGTGCATGAACGAATGTTTTGTGGTTATTTTAGGCTAGAATCATTCACTCAAACAAGCTTACTTTCTAAACCGTACCATGAACTTTACGTTTTTGTTTGACACTAAGAAGTTTTGTTTGACAGTATTATTATTTTTATGTCAAATCCATAAATATAATAAAAGTTACTTTTTCATGGTGGATCTAACATTGCTCTACGATTTTTAAAGATTTACGACATATATAATACCGTTATGTTCTCCCAAAAAGCAAGTGAAATGTGTTTATTCTCACAAAGGTTTTAAATAACTTAATGCATTGATATTTACGTCTCCAATACTACAACAACGGTAATGATTTTTAGACGGCCAACCAATACGAGATATTCGGGATTGTAGAAGCTGTTATCGTTGATATAGCGTGTGAAACACGAGCCCTTCGACGTTGGGAGTCGATGAGACGTGGGCGACTATACTGAAGAGCTCACACACAACCTATACGACGGGGCCACTAAAGCCTACACTGGGAGAGTCCTACTAAATCGAATGATTTGTCTGTAGGGCCAAGGACGTGGACGTCTACTAAACCAAGCCAATACCTCATCAAGGGCTATCTCTTGGCATAATACCATGAACGTAAGTTCAATTTGTTCGTGGCATTGGTTCCCGTAGCAAATTCAGAGATCTTCGTGAGAGAAGATGGGCTGAAGGGTGTGGTTTATCCGATTCCGTGGCCGGTCTAGAATTCCCGTTGCCAGCGAAACGGGATTAAAAGTGTATACGATAAAGTGATGTGTTTCTAAAGTGTTTAGAGTTTAAAATTATAATTTTTATGTAAGTACTCGTTCATAATGTTGTATACATGTATTTTTAAACATGTGCCCCAGTTCCCTGAATTAAATAATTACGTAAAGTAGAAACATAGTGCTTTTTATTAGCTGAAAACCCTGAAAAGGTCTTCTAATACTATCACAATAATTATTTCATATTTTAGTATTCCGTAACCGAAAAGTAAAAAGGAATCCTATTACAAAGAGCAGACATATGCGTTCTGTGCATGTTGTCCTAAATGCTTAAGCTATTTTTATATATGTACTCGATAACGTAGATAACCTACGGCACCCTCACTACATATTATAAAACAAAGTGCTACGCCTAGGACGCCACGCGAATTAAGTCGCAACGGGCCCACTAGTATATTATAAAACAAAGTAAAAAACGATTGAACGAACTTACATCCAAACTCCTTGGTAGTTCTTTTACTACAACTGGCGCCTCTGGTGGAGAAAAAGGGAAGTACAGCGGTGCAAAAAGGCGGGACGACCATTATGTAAAGGGAGTTGAATGTAAACAGGAAAAGGAATAAATATATGTGGATATTAAATAGTGTTTTTGATATTAGAAATAATAAGATATATATACATATTTAAAAATAGATATATTTAAAAATGACAATGAATGAGTAAGTACCAATGTATTTTACTGTTTGGTATGAAAGAAAGTGTAATAGAAAGTATAATAATATGTGTAAAGAACGCGAGTTTAGTTTGAAACAAATATAAATCTGTCTGGAAATGTTCGCAATGTTCTAAGTGATTTCAAGTTGATAAGGTAAAGCATTTTTGCAGCACCAGACATCGCCGTGTTACGGGGCGACAGCAGGATCTTCTTTGGGAATTTTTAAATTATCATAGAGATATCGCTGTCGCCTATAACAGATCTCTTCACGCCAAGGAGCGTTCTATGAGAAAATGGAGAGAGATATCTTCCATTTTGAACTTTCAAGGCGAGGGAGCCCATAAAGATTGGAAAGGCTGGTCCAAAGTAAATATTTAATATTTTTGTATACATTGTATGGATGATTTGTATTACATAATATACATATCATTATGGTTTTCAGTACTGGGTAGACATGAAGACGAAGCTGAAAAAGAGGTCCGCACAGTCGAGGACTGGTGGCGGGCCATCTATTGAGCAACCCTTGACTGATACTGAAAAAAAATTCCTCGAAATCCTTGGAGAGGAGTACGGTCAAGGTTTGCCAGGTGTTCGGGATGAACCGTTTTCCAGGTACCTAAGTGTACATTTTCTTAGCATAAATATCTAGGGCCCGGGATCTGTCGTGATCATAATCCAGGATTTGGCAGATCATCAATTACCTACAGAGGTATAACTGCTGTCTGGGGAACCTGACCAGATTAAGTCAGGGATACACGTTTAGTCGCCTGAATGTACAGGTATCCTCAAGATGTTTACCCTCACCATGAGAGCATAGGTTAGTGTTCAACTAATGTAAGTACCGTTGTAAAAATACAATTTCATTACTCTCGTTACATCACATAGAGACACTGGAGATCGTTATCGGTGCCTATGGCTTACCATGGCTACTTACTTATGGCTTAGTTGCCATTAGGCCATCGATCCTCATATATAAGTGACATACCTAGACTAATATTACGCCCGTAGAACACCGAGGCGTTCGCGTGCGGAAGCGAATATAAGCGATGAGGATGTAACTATAAATACTCGCTATAATTTGAGAATGGCACAGGTACTTCACACTTTCGCAGTGCACGAATGCACTGATGGATTACAGGCCTTAATGTGCAAATTATACTTTAATATCGGTTTTTTATTCTAATGGTCAACAGCCTTCAGGAAGTGCTGCTGATGGAGAGGATTCTCTAATGGTACTGGAGATGGAAGTGTCACCGTTATTACGTTATTACCACCACCACGTGAGGTGATAATTATTCAAAGACCATCAGCAACACCACAGGAGAGTCCTCTGCAATCTCCTGAAGCGCCACAGCCAGCCGAACAGCCAGCCGTAGAGCCAGCCGAAGAGCCAGCCGAACGGCCAACCGCACCAGCAGTACCTCCCCTGTCGCGCCGGCGTCGAGAGCCGCCGATGTCCCAGGAGGCCGCAAGACGGGCGGGCCCTCGTCAGGGCTTCACAACAAAGGGCTGAGGCTGCCACCAGAAGCAGCCAAGCATTAGAAAGAATGGCGCATGGAATAAGCAGTATTCAGGTCACTTTAGAACGCATTGAAAGGTATATTCAGTTCAACATAATCTTCCATACAATTAGACCATACAGGGCGTACGACGGCTATGTCACATAGGTAGAGGGGAAGCACTTTAAATATTGTAGATAGGACATTTTACCAAAAGAATAATAATAATAATGCCGATGCCGTGTGGCATAGCCGTGGGATACCTTGTATATTGTAAAATACATAATAATAATAACTTAAAGAAAAAAGTGAAATTCGAAGGACAAGTTTATGTATAAAATTATTGTTATTTATAAAATTTAGTCAATAAAATATAACAACAATAGAATAAAACACATTTACACTAAAAAGAAATATTTACAATTTACATATATAATACGAAATATATTTACACAAACTCTTATTATTAAGTAAAATTAATTTTCTTTTTTAGAGCTATATATGCCGCCTCTCCCAGAGCAGCCGAACGAGATCGCTCCGCGTAGCCCAGCCCTGCTGCAGTGCGGTGTTGCTCGGTCCTTGCTCGACCGCTCCAGCATTCCATTGAAATTGGGCTTCTCGAGCCACGTCTTCGATGCTTAATTGTCGCACAGGTGTACTGGCTTTATTACAAATGTTGTGTATATTACACAAGCATTTACAATAAAGCCAGCCGCCTGTGGGGTGTAATGTAACAGCCTGTGTACAAGTAAGCACCGAAAGCGTGCTTTGAGAAGCCCAATTGTGCGCTCAATACTGTTCCTGGCGCGTCCATGGATATCAGTGTAGTATGCCTCTGGTGTGTCCGGTGGTGTGTCTACTATTGGGGTCATCATATATTTCCGCAACGGATAGCCAGAGTCACCTACAAATTTAGAAATAATGTCAATAAACCAATAGTTATGTACTTATTAAATTACGTACCTATGTACATTTTTATGTTTGTAATAGAAATAAATCATACCAAGGAGCCAGACGTTCTGGCTATTGCATAGCTGTTCCACATGGTCTTTTATTGGGTGGAATGACCATATAAACGAATCGTGGCTCGCACCACCGGTTCCGGCATCTACACTGATGATTTGCATGTTCGCATCACAAATCTGAAATAAAAAATGGAAATCAAATGGCTGTCAACCTTAGTTGGGCACCCTGAGACTGGTTGAACAGTCTTGGGAGCCGAATGGCACACTGTGACTATATTATTTTTATTGTTGTAATCCTGTAATATAGTATATAGGAACAATAGGCAAGTAAGTATTTTCCTCTAATGCAGTGACACAGCCAATAATGTCATATGCTAAATAAATAATCCTATGTTACTAGCCTTTGCCTGCGACTTGGCTTTATAATATGTATAGATTATTGTTTCTACCCGCCGTCTGTCTTAGATCTTTTAAACTACATTTTTTTTTATGTCATACGGTAGGCAAACAGGCAAGCGGGCCACCTGATGGAAAGTGGTCACCACTGCCTATAGATATTAGCAACACCAAGAGTATCGCTAATGCGTTGCCCCCCTCTATAACACGTTGCTCTGGCAGCAAAAAGCAAATGCCACTCCACTGCCAAAGCCACGGTTCCCCAAATCCCCACCCCATAGAGCACTGGAAACCTTACTCACCGGCAGAAACACAATACTATTTAAAAGAGTATTATTTAGCTGCGATATTCTGTAAGGTGGAGGTACTTCCCCAGTCGGGCGGCTCCAATTCGAACGAGATACCCCGCTATGCCCTACCTCTCTTAAGCATATGAGATTAAATGCCGCAGCTATAGAATGATTCAAGAGGAAGGTTTATAAGCAAGAAAAATAGGGTACGTAGAGATAAAATAGATGCAGGGTAAGGTAGAATGAGGTAAGGGTAGGACAACCCGCGAATGAAGTCGCTGTGGGCTAACTAAGTATTAAATCTTTATTGGTTAAAGATTGTAGTTTTTACAATGATTAATAGATAAATGATAAGATTAATAAATTATTCATAGGTATGTAAATAAATTATAAGATTAATAAATAGATAATAAGTGTATAAATAAATTATAAGATTATGGAAATCACTTATGATTATGTATGACTTACCAATTGGACATTCAACGAATGATAATGTTTTCTGCAATAATAGCGCTCTTCCCGGTGTGGAGCTGGAGGGCGCACTATAGCCACGTGAGTGCAATCTATGCACCCCAGTACACCAGGAATCTTGTATTGATTGTAAAATCTGAAATGAGTAATTTTAATTCAGTTTACAAAATTATTGATCTTTTTTTATAATCGTAAAATAGAACAGAAAAATTTAAATATCTCGAATTCGTGTTACACGAAACCGGAGATATCTGCTCCGATGTATCTCTATAGTGCTCGGACCAAGTTAAGAAAGATGCGTTAAGCAGAAAACTCAAGGAATTTATAATTATATAATAGCTTAAATTGGACCTAAACCCACCTCCATCCAGAATCCTATCGATCTCTCGGTCATACAGACCGCCTCAGACCTAATCACGAGTGATGCTCACGCTTACTTGTCGGCGGCTCTTTGGGCGTGGTACGATCGAGTTCATAACGAGTACATCCGTGGCAGTTGTGCCATGAGTGACATTGCGAATAAGATCTAGGAGGCTAGCCTGCGCTGGTTCGGCTAGGGAATTGGGGGATACAGGTGGCTAAACCGGCCGGTATCAGGAAGGAGATCCCGTCGGAGACCCAGAAAGCAGAAATCTCGGCTCAGAAGCCAACGGTTTACGACGGGAGGATGCCGAAGACCGGGCGAAGGGGACAAGAATAAGTAAAGCAGACCCTGACATAAGCCGGCATAGATCCTAAGATGATGTTGACTCATAGACCCCGTAGAACCTGCGGGGCATGCTTGTTAAATAATAAATAAATAAATAATTGTGGACAAATTCACACAGTCCCATCTGCCCCAAAATAAGCAAAGCTGGGTGTAGTATGGGTGCTAGCTAACTGATATACTACTTATATACTTTTTTAAATACATACTTATTATACATAGAACCATCCGCCCCGTTCGGTCCGAACGCCACGCGAGTCTCCATGGACAGGCCGACGAAGCCAGCCTGCGACCGCCGTGTCAGATACACGGCTTCCGCAACCGACAACTCCGTTAGAGCCTGGCCGTGCTGGAAGATTGGGAGTTTATAACATACTTATTTTTATTTTATTTATTTCGGCGAATCAACAGCTATAAAAAGCAAAACACGTCATTGAAAACCAATAATAGATCCAAGTGTAGTTACGACGGAAAAACGTCGGATGACCCCCAACCAAGTACACATATTCTTCAATATTTCCTAAACTAATAAACCGATTTTAATGAAACAAAGCTAAAAACCATATAGATTAAACCGGCTTTCAAATAAAGTATCGCATTGCAATTGGTCCATCCGTTCGGGAGCTACGATGCCACAGACAGACACTCACCTCCACAGATACACACGCCAAACGTATAACATCATTAAAACCTAATCAAGGAATACATGAGGACATATTGACAGACTAAGAGGGAGCTACTATGGCCGTGTGGTGACCGGCAGAGTAGAATAGCACCAACCCCTTACGCTTATGGGTGTCGTACAAGGCGACTAATGTTTTCGAGGCAAAAGATCAAAAGTCTCCGTAGTCTGAAAAATGGGCAGCAGCATTTTCCATTGTTATATTTAAACTCTGCGATCTCCAACACGCCTGCCAAGCGTGGAGATTATGGCAAAGTCCTGCAGTGGACTGTTACGGGCTGTGATGATGATACATAGAACACCCAGACCCGTAACAGAAATTTCATTCATCATTTAAATTTTTGCCCGGCCGGGAATCGAACCCGGGACCTCTTGCGTGGTTGACTGGCATGTTGACCACTGAACCACTCAGGTCGTTAAACATTCATAATAATTTATAGAACATTATAATTATAACGTAGAAAAAATATCACTTACTTGGCTTTTATTATATTACGTTCCTGGTCACAGTCCGGGAAGTGTATATATTTCTGTCTCATCTGCAATGTATTGAGGCTAGCTGTTACTTGTGCAATTGCAGATGAGACAGTTTGCTGTGCCATAAATTGTCCGCTTCGAAACTGTAGCGAAGAACGACAGCGCAGTCAGAACCTAAAAATAGGCAAAGATTGTAGTGGTAGTATGAAAGACACTTGTTATTAAGGCAATTAAAAGCACGTTGATATTTTACCTTAGTCTCCACAGTTAAATCGGTGGGTTTCTTAGGTGGCCTAAGAATGGGCCTCAACTCATCACATAAATTATGTGTGAGGTCCTTCCTAAGGCGGTACCTACGCACAAATTCAGATTCCTCTAAATCGAAGGGGTCACACTCGTCACGCAACCGCCTTCGACATAGTTTCTTCTCTTGATATGCTGCTGAAACACTGCTATCACCCTCAAGAAACTCGTAAATTTCGTATTCGTTAGCCATCTAAAAGAACATTACAGTTATAGTATAGAAGAGGTATGCGTAAATTTTAAACATTATTGATAATAAAAATATTTAACTTACTTTTATATTAGAATAACAAATATTATGCAATTTAAGTTTAAAATCTGCAAATATATGCCGACAGAGAAAATATAAAACTGCGTTTTAAACAAAGAGATTGGAATGCTAGCGACCTTCTTGCCGGTCTAAAACCATGAAGGTCGCAAGCATTCAAATCTCTTTGGTTTAAATCTAAAAATTGAAGAAAGATTTAATTTTTTTTTCATATTTTTCTTGAGTAAAAGAGATACGAGTACTACTTAAAAACAATCCAGACGTGTTCGTTCTTTTCAATGTTGACACTTTCCTAACTCGTCTCATTTTTAAATTGTCTTAGTTTGAAATCGTAATTTTCCTACATCGGCTTTATCCTTGCAGATCTCTTTTTCTCGTCTCATTTTAAATTGTTTCTATTTTTAACTTGCATGCCCGACGCGACTTCACTCGCGTTGTGTCCTATCCCCTACTTTACCCATATCCTACCCTTATCATATCAACCGAAAGCCCCCACTGCTGGGCATAGTAGGCCTCCCCATGAGACCACAACCCCCACTCCGTTGTCCCCAGTTGATTAGCCAGCGTATATTAGTTTATACTTTCGGGACCTGTTGCCTCTCCATTGAGCCTTTTGCAGGAAAGCCATTTCCACCCAACGCTGGAAGAGTATCGCTTTCCATGGTATGGCAACGTCTCGCACAGGCCGGCAAATTATGTAGGGAAAAAAATGCCATACCCCTGCCACGCACGAGAAGAAGAGGCTGGCCCAAGAAGCGATGGCTTGACTTTTTTAGAAGTGGCATGCATGTTAGTTAACAAACTCATCACCAAAGATGCCGAAGACCTAACGAAGTGGAAAAGAAGTAGTAGGAAGGGGGACCCCGTGCCGGGCGGTGCGCAAGAGCACAACCGGGATGAACGCAATGATGATGAAAATGTTCTTAATAACCTAATATTAAATTAAGGATTTAAATATGAAAGTAGTAAGGAACCCTGTTGAATTCGCCCTTGACCAGTTCATAAATAGATATTGACTGCACTGACATTTTTGCACGCCAACATTTCCGTTTGACAAGATTTGCAACCGCCCCGTTCCACCCAAGTTATTCGTGTTTAAGTGTTTACAACATTATATTTTGAGGATAGTACTATGAATAAAATTACATTTTTGTTTAGAAATCTACATTTTAGTATCATTTTCTGCTATGAAGTAGATTTGTGATAAAATTTTATTTAAAAATAAGTTATAAAATCAATCAAAGATCGCAATATTAATGCGTGATCCGGAGTAAGGTGCGAAAAAGATAATGCTATGTAGAGCTACAAACACAACTGACCCGGTGATAGCGTCACTGTTGTTGTGATTGACATGACATTGCAATATGGCGACACTTAGTTCCAGCTTTCGCTACCTGGTCAGATAAGTTTGTGGCACTGTACGAACATTATAACGCTGTCTCTTTTTCACATACTTTTACAATAGACAATTCATTCGCTCATACCCGCTTGTACTATTTTGTGCATAAAGTATTAAATAAATAAATAAAATAAATACCCCTCTAAACAATATTATTATAATGTTGTTTTTAAGAGATCATGGTACCAATAAATTCTAATAATACTTTGAGCTTGCTAAAAACATGATAGTTTTCCCATAGACATATAGAGTCATCACGCATAGAGCAAACCGAAGAGCCGGTATATCAGCGTGCCACAGCAATTAATATACATACAGGAGGAAAATGCATGGCTAACGCATAGATGTGTTGGCAAATATTCTACACCAACTACGCTATAACCATAACCCTTTAATATTCGGTGAAAAACCGACACCGCACGGATCTAACGTAAATATTTGGGCCATCACTCCAATAATACCTATCAAGATAAGCATAAACCCCACTCTAATAATGATATTGGCAAGCATGAAGATGTAGACATAAGATGGAGGTAGGCTTTCCTTAAAGAAAACTAAAATGTTACTTTGGTTTAAGCAATTATTAAGTTATTTACTACGTAGACGTATGGATGTTGGTCATCAATAATATTTAGATGCCAAAGCAATATGTTCAATTAATTTCGAAATATTGATTCGCGAATTCGACGCAGACTTAACCGGTTATAATTATATATTTGTTGTTGTTTTTTTATGCTACTCAGTGACTAATCAACAGGCAGCCCACCTAACAGTAAGCAGTAACTGTCGCCCATAAAATCTACGAATTATGCATTGCACAAAAGTGGAGAAACGCAAGTGCCTTTGCACTGAGAGAAATAAGATGAAATGCCTCAGGCCTGTAATTGCGGTGGCTGATACCAGAACACGACAATGCAAACATAATTGTTTGGCGGCAGAAATGGATAAGGCGTTGGTATTCACCCAGGCGGACTCCACAGGCTCGATAGAGTCCTAACACCTAAGAAAACCTGTTGTTTACCTTGGTATTAGCACTATATTTAATCAATCAAATCTTTGGTTGAAGCATTGGCGGCCTAGTGGTTAAGTATCCAACTCGTAAGCGAGAGGTACCGGGTTGTAGCCCACTGCCGCCATGTACCAATGCCTCTTTTCTGAGTTATGTAATTTTTTTTTATGTCATACGGTTGGCAAACAGGCAAGCGGGTCACCATTGCCTATAGATAATAGCAAAACCAAGAGTATCGCTAATGCGTTCCCCACATCTATAACACGTTGTTCTGGCAGCAAAAAGGCAAATGCCCCTTCACTGCCAAAGCCACGGTTCCCCAAATCCCCACCACTAAATAAATAAATATATAGTTGAATACTAACCTATGCTCTTCGGTGAGGGAAAACATCGTAATGAAACCTGCAACTCCAGGCGTCTGAATGTGTAACCATAATCCAATCTGGTCAGGGGCACCAGTTAACAGGTTCACGGAGGGCAGATGCCTGTCTACCGTAATTACTCGATCTACAAAATTCTGGAACATGGTCAAGGCGCACCCCGGGCCCTCGTGCGCTAGAGCACAACTGGTACATTAATGCCAAGATGATGATTATAATTTATTCATATTGTACGAAATATTTTTGTGTCTACCAATTTACAACCGCACTAATTCGCAGCTTGGTTAGCGCCTATAGCCTACTTTATAATTGTTGACATTACCTCGTAATGAAGGAAAACGAAACCATTTCACACTTACGGAACTATGAAAATATTCAAGAAATGTTGTAATTTCAGGCAATAAAAACCAATAAAAGCTCGAGAAATGTTAATATGTTATAAATTTACATCTTTATTTAAATACTTCAGGCAACTGAGGCCAGAGGTATACGTGTATGTATACTAAATACACAAATATTTAACATTATACATTCGTTCATAATAGGTACTTGCATAAAAATATAATTTAAAATCTACACACTTCGGAGACACTAAATCACTTTCTGACACTCCTTTAATTTCATATCGGCATCACCGATAATTCTAGGTCGCCCACGGAAACTCCGGTAAAGCATACCCTTGGCTTTCTTTGGGACAATAATATTCTCTTATGAAGAATTCTAAATATTCAACGATAGGTATCAACGCAACGCACAAATTAAACGTACGTTTAAAGCGTGATCTCATGAGCTGTTCTCCTCGGCTAAGTGGACGTTCCTCCACGTTCTTCGTTGAACAGACAAATCTGTCGAATTTTACGTGTAAGTTTCTGTGTTTGCATCTGTTGACGAACTCCGCATCATCTATGTTCGCCGATGGGGTCACACTTCTCATACAATGGCTTTTGATGCTATTTCCTGGTTGAGTTTAAAGCTAAAGCTTATCAGCTCTACAACCACGAATAATATCTCGAATTCTTTGGCCATCTATGACAGAACATCACAATTGTTGTAGTATTGGAGACGACGACATTAAATTGATTACTTAAGTATTAACATTTTACAAAATAACGTTTTAATATTACCTTCTCTATAAAAATTAATTATCAAAATTGCAATTCATGAAACATCTGACAGAATATAAACAATGCTTTCCGTCAAATGGTAGCTAGGTGTCACTGTACTAGTCAAAGTACTAGAACAGCGTCGCTGCTTTTGGTAACAAAATTACATTTCAAAATAGTCACACTTAGTTCCGGTTTTGGCCACCGGTTCAGATAAGTTTGTGATGGCTTTTAGTCTCTGGTTTGAATGAATGATTTGGCTGTGACGTCACAAAACTTCTAACCAAAACAAAATTTTTTTAACATTATTTTCTTTGAGGTCATGGTACCAATTTGAAAACAAGGTTAAAGTAATCTTGTTTGTAAGGCTTGTGGTAGGCCCCCAGTTATAATATGGTTGATATTTGTTCATACAAACAGTATACGCAATAAAGATTTGTTTACAAAGTATATATACGTGCGCTGATAGTCAAATGGTCTCTGAATCGTAATATCTACGTCACATGTCGATATTTTTAAACAAAACATTGTTTGTATATGAATTTGTCAGTCTTCTAGATCACAAGTCATGTTTCTTAATTGCGCGAAAAACTGCAAGTTTTAAAACATTCTGTTCAGATTAGCCCGAAAAAAGACTAACTTAATAGCAAATTATCTGGAATGTCAAAGTTTAGGCCAGCTAAAATCAGGCATGGACTTTAGATTTTCCTCCTCGACTTACTATGGTTTTAATTATTCATGAAGATTGCGTATAGTAAGAATCATAATGTTAAATTTATGCTAATAATTAGGTAGATTTATTCTTTAACTACACCGAGAGAAATTTTGAAAAATTTCCACTATATGACTATTGAAATTTATATTAAATAGAATTTTAAAGGTAGACTATATGTTTTTATGTAATAAATTTTACACTGTACTAAAGGAAATTTTATTGAGTAAATTATACGAGTGGTTTTAGTAAACTTTCCAAGAGAACTATTGTTTTATTTCGTCGGCAATGTAGAATTTGTTCGAGCATTTGAATAAAATAATATTGAAAGTACGAGAGGGAGAAGGAGGCTAGAATTTAATACAGACAAACATAGTTGTGAAAATATTTGCTGCCCGTTGGATTCGAACCCGGTTCTAACTTTTAATAAGCGAGAACTTACGCCGAAGGCTGTTGCTAACTCTCAATTGTGAATAATAGCAGACATTATATAACTCATTTATTATTAACTCGTACCCGAGCGTTTCTTATGACAAACACAAACACTAATTTATAAAGACGGGAATTCTATATTAAAAAACGAACTCTGAAAAACAGTATAAGTATATAATTTTATCTAACAAAAAAACTACTGGTGTCTGGTAGAATTGAACCTGGTACCTTATGGTTGACAGTCTTCTACACTACTCACTGGCGTAAGTCGCATTTTTGCACTGCTTATGTTAATTTGCTTTTTTCGAATTAAATCTAGGAATCCGTGGATTCATACTTTTCCCTACAAATTTTGACATGGCAACCCATATCCACCGTTTCTTACATAAGCGTTCCTAGTAATTACTGAAAGCACGATGGCAATTACTTATTGAGACATTAACGAATTCTTCTCTGTCACGCGCACATAATGTAGTCTAATAGTATCTGTGTGTGTGTGTGTATTTATAACGTTCAGTCCCGTGGGGGAGTATTAAAAGCCGACGTTTGAGCTAGAACATTCATACATCCGGGTGCCGATAACGTGACCTAATCAGTCAGTATGTTTGCTCAGTACACGTCCATTGTGCATCAAGCGTTAGACGTTGTGATAATGGTGCCAAATCAGTGGCCTACCCGCGCAGAGCCAATTTGAATGACTTTAGTGGAAAAAATACTGGAGCGATTTAACGATTTGAGCCCTATAGTACGGGTAAATAATATGCCCACGCGTCTCGATTCGTCGCGATGTTCCAGCGGGACTTTTTTACGTTTTCGCTGAAGTGGCAGAAAAGTAAGTGTTTCTATAGACAGTTAAAGTTGCGTAGAACTTGTTCTTAAGTGTAAGTAACTAATTTTGTTTGATTCCAGAGAAATTCCTGGTGCTTACATTTTTCATGTAACTATACCAGATGATGATGTATGTATGTAAACTCTTTATTGCAATTAAAAAGAAATACAGTAGGTAGAAAAATACTATTCGGATGATGATACTATTCGGCTTGAAATTACTAGCGGAGCTACTTTGAGTGGTGTTTCATGGTCTCCTCCCCTTGAGCGCACTTTGTCACATGTAGAGCAAATATACCACTATCTGTCGTCCATAAAGTTGCGGTAAGTTAATACAATTTGTTAACCTTGACAGTACTTGGTATTCAATGAGCTCATTTAGTTTTTATTTTCAGAAAAAAAACCTTATCGGCTGCAGTTGGCAACAAGCGCATTTCTAAACTCAGGTGTTTGCAGCGAAAACAGTAAGTTGTTATCTACCGTGCGTAAAATGATATTATAAATGTGTAAGTAACGATGATATTATTTTGCAGAGTACTTAAAAGAGCACGCAAACGCGATATCTGTCACGGGATAAAATACAAACGCACGACTGGGTAGCTGATGGAAAATAATGTAAGTTGATAACGTGACTGATAGAAATGTATAAAAAAATATAAAGGTATGTTAAGTTATTCTATTCGAAATAGAATTGTCTTTTTTGCTCCAGGTACTAGTAGAAGTATGATGTCATTTCACGTCTGCGGTCCCCAGCATAACCTTGAGTCAATACTTAGTGTAAATAATTCATGTGGCTAGTCATATAAGGGCTATAATTTACGTTTTATTATATAGTAAGATCATAGGTTAAATGAGAAATTAATTTTGTAGGAAATTTAAGTAGTTCAGTAAGTGATTGAAAAATATTTATTAACCCGCACGGAAAAATATGTATGCGAAAAACATATGTCACATCTATTTTTTTGCGCATATGTATATATATGCGACATATATATTGCATATATTTCGACATATATGTTGACAAATATATACACGGAAAAATAGTTATGTCAAACTGACAGATGATTTGTCAAATTTACAGAACTGTTTTTTTCGTGTATTAACATTTATTTTAAAATATATGTGAAAATATACTTCACATATTTTTTTTAGCACTAAATATATGCACATGCATTTTGTATATATACATTTTTCCGTGCGCAAATGTGTCAGGAAGTAAGAAGTAGGAAGTAAGAATTGTATCAATTCGTTTTTGACAGTACAAATCTTTTCATCGAAAAACGAAATTCGAGGTTACTATGTAAAAAAAAATTGTTTTTTTGACTGTATGGCCATGGCGATCATCCTTACAATAATCTTCATAGATGTGTTATTAAAAAAAATTATAAGACGGAGCTCATTCACTCGGTGGAGTTTGGCACCAAGTTCCGTTCAAATTTACGAATTTTAATTATTTCCATCTGTAAACCAGGCTAATCTTCATTTTTTCGTATTTATTGTAAATATAAATTTTTCATTGTCTAGTATGTAATCTTAATTGTAAGTTTTATGAAGGTTAAAAATAAAAATAAATAAATTTTCAATACTTATTTTTATTTTATGTAAAAAACATGTTGGTATAATTAACATAAATGATTCAACGATAACCTAGTCGTTAATGGGGTTCCCGCTTGTGATTAACATTAACACCTGTTTGCCAAATAAGTATCATTAATCATAAAATGTTATAATCCTGAACTATATAACCTTGTCGCTCAAATGTAAGATCGTCTTTAGCCATCCCCATCCATCATTCCGATTTCTTTTCCTACTCCTTCACTGTTCATGCTGCGAGACTGTGGAACTGTCTCCCGCATGTGGTGCGTGACAGTCCGTCACTGCCTATATTCAAAAAGCGAGTAAAAGACCACTACCTGTCCCTGTCTAGTCCATAAATTTTATTGATTTGTATTGATATGTAGTAGTATTTAAGTGTATAAGTATGTATGTATTTATTGATAAAGTATATAAAAATTAGTCATATTCATATGTATTTTATAATTATTCATTAATTGTGCGCGTCGTATCTGCATTTCTTAGCTAAACATTTCCTTTCTGTAGGCCTGCTGGAAGAAATTTCTTTTAGAAATAAGTAGTGCCTGTTGTGTCAGTTATATCTATGTTATATCTCTGTATTTCTTTATTGTGTGCAATAAATTGTTAAATAAATAAATATATACAGACTTTCAAGAACCCAATATATTTTAATGAATATAACATTGTCTGCGTTTTGTGCGCGCAGAATAACACGAATTCTATTGAACTCGATTTCAGTCGACACAGCTGTGAATCAAATTGACACAATCAATGTATTCTATTAATTTCAATTTCAATCGAAATAGCTTTTAATAAAAAATTATTACAACTTTTCATATTACGAATGTGTTACTATGCCGTTTTACAAAAGAATTATATTTTTACGGTTACTACTTATTAAGAAATGACTAGTGACATATTTTTGAAATTAAGTATATCACAGTATGTACTTTATGGTTATCAGTTATATAACATGAATATTTAGTAACATGAAATTTGACTTAAAAGCAAAACACTTTAGCCTTGACAACAATAATAAAAACATTGATGTTTAGTGGGATCATAAAAATGAAAATGGTGATAATATTTACGTTTTCTTTTATGGTGTTAATGAGCCTTACCTTCTACATTTTTGCCATTACATAAAATTTGCTCATTCACTTCTACATCAAGTTCATCACAAGTAGAACAAGGTCCATCATCAGAAATTAATCCTTCCGAGTCACACTCTGAGCAGCTGGAATCATCCTGAGTGGAAGCTGATGATATCAAGGGTATGGTTAGCAGCGCATAAGAGTTGAAATCAGGTTCTACATTGTTGTCATCCGATTTCTTGAACCATAAAAGTCCATCAAACTCTGAGAACTCTGTTGCAACGCCATTGTAAAAACCACAGATACCTGCTTGATGAGTTTTTTGATTTGTGATGATCCAGAGCAACTCGGTGGTCCCATACTAACACGCAAGTTGGAACCACTGGCAAACCGAAGGGACTTTGGCTCCCTGTGTGTGTTCTATCAGCTGTACAATGGGGAGTGTTCCGAGGAACTTTTCAATCTGGTGTCCACAGCGCAATTCCGCCATCGCACCACCCGCCGTGGGCTGGGTACTCATCCTCACTACGTAGACCCTCTGTTGGTCACGACGCGAAGGTTCGAAAGAACGTTTCTCGCTCGTACGATTCGGATGAGGAATGAGCAGCTCCCAGCCACAGTGTTTCCTATGGACTATGACATGGGATCGTTCAAGAGGTATATTAGAGGTCTCTTCAGAGGCGGGCAACGCATTGGTGACTCCCCTGGTGTTGCTGATGTCCATAGGCGGCGGTGACCACTTTCCATCAGGTTGCCCGCTTGCCTGTTTGTCTGCTGTATAACATAAAAAAAAAAACAATGTACCATCGCGTGGTACACATGGCCATAGCCATGAGTCTATCAATAACTGCTATAATAAACCCACCCTCGCAGGGTGCCTGTTCTCATTGTGCGCCTGCACATCAAAGCTATTTTCCCGAACAACGTGGTTACCCCAATAACTTAAGGTACCTTTCGATCTCGCGGATCTAGAACAAAACGCCCATCACAACAAGGCCAAAAACGGACTTTCTCGCCTTCCCCTAACAAGGGCGGTAAACGGCAAAGGCGATGACTCGCATCACTTCCAGGCCGGCCGGTTAGCCCACTTTCATCACAAGTGGAGAGAAATGGGGGCTCCGCATTTTATTCTCCAATTAATAAAAGTAAACATGCATCGCATTCCAGACTTCCTCCAACCGCAGGACTGGATGTGCAAGGTCGATCTGGCACAAGCATATTTCCATGTACCCATAGCGAGGTCCCACAGACGGTTCCTACGACTGTTACACGAGGGCGACATACTCGAGATAACCTGCCTCCCGTTCGGCTTGAACACAGCTCCAAGAGTGTTTGCATGTCTAACAAACTGGATAGCACAGAAGTTACGAGAGAAGGCAGTGCGTGTCCTTGTTTACCTGGACGATTTTTTGGTCGTACACCAGAACCCCACATGTCTTCGCGAGCATGTGAATATGTTGGTCCATACTCTGGAATTTCTAGGATTCCAGGTCAATACAGAAAAGTCAGTACTAACCCCACAGAAGAGTCTAACTTATTTAGGCATTCTATGGGATCCATGGGTAAACCAAAAGTCCTTGCCGGGGGAGAAAATCACAGCGGTTTTCGAAAAAACCAGCGTCTTACTGAGTCTGGGCAAAACATCTCTGAAGGAGCTTCAGAGCTTGATAGGCTTACTAAATTTTGCCAGCTTCGTAGTCCCACGAGGCAGACTAAACCATCGCGTTCTGCTCAGCTTTCTAAATACTCTGCTGAAGGCCGCACCTACAGCCAGATATACACTTCCGTGCCATGTGAAAGTCGAATTGGTTTGGTGGCTCCAGCATTGTCATCTCACGACTCCAATTCACACGACCCCTCCATCCCAATTTCTGACCACCGATGCGTCAAATGTAGCCTGGGGGGCCCAATTAAACAATCTTGCTATATCCGGAACCTGGAATCCGGACGAAATGAAGCTCCACGGCAACAAAAAGGAGATGCTGGCTATATTAAAAGTGCTCGAAGGTTATGCACATCTTATGAAGCGGGAGTCAATCCTAATTCAGTCAGACAGCACGACCACCGTTGCTTACCTCCGCAACGAGGGAGGGAATCGGTCCCATCAGCTCATGTATATTACGAATCAAATTTTTCGGATATTGGACGAAAATCAGATTCAGATAAGGATATACCATATACCCGGAAAGTACAACAACCACGCAGATCATTTGTCACGCCAACGGCGTCCTCTGGAGTGGCATCTTCTGCCTGGCTGCACGGAAATGATTTTCGCAAAGTGGGGAATACCAGTGATCGATCTGTTCGCGACCAAGATGGCTCATGTAGTGGCAAACTACGCCACCTTAGACCAGACAGATTTGGAGGCAATATTTCACGACGCGTTCCGCGTACAGTGGATCCTACTCGCATGGATCTTTCCGCCGCCATTTTTGGTACCCAGAGTACTCATCCATCTGAATCAGGCGTCCGGAATTTACCTGATCGTAACGCCTCGTTGGGAGAAAGTTTACTGGAGAGCCGACCTGAAGGCTCGAGCGATAGCTCCTCCGTTCACGTTGACGAACCTCGAACGGTTTCTAGTGGACAGAACGACAGGGTTGCCTTCCCCACAAGTGAAGGACATGACCTTCGAGATATGGAAATGTGGTCAAACCAATTAATTGACTGGGATGCATCTCAGATCTCTTTATTAAAATCGTCTTGGCGCGCTTCTTCCTTAAAAACCTACAGAGTAGCGTGGAATCGATGGCTTTTATGGGCAAATCAGAATCGAGTCAGGCCTACTGATCCGCAAGGTTCTGACTTAGCAAAGTTTTTAGCAGACTTACATTTGAAGTCAAATGTATCATATAATACCATACTGTTGCATAAATCGGTGGTAGCAACACTTTGTAATGTAGATCTTTCGGAAAATCTCAGTAAAAATGTATTAGTAAAACACGTTTTGAAAGCGATATCTGTGCAAAAACCTAGGCTCCAAAAACAGCCTATCTGGGATCTGCAGATGTTCTCTTCATTTTTGTCTAATTACATATTCAATAGAGATAATTTATTTCATGTAGTCTGCGGCTATATTAATATTATGTTCAGGTCGGAGAATACACGACTTAACTCTGCTCTCCATGCATAATTAATGATGATTCTATAATTTTTTGGCCTACTTTTCGGGTCCAAAACTGACTGTAGTAGTTACCGTCAGTCGGGGTGGAAATTATTACATAACGCTGAGAATCTAAGTCTAGACCCTGTTTACTGGATCAAGCGTACAATTACCCTGTTGGAAGACAGACGAAAGCAGGCAGGTTCACCTCACCTCTTTATTACGTTCGCGGGTCACCAGCTCCAGCGTCGCGCACTGTGATAAAAAAATAAAATAAAAAAATAAAAAAAATTTATTCCATCAACTAAATTTACAATCACAATTTTATGAGTTGTAGGGGTCTCCTTTTAAGTAAGGGTTTACTTGTGTCAGGAGGCCCCGTTGTTCTAAACAGAGGTAAGAAAATCAATTTAGTGGGGAACAATACCAAAAATATTTAAAATAGGAAAAAAAAAACTTTGAAAAAGAATTATACGGAATACAATTTACAATAAACAATTAATCTAATATGTAAGTCACTATACCTACTTTGATTTTAATTCAAAGATAGGAAATGTGACGAGTCTTGGTAAAAGACCCAGCGCCCTCTTCCCTCGCGTACACCGTAATTTAAAATTTATAATATTTTATGTTAAACATGTGTGCGTGTGCGTGCGTGTGCGTGTGCGTATGCTTGTGCGTGTGCGTGTGCGTGTGGGTGTGGGTGTGGGTGTGGGTGTGTGCGTTTGCGTGTGGGTGTGTAATCACTTTCTTCACTGAATACCACTTTTTAAGATGTTTTCAAGTTCGTCGTACGTCTTAGGCATCAGCCATTCAGTAAGAGCAACCCTACAATTGTGATAAAGCATGGGGTATATATTTAGTTGTCGATTGATGTTGTTGTAAATGGTAGCCGACTGCCTTGCGTATTGTCTTTCCGCGAATGATGTTTTTACAGCGACAACAGGAGCAGCCTCTATGGGTCTCCTTCTGCCTGTAGTGTCAGGTTTATAAATAAGGGTTTTATGCAGTCTCAAAACAGCACCCAAGATGTAAAGCTTTCTTACTGTCAAAAGTTTACAAAGGCTATGTAACTCTACTGTAGGAAATCTATACGGTTTAAAATACATCACCTTTGTGCTCTTTCTACCTCCAAAAGTTTGGTGTTTATAGCCCCACCCCATACAGAAATGCAGTAGCTTAGCACTGACTGAGCCAGTGATACGTAAATTTGATTTAGAAGATTCCTAGGAGCGATATGTCTCAGCGCTTTAAATATCCACATTAACTTTCTAGATCGTTTCATTATCATTTCCATATGTTCGTGCCAAGACAATCGCTGGTCGACAATCACTCCCAGGTACCTAGTACTATTTACCTTGACAATAGAGTCACAATGACAGCTGTTGACGCCGGGACTATCAGAACCATTACACATATGAATCCGGATGGAATAGTTAGTTTGAGGCTGGGCTGATGTATAATTACTGAAGCATATGAAATTAGTTTTTGATGTATTCAGAGTCAACAAATTCGTTCTTAACCAGTAAGCGATCCTAGTCATACCCTGCTCAGTTGTAAATTTTAAATCATTCCAGTTATTGTCCGTGAAAGCAATTGCAGTATCATCTGCATATGAGAAGATGGCCCTTTGAGATTCTCATATTGCAGAGACTATTGGTATAGATCAAAAACAAGGTCGGGCTAAGCACTGAGCCCTGAGGAACTCCAAAACTGACTACTGCTTCACGACTTACATGATCTCCAATTTATATGTAGATACGTGTGTGTTTTTTGTATATAAGTCAATGTAAGATAAGAGTAAATAGAGATGATTTGTAGTGTGTAATTTTGTGTGTGAAGAAGTAGGATTCGTGTGTAACATTATTACAAATATATAGCAAAAAAATAGGTGAATGATTTTCGTTTTGATAAAATCATCCACATAATATATTATCCAATGTATATGTAGTCAATCGTCCATCCGCCAATCTGTGCACCTGTTCTTCACTTCTTATCAAAATGATGGGTGAGTTTTCTCTTCTCCTGACATACACTTTTCCATAAGCCGTCCAGCAGAACCTGTACTCCTTTGATTTTGCTAGGTCCCGAGCCAAGTAGTGCAGTCGGGAGCCCTTAGCTGTCAGGTTTTCGGATAGGAAAATCGGCGTATCCTCGTGTATCTTGAGTCCCAGGTGCTTCGCGCAGAGTTTGACCTTGTTTCTGGAATTATAAGTCTTTGCCATCCTTAATATGTCATTATTAAGTAGAGCAGAGTTTATTTCGACTATAATCGGTGTACTATTTTGCTCCGGCTTTTTCCCACGTACTCTATAAATGTCCCTGATCTCTGATTTGGTAACTTTATGATCCAATGTTTCGGATAGTGCTATGACCATGTTAACGAGATCCTGTTTCGTCTCTTTTTCTTTTTTCGGAACGTTTTTTATTTCCAAATTTGCTTTCCGGCTTAACAATTGCATATCCTCGATTTTATTTTCAAGGTAGATTATATATTGCCTATCTTCTTTCATTTGTGTATCTAAGGAGTTTACTTGCTTTTTCAGTTCCTCGTTCTGCGCCGCCAGGAAAGCAACGGAGCCCTCTATATTCTGATTTGATTGACGTACATCCATAAGGGTGGCTTTTAAATCAGATAGCTTCTTTTTCTGAGAGGCAGTGAAGTAGGACAGCAATTTCCTCATCTCCTCTCTGAAATTCATCAACTGGTCGCTCACCGCGTTCGACTGATAGGCCTCCTGTCTAGCCTGCGTACGATGTGTAATACGGTCCTGCGGGGTGACGTCCGGGGAATTTTCACCCTCAGTAAGGCACACCGACATTTCGAACTCCGATATTAAATCAGAAGGCTAGCTCTCCATGTTGCCGCTCTATGTACTGGGTTTGCAGAAAAGTGTAGGTAGTAAAATAACACAACTCGTATCACAGCCTCGCAGCAAAGTGTAGGTAGTAATACAGCTGGCGTTGTACTAGGGTCACAGAGCTTCGTAGTACCCACAGTTCTGTCTGACCAATCAGAGCGGAGCCTGCGCGTGCGACTGCTATACCTTCAAAATAACGTCAGTTTCAACTCACGGATAGGCGCAGTCTTTGAGGGCGGAGCGAAGAGTCGACAAATGATGCAGTTTATGGGCGTGGCTTTTGAGTTTTTGCAAAATGGCGTATGCTGTTTTGCAAAAATGGCGTACGTTACCAGTAGACGACTCGGCTAAACGGCGCAAACTGTTGAACTCCTTCTACCTTCTGCACTCCTATTTTTTTGTAGTAATTTAATTTCACTGAATTTATTTAATTTTTTCGAAAAATAAAGATTGCTAGCACGTCTGCACCTATCGGCGGTCCGGGGGGAAAGGGATATGATAGCTGGCTGGATTAAGTCATTCCTGAAAGAAGCCGGTATATCTGCTACTCCTGGCGGTGTAAGATCGGCCGTAGCGTCCCGCAACTGGGTAGACAATTTCACCCTAGATGATATATTAGCTAGGGGAAATTGGAAATCGGTTAAGACATTTCAAAAATTCTACCGTCGTGAAATTGTAAAGTCATCAATTACCGAAAAATTTTTTATTACATCATTCAATGTTGTCAGCTGAAATTATTGTTTTTAGCTTAACTAGGACAGTTCTCCAAGTAGAAATTTATAAAACACTTGGGGTTTAAATTGCATAATAATTTACTTGCCAAAAATCTAGTCCCAAATTTTCCTTCCGCGGAAGCATGTGTGACATCACACTGAGTCCCTAAATGAGTATCCAAATACGTACGATCGGTCAAGGACAATCTAATCGCTAGTTGTTAGACCAGTGAGTTTTGATACATTAAATGTTTTAACGATAACCTTTAGCACAACTCATTACGTGTTATTGTGAACTCTACAACAATTTGTTATCATTTTTATTTAAATAGAACATTGTGGTTAGCAGTGAGTCACTATCAAACTGTTCCTAGTATAATGTACGTAGTTAGTTTTGAACTTATTTGGTTACAGTTTTATAAAGTTATAACTAAGGAATTTTCTGTACAATTTATATGTGTTTTAATTAATATGGCGTTGATGATGCAATGATTGAATTAATGACGCATTTGACGGAAGTCACCTTGAGAAACGATATAATAAAGACCAGTCAAGTTAAGGTGAAATTTTTTTTGTATGAGTTCGACGCTTTGCAGCATGTTTGTTATTGCATTTAAATGTTTGTTTGGATAAATGTCTGAGCAATCGGTTCATTATAATTTGGATTTCCAATAAGATAAGACGTTAATATGTCACAAACAACTAATACCAATTTTTTTGTAGTCAAATTCGTAAGCTTATCTAAAAAGTTTGATAAATTCTCCTATCGGTGTATCCATAGATCATGGATCGTGTCGTATGATGGCAGAAATGTGTTCCTTGCTTGTCCTCTGCAAAATGTAGTTTCACTTCTACCCACTGTATGAACATCTCAGAAGTCTACTCAGCGACGGTGGAATTCGAAACAGGTTAGTCCGTTTTTTTTGAACTCTTAATGAATTTTTCTGACACCTAAATTTCTCGGTGGATCAATTCCAGATGATGTTGACGATGGGATACGATTTATACAAGAAAGATTGGGTGAACACTTGCAAAAATAATTACCCGGTAAGTGCAAGGGAGTGACATCGGCGTTGCACTAAATTCTACAAACACTACCGCCTAAGTAGCTTCAAATTTCATTTTTTGGCCATAGCAATCCACCTGTTTTGTATTAATATATTTAGAATTGAAATTACAATGGGATATGTTAATGACATCGGAAATTTCACTTATGCATACAGTTTCTCCCTCTAAAATCTAGAAAAGACTTGCCCTCTTTGCTCATTTCCTGTTCCTAGCTCAGGAGCACACGTTTTTTGGTGAAATTTAAGTAAAGGTGAAATTGTGTTTACGAATACGGTAAGTTTTTTTTTCGAATTTGTATAAGTTCACTACACGTATACTCTGTTAAAAATGAAGTGTTTGGGCTTTTCAGAGCTATTCTACGATGTCAGTGAAGAAATATTTGGTAATCAAATTCATAGGGAGCCTCAGTAATCAGGCGGGCTGGAAATGTGTTCCAAGTCATGGATCTTCCAGCTGCCCGCACGAGCCGCTTTGGTTCAACCTTTATAATGCGAACGGCTAAGGAATGGAACGCGTTGCCTGCGAGTGTGTTCCCTGATCACTATAATCTGGACGCCTTCAAGGCTAGAGTGAATAGGCGGTTCCTAGACAGGCATGCTCCATCTTCGACCGCATCGTCACTTACCACCAGGTGAGATGGCGGTCAAATGCCTGGATAGTCTAAAATAAAAAAAAATAAAAAAGTCAGTGGCTGAAGTCTTTTTTAGGAAATAATGTCTTTATCCGCTACCCACCTCCAAATGAAGAGCAATTCAATCTACGCAATTAATTATTGACGACGGCATATACTCACTGGAAAACATTTTCGGCAAGACTGTATTACCAAACAGGTAAGTCGATAGCTCATTAGCGAGTAATATTACTTAGGATAGGCCATTAATTTTCAATTTTGTTTTTCTTGTGCAGATGATTTTGAAGATGCGATGTTTTACGCATCACATTACATATCTCGGAAAAAAGAAATCCAATCTGCAGACATCTCATCGTCCATCAGCATCGAAAATACTGTTGTCAACGAGTCGTTTCTTTGCACGCTGGAAACTACTAGGAGGCTTACATTGATGGAACAATTCAACATAATTTATCCCTTAGTTAATAGTATTCTCTATTCCATTCACCTAATCGATAACAATGACAACCTATCTCAAGCTTTCGAGGGAAATGAACACTATGAAGATCTGCAGGCGCAGGCAGTGACTTTTGCCAACTTTTTGGAGGCCAAAATGCAGTGTTTAACAAACCTGAACAGCAAAAATGATATAGACTTCGATACTGCTACTAAATTAATGAGTGAAGAAATAAAAAAGCGGTGGAACAATTACTGTTGATAATAAATGGCGGGTCAGAATAAAAGTATATCAATTTGAAATTTTAATATTGTTTTTGATAAACTCACAATTCCAACGAATTTGATCGTTTGATTTAATATTTTCCGCTAATTATGTAAATAAAATGACTGATAAGAAATTGGTTCTGCTAAACAAGCGGGTCACGGGTTATCAAAATATTGTACCTACCATAAGTAAAACTGAGTTTTGTAGTAACGTTTTAAATTCGCACAAAATGTACAATAGTATGTGCATATTTTGATAAATTATTCAAGACAAGTAACACCTGTACAAGTAGACTGCAAAGCAAGTTGACAACAGGTTGCACAAAGGGACAAAAAGTTATATATAGCCATGAGTCATGCCGAATTTTCTAGGTGCGCGGTGGAGATTTAAATAAATATTGTTTTTTTGTATCGTCCTTATACCAACCAAAGCAGCTTTTGTTATTCGAAAGAGCAAACCGGTTGCCTAAAACGAGATTAGGCTAAATGTGACTTATCATATGCAGGCCAATATTAGCTTATTTCAAGGTCTTACTGCTACCAGGCAGACGTCTGCGAATTTACATCTGATTATTTCAAATTGGCCAGACTAGTGATATAACAAGTTTATTATTGCCGTATTAAAGGTAAGTGTTCTAATAGAAATAGTTTGTTGAGGAAGGTCTGATAAAATATTCTTATCATTGTTTACGTAACGTTCAATCGTCATTGGAGTTCGATAACCGTTTTATGAACTTTAGTTTTTGATACAAGACCTTTATGATTCATTTCAGGTGAACACCATGTCGACGAACCCGTACTATTTAATTAGATTCTTGGGGAAGCAAGACAAAGGATTAAGTCCTGGGTACACTGACCCAGCATCTTGGATCCGATGGCAGAAATAAAGGGTTGAGACCGTTGTGATTGCTTACCCCGAAGAACCATGGAGAGTTACTATGGAACGAGTCAAACGTTACGAGGATCCCCAACAAAACTTGAAGGCTGCTCTAGTAAGTTTTAGATTTTATATTTAATAAACAAAGAGAAGCTTCCCAAGAAACATTGTAAACTTATCAGTGTGCGATAGTTTAAAAAAAATGATTTTGTTTTGTTACAGATAACTACAGTTCAATGATTCGCAGCATCAACGAACGGGAGTGTGTTGGACATTCATCACCTGAACTAGTGACACCACAATCTGGACCTTCACATTCTTCAGCGCCACCAAATAGTGAGTTACCAAATGACATCACTTTGACGGAATTTAGAAAATGGGTTACTGGTCTTCCATCTTCTTTCAATCATAATCCATTCCAAATCAGGACTATGAAAGATTTTGTAATTCTTAAAGATCTGGTATCTAATGCAGAGCAAGAAAAAAAGATTGAAAGGAACAGAGCTGATGAAACTTCAGAGACATCACCTAGAAACTCTGCCCAAAGTTTCATCGAGCTCGTACCCAATAGCGGAGTATACATTGAAATATCTGAGCTTGAAATCTGCGTAATGTCTTCTAGAAACTGTCTTCAATTGGCACGGCTACTGATAAAGCACTTTTTTTCAACAACTGCTTTGAGAAAAGATCGTGATTTAGAAGAATGCGCTATCTCTGCTATCATGGATTTCGTTTTACCGCTGGGACGCACAAAAAATTGGCGACAGTTCAGCAAAAAATCTATTGAATTAACGTAGGTTCTGTGGGTTTCTTGCCGTTTCTTTTCCCCACGGAGAACTACCTTGGAAGCGGCGTTAATTTTCCTTCCTCTCCCACACATGGTGTCTCCTGTCTGCGCTAGGGTAGGGGTAGGGTAGTAGTTAGAGTAGGGGTAGGGTAGGGTAGGAGTAAGATAGCGGTAAGGTAGTATAGGGTGGGGTAGGGGTAAGATAGTGGTAGGGTCGGGGTAAGATAGTGGTAGGGTAGGGGTAAGGTAGTGGTAGGGTAGGGTTAAGTTAATGGTAGGATAGGGTAGGGGTAAGGTAGCGATAGGATAGGGATAGGATAGAGTAGGGTGGGAGCGACTACCTATCACATGCAGCATGTGTGATGCACGCTCACTTAAAAGTCTGTCTGGCGGTGGCGTGGGGGCCGGGTCGCTCTTTTCCCTCAAATATGGTTGAATTGGACGATGGCTGGGCCCTGCGTTATACTCGTGAACGGGTGCTGCCTTGGTGGACTGGCTTACTCTTGCTGTAGTTTTAGGTGGTTTTTCTTAATTATACTAGACAATTATAATATAATATAGCGTTCCGGCTCTGCCTGGCATTGTCGAGCACGGTTCGGTCGTGGTTGGCGAGGGATACGTTTATCTACGGCCATAGGGCGGTCAGCGTGTCACTGTGTGTTTCCTTCCTACTTTGTTACCCCCCTCCTTTTTGACGATTGAAGGAGATATTTAATGTCCTAATCAATAAAGAAATTTTGAATTTTGAACAATGCTCGCAAAGTTGACTTTGTTAATCGAATTGACAGCAAAAAAATGAAATAAATAAATCAGCAATGCCATTAATGGGATAGTACTTACAAATAAATACTGTAACCCTCATTAACATATTGATGTTACAATGAATACTTATTGAAGCAGAAGTAACACAAATGAACTTTTTGGTATTTCCGGGTTCTTATTTATCTTTTTTCTTAATAATTATCTTTCAATTTTTCTTGTTTCCAAGAAGAAAATAAAGAATTCATTACGCATGACGTCAACCCCTAAGGAAGATTTCATATAAATAGCGGCGATTGCTTCAGAGATTTACTTTCCCTTTGGATCTTGAAGCAGATGTTGCGACGTCTGTTCAGGGATATTCGATCTTCCGTCGGACGTAAGTTAACAATTTGTACGTCCTTGTTACATGTGATTACTAGAAGCAGTAGAATGATTCCCTGTGCTAATTGCTATCAATTTTTACAGACGAAATCCTGGATGATGGTTGCAATTATCAACGTGATCTTGATTCCCATTACGATGGTTATGGTAGTGTCTGGAACCCCACGATACATCATCAAAGCTCCACCATGTACGCAAAAACAAAACGTCTGTCTACCGTTGGGAAAGCCAGTAAGTGTATTTACTAACAGATTCGAAGTGCTTGACCGTTTACAGTGTATATAAGATTTATTTTTTATCTTTCAGTGCATAGAGTCAAAGATTCCCTGCTGTCCGCTGATCTACCCAAAAAAGTACAAGCAACTCGACACGGTGCCAACCACCTGCTTCAAATTCGGGAAGGGCGTGTGCCAAGTGAACCAAAGTATCGAAAACTTCGAAGAGTACAGCAAGTTGGCCAAACAGCTGAACAGCACCAACTTTCAGGAACTGAAGAACAAGTATTTGAGTTCCATTCCAGTTGCGTACACCTGCCCGCAAAAATTGATAATCGAGTTAAACAACGGCTGAAACGAATTTGTCATCTGCCTGTAGTATGTATACTTATTATGCTTAAGATGTACACTATGTAATAAATAGGCTTGTCTTATTACTAATAAAGCCAGTACTATCTCAACCTCGGACATCGTTTTATTTACATAACGTCCCGGCCTTACATGGCGACCCTGCCAGCCGGTAACAGGAGAGCGAGCGACCGGCCGGCCCGCGCGCATTCTAATATGAACCGTAAATCATAAACATTAAGTGATCTGCAAAAATAAGTTAATACAAAATGACACAATGTAATTGTAATATTCGCGTACTGTGGTGTGTCGAGCAAATAATTATATTTAAAAATGGGTTCAAGTCAATCCAGTGAAAAGGAGGAGATTGTGATAGCCCAGAACGCCGCTGGCGGCTCTAATAGCGCCGAGATAAATGAGCTGAAGATTCATGCCAGTACAACCAATATAATTTTGATTTTAATATGCATGTTGTTAATACTTGGAGGGCTAATTATTACCTACCGATTGTACATGAAGTGCCATAAACGAATGATAGCACGAGAGGTCAATGAATTGACTTTACGTCGAGCTACGAGTATTTTACGGCGCCGTCGTGAACGCGAAGAATAAGATGAAATTATTTAGCGGCATGGAAGATTGTGTTTTAAAGTGTGGTGTTTAATGGGCAATATATGTGCAGTACGGTTCCATAGTGTGTTAATGTAATCCTATAATATTTTAGAGACCCTAAGTGACAGAGTTTTATGTCATCGGTACATAAGGTTACCGTTACTATTTATAATGTTCTGGTATGTACTAGATCTATTAACTCCATTAACTAGATTATATGGCTGACTACTTTGTGTTGTATTTTGATGAGCTAACAAAAATTAAAGAATACCTAAGAAAAGTAGGTCCAAAGAGACGTGAAAATACTGATATTTGTAGGAAAAAGTTAATAGAAGCTACACAAATATATACAAAATTTGAAAATCATTTGTCGATTATACATGAACACTTTGACCAGTACACTGCAAACGAAATAGAAATATTCAGTAGTTATAGTGAAAAGATAACATTAACTTACGAGGATATTAAAAATTTTTGTAATCAAACCCATCAAAGTAGTTCAACAGAAGACATTTCTAATAACTGTGCCAAAATGTCTACTGGTGAAAAATTTGATTTGAAAACAGCTGTGTCCTTGATACCAGTCATGAATGACAGTGAAGAAGTAACAAAACAAATAATCTCTGCAATTGAATTGTATGACTCCATGTTAGACCACAATTCAAAACTGATCTTGATTAATTTTGTAATTAAAACACGTCTCTCCGAAAAAGCAAAATTGCGTATATCTCAAAGCTATACGACTGTGTTGCAGCTTGTTGATGATATGAAGAAGTATCTGCTGTCATTAAAAAGTCATTCACCGCTCTACAACAGCAATTGCTACGGGCTACACAAAATCAACAGAGTATTCAGGAATTCGGTGAGCAAATTGAACGTTCATTCGTTGAGTTGACAATTTCGCAAGCAGATGGAGATACCACAAAATGTAATGTGTTAAAACCGTTAAACGAAAAAACAGCTATTAACAGGTTTTCCGACGGATTGCGAAATGGTCATCTCAGCACCATTATTTCGGCCAGAAACTACGATAGCCTAAAAGACGCTATTAGAGGTGCCCTTGACGAAGAAACATCATCTTTTTCCGACGGACTGTTATGAATTTTTTCGGAAAAAGATATTATAATAGAACGTTTTATCGTGGCCAAATACGCGGAAATTCTAATCGTGGCGAATTTCAAAGTCATACAAATAAGTATGGTAACTCGTCAAGCCATGACGGGGATGCAAATATTAATCGCGGCACGTTTAATGCACGAGGTAGATCCGGGAATCGCGGTGGTAGACAAAACTACCGCGGACGAAAGTATTATCGGGACTCACGTATGTATTATATAAATAGTGACACCCAAAACGATCAAAACTCTTCGGACAATAGTCAAGAAGAAGTAAAACCGGAACAAAGCAAGGAAATCGAAAACAACGATTATCAGTTTTTTCGTTCTTGAAAATAATAAAATGAATAATTGCAACCATTCCAACCTTTGTCAATATAATTATTATAACTCAGTACAATTACACCTTGGTAACAAAAAGTGCACTTGGCTAATTGATACGGGTGCGTCACTCAGCGCGGTAAAGTACGAGACATTGATACAGCATAACATACCATTCCATATAGGGGAAGTGAAGATACAAGGTATATGCGGTGAACTTTGCTCCGTGGGGTATGTTTACTTACGCTTGTCTTTTATGGAACAAGAATTTGTACACAAGTTTCATGTATTCAAAGACTTGTGTTGCTCAGGCGATGGAATAATAGGTTTAGATTTCTTATACAAATATAAAAGCAATATAAATTTAGAATTAAACACAGTAACATTAAATTATCAAGATGCTTATATAACACTACCTTTACACTCGGGTTTGTTTAAGAATAACAATTACTTGCATGTACCCCCTAGGTCCGAGTCTATACACTACGTAGCTACGAGCGAAATGAATGACTGCGTAATACTTCCAAAACAATTATGCGAAGGTGTAATTTTGGCAGGTAAGATACCAATACAAATATTAAATACACGCGAAGAGGAAGTCAATTTAAGTTATTTTAACCAAGATATCGAAAAATTAAGCGATTATGATGTCCGTTCCTTTGAAAGGAGTACCGTAAATTCCGACCGAGTTAAAAGGCTATTCGCTCATTTAAATTTAAATGAACTTAATAAGGAAGAACGGTTGGAAATCGAAAAAATATGCGCCAAATATTCAGATATATTTCACCTAGAAGGCGACAAATTTTCAACATCAAATATTTATCAGCAATCAATACATTTAAAACCAAACACCACTCCCATTCATACTAAACAGTATCGCCTATCAAAATCACAAACCACGGAAATTAAAAAACAGATACATCAAATGTTGGACAATGACGTCATAGAAGAAGCTACATGTGAATGGTCATCCCCCATTCTTTTAGTTCCCAAAAAATCTGATTCCGGGGAAAGAAAATATAGATTAGTGGTCGACTATCGCAAATTAAACAATGAAATTACGGATGATAGGTTTCCACTACCTAATATTTTGGACATATTGGATTCCTTATCAGGAGCCATCTACTTTCGTCACTTGGATTTCATCATCATCACAGCCCATAACAGTCCACTGCAGGACTTCGGGCCTCTCCCACGAAAGGGGAGGTCATTGCCATAATCTCCACGCTTGGCAGGCGGGTTGGAGATCGCAGTGCAGTTGATGTAAATCTACCCAGAAAGATGCTGCTGCCCACCTTTCGGATTTGTCCCTTAGTCGCCTCTTACGACACCCACGGGAAGAGATGGGGTGGTGCTATTCTTTGAGGTGGCGGCACAACACACCACTGGCGGCACAACACACCACTTGGATTTACATAATGGTTATTATCAAATAACACTAGACCCAAACAGTAGAGACTGTACATCCTTTACTTTTGATAAACAGTATCGTATGAAACGCATGCCTATGGGCCTAAAAACTAGCCCAAGCGCATTTTCACGAGCTATGACTGTAGCTTTATCTGGCCTCAACTACGAAAAATGTTTCGTGTATCTAGACGACTTAATTGTTTTTGGTAGAAATTTAGACATTCATAATAAAAACCTAATTGATGTTTTCTCTAGACTTAGACAAGTTAATTTCAAGTTAAATCCTAAAAAGTGTAAATTCTTACAGAAAGAAATGTTATATTTGGGGCACGTCGTCACTGCAGAAGGTGTAAAACCGGATCCAATGAAAATACAAGTATTAAATGATTATCCAATCCCAAAAACAAGTGATGAAGTCAAACGCTTTGTTGCCTTTTCTAATTATTACCGCCGTTTCATACCCAACTTTGCGGAAATCGTTACTCCATTAAATCAATTATATAAGAAAACTATCTTTCCTTTGGTCAAATAACTGTCAAAATTCTTTCGAATATTTAAAACAATGTCTTTCAAGCCCACCAGTACTTCAATATCCAGATTTTACAATAGAAAATGAATTTCAATTATTTACCGATGCGTCAGGGGTAGCCATCGGTTCAGTACTTTGCAATAAAGACGGTCGTCCAGTAGCTTACGCTAGTCGAGGTTTAAATAAAGCCGAACTCAACTATCCAACAATCGAGAAAGAAATGCTAGCAATAGTATGGTCTATTAAATATTTTAGGCCCTATTTGTTTGGTAAAAAATTTAGAATTTTTACCGATCATAGGCCGTTGGTGTATCTATTTAACATGAATGATCCGTCTAGCAGATTAACTAAATTTCGACTAAGTTTAGAAGAGTACGACTTTGTCGTAGAATATGTAAAAGGTAAAGACAACGCAACTGCAGACGCGTTATTATAGACACGAGCGCAAACTAGACGTATGGATAGTGATGACAAAAACGATATAAATACGACATTAAAAGACACTCCCACTAACAATCGGACTGACAACCGGAAAGTTGTGGAGATGCTTAAAAAACCCTTAAATTCGGTAGAATTAAAATTAACAACAAGGCATGCCATGCATAATATTAAAAATATATCAAGCCATGGTTTATTTGCGTATTGCGACTTAACTATACTAACATGCCTAGAAGCTCGATCATGTGTAACGCGAGACGTTTACGTGAGAGAACTAGAGCAGTTTTGTTTAAAATTACAAATAAATATATGTAATAACGAATGAATATAATAAAGAATACATAACGTGGTTAACCAAAATAATTAATAAAATGGAAAAATGGACCGGTCCACGAATATTCCTTATCAAAGGAGTGCAAAGAATTATAAGAGATGACGATAAGAGAGTAATTATTATCGATTTCCATCTCCTACCGACCAGTGGTCATGCCGGTATACGAAGAATGACCAACAACATTAAAAAATATTATTTCTGGCCGGGCATGGAGCGTGATGTCATTGACTTTGTTAAAAAATGCCAAAAGTGTCAGAAGCAGAAGCATTCTGTGCGCATAAAAGAACCCATGATCATTACTACGACAGCTGAGGCTGCCTTCGATAAAGTTTTCTTAGATATAGTTGGACCCTTAGATAAGGATTATTATAATAAGAATTATATTTTAACAATACAATGCGAACTCACAAAGTTCATTGAAGCTTATCCCCTAGAACGTAAGGATACGGTTAGCGTAGCAAATGCTTTTGTAGAGAATTTCATTCTTCGATTCGGCGTGCCACGTGAAATTGCAACTGACAGAGGTACGGAATTTATATCATCAACAATGCAAGAAGTGTGTAAGTTACTTAACATCAACCAGTTAACAGCAACAGCTTACCATCACGAATCTATTGGTGCATTAGAAAACACCCATAGACATTTAAATTCTTACCTTCGTATCCAAACTAATAATGAAGCGAAAACATGGAGTTCATGGATTCCATTCTGGTGTTTTTGTTACAATACCAGTGTTCATACCTCAACAAAATTTACTCCTTATGAGTTAGTTTTTGGAAAAACTTGTAATTTACCATCCAACTTAACTACCAATATAGAACCACTTTATAATAGCGACAATTATCCATTAGCATTAAAACATAGATTACAGATATCAAAATTTAATATTGTCAAAAGAAAATAGGAAAAAACAGTACGACAGAAATGTTAACACGGTAATGTATAAAGAAAATGATCAAATATTATTAAGAAACGAAAACGCTAAAAAGATTGATAATGTGTACAACGGTCCATATACTGTCATTGCAGAAGAGTTACCAAATGTAAAAATTATAAAAATAACAAAATTGAAACTGTGCACAAAAACAGAACGAAGCTATATACCATGTAACCATTTATTAAAATACTATTGTAACTATGTACTTTTATAATCATGTAATCATTATTTACGCATTCCTGATGTACTTATGTAAACAATATCAATATTGCATTTGATTTAATTAAAAAAAAAAAAAAAACTGTTTTTATTTGTAAAAAAAAAAAAATCTTTTGGGAGGTGTAGTATGTATACTTATTATGCTTAAGATGTACACTATGTAATAAATAGGCTTGTCTTATTACTAATAAAGCCTGTACTATCTCAACCTCGGACATCGTTTTATTTACATAACGTCCCGGCCTTACATGCCTACCATTTACGAGTAGGCAATTTGGTCGGAGTCTGAGACCTCTAAGTAATGTGCTTGTGAATTATTTCAAACACATCACTTAGAAGTCTAGGATTCTAATCAAAATAGTTTATAAAATAAGTATTTAATGTTCTGTAAATTGAATTCTATTTTGTTTTATCGAGTTAAGGAAAAAAGCATCTCTGACGTGAAAAATGTATTTATAGAAAACAACATGTGGTTTCTAACCACATCGATGTATTTGGTTAGAAAAAATAAAAACCATACAATGTAGTCAATACAGTTGTAAAACTAAAGAGAGGCTAACATATTGATGATTGATACTTGAAAGGTCTTGGAAACGAATTGTAAGTTCAATTTCATCAATTGAAACAGCCAGAGGTATCATAATTATAATGATTGTTCAAAAAGTCGCCAATCTGTTAATTGAGATTTGATTTATGCATTCCTCTTTGTACAAATTTTGTTTAATAGCATTAAGTCAAACATAACATAGATTTAAATAATTTATTAATAAAGTACGTGTATACTAAAAAGTCTATAATTTATGGCACTGTTTCCAATTGGTCTCAGATATACTAACTTAGTATAAGTAGGTTGGCCGGTTTCTGAAACAAAATAAACTTATTTTACTATGGTACAAACCTTTCAATGTACTTTCTGTTTGTAGTAATCAATAAGCATTTCTCCAAGAACAATTGACATGGTACCCAGCAGAATGTTGATGTACCATGTTAAAAATTCAGATGCCAAGAGATGTCATCAAAACAGTCATGGTCTTCATAAATCAAAAGCTCTTGAGTAAATTAGTCTTAAATTGGCGATAGTGGTACTTGAGACGTTTCAATCAAAGATTGTTACTAGACCAGACTTTGGTCAGACCTCGTCACTCAATTTTGACTAGTTCTAAACATGAATTTCTGCTATCACAAGTAAGTTACCATATTAATACATTCAACTCAACACAAAACTATGAGATTACCTATCAAAGAATCGATTAAGAAGTTACTGTTGTACTTACGGGTGTCGACAGCGATTGCAGGACATGTAAACACCAGAATACTCTTTACAATTTGGTATGGTCCTCTTGTCCTGTTCCTTCCGTAGCCATGGATGGTCATGATGATAGCGTAATTGGGCAGTTACACCATTCACGTTGATCCTTGCTCCTTCAATTTTCTTGCTTACCAAATCGCAAGAGATGTTTTGCTTGAGAATCACTTCCAAAACGTCGGGTGTGTAATAGTTGAACCATTCTTTTGGAACCAGACAAATGTGCGTAGACATTTTGATGTAGTCTCTCTAATTGCAAGTTGGTGACTGATGGGCAGTCAGTGAATTCGATTCCTTATAAACCTTCGATGGTTATCGAGATAATTGATCAGCAATCAACTTTGATTGAACTGTTCCTTTGAATCGTTTTATGATTTCTGTATAAGATTTTGAATAATAGTGATTATGGGTATGAAGTATAACTAATTACGCTATTCGTCTAAATCCTAGATGTATCGACAGCAAGGTTTCCGGCTGCAACAAAGGAAACATCGCTACATTGTCTTACTACGGAATATCAGTTAAAAACAATCAAAAGAGTTTTTACTCACGATTCAGTGGTTTTAATACAAGGCATTAAGACTCCTATATATTTTTTGGGCTCAGGTTTTCGTCGAGTGTCTCTTTCATTTTTTAACCAAATTTGTTTATTATGTATGCGAAGAATGGCACGCGTATTATCAATCTGAATCCTTGTTCCTTCTATCTTGTTAGTCTTCTGATAGTAAGCATGAATTTCACTATGAAGAACCAACCCTATGAATTCCGAGGGATACTTGTCCCATGAATTAGGGACCAAGCAAAAATGTTTCTTCAACATATCTTATCAATATACGCCAGTACTTTTGTTTAGAATTTTGTAGCAACCTTACGTTGTCTTAAGATGCGATTCAATCAAGGCCTTCTCATGAATATTTTCAGGACACTTGAGATGATGATATTCAATTGACAATCGTAGACTTGTTTGATTGATTGTAGTTAGAGTGTAAGTGTATCACAACGATTTGTCAGTCTTGATTGCTATTTAAACAAGGCATCGGCTCTCAAGCAGACTAGTTTATCTTAGTCATTATTAACATTTGATATTGTCTAAGTAACCCGTCACGTTCCTTCGTGCCTATCAAGAAAGTTGGCGATTTCCGCTGAAAGCGAGCTATTTTTCAGTGATTACTTCGCGTGGCTGAATCACTCCAGTGACAGCGATCTTGGATAAGATTTCAGCTTGCAAACAAGTCCCTGCTTGAACAACCGCAATGACTGATCCCATGGCAACTTTCAAGAAGGCGTCTGATAAGAAAATCTCCGGCTTCATCAAATCCTTAAAAAATTTGAGCCCTACCAAACACCAGTACAGTGGGCTTTCTAAATCAGACTCGACATCATCAATGTCATCTGAAAGTAGCTTCGCTTCCAACCCTTACGTGACTATAACTGAAGTAAGTGGTGCAGCGCCTTGTTCTTCGAGCTCCGGAAAATCTTCGAGTCAAAAAGACGAATCGCGTCGAGATAAGGAGAAGGAGCTGCTTGAAAAACTGCAGAAGTCGGTCCACGAAACTGCAAAAGCTCTTGACAAATATGTGGCCATACGTAACCACAAAAAGTGATTGTTCACAATACTCAACACTATTTTTGGCACGTTAGATTTTAACATGTAGTCATTAAATATTTTACTAACCATAAATCTTGTTTTTTATTTTCACTTATCAAACGTCCCTTGTAAAAGTCAATTGTAGCACTATATGTGTTCACTATTCTACTTCTAGAATAGAAATAAAGTCATCACAGATAGTTAATTGTTTATATTGACAGTTTTGATGTCTAAGAACAAAGATTATTTATACCACATATGAATAATTTTTGTTCTTAGACTATTAGGTATAAATAGCCGCAGTTGAAGAGTCAACTGCGGCTATTTATACCGCATATGAAGACCTGAGAGCAGGTCTTCGATTTATCATCTACACTTGCTATAATTGACGTTGATTGATTGTTTATCACGCTACAATGAACTGTCGATCACTCCAGTTTCTATGAGCGAATTTATGGCACAAAATTTGAAGAGAAATATCTTGATTTAAAAATACTTTCTACTTATGAAACACCAAAAACAGTCAAATGATACAACATAATTAATATAAATTTTTTATTTTAAACTAATTATATGTTACAACAAAGCTTAAGCCTATGTTAAAGATCCCTAAAATGTATATTTTTTGGACCCCAGATCTGAAACAAATAAAAAGGGTATTAATTCATTTGCAAAAACAATTGGACGCATTTCGTTAGTTAGTGACGTAACAACATACACAACAGAGTGATACTTTTGATGTATTATTCTGAGATGTTGCATTTAAATTGCATGAACACTCAGGGTTGTCAAAAATAAAAATAAAATATTGAACTTACATTTTCAGTCGTTCAGATTTAGAAGCATCTTGAAATAAGATTTGGAGTTTGGCATTGAAGATTTGTCACTGATTTTCTTGAACCAGAGCTTCGCGTCGAAATATTCTAGTTTTGTTGAAACCGATGAAATTTCAGTGACAGCCCCATGGGTGCAGGTTGTTTTTTTCCGGTGGTTTAAGCAGCTATCGGCCTTAGCTTTTTCCCGCTTCAGTTGCTTCTCATCTTCCCATTCTTTGGGAATGATGGCGATGTAGTGATACTGTCCGTCTATGAATATTGAGATTTTTGTTTGCGATACGGTATCCCTTGCCTTGAGAGACAGATGACTGCGATTCAATAGTAAACTGCATTGCAGAGTTTTATTGAAGTGGTTTTGAATTGAGGCGTCAATTTGCTTTAATTGTTCTATATGTCGGCGAGGTGGCGCTTCGATCGTGCGAAACGTCAACTGTCAACGGTGTCGAGCTGTCATCTGTCAACGCTAGCTGTCATCTGTCAACGTTATCTGTCATTCGTCTATGTCTATAGTACCTTGTGAAACGTCAAGCTATGACATTGACAACTGTCATCGCTTGGGATTGGTCATAGCCTCCTTCATCTTACAAGCCATGCGCAGAAGTTTGACAACGTCGCATTTTATAATTTTAGTGAACCTGAAAATTACTGTAAAACTTTCTTCGCGGTCGTTGTCGTTTAATGTTATTAGTTATTTAAGTGATTAAGTATATGCATTAGTTAGATAATATGAAATTGGATAGATAACTGTACTATTTACCTATCTATTTACTTGCAATAGTATTATCCTACTATTATAAATGTGAAATACTGTATATATGTATAATGTATGTTTGGTTTTGTATGTAATGGATGTTTGTTACTCCTTCACGCAAAAACTACTGAACGGATTTAAATGCAATTTGGCAGTTATATAGCATATAGCTTAGAATAGCACGTTTGCATTAATTTATCCCGAAATTTAATGTAATTCCCGGAAACGGGTCCGGAAACGTTATAACAGAATTTTATGAGGACGCAGTCGCGAGCAAAAGCTATTATGAAATGAAATAATCTATGCCAGCCAAAATATTGCCCAATTTATTCACTATTAGGTATAATACATTTTAATCATTCTTATTTAAGTATCTAAGTATCTACTTTTTAAACGGTCCCATCATCGTCGATAATCAAAGATCGTGGTTTAAAGTAGTTGTGATAACTTTCACACTGTGAAAATGTTTACTGCACGCGAAGGATCCTTCGATGGGGCTCCAGCATGCTTGGGGAATAGCAGAAGTCCATTTGTTTAATAGAATTACATCTTTTGGAAAGCAAAACTTCGGCACAGCTTCATGTCCATTATAAGGTTTATTCATAATTTTACTTGCATTTTTCAAATGCTACAACGCCTTTGCATCTATTAGAGAAAGATTACGATTATAAAACAGAATTTTATTTCTATAATAAGTAAAAAACGAACAACAATAGTCAAAGGTTGTTTTTTAAAAATCGTATTTATCCAATTTTAGCGCAATTATAAATATTTTTACTTTTATTTACCTTCGTATATGGTCCATACAAACGCGTTAATTTACAGTTTCACCAATATATTTTTAATTTTCATCATAAAATTCATAATTTTTCCGCACATTGACATGTAAACAATGAGTAGATCGGTTCACAGCGACGTTGCCGTTCCGTGCTACAGCATGGCTTGTAAGATGAAGGAGGCTATGGATTGGTCTGAGCTTGGTCAATTGCAGTGTTGCCAACTCAGTGGATTTTCCACTAGATCTGGTGGTTTAGATTAGCATTTTAGCGGACAAATTTTGGTTTTAGTGGCTAGTGGATTTTTCTAGTGGCTTAGATTGTTTCATTTAGTGGTACGGCTAGACATTTAACCACCAGCACAATTTACATATTTACAGGAAAGAACTTGAACGTTTACATTACATGATGGGTATATTTTTTTATATGTAGGCAACACACCTAGGTGGTGTTTGTCGGGTATTCCCCGAAAAGAGTTTGTCAATTTCTTAAATTAGTTTGATTATAGTCTTTATTTGTATGACTACTAGGTCAAATTTGATTTGAAATATCAAGGTTTGTATATGTTTGTTTCGTATGCATGCACAAAAATATACCTTAGTACAGTTTTGGTTTTGCATCGGTACGACATTGAATGTTTTATTTTATTAATTTTGTAAAACGAATATGCCTAAGCCACAGTATACCCAAAAGTTCCGTGAATGTTGGTTACGTGACTCACAATTAAAGGACTGGTTACAAGTGGTGGAAAGTACTGGTGGTCCAGGTGCTAAGTGCAAATTATGTGGTTCAATTTTAAGGAATTATTATGGAAATTTAAAAAATCATGGATTATCCAAAAAGCACTTGCAAAATTCAAAGGTACATACGTAATTAATATAATAATGTACCCAAATCATAAAAGTTCTGTCACCCCATTTCTCAGAAAACTTAAGAGAAGATTTAAAAGATCAACCCTATAGTTTATTGATTGACGAATCAACCGATATTGCCGTTCATAAATATTTGGGAATAATAATTATTTATTACAGCTGCACTCACGAAAAAATTATATCTACATTTTTAGATCTTCCAATGCTGAACGAGTGTGATGCAGACGGGATTCGCTGAATTCAATATACCTCTACAAAACTTAATGGACATCGGAACAGATAATGCTTCCGTAATGACCGGAGTAAATAACGGTGTATATGCCAAACTGAAAAGAGATTTGCCGAATCTAGTTTTGGTGCGCTGCATATGCCATTCTCTGCAATTAGCAGTATCGGCAGTAACAAAGCAATTTTTACCCAGAAATCTCGAATTCATTATTAAAGAAACATATGATTGGTTCAGCCGTTCTTCGTCGAGGCAAGCTTCTTATAAAGAACTATACATACTTATAAACGACGGTCATGATCCTTTAAAAATTGTACAATCTTGTCAAACTAGGTGGCTTTCTGTAGAGTCCGCAGTGGCACGCATTTACACACAATTGTTGGAACTAAAAACACACTTTAATATGGCCAAATTGAAAGAAATATGTTACACAGCAGAATTGCTGCATGGAATGTATTCAGATGACGTAAATTATGCGTACATTGCATTTATGTTTCCAATTCTCACTGACGTTAACAGAGTTAATAAATTATTTGAATCGAAAGATGCAGATCATACAAAACTGTATGACGAATTGACAAATTTGATTGATTCACTTGTTGCCAAAATAATATTGCCTACTCAGAAAGTAGATATTTTTACGCAAAATATTCAAGATTTTGTAGATAAGAAATGTTATTTGGGGTACAGATTTGAATCTCATGTGTTAACGATGAAAGAAAAAGGACTTCCACCGAATGAAGAAGAAATAATACGTAACAGGTACATCCAGTTCATTGTACATTTGGTTCATGAACTGAAAAACAGATTGCCCGAAAACTTAAGACTAATGAAAAATATTAAAAGAATCAGTGTAGATTGCACACTGTCTCACAACAAAGAGTCGATCGCTGACCTGATGTTACATTTTAATAAAAATCAAGAAGATGTTGCGAAAGTTGACGAGCAGTGGCGTCAAATCCATTTACTCAGTTGGAAAAATACAAAAAATACAAACAAATTTTGGTACGAGGTACTGGATTTCAAAGACATAGCTGGAGAAAATAGATTTAAAGATTTAGCCACATTTGCTGTCTTTATTAGTTTTACCGCACTCTAATGCTGAAGTAGAGCGATTATTTGGAATGATGAATGTCGTCAAGACAAAACACAGAAACCGAATGAAGTTAGATCTGCTATCTTCAATTCTCACAATTCGTGCGGGTTTAAAACGCGAAGGAAAATGCTGCCATAACTACATGTTACCGAACAGCGTAGTGCAAAAAATTGGAACTAAAGAAGTGCATTCTTCAAAATCAGAAGTTGTAGAAGAAGCCGATTCTTCCGAAGATGATTTTTAATCTATATTTTGTTTGTCTTCTTGTAATTTTGTACTTAACAGAAATAAACTGATTTTATGATACAATTTAGGATAATGTTTTTTTTTTGCCAAAAAGTAATTTGATAATGTTAGTGGTTTTCTGGTGGGTTAACACGCTAGAATTTGTGGGTTTGTTAAAAATTTGTTGGCAGCACTGGTCAATTGATCGTGAGCCGCCATACTGAACGGACGCAAGCACAGAACTCTCCACGTTTCATTTGCAATCCGTTTGCATCGCTTTAGAATTACCTCGTTTTCTTGTAAACTGATACTAAACTGATTAAAGAAGTTGTTCCTGACAAATCTACGCGTTTATTTCGAAGAAATACCACTTACACGACCCAAGATGGCGGATGAGGATGAACCAAGCTCTCCGCCGAACCCGCTTGTCCCTCCGTCATCAGAAGTGGGATGTGATCGCCATCTCCCACTTGGAAACAATGGTGGCGCAACCTGATGAAAAAACCGGAACTTTTTGGCGATCATCGAGGCTATGAAGGTACCGCAATCAAATCGTATCCAGTTACCCGAATTTGAGCCACATAAGCATTGCGATCCACGCGCATGGTTAAACACTGCTGACCTGTGCATGGCCGAAAAACCGTTAGAAGGCGCAGCGCTTGTTATCGCACTGAGTAAGGCACTGAAGGGCCAGTCGTCTACATGGTTTTCGCAAATTACATTCCCCGGCATTACATGGACCGATTTCAAATCACTTTTCATTGCAAGATATGACTGTCGCGATACTGCTGCTGCGTATCTCATTAATTTGAATAATAATCGACCAAAGGAAGGCGAATCGTTAAATTCCTATGTCGCTACGATGTTATACGTCGCTTATGTCACGATGGAAGGATATGTCTGTTGAAGAAATAGCGGTGTCGACCATCCTAGCACACCTCTCACAATTTGAACCAAGAGTGCAACGCTTGTCCTTTACCACCGAGGTGTCATCAAGAGCGAAGCTTCAACAAGAACTGTCAGGTGTGTCGTTCCTAAAGAGGAAAGTCAATGAACGTGATGGCACTGACACCAAGCGATTCAAGCCATCGACCACACCCAGCCTAGGAAAATTCTTTAGCTGTGGAAAACTCGGACATAAAGCGTCCCAGTGCAAGTCGAAACCGCTTTCTACCACGTCGAGGGATCCGCGACCTCAACAACCTGCAGCAAAGCCAGGCGTTGTCTGCTTCAACTGCCGTGGCACCGGACACTACGCAAAGAACTGCACGAAGCCGAGCGACAAGGGAACCGGTGGTGCAGCCCAGACATCCGTGGAGAAGAGGGTCGACGTGTGTGACGTCATCGCTCCGCGTGGTACCATGAGACACTCAGGTGAGGAGTTTTCGTTTTATTACGATTCGGGTGCTGAGTGTTCCTTAATGAAAGAGACAATTAGTAACAAGTTTAAGGGTAAACGATTGCATAACTCAGTTGCCATGACGGGTATAGGTCTGGCGAGAGTTATTAGTACTGTACAGATTTTGACTAATGTTACTATAGACGGCATGAGTGTAGAAGTTCTCTTTCACGTATTACCAGACCGATACCTAAGTTATGACATTATGATAGGGCGGGAGATTCTTAGCCAAGGTTTAGCCGTTCATATGTCATTGAGTAAATTACAGTTTGCGAAAGTGAATGTTGTTAATTCTTGTAAAGTTAAAGACTATCGTGATACTGATTTAGTTCAGATAGACACGGATGTTCCCCCCGATTTTAGATCTCAACTTGATGCTATTTTAGACAAATTTAAACATCACTTGAAAGTACCGGTAATTCATGTAATCTGTTGATTAATGTATAGGTTTGCTATGTATAACAATGGATTGTGCATTTGCATCGTATTTTAATAGATAAAATAGATTTTGATGCGTGGTTGTAATTACGCGGTTTTGTTTTTGGGAACAGTAAAGCAGTTTTGTTTGACTGGCCTCCAGCATGACATCATCAGTTTATCACTGAATGAAATCAACTGTACAGGCAGACAGGGTTGGTGTTGATTAGATATTTGCCACTTGAAAATGTAATCATGCGTAGATAAAAATAGCGTTGTTCGTTTTAAGTAATTATAGAAGACCGAATAAGTTGACGCGGTCAGCAAACCACAAATGGGGTAAATGATTGTTTAATAGCTGACTATTGAATAACATTATCAACAGGAAAGTATATTAATATAATTAACCACAAAACGTAATAACTTTGGAATATAACTCATAATCGCGTTACGCATATTTTATTTGCTTCAATACAGAGTCAGTAAAATAGAATCATTTGTTTTGATCACACGTGTTCTGTTTCAATCTACTACTGGATTTATTTGACGATGGCTGTAAACCTCTCAGCAATTTATGGAGCTCGCAGTTTCATGCGAAGATCAGAAGACCCGAAATACAGAGAAATACTTCTTCGGGAACACTTGGGCATCATCAACACGCCAATTGAAGGCACCAGTGACATCTTTCGACAGCCTAAAAACAGGAAGAAGAATCGTAACTTGAATTACCCATGCTGGGATATTTCTCGAGTGGTTTTGAAATCCTACAATGATTCAGACTACATAAATGCCAATTATGTGAGGGGACACGACTTTAGTTCCAAATTCATCGCAACGCAGCAACCAATGGCCAATACTTTCGATGATTTTTGGAGCATGGTCTGGCAAGAGAACTCTCGTGTGATTGTGATGCTCAATGGTACTAAGTCAGAACCATCAGGCCTTCAATACTTTCCTACGAACGAAAATTAACAGAAGCGATACAGACCAAGCAGTCTTTACCCGGTCCAATTATTATTCATAGTGATAATGGTGTAAGTAGAACTTCAACATATTGTGTGATTGACATGTGCTTGTATTCTTTAGTACATACGGCATCTGTTTCCGTGCCGCTGACAGTTTTAAAAGTTAGACAACAACGAAATTTTAGTATCCAAAATCCAAATCATTACTTTTTCATACATAATGTCTTGTTTTACTTTTTGAATACCATTAAATCAATCGAATCGTCGAATTTCGCTTTAACCTCACCAAAAAGGACTTGCATTTGTTGACATTAGATTGTTGAACAAACATGTAGTCTACTGAGAATAAAAGAACTATCAGTATTGATCAGTGTATCCTTTTTTAAGTCAACCATTGCTGCCATAAGAGTAAAGCAATCAGATTTATGGTCTTATAACAATTTCTTATTTCTGAAATATGTTTCTTTACAAAAAATTGCTAATGTATCGATGTAGCATATGTCTACTATATAGAGATGAGTCATCTCATAACTAATGAGGGCTATTCGCCTCATAACCACGCTGCGTATTGTGTAACCAAGGCCAAAAGGAACCGGCGTAAAGTTGTCGGAACTCTTATCGTTCAAAGACGACCACGTTGATTTCATTTATAGAACGTGTTAGGTCAAAGCTGTTTATTCGCGAGTTATTTGGTGTTGTCAGAGAGTGAACGTATTTGAGTCGCGATTACGTCATGGTTTTTGTGTTGCATTGTGTCAAAAAGTGAGACCAACAGTAACTATATTCATATTTTGAATATAACATGTTCTTTTGATTGGGCAAGTGATGATGATGATGATGAGAGAAGGATTATTGTTTGGTCGCCAAACTCAATCGTTATAGGTATAAAAACATCTGATGCGAGTGCAGAAAAAAGGGCGCGTTTTAAATGCTTGTGTATCTAACAGATAAAGTTTCAAATTGACAACCAATTTTGCACGTTAAAAAAATTATTTTCAAGTTAATGAGTTTTTCCGATTATAATTTTCAAATTTCTACATGGAAAACGTTCCTGTTAATAAAAATAAACAATACACAGAACAAAACAAATAAATGCAAAAGAAAAACATAAGGAGTCACATAGAAAAACACAATACACCGTAAAATAACCATTGGAACTAAATCATAACCGTGATATACTTTGGGTAAGTATTTACAAACTTAAAAAATATAAAATTTCATTGATGCAAGGCTTACAAGCTTGTAATGGTAACCTAACAAACTGTACAATATTTTATAGATAATTAATGACAAGGAAAGAAACCATACACTGACCACATGCAGGACATTTGTGCTATGCAGTGGCACAACAATGGGGAGCCCGGAACGTGTAAATAAACATTTTTTTTTTTAATTTTAGACTATCCAGGCCATCTCACCTGGTGGTAAGTGACGATGCGGTCGAAGATGGAGCATGCCTGTCTAGGAACAGCCTATACACTCTAGCTTTGAAGGCGTCCAGATTATAGTGATCAGGGAATACCCTCGCAGGCAACGCGTTCAATTCCTAAGACGTTCGCATTATAAAGGTTGAAACAAAGCGGCTCGTGCGAGCAGCTGGAAGATCCACGACATAAGGATGAAACGCTCGCCCGGATCGCGTTTCCCGATGGCGGAAAGGGGCCGGCGGAATGAGGTCGTGCAACTGTTTCCCACACTCTTCGAAATGCAACCTATAGAATACCGACAGACACGCAGCCCTACGCCGATGCTCGAGGCTCTGCAGCTTAGCCTCAATTAATTGCGGTTAATAAATTATCTTCTTTGCACGTTTTTCCACCGAATTCAAAGCGGCCAGTTGGTATTTGGCTAATCCATCCCAGAGATGGCAGCAGTACTCCATGCATGAACGGACTTGTTGATATAATTGAAGCAACTGCTTTGAAGTGAAGTACCGCCTGACCTTCGAGATTATACTAAGTTTCTTGGCTGCAGTCTTGGCTTTGGATTCGATGTACTGTCCAAAGTTTTGATTGGTTGATACCTTATCACCAAGGACCTGTAAATTGTCGGTAATTTCCACTGCTACATCTCGGAAAGCCGGAGTTAGATGGAATGGACTCCGTTTGGCAGAAAACAAACACGCCTGTGTTTTGGTAGCGTTAAACGCCACTAGATTGGCTTCGCCCCAGTCGGAAACTGCCTTGAAGGCTTCGTTCAAACGCCTAACCATGGCCTCTCGACAAGACTGAATGTCCTCCCTGTTAGCTTTTGCCTCTGACAGATATATATCCGTTACTGTGCTGTCGTCAGCGTACCCAAGGGTACCGGGTACTAGAAGATCGTTGATATGCAGCAAGAAAAGAGTCGCGGACAGAACCGACCCCTGAGGAACTCCCGCGTCGATAGCCTGAAGATCAGACGAGTAACCATCGAGAACTACCCGGATTGAACGTCCACTCAGAAAGTCCGAAATCCAGGTGCAAAAGCCAACAGGAATGCCAAATGAGGGAAGCTTGCTTAGTAGGGCTGCGTGCCAAACCCTATCAAAGGCCTTGGAGATATCGAGCGACACAGCAAGAGCCTCGCCATGCTTCTCAATGGCCTCACTCCATATATGAGTGGCATACACCAGAAGGTCCCCAGTCGACCGACCACGGCGGAATCCGTACTGGTAATCGCTGAGGAGATCGTTACCTTCGAGATGCGCAAGGAGTTTGTTGTTCAGTGCACGCTCCATAATCTTACAGAGAATGAAGGTGACTGAAATAGGGCGGTAGTTGGCGGGGTCTGCGCGGCTGCCCTTCTTAGGCACGGGCTGCACATTGGCAAGCTTCCACGACTTAGGTACAATACCAGTCTTTAGTAAGAGACGAAACAGGCGTGTGAGAATAGGAGACAACTCAGGGGCACATCTACGCAAGACCGTCGCTGGTATACCATCAGGTCCACTAGCCTTGTTCACGTCCAGACTCTGCAGGATTTTTAAAATCTCTTTCTGATGTATTCGCACGTCTGCCATAGTGCAGTCAGCGCGGGGTGAGATGGGTGGAGTTTTTCCTGCAGTCTCTAAACGCGAACCCGCCGCGAAATGAGAAGCAAGTAAATTCTGAAGGATTTAACGTGGTTATAATCAATGAAATATCGGAGTGTAATAAATACCAAACGTATATTGTAAACTCGAACAACAGAGCGAACAAAAATGGAGGAGCACAGTAATCCGAAATAGAAACATAATAACGTGCTGCCAACATGACAGCGAGCGTTGCCAACATTAGTAACTATGTAATGGTTGCGTTCTCATTTAGTCTAACAGAACGCAAACCCTTTTTACTTATACAAAACAAATGTTTTTCAAGTGTAACACCTTTAGTTAAATTATCTGCCACCATATTACAACCATTCACAAATATGAATTTAATTTTAGAATTAATGATATTTTCTCTGAGAAAATGTAACTTAATATTAATGTGTTTAGTCTTAGGCTTGATTTCCTCCTACGCTGACGTCGGTCACTGACGTCGGTCGCGCGTACGAATATCCACAATATCAATGGGCCTCCGCACTGCAACGCCGACGTCCGCGGCAGATTTATTGCTACGCGCCGCTGATGGCGCGCGTCGGTCTCGCTCGTCAGCGCCGCGTACGTCGGTGCGCTGACGCGTTATAGATCACTATTGCGCGCTCAGTGCGAAGCTGACCGCTGCGCTGTACGCACGTGTACGTGGCATAGGCGATCAGAAAAACACACGACTGCTCCGCACAGCGATCGGTTTCGCACTGCGGGAATTTTTAAATGTCATACGCGACCGATGGTACGCGCGACCGACGTCAGCGACCGACATCAGCGTAGGAGGAAATCAAGCCTTAGGCTTATAACAGTCTGTCGAAGCCAGTTTGATTGCACTTTGATTATCACTGTATATAACTAATGCACTTTCCGAAACTTGGCCGAGTTCATCTTGCAGTTGCCGAAGCCACAAGGCCTCCTGGGTGGCCGATGTCATTGCCATGTATTCAGCCTCGGCTGTAGAGAGAGCTACAGTCTGCTGTTTGCACGAGCTCCAACAAATACTAGCGTTCTGAAAAATAAATGTGTAACCAGTACACGATCTTCTATCTAGTGGGTCACCAGCCCAGTCGGCATCGCAATACCCAGTTATTTCGCTGGAGTTATCTTTGACATAGCATAAGTTTAGATCCTTGGTTCCTTGAAGATATCTCATGACCCTTTTTACTCCAAGCCAATGTTGAATGCCCGGATCATTACAGTACTGACTCAGTTTATTCACCGCATACATATCTGATATCAGATATCAGGTCGTGTGACCTGTGCCAGATATAAAAGACATCCCACCGCTGCCCTGTATGGGAAATTGCTATCTTCATTCTCAGATTTCTTAGTAAATTTTATATTAACCTCTATCGTGCGCACTGGTTTGCACTCGGACATGCCAAACCTTTCCAGCACTAGGTTAATATACTTTTCTTGGTTTATCATGACCATACCTGCCTCACGATTCCTATTTATATTCATGCCAATACACTGCTTTATCTCACCCAGATCTGTCATACAGAACTCCATTTTCAGTTTCTCTTTGATATCTGTAGCATTTTTCTTATCATTTGTAAAAATCAAGAAATCATCCACCCATATTGCTATTAATATCATTTTAGATTCATTTACTATGTAATATATGCATGGATCAACCCTTGATTTTTCCAAACCAATTTTAAGTAGAACTTTGTTCAGTTTTAGGTTCCATTGACGGCTTGCTTGCTTGAGCCCATAGATAGACCTATGTAGACGACAAACTTGAACATTTAATTCAAAGCTTTCAGGTTGTGACATGTAAATTTCAGCATCAATGTCACCCTGCAGAAATGCACTTATGGCATCCATCTGAGTCATTTCTAGGTTATACTTAGCAGCCAGAGCGAGCAAGAAGCGAACTGAAGTATATCTAACTACAGGAGCATAAACCTCATCATAATAATTTCCTTTTCTCTGCGCACATCCCTTTACAACCAACCTTGCTTTAAAACGAGTGATGTTTCCTTTCTCATTGGTTTTAGCCTTAAATACCCATTTACATGGCAAGGCTCTTTTATCTGACGGCAGATCCACCAGTGACCAAGTATTATTCTTTAATAAGGAATCATATTCCTCCTGCATGGCTTTCTTCCACTGATCAGCATGTGGAGATGAAAGAGCTTCGTCAAGCGTCTGAGGGTCATTTAAATCTATTATAGGACAAAAGTAACTCACATCATGATCATCCCTCTTTACATACTGGACTGGTCTGGAAAGTGTAAGGTTCAGAAATAAAGGAGTTGATACGAGATATGGCGTACGCATGAAGAATAAAAACTTTTTTTATGGGAGATTCAAAAATAGATTTTTCTGATGATAAAATTAGTATCAAAAACAAAGAGTATCCAGTGACACGAGGTTGACTGGAATTGTTATTCAGGAAAGATCCACAGAGTCAACTGGTTACACGCGATGATGAGAAGAAATACTTGGATATTGTTAAGCTCACAAATACTCATCGAAAAAATTATGATCCAAACAGAAGTATCTACAGAGATTCAACAACTAAATTTAATCGATATGTTGCTGATTTTGTAGAAAAATTTGGTAAAGGGTTACCAAAATTTATGATTGCTAGAAAATATAGAGCACCGATGGACTATGTGTACTGGGATGATCCAAATGAATTAGTTGATCGTCTCAGACTACTGATGGCGTCACAGGCTGCTGGAAATCCGAGCCATACCAATGAAATTATGTCTATCATTGAGGAACTGAGAGGGGCTGGAGTAATATACTAAATGCTCCCACAGATTTATCTCATTTATACGCTGACTGTGCTACGATGAGTATCGATATATTTGGACGTTCAATAAACAAAGATAAAAAAGGACGAGGTCCTCAGGGCCCTCCTGGGAAAGGTTTCAATATAACTGCTGATGGACACTATAATATTGAGAAGAAAAAACTGTGTAATGTTGGTCATCCTTCAAACAATCGTGATGCTGTAACGATGGAATTTGTACTTAAGGAGCTGTCTGGGCTGTATAAAAAGATTATCAGCGATCAGAAGGAAATCATTTCACACCTGCATTCCGAAGTGGTGACACTGAACACAGCAGTTGAAGATTTGAAGAAAGATCTCGAAGAAGTTAAAGCTATTCAAAAACGTCGAAGACAGAAGCAAGAATCCAGACAGCTCAATGGGAGACAAACGGAAAGTGGTAGTGGAGGAGCTCCACAAACCAATTCGCAAGAACTATCTGCGTCGACACGTTGACATCAAAGGTCTTGATGAGACTTGGCAAGCAGATCTGGTTGAGATGATCCCATATGCAACATATAACAAGAGATACAAGTACTTACTGACGGTCATCGATATATTTTCAAAGTTTGCCTGGGCAGTACCGTTGAAATCAAAAAGTGGCGCAGATGTCGCAAGTGCAATGAAATCTGTACTCCAGCAAGGTCGCGTCCCTCAGAATCTCCATGTTGATCAGGGAAAGGAGTTTTACAATAAAGACTTCAAAGATCTGATGAAGCAGCATAAGATCAATCTTTATTCAACATTCAGCAACCTCAAAGCATCAATATGTGAACGCTTTAATAGAACACTGAAGAATAAAATGTGGCAAAAGTTTACACTTCACGGCAACCACAAGTGAAGACTTGGTGAAGGCTTACAACAATACCAGGCATCGCACTATCAAAATGAAGCCTGTTGATGTGACGGCTGCTCAGGAAAAGCATCTGCTGGAAGACATTTATCAACCACTGCAAGCCAAGCCAGTACCGAAGAAAACCAAGTTCAAGGTTGGAGACAGAGTCAGAATCAGCAAATACAAGCATGTGTTTGAAAAAGGATACACACCAAACTGGACCACTGAAGTATTCAAAATCGAGTCTGTGCAGAATACCAACCCAACGACATACAAGCTTGTGGACTATCAAGACAAACCAATCGAAGGAGGATTCTACAACGAGGAGCTCAGCAAAGTCAAATATCCAGATGTATATTTAGTTGAAAAAATTATAAGGACTCGTGGAAATAAATATTATGTTAAATGGCTTGGATTTGATAATACATATAACAGTTGGATTAATAAATTTGAAGAGTGAAATAAAAATACTCAAATTATATTGACATTGTTTTTTATTTACAAACACCTTAGAACTAATACATATATATTTACAATAGTCTTTGTTTTTTGGTTTTCTTTCTCAACTGTTCAATTTTTCTCTTTTTAAAGTCAATTGAACCTTTGTATCCCCAGGGTAGGGTATCAGTACTGTCACAGATAAGCTGTCGCTTATCATCACTCCAGCTTAAAGCCATCTTATCTTTTTGTACAATAGTATATACATCATGCATCTTACTTTTTATTAAATACTGATCTTTTTCAATTTTGGCATTCTCAAATAAGCATCGTTTGAAGTCATCAAACGTGATAGTCTTCAATGTTGATCCTCCGACACCTTTTGCACGTTTCTTAATACGATCTTTCTCCTTATCAGGATTGTAGATCTCGAAAGCATACAATTTGGCCCTGAGACCCACGAACTCAGACATAATTTTACCATTATTCTCGTCCTTCATGAGCCCCAGGACCTTCTTGTTGACTAGAGGTATATTAAAGATATTTTCTGGTGGATAGTCGGAGGTATCAAACCTTGAAATATCACGTTTGATGTCTTCATATATATCAGGTACTGTAAATTGATAAATTAGACTATCCGTATCTGTATACAATAACTTAAATGAGTTCTCAAAATTTTTCAATACATAATTATAATGAAAGTCATAGATGAGTCTTAGAAAGATCTAAAATAGAGAAGCCTACATATATTGGCTTATTGAACAATACTTTGGCTTTTTTCATCTCGATTATGACCATGTCTTCATCAAAGACTGTCACGCTGTGGAAAGTAGGTTTACAAATAAGGTCTGAGACCTGATACCTTCCTTCCCACTTGGTTCTCAACCACACTTCTTTGTACTTGCGTACATTTTCCATGGTCTTGCCGAAAACTGAATTATTCATTAGTTTATAAAAAATTTTTTCAAAATCATTTTTAGCCAGTTTTCGGCAAGCTGTGTTCTTATCAATTTATTTATTTTATTTATTTTCCAGTTTATTGTACACATAAAACTTTTATGAAAAATACAGAGTTATAGATGACACAACAGGCGCTACTTATTTCTTAGAAGAAATCTCTTCCAGCAGGCCTATCAAAGAGATATGTGATAAGTAGTCGCAGATTAGACATGCACAATATTGATTATTATATATTAGATGTCTAACTAAATATACATACATATATAATAACCTAATATAATAAACTACATAAACCAATACATAAAATACATAGATACCTAAAAATTATCTATAGGCATTGTACCCCACATTTTCAAGAACTAAGAGAGAGATAGTGCTCTTTCACACGTTTCTTAAAAATACCGATAGATTTACTATCGCGTATTTCATACGGCAGAGAGTTCCACAACCTTGCAGCATGAACAGTAAAGGAGTAGGAATAGAAATCGGAATGGTGAGGAGGTATTGCTAATGAGGTTCGTACACTGGGACGACAATGTTTGTCTAGTGGACGGGAGAAATGAAAACGTTCAGAGAGATATAAAGGAGCTCGTAAGGGGATACTCCCTTACGAGTTACTAATCTGAACTTGTCTTGGTCAGGGTAGTGCAGTCGCGTGATTCGTTTGTCGTCATCGTCAAGGTATGAAGCTAATTTTTCTAAGCTAGAGGCCATGAATCTAAATGAATCAATAAAACGTAGGGAAACTGAAGTGTCTTTAACAGATTTACTAAATGAGATATAACGCTCTTTGTTCACTGGTAATAATGATAATTCACCTTTGAATACTATAGCTAAAGATTTAATTAAAAAGTGTGAATCGTAACCAGATAAATTATGGAAAACAATTGGCATAACAGAAGTTTTGCGCAGCATCTCTGTAGGAACCCGTGAAGTGACAATGATCATAACATTTATCCTTAGGAGATGTAATGGGTTGCTCACAGATGTGACAAACAGTTGCCTGATCATGTCTTATCTGTTGATCTTTAGTCAAAGGCTTCATTTTGATAGGGTATTTCAAAATATTTTCAAATTTCAGAGCTAATGATTCTAATTCTCTGGCAAACCACTCAATACAATCAGGTGATCGATTGAGAGCAAATTTTGATAGACTATTATCATAACTGCAATGAACATAATAAGCGATACTGTGTGGAAAATCATCATGCAGGCGAACATTTGAATATTAGCGAAGATCAAGACGAAGCGGCTAGAATACTGGAAAATTTAGAGTTATTGCGAGCAATGCAAGGCAGACAAGATGACCAGAGTAAAGCGGGAACTAGCCATCAAGTTCACGATAATAATTTGAATGGTCTCGGTGAATATCACGTGATATTTGGTGATACATTGCCAGTTGTAGATCCTGATTTGGATCCTATGCGTACATCCAAACCACTAAATATTCTAGAAGATGATCCTCCAATAGCTTTGAATAATGAACGTGACGAAAGTTTAATTGACGCTGGAAGTAATTCAACAAGTAATCAACACTTTGATCATTTTTTTTCAAATTTATGGCCAGAAACAAATGATTCAAATGTTCCTCCGGATCATCAAACAGTAAATATTAATATGATGCAATTGAAACAGTGTTTCAAGGAGTTTGAAGGACACTTAATGGAAAATATGTTCAAAATACAAAAGGAAAAGAACAGTAATGGAGAAGAATTCGAGATACCTGCAGTTGTCAATAATAAGGTAAATATTTGGAAATATTTCACTAGTATTCTGAAAAATCAATCAAAATTCATTATGATTTGTAATCAAATCTTTTACTACAATTTAAATAAGATTAAATATAGTAAATTTAAAAAAAATTATTTTCTCCCAATATGGACGTATTATTATATTTAAATTATACTGGATCGTAGAATGCATCGTTTACTTCGGTACAACTTTTATCTTGTACGCTTTCGAGAATTATTTGAGCTTTAAACTTTAGAGTATATACTTACATAGACATGATAAATAATAATTGAGAATTGATTAATATTTAATTTATTATCCAAGTGTTTGAAGCTTAATGTTGGTCATTCTAAACAGTGAACTCGCAAAAATAAATAAGATTTGAGGTAAAAATTCTATCGATTCAAGCATGTTTTGTAACAGTTTTACAAACAAATAATAAGTACATAAATTTATATAAAGATGTTCTAATAATTGTAGTAGACAATCAATATTTTTCATAAATAAATAATAGTCTGTATCGTTAATTGTAAAATATCTTTTTCTGCTGATATATAAAGAAGTATTTTTCTTAAAATTTATTTCTCAGAAGATGTAAAGTCGATTACTCAATCTATAGGTATAGTAAAACTAGACATAGAGTTTCAAGTTTATTAGAAAGTACTGATAAATAGTGAAGTAGAAAGAAAATAATCATTAATATATCTATTAAAATTAAATTAATGTACTTTAGTAAAAACAGAGCATTATTGAATGATATAATGAGTTTGCTTTTCTATGTTATATTATACCTATGAATCATGTTTCTGAACTCAACTTAGATAATCCCCTAGATAATGTATTGACCGAATTTGGAGAATTTATTAAACCGGTATTTTCAGATTTTGCTTGATTAATTCAATCACGAAAAAAATTTAACTCAATTGAGTTTATAAGCTATGAAAACAAATGTAATTAGTTAAATGTAAATTAATTGATCTAAAATACTTGATTTAATTGTAATTTTGCAGATAACTATTGATGGAGCAGATCTTGACGCTACAGAAGTTTACAAAGCCAAGGATGTCAAAACAATAAGACGGTGCGCAAACCATGTTTTTAGAGCATTTTGGCCACTTGAAACTCGTAAAAAATTGGTTTTGTCGAATAGGAAAAGAAAACCTGCGAACAGCATTACAATTAAGCAGGAAGAAATTGAAAAAATTAAAAGTAAGTACCGTTGGTTATAATTTCAAATGATACAAATTATTCACAACTTATTCTCAATAAATTATTTATTTATTAAAGTGACACAAACTTTTAAAATCAGGTCAATTCATACTTGATAAATAAAAAATTTTACTTTGAATTTAATTATTTAATAAACGCCAACAACTTGAGCATATTAAGTTTAACAATTTTTTTTTCTTCCCAGGCTTTAGAATAACGCTTAGAAAAAAAAAATATTTTTAACAACAATTTGTTTTAATATTATTATCGAATATTCTATGATAATTATTGACTTCTACTCATTGACTCCTAGTTATTATTCTAAAAATCAATAAAAATTGTATTTTAGTGATATAAAAAAGTTCAAGATTTATTGTAGAATATAATTAACTCTATTTTTATTATCAGGAATCTGTAAGCTTCTCCAGAAGGGACGTAATTTTGATAAAAAGGATCCAGATAACTGTTTGGAAAATATCAGATGCTGGATAACTGAGGTTTTAAAAAATGATAAAAGATCACCAATAACAGAAGATCAGAGGAAGCTACGGAATCAGAAGGCGAAAGAGTGGCGAGAAAAACAAAAACTAGCCCTAGAAGAAAGGGGTTAATAACCTAGAAGAACAAGAAAATCTATAAATCAAGCCATTATTGATTTGCGACTTTTCGTCTCTAATTTATTGAGACTTTATCAAGCTCTTAAAATGTCTAAGTACTTGTCAAATTAAAAAACATACAATACATGTCAGTCTGTTCCATCAACTATTTTAGCTAATTGACAATAATAAATAAAATACTTAATGTTAACAATTAATAAATTATCACAATGCAATTATTGAATAATAAAAACAAAACAATTTTTTTTATTTACCATGCGTCAGATTTAGTAGCCAACTTAGTAGTAGTACTAAATCCGACGCATGAGACATCAAAAAAGAAAATTATTTTGTTTTAATAATTATTATTTAATAATTGCATTGTGATAATTTACTAATTGTTAACATTAAGTATTTTATTTATTATTGTCAATTAGCTGAAATAATTGATGGAACAGATAATGTTTTATTGTTAACACATTTAAATATTTGTTTTGCTGATCAATCAAGTCTATACATACACGAATTTCTCTCAAAATTTTAATCTCAAAAAAATGGAACTACTCACTAAAACTCCTCAATCTTAATTAGTTAAATAAATTCAGAGGTATAAATTTATAAATTGCATGATTTAATCATTTACTATCAATCATTAATGAAGAAAATATACAGCATTTCATGAGAAATGAATCAAGTAAAAATCCGAATTATCTTATAAAAAATGATCCTCACTTTTTATCTTCAAATTTTTTTTGCGAAACAAAAGAAAATTAATGGATTCATATAAAAAATGACTTTTCTCGAAAAAGTCACGATGTTTCCGAAAAATTAAATGTTGGAGCTTTTTTTTTCTTTTTAATTCAAAAATCTATAATTCAAAATATCTTGGAAAAAAATCGAAAAAAAAATTTACAATTTATTTTAAACGTTATTTTTGTTGGGATTTCTCTGCGAGCTCAAAAACAAAGGTGCTCGATACTTTTGAGCTCCTCGAGCTCAAAAGTCTGTCGGTAGTTTAATCGACCAGAAGTTTTTTTTAATTTTCAATCTGCTATAACTTTTGAATAGGTCAATCGATTTTCACGCGGTTTGCGGCAATCGATGCAGTTTTTTAAGTACTATGAATAATATGGGAACACAAATTGATCAGGTGGAAAATTTTAGTGTTTTTCTTGAAAAATTCAATTTTTTCGATTTTTTTCGTTTTCGATATCTCACGAACAAATCAACCGATTTTGACCCGGTTTGCGGCAATCTACGTGGTTTTTCGAGGTTAAGAGCTGATTAGTTTATGGAATAGATCGGTATAGCAGTTTAAAAGTTATCCCAGAAAAACCACTTTTGAAGAAATTTTTTATTTGTAGTGTTTTTGAGATTTCTTGGAATCTATCGGTCCAAATCGGCTCAAAATCTCAGGAAATCTAAGTTCAGTGCAACTCTTTGGAACGTCGTTTGGTAGGGTCCAATCGGTTGAGCCGTTCAAAAGTTATAAGAGGTTTACATACACACACACACACATATACATACATACAGACATACGGACACCCTTCTGGAAGTTGTCAGGGAAGCTTCCTAGGGCCTTGAAACGTCGAGATTCAATGAAAACTCGATTTTCGAAAAACGGAGTGAAACCAATAACTTCCCGATTTTCGAAAATTTTTAATTATCTTCGCGGGAAGTTAAAAAAAGAAAAAACAAAATGTAAAATAATAATTAATAGAATCTATTTTCATCGTTATTCTTTTAATTTTCTGAAAAACGGAGATAATGACAACAAAGTTTTAACAAAATAACTATATTCAAATTATTTTTAACCATAAAAATACAATGTAATGCTTACACTATGAATAAACTGCGTGTTCATTGAAGATGTCCGATGTATTTATCACGAGTGCACGCAAGGGAGTATCCGTGAATACACGAAGTATGCAGAAGAATACACCTTACTTGCTCTGTGTATATGGATAAAAAAAATACACAGTGTATATTCAATGTCGACACAGTGTGCATTGAATTGCCGAATGCTCATTCAAGGTAAAGTCAGTGTGCATATCAAGTAAATTCAGTGTTAATTTTTCAGTGTGATGTAAGTGTTCCTTAAAGGTAAATTTTTCACAAGTACACGGTGTTAACTGATTTTTTTTTCAGTGTAAACTGAGTGTAACTAGTATTACACCGAGTATATACCGTGCTACACCGTGTAAACGGATCCGCTAGGGTCTTGAGCCAAGTAATTTGTGTATCGAAAATAGTACTTTTTTTTCTCTGTGCAATTCAATTCGTTTTTGATAAACAAACTAAGACATATCATCTATAATTATGTCACGCGTTTAATTTTTCTAGATGGACACACGTGAGACTCGAATCTATCACACAGTGAAATTGCTTGTAACGTACGGCGATCCTCAGGAAGGTGTCCACTGTGTACCAGAATCCTGGATAAGGATGAGGGATCTAGAATCACCGTTAGTGTTGGTGGCTTTTCCTGAAGAACCATGGAGGGTTACAGAAGAGCGAGTCAAGAACTACGAAAGTTTCGGAAAAGACTGGAATTTGTGTATGGGGCAAATCCTGTACAGCACACGTGAGTTCAATGACTGTTTTCCAATTCAAAATTCACAAAAGCCTGCCAGTGCATTATTATTGAAACCCTCAAAGCAGTAGCTCATCTGTTCGACGTAGATGAGCGGAAGTTGGGATAGAAGTTGTATTTTGAGGTTTTTTAACTCAGAACTTGAGTGTGACCATGACATTTTTGTTGCAGATTCTTACTCAAGTGTGATTCGTTGTCCCAGAGGCGATTGTGATAGAGAAGGGACCTGCACAGGTTCTGCAAGTTTAGATAATTCCATTCTCATAAAGTTATTGCGAAGGAACGAAATTGGTAGGAGCAGCACGTTTCAGATGGAGTATTGTAAATGGCTTCGCGAAAAGTCGAATTCTGATGAGTAAGGTTTGGTGATAGATAATAGCTTATCATCTGAAGGATCAGAAAGCATAACGAAGTGCGATATAGATAGTGATTATGTTCCTTTGGATCTATCGCCAAGATCCTACGACTTGGACGAGAATTCGACATCATAGAATTAAGAACAAGACATAAATATCGCGGGCTTCAAGCCAGAGGGGCGTATAAAAAAAAATGCGTTTTTTTTTTATTGTGTCAATCTTTTCTAATTTTCTCGACACACAAACTCTATTTTTCTTAAAGTTATAGTTAAAGTACTTTAAAAGATATGAACAAAATACTTTTAGACGTATGACTGAAAGTCCGATGTTATTCTCATACCAAATAGACGTATATCAGACGTAACCACGAGTGAGGAATTGTGTATCGTACCATAAAGATGTATGTGCATACGAATATCGATTTTAATATGATCTAATAATATAATGTCGCGTCATATAGGCGTATGCGCCTACGACTATCAATTTTTAAATAGCCTACTAATAATAGTCGCACCATATAGACGTATGTGCATACGACTATCGAATTTTATTTAATGTCAGTAAATATTGTCATGCCAAAGAGACGTATACGCATACGACCTTGGTTTCGTGCCGCGCGGGTGCTCGCTCTGCCTGCGCAGTGTGCAGTAGCCGGCCGTATGAAGTGGACGTAGTTCAACAACGTACACGAAAATGGAACGAAGCAAACAGATTCTCCGTTTAGCATTACGCGGTGAGTATTATAAAGTATTATCTTAAAACATAATTGCGGTTGTTAATTATTGTGTTTTTGGGTAGGTTTGCTAAGTACTAGGAATACATACTTAGTACGAGTTTTGCCCGCGGCGTCGCTCGCATTATATTTTATTATGATAATTGTATCCCACAGAAACTCACTAGTGTTACAAAAAATATCCAATGTGTCATTCCAGGTCATACCAGGTCATTTACCTTAATTTATTTTTATCTTATTTAGAGGGGGGCTATACGCTATTTTTATTAAAATGCTACTCAACTAAATGCTATTGCTAATATTATTAGTCAGAACACTGCTAAGCTACTACAGTGTCAGTTATACTATATAGGTATAGTTATACTAACAGTGATGTGATTTCACTTTTATAACGTTACTAGCTTTTGCCTGTGGCTTCGCTCGCCATAAACCCTTATGTCAATGCAATAAGAGCCTCGCGAACGTCATTCGTATCGGTTCGGCGCGGACGACGCGACGCGACGTCGGACGACGTGGCGACGACCTTATTCCATTGACATAAGGGTTTTTCAGAGCTTTTCTGACCGACTATATATAGGGTAAAAAGTTATTTTGCTTTGTTAATATAAATACTCCTTAGCTCATTTGTTTTTTTTAAATTAAATAACATTTTGACGTATATTTATTTGATTGGTGACAAATGTGTCATATATTTATTTTGTAATTTTTTCAGGTAATTTTATAGCGATTAGTATGTTGTTTTGATAACTGGTAGTAGCTAATAAAACTGGTCATACATAACAATCATGGTATCCTATTCTGTCTGTGTTGAACGCCGATGTAACTTACGTCAATAACCCAAAAAAATCCTTGATTGACACATAGGTAAATATTATTATACGAGTACAGTTACCTTTTTCATATAAGCTCGCTTTTCTTTTTCAAAGAAGAATAAGGTAGAGGACATAGGTCAGAAGATAGAGGACAGGGGACAGAAATAGGGGATGGGGACTCGGGGGATAGAGGCTTATTTTTGACCTCGGGTCTTAATCTATATCCGGAATCACTTCTTATCCATATTTGCACCCGTGCGAAGCCGGGGCGGGCCACTAGTTTTTTTATAAAGACATTGGATATGCATATTTTATATCTACTCGTACATGTGTTGCATACACGAATATTAAATCTCGTCCCTGTTGGATATTGAAACTTGTAGTAATAATTTACATGATTAGTTCAAGGAACCTGATGAAACATTTCACTTTACCATGTTATTTTTTTTTCTAGGTTCTCAAATAAATCATGGTGAATCGTCAATCTTAGTCGAAGACCAGAATGAGATTTTGCATTCGGCGTATTCGTCACGTACGGCATCACCAATCACTTCACATATGGAGGTATACAGAGAATCGCCCCTTACAGTTGAACAACAAGTAGTAATTGCCGAAATGGAAAATGTAGGCTTTATTGATGATGACAATGATATTCCATTATATTCAAATAACTCACCATTGTCAGTATTTACAACAAATAAGGATTTCGAACTACAAGAATCAAATGTTCCATCAATCGCAAAACAACCTACACCACTTTTTACACCAATAGCATCCATTCACTCAGTAGGAAGCCCCAGTAATATAGAAACGTATGAAAAAACATCCAACGTGAATCTGAATGACTCTAATCAAACGTTCATTGATGATAGCGATGACTCCGTAGCAGACCCTAATTACCAACCTGAAGAAGAAGAAAATCAACGCTCGCCAATGTCGCCTATTGCCTCTTCTTCTTTTGTTCGAGTTGAATCACCAGTTATCAATATACACTTACAACAACTAGAAGAATTATCTACATTTGAAAATAATGGAAATGGTCAAGTGAAAAGAAATAAAAGGAAAATACCTGAAAAGTGGAAGAAAAACATAAGAAAAAAGAAAAGAAACAGTGGTGAAATATACACATCAACTCAAGGAAAAAATGTACTGGCAAAAAAGTGCAGCAATGATAATTGTAAATGTCGACTAGCTTGTCATACAAAAATTGATAATAATACAAGACAACATCTTCATTTATCGTTTTGGGGTTTGGGGAGTCTTGAAAGACAAAGGGATTTTATAATTTCGAACGTATCTTCAACGGAAGCAACAGGATCACGAGTAATCAATTCAAGAAGAAAATTTACATTGAATTACAGTTTCAAGGTCAATTCGGAAACGATTAATGTGTGTCAGCCTTTTTTTCTTCGTACACTAGATATCAGTGACAAGATGGTTCGTACCGCATTAAAGAAAGCACGCCGAGGTGTCGGTAATATTCCATCTCCAGATAAGAGAGGTCGTCACAGACCAGGAAATAAATTAGGCGAAAATGATATGAAATTCGCAAACGATCATATAGACTCTTTTCCAAAAGTGCCTGCTCATTGGTGTCGCAAAGACACGAAAAAAGTTTACTTAGAGACAACTATGAACAAAGAAAAAATGTACAATTTATATAAGCAGCATTGTTTGGAAAATAATAAGAAACCCATTGGTCCGACTTCCTATAAAGAACTAATTTTAAAAAAGAATATTAGTTTCCACAAACCGAAGAAGGACCAGTGTTGGTGTAACAAATATGAGCAATTGACTGAAGAAGAGCAAATGGAAAAACAAGAAGAATACGAAGAGCATGTTAACAGAAAATACTATGCCCAGGAAGAAAAAAAATCTGATAAAAAGAAAGCAATAGTTGATAGTTGTTTGCATGTTTGTACTTTTGATTTTGAAGCAGTGCTCTATTGTCCGTTGGTTTTAGGAAAGCCTGTTTTTTATAAACGTAAGTTAGGAAGCATGAATTTTACAATTCATAATGCTGTGACTAAACAAGGCTATTGTTATTTTTGGCCGGAATATGAAGGTAACCGAGGATCAAACGAAGTTTCAACGTGTCTCTATAATTACATCAGAAATCTCTCTGATGTTGACCACCTTATATTATATTCGGATTGCTGCCCAGGACAAAATAGAAATTCTGTACTTGTAGCTATGCTCAATTTCATCATAACGTCACCTGATAATAACATTAAAGTCATTGACTATAAATTTTTAGAACCAGGACATACATATATGGAGTGCGATAACATGCACTCGACTATAGAACGAGCATCTGAGTATGCCCAAATCTACACCCCTGATGACTGGCAAAATGTTATACGACTTGCCCGTAAAGACAATCCATATAATGTCAAAGTCATGAAACACTCCGATTTTTTGGATTTCAAAGCTCTGCGAAATAACAATATTCAGAAAACAATCAAAGCCATTGATGGAACTGTTTTGAAATGGGCTAACGTAAGATGGTTAAGATTGAACAAAGACCATTGCGATTCGTTTTTTTTCAAATTCGAGTACTGGGACGAATTCAAAGAGGTAAAGTTAAAGGGAAGGGTGACAAGATCCGAGCATAGTTCACGTCTTGCGAAACTTTACTCTCAACAAATTTTGTTAAAACAAGTAAAACATACAGATCTAATGGCAATGTGTCAGGATGGAACGATCCCCAAGAATTATCACTACTATTACGAAAATCTTCCCGTGGCATCAGGATCGTCACCTAAGACTAAGCCTCATCAAGATGATGATGAACTGGAACTGTCTGCAACAAGAGCATCGTATTTAAAACGTCGGTCAGGGAAAAAGAATTAGTAATTAAGTATCTCACTTATGTTGTATTTGATTTTTAATTGATTTATTTTTGGATTTGTATTTCTTTGTACTTAAAATTTTTAATTTACTTACTAAGTGAGGGAAACTACTTACTTTAGAAATTACGTCGTTAATGTTGTTAATTTTTTTATTATTTTTATAGCAGTTCATGTACCCTGTAGTGTCAGCTATATAGTCAGCGTTACATCTAAAAAAAAACTTTAAAAAAGCTGTGTTTTAAGATATTTTTTCAAAGTTTTTGGTACCTGTTTTAAGATATTTTTTCACATGTATGTGAAAAAATATCTTAAAACAGGTACCAAAAACTTTACATGTAAAGTTTTTGGTACCTAATCTTAACACTTAGAGGTTAATATTAATAAAAACTTTGCAATTTGCGAATGTTGACCAGGCACTTGATAATAATGATAATTAAGCTATTATTTTCTTTCTTAAAGTTTATTTGTTGAATTTAAAAAACTTAAATACATTTTAATTAAAAGTTTATTTTTTCAAATAACAATTTTTTTATTTATTTTTACTCGACTGCAGGAGCGTTATGTTTTTTACGTTATCTGTATGTATGTCTGTATGTATGTATACGTATGTAATATACTTTATTATCAAATATCACTGAAACGGCTGGATAGATTTTTATGATCAAGGTGTCTTTAGATTTGTCTTAACTACCCAAATGTCCTAGAATAATGTAATTGTAAAAAAGGAAACAGTCGTATTTATTGTTTTTTTAATTAATCTTCTTTTTTATTATAGTTATTTAACTTAACGCTAGCCTATACGACTGTCATGAAACAAAACTAATTTTATATTCTTGACAAGCCATGTGGACGTATAATCTTCGAAAATGGTAGAAATATAGGATTTAAATGTATAAAAAAATATGTAATTGTAACATTTCACGATACATATATTAAGGTCAGATGGTTTTTCAATATCGCGCTGCAATCAAAGGTTTTGTATTATACGTCCATCTGTTAAATTCATTTTTCTACACAACATTACCTATGGTTTGTCTAATATCATCGAGCCAAATAGACATAAGAGCATTATTGCTGATTTTGAAATTCTTGTAGTGTAAATAAGCATTGCACATAAAAGTAGAAGCAATTTTATATCCACATGCATTTTTTTTATAATAGAGGTACATTGAAAAAAAAGTTATAAAGTCTTTTTGTCTCTTGAAAAGTAGGGGTATTGCTTATACACCCTTATGGCTTGAAGCCCACGATATTATGTATGAGATTATTTATTCTTATTACTTATTGGCGGTTTTGTGATACTAAAAGTAAGATGCATTTTTTCCTGATAATTTAAGTTATTAATAAGATTTCGAACTGTAAGTTCTAATGTAGCCATAAAGATGGAAAAATTAAGAGGGAATAGGATCCAATGAAATAATGAATACTTTAAGCTGTTTTTACGGTAAGTACAATAGCGTTTTTTATTTGAAAAACCATTTCTATTTACTTATAAGTACAAGCATAAGTAAAAATTTCGTAGGTAAACTAAACTATGATTTAGACTTATCACATACACTATTACTGCACCCATAATAAACATGAAACCTACAAAATACTGAATGATAGTTCAATAAAAAAGTACTTATCGTACTTCTAGGAAAGCTTTTAGGAAATTACTTCATGGGAATTCTCATTTTTCACTACAGTTGGCGTGTTAAGTCGCGATTACCGCGACCACCGGTAGTTTTCAGAGTTATTTATGACCCTAGATTACTATGTAAAGGGACAAACGCTGCTACAGGTATATCAGTACTCTAGTGTCGCTTGTGGTGACTGCACGGCATTGGATTTTGGTAAGATTTTACATACAGTTAGACTATTGCAAATAAACTATCAAACTCCTAGAGAACGTTCAAATATTAAATCTGTTAATAATTGTTTCAGCAAGCAAAGAAATGAAGATGTCTTTTATCCTGTTTGAAACGGTGATGATGATAATGGAGAGCACAGTAACGACCAAGCCAGCGTCTGATAATCCTTTCAACAATATTGTGAAGAGACATACATGTATACCTCACAATCAGGATGTAAGTATAAGTAGACCTTCTTCATTGGAAATTCTAGTACAATATAAACTTATCGATTGACAATCAAATAAATTATGGTTTTAAAATGAGAGAGTATTAAAAAAAGTTGTTCTATTTCAGTGTTCCTTCATCGATTACTGCTGTGACCGCAGACGTGGTGCCGGCTTCTCATTGCTCTACATTCCATACGTCTGTACTGTATTCCACGATTTCAAGTGCCGTTCTTTCCTGGATATTCCTCGATTCGAAACACTCCTCAGGCTGCATCTGGCATTGAACCGCACCAATTACTTCGACCTGAGAAATCAGTACTGGGACGATGTTTTTAAATGTGGTCATTAGAAAAGAGACGGTTGAGATTGCACACCTCCAAACCGCCTATTTCCAAATAACTGGTTCAGATAGAACCGGGCAGATCCAGAATTTTGCCTTACGTTATTCAAATATCTTATGGCACTCCTCTGAGATATTCGCTCCCGCATCTCTAAGAGCTCTCTGAGCAATCGCTGTGGGCAATCGACTAGGACCAATATGACATCCTCCAGTCTACCAAGTAGTATGAACTAGAACAAAAGAACAGAAGATTAACGCCATGACAGAAGCATAAGCTTCACAAGTATCTCAGCGAAACCTACCTGAAGGAAATTTGGTACTTCTTCTCCGAACATATTGATCCGCGGATATTCTGTTCCCAGCTCACTCAGCCAAAGCTCTTCTGACGGAGATCGTACGATCCACCAAATAGGATCATGTAGTGCGGTACCATCCTGTCGTCCGTAGAAAACTAAAGTTTAATCAACTTGATTTGTTCCGTTCAATTACAATGTTGTTATCAGGTATTACTTGCCATTTCTTCGTCAGAGAAATTGCTTTCCGTACTCCTTATCCTATGTTCACTTGTAACACTTAACATTAAAAGACTTAACACAAAAGCGTTACGCATTCTGATGGGGAATTTAAATTAATTTATTTATTAATACACTACGACACGTTCGATCTCGACGAGTGCGAAGTAGTAACTACGAAATGTTAAGCAGAGTTTACATTTTATTAGTAATAAAGTTGTATTTATCCTCAAATGTTTACGGGTTTACCATTACTGAGTAACAAGTACTGATAAGAGCATATTGGTAATTAAATAACTCGATTTCACGGAATAACCTATTTCCATGAAGTACATTGCGTATTTTCGTGACCGATTATCATTGACTATTTGGTATCAACCAAACCGTATTGATGTTGCATTTAGTATCCCAGGCTAATTCTGTCGTAACGAAACTAAATTGACAATGAAGACTGATCCGTAATTTACGCACGACTGCAATTGAGACCAAAGTCAGCTGCCAAAGTAGACAGTTGTGTTAGGAAAGGTGAAGACAGTACGCTGACGTGACTCAGACTTAAATTATTATTCGTTGGCCTCAACTGTATCGTGAGTGTAAACTCAATTTATCAATAAGAAGAAATGGTTGAAGAAAGTGCCTATTTGAGGGAATTTTACAAGTGGCTTCATGGAAGAACAAATTATTACAACCAAAAATCATAAATAAATGATGAGTTGTATTTATCCTCATTTGATAAGATCTGTGTTAAATGTTGTAAATAACATTGTTAAATATTAAATAATATTTTAGTAAAACAACCGTTTTTATTTCACTGGAATATTCTTAAATTATATCAGATATGTAGAACTTACAATTCAGTATTTTAGATATTCATTGGCTCTGTAGAGCTCAGTGTAAACGTAGCTTTACTCATACCTACGTCTTATCACTCTGACCTCTAGTGCAGAAATTCACAGAAATTCACAGTGTGGATAACGGGGAAAACGAAGTTAATTAGGTTATCGATCCAAGATGAATCTAAATTTAGACTCAGTTGTTAATTTTTTTCACGTAGGAAATATCACCGGGTAGGGATGGAAGGTAATTAGCTTCAGATAACAAAATGGTAGTATAATATATAATTAAGAAGTTGCGATAAGATGAAGCTTAAGTTAAGCAAATGCTGCAGGTTAACTACCTAGGCCTACTGTTGGTACAGCAGTTTCCTGCCCTTATTTTCTACTGTTCGTTTAAGGTTAGAAAAAGGTACCATTATTTGGAGGATAAAGTATGAAGACACTTGATTGTAAATACTTATAAATACGTAGATTTTTCATAACCGAAAGTACATTGCATTTTAGGTTGACTTTTTTGATCATTTGCGACGTAGCCACTCGAACTAGATAATCACAATTGACATTAGAATTTCCGTAATGTTCATCCTGTCATTACTTAAGATGAAATGTTCGGAACAATGCTTGCAGTGTTGACTTTGTTAATTGAATTGACAGCAAAAAATAAGCCAAATGAATCAGCTACTCCATTAGGATGCTGTTTAAAAATAAATTCTGCAATCTTCATTAATATATTAATGTAACAATGAATACTCATTGAAGTAGAAGTAACGCAAATAATCTTTTTGGCATTTCCGGGATTTTGTTTATCGCATTTTTATTAAAAATTATCTGTTAATTTTGTTTCCGAGAAGAAAATGAATAAATCATTTCTCACGACCCTAACCCTTGAGGATTTCATATAAATCACGGCGACTGCTTCAGGGATTTACTTTCCCTTTGGCTCTTGAAGCAGATGTTGCGACGTCTGCTTACGGATATTCGCTCTTGCATCGGACGTAAGTGAACAATTTGTACCTCCTTGTTACTTGTGATTATTAGAAGTAGTAGAACTATTCCCTGTGTTAATTGCTATCATTTTTTACAGAAGAAATTCGGGAAGATGGTTGCAATCATCAAAGTCATCCTCATTTCTATTACGATCATCATGGTAGTGTCCGGAACGCCACGATACATCATCAAAGCTCCAACAATTACCAAACCACAAAAAAAAATAACTTGTCTACTGTTGGGACAGCCAGTAAGTGTATCTACTAACAGATTCGAGATGTTTGATCGTCTAGAGTATGTGTAATATTTCTTTTCTATCTTCCAGTGCATGAAATCAAAGGTTCCCTGCTGCACGCTGACCTACCAGAAAACCTTCATGCGACTCAACACGGTGCCAACTACGTGCTTCAAGTTCGGAAAGGGCGGGTGCCAAGTGAACAAAAGCATCGACAACTTCGAAGAGTACAGCAAGTTGGTCAAGCAGCTGAACGGCACCAACTTCCAGGAACTGAAGAACAAGTATTTGAGTTCTATTCCACTTGCGTACACCTGCCCTCAAAAAATGATAATCGAGGTGAACAACGGGTGAAACGGATTTGTCATCTGCCTACCATTCACGAGCAAACAATTTGGTCGAAGTCTCGGACCTCTAAGTGATGTGCTTTGTTATTATTTCAAACACATCACTTAGAGGTCTGGGATTCTAGTCAAATAATCATAATTATTTTGTGTGTGTTTAAGATAAGTGTTTGATGTTGTGTAGATTTGACTCTAGCCCATATTACCAAGTTAAGTTTTTATTTTCCTATCGGTTATAATCAATATCGAACCCAACAATGTAGTAAATACAGTTGTAAAACTAAATTGGCCCTAACAGCTCGATGATTAATAGTCTAGAGGTCTCAGAGACGACTGCAAGTTCATTTCCATCAATTGAAACACCCAGACGTGTCATAATAGTATTGACTGTTCAATGAGCTGCCAATTTACTAATTGAAATTTGATTTATGTATGTCTCTCTTAGTTAATCAATGTTTTAATGTTAAAACTTGTTTAATGGCATTAAGTTAGACACGACATCGTTTTAATTAATTTATTAATAGAATAATAAGTAAAATAAAAAATTAATGTACACTAAAGTATAATTTATGGCACTGTTTTCAGTTGGCTTCAGATGTTCTGACTTCATAAACGTATTAGTCGGTTTCTGAAACAAAATAAACTTATTTACTATGGTACCAAACTTTCAATGTACTTCCTGTCCACCATGGCCATCTTTACACATTTAGAAATACTGAGTATGGTGTCGTAGGCACGCGTTCATGCAAATAGTGGTCCCTTTGATTGTTCTAAGTTTGTATTAATAAATAAAGGGGAAAGTTTGGTAAAACCAAATGTGCATGCCTTAAGCACTCGTGCTATCGAAATCTATGCTAACGCCCTCTTGCACGTTTTAGTAGAAGTCTTAAGTTCTCACTAACTCTGTTTATTATATTTTTTATACATATGGCTGCCTAAGATGTCAATTTTTCAGATGTGCCAGTAAAAATACTTTTGATTTATAATTAAACGAATAATAATTGAGTTGTGGTTTTTTAATCAGTTACTCGCAATTAAGTAACGATTCTATTAAAATAAAAATCAAGCAAATTAGGTGTGTTTTTCGAAAGTTATCGAGATTACTAGTACAGTGTTTCATGCGATCTTTACAAGATTTTTTCAGAAAAATTTATTTTTATATAAATTGCAGGGTTAATCGGCTATATATTGTTGGAAAAAATGATTTTTCATTGATGTTTTTTCTTTATTTCAGTATGCAAGTCGACTTACTATAACCACGAATAATCAATTTATTTCATTATATCAATTTATTTCATTATAAACTTTAACGAAACCGAGATTTCGATTTTTAGGCGAGAGTAGAGCATACCTACGCTAGCGCTTAAGGCATACAATAGTGGTCCCTTTGATTGTTCTAAGTTTGTATTAATAAATAACCATTTCTTGGAGGAGTATCATTTGTAAACTATTCCATGACATGGAAGCTCCAACCGTTGACATGGTACCTAACAGATATGTTGATGATCACTCAGCTGCTACGTGTTATCAAAACACTCGTGGTCTTCTTGAATGGAAAGCTCTTGAGTAAATTGGTTTTCAATTAGCGATAGTGATACTTGAGACATTTCAATCAAAGCGTGCCAATTGATAGGACTTGATGATCAGGCCTTTTCAATCGATTTTTTGCTACTTCTAATCATTTCTTTCTGATATCACAAGTTTTCCTATTTACATATTCAATAGTTAAACACAGAACCATGAGATTACCCATCAATCAAAGAATCAATTATGAGGTAGCTGGTAGGTGTTACCTAGGGTACGAACATGCAGGAAGGTACTGTTGAAATAGGTTTCACTTACGGGTCGCGACAGCTGTTGCAGGACATGTAAACACCCAAATATTCTTTGGGATTTGGTATGATCCTCTTGTCATGTTCCTTCCGTAGCCATGGTTGGTCATGATGGTAGCGTAATTGGGCAGTGACACTATTCACGTGGATCCTTGCCCCTTCAACTTTCTTAGTTACTGTTTCGCAAGAGATGTTTTGCTTGAGAATCACTTCCAAATTCGGGTGTGTAGTAGTTGAACCATTCTTTTGGAACCAGACAAACGTGCTTAGACAATTTGATGCAACCTATCTAATTGCAAGTGAGTGACTGACGGCGAGCCAGTGAGTTCGATTCCTTATAAACCTACAATGGTCATCGAGATAATTGATCCACAATCAAGTTTGATTGAAGTGTTTGAACCGAAGTTAACGTTTTATGATTGCTATATAGTGATTTTTAGTATGAACTACAACTAGTTATGTTGTACCTTCACCCTTATCTAAAACCTAGATGTATTGACAGCAAGGATTTTGGCTGCAACAAAAAAAGCTTCGTTACATAGTCTTATAGTCTTACCATGGATGGTCGCTGAAGAATAAACAGAAAGTTATCACTTACGATTTAGTTGTTTTAATACACGGCATAAAGACTTCGGTGTATTTCTGGGGGCTAGGTTTTCGTCGAGCGTCTCTTTCATTTTTTAACCATATTTGGTTGCCATGTATGCGAAGTATGGCACGTGTATTATCAATCTGAATCCGTGCTCCTTCTATCTTGTTGGTTTTCTGATAGTGGGCCTCAACTTCACTATGAAGAACCAACCCCATGAACTCCGAAGGATACTTGTCCCATGAATTGGGTACCAAGCACAAATGTTTCTTCAACATAGCTTATCAATCAACAGTACTTTTGTTCAAAAATTTCACTCTAGTAACTATTTGTAGCAGCCTTAAGTTGTCGTAGGATGCGATTCAATCAACACCTCACGAATATTCTTAGGACTCTTGAGATAATGATGTTCAATTGGCAGTTCAATCGTAGAGTTCCTTGATTGATTGCAGTCAAGGTATACGTGTATCACGAATTGTCAGTATAGATCACTATTTAAACGAGGCATCAGCTCTTAAGCAAATTAGTTTACCTCAGCCATTACTGTCATTTAGTATTGTTCCAAGCTCCTTCGTGCTGATCAACGATTTCCGCTGAAAGCAAGTTATCCTCCAGTGACGAGTTCATGCAGCTAAATCACTCTGGTGATATCGATTTTGGAGAAGAATTTTGCTTGCAAACACGTCTCGGCTTGAACAACCGCAAGGGCTGACCGCAAGGCAACGACTCACAAGAAGACATCTGATACGGAAGTCTCTGGCTTGATGAAAGCCTTAAAAAATTTTAGCCTTATCAAGCGTCAGTACAGCGAGCTCTCAAAATCGAGCTCGACGTCATCAATGTCATCTGGAAGTAGCTACGCTACGAACCCTTACGTAACTATGACTACAGTATATAGTGCAATGCCTTCTTCTTCAAGCTCTGGACATTCGTCGGGCCAAAAAAATGAATCGCGTCGAGAGAAGGAGAAGGAGACAAAGGAGAAGGAGCTGCTCCAGAAACTCCAGAAGTCTTTCCAAGAAACCTCTAAAATTCTTGATAAGTACGTGGCTATACGTAACGGCAAAAAGTGAACGATGACATCGCTCAACACAATTTTTGGCACGTAGATGCTAACCTGCAGTTATTAAATATTTAAATAACCTTAAATGTTATTTCTTTTCACTTATTAAACGTCCCAATTGTTTTGTAAGGGTAAATTGTAACACTACATGTGTTCATCACTCTACAACCAGAACAGTAATAAGTTCATCAAAGAAGACTCATTCTTTATATTGACAGATCTAGGTCTAGTAGTGCAGGTTATTTATGAACTGTACAAATAAACATCGTGGACTCAGAAGTCAATATGCCATGGTATCAATAGAACATTTCATTGACTTATCATCGACACTTGTTGTGATTGACGTTGATTGATCATTTATCACGCCACAACGAGCTGTTAGCTACACAGTGCCCTGTGGCGACATTAGGTACTTCTAGAGTGAATTTCTGGCTCACCAACAGAAGTTACAAATAATACAACGGAAGTAGTATTTACAATTTATTGTGTTTATTATACGTTACATCAAAGCTTAAGCCTATGTTAATTATACAGCAGAGTAATTTTCCTAATTACGAGACTTAAATTATGTTTTGCTGACCTGGGATCTGGAACAAATGAAAAGATATTACTACTTCATCAGCAAAGTTTAATTAGACGTATCTCTTTCGTTAGGAAGTGATATAATGTATCATTCCGACATGTGTCAATGAGATTGGATGAAACCTCAGGGTTGACAACCAAAAATACAAAATATTCAACTTACATTTTTAGTCGCCCGTCGGTTAAGCAACATCTTGAAGTAAGATTTGTTGGTTGGCCGTGAAGATTTGTCATTAGTTCTCTTGAACCAGAGCCTCGCGTCAAAATACTCCAACTTAGTTGTTACCGATGAAATTTTAGTGGCAGCCCCGTGGATACAGGTTGTTCTTTTCCGGTGATCTAAGAGACTTTCGGCCATAATTTTCTCCCGTTTCTGTTGCTTCTCATCCTCCCATTCATTGGGAATGATAGCGATGTGTAATGGTACTGCCCGTTTATGAACATTGTAATTTGTTTGCGATGCGATATTCCTTGAGAGACAGATGACTGCGATTCAATAGCAAACTGCATTGCAGGGTTTTATAGCACTTGTTGAAGTGGTTTCCAATTGAAGCGTCAATTTGCTTTAATTGTTCCATAGTTTAGGGTTATCATTTGCTAAATAGGTCTGATCCAAAAGCAGGAAAAGTAACAGTAATTATAAATACTACTTACCCATTTCTTTCGGCTTATCAGCTTCTGTTGGTATCAGATTCTCATCACTGCGAAATTAATCCGGAAGAAAGACATGATCGAACAAAGCAGAGCCAACCCTAGTAGGCGTTAAGCCAATCAAAAAGGGTGAAACAATCAATCGAAGGAGACTCCGAGCACAGGTCACAATTGAACTCATTGCTGTCAATTAGTCTGCAAATAGTATGACAGATTGCTATGATAAATGTGGCCATGATTCGATTGGATTCGTTGAATGCAATTGTGGAGCAGCTGGCACTTCTTTTTATCTTACTTTGGAAATAGTGAGTAACGTTTTTGGTGCTCCATAACTCTGTGCGGATAGTTAGTATCATTCTTCAGAAAAACGTTATGTATTGTGAATTTTCATAGGGTTTTAATGGGTAATTTATTGAGTGTTACAATAGAATCTATGGTCTATAAATATATAAATCAATAGCTTTTTTCGTAATGAATTAAACTAGTGATCAACTCTCTAGTGAATAATCCAAGTCCCAACTTTTGACCTCGGTACTCTACCTAGTTATAGGCTTTGACTAATGCCCTAGAATGGGTTAGGCCCGGCTGATTAGTTCAGTACTTAGTGAGTTGTTAAATTCTACAACGTAGTTGGTACATTTAGTTAGGTGTGTACCTAGATAGTGAGTGAGTGGATTTCAAAATGTCGTACCAATGTGCACTGTGCACATGAATACGGTCGCATGCTTATGTGCTATGGTGAAGCCCGCGTTGGGATATTCATTTCGGTACACCTGTACCGAAGTGAATATCCCAACGCTCATCACCCCACGGACCCTCGGATCATCACGAGCGCATATCAGCGTGTGCTGCACAATCAGCCGATAGTTCCACAGCGACGCGCTGGTGGCCGCGAAATCTCCCTGCGGATAGAGGAGCGTGTTTTGGATTTGTTCCGCCGAAATCCACGCCTAGGTACGCGCACTGCAGCAAAAGAGCTGCGAAGATTGAATTTACCGATCTCTCATCGAACTGTACATAAAATCTTACGAAGAGACCGGCAGCGACCATATCGGATTCATAAAGTGCAAGCACTTCTTCCTGGCGACCGCACCACCCGCTTGAATTACAGCACCTGGCTATTGGACGAACACAGGAGGAATCCGTCGTTCGTCCAAAATATCATATGGACGGATGAATCGGACGTTCACCAGGAACGGGATGTGGAATCGGCGGAACGCTCACATTTGGTCGCAGTCCAATCCCCACGAGACCCAGCAGACAGGACATCAGGTGCGGTGGTCAGTGAATGTTTGGGCCAGGATCTGTGGGAATTACATCCTGGGGCCACTTTTTCTGCATCCTCGTCTAAACGGGCAAAGCTACCTCACGCACGTAATCAACGGGCCCGTGGAAGAGTTCGTGGAAATGTTGGATAACGTCCCGCTGCAAGAGCTGCAGAGCATGGACATGATGGACAACACGTGGTTCCAGCACGACGGAGCTCCACCCCACATTTTGTCGTCCGTGCGCGAGCGTCTGGACGAGCTGTTCAGTCAACGCTGGATCGGCCGTTATGGCCTTCACGCTTGGCCTTAACACCCCTGGACTTTTTTTTATGGGGCTACATAAAGGACCGGGTCTTTGACCGAGAGTGCGACAGTGCCCTAGAAATGCAGGAACGGTTACGGCGAGTATTTGACGAACTAAGAGCAGCATGTGTCGAGGATCCAACTTTGATGCCCCGATTGCACGAGGAAACCCGGCGGCGTGCTCGTCTCTGCGTGGATATGCGGGGCGCACAATTTGAACCCTATCTTACGCCCATAAGAAGCGAATAGGTATGTAGTTTTATTTACAGCTTAATTTTAACAAAAAAAAAATTTATTTCGTTTGATAACAAAAAATTTTGATAACAAATCTGTTTGTTAACAAAAAAATAAGTGTTTATTTAATGTGCCAGTGACGTTTTGCCAGCGTACGTATCTTACTGACATGTAAATACGAGTACGTATTTACTTTTTCAATTGTTAATTTAATTTAAATACACTTAAGTACAGTCAAGTCAACTTTGTACCGTTCTTAATAAATTGGTGTAGGACCATAAGAGTTCAAATCGAACCGTCTGACATGTACAGTACACACGGGTACGTATGTAGGTATTTACTTTTTCAATCTTTAATTTAATTTAAATACGAGTAAGTACAACTTTGTAACGTTCTTAATGAGTGCACCATAAGGTTTAAAATCGAACTGTAGCTAGCAAGCAGAATGGAAGAGGCGCGCGCCCGCCCCCCGACCGCGCGCACCTTGGCGCGCGTCTTCTCTGCTACAGTTTGTACCTACATAACCGCAAACGGTCGTGTGACGTAGTGTTACGACAGCAGCGTGTTGTACGCTTTACATTGCGTGGCAAGAAAATGGAAAAATCACGAATAATTTTTTTAAATTTAAAAGTTCAGCGCCATTAATTTTTATTTAGGTTCAGTGATATGTCCTTAAAGTTTTCGGGAGATGTCTTTTTACACGGTGTTATTGAAATGCTACTGTCAATAAGATGTAAAATTCCAGTTAGCAATCACAGTTTTTCAAGCTTTAACAAATTTTAATACTATAGTGTTTGGTGTACTTGCTCGATATATCGACAACTTTGCAGTGAATCAGATTAGTGAAAATTTACATAAACAAAATTATATGTTGTGATCACACGACGTACGCGTGTTACCGGCCGGCGACTGTATCCAGGCAAGTCTCGCTCTTAATGCGTAAGCGGACGGCTTACTACGCGGCGCACGGGCAGCGAACGAATGAATGAGTCAGTCACGCAGGTGAACGGGCCGGCGTGTCATAGATTAGCTAACGTTCGCTTACTGCTATTTGTACCTAGTTGCATGTTGTCTCTGAGAGGGTGCTCATTGGCTGAATTTATTTAACCTGCTTTTTCGCTGACTAGCTTATCTTTGCCTCTTTATTAACAATGAGTTTATGCAAGAAATGTGGCCAAGCCGTGAGCGCCACGGATCAGTTAAACTGCTCTTCATGTAATGGAAGCTACCATTATAACTGTGTTGCTTATAAAGGGTCTTTCAAATAAAGCGGGTCGATGTTAATAATCTGTGGCGGCCATTTTGTTTTGGCGGCATCTGTCAAATCTTCAGTCACTGATGCCAAATAACCATGGCAAGTTACACGGTTGAGCAGCATGTGCAAATGATAAAACTTTATTATCAAAATGAGTGTTCGTTAGTGCAAACGTTGCGCGCATTGCGCCCATTTTACGGCAGACGCGGTGGCCCTTCAAAGTCTACTCTCCAACGATTGTTGACCAAATTTGAGACAACCGGTTCGGTAAACACCCAACCAACACCTTTACGTCAAAGGAACGCCAGATCGGCCGAGAACATCGCCGCTTTCGTGAGAGTGTTCAGGAGACTCCGAGGCAGTCGATTTCTCGCCGTGCACAAGAACTCGGCCTTTCGCAGACTTCAACTTGGAGAATTTTGCGTCGGGACTTAAGCCTGCATCCGTACAAGATCCAACTGACCCAAGAGCTCAAAGTTAATGACCATAGACAACGCCGTGTGTTCGCTGAATGGGCATCAGAACGCTTGGAAGCGGACCCCGATTTTAGCCGAAAAATAATCTTTAGCGATGAGGCACATTTTTGGATGAATGGTTTTGTTAATAAGCAAAATTGCCGTATATAGGATGACCACAACCCACATGAGGTTCACCAGGTAGCAATTACTCCACAAAAAGTTACTGTTTGGTGCGGATTTTGGTCTGGCGGCGTCATTGGTCCGTACTTCTTCGAAAACGACGTTGGCGAGGCCATCACCGGCAACGGCGAGCGCTACAGATCAATGATAAACAATTTATTTTGGCTTGAATTGAACAATATGGACGTGAACGATATGTGGTTCCAGCAAGATGGCGCTACTTGCCACACAGCGAACGACACAATGGAGGTTCTGCATGAACGGTTTGAGGGTAGGGTTATCTCTCGCAGAGGTGACGTGAATTGGCCCCCAAGATCGTGTGATTTGACTCCGCTAGACTTTTTCTTGTAGGGTTTTCTGAAGTCGCAGGTCTATGCCAATAAGCCACATTCGACCGTTGCCCCGAAAACCAACATAACGCAGGCCATCGCTCAGATTCAGCCGGATCTATGCAGCAGAGTCATTAAAAATTTGACCTCTCGGATTCGTGCCACTATACGAAGTGCCAACATTATTAAATAAGTCAAGTATTTACAGTTTCAAAAAAATTCTAGTCTATTTTCCCTTTTACACTAAAGGGTCAGCATTCGAGCATCTCTAATAATGTTTTGTTTGCTTGAATTCTTTTGCAAAAGCTACTTATTTTGTTTGTAGGCACAGGATCATGGAAACACCGCCAAAGAAGAAACGAGGTTTGTGGATACTGAAACAACTAGAAGATGCTATGACTGCGGTCCGGGGAGGAATGTCACAACGTGCAGCAGCCGCGCGTTATTTTGTTCCCAGAATAACGTTGGTCAATCATTTATAAAGTGGCAAAGTCGAAAAACAAATTGGGCGTCGCCGTCGTACAGTTTTAACAAAAAAACAAGAGAATGATTTGGCAACGCGAATAAAAAGACTTGCTGCTCTGTAGGCTTCCCTTTAACACCAAAAGCAATTCGACACCAAGCTTACGTTTTTTGCCACAAAAGCGCTCCAATAAGCGAGCAGGAAAGGATTGGCTAAAATTGTTTTTGAAGAGAAACTCCGATATATCAAAGCGAAAGGTACAGATCTTAAATCCAGGAAGGGCTCAGAAAGTGAATAAACCAATCGTAAATCAGCACTTTACCGAATAAAAAGAAATATACGAACAACTTATCAGAGATAACCCCGAACGTCTATACAATATGGACGAAAAAGGTTGCAGGCTAACTATACATCATCAGCCAATTGTTTTAGCCCAAAAAGGATCTAAGAATGTGCACTTAGTTGCACCAGAGCACGCAGAAAACGTGACAATCGCCATGTACGTAAACGCAGTAGGCAGCGCTATCCCCCCGATGATACTGTTTAAGAGGTCAAGAATGAAGCCAGAATTCAATGATAATTTGCCATTTGGATCGTTGGTACGAATGGCAAAAAAAGGGAGCATGACTACGTCTCTGTTCATAGAATTTATCCGTCACTTGGGAAAGTATAAAACTCCGGGCAAGTGTCTACTTGTTTTCGATGGCGCTTCTTGCCATTTAGATTACAATATTGTGGACGCAGCAGAAAAAGAAAACATAGTTTTATACTGTTTGCCGTCCAATACGACTCACTGGCTCCAGCCACTTGACAGAAGTGTCAACAAATCATTTGAGCATTACTTGGATGAAGAAGCGTTATCATATCTGTACCGATTCCCCGACAAAAAAATTACCAAAGCCCGATTCAATTCAATCTTTAGCAAAATATGGTCTAAATGTATGACCCATACCAATATTGTCAACGGGTTTAAAGCTCCTTTTGACCCAAATGCCATTCCAGATGAAGCCTATCAACTGTCACCTCCGACCAATCACCCGATGCAAAAGAACCAAGGTGCAGAACTAGTTCAGTCACAAGTGTCTCCGACTCCTGGTCCTTCAGACTTGAGAGCCCAGCGCGCAACGCGGAGCCATAGCACTGATTCCGACGAGACCCTTTTTGAAGAATACTCGCCATCTCTAATACAACACTATAGCCGACCTTCTCCTGTCAGCCGTGTTGGAGAAAAGAAACGTTTGGTTGACTACACCACAACAGAGTCTTGTTCTAAAGAATCTATATGAGCTGAAACAAATATGCCTAGCGCTGCAATCAGAAGACCGATTACCCTCAGCTTTGATTCTTCAGTTAATATGACGTTTTCGCCTCATAGTTTGTGCGCGATATATTGTCCACGTTTTGTTTATAAACAAACCGAACTCCGCCGGTACGGACGTGAATGTGTTTGCGGATTCATGAATTTTGAATACTTTTTATTAAAGAAATCATATCTACCACTATGAAGACAAGCGCAAGGCTCGTTCAATTGGCAAAAAAGGGAAAGTGTTTAGTGACAAAGTTATTTGACTTGTGTCAACTCTTATATCTACCTACTTACAATGTTAAAAATGTTCATTCTTCTGATGCATTTTTTGTGTTTATGCCATTTACGACCATTTTGCGGAAGATGATTGTTATTATAGTAGACATGTTTAATAGGTACTCGTATTAAAGTTACATAGATAAAAGTTATGAATTCAGGAAACAACTTAACTAAAAGTCAACTTTAAATGAATAATATTTGTTTAATTAGGTGAGAGCGAAAATGAAGAAAACCAACACAATACTACAGAGACATGTCCAGTTGCAACACAAAATAATGAGGTATGTATTTAGTTGCCTACATGCTCATCACATTGATGGGTTGGCACCGATTTTAATAATTATAGTGATGTAGCTTTCGTTTTAAATATGTCTTTTCAATTTTTAAGTTGTTGTTTATTTGTAAAATCATTTTAAATCACACTCCTTAGTGCCGCCCGCGCCGCTCTATGTCCGTAACTAGGCTGCCTATTATAACTGATCTGATAAGTTTAAATTTTTTAATAAAAACTAACTATTGAACAGTGAACACACTTCAAAAATCCGATTAATAGTTTCAGAGAATAAATAAATAGTTTTTTACTTTTTAACATCTTGCTACATTTGTAATATTTAACGTGGGTTCGATTCCAACATGAGGTAATCAGTATTTTTTCAACGTTTCGTTACCTTGCTTCATGTTTGTACCAGTAGCTCCGCTTCTCTATAATTCACAATGATGTTTTGTTTACTAAAACTTTTCCGTGAAAATTTCCTATCAAATAGCTAAAACTACATTCCAAACCGATTAGTTTATTTGGAAAAAATCGTGATCGTCAAAGGTACATAAAGAAATGAGAACCTCCTTTTTTAAGTCGGTTGAAAATCAAATAATCCTCCAAAAACATTTGATTTGTTTTGGTGCCATCACATGCAGCACGAAGGGCATTGAGACCTTCAGGAGGAAGAAGGATGGAGGAGCCGCTGAAGAAATAACGCAACTTTAATGGAATTAATTCTCTGTCCCGCTGCTCCACTACCGGATTCCGCAGAGCCGAAATGGTTCGTCTTCTTTGAATGAATTATCACAATTTCGGACATTTGTGATACTAACAGCAATGGGCGATCCTCACAATAGTAATTTAAGGAATTCAATGAATAAGTGATCGCAACGAGTCAGGTGACTGATAACAATAGTATCCGAAACCGAAATAAGCTTGAAATTTTTGTCATTATAGGCTTGGGGGGGTCCATTGCACCCCATTGCCCTCCCCTGGATTCGCGCCTAGCAGAAGGTAATTAAGTTATTTACACCAAAAGCAGTTTGGGTTGGACTACATAGATTGTACGAGGGCCTTGATGAAGGCCGACTCTACGATATTTATCTGGACTTCTTTAAGCTCAAGAGATTCATCCGATGACATGGTAACACATGTATCAAAAGTAAAGAATATGTAGCAATGTCTGACTAAATAATTACTGAAGGAAGAAAAGGTGTAATTACTTGAGGTTTATCCCTGATATTTCTGTCCACTGATAACTTTAATTACCAATATATAAAGAGAAACTACGAACAAAGTGAAAAACTGGAATTCATGATAATAATGTTACATTAGAAATAGTATTTGCTCAGCCCAGTTTCCTCCACAATAAATGCTACTGCCCATTTTCTGAATTAGAAAGCCTCGAAGTCTGCGACTAGAGACGTAGTCGATACCATGAATCGTAATCTTCATTACACGGTGACAATGGACGGCGTTGGTGGAGCACATCCTCCTCACCTCATGAGAGTTTAACTTTCTTAATAACGAAACATCACTGGCCGAAGGGTGTGGTATTGCAGCGATTTAGAGGGCACCTAAAGATTTTTGGTGGTGCCGAGACGACACTTCGTGCGTTCGAGTGTAAGTGTATATCTAAGATTTTAATTCTTTTTATATATAAGTTATTTTACTCTTATGTAGGTATACTATTTTATGAGATAGGTTCATGTTGAGAGATATGTTGTTGAACTTGAACTGGAGTACGTAAAACGATTTCGACTGCAAGACGACTAGCGACATTTTTTACTCTTTTGGTTTTAAAGCCTGAAGTGATCTTTGAATGAATTATCCCAATTTTGGTCTTAACAGCAATGTGTGATCCTAACAATAGTAATTTAAGGAAATCAATGAATGAGTGACCGCAATGAGCTAGGCTAATGATAAAAAATATCCTGAAAAAAGTAATTTATATTATTAAAGGAGCAATCGGAACGCGCATGAAACTTTTAATATTATGTTTCTTATTAGTTGGGTTATTGTTAAATTGAATATTGTTATCAGCGAGTACCTATAATTGGCTTGACTGTGTCTACTTAATTTATTTAATTTGTTGTATAAGCTGTTGGTCCTAAAAAATAAATCTCGCTCTGAATGTTGGTTTTAAAATATTTGGGAATAGTATGAAAAAACTGAAGCCAATGAATGGGATAGCGCAGCGAGTTCGAAATTTTTTACATTTCTTCAAAGATCTTTAAAAAATGATTGCTTAGCTAGCTTGTGCATAACATATTGTATGGATATTCATGTTTTAACCCACATGTTACTAAATAAACAATGTTTGTGCCAAAGACGTTATACCCTGGGGTTGTTGATCCTTTTGGTTAGTTTATAAACACATGAGGAAGTAAAAGTAAGGTCACTCTGTAAACAAACATCAGACGGTGCAATCACTAAGGGAAAGTCTATTTTGGGAATCATGTCACAGTTTATTTGTATAGTGCCTAAACCTTGAGAGTTTTATCCAGTATGGCTGGTGGAGTTAATTGTTGGTGCCGAACTTGAAGAACACTGGACCATATTCCAGAAGTTAGACGGCGTTACTATTACTCTGGAAAATATACCAGAGGTCGCCGAACTACACTCAGGATCCATTTGGTTCAGGATCGGAGACACCTCTGTCCTTCCACAGTATGAAAACTATAACCTTCTTAACGTCAACTGCTTCTAGTGCCTTTTTTTTTAAATAATTATTATTATCATCATAATTATCATTATTTAGTTCATAAGTCTTAATGGTATAAACAATAAAATTAATCTTGGTGTGGAATTTCGTTATTAGTTAGTCATTTATCTTTTAGTGCACATATTGACAAAGAGCGAGTAGGGTCCAGCGTTCTAGCCAGCTATAGCTTTTTAGCCTTACCCAATATTCTTTAGCTCGACTGAAAATACTCATGGTAATCGTCTCATTACCAGACACTCAGGAAATAAATCTGATATTTTTTTAATTTCGAAGTGGAGATAATTCCTAGTAGCTGGACTATTTGTCCTAGGTATCAACAACTTCAAGTGGAGTGCCTCCAGCAGTCACTGAATTAGGAACAACATGAACATTCGACATAATTTTCGTCTTGTCCATATTCATTTTAAGACCTACTTGTTGAGAGGCACTACAGAAGTCATCGAGCATTTTGTCCAAGACTTCCAGGCTTACAGCCATGAGTACGATATTGTGAATTGTGGATTATTAAGTTTCTCTTGGAAAATGCAGTTTGTGCTGGCGATACAACATCGTAACAGGATAAGAGCGAAGCAAAGAGCTGATACAATGCAATTAAATCGGCAAATAAAGGATATGTTGAACCCATTTAACATGCCCGACTTTAGCACCTAGGGTTTATCGCTTCTCTGCAGAGACTGCGATCCGCATTATAGAAGATTTAAAGCCCTATTTTCTTAGGACCTCGTATGCTAGAGCGATTCCGGTGGAATTGAAAGTAACTATGACAAAAATTGTGCTAAATACTGAAAATTAACCTAAAGACTGTTACAATAACAACAATACAAAACTATTGAAAATTTCTATATTATTTTCAGTTTCTGGCCGTTTTGCACATTTTCGCGCAAGGTAACTTGCAAAAATCTTGTGGAAGGGAACTGGTTACATCCAAAGCCAGCCATCAATGTCTAGGGCGATTGCACAGACTGTGGATGCCCTAAATCATCCCGATATTATTGGAAAATGATTGCAGTTCCCCATTGACAGAAGTGCAAAAGCAGAGACCATTGAAAAGTTTGTCTTACTACTTCTATATCTTTTGTATTTTATCTTGCATTAAGTATTCTTATATACTTATGTTAGGGTTTCATTAATTGTTTCTACAACATTATGTTCTTTGTAATTTATAATGGCGTAAAGTTTTATTTAACATATTCCTTTACAGAATTCATCGTAGATTTGGTATACCTGGTGTTGAGGGCTATGTCGATGGGACCTACGTGAACATCACAAAGCCTACAGAACACGAGGAACTTTTTTGTGAATAGGAAGGGAGTGCATCCTCTAAATATTCAGATGGTAAATTAACCCAATGTAAAACATTTGTTTACCAGTGATCTTCGCTGGCCTTAAAATAGACAGTCTATTCAGAATAGTCTGTCTATTATAAGGGGTCTATGAGGAAAATTTATAAAATTGCATTTGCAGAGTTTTAACAATTACTATATTTTCAGAAATCACTGTATATTTAAATATTTAAAGCTTAAAATTATTATTTTCAGTTAGCATTATGATACCCTTTGTCTACTAATGTCTACAGCGACCAGGCCACATGCTCCACCAAAGAACTTTCACTAGATAGGAGTGTGCCTAATACTTTCCTATTTTGTTTTTTAAGGTATGTGACTATTATCTACGTATTTTAAATGTATTCTAATTAGATTGCATTATGTATCTTATGCAATTTTCTCAAGTTGAATTCGGTCATATTATAACTTACATTTAAATAAAACGCTTATCATTTGCTCCCGGACTTCTTTCATTTACATATCGATAACGTTACACCTTCCCATTTACAGGCTGATTTATGAACTACTTGGACTATTACACACTACATGTTTTCATTTTAAATGAAAAGAAGTGCTGACGTTCTAATGCGTCGTAAAAGATATAAACCTGTCAGATGCAAATATTATTAGAATGTTTTGGTTTGTATATGTCACAAAAACACGCTAAATAATGGTCTTGTTCATTGAACAGAATTTCCATTTACATTTCATATTTAGTTAGTGCACGACATAACCATAGAAGAAAATGGTTTTACAAATGGCGATTACTATGCAGAGATTTACTGACGACAGAGACGTATTGTTTCAGTATGACGTCTATGGTAGACAGGAAGATTTGAGGATGATGGAGCTTTTGAGGAGCAATGGTGCAGTGTACAACGATCCTGATGCAGTACTTGACTTGACTTTGAGGAGATTTGCGATATACTGCTGGGGACGACACGTCAATTTCAGTGATAGCCCGTGACCTTTTAACAAATATGTTATCCGTCCATACTTAACGTGCTACGAAACTAGTGATTCAGTTGTGTTGCAGCGCTTGAACTACAAACTTGCAATGTCCAAACGAGAAATAATCATGAGCGGGTTCCTTAACGAAGAAGGAGAAAATCTGGCGCATTATTTGTGTCGTGGTGGAAGCGCAGACCATCTTATGTTGCTTCTCAACGAAATAAATGATGAAAACAGACACTGCTTGATGGAATACAATGCAAAAAATCAAGGATGTGTCCATATTGTTGCCTTGAGTCCACAAGACGCTGTGGAGAAGATGAAGCTTCTGGTGCTTTGGGGTGCTGATATAAATGGAAGGGAATTAAACGATGGCGACACTCCTTTGCACATTGCGGTGAAGATAAAGAACTATGAGCTGGTAGAATGGTTGTGCCAGCAGCCAAACATCAACCGCGAAATGATGAACAATGAATGCATGACGCCATTTAATGTAGCATTCATGAACAAAGACGAAAAGATGATGGATGTCCTCAGAAGAAATGGAGCTCAGTGCAAAATTCCCTTGCAATCAGAGTCCAATTCTACGGACGAAGAGTATGAGCCGCAGAAAAAGAGTCTGAAGCACATGTAACGCTTTTACAAGTGTAGTGCAGTGTATTTGTTTTGTGTTTATCCGTAACCTAGTAACAGTTATCTATCATGTGAACAGCCGGTAACCATGAGTCAAATTATTAATGGGATTACTGAGCCACTCGAGTACTTTGGCAGTGATTTATATCCGTTGGAATGTAAACAGATTTACGTCATTCGTGCATCGAAATTTGAGTTACGCTTGCGCAAAAAGACGTATTTATTTTCGGCAGCGGTCAACGTACTGGCCACTGCCCAGAGATCAAAATTAATGTATGTAAAATAGTCTTCTTTTTCTCATTTTGAGGTAAGGGTTTATTTTAAGGGTCTTAGGAAATGAAAATGTAAAAGAAAATTAATTTCGTAGACAAATTTATATAGTTCAGGATCGTGTATAAAGATATGCATATAACTATTGTTTTGATATTAATGTTCTATCTAAGAAGAAATAGGTCATAGATATAATTATAGTAATTAAGGTTTCTTTGTTTGCTAATGCAAATTCTCAATGTTTTTATGTTAGTATTTATTATCTTGAATTGTAAATGGATGTCTTTGTCTCTATAACTTTATATGAGTCATTGTAATTAGTAATTAGACGTTATCTTTATTATGTTTTTATCGACAAACAGACTTTCTTTGTTCCATTTGATATGTATTTTTGTTCATTCTCTAAAAAGCTACAAGAATGTACCATCTGTGCAAAACTAATTCGTCTTTGAGACTCTCCTTTGCTGACATTCAAGCACCATTAAAATTCACTTTATACAGGGTATCAAAAGCGGCTCGAAGCTTGGGTTACTGGCTAATTTATTATTTCGATCCTACATCGAGCCCTGGCCTTGTAGAGGACGAAAAATAAACAACACTCACGGGTTCGTTGATTCTTTTAGGGTGAAATAAAAACGCATGTTGCATTAGAGTATCCTCATTCTATAAACAGTCGCCGCGGTGTGCACTCGGGAGACGCATAGCAACAATGGCGTACGTTCCCTGCATCGTGCCAAGGGCCTGGGACTCTGTTACTGAGTTTTTCGTCGACTTAATGGTCCACTCCCACCTGGAAGCACACTGGAATCGCCATCATACTCTCTTCGGAGTACCAATAACTCACGAAGGCATCTCGGCGGTGTCCCAGAACTATCAGGTCATTGCCATATGGTTCAAGATCATAGACGACAGCAGAGAGCATCCGACCCATGAAAACTACATGCTCATTGAAGTTGCGCAGATCCAGTGATCCCACGTGTTCTCAAGTGTCCAGTGCTAGTGTTTAGGTTAAGATCAATGTTCGGGATTTCTTCAATTGTAAACTTGCTAGTCTTACGTAGGTTAAGGAAAAGGTTAATTCTAAGGTGTTATGATCTTCATTATATGCTTAAAAGAATTTTCCTAGTGATTTCTTCTAATCTTTTGATGCGTACCCACAGAAAATTTTGTCGAATTTCGCTAAGTCCTAACATTTGCGTTCGAATAACTTCCTTGTGTTAGTTAATATACAAAACTGTTGTTAGTTACTTACAATACAAAAATATTGGCAGAATTCTCCCTTGGAGAAAATAAAACTAATATTAAATTATTTTTAATGTGTTTTGTTTTAGGAGATTCTGGTTATCCACAGGAGCCCTGGCTAATAACCCCTACCCTGAATCCTGTGGATCGTGCTTCACCAGAGGATAATTAATTACACACAAATACATATTTTTCATTTTAGTCTCGCAGTATGCGCTATGTGAGTAGGTCGTGTTCTGCCAACTTTATAATATTAGTGTTTTACTGAGGCGGCAGTGCAAACCGTCGCGCGTGCGTCACTGCGATGGCTACAAACATCATTGTGAACGAGCTCCTTAGACGACGTGATGGACGAGGTTAGTGCCGTTCAGATATGTAAAACCAACTTCTCAGAGACGGACATATCTGAAGCCAAGGTGTTACTGTACTCTTCACTCAACGTGATGGAGAAGATGGTGTAGCGACGGCGTGACGGGACACCGAGAAGCATACAGGACATTATAACGCTGCTGAAATAGACAGATCCAGACGACGTGCCAACGTTTGTGGCGAGGGACCTGAATAAGCTCCCGCCCGTCACCTTCGACCACGTTGACGTCACCCGGTTGCTGAAGGACATCGTGCTCCTGAAGGCAAATCTGGCCGAAATGGAAGCAAAATTTGAGGCATCCCAAAAAACTGTAGTTGAGTTACGGGAGGAAGTTAACACTTTGCGCAACTCTATTACATCATCGGGTCGCCTGCTGACGCTGCTAATGTGTATATTCAACGCGGCTGTGCGAGTATCGACCTCGCGGACTCTTTTTTTCGACAACCGCTTTGAAGAAAGGCCTTGGTTTGGAAGAACGCGCCATTACTGCTATCACAGATTTCGTTTTACAGCAGGGGCCTAAAGAACACAGCACCCCCTCCCTAAGATATCTTCGTACTGTTTAAATTTTTCCATTAGCCACTAATAAGAGAGAAGCCCGTTTGGGTGGCACTGTCAGTATGCATGAATACACTAACACTGTCAATGCATTCATATATTTTTGTATATTATATATTTTTATCAAAACTGGCTAACTGGCAGTTGCTAAGCAACGGCTGCAAAAGGGTGGGCTGAGCACCCTTTTGCAGGCGTTGCTTAGCAACTGCCAGCCATCTATCGACCGTTGTCTAGCAACAAGGTTTCACATCTTACTAGACTAACGTTGTATTTAGAAATTGTTAGAATACTGTATTCTGAATTCTAGTGATTGATTTCCAGATGAACACAAATCAGACTCGCGTTTATCACGTGGTGCGATTGTTTACAATGCAGAACAATTTAATGAACTACGTTAAGTGTATACCAGCATCCTGGATCCGCTGGCAAGAAGGGTGCACAAAAGTGTTGGTGGCCTACCCTGGTGAACCGCAGGAAATCATTCAAGAGCGGGTCAAAGTTTACGAAAATCCCAGAGGATACTGGAATTTGTATTTGAATTTGTACCGGGCCCAGATCAAGTATTCCACAGGTAAGTTCTCGGCTTTAAAGTTTTTCATCTCTCACTTCACTAAAACAGTATCGCTGCATCGTCACATGAGTCACCATGAGAATAATTTAAATTTATGAAAGGAAGGGGGGGAAACCCTAAGTATAGAGAAATGGTGAGATGAATATGATGTTTTTATTGCAGATTCCTACGACAGCACAATTCCTAATATAAATGAGAGTGAGCGTAGTATAGAAGAATCCAGCAGTAGCGAACTCATGTGCACAGAAAATGAAACTCCTAATTCTTATGCCACGTTGAGCTCCGAAATGAATGATAGCAAGGCTTTCTGGCCAGAACTTCAAAGATGGATTAGACTACCTACTTCTGATAAGACGCGAGTGTCGCTAATGAACAGCAAGTACGAAGTAATCAGTACAGATTCTGATGTATCGGATCAAGAAATCATTGAGGCAAAGGAAAATTATGTTCCTTTAGATCTATTTATGCCTTCAAAAACAGTCCAGAAATCAACACCAATCATTACATGATTTGAGAGAGGTCAACGGTACATATGATTTATCTTCGAACAGTTCGAGAGGTACTTGCGAGATTTTGACTTTAAAGTATCGTGAGTATGCCCTAGGACTAACGGAGCTGATACCCAATTCCGGTGTTTACATTGCGGAGACAGATTTAAAGAATTGCTTGGAATCTTCAATAAAGTGTACTCAGTTGACGAGGTGCATTGTCAAACATATTTTCACTATAACTGCTTTGAACATTTACGACCGAAATAGTTTAGATAATCATAGGGGTTTAAGGTTAAGAGCTACTTCGGTGATAGTTGAATTTGTTCTCAACTATGGGATCCTGCAGCATTGGCAACCATCGTGTGAAAAGTCTCTCCGCGGCGCCATATGGTATCAGCAAACTTTGTTACAAAAAAAAAGCTAAACAACCTTTTATTTCGAATGCTCAACTAATTGTTAAAAATGTATTTAGATCGATAAGCTAAGGTAATTTCCAAAATTATTTTTAATTGTATAATAAACTCCAACTCTCATACCAAAGCGCTTTTCATTTCAAAGACCTTACTTGCTATTAGACTCAAACAAAGGGTAATCAAAACAAGAGTATAGTCAGGTACCTATCGATTCTCTAGCAAAGTATGACGTATTAATGTAGGATTAGTCACTTCAATGGTCACCACAGTCTCTTGTGAGAGTTGCGTGCGTCCGGTCGTGGATTGTACTGATCTAAATATGTAATTAAAAATATATACCATATGATAGGAACCTGAAAAGTTTCTTCGTTCTTCCTAGAGGATACCAATAATTTTAACAGCAAGGAAAATATTTCTAATTTTAATTAAAATTTTAGACTGATACTAAACCAAACTTTAGTGCTTTGAAGTACATATTGATAATTTATAATTTATCTATTACATATGGAATATCATCTATGCTATCAAGTAATAATCCCTGAGGAGTGGTACATGAATTTTTCAAAACATCAGATATTCGATGAAACTTCCGACCATATGGAAAAGCTCCGTGAAGAAGGTAAAAGATTGTTACCTATTGCTGTGTTTGGCTCACAGCTGAAAATTGGAGGTCCAAGAACAACTCTCCGAATGAATCATCTGGACATATACTGGCGTTTTATTCGAGAATTCGATACCATACCGAATCCAATAGATTATTTCTACAGCGGTAACCTGATAACTGAAGTTTTTCCTGATTTACTAGAAGAATATCGTATTAATCAGAAACGAAGAGAGTTAGGAAGAGGAATGGGGGATATAATGGTGTTAGGAGTTAGCTCCATTAAAAAAGATGAAGGAATCAACACGTATGACAGAAGATAATATTTGGTCGATACTGAGCAATTGCTGCAATATGAGCTGATAGTGCCAGAGATATGGTTCAATGCACCAAACGTTATTGAAATAATTGATAATCTTCACTACAGAATTGATCACGTTGACGAAGATGGAAAAGACAAACAGTTCGCTGTTATAACATCGGGAGACCAGAAAGCTATTCTTAGAATATGGAATGAAAAATTTTGCTGGTGGTTTAGTCTTCGAGTCTAAGAGCACAAACTACCAAAGAATATATTCCAAAGACCATAAAAGATCTGTTTTTTTTTTTATGTCATACGGTAGGCAAACAGGCAAGCGGGCCACCTGATGGAAAGTGGTCACCACTGCCTATAGACATTAGCAACACCAAGAGTATCGCTAATGCGTTGCCCACCTCTATAACACGTAGCTCTGGCAGCAAAAAGCAAATGCCACTCCACTGCCAAAGCCACGGTTCCCCAAATCCCTACCCCATGGAGCACAGAAACCTTACTCACCGGCAGAAACACAATACTATTTAAAAGAGTATTATTTAGCTGCGATATTCTGTAAGGTGGAGGTACTTCCCCAGTCGGGCGGCTCCAATTTGAACGAGATACCCCGCTATGCCCTACCTCTCTTAAAATGAGAAAATCTCTGTATAGAGATTTCTCAAAGTCACAAGCGGAAAATGGTAAAGACACCGGAAACTACATAGCCTATTACAAGATATTTACCACTGAGTATGATCTATGCACAAGCTTTGAGAATTCTGATCACAATCAAAAACTGCTCATAGAAGTCAAATACCGTGCCCATTTGAAAGAGAAAGAGTTAAGTAGGAAAGAAAAGTTAAATGATAGAATGAAGACAGATAATGATAATAAAGTCTATGACTTAGAAGCTGTCTTACAATGTCCTAGAGGGGAAACGTCGGCTTTCTATTATAAATAAAAAATTAATAGCTACAATCTCACAATGACGGAACTCAATAATAAAGATACTAAAAATGCGTATGATAACGTTCACTGCTATTTTTGGACTGAAATAGAGGCAAAACGTGGAGCAATTGAAATAGGTACATGTGTTTGGGAGTTTTTGAAGAAAATTAGTTGCGAAGGAGAGAATAACGGAAATAATATAATTTTTTATTCTGATAATTGCTGCGGGCAAAATAAGAACAAATATATTACAACACTTTATTTATATGCAGTACAAACATTGAATATAAATAGTATCACTCACAAATTCCTCATAAGAGGTCATACTCAGAATGAGGCGGATAGTGTTCACAGCCTTATTGAAAAGGAAGTAAAGAAAAATTTGAAATCGGGGCCAATTTACACCCCTGATCAATATGTGACTTTAATTAAATCTGCCGAAAAAAGTAACCCGCCTGTTAATGTTTACGCGATGACGTACAATATGTTTATGGATCTTAAAGATCTGCAAGAAGAATGGGGATTTAACTTTAATACTAACACTGACGGGCAAACTGTCAATTGGAACGACATAAAACAGCTTAAGCTGTGTAAGGGAAATCCCTTTACATTTTATTATAAAAATTCTTATGAGGACGCAACTTTTAAAGAAGTAGATGTAAGAAATAAAAGAAAAAAAATGAAGAACGAGTCCGACATTGTAATTAAGCAGGCTTACACAGAAAGACAAATACAGTCGACTCTCGTTAATTCAAACCTGCGATAATTCGAACCTCTCTATAATTTAAAGTTATCACGAGTTCCCTACAAAATCTCTTTATATTTCGAACTAAATCAATACATTTTAATGCACTTGGTAATTCGAACGAAAAAATCATTGCTATATAACAAAACGACGCGTTAATTCGAACTCATAGGCGTCCAACACTCGACAATTCAAAGTTGCAGAGAGAAAGAGGCGGAAAGATTGTAAGTACATTTTGCGACAAGTTCAAACTTGTATCAACGTATGTACACGAGCCTTTGTTTTTGTTATGATTTAGTTTACAAGTAGTTGGAATATTTGGAGTAGTTGGAATATTTGACACACACTTCTCACAAATGGGTTTGTTTAGTTATCATTCAGTTACTACTGTTAGTCTTTCGTTGGTATACAGATTAAAAGTTTGTCTTAGCTATGAGCCCTAGAAAGTATAAATGTTTGACGATTGCTGAAAAGAAGAAGTTAATCGAAAAAGTAGAGGAAGGTGAGAAGAAAAGTGATGTTGCAAAAGAATTTAAGATTCCTCTGAGTACTCTCTCAACCATAATAAAGCACAAGGAGAAAATTAATGCTGCTCGAGCTGCTGGAGTACGGAAAAGAACCAGTAAAGGTGAATTTCCTCGTCTGGAAGAAAGCCTGGTCATTTGGCTAAGACAGTGTAGAGGACAAAAAGTGTCTATTAGCGGAAACTTGTTGAAGGAAAAAGCAAAAGAGTTCGCGTCTACTCTAAGCATCAAAAACTTTGCGGCAAGTGAAGGGTGGCTTACAAATTTCAAAAAGAGAAATGGAGTTGTGTTTAAAAAAGTTTGTGGGGAAAGTGGAAGTGTTGATGATGCAGTTTGCTTAGATTGGCACGGTAAATTGAAGACCTTGATTGAAAACTATGATCCCCGAGACATTTTTAATACTGATGAAACTGGCCTATTTTTCAAATGTTTACCGGACAAGACGCTTACTTTTAAAGATGAAAAATGTCATGGGGGAAAACATAGTAAAGAGAGATTGACAGTTTTACTTGCAGTAAATATGGACGGATCGGAAAAACTTAAACCCTTAGTGATAGGAAAAGCAATGAAACCGCGATGTTTCAAAGGAGTGAAATCGTTTCCTACTGATTATCGTGCGAACAAAAAAGCTTGGATGACGGCAGAACTTTTTAACAATTGGCTTTTAACAGTTAATGGGGACATGAAACGACAAAAGCGGAAAATTTTACTATTTTTAGACAATTGCACTGTCCACAACAGTCCTCCTACATTGTCCAACGTGGAACTCTACTTCTTTCCGCCAAATACAACTTCTAAATTGCAACCATTGGATCAAGGGATCATCCATAATTTTAAGACATTCTATCGCAAATAAATTGTTAAGCTCGTTTTAGAATCTCTCGACAAGCAGCTAACTGCAAATATCACGGTTTTGACAGCTATTTTACTGATTGACAAGGCATGGAGAGCTGTAACACCCCTAACGATTCTTAACTGTTTCAAAAAATCCGGTTTCTTAAAAAAAGATCTTCCAATATTTATGGATGATGAAGAACCAGCAATCGAACCATTAATTGACATCAGCAGTGTGAGTTTTTCTGACTTTGTTCGAGTGGATGAAGATGTTGCTGTCTCAGGTGCACTAACCGATGGCGAAATTTTATCTGCGACAGATACCAATGAAAAAATTAACGATGAAGATGAGGACGATACATCAGAACCTATGGCAGAGGTGTCAGTTAAGGAAGCAAGATCCTCATTCGATACCTTACAAAGCTTCTGTCTACAAAACGAAAGTGATGAAAAAGCATTTCAGGCACTTTTTCTCTTAAAAAAAGTTATTGAGCAGTCTGAGCAGCAGCAATGTGCTTTGAAGCAAACCAGTATAACAGAGTTCTTTCGAAAGATTAATTAATTCACATTATGAATACTTATGTATGTACACGAATGTACCTCTAAACTTATGACATTGTTATAGAATAGCAGTTAATAAATAATAATTGATCTTAATAATTCGAAGTTTTATTTATTTTCTCTCACAAATTTCGAACCATTTGATATTTTAAACACTCGATAATTCGTAATATTTTAAGAGTCCCTAGAGTTTCGAATTAACGAGAGTCGACTGTATTAAGTAATAATAAAAAGAAGGATCTAAAAGAACTTCTTACAAAAGGATTGATTCCTTCTTATTATGATTTTTATTATAGCTCAATTTTGTAAGATCTCATTTTTTTTATATGCTAAGGGATATTTTGTCAGATTGCATTTTTATTTTGGTTGTTTAAGAACATTTAGTAAGATCTTTATTGTTTCTAGTAGTAAGGTATACTGTATCTTTGTTATTTCTTTTAACCCTAGTTAAATAGAGGTTATATTAATACTGTTACCAAATTCGTAATTTTACATTTTAGAAGTTGATTTAACAGAAGACTGAGTAATTAAGAAAGTAGGTATGCCATGCTATGATAAGTTTCTTTTTTAGATTATTTATTTTCGTTACTGCAGTTTCACTGCTTTTTACTTTATCCTTCGCCTTAATTAAGTGCAAACTAAATGTGATTATGAGAATAAACATAATGTTAGTATTAAGTAATGTTGAATTATGTTATACTTACGAGTACAAATAAGAGTTTATAACAAATAAAACTGTTTTCTGTTTTAGTTTCTCAATTAGGGGAAACTACAATTTAAGAAAGATCTCCTTATTTAATAAACTCATATTATTTCCTGATAAAAACGAGTTTTCTTGAAAATCGCCATCATCCTTTTAATATTGAACAGCTTCTTTAAGTAATAGAGCAAAGCATTTTCTTTTTAATATATTGATAAAGCATTAAACCTGAATACGCAAACACAATAAAAAATGTTTTAATATCAAAGTGCACTAACGTGTTTTATGCCACATAACATTTTAAATAATATCCAACATTTTAATCATAAAACGAAATATGTCTACAACATTTTGTTTACAGTACTGTATTTAAAATAATACTAACAGTATTAACAGAATTCTTATACCTTTCGATAGATAAATTGATTAGTTACTTAAATCACTAAATAGAATCACTGTAATCGTAATAGCTCTTTGTTAGTTTGTAAAAATGTGGAAAGGGTCACACACGCAAAACTTTAAACGCGTTTCTCCAACAATCTTGAATTTTGCATTATTTCAGTTTATTATTAAAGGTGCGATATGTACATTATTCCGGTATCACATCAGTCTTACGCAATCAGTTGATAACATCGATTGTCTCAGGATTGCGATCGGTGAGATTTTAAGTGATACTCGACTAGTTTTTTATTGAAAATAATTAGGCCGACCTATAAATGCTGTGATAATGTTCCAACTACTTCCTTCGATAAAACGTATGAAACAAATAGCTATCAGTTTCTTACTTGGCAGTGTTCAGTGTATCGAACTAGTTGGTTAACAAAAGTGCAAACAATCAGTGATCAGCGTGACATGGATAAGCACCAACAAACTCACAATCCTGCAGGTCAGAGGAGCGATAACTTCAGGAAGCGAAAACTTGAATAGTCTTCTACGATTGAAAATAAGTCATCAATCTCAACCAGTTATGAAATTGACGCTAAACGACAGCCTCGGCGCCCCATTGATCAAATTGGGTCAAATCATTCAGAGCCTTGCTTAGTAAAAGAGATGGTGTCTCATCATTTGCGTCCTGTTTTTCAAGAAGCTGCTGTAGCTCTTCAAAAGTACATCACGTTACACTCATCTAGTGACTAGTCATACCTTTATGATTAGTTTGTACCCAATATGTCTATAAATGAAAATGATTGTGATCCTTTTGTGTTTTAATCTATCAAAAAAGTGGGAAACCACTCCCACAGTTTACGAAGACTAGACTTTTTACGACTCAGCCTTTCTCTGACTTCACGACAAATTTCTCGCCACTTCATTATAGCATATTCCTCAAGCATATTGTCATCCATACGTGTGATAAGGAACAATCCTTGGTCGTAAATATCTAAAACAAAACGCACACGAATCACTAGTTTGTTGACGTAGTAGATAATATTTTATCAGTAAATAACACTTACCTAGGTCACAAATGAAAATAGCCGCGTGGCTCGGCCAACTTCAAACCGGCGGCGCGTAATTAATGATAAGGGTCATTGAAATCGGTAGCTGCTCCGTCGTGGGGTAGGGCAGTACCACTTCGTCAGAACTTTGGAACATTAACCAGGTTTTCGGCACACACTTGTAAGGATTTTCGCGCGGTGAAATGACTTCTGTGAGTTTAATACCGTAGTACTTTTTCGAAAACGTCATTTTTCAAGAGTCAAGAGTCTTCTTAGCTAGCCAGAGGAAAACTACCTCGGAACACATCAGTTCAGAGAGTAGAGTATCTACAGTAGTTGAAGTATTTATATATCTAGGTATTCCAGGTAATCTAATATTAAAGACCAGGGGTTATCACTACATACACTTTGGAACGGATTCCGATCGCATAATAACCAACGTCCTTAGAACGTCCTCAGATACTCAAACTAAAATAATATCCCGACTTCAACAAGGAGTTCATAGTAACGACGGACAATTCCAAGGTCCCGTCGGTTCAGACAAACCAATATGTTTCGCTTCCCGTACTCTAAATAGCAGTGAAACTAATTACAGTACAATCGAGAAGGAACTACTGGCCATAGTTTGGGCAACTAAATATTTTAGGCCATACCTGTTTGGTCGCAAATTCAAAATTTTGACTGACCACAAACCCCTTCAATGGGTTATGAATCTTAAAGAACCAAACTCGAGATTAACAAGATGGAAGCTCAAGCTTAGTGAATATGACTATACTGTCGTATACAAGTCGGGCAAAGCCAATGCAAATGCCGATGCTCTATCTCGAGTAGGTACAGATTCATAACGAAGAGCTTCACTCTATTATAGACGAACTTTGTTCCGTGCTCGCAAATCCTTCCGAAAATCCTCTATCCTTACATGAGTCATCCACAGCAACAGCTCACACAAACCTTGAGGATTTAATCCTTGAAATACCTATAAAGGATGATCCCCTGAACAAATTTCACAAGCAAGTTATCATAACCGTAGTCGGCGACATAAAGGGTAAAACGACTGTATGTAAACCTTTCGAAGCACATACTAGGACATGCATTCAGGTTTCAAAATCTAATTTAGAGGAAGATGTAGTTAACGCTGTCAAGGAATACGTTAACCCAAAAGTAAAGACCGGACTATTAATAAATCCACCGCTCGAAATGTATTCAATCATACCCATACTACAAAATAAGTTTAAAAGTTCGTCCATTAATATATCTTTACCAAAATTTGAATTAGAGAATGTTACGGATCTATCTAAAGCATCAAAGTGTCATTCGTAATTACCACGAAGGTAAAACTAATCATCGTGGAATTAACGAATGCTTCCTATCGCTGTCTCGAAAATACTTTTGGCCAAAGATGAAAGAGCAGATAACAAAGTACATTAACGAATGCACCATCTGCGGGCAGGCAAAGTACGACCGAAATCCTGTCAAACTAAAGTATCAAATTGTACCACCCCCTTCCAAACCATTCGAAATTGTTCACCTCCACTTATTCAGCGTTGAGATTGAAAAGTATTTAACTATGATAGATTCCTTCTCCAAGTATGCCCAAGCATACCATTTACGAGATTCGACGGCACTTAGTGTCGTATAAGCTTTCCTTACTTTTAGTACTCACCACGGAATCCCTATGATCATAGTTTCAGATCGCGGCCCAGAATTTAATAATCAGTTATTTATGGAATTCATTAGATTACACAAGGTGCAGCATCATAGCCGTAAGTATATCAATGGCCGTAAGTACAGATCCAACACTAATGACGTTACTATCGGTATCCCTCAGGGGTCAGCTCTCGGGAATACATTATTCTTGGTCTTCATGAACGACCTTCCATCAGCTATCACGGAAGGTCTATTGAACCTCTTTGCTGATGACACGACAGCAGTGGTGTGCGCCCGTTCGTTCGACGAGCTCAATTCGAAGATTATTGTCCTTTGCGATCAATTAAAGCAGTGGTTTGCATGCAACGGACTTGTACTAAATGAGTCGAAATCTAACGTCATTTTATTTACAGGGAGAGCAGTCTGCCGCTATAAACTAACCGCACCCATTCCCAGCTGTGATGAATGTAGGTTTCTTGGCCTGACGCTAGACAGTAAACTAAATTGGAAGACTCACATTGAAGGGCTATGTGAGCGACTTAGTAGCGCTGCTTACGCGCTACGAAAGCTCCGCCCAATTGTTTCGGCGAGTGTCCTGCGGCAGGCCTATTTCGCGTATTTCCACTCTCTGCTGTCCTACGGCACGATTCTGTGGGGTGATTCAACAGACTCCGGTCGTGTACTCATCCTACAGAAGAGGGCTGTTAGGATGATAGAACACGCGAAGCCAAGAGACTCATGCAGACCACTCTTTAAAAAGCATCGTATTATGACGGTCTATTCGATCTACTTATATAATTTAATAATGTACGTAAGGCTCAATATTGCGAGTTTTGAGCGTCGCACGGACGGAGGGCACGGTCTGCGAGGCGCGGGGCGATTGGCGGGCGTTCAACATCGAACCGCACTCGCAGAGAAAAATCCGCGTATAATAGGCCCTACGTTGTACGAAAGCTTACCTGAGTCAATTAAAACTGTACAGACTGACGAAGCGTTTGCGAGCCGGCTGAGAAGCTTTTTATTGGATAATGCATTTTATTCTGTAAATGAATTCAAGAACTATAACATTGAAAATTAATTGTAAATTATTTTTGATATTTAAATTTGACATTAATTTGCAATTATTCATTTGATCTATTCATTGACATGTTCTTCTAATTCATATTTTTATTTCATTTACATTAAAAATTATATTTGACATTTCCTATACCTATTGATCAATTACCTATGGTAATATTTTGTTTATTATTGACATTTTATTTTATATCTTTGTATTTGACATTGACATTACCAATAACCTACCACTGTGTAATTTTGTATAATTTTGTATAGTGTTTTATTATATTGTCATGCCATTATTATTATTTTTCCTACTAATATAAATTATTTAATTTACTTTCCACAATGAAAGTACCTATTGTATATTCTTAAATGATTTTATTATAAAATTGACGATCTCTTTTATAGATTTATATAATTAATATAATATTGATAAATGTAAGGCTGTAAAATGAGATAATAAATAAATCTAAATCTAAATAAATCTAAATCATAAAACCCTGGCTTATGCTCCAAATGAAAATGGAATGGTAGAACGCTTACATTCAACATTATTAGAACATTTACGTATTCTAAAACTTAACCATAAAGGCGAATCTGCCATAAACTTAATGCCTTATGCTATTCTGGGTTCCATACACAGCTTCACTAAATGTAGACCAATAGATATCATTACTGGCCACCTAGACACACGCGATCCATTAGATATTGAAAAAGTTATACATCCACATCCCCGACATCAATCAGGAAATCCAATGGGGTCCCTTACGCAATATTTTATCCGGCTTGAAGATAGGTGCCTTGACATCCTCTGCTACAGGCTCAAAGAAAGTAAATGTCCCCGCAATACATTATAGTCCCTTCATGTTGGCTTACAACATCGATATCTCAATTAAGGGACATGTTCTTGCTAAGAGTGTGCCTCTTTTGATTGACACATTTTCTCTGGCTTGGGCGTTAGAGTTATTCCATGGAGATCCGAGATGGTCTCCTTGTCTTGGGTATTTCTGGAAGTCCTTGAGGGACAATTTAACTTCAACCTTGAATCTTCATATGAGGGATGGTCAATCATGTTATATGATGACGTCCATTTTGAAGTATACTGGGTTTTCTGAAGGATCCTGCATTGTCCCAGAAAGCTTGAAGGTTCAAGATCTTGGGAATTGATGAGTACGTCGGGACATCTAATTGTGATAACTCTAAGATTCACAATTACATTACAGATCTTTACTCACAACAAAAGAAAAGCTCTTCGGAATCATGGATTTCAATTACTTGCAATTCTTACTAAAAAGTAGACAGCAATACTAACCCATATGGGTATGAAACAATTAAAGCCGCAATACACTCACGAGAAGAGCTTTGAAAAATTATTGGCAAAGAATAAAGGACCGAAGAATACCAGAGTTAAGGCCATCATCCATTCACATCTGGTAGACACCGCCATTCCTAATGCCCCTCCCCGATATACAGAGAATGATGATTCGGATGAATGGGAGGATTGATTTTATATATCTCGAGAAATATCATTACTATTATATCAATCTGTCCGAAAATTCCCTTCAGCAATATATACAAGATCATCGCAGTAGAATGATAAAGGTTTATGATTTATTAAACGAAACGTTTCTTCATCAGCGCACGGAATTAATAGAAAGAGCCAATAAGGATAGACAATCTGAGATAAACTATTCTCCCGAACAATGCGTCTATACCCGCAACCCTTTGGCTAACCGACAAAAACTTGCTCCACGATACTGTCAAGACACCGTTCTTGCAGATCTTCCTATACATATTTATACCAAAAGAAAACGTGGCCCCGTCGCCAAGTCACGATTAAAGAGAACACCTAACGATTCCAACTTGTTTCAGAATACCGCTTCTACTGATAACTCTGGCAGTAGCTGAAGAAATATTTTGCACAACCATTTGAGCATGAAAAAGCTGTGTGCGAGATGGGTGCCGCGTTTGCTAACGCTCGATCAGAAACTGATTAGAAGAAACATTTCTACCGACAATTTGGTGCTGTATAGGCGTAATCCAAACGAATTTTTGAGTCGATTCATAACTGTTGATGAGACTTGGGTCCACCACTACACTCCTGAAAATAAACAACAGTCAAAACAGTGGGTGGGAGAAGGAGAACCAACTCCAAATAAGGCAAAAACAATTTTATCGGCAAACAAGGTTATGGCTACTGTTTTTTGGGATGCAAGAGGAATTATATATACATTAACTACCTCGAAAAGGGTAAGACTATCACTGGTCAATACTACGACAACATTTGGCGAAAAAAAAAAACTTGTTTCATCACGATAATGCACCAGCGCATTCGTCGATTGTTGCCATGTCCAAGATCCACGAACTGAAGTTTGAATTGTTGCCCCATCCTCCCTATTCTCCAGACTTAGCCCCCAGCGACTATTATCTGTTTCCTAACCTAAAAAAATGGCTTGGCGGTAAAAGATTTAAGAGCAACGAAGAAGTTATCGAAGCTGCGGGCACACGAGGAGGTTACCCGACCCAGCACCCAAACCCACCATGCCCTTCATCATCCCTCGTCCGGATCAAAACCTTGCTTTCAGTAGCTCCAAGACTTACACCTATATTATAAACTGGCTAGAGTGCCACTCCGCCGGCGGAGAGCTGACCGAAACAGGGTCGAAATACTCAGAAGAGCTGGTGCTTTCCTTGGTGTTAGCCTTTTTGGCACCCTTCCGCACTGTGTGCATGGATTCATCCAGAAGAGCCGCAGTGGGCCCGCCCATCGCCAACAAGAGTCCAGAACAGCTACATCAAGAGGCACTCGCCATAACTCTCTCAGCCTACATGACCCTAAGAATGATTGATTGATACTACCCTAAGAATTGAATGGTTTAGAGGTAGCCATTATGTTCCTATTCCTGAGAATTGATTGGTTCAGGACAACGATTGATTTATTTCTCGAGAATTGATTGGTTCGAGATTATAGATGTTAAAAGTGGTTATTCTCGAGAATTGATCGGTTCGAGATTATACGTAGAACTTGTTAAATATGATTATTACTCGAGAATTGATTGGCTCGAGCTTATGAGAATTTACTTAGTTTATTTTTCTCTCGAGAATCGATTGATTCGAGAACATAATAATGTTTATTCGAAAATATATGTTATAATGTTATTCAATATGACGTTTATATAAGTTCTAGTGAAGTTTACTGATTGTAACAATTGTGAGGGTGATATTGATAGTTACAGAACATAATGTCATGTTTAGTTATCCTAAGCCTAAGTATTAATTAAATAAGTATAAACTTTAAGCGCAAACAAAATTGTATCTACTATTTATGTACTCTACGATTGATATAGGTAATATGTACTTGCTACAGAAATATAGATTCATTTTATTCAATATTACCTACCTGTAATGATAAATGTGTTAACTACATTGGTTTTGATAAAAATATTATTTGCAAGCATTTTAGGGCCGAATGTAAGGTTGGGTTGATCACCTGATACGTGTATGAGGACATACACGCTGTCAGGATGGTCGAATGTAAGGTTCGATAGTTTTAAGGTATATCATAGTGGGGATATGGAGACAAAGGCAGTCTTTCTTAGACATTGAGAGCGAGCACTTGTGTAGAACCTCTGTGATCTGATTGTATTTTTATACCAAAATAATATTTGTAAAAAGTAATAAGTTGGTTTTATTTAACAATAATATACAACGTTAAATTGTTTAAATCGGTGTATTAATTTACAACCTACTGAGATATCTTACACTACAAAATTTTATTCAAAATATACATATTCGTCCTTATGATAAAATGAAAAAGTATAACGTTTACTTGCAACTGCTATTTAATAAGTTAATATAAGGGTATGTATATATGGGTATGTATTTTGCATTGTCTGTGTAGAAAATTTAGTAGTCTTCAGAACATATTCTAAATAATACACTCAAACTGTCTGTCGACCTCTTTTTACGGATATTTGTGCACAAACGGGCTCAGTTCCAGTTGATAGGATACACGATATGGCTAGTCCCACAAATGTTAATGTTAATATAAATAATTCACCTGCGGAATCAATTAAAAACTCTAAATCAAGCTCATCGGAAGAAAATACGTTTTTTCGTCCTTAATACCATTAACGTTTTGCATCAAAATATTAATGGATTAATTACAAAAAAGGATTTACTATGTCAAAACTTGGATGAACTTGCCAATGATGGTAGACGTGTTGATGTAATAGGTGTAACAGAACATAATATGCTCTACAAAGACTGTAGCGCCCTAAATTTTCCAAATTTTGTTATGGCAAGCTGTTTTTCGCGAGGTAGTAGGAGTGGTGGCGTATGTATAATGGTTAGAAATAGTATAAAGTATAAAACTCTCGATATTTCTAGATACGCTGTGCCAAATGTTTTTGAATGCTGCGCTATCAAACTAATTGAACAAAAAATAATCGTGATTTGTATATACAGAGTGCCAAAGAATAATGACATTTCCAAACATTTTGACATATTTTTCAATAATTTACATGACATTTTGACATTGTATTCTTATAATAACAAACTAATACTGTGTGGAGACTTTAATATTAATATTCTAGGAAAATCGAATCGTACGTCGCAGTTTCAGCAAACTATATCTGCATACAATCTCAAATTTGCAATAAATGAGCCAACAAGATTGGAGAGTGGTACTTGCTTAGATAATATAATACATAATATACCAAGAAGTAAAGGTCAGGTGTTCGAATTCGGTATTTCAGATCATACGGCTCAATATGTCAGTTTTCCAGTAAAAAAATATTGCAGAATTTCAACCTGGTACACAGAAAGACGTGATTATTGCGAAGAAAACCTAATTAAATTTGCTGACTGCCTAAAAAGCTTAACTTTTAATACAATCTATTCAAGCAAAAATGCTAACGATTCATTTAATGAATTTTATGACATTTTCCAACTATTTTATAGTCTATGTTTTCCTGTTATTAGAGTAAAGCATACTGTTACAAAACGATTAAACTGGATATCTAAGGGTATAAAGATGTGTGCTAAACGCAAACGTCAACTTCTTTGGAAATATAGGTTTACAAGGAATAAAACCGACAGAAATACATTTAAAAAATATTCTAGAAAACTAAATAAAATAATAAAACTAACTCAAAAATCCCAAAATAATTATTATATCATGACGGCAAACAATAAAGCTAAAGCCACATGGAAAATAATAAATGATAATAAACAGCAGCTCCCAAAAGAAGACGACATAACCCAAATAAAATTAAATGATTGCAACATTAATGATCCAAAAAAAATAGCACAAGTTTTTAACGATCACTACTCAAATGTTGCGAGCTCATCATCAAGGCCTACTGCAAATAATTATAAGAAAACAATCTCAAATACTATTATCAATTCATTATTTATGACTCCTGTGATTCCTCATGACATTTTTTTAATAATAAAAGACTTGAAAAACACAAACAGTACGGGCTATGATGATATTAATACAAAAGTTGTGAAATACGTATCGCATACTATTTGTACACCAATCAGCCATATTGTTAATCTGTGCATTGCTGAAGGTGTCTTCCCAGAGAAACTGAAATCAACAATAATAAAACCATTGTTTAAAAAAGGAGACTGCACAAATGTTAATAATTATAGGCCTTTGGCCCTGATACCAATATTTTCTAAAATAATAGAGAAAGTAATTTATACTTCGCTTTACCAATACTGTGAAACGAATAAAATATTGGTACCACAGCAAAATGGGTTTCGCAAAAATAAAAACATTAATATGGCTATGTATGACATGTTATATCAAATTTATTTAAGAATGGATAATCGCCTACCTATAATAGCATTATTTTTAGATTTGACTAAAGCTTTTGACTATGTTGACCACAATATATTACTTGAAAAATTGGAAGCTATTGGCGTTAGGGGAAATGTCAATAAATTGTTAAAATCATACCTCTGTGGGAGAACACAAATTACACAAATTAATAAGATATGTCCCAAAACTAAAATTGAAACTAAATATGTGTCAAATAGTAATGCAGTTCACTATGGTGTTCCGCAAGGAAGTGTGTTGGGACCCTTATTATTTCTTATATATATAAATGACATCGTTAAATCTATTAATAATCTAATGAATTTGTTTGCCGATGACTGCACTGTGCTAATAAATAATATAATTGAAATTAATCAAATATTATCTAATATTATTGACTGGTTACATAGTAATAACCTACAAATTAATCTTGACAAAACGAAAATTATTAATTTTAAACAGAGATATAAGGGGACTGCACATACAAATATAGAACATAATGGACATATAATACAAGAAACAAATGAAACAAAATTCCTAGGATTGTATTTAGATAGGAATATGAATTGGCATACTCACATTGAATACGTATGTAACAGGATCAGCCAATCTTCATACGCACTTTATAGACTAAGCAAACTAGCCAGTAGAAAAACGTTGATTGTGGCGTATCACGGTCTTGTAGTCTCCGTGCTCAGATATGGGATTATCTTCTGGGGCAACGCAACTGGAATTGATTCAGTATTTAAAGCACAGAAACGATGCATAAGGGCTATCTGTGACTTGCGACGTACTGATAGTTGTAAGCCTTTCTTTAAAGAATTAAATTTACTAACCATGCCGTCCTTATACGTTTACGAGGTTGCAGTGTTCGTACGTACAAACAGTCGCCTATTCCCAAGTGTGGAAAGTGCCCGGCGCCGCGACCAGTTACATTTGCACCCTTGCAAAACGACATTGTTCCACAAAAGTGTTTTTGCAATGGCCCCAAAAATATATAATGCCATACCGAAAATAATACGAGAAACTGAAAGTCTGAACCGTTTTAAAACACAACTGCACAAGTATCTCATGGAAAGAACGTTGTACACGGTAGACGAACTTTTTGTAAAAACAAGAAGGTAGATTATAAAAAAAATTAGACTATTTTTATTAATATTGACATTTTGTATTATTTATTATATTTGTGACAATTGATTTATTTGATTTGCCATTATTTTATAATTGAGAATTTTGTATTTAATTGATTTAATATTTAATTTCAAATACTGCATCCTCTCTATTATTATTATGTAATAAATTTTTGCTATACCCGACCAGGGTTCCATGTCTTGTACTAATATATATATTTAAGAACTTGTATTTACTAACACATGGAAAGGCAATAAATGAATTGAATTGAATAGTTAAAACTGTATATATAGTGTATACACGTTAAAAATTTAATTCAGTTCACCTGAAGACGCATACTCAGTAAGCAATTACGATTAAATTGATAGCCTTTAGTAATAAGAAGAAAATGGAACAAGATGTAAGTAAATTTAAATTTCATCAACTAGTAAAAATTACACTTCTTTTTTACTTTTAAGGATGTTGATTTTTGTGTAGAAAGTAATGGATAATTTAGTTATTAACCTATTATCATTTTTATATTTCTGTCAATTACAGATCAAATGACAAATAGTATGCAACTGGAAATCAATTTGCGCCGTGTAAGTGAGAAGACGGGCTCGCGCTTGTTTTAGAAACCGCGGTCAACATTTTGAACATGAACAATAAATTTTTTAATACTTATATTGTTTTATTCTCTGTTTATAAATGATTTTATTCATACTCAATTTGCTTTGTACACCCTAATTCCAAGAGTCAATAAGACATCTGCGTAAATAATACCTATAAAGAAAGGGAAATAACCAAGAATGTTTTTAAATAGGTTTGAACAACTGAGGCTATTGTATTATTTTTTTATTGTCGTAAAGAAATAACTTCTTAATTTTTTTAAGTATCTTAAACTTGAATATGTGTATAATGTACATGACCGAAGCCCGCCAAGAGGACCCTGGTGTGCAGTTCGTCTGTTATACTCCTGCAAGCGGACTTCCCACCAAGGTAGCAATTCGAGGACTGCCCCGAGACACGCCAACAAACTTGCTGGCCGAAGACCTCCGCAAGCACGGCTACGAGCTAGTGCACAGCCGTAACATCGTGGCGAAGAACGGCAGATCTGGCTGCCTTATCTTCGCCCAGCTCAAGCATCTAACACTCGAGGACCTAGGACGCCTCTACACCATCACGGAGCTCCTGTGCATGCCCGGCGTCGCGCTCGAAGCGTGGCGCGGGCGCCAGGGGGCCGATTCTCGAGCATTGCGACAAATGTCTAATTCGACATAATCTCTATCTACAAATCTCTATTTAAAATGTCACTGAAATCTCTACTGCAGCCAAAAAACTTATTCTCAACGATCTTCGACATTGAAAGTCGCATGACTTATTAATCTCACCGATTGGTACGTTCCATTTTTCTCGACTACGTTCAAAAGTATCGATTATACTTTTGCACGAAAAAAAGTATGAGACATAGGAAATTAAAGATCAAACATCTGCAAGAAACGAAACGCATAATATTTACTTCACGGTTCATGGCGGTCAGCGATTGTTTGTGTTTACTTTTGTCCAAAGTTTTTCGCTGCCAAATAATTTTGTTTTTACTGGAATCCGGTACGGAAACGGACGAAGAAATGGCATCAACGAAAAAGGCATATCCAACAAGCGCGCAAATAATGCGACAAGTCGCATTGCTCGAAGCGGACGAGGAATTGCGAAATAGCAAACTTTCCGGTAAATTTACAAAAAATCTATTACTTATATCACTATTTCATAAATTTTAGTTTATCGTGTACCTACTCGGGTTATGGCAGAATACCAGTGTGTTGCTATCCCAGGCAACACTGTGCTGAGCCATAACCTTTTTGTGCTGCAGCACACACATGCGGCTTCATTATGCTGTACTACTTCATAATACCTACATAGTAAATTATTTAATCAGTCTACCTCTATGTGAATGTTTTTATTTAAGTAGTTTCTAAGTTTAAGTTGTCTGTGTGTGCATGAAGTATAAAATATACGAATTTCTATTCTATTCTATTCTAAATATTAAACACAATAAATCCAATTAGCTTGTCAGGGCATCTTGATAGCAGGGAGTCACTAGTAGCCTTTGAAGGTAGGTATAGTTTATATTTTTTGAGTGGTAGTGATGGTGATGTAATAAAAAATACTTCACTAAAATATAAAAATTCAGGCATAACGGTTAAAACGGATGAGATCCCAGCAGCAGCAACAGCAGCAGACCCAGATGTTATAGTCATACAGTTAATAGATAATGATATCGCTTAGGAACCTACAGTACAAGCGAGCTCCTCCAAGGAGATACCTGCTGAAGTGACTGAAGAAGCTGTACAAGCTAGGTCCTCTAAAGAGATGTGGAGTTAAAAGCAAATAAAGGTTTTATATTTACTTAGATACCTCCTGCATAGCATATTAGACTCAAATCAAATTTTAATTAATAATTGTTTATTATTTATTTCAGAAAACAGAGGAACAGTTAATAGAAAAATGTTGAAAAAGCCTCAAAGACGTTTACAAGACAATTATAATTTAGCATTGCAGTACAAAAATGCCCTGGCTGAAAAAAATAGGTTACTGGCAGAAAGTAACGAAATGCAAAAAACGTTTTTATCAAATTTTTTATGCAAATGCAACAGTAAAATGACACATTGTCAAAGATTGCAGAGCATTTCACCAGCCACAGTTGATGACAATGTGTTTTGTTGTAGCAATTGACTAATTTATTTGTAGTTTAAGAACCTTTAGGCATGCTTAGCCAAATTAACAGAGGCAAACTACAAATAAATTAGAATTTTATCTACATGTTGATTTTAGCTTACAATGAGACTACGGCCGAATTGATAGGTTGCTTGCTTAGAGCCTAGCGAGCATGCCAAGGGGTAACAAGAAGCGAAACCGCCAAGCGCGCAGTAGTGCCGCAGACAGCACTGCTGATGGCTCATGCCTGATTAAATATATAAAAACAAAATTGAACCAAAAAGTTGAGCACTTGGTTTTGTGGAGTGACTGCTGCGGGGGTCAAAATAGAAATATAAAAATTATATTGATGTTAAAAGCTCTGCTTAATAGCCATGCACACCTCAGAACGATAACCTTAATATATTTAGAATCGGGCCACACATGGCTCCCTAAATGATACCGATTTCTCTAAAATCGAGACTCAATTAAAATTCAACGAAAGGATATTTTTTATTTTATTTTATATTTATTTGGAAAACAAACAGCATGTATGACAATAAATTAATAACTAAGTCAATAGCTAATACGCCAATGATATGTTTTCACATTTAACAACTAAGATGGGATGCGCGACTTGCCTTGCGAAGCTATAACCTAACATAATAGTACTTTAGAAAATTAACATTTCAGTAGGTACTTAACTACTAACAAGTAATAAAGAGAATACGATACCAATACACTAGACAACAGAGTCAAACCAATTTATTGTTAAATGCCTCTTCACCCAGTTGGGATTTGAATTAAATATGTCAATATTCAGTTTGTTTGCAGACTGGTTGAATTCCGAGATTGCACGACAGAAATATGAATTTTTACGATAGTTTGTAGAAAAAGATGGACATGATAAAACATTTAGTTGTCGATGTAGTATCGCTCTATTCGGTAATGTAAAATAAAGATGGCTTAAAAGTTGAGGGCAGTCTATCCTACTTTGTGCAATATTCATTACGAAAATAATGTCTGCAATATTCCGTCTAACCACGAGGGGAAGAATGTGATGCCGTTTACACCTACTCTCATAATTACTATTGAATTGCTTACACTTAAAATCTAAATATTTCATAAATCTTTTTTGTATAGATTCAAGTCTATTAATATATTTGTCATACATCGGGCTCCATACCTGAGATGCGTACTCGAGGGAACTACGCACAAACGAACAATATAACACTTTTATAGATTTTACTTTCTTGAAGTTAGCACTTGATCGGATGATAAAGTCTAAAGCCTTATTTGCTTTGGTAACTATACTATTAATATGTTCCTCATATAAAATTTTAGAGTCTTGATAAACGCCTAGATCTTTAATTAAGCTTTTGTTCTCTAAGCATTGACTCTGTAATGTATGATTGTATATTATCTTATTAATTTTACGCGTGAAGGTTATAGCTACATTTAATATATTTAAGTCAAGTTTATTTAAAATACAATACTGTTCATCAAGTCTAATAAGATCCCGTTGCAAGAGCTCACAGTCATTCAAGGTAAGAATAGTTTTAAAAATCTTCATATCATCTGCATACAATAAAAACTGGGAATGCTTAAAACATGAATTTATATCATTGATGAATAAGATGAATAAGGGGTCCTATCAATGAACCCTGATGAACTCCTGAAGGGATATCAATCCATGATGAGGAATGGCCGCCGATAACGATAGCCTGAGACCTATTTTTTACGTACGAAGTAAACCATCTGAAGAGATTACCATGAATACCAGCTAGATACAGCTTTTCCAAGAGGATTTGATGGTCAATCCGGTCGAATGCTTTGCGGAAATCTGTGAATATTGCATAAATCTGCATACTGGAATCCATAGCGGAAATAATTGAATCATTGAATAGTAATATATTGGAAACGGTGGACCTTCTCTTTACAAACCAATGTTGCTCAGGAATGATAGAGGAAGATATTGCTCCATAAACTTGTTTATGGACTACTTTTTCTAAGATATTTGCAAATATGCAGAGTTTAGAGATTGGCCTATAGTTCATAATATAATTTTTAATGCCATTTTTGAAAATAGGTGAAATAAAAGCAAATTTCCATATCTCAGGCCTATCATATCTCCATATATATACTGCCAATTATTATATAAATGTTATTAAATGCTGCAAGAGTAAAACCATTGACTGTATACCGAATGCAAAAAGAATATTTTTTGGGCATTGATAGAATAGAAAAAAATGTGACCAATCGTAAAACATTTGTTACGAATGAAAAAGTAAATTGGCTTAAAACCAAAGAAATTTTATTGAGGAAAGAAAAATGGCACTCACTTTTCATGCAAAATTCATTGAATGACAGTTTCAAGGAACTGAGCATCGAAAAAAAGACAAGAGGCCAACACAACCGGGACATAAACGCCAAGATGATCATTTTTATTATTTATGACAGCACGGTAACGGATAGATATCTGTAAGAGGCAAAAGCTAACAGGGACGATATTCAGTCTTGTCAAGAGGCCATGGTTGATCGTTTGGACATAGCTCTCAAGGCAGTTTCTGATTGGGGCGAAGCCACTCTGGTTGCGTTGAATTCCCCTATTTGGTAACATCAACAATTAAATAGTATACTTGTTTCGGATATGTGATCGATACCTAAATGTAATACACGTGGATGCGTCGTATGGCGGAGCAGCCCATGACAGTTTTATTTGTGGTCAAGGGGAGGTTAAAACTTTCATGGAGCAGCTGAACTTGAATAGAGAGAGATGCTGGCTCTTGGGTAAGTAAATAATTGACATTAATGAAGACCAGGTGATAGCTCGACAGCACTATGTGACTTATTGAATTTGTTATAGGTGATTTTGGATTCGCTCAAAGAGTAGAAATGATGACCCCAATATTAAGATCTGCAGCGAATTCTCCAGAGGAGTATTATACGAAGGTCCACTGCAGCACACGCAACGTTGTGGAACGGTGTTTTGGGGTACTCAAGGCACGATGGAGGTGTTTGTTGGCACATCGTGTGCTTCATTATAACCCGGAGAAAGCAGGGAAAATAGTGAATGCATGCGCTGTGCTACATAATATAGCTAATGCACATAATGTGCCGACACCCCAACTCATCGCCACCGAACAGCGAGCTATCCAGCGCAGTTAGCTCAGCCAAGAGCTGCAAGACACTGCGGATGCAGATTTCAGGGGCTTGCTGGTACAGAGATTATTAACTGTAAGACCATAATTTTTATACTATTCTGTGACAAACAAGCCGTGCAATTCAGTCCACCTGATGGAGAAATGTGACTGTCGCCCTCGGACAGACACCTTCAGTCTGCTCTCCATAACGGAGAAATCAAGTATATGTTTAATAATTGGAATAATCATGCTGTTCAAGAGGGACACGCAGGGCGTGAATTTTCTTCCCTCCGACCAATGCGTACACTGGGCACTGCTTCACGGTAGTAGGAGGCCATCCAAGACCGATCCGATCCTACTATAGATTTAAATAAGCACCTTAAACGACGTCTTGACCCGCATAACGGGTAATATAACATTTAGCGAACAACATGTGGCAGATTATCGATTCTTCGGATGCAAAGGGAGGTGTTATGGTATTCTCCACGAAGTGTGGCCATCAGATCAATTCGCATACGTAATCACTCACAGCAGGGCCGCGCCGCCCCTGTGTGCGAAGTGTGCGGCGAAGAAGAACACAGGCGCCAAGACAATACAGGCGCCGCCATCGAAATTATTTTTGTTACACTTACACAACAACATATTTCTTGTAGTGGAGTATAGATAAGTAAGTAGGTACAATAGGCGCAACATATAAATAAAAGCTTGTAAATAACAAAACATAATTATTATGCGCTTATTGTACAAGTCTTCTAAGATAATATTCACGTGTGTGGTTTAATTTTACGCTTTGGGTTATAGTTATAACGCTGAGCTCGTAACATTAGTTACGAGCTCGAAACGAAAAAAAAGAAATTATCTGGTTATCAGAATTTAATAAGGAAAAGAAAACAAGAAGAAGAACGTGATAAAAATACAACTAAAATAAGTAAATATTTTACGGCTCTACCATCCACTTCCAAAGAATCATTAGAGACAGAAACCAGTCATTTTATCAATGAAGATGTTATAAAATCTGATTCAAAAAACGCTTCAGATACGTGTGTTTTTATGTAATTTTCTATACAAATAAATATAACTTTAGTCTGTTTGTAATTACAAAATAAAAATAAAAACATTTTCTTTTTTAATTTCATTACAATGCTCAGCTTGGGACTAGATGGCGGAGTTTGATTGTCGAGAAATATTCATTTATTTATTTATTTTATCATACATAATTATTCATAGATAGATAAATCAGTTTATTCAGACAGGTAGATAGGTACTCATATGTATTTGTTTGTCTGTCTTTAATTTAAGATGATGCCGCCGAAGTTACGTCCGTGCCTCTGCCTGATACACCATTGTCACTGCCAAGACAATTATCGTCACCAATACCAACATTTTCCAAAGATGACCCTGGACTCTGGCCAAAAGTTTTCAATGCTACCAGTATTTAATAGATAATCCGATAAAACAAATTAAACAGTATAAATTTCCGCGTGACTCTTCGGGGCGAAAATTTTCCGAGTATTATTATGAAAGGCATTCAGGAAACAAGGAAAAGTATCACAGAGAGTGGCTGCTGTATTCAGTATCCAAAAATGCCGTTTATTGCTTCTGTTGCAAGCTATTTGAATCAAAACATAACAATAAATTCTGCGAGGGAATTAGTGATTGGCAACATCTAGCTTTGTATTGCAGCAGACATGAGAAAAGTTCTGTTCATTTCAATAATTATAAAAAATGGACAGATTTATGTCACGCTCTTAAAAATAAAAACACTATTGATAGTATTCAACAAAAACTTTTAGAGGTTGAAAAGCAGCGCTGGTACGATGTAATCAAAAGAATAATATATGTGGTCCAATTTCTAAGTACACAAAATATGGCTTTTCGTGGCCAAAGCCAAAAATTATACGACCGTTACAATGGTAATTTTTTTAAATGTATTGAACTGTTAGGAAAATTCGATCTTTCAATGACTGAACATATACGACGCGTAACGAATGATTCGGATTTCAATTGCATAGTACATTTTTTTTTCAGGACACTGATAAAGTTGAGTGAAATCGTAATTGTTAAGTCCTTGGCAAGGGAAAAACATTATTTTCTTTATGACCTTGGTCAGATATGTATTGTTTTTTTTATTACAGATTGTAGAAAGGTTATTTACGTTTACATAACAGTTTTTGTTTTTCTGTAGTCACAGTTAATGAAATACGCTCAACGGGTGTTCAATTTTTTATTTAAAAAGAAAATTGGCATAATTTAAAAAATATCCAAGAGCGATTTTTTTATTTATTTTTCTGGTGACCCTAGTGACTTCCTCGATCACCCTATCCCAACTAATCGTAACCTTACGGGACAACCTGTATATTCGGTCAAGCTTTATCCTCCGTAGACGAACGGGCGAGGCTGCTCAGTTGCGCATTTGTTTGTGCATTGATGCAACGTGCTCGCAACAAATCCGCACAAATAAAATGTTGATGCTGCTTTTATCATAATTGATGGATTGTTAAAATAATTTTAGTTTTTTCGATCCCATAACGCTTTTTTCTGCTCACCAAGTTGCTTAGTAGGGGCGAGTATGCTAATTTGTATCGGCAACTAAATCGTACCGCTGACTTATTTTCTACTAGTAGGTTTATTTTAGTATTCTGGCAACACTAAAAACCCTCTGACAAAATGTCGCTTGCCTGTGTCTACAGTGTCGTACGTAAAAACCAAATTAAAATATTTCATTTGTAATAAGCTATTTTTTTTGTTGACAAAACGGTAAGTGAATAAAAAAATATAAAGTAATATCGTAAATAATAAGTTATTTAGCTTGATACTGACCCAAACAATCGAGCCGGTAATTTAAGGTTATGAAAATATTGCGTCTTTTCTCTGTTTGTTAGGTGTTTGACAAATTGTACCAGTTGCTCGTTTTAAAATTGTACCAGTACGAATTATCGATCGGGTCTATAAATCGTACTGGTGCGAATTGGAAACCATATTTGATATCGACAACTACAAATGTTAAAAATTAATTTACTTGGCTGTAATTAATATTTGTGTAGGTATAAGTAATTCATTAGGTGTTTTTATATTTTAGATGTCCGAGAATAAAAGAAAATACTATGCATGGAAACAAAATGATTTGGCAACAAAACAAATGGCAGCACTGGGCCCCCAAAACATTGAAACCTTAAACTGTCGGACTGAATGAATGCTCACGCCGATATCACATACCAACACCAACACTATAGCGGGATTTACTGCGCAGAAACAAAATTTCAAACGATCCAGTCGAATCCAGGCAAAGCCGTAACTCAGTACAAAGTCACTGAATTATTTAATCAAGCGTATATGAGCGCTGCGACCGTGGGGAATGCAGTAAGCGGATTTAAAGCAACTGGGATCTGGCCAGTTAATCGTAACGTCTTTAAAGATCACGATTTTCGAAAGAGAAAGACAGATGAAAATCTGAGACATTAGCGGTCAATAACGAAGATGTAAGTATTTTCAGTCCAACAACTCCGCGCTAGGCTGAGGTGAATACATCAAAACCTGAGCGATTAGAAGCACACAATTCACACCGGATAACACGGCTGTTGAAACTCCGTCCCAGTCACCATCAATTATTGCAGATCCCACTGACTTGAATGACTTGAATCCTAATATTTATATGAATGATGTCGACGAAAAAATACACTATAATCCTGCAACATTGCTATCCCTAGTTATAAATTGTTCAAACAGTTCAAATTTCAGTGGATAAGCAAAAGCCAGAAAATGGAAGTTTAAAATCTTTTGGCCGGCCAGACACAAAATACATTGATGACAGATGAGTGGTGGGAATGTAGTTTTAAATACCAACTCATATGAAGCTGGCAACGTGGGCGTAGCTGATACGAATATTACATCTAGAGAAAAACTTATTATTCCTATAAGTGATCTTTCACCCGCACCACAAAACAAATCAACGAGCAAGAGGAAAAGAGGTATTCAAAAAACAATAGAATTGACATCAAGTCCATATAAGTCTGAACTAGAAGAATCCATTCAAAAAAGAGCCAATACAATATAGCGTACTCTCCCCTATATAAGTTTTCCAAATTATTTATTTATTTCATTTATTTCTTTTATTTATTAGGAAGACCAACAGTTTAATTGACATGAAAATATTAAAGTTGTCAAGTGTCAATAAACAATACGCGCGTGTCAGCTTTAATATATGTCCTACTTATAATAACTTACTAACACATAACTTTAAATTCATATTTTTATTTGTATACATTCTGAATCACGTAAAAGAAATGTAAGACAGCGTTAAGGAGGAGCGAACTAACCCAACACAGACAAATAATACTTGTCTACTGGGAGTGTTCAACCTAATGTACCCACTACAAATGTTGATTTAAGAAATAAATTATTATTATATTATTACTTATAACTACAGTGTCTTTTATTAGTAAAACCTTTATTTTAGTCATTAAGCTACAGGATAATAACAGTGTGAGTATTTATCCAAAACCCCAGTGAAATATATGGACAACGCTAAATTAAGTAAATAAGAGAATATTAATAAATATATGTCAATGTCATGTAAAAGGTAGTACAGAAAACTCTGTTAGTACATAAGTTATAAAGTATTTAAGAGAGGCTGGGCGAAGTGGAGGAGTAATACTTGGTAACCAGACCCTGGCAGAAGCCGGGACTGGTCGTTCTGATGATGAAGTATCCAAGGCTGATATTTGTGTAGGTGTTTATTAGAAAATATATTATCTAGGATAACGTATGATTCTAGTGGACATCATTTAATTAAACAAAAGAATGTTTTAAAGATATTAGGCATATTGTAATAAGCAATGTAATCTACTATATAAAAATAAGTCGGGTTTTCCTTCCTGACGCTATAACTCCAGAACGCATGAACCGATTTCCACGGTTTTGCATTCGTTGGAAAGGTCTCGGGCTCCGTGAGGTTTATAGCAAAGAAAATTCTGGAAAAATTTGAAAAGAAAAGCGGGAAAATCTTTTTTCACATACAGCGCCATCTCTGATAGATAGCATGTACTACAAACCAATATTTTAAGCAGATGGCGCCGGTGCGTGATACATTGTTTGACAGCTACTCATTGTTCTCTGCTCAGTTAATTTCATGTGACAAACCGGTATTGTGTTCACTGTGAAATTGTCAAAAAAAAGTAAAAAAAATAAGTTATTCGTTTCCTAACATTTCAATTGGAAACCATCAAATCAATCACGTGTATTGTGCAAATTTTTATTCAATTTCAACAGCAGGGATTTGTCTTTAACAAGGAGAATACCTCAAGTCAAAATTTCGAAAATACTTGGTTAACTCATGTAAAAATTTACTTGCAACAAATCAAGTGAGGTATTTTCTCTCATGTAAAAATTTACTTGCAACAAATCAAGTGAGGTATTTTCTTCTTTGCGAAAGCACACGTGACGTCACATGGAGCACGTCTGTTCTTCGCGAATTCGCTTTAAGTGCACATTTATGAAGTAATACTGTAAAAGGTCCTCAAGTTATGGAACTCATCCAAGCCAAAAGTAGTTGTAAAATGATCTATTTTCGTGGAAAGGTTCTGAGCGCGTCATCACAAGTGAACTTACTATTTTTATACATCTATAATGTTATCTGACGACCTCAAGGTGGAGAAAGCTTGGCTTAATAATACAAAGGTAGCGATTGAGTATTTAACATACTTTATTCAACGCATGCCCGATAATCGAGCTTTCTCATGTCTGCGAAGCAAACCCCTATAAGTCGTTGTTTATCGACCGGCGTTCAGTAACAGTAAAAAATCAAAACAGATTTCTTCGTTTTCCACCGGCGTCCTATAATAGCGCTATTATAGAGGTGGTTGGAACAGCTGTTAATTTGCGCGCGCCGAATAATAGAGACTAGTCGGTTACCTGCGCTCTACAATTATCATACAGGCAAGTTAAGTCCCTTAATATTCTTACCCGAAATATTTGTTGAATGGATAGTACAGTAAATACTACGATTGACAAGTGACACATACAGAGGTAATTTTTCAAGCGGCCTACACGTCTGCGCCGTGTCGCTAAATAGCTATAGGATTTTGTTTCACAGATTATAAGAAATCGCAATAATCAAGCATTTATTGAATACAATAATGTTCTAAGTTGTATACTGAGGTAGTCATCATCATATGCCATGCTTTAACTTAACTTTTACAAAAAAAAAAAAAAAAATTTGGTAAAATATCGCCATCTTAGTTGGACCCTCTCTCGCGAGTAGTGTCCCACAGTGACCATCAGTCACAATCTAGAGGTTCGACGTTGCTTCAGTAATTACTGAATATCTCGAAAACTATATATCGGATTGACTTGAAATTTTCAGAGAATATTCTTGAAACATCATACTTTAAGAATATGGAAAAAAAAATAAAGAAATCGATTTTTCAAAAATTCTAAGTGCATCTACCCCTAAAGTTGGAGAAAAACTAGAGCAATCGCCGTTTGCTTGTCACTTAACACCTTGTTTACGGGTAAGAACAGACATTAATTTATGCAAGAGCTATCTATAAATTAATCGGAATCGATAATAGAAAATCATATGTCTTCGAGCTTTCCTGCCGTGACGACTTGTGGAAAATAACTTTTCAGTTTGTACTGAGTTGACATGATTTTAAAATAAGCCTTGAAAATGAATTCCACGATTGCTGTTATGATACTGGTAACTATGATTGTCGTGCCTGTGACATCACGGTACTTCATCAGAGGTCCAGGAACTCGAAAGACCTGCCTGGCGTTAGGACTAAGTGTAAGTAAATTTGTAGGCTATTTTGAGGTGTGCAATTTACTCTTAACAAATTGGAGTAACGAGTATCGTTATTTTTCAGTGTTTCAGGTCAAAACTTCCTTGTTGCTCAGATAGCTACGGTAGACAGACAACGTGCTTTAAATTTGGAAAAGGGAAGTGTCAGATCAATGAAAGCATTCCAAACTTTGACGAGTATATAAGGTTAGTTAATAATCTGAACAGCACAAATTTTAAAGAACTGAAGAGAACATACTGGGCTTCTGTTTCGGGTCTCTGTACAACAAAGTCGAAGTTAACAGACGTACAGTCATCTAAGACACACCTTGTTAATTTCCCGACTTTATATTTTTATGTCTATATAGTCTGTATTTTCTGGTTGTGCCTGTCGATAGTCAGTCAGATAGCAATAAATTAAAGCTTCCTGTATTGTGCTCGACACTAGAGAGATTATAGCGTGCGCATCGAAATATTCTCTCATTAAGCTAGGGTAAATTCCTAAAGCTAACCTGTCCTTGCATCATAGGAATTATAGAGAAATTAAAAAAGGCATTAAAGAATAATTTTTTCTTTGACTCTGCCAGTCCTAATACTGTCAAGACGTTGAAGATATTATCCATTAGGATTAAGGACCCTTGGTAATGACATTGACCCATTGTCACTAGTACTCGTCTTAATGATTCAAAAACTGACAATCCCTGACAATATAGGACATCCATTTTTTGTCTTCTGCGCACGTGAATAGTTCAAAAAAGTGTACTGCATCTCAACTACTTCTTACTGTAGTAATAGTGCATAGAGAGATTCAAAAAAAGCAAAAACTAGCCTTGACTAAGACTTTTATTATATTTAATATGCCGCACCAATTCGTGCAAGAATTTAGCCACATGGTAAAAAGAAGCGATTATCATTCCAAATTAGCATACATCAATATTTATAGCTTTACCGATGCGTCTTTTAAATTGTTGTCCTGAGAACCCAGTTCTATAAATATTGTTCTCGTCTGCAATCGCGTAAGATGACCACAAATTATAGCTTTTTTTTTTTTTTTTAAAGTTGCCAAACACACATTGGCAACTTTAAGTTAAAAATGTTACAGAAGTTTTAACTACAGGGTTACTGAGACAATGATATGAATTCTTAAAATCAATAGGATCAATTTTTTTAAATTTTTTATCCTCTTTCTCCAGCCCTCGACATCGAAAGTAGCAGAACTTTCAAATAAATTCAAAATCAATTCTAAAAGATGCATTATTTATCACAAAACTTTTAAACACAAATAATTTTTGTGCTTGAAAATGTCCGATAATCTGCAATGTTTTGGGCACATTATTCAATTTTTTGTCGCCGAAAAAACAACGCTCAGTCCGCATATAAAGGTCCTCAATTTGGTCTAGACTTTTAGTGTTCATGAGCTTCCTTTTGATGAAACTTAGTGTTACCGTGCTCACTTCGATTTCATTTATCTACGTAAGTATTTTTTTTGATTTTACCGTAATTTTGGGCCTTCAAAGTTTTAACCCTTAAACTCACAACTGGGGTCCAAATTCTGATTTTTTCTGATTATTCTCTCGTTTTTTAAATGTTCTGATAAGTTTTTTAAGGACTGAATTTATTTAAAATTGGAACACCGTTCTCTTCGTTATGACAAAAGGAAAAAAATGGTCTATAATAAAGTGTGACCATCAATCATAGAAACGAATTTATCATCAGAAAAACAGTGGAATCCATTTGGACTCCAGTTATGAGTTTGGGGTTAAAAAAATTAAATTGTGAGTTTAAGGGTTAATATTTTAGTTTTGCGTCTTTCAGACAATACATTAGTAATTTTTGATTGACAGATAACAACTATAAAATGGGCAGCGCAAGACTATTGTTGTGCCTTCTAGTCTGTACACTAATTTTTATATTAGTTCAAGCAAGACTATCGAGTTCGGTAGGTTGAAATATGAGTCTGACTTACAGTAACATTGTCTTAGAAAAACAAATTTTTTATTAACATTTATTCTTTTTTAACTCCAAATAAATCTAGTTCAATCCATCGAAGTTTACGATAAGCTTCAAATTTTGATTCGAAACAATGCTCATAGAAAAGTTTATATTATTTCACTTATCTTTGACGTAAATCCTGTAACATCGATTTTATAATTCAAATTTTTTTTTTTAGTACGATTTTGAGACACAATGGAGAAAGACAGGCTTGAATAATGGTCTCAGTAAAATTTCAGTTCCGGGGAGTAGTTCATCCGAAGATTATGATGAAAATGAGAAAGACCCTTATTTTTAAATTGTTGTTTTATCTGCACTTCAAGAAAGTCATTTTGAGGGAAATTCTTGAACCAAGAAATTATTCTTGACGTGAGAAAATTTTTCTCGGATCAAAAATTTATTCTCTTGACTCAAGAACTAACTTTTATAATTTTTATATTAACTTTATATTTTATTACTATTGAGGGTAAGTATAGCGTATGGTTATAAATTTATCGCCAATGTTTAAATATGTATTATGCTGTGGCCCTGTTAAAGGCAATTGCTGTTGGGCCTATGTAAAAATAAATCAAAAATAAATAAGAACATCATTTTCTTCAAAATTGTATTTTTGGTTCAAGATTTTCTTCCTCCAATGAAAGAAATTTTTTTATCAGTGTGGAGCAAAAGTATTCTTTCCTGGTCTGTTTTGCAGGAATAAATATCAAATTTTATGAATTTTTCTTTTTGAATTTTCATATTTAATAACAAATAGTGTAGATAAGTAGCATTTAAATTAAGTAAGTAATAAAAACAAAAAAGTGAAACTTCTTTGGCAATATTGATTCAAAATCTGTACGATTTTAAAACTAATAAGTAGCCGAAGATAAATCTTATATATAAATTTAAACATGGTTTAAAAGTTACTTGTTTTAATTAACTAGTAATACAAAAAGTAAGGGGTAACTAAAAAATATAATTTGTCACTTGCCAATTGTGAATATTTGAAACAGTAATTTATTATATATTTGAATGGTATTTTTTAATATTGATAATTTAAGATAATTAATTAACAACTTTAACAATGGGCTTGTCCTTAGTACACTTTGTTTTATTACTAATAGTAGAGTGCTCTAATGATCCGCATTATTAATCCAAAAATGACCCAAATCAGTAGAGAACAGTTTAAATTAGTTACGACACTATTAACGAATCGAATTAAATTCTACAACATTGTACACTTTGTTCTACAACAACAAGTTGACATTGGTTCTAGCCTCGCTGTGTGGACACTAATAGTAAAAGAGTCTGGTAAATATATATAGTTTTTACCATAATTCATAGCTATGAAATAATGAAATAAATTTATTGCAGAAAATTATTATCTCCATTTAAGCTTATGTTTACAACTCGAAATTTTACAGTAAGATATACCTTCGAACGTGTTAGAATTTGTTTCAAACCATAACGGGTGACACATTTTTGTCCTAAAATGTAGTTTGATGCAATACGACTTAATTCCAGTCGTATATTGTTCCGGGTATGCCTAAGAGCCAGTTATTGTTAATGTCAAAAGAATTTTATTCCAGCAGCTGATTGTTCCAGACTTGAATTATATCAGTTATGGTTTGAAACAAATGTAATTAAATGCATATGATGTGAGAAACTATTTAAAATTATAACTTATGCGCTTAAATCTATCTAAGCTTAGTAACAATATTTCTTTGAGACTTATAAATTATGCTACTATGTTATTATAAGCTGTACTTAGTTTGTTACATTATTACTTACATCCTGTCTAAGATACTGACAATGTCACTATGTTCTAGTTGGATTTTGTTACGGCCATTGTTGGAGACTTTATATGTTTGTTGCTCTGTACAAAAAATGCTTCAGATCTAGATACCGGTTAATTTTCTCCAGAGTCTGCACATAATCATTGTAGTCTCTTTGAAACCCTTCCTCATATTTTAATTCCTCTATGTGCCGTGAATCTTCAAAACGAAACATGTCGTCCGGAGTAACACAAGTCCTGCTTCCCAGGTAATCGCAGTATCGTTGTATCACTATGGAACTTCTGTTTCCAATTTTTTTGTAACAACATGGTCCCGACGACAGTCCACACTGGAAATACAAACATGCTGATTAAATATACAAGCGATTGAAATAAGACGATAGTTATTAGTTAAATACTCGCTGTAGCCGGTTCCATAGCTGAGAGGTTGGAACCGAACCCTTATAAGCTCAGTGAGCTGCGAAACGGTGTAAAAAAAATACTCACTTTGCTCCACTTGCTAAGACATTTCACTGACTTTTCTGTTGGTTCGGTCACTATCATGGTTATGGTCATAACCGAAATCGCTATAAGTACTAGAAATTGTCGCATTCTTGAATTGAAATATTCCCGACCGATCCCGACAAGCTTTAAGCTACGAATACTACTACTACGAATCTGCGGGCTTTATATATCAAATTCTTGATGCCTGACATCTAGAATCTATGAAGGTCAAGGTTAAGATTTAACCTTTCGTCCAGACTGTAACTTTTATTTTCACATTTTAGAGCATTTACAATACAATACACCACAATATCCTCATCCGTATCGTTATCCTCATTTAAATAAAAGCTTGGTTTTATTTTATTTTTTACTGTTAATTTATAATACTATTTGTGGCTGCCATACATACCCCGCCCAAAATCGTCGAGCGCAAATTATTTTGACAAAATAATATTTTCTTATAACCTAATGAATGACAGAGGTGAACCACGCTAGGATTCCCTACACCCCCAAATTGTGTCGATCATTCCATATCATCCAATTTCCAAAAGGGGTGATATTTGATTTCTTAGCAGAGTAGTCCCTTATAGTTGCCTAACACTAAGTTTCTTATCGAGTTTGACTAAAAAAACTAGCCAAGATTTTTTTTGTATGTTTACAATCAAATTTCTAATATTGTAATGTTTTACAGAAATTACTACGGAAGACTCCTCAGACTCGAGCCTCTCGAATATTTTTGCAACTCTGCGTCCAGGTGCAACAATCACTATAGAAGAAACAGACTCAAACCAGCAAAATATCCAACCGTCTTTGCTGCAGGCACCACCAGACGAGTAGACGAGTTAAATGGCCAGAGACTGCAAAAGTCTATGAGCAATTTAGTAACTACAACAACGACTATAACTTGTGAGATAAATAAGATAAAAATATTCGTTAGACATAGACATAGACATTGATTTATTGATAAAATAATTTACAGGTCACTTAAATTAATTGCTTCAAAATAACAATCGTGATAGTATCTAATCCAATATTAACAAATGTCATAAACATAATTATAGCAATCCATCAATAATTAAATATAAATAATAATAATTCCTCAAGAAGTGATTAGTCATTAATTAAATAAATAATGATATTCATAATGTCAATAATAATATAGCTAACGTTTGTCAATAATAAATTCATAGAAAAAATAATAGTACAAAAAAAAAAGTCATTTAATTACTGATGTACAGCCATGTCACAAGTCTCTATTTAAACACAGTCAATTTAAGGTCCAAAAATTCAGCAAGTGAGTAGAACGCCTGCGTAATGAGCCACTGGTGAAGCTTCTGCCTAAATGTTCCAGAACTCGGAGCTTCTACGACCGATTGTGGGAGCCTGTTATACACAGGCGGCCCCATAATACGAATAGTCTTTGATGATTTTGCCAAAGAGTGCGGTACAGGCAACAGCCAATTTGTATGCCTACTACTATACGAATGACATCCACCCATACACGGATAATGATTTAGGTTTTCCCTTACGTATGTGGCTATCTGAAAAATCAGAAGACACGTCAATGTCATGATACCAAGTTCCACAAAGAGTGGCCTGGCCGGTTCGTCATACGGCACTCGGGCTATTGCTCGGACCGCACGCTTCTGCATCCTAGACAGTCGCTCCCACTCTTGCCGCGTGGCCCCACAGCTCAACGCCGCACTGTAGAAGGGACTGTATTGTTGCAAAGTAACAGGTTCGCACTGATTCTTGCGGGAGAGTTGAGCTTAGACAGCTCAAAGCAAAACACGCCCCTCCAAGCTTTCCACAGAGCTTATCGATGTGAAAATCCCACGTGAGACTTTGATCAACTTGGAAACCTAGGAATGCCATAACCTCAACCTGCTCAATTGCAACTCCGTCGACATTTACAATCAACGGCCGGCGCGTGCGACCTGACAAATCAAATTGTACAAATTGAGTTTTTGCCAGATTGAATATTAACCCGTTTTGCCTAAACCAATCGCCCAACTGATGAGCAACCACGTTGAGTTTTGCTTCCAGGCCTTCTAGGGAGACATCTGTAATTACTACCGCCTCATCATCAGCAAACATAAAAATGTCTCCCAGCGTTATGGAGGTGGGTAAATCATTTAAAAGCAGCGAGAAAATCAAGTTGGACAGTGGCGATCCTTGCGGAACGCCTCTGTCCGCCGACAATCCCTCCGAACGAAGATCGCCGCCCCTCGCAACAACGTACTGTTTCCTGGCTTTCATAAATTGAGCCAGTACAGAGAGCATCGGCCCGTCTATCCCATAGAATTTAAGTTTCGCGGCAAGTACGTCGTGGTCAGCAACGTCAAACGCCTTGGAGAGGTCGCAGCACAACAACGCCACTTGCTGCTTTTGCTCTCGCGCCTGGAGAATTCGACTATTCACTTCTCGGACCAACATTGTTGTGGAATGGCCAGCGCGGTACGCGAACTGCCGATCCGACAACGTCTCTGTATCGTACAGGAAACTAGTTAGTCTGGATGTAAGTCCATTTTCAAATATTTTTGCAATTGTTGGGATGACTGATATCGGCCGATAGCAGTTTGGATCGCTCTTCTTACCCATTCCTTTATATAGAGGACACACTTTGATTTCCTTCAAGACATCGGGGTATTTGCCTTCCCGTATACAGCAGTTAAATAATGTCGCCAGGACTGGCGATATTTGCTCGGCTATTGGAACCAAAGTTTCAATCGAAACCCCATAAATATCACGCGTCGGTTTCCTAGCGACACGTTTATTAATGATTGTATAGACCTCGTAAGGAGTAAAGCTAGTCAGACGAAGAGAGCGATCCGCCTTATGGCGCGCCTCGGCCAGCGTCGCGGTAGCGCGCGGCGCGTCAGCCCGTGGGGCACCACACCGCGAGGAGGACGAGATAAACTGCTCGTTCATGAAGTTGACAAGCTCTTGAGCTGATGCAAATCCCTCTCCATTTGTTTTCTTAATAACACACGTTAAATCGACACCAACTGTTTGCTTTTTGCACGATTCAATATTGACAACGCGCCACATAGATTTCATAACATTATTACTATCATTAATCATTTTTGTCAAATACTTGGTTCGTTCATTACTCAATAATTTATTATACATGTCATTACATTTATCTAACTTAATTTTAATTTCATTGTTGTGTGGAAATTTTAGTAATATATTGTGCAAGTCAAATATATGGTATTTTAAGTTTTGAATTTCATCCGTCACCCACGTACCATTATTATTTATATTCGGCCGCCGCTTTAAAGGAAAGCAAATATTCATTTTAGCTACTAAAATATTCAGAACGGCACTTGAAAGACTGTCTGCAGACAAATGTCGGCTGTAAACCTGCGCCCAGTCAACGCTAAGCACGGCCTCGCAGAAAGCGGCCCGAGCGGCGCTCGACTGGTCGCGCACCAGTCGGGTGGCCGGCGGCAGCTCGCTCGGCGCTACTTACTTGCACGCAGCAACGGACACAGTGGTGGTCGCCCAGGCGACTCACTACGGGAGACGCCTCGATACACGATGTATTCATGTTAGAATACACGTGATCAATTGACGTTGATGAGCCGCCAACCACACGGGTAGGAAAGTCGACCTCGTTGTTAAATTTGTGAACTGATAACGTATCACTCAAGATCTTTCGATCTGGGCTCCTAACTAACCAGTTAATATTCGAATCTCCCACCATGATGCAATCGAGTCCTATTTTACTGATCTCATTAAGAAGGCGTTCTAGTCTTTTAAAAAAAGTGTTGCTATTCGTCATATTAGAATAAAACCATACAATAACTAATTTATAATTTGTCAGTTGTGTTGCTGATATTTCGAAGTGCATTTCTGTGCTCAACATACACAATTCTACCATTTCGGTAGTCTTTAGTCCATTTTTCACGTAAATACAGGAACCTCCGTGTTGCGCATCTCGGCGACAGTACTTCGATACTAGTGTATAGTTCTGAATATTAACGTGATCTAAATGATTATCTCTGAGCCAATGCTCGGTTAAGCACAACACATCGCACTGCATTTCGTTCTGCAACAACACTTCCAGCCGCTTAGTTTTATTATTAAGCGATTGTATATTTTGTAAACATAAAAACCTAACGTTCTAGCTCAATGACAGGCAGGTCATACACCGCGATAATCGATTCATCTTTCAAGGTAAATTATGACGTTATCCAAGTAGTGACGTTGCATTGACATCTATACCCATGTGTGCCAGATACTGTAGTTATTGCATGCCTTAAGCGCGAGCGTAGGTATGCTCTACTCTCGCCTAAAACTTCAAATTACCGATTACGTGGCGTACAGAACTCCTATCAGATGAAATTGGAGATTGAAGTTACGTTCTGTCCGACAGAACGAGAAGCTCCATCAATTATATACACTAGAACAGAAATCCTATTCACGTGAAATCTCTAAAGTAAAATTGAGATGAAATATATGTGGTATCAAACTATTCGTAACGTGATTGGTCGAATATATGATGATCAGCATGAAAATATATGCAATTTTATAGTTAAGGCCCGCGCTTGCGCGCGCACATTCAAATGCTAGTGTGAAATATGTTTAAGATATATGTGCCAAAATATATGTTTAAATATATATAGTATATACGCCACATATATTTATGCGCAAAAAAAATAGATGTGAAATATATCTTCACATATTTTTTTCACATACATATTTTTCCGTGCGGTATTTGGTTTTAACATACCTGTCTTCTTATTATTTTGTTTTTGCATGATGATACATCGCTGTGCAATGAACTTGACCCACACCAGATGTGGTAAACAAGTGATCGTTTCTGAGCACCACGTGCGAATAACCTGACATACTAGAGTGCAGATGGCGGACCAATTGAGTACAACGGTAAGATATGCGAGGGCGCTCGTGTCGTTTTTGGTTTGTTAACAACACGTGTCTTTATTATGAATATTATTAATGCATGTGCGCAGTTAACATACACAAGTCAGTAACAGTTGGCTTAGCAAACACTGGATTAAATACAACCTTCTTCTGAATGTCAGGCAAAGTCAGTAACAGTTGGCTTAGCAAACACTGGATTAAATACAACCTTCTTCTGAATGTCAGGCAAAGTCATGGTGGCACATGTTTTTGCTATTATTGTAATTTGCTAATATGTAAGTTTAAAGTAACGAATAAATCTGCGTTTGAAAAGTATCAAATAAAGATAGAAATGATAAATAGTTAGGATATAATAATGCAGACCTGTGCTAAACTTTTCATAATTTTCAAAGTGCGAATACATCTTGGTGCGAGTTGTTACGGGTAAGAGTCAGGGGCGTAGCTACCGCCGTATTTGCCGTATCAATTATACGGGGCCCCCGGGCCACGGGGGCCCCCAAAGTGTGTAAGGAAAAAGAATAAAAACTTTCTAATTTATTTTATTTTACAAATGACAAAATTCTATAAAGCAATTCCTTTTTTTCCCGCCTTAAGCGTGCGTTCAAAAGTTGGCAACACTACATCGTTATGGCGGGCTGCGGGACTTCCCCGTTTTACTTACTTCATCTTCAACTCAGCGGGGAATCCCCGGGAATCCTTCATCGATATCGCGATGTACGTGTACGTTGTTTTACTTTGCATTGGATGTTAAACCACGGAGTGCAGTGCACTGTTTATTTACGCGCTTTATATAAATGTGCATTACATTGTAATTCAGTACAAACAATATTGTTCTTCTGGTTTAGCAGTATTAGTAACGATTTGTAAAAGAAATGAGTGAAAGGAAAAGAGATTATCCCAGCGGCGCTGAGAAAAGAAAAATTAAACAGAAAAGGGACGAGGTTATAAAAAAAGTGCCCAAAATTTCTTCATTTTTTCAGAGACAAGATACTGTGAGTGATTTAGATTGGAAAGGTAAGTACTACACTACTACCCAACCCATTTATTAGGGGCCCGTAGTGATAAACAAGGAAATCTTTTAATTTCGGTCTGTCCATCTGTCCGTCACAAAAAGTTGTCTCCCCCCTCGATTTTCACAATTATACTGTTTTTAGGGTTCCGTGCCTTGATTAAAAAAAACAAAATTCTAACTTATCTATAGGATCGATTTGTTTTGTTGTTTGTTTATCAGTCCGTATCGTATCGTTAATTGCGTGTTGAGAACTTCAGATGTGCAGACTCGCTTTCGGGTTCTCGTTTTGTATGGCCACTACACTACGCGCTGCGTTTAAATAGCACGCAGGTGTATAGTAATGCACGGACGGGCTGCAGGTGATTTTGTATCTACTAATAGGTACGAGCACAATCCGCGTAGAATCTGTGTGCGTCTGAACTGAACACTCTCTAACTGTGACCCTTAGTAACGTTATTTATTTATATGTAACTCTTTTTAGTTTAGTATCAAAGCATTCGTATTTATTTTTTAACAATTACTCGTTTATTTTTAGATTCTTCTGAAGCATGTTCTTCGTCACATATCCATCCGGAAATAGAAGAAAGCCAAGCACATACTTTATCGGATGTCCATCCAGAAATCGAGGAACCCCAAGTCAACGATTCTGATATATCTGCAGATAATGCAGATTGTAATATAATTTCATCAGATAGAGGAAATTTTGGTGACAATTTAACTGAATGCGAACGAAAAATAATTTTTAAATTGGGTCCATTTAAACCACAAGGACCATTTCCAAAAGTTTCAGAAAATAACCGACCTTTTTCAGCTTATTATTATTCATATTTCAATCAGGCAGGCATAAAAATTATAAGACCATGGTTATGTTATTCTAACGTTTTAAACAAACCGTACTGTCACTTCTGTTGGTTATTAGCAGATCGTCAAAACAAATCGTACTCCTCTGCTTGGGTTAACGGTGTTTCGGTTAGAAGCAATTTCACACAAACTATTCTTGACCATGAAAAGTCACAGCAGCATATTAGTGCCTCACTCTCTTATAATAATTGGTTGCAAGGAAATACCATCGATACTCTATTGAAAAGTGAAATCGATAGTAAAATTACATTCTGGAGAGATGTACTGCATCGTATAATTAATGTTATAATTACTTTAGTATCTTGTAATCTACCTTTGAGGGGGCATGATTCTGACTCTGGCAATTTTATGGCAATTTCACGTCTGCTATCTAACTATGATGCAACTTTAAAAGAACTTTTTCTAAAACCGAAAGGTGAAATAAATTATTTAAGCCCTACGATTCAAAACGAAATTATTAGTTTGCTTGGTACTAACGTTAGGAACAGTATTATCTCAGAAATTAAAAAAGCTCCATTTCTGACAATAATTCTGGATACAACACAAGACTTGTCAAAAATTGACCAACTATCTGTAGTTTTTCGATATATCTCGGTTACAGAAAATGATGATAATGTGCCTAAAGAAATAAAAATCTGTGAGTCCTTTTTAGGATTCATAGCAGTAACCGATTGCAGTGCTGCAGGTCTGAAAACTGTCATTTTAAATTTGACTAAAGAATATGGAATTGATTTGAGTAAATGTAGAGGACAGGGATACGATGGAGCAAATGTTATGTCGGGTGTGTATGGAGGATTACAAACCCTAATAAAAGAGCATGCTCCAAATGCCGATTATGTTCATTGTGCTGCGCACGCTTTAAACTTGGTTTTGAACGATGCTGCGAGACATGTTCGTGAAGTATCGACTTTTTTCGATAATTTAGAAAAAATATATACTTTTTTTGGCAATAGTATAAAACGCTGGGCTATGCTAAATGACGATTCATCTGAAAAATATTTGATTACCCTTAAAAAGGTATGTCCTAACAGATGGTCTTCTAGGAACGACGCTTTATTAGCAGTAAAGAAAAATTTTTTACTAATCATGAAAACTTTGTACCAACTAAATTTAATTTCAAATAAAAAAGATGAACGTGAAGAATGTAAAAGTATAATTAATATTTTAGAGAGTTTTGATTTCTTAGTGCTCGTTACATTTTTTTCTTCACTATTTGAAATTATTAATCCTGTTTCTAAAGCTCTACAGCATGAAAATAATGACTTACAGAAATCTAGTATTTTATTAAGTAATCTTTTAAATAGACTGTGCCAATTAAGAAATCAGAATTCATTTAATAGTTTGCTAAATGAATCCAAAGATTTAGCAAAAAAGTGGGGGGTAACAACTGTTTTTAAAAACAGTAGGCGAAAGATAACGAAGCGTTTTTTTGATGAGTTATCACAAGATGAGAGAATTTCCGACCCGGAATCCTATTTCAAAGTCAATGTATACTATTGCTGTTTAGATATATTAATTTCTCAAACTAAAGCAAGATTTCAGAGCCTTTGCAACCTGAGTAGTATATTCGAAATATTACAACCGGAGAAACTCCTATCTTCTTCAAGCGAAGAGATATTAAACGCTTCCGGAAAACTGTCTGCTAAATACAGTAAAGACATCTCACTTAATCTTTGTGACCAATTAAAGGCTCTAAAAACATGCTTAAATTCTGAAATTAAAAAAATTTATTCCATTAAAGAACTCATTGAATTATTGCTAGTAAAATTCAATAGTCTTGCATCCAGTTTTCCCGAGGTAATCACAGCATGCTTTTTATTCTTGACCCTTCCAGTTACAACCGCAACGGCAGAAAGAAGTTTTTCAAAATTAAAACTAATAAAAAATTACTTAAGAACTTCGATGGGACAAGAACGGCTGTCAGACATCTCACTATTGTCCATAGAGGCAGAAACTTTAGAAAAACTAAAATCATCATCAGCCATAAATGATTTAATAAATCAGTTTGCCGATAAAAAGGCAAGGAGAGTGAATATTTAAAATTCGATTTTTATTTGTAAAATGGGTAAATTATGTGATAAATAAATATTACTTCTCACAATATTTTTTTTCTTTTGTGAAAAATCTTTACCTCCATATAAGGGCCTCCAAAAAAAATTTTATACGGGGCCCCGACAAGGCACGCTACGCCACTGGTAAGAGTATTACGATTTTAAATAATTTTACCACATAAAATAGAAGTAGAATATATTTATGAAATCAAAATATTTCCCTTAACTGTAACCAAATTAAGTGAATAAATTACAAGAACATTAGCGAAATGAAGTAGGTAGAGAATAGGGTGATAAACATAATTTAACAAGAATTTTTTTTACTCGAGGGCCCAGCATTTTCTTGATTTGTTCTCTTTGGGCAGCAGCATTTATCAATGCAATTTTTATTATTGTTAATCTTCCAATAGTCTTTCGGGTCCGTCTGTAGATACGCCCGTAACATGGGATAGCAATTTTCATACGAAGTTGAACTCTGTAAATAGATACAAGTAATTAGTCTCTCTTGTACGATTGTTATCTTTTAGGTAGTTTGGAAATTCTGATATATGATTAGACTGCATAAGTCGTTAATTATTTATTTGTTAATGATTTATATGCCAAGGCACAAGTCAAATGGCAAATTTTGAAGTACATCGTCCAGTTTGACTATTAATATACAGTATTTTTAAGTAAAACTAATCAAAATCAAGAATGAAAAATGAAAGTACATAATAATAATTATAATATAAATATATAATATAGGATAAAATATTAAAAATATATAATAGCTTGGATTCAACTTAAAACTCTGAACTCTGAATAAGGTAAAGTTAAACATTTTGTTCATTGTCATGGATTTTAAATGCGAATAATATTAACACAATTAGTTGTAATAGGAAATACCGATTATTTGTCTACTGAAACACTAGTTAAATTAATTTAGTGTCCACGCATAAAGTTGAATAGATTATTGGTGACTTTAAAAATTATAATCTCAACCCTCACTTTCATCCCTAATCTCAAATTAGTTGAAAAATTGTTGTACTTACTGTATACTTTTGGGTTTTGGTTGACGTATCCATTATTAGCTCTTTCCGGACAACCGCTTGCTTGACTAAGGGATGAGTCTAAAAGTAGAGACAAAAAAAAATATAAAATCAACCCTGGAACTGTCACGAGAAATTTGGCAGTACGTTTAATGTCGTAGTTAAATGATTTAAATTAGTATACTGAAAAAGTTATATATCGTTCATCATATACGAAAAATTATATTTTACATTTATAAAAATATATGTGATTATATAAGAGTCCATATGCAAAATTTTGCCGCTCAATATATACAATATTGATATATGTAATATTATGTACTGTTGTTATACTTATAACATATATTACAATTATACTCTCAGCTATATTGTAGTTATACTTTCAGTTATATATTGCAATTATACTTTTAGCTATATATGATCAAATATATCGTATATATTATAATTGACACTATATTATAAATAGTATAAGAACAATATATTTATTTTAATATAATTAAGAATACTTCGCTTTGACGTTTGGCGCGCGATAGACATAAAACTTTATGGATATATAGCACAAATATATTTGAATATATTGAATCAAATATATCTTAATTATATTAGCAAAACATATATTCTTCCGTATATATAATTTTGCCGCTATATATGATCACATATTCCCCAAATAACTTTTCATAGATATTCAGCCATATGTAGTTTTTTCACGCGGATAGTTCTATAGAAAGACAATAAAACTTACCAGTATTTTCGGAAATAATTTCCAACACTCGTTACGCTCCAGCGACAAATAAACACTACGCTGAACCACATGGAAAACGTTGGTATTTATATGGTATCGTCAGCGGACGAATCAATAATTTTAAGTTGTTCCATGGACGTTGGAGCCTTGTCACCATAAGCCAATCAAAATAAAGAGCTAAAAAGTTTGGCAAATCCAAAAAGTGTACGCCTCACACGCGTTTTATACAAACAGGAAACCGGAAACAGGAAATAAAATAGAAAACAAAATGTTTTAGCGGGAAATCTAAAAATAAAATGTCGGTTGCAGGAAAAGTAGTTTATTACATTATTGACAAGTGGTACTGAAAACTGGAAAAATAATAAAAGAGCACGGGACATGAGACGTGATATTATATCGAACGTTTTTGATTAATATCTTCTAAACCGTTGTAAGTTTAATAACGCCAAGCAATAGGGCTCATCTTTAGGATAAATGAAGACGTTTGAAAAAAGATTCAACTCATTCCATTGCTTACATTTTTCTCAATCGATAGAACAAACAGACGGACAGACTAAGGACAGCGCTAAATATTATTTTATAATTTCATTTTGTATTACATACATTATATTAATAAGTAAAAAAAACAGTCTTAAGTCATATTTGAAGTTCCTAGATGTAAAATTATCCGTTTTTCTATGACTTTCTTATTTAATTTCGGGTATTTTAACAATTTTATGTTATGAAGTTGTCACAGCACAGCCTGTCGAGAGTAGAGCACACCCACACGCTCGCGCGTTGTGAGGCGTGCAATTTATTATAACCTTATATTAATTTTCTAAGGATAAATTATTACATCTATAGCAATTCACGTTTATGCAGGAATTTATAAACAATTGCTCATATGCGGAAACATTTAAAATAGTTACAATAATATGACTGGCAGTTCATAGCTTTATTCGCGTACATAGTAAATAATCATTAAATAATTTGGCTTAGATCAGTTTTGACTAGACAAATATTTTGCAGTGCCGAAATTGTGCTAATCATTCGATTTAAAAGTACTACACTCTACATTACTCTGATTCCAAAGAATTTATTATCTCATAAGAGTTCAACTCTCTTCCTTACTACTGTATGCAATGGTTGGTTCGCTTTTGGCCATAGTTGTCGTTGAGGCCTTTCAGCTATACCGTTATTTAGTTTTCTGGGCACTGAAAGCCGTCTCGCGATCCTGTTCAGCGAAGATATCTTCACTTGACTGCCTTCTTGCCCAAAGTTAAAGATACTTCTGGCATCTAAGGACACTAAAGATAAAAAACTAATTAGTTAAACATTAAAATCTTTTTTTAGAGTAAACCTAAAATTAAGGATGTATGAACGTGACAAAAATTTTTAATTGAAGCCCCCAAATTTTTTTTAAAGATAGATCTATACCCAACGAATTTGCTGTCAAAATTTCGGCATAGGTAACAGGGCTAATTTTTGAGAAAATAATTATTAAAAATCGACATAAAATACATTGCTCTTATAGAGAAACGGGTAGTCTAGTCGGGCTCATACATCCTTAAACCATAAAAAAAGGGTGAGGTATCGTGGCGCGCGCACCTTTTAGAACCTTTACTGTATTATATTTCACTATAGTTGAAAATGATGTATACAATGTAGTATATGTATATGGTATTGTTATGTATCGAGTTACGGACATAAAAATTTTCAAAAAGCCTCGGGCATAAATAGACGAAATATAGAACTTGATAATTCGGATAATTATTGAGTTAAATATTTAGAACAGTACTTACAGATTCCAAAGATGAAGAAAATCAGTACAATTATTATTGACTTGATTTCCATGGTAAAATTTTTAGCAACAGCTTCTTAACAAATGTCAAGTTCGAGCACTTGACATTCTTTATAAGGCACTGGGTAACCAATCCTCGTGGCTAACGTGTTCGTACCATGATAAAAATACCCAGAATGATTAATTTTAATGAAAATCATAATACTCATATCGGGCTCTGGCCAGTAGTTGTAATTCACGGAGCAAAAATAGTTATAAAATTCATACACTGGAGAGCAAAAAAAATGTATCGAATTAATTAGTTTGTTTATTGATTTTTGAAACTATTCTAGTATGAAATAGATATTTTGGGCATTTTTGTAGGTTTGCAATAAATTGTAGCTTCTAAGCATTTTTAGTTCCAAATCTTACATTAAAAAATATGTGTGTGTAGCCATGGGAACATGTAAGATGTGGAACTTCTTTATGATAAATCTTCAAGTAAATTCCAATAACTTTTCCAACTATTGTGTATTGTTTTATTATTAAATTATTATTTAATGTTTTTTATTTTTAAAATTAATCAATGTCTACTAGATTGACAGTCACATTAATTCATCTTTGGTAATTTAAATGGATTTCTATACATTTACTGAGACTTACAATGAAAAAGTTTAGTTTAACCTAAAATAAATACCAAAATCACTTGGACGTGTTGGATCTATCAAAAGAAAGATATAACTACTCAGACTTTTACTATAAATTAACTTGAATTAGAATAAGTCTTTTTATTTAATCATTTTATTAATAAAATATTATGTTTGACGTCACTACTGAATTTTGGTAAAGAAAATGGCGCGTAACAGAAAAAAGTGACGTTTTTACATTGCTATAAAATTTCTCTCACACATCGATAAAGAAGTTTTACTTCAAAAACAAATTTATGATAACTAGCCGACTCTTCTCGCAGGTAAAAATATATACTTTGAAAATAGATGTCGCATAGTTAAAAATAGACGTAGAATATATTTTCACATGTATTTTTTCCAGACATATTTTACATTGCGAGTTTAATTTGTCCAGCAATGTATTGCCTGAACGGTAGTTACTACGCTTATCAGCATATGTAACATAACCATATCTAACATACTGGGAAAACCCAATATTATCAGGCTAGTTTCTGAGAAACGGGTCGATATTAAAACTTATTTTTACTATATATGAGGTAGGGTCTTAAGTTCAATAAAACAAAAATATTACTTTGTATTTTATTAGATAACATCTACCTGTTCTTACAAGTAACGTTCAAACCTAATAGTTATCTTAATTTAATGTTAGTGCTCACAATTTAACTTATCATAGACAAAAATGAGATTTTAGCTTACAAACGCTTAGTACCTAAATTAATATTAATTAAAACACTCAAACAAAAACGTTTTCTCCAAACCATTTTGGGGAAAATATCGAAACATAACGCTCATGGACTAGACCAAAACTGCCCATGATGGTGGAAGATCTGACCGCGACAAAACTGGAATGAGAAAATATGGTGAAATCCCTTGGTATTTAAAAAAGTGTTATGTTAATTTGTATCTTACTTATGCATATCATTTGGGCAGTTCCTTTTGTTAACAAAATGCAAAACAATGTGCAGTCTATAAATTCCACTTTAAAGACAATGAAAACAAATGGTGTTTGAAACAGCAGTTTTATAGGCATTTATTGCCATTGATTTGATCAAATCTCAAAAGACAAATTCATCAATGGCAATAACTAAACGGTCAAAGGTATGAATCTATTGGCGCAATAAAACGACGCCTTGCTTACGTCACTCAGTTCATTGCTCTTCAATTCGAATTAGGATATTAGTCACGCTTGCATAGCTGCAGGAACTCCCCAACAATATTTGTTGCCTCATGTAGAGTAGAGTGCAATCTACGTAAGATACTGTGCTGTTTAGCCAGCAAACTCTCATCTGGTGGAACATCTACTGAGGCAGCAGTTTTTGGGCTGGCGTAAGACTTCCGCGATGGACCAGGCTGAAGAACTGGCGCATAAGAAATCTTGACGTGGGTTGTTTGCCCTGATTCCTCTTTCGCAGAGCCATGCCCTTCCAAGCTGTAGATACTTGAATCGTTCGACTTGTATTTTTTGAATGATCCCATGTTAAAAAGTTTGAAAACATTCTTTTTGCTTCTCGATTGGTTTGACTCCATTATTCCTTGTTCAATATTAGCAGAGTTTTGATTCCGATCTTCTTCAAAACCTGCGGATCACAAATTAATCAGGGATAGCCATTATCTGGATTACATGGAACGAGAAAATGCTTTTGCATCTCGAGCTGCCTTAATTTCGTTCTATAAAACTTTAAAGGTTTCTATTCAAATATATGATTGATTGATGACTAACGGGACTATGGCACTTTGACGGGATATATACTGACGTCCAATTGGGCGAGAATAGGGTCGAGTATCATTTGAGTCTGGCAATTGCTGTAGTCCTTGACTAGTAGTTTGTGTAAATCATTTCAATCATAAGAGACAAAGCTGACTACAGAAACTGAGTACGTACATATAATATTCTTTTCCAACAATTCGTGTAAACAAACATTGAGCTCGTTTAACCTATCGACACAAGGCATTGCACTTGTTATCTCCAATCAGGACTCAATGAACCATTGTTGTGCCTGAGCATATAAGCAACAGGATTCGCGTCCACTTCATTGTTACACAGAAGCGTTAGAGAATCACGTTCTACATGTCAAAGCATATTTATCTCGTTCCTCGGGCCTGGGACGTGCATCATTCAAGCACGATAGAATTGGTCTTGAAGAAAAAGATATCATGTGACGAGGTCACCAAGAAAGTTGGGGCTGCTGAGATCAACGTCAACGGTGTTAATGCTAAGCTGAACTACTGGGAAGAGCAGCCCTGGATAAAGAGCGATAAGGACAAAAGAACTTGGCCAGACCCACTGGAGTACTACGGAATCTACGTGTCCTGTAACTACTGTCGGAAACCGTAAGTATAAAAAATGAGAGAAAGTATTTGTGAGGTCCACACTTTATCTGCTATGCGAGATAAGAATAGTTCACCGTAGTGCGACAATTTATTCGCAGTATACATTGTGCGGGGTGACAAGTAACACAAAGCACAAGTGCGAGAGTGCAATTTTGGAAATATGATTTATCAAATTCCGTGTCTGATTCCGCGATAGTGGTTGGCGATCTCCTGGAATTCTTTGCAATTAATAATCTGCAGAGAAATTCAAGAGTACTATGCGAAGTATGGAAGGGCCGAAGGATCTGCAGTCCGCGTCGAAGGTATAACGGCAAGGTTACAACTCTACAATCGTAATTTTTGGATGAGGAGTGATTTAGATCTGCAAACCAGCCCAAATTTGAAAGATTATTATTCGTTTCTCGTACCCTGCATTTATTGCAATAAAATGTAAGTTTTTTATAGGGAAAAAAATTATAGGAAAATTTACTATTCACAATTTACTATTCACTCAATATAATTTCTTATAGTTGAAATAATTACATAGAATGTTTCACCGTTACAATTATATTAAATAAAAATAATGATAGTTGAATTGTAAAATTATTTTCCGTGTATAAGAGATGAATGAAAATTATTTTCCGTGTAAAGAGTCGAGTGTGAGACGAAATATTCCAAGTAGGTAATGTTTCCTTAAATTGTTTCAGAAACAAACCTAGAAAAACTGGAACCACACGCTAAGGATCTGTCAATTTTGTGTGAAAACAATCTCTCGAAAATTACTTTTGTTTCATTACTTCTTACTTAATAAAAAAACTGTATGGAACCAAGATAATATTAATACACTCACTAGTACTTTCGACATGGCAATTATAATTGTCGACGTATTACTATGTCGACTATGCCCCCGTCGATAATATTTTATCTTAAACACGACCTACAACAACGACATTGTTTGTGTCGGTAAGTGCGATAACCTGTCTACCCGAGATAGCTAAGCAAGGCTTTAGGAATAAGCTCAGACGCCAACTTAGCGTGACAACAGAAATCAGGACAACTAATCTCAGAAGATGTGTCGCAGGAAACTTCCTTAAGTCCATCAGAGAGGTTATCTTGAAGATGAAGCAGTCCGCATATTTCAAGGTCTCTTTTGTTATCCGTTGGCGCACCTCCATGATTTGACTGGTCCTCTGATGTGTACCTCTGTGTCCACTGACGGCGGTTATAAAGATAACCAAAGTCCTGGGTGGTAGAACACTCGTAGTCATTTAAAGGAATAGATTCTGCAGAACCCTTAGATTTAGTGTAACCTAACTTCGCTAAAAAGTTGCCGAACTTCGAAGTCCTGGCTAATGGTTCGCTCATCCTGAAGGATTTTGCCTAATCCGTGTGACACCTGAGCGTAACCAAAACTAACTGAAAAGTTCAGGCACTTTCCATGGAAATTTAAACGTGTTTTTGTCCTACCACAAATACTATCTACTGGGATAGGTCGTGAGTCCGCTTATAGGAAATTCGACTTTACTTATACCGTTGCGTAAGACTCGTATTACCTCAAAAGCTATTTCAGCACCAAGCTAAATGAATATCAAACCTATCATCAAATCTCGTGATTGAATCAATTACCATAATTTACGCGTAATGGGTATACATTCGACTATCGATGAGTTCTAATGCGAAACATGTGGGCCGCTTCTTTTGTCGGCGACAAGGTTGTGCATTCATGGCCAATGTCAGCCGAGTGTCAGTTACCTTTGAAGTTCAATGCTTGTTATTGTTTTTTCTCAAAATTTCTTCCTTCGTCTTTCATGATAAATCATGCATTCTAATTTGTAATATTATTGTTGTGACTGACTTCTCGATTACCAGTTTAGATTTTATGAGGACATTGCACTAGCTACTGTGGTATGTATCATAAAAATAACCAACAAAAAAGATAATCATTTTAAAAATTTATTTTCCTACTAGACTCCACAGTAGAGCCCACATCCGGCTGAAGATATTAACGGGATGGAAGCTTCCTATTTTTTCAAAGCACTCCAGACTGATTTGCTTCCACAGCAGAAGCGTCTCCTCGTCCAGTGGCACCGTGCTTTGACGTTTGATGTAAAGAATTCCAGCTTGATAAGTTTCTGCAATAAGTTAATTCAACTGTAAATAAAGGCATTTCCGTATCCGAAATGCAGGTAAATTTCGATTAACCCTTTATAGTCTGGCTTTGAAACCCTACTCTTAATTTTCATTTTACGTCTTCTTTTTAAAGTAAGAGGGACATAGCCTAAATTGTAGAGAGGGGGCTAGAAAAATAATAGAACGAATATAGCATGACCATAGAATAGTTTAGGATGACCATAAAATGGTCTAGGATCACGATAAGGTGAATATGAGAACAAATATAAGTTAGATTTTTATGAAATCTACTAATATGACATCTTAGACAAAACTTCTAAGCTATACAGAAATATTTTAAAGGCCCTATTTTTACATCTCAAAATCCGGAGACACGGCAGTGCATCGTGCCAAGTACACGTCCAACATCAGAAAACTGCTAAATTTTATTATTAATGCTTTCGAATTAGGATCCGCCTAAAATGGCAAGTTAATATTTTAATTAAAATAACCAAAGAAATAAAATCTAAGGCTCACCTGCTTCACGTTCGATCACCGCATGGTTCATCGCCCACCCGACCAACGGCGACTTGGATTGGAAAATGCGGTCAAAAGCTTGTGACACTTCTTCCTCGGGCGGGTACGGTACTGTCACATAGTTGGAGTTTGCATCCCTAATCCACCAGGTTGGCACTACCTTATAAGGATTCTGCCCTTCAGCCGTCTCGGTGAACTTTACAACGGTGAAGGCAGACATCGTTCAGCTGAGTGTAGTACAACAGGAGTTACTGTCGAGAACTGACCAACTCAATTCAGTGAGCGTATCTATATCTAGTTCGTTATCTGTTAAGATTATGATGTCAGAGGTCGCTTTGATATCACGTCTTTCTTATTATTTTGCTAATGAAACACGTGCCTTATGCGTGAATGTTATCAGCCATATTGTCTTTGATATTTTAATAGTAACGATTTTTCACTATTTATAGAAACAACTAGACTCTAAGATAGGCCGTAGAATTTAGAGTGATTTGGTCAATTTTCCAAAGATCTGGATAGTTTTGAAATTTTTTATTATGCAAATAGGGAAAAAAACAATGCATACATAGAAAAACAATATAAAATTTTCTTTAACAGCTCAAAATCACATGTAATATTAACCCTCTGAACCCTAACTCATACTAAGAGAGCCGCGCGGCACCGGAGTGGGGGGCGGTAATCACGTGCGCTCAGTCTTTACTGCCTAAGTTTACGAGACTTGTGCTCGGTCTACTTTATAGTAGATACGCTTAGAGGGTTAATTAAGGCAAGAAGATAAAAGTTACACTGATGCGGCGTAGTTTGAGAATCTGAAAAACAAAAATGTATTGACATAAAATTGAGGGACATTTATATGGAAATTTTAATTTTACGACTTTGTGAAACGGATGTCGCTACACTTTACTGTTCAGCAAAACAATTTTTTTGAATAATCTACACCTCAGCTTTGACAGTTTTATGATCATGAATTACTATCTTTATTGACATAACATCATATACGTTTCAGCTTAAAAATCGACATTCTATAATGTCTCCATTTGTATGTAGCGCTAAAGAGCCTCAATCCGTTTGCATAATCAAAAAGTCGTAAAATTTATAAAAATAAGATTAGTGTAAAAACTAGTTTCACTTGTACCTATTGTAACGATTTTTTGCGTTGTCTCCAAATCCGGGAAAGGCATAATATAACTTTATTAATGTGTTAGAAAAAACTTTATTGAAAGGTAAGTACCGCTAAATACTCGCTCTAAATTACAGAGTAGAGACGTGAAGTTACTAATTCATTGAGTCTATAAAACTTGACGTTTACTACTGTTGAGTCATTAAATTAAATAATTATGATCCCTACTGGAATTGAAACTAACTAGTTTTAATAATGATATTCACCGCAAAGCAATAAAAACAGTTTGGGCCATACCTCGTAGGCGTTATCGATTCGTACTACGGCAAATGCATGTTACGAGCTGCAAAAACTGCACATATGAACTCGTTGAGATGTTCTGTTGAACAAAATATTTATTACAGCATTTTTCTCGAGTTTGATCAATTATTTAGCGTCTTGCAAGCCACTTACTGCTTAGTGACTCGCGACGCGCGACGACGCGCCGCACGTAGGTTGTTTTCTGCTCTAAGTAACGTTTTTTCACTGAAAATATAAAACCTGCTTTACACCTAATTTGGTAAGATTGAATGTAGGCCAGGCAGTTTTCGATAAAAAGTGCACCACAAAGCAACTTACTCCAGCCGTGGAGGTGTTACGTAGTACGATATCTTATTATTCTTCTTAGAGGCGCAGACAGCGTAGTCTGGCCAGGACTCGTCGCTGGAATAACTTCCGCTGAATGTTCTCTTCCGGATACTGCTTTCTTCCTTTGGTAGGACTATTTCGTACACGTACGCCCCAACCGTTTCTCTGAAATCGGAAACGAAACAATGGACGTCCCTGACCTAGAGTATCGTTACTATTACAGTCAATTAGAGTCTCTAAAGTACTTACGCTTTAGAGATTTCCTGAAACACATACACTGAATTATTGTTGTTCTCCCGCGTAACTAATTTAGCAGGTATGTCTCTTACTTGGAGAATAGAACTCACGACATCACACTGCTCTATTATTTTTCTAGCCAAAGTTAACACTAGTGTATCTATGCCACCGAGAGGCCACTTTGAAGGAACTAGGATATCCTCTGCTAATTTTATACAATTCTCAAATCTTTCCATAGATAAGTTATTTAAAATTCTCGAATTTACAAATACTATCACTCGATGCAAACCTTTACCATCGAATGTGTCAGAAAATGATGCGCTCTAAACAACTTGGCAGATATTTTATGGGTGAGACGTATTTATGCGTAAAGAACAAGTTCATTGTGTCAGTAAATCCACCCACGCTTCCGTGATTAAGAGCTACGTTCTGATTAGTATTTGCATTTTATACCGAAACACAATAATAAAGAGAAAATGAATAGCTCCGAAAAAAAAATTGCTGCATGCCAAGATTTTATAATTTAAATTCGTGTTTCAGGAATTCGTCGCGCATCGAAGATAGATGCGATTATTTTGAGACTGAATATATTATTTTCGAACTTTTAAAATGTTTATTTACTCGACAGTTGAGATGTAAGATGTATAATGTTACAGTTTTTTGTGCACAATATTTATTCATTTTCATAAAACGTTATTAATCGTTTCTTTTTTACTCGTAAGATCCGCAGACACGTTCGCGTGGGTGACTCAATGCGTCTAGAGATTCTATAATCTCATGTATATTATTTAGACCTGACCTATCTCTATAAATACCTCGGCTACCAAAATCAGACGTTACTTTAGAATCAGCGATCGTTATTTCTGTTTTTAAGCTTCTTCAGTTACAGCGTCAGTGTTGCAGAGTTATTAGGTAATTATTTAATTTCAAATAATTAATACTTACTTATATGTGCTCAATTATTCCATCCCAAGGAATGGAACGTTCACTCCGAGCGAGTCCTTAGTAATATCATAACTAACAAGGCTGTGGATCAATGGAGGCACTACAAGAAAATAGACGGAGCCGCCGTAAGGCTGGAAAACGTCACTGCGAAATTCAACTACTACAGGGTTAGCCCATGGATGCGAAAAGCTGGTGACGAAAATTCCCGTCCGCACGCCAATGAATACTATGGAATCAAGATGAAAATACATACTTTACTCGAAGACGTAAGTAGACTAGTATTAATGTCTACTGATTCAATTGTTTGGAAGTAGAGACTTGAAATTAATAAACCAATTAAATAGACAAGCTTTTAATAAAATATCATTTTTGTAAGGCAATAAGCCAAATGGCAGGTTATACAGATTTTGAAATTTTACATAAGATAATTTTTATAATAAACACAAAGTGTAGGCACATTTTGATAACCTGATCTATATGACTGGATGAGTTTCGTTGGACTCTAGATGATGGGCCAGTTAAAGTTCAGTCTCTTCAGTAATCCACTCCGGCAAAGCAACTCGATAATTGCGGACGCCTCCGCTTGGGGGCGAAAGTGTCACATCCCACGATGGCGGTAAGTCAGGGTTCCGCTTGAACAACCAATCTAACTCGGGTCCCATCACTTGGTTCAAATATTTCTGCGTTGAAAGATCACGGCGCGTGGTGGCGCGTGTCCATAACATGCACAGTGCATTACGGATTTTTCTCGGCGCCAGCCACAAGCTGTACATCAGCTCTGAGAAGTCCATGCGAAGGTAGTACTGGAAGAGAGTTTAGTGTCAGAGCAGAACCAGGCAAGAAGTGGTAAGGCACTCTGTTAATTCGATATTCACTTTCAAAAGCGTGATTGGGTTTCCCCAGTAATCACAAGGCTGTCGAATTGGTGCTCTACGGAACAACCAGACGACCTCTTCCAGGTGAGCAGGAGCCAAGCACCAGAACACGGGATCATTTGCAGTGAGCCATCCGAAACCGAACTCTTATCATTTCATACACTTCGTTGTCCCGGTTTAAATCGTCTGTGGCAGTACAGATAAAGCCATTGTCCGTGCACAGCATTTTCCTCTTCACTTTACTATCGTCCAGCAACACTGCTACTAAGTGCAAAGTCAAGAGAGATCTGGCATGTTTCCAATCATAGAATTCTACTTCTAGACCGGCCGTTATAATTTGGCCCAATCTGTCAGTAATCATTCCAAATTGATATAAATCGGTTTCTAGACTCCAGCCGATTAATTGAGCGAGTTATTTTAATATTTCCTTTAATTAGATGCGCAGCTCGCCGTCATTCTACGGCAGTCAGGTCAAATGTTCCACTCATGAACAATCTAATACTAAATTATCTTTTATATGAAGTCATCCACCATAGAGTTTGTCCAGAATAGAACTGTACTTCCCAAATTAATGAAATAGTCGTGACTTATTCCCAAGTATCCTGCGAAGTGCAATAATTTTTTGGTCGGGTACTATAGCACTTGGTTCTGGCTCTGAATCTGAACTTTGGTAGAAACTGTCTCTACTCTCCGATAACTTTCTTTCGTCCAGGATTTTTGAATTTGCTAACTCACTTTCAGTCTTAAATCGCTCTGTAGCTTCCGTTTGTGTAGCGGCGTCTTTTTTAATTGCTACAGTGTCAGTCCTAGGTTTTGTCGAACTCATGATTCAATTTTATTTTCAATATGTAAATTCACGAGTGGTCAAGGTGTGGTCAAGGAGTGTTTGCAACTCGTGGAACAACTGATACGCACAATATTATATTGTTCCGATCTAAATAAAGCTTTGGATGAGAGAGACAGAGATATTTCCGCTTAGTCACTTCTGTAGGCTTATCTATTCAATTGTAGAAATATTGTATGTCCATACATTCTATGGTTGGTGCTTTGAGATAATAAAATAAGTCATAGACTAACTAACATATTTATTTAAAAACCAATATCAAGTTCATACAGATTATTCTAATTATTATTATAACAATGCAGAAGGTACAAATTTCTTACTTGAAAGCTAAAATTATGGTATACAATCTCCAACTAAAAATGCACAGACTATTTTTTCTGATCTCTCGGAGAAATATACTTCCCAAAAAGTTTGGTATTGTCACCAAAGTTGGAATGCAACTGTCTAAGAATTTCAGATTCCTCAGATGGTTTGTTCAGCGATTGGTTCGATTGAATTGGACTAGCCCACGGAGACGGCATGGAGAGACTACTGAGACTACTCCTGCTCGATGAACTAGACTTTGATTCCAGATTCAAAGACAGGCTCTTCAAGGAAGTTGAACTTCTTAGGAGATGAATCATTTGCTGAAGCTTCTTGCTTTTTAGATGACGAAGCACCAGGAATAGAAAAACTGGAGCTGGCTGCAGCCACTGGGCTACCTTGATACTTTTTGGTGGGACTTACTTTTTGGTGGGACTAAGTGCATTTCCAGCATCCTTGGATTTTTCTGGACGATCGGATGCCTTGCGATCGGCCATTGGCAGTTTGAGGACCGTTTGTTTTCTTCAGCAAAAGGCAAATCTGCAGACAAAAAATTGATCGAGGTAAGAACATCAAACGTAACACACCCCCCCGTAAAAAAGAACATAAGAATTTTTACCTTGACAGCGAATTGGGAACAAAGTACGAGTAAAATGAATAAATTGAACTTGTGCAATACATCAATCTCGGACTGCGATGGTTCGAGGAATGATTGACAAGTTGACACTTGCAATCAGATATATACCCTCAGATAATTACTTCCAATTGAACATCAATAGTATCGAGTGCCACTTGAGATTCCAGGCGATTTACGCCTTGCCTATAAGTGCGTGCATCATTTCGATTAACCATAGTTGTGTCACTGATTCCATTGCTTTAAGACTTGATAGTCGTAACATGTCAAGTTTTCATAGCATAAATGTCCCAATTGAGTGGTGCGAAATATCAATCAAAGCTCTCAAAGATATCATCAAATTAGAGATTTTGTCTTATTTATACAAAAATAACAAAATCGAGGGTACTGTTATCGTTTTAGAAAACATCGTAGCAAGACTGGAGCGTTATCAAAACCATATTTGGATGAAGAGGTACAACCTCAATATCGTTGACTATAGCCACGTAACGAATTTCTCTAGAGACCAGAAAAGAGGAGGTACTTGCATATTGGCAAAAAAAGGAACACAATATGAGGAACTAGCATTCCTAAAAAAAATTGCTGTTGAAAAAATATTTGAATGTTGCGGTATAGAGATTAAAAATAATGGTTTACTAATAGTATGCATCTATCGAACACCTTCATCAGATCCAAAGGTCTTTTTGAAAAAACTTGATTGTATGCTGGATGAAATTTCAAAAAAATTTAACCTGCTTACAACCAAATTAATTATCACGGGAGACTTCAACATCGACACTTTAAAAAGTAGCTCAATTCATGACAATTTGCGTGACATTGTTAGCAGTTATAATCTAAAAATACATATTAATGTGCCTACAAGAAAGTCACCTGTATAGACCACATTTTAAGTAACATACCAGAAGCGGTAGCAGAAGTTCTACCTCTTCATCTCTCTGATCACGAAACTGCACAATTATTGCAGTTCCCATTGGAGCAGAAAGTTAAAAATAATACTAATTCTTACTTTATTTCAAAAAGAGATTATAGTAAAGAAAATATTTTAAAATTTAGGAATATTTTACAGCAGCTGTCATGGTCTGAAGTCTATAATCATTCGGATATGAACCATGCTTTCGATGAGTTTCACGAGCTCTTCTGTCTTTTTTACAAGCTATGTTTTCCAAAAGTAAAATATAAAATAAAAATTAATGACAGTGGCCCGCAAACATGGATGAGCAAAGGTCTAAAAACTAGTTCTAAAATTAAACGTAACTTAAGATTTTTATATTATAAACATAAAACAGTTAATAGTAAAAATAAATATTTAATATACTCTAAAATTCTGAAAAAATGTATATATCAATCTAAAAGAATATCAAATACTAAGTTTATATACAAAAGTAAAAATAAATGCAGAGCTTCATGGACTGTAATAAAAAATGAAATGAATAATACACGGACTGTAAATGATATAAATAGCATTAAAATTAATAATAAAATATACACAGATCCTTTAAATATTGCAACTGAGTTTAACGATTATTTTATTGATATAGTTAAAAATTCGAATGCCACTAGTAAAACCTCATTTGTAGCAAATAGGAGTATTGCAAACTCTATGTTTCTGAGGCCAATGTCTGAAGAGGAAGTCAGACGAGAAGTTTTGTCTCTAAATAGGACAAACTCTGAAGGTTATGATGAACTTTGTACTAAAGTAATCAGGGATTGTGTACCTGAAATATTATCTATTTTGACATACCTTATTAATCTATCATTCTCGTCGGGAGTGTTTCCGGATTCTTTAAAACAATCTTTGGTAAAGCCACTGTACAAAGGGAAAGGAGATAATAGAGATATAAATAATTATCGGCCAATTACACTCATACCTATCCTATCCAAAATTTTTGAAAAATGTATGCACAAAAGAATGATAGATTTTTGTAATAGATTTCAAATAATAGACATCAATCAATTCGGCTTTCAAAAAAATAAATCTACGTCGCTTGCAATATATTCAATTATAAAAAATATTTTAAACAGTCTCAATGAAAATAACTTAACTACATGTTTATTTTTAGATTTATCAAAAGCGTTTGACTTTGTTTCACATGATTTACTGCTACAGAAACTAGAATCTCTAGGATTTCGGGGCAATACACTTCAGTGGATTGGTTCATATCTTCAAAATCGACAACAGCGGGTTCTTATAACGCAGCTAGATAAAAATATGGAAGTCAAAGTCTTTACATCACATATAAGATACAATAAATGTGGAGTTCCACAGGGAAACGTATTGGGACCAATCTTGTTTCTTTTGTACGTCAATGATATTGTACAAGTAAGTGGACATGCATGTACTCTTTTTGCAGATGACATTTCATTAGTTGTGACATCTAATAAAAATAATGCAAATAATAATATGATTTTGACACATGAATCTGACATTAATAATTTACTTTCTAATATAATTAATTGGCTAAATAATAACAATCTACAAATAAATTTAGATAAAACAAACTACATGCAATTCCATAAAACAAAAGATAAAATCAATTTACACATTAATTACGATGGTACAATAATAAATGAAGTTGATCAAACTAAATTCTTGGGATTAATACTAGATAAAAATATGAACTGGAAGGCCCAGGTAGATTGTATTTGCAGTAAAATCAATAGATTTGTTTATGCACTCAAACGTTTAAAAAATACCACTAATATAAAAACTGCTCTAATGGCATACCACTCCTACGTGGAATCCGTTTTCCGGTATGGAATTGTAATCTGGGGAAATTGTTGCGAAATGAATCGAGTCTTTATTGCACAGAAGAAATGCATTCGGGCATTATACGGGATTGCACCTGACGTGTCTTGCAAGCCCTATTTTATCAGGCTTGGTATACTAACCATTCCATCGCTCTATATATACGAAATATGTGTATTTGTAAGGCAACATGCCTATCTATTCACGCGAGTTTGTGATATAAGTAAACGGGAGCAAAGAGATCCCAATAGACTGGTACTGACAATAAATCCAAAAAGCGCAAAATACAACAAAAGTTGTTTAGTAATGTGCATAAAAATTTATAATAAGTTGCCGAACTATTTTAAATCGTTAAATGACATATTATTTAGGAAAAAATTAAAGAACTGGCTCTGTGTACAAGCCTTTTATACAATTAAAGAGTTCACTGACAATAAGTTGTATACTTAATAAAATTATGATATAATTTGCATGCTGTAATTCTGACAGGCTAAACGTGATTGTACATATTTACAAATAACTCCACCTCTGTAAGACCATGTTTATAGCAAATAAATGATTATGAATTATGAATTATGAACGACGAAAGAACTTGCCCTTATAACCATGACTACATCTCTATTTTCGTTCCCTGCATTCGTCCTAATGCGTAAGTCCTACGAGTCTGCATCACCATTTTCGTCCATAGCAAATTGTCTAACATTTCTGCTTTTTTCAGCAATGCGGCATGCTGCTTGAGCATCTAGAATATTTGAAAAATCCGCAACACAAACGCGTAGTACGAGTTGGCATCAATAAGTTGATTATTTAAAATCCAGCTGATAATACCCAGGGTAAACAGCTGACACCTACAACGTTCTTTGTGACCTAGTCGGACAATGCACTCATTGTCAATAAAATTATCAGACCTTACTGTTTTTCTGGCTTCAGTCTGTGTAATCGAGTGGAGAGTTGCGCTGCACAAATTCGCGAGCGCGCTTCAGAAAAACTGACCAAGTCTTGCTGAAGATGTCCTGCTACTGTTATCTAAATCTGTAAGTGTGTACTTGCAAGCGCCATGGTGTTCAGTTTGAGTTTCTTGCAACTAATGGCGTATGTTTTTTCAGGGCCCACACTCATAGACAAGTTTTTTTGGTGCCCCGGCAGTGGCTAGCATATAAAAACCTGGAGTGCACTCTCTTCAATGAAATTAAGTTGTACTATCTAAAATATGGAAAATACGAAGGCTTTACGATCAGACTGAAGGGAATAAAAGCTCGAGTCGTGCGCCACTCTGATTATTTCTGGGCCCAAAAAGATCAAGATTGGGCGGAAAAACCTGAACTTAGAGCCTATCTGGCAGTATATGTCCCCTGTGTCGATTGCTGTCTACTTTAAGCCTGTGGTAGCTCAGGAAAATAGTTTAGATTGTTTTAGTGTTAGTTCTAAGATTCTACAAGAAGCCAGACCGCAAAATCTATTTTTCTACTTTTGTACTTTGCATCTGCTATATAATAAAATCTAAACTATTTGTATCTTGAAATAAATATTTTGAAAGCCCTTGAGTTGGGAAAAACCACTGATTTTAGATTCTACGCATCTTCATTTATCAGTTAACAGCTCCTTACAATTTGCCACACACATTCATTCAAAACTTGGCAACGTCGCAATAAATATTTACTCAACACATTTTTTCACCACTTCTAATATCCAGATGAATTTACAGATTACCAAAACATCTCTGAATATTTTATTGCTCTGAATATTTTATTGCTTGGCAATAAACCACGTGGTTTGACACGTGTAGTTGATTCATGCCGAGCGATAAACTCGATATTAGACTTGACCTACTAAAGCATCCTTGAAAGCAATTGCGTAATGTGTTTGTTCATATCGTGTTCTACATTATCCAATGGCTAGTGTGACAATAAATTACTTACCAATAGGACAGGCTGCATATTTTGAAACTTTGTTCTCTACGGCTGGCCCCCAAAATCTCAAAATGTGTCACCTGTGGTAAAAATGAATCACTTATTTGACTTATGCCAATGTCAAATCGATTCTCAGGTCGTGGACATTGCGTGCGCAAAACAGTTTGTTTATAAAAGCTGCAATCCGCTTATGTCTTTCATGATACCAAGAAAATAAACAATTTGCTACTTTTGCTCTTTTATATCAAATAAATTCCAATTTAATGAGACGGGGTTTTAGCTGAGCTGTCGACCGACTTGAATATGATCAAATTGTTTCCGTTGACGTCATGGTGGGAAGTAATGGTATGTACCATAACTTTTAAATTACGATAGGATTACTAGATTTTCTGGAAAGCTAAACCAAATCTATCTTTTGATGTTACTAAGTGGAGAACCAGGTTTTTCCTTGCCCAGGAACTTGACTTGGTTCAGTCGGACTATAAAGTATAAATCAAAAGTTCGTATGCCTCAAAACCATATATCATTAACTGTTGCTAACTGGTTATTTATGTTAAGAAGGAATACATGAGATTCTAGAACTAGCATCGAAACCTACGCATATTTTAAGTAGATGTAACGTTTTTGAATCACTTAATTTGGAAGTGATACCAGGCCATTTTAATATTTTGAACATTTGTGGATTTTCCGCTAATGTCAGTTCACCTCAGCGAGACAAAATTACTTGAAGCATAAATTTGATCACTTAAAAAACTTCTTGACTCATATGTATGGGATATCTACTTTAGAGTCTGTTATAGAAATAAAAGTTACAAATTATGCATAGTAGCAATTTAAGTTATCGCACTTTTTTATGCAAAGTAAAGGCCTTACGTTATCAGATATGGTGATAGATTTCGATTAACGGTTGACCAGAGATTGTCTAGAACGAATATAGCATGATCATAGGATTGACATGAGAACAAATACAATAGTTAGTTCTTTATGAAGTCTACTAAACAGCATATCAACCTGTTGCTTCGATGCTACATCAAAAGAAAAAGCTCAACTGTCATACTTTTGTACGGAATATTATTTTTCTAGAATCTAGCAAGAGATCTAAGGAAAACCATAGAAAGCACTAAAACATACCACATACCTATGACTATATCTTCATAATTTTTCCATGTATTCAATAAACAATAATTCTTCCGGGATGAATTCATTTCGTCTACCTTTAATGAATATCAGTCCATCAAGATACGACTCTGCAACAAAAATACGTAACGTAAGAATCTTTGCGAAATCTCCTAAACTATGTTAGCGTTAAAAAAAAACTTACTTGTCACAAGTTCCAACGTTCCGCTATAGTCCTTCCAATACGGTAAGGGTGTCTTACACTCAACAATGCACTGAAAATCCGTGAACACCTCATCTTTTGAGGGATATTGTACAAACACTTTATTTCCATATATATCCTTCACCCATCTCAATGGAACTATTTTATAAGGGTTAATTCCATACGTAGAAACTGCATGAAATTCAACAACAGCGTACTTCAGACACATTTTTGACCACCGAGATTATCATGGAAAATCATACCAGGTTCGAAAGTTGAGATACAACTGACAGGAATAGCGCACGAATGCTCGAAGATGTATACCGATGAGTATGTGATGCTAATTTATATATTTGGGCGTTCGCGTGTGATTTTATAATTTATAATCATTAATCGTAAACATCATTACAGTTTAGAGTAGAAGTGACTCGTTCCACGAGACACTCATTTTGATTAGCTATCACTGAATGAATACAATTCTAAGCCATTAGTAACCGCGCCGCAGACAGCGTGGCGTCGAGCGTTCCGCGCGAAATGTTGTAAACAAATAGATACGCCTCCAAATAAATATAAATGGCGCACTATATGGAAACTTGTTATTGAGCATCTAACGTAGTCTGTTGACAAATTCGAATTAGCCGAATTTTCATCGACAAATAAGACGTAAATCTTAACGAATTTTTAATGGTAAAAAAAAGTTCAAAAAATAATACTTCTTTTTTCAAAGTTTAGACATCAAAAGCTTTGCTTGGTTCATTATTGTTATAAATAAATTATAATCACTCCGACACAAAAGCTCCGTTCTTAATGTTATAAACTTGCTACAGTTGCTGTCAATTAGGCGACAGATTTCAAGCGCATTTTTGTATGAAGTGCTTTATCTACGGTTGGTAGTAAATCAATGAGAATTTTGTTTCTTATAATTGAAGTAAAAACTGCCTGCTGCGATCGGCGCTTTTATTGTCACATGTTTACCGTATATTGCTCCACAACATCCCGGAAACCCCTTTCAATCTTTGACCATCCTTCTGCGTTATCAGGCACCTGTAACAAATAATATTCATTCATGACTTTCATTATTGTCTAATTAATTGGTAAACCATATTTGTTTCAGGACAATCCTAGCACTAGAAGTCAGTGAAGAACCTCCACTAACACAATCCCAGGAACAGTTGAGGAAATTGATTTGGTCCAAATTCCAATTGGTCCTCCAAAAAAGACACCAGCCAAAAAAATTACATTGAGGGAACTTGACAGTATAGTCACGAAAGCGAAACATGTGGTAGATGTAATGGGAAACCAACCTACCAACAAACAGTTAGAGACTGAATTTGACCATTTTGGCAAATCTATAGCTGCGCAACTAAATAATATGCCGTTGAATTTGGCTATTCAGGCGCAAATGGTAATACAAAATTATTTGTCACAACTCCGGTTACAAAACCTTACACCGCCACCACCACCGTCGCCATCACCATCACCAAGTTCCTACATACCTCCTTTACAGTCACAACCCACACCATCATCTAATCCGCAAACTCTAACGCTAACTAACCTAAGTTTATTACTTATGCCAAGTAAGAAAAAATTTAGTTAAGATGTTTGATTTAAGTTTCAATTGTTTTCACAATAATTAAAGTTTGTATTCATAGTAATTAAAGGTAACTTATAAAAATACCAACTTCGTTTAATTTTACTTACCCGAATGTAATCCTTAAGGGCATTATAAATTGCATCACAAACTTCGGAGATCATCTTAGCTGAGTTGATTTGGGTACCCTGAACAGATATAGCATAGTTCTGAAACTGCTTCCATGAGCCATCATGTACAAAACTGCATGTAATTTTACCTTGGCAGGCAATGCGCATTTCATAAGTGTGTCAGCTCTTTGTATGTCTGGGGTAATACGGCTTAGTAACTCATTGAAAGATTCCTCAGTTAATCTCAGTGCACTATAATATTCCTGAGTATCCTCCACCGCCAACTCCTATAGAAGTTGATAACTTGCACCACGGGTTGTTCTTCTAGCAATCCATTTCCGTTGCCACACTCGTTGTGGTCTAGCCCGTTCTTGAGCTACTTCATCTTTAATGTGCTCCAGAACCATTTTAATAACGTATCTGATTACTGACTTAATTGATTGCTGCAGTTGCTCATTCATTTTCATAGCTGGCACTGCGAAGCACGCAGTTCGGCAATCGATGTGGTAATGAGCTTACAGCATACTTACTTGTCACATATGTGAACACCGACTTGCTTCTTGTCACTTGACACTTGGCACTTGTCAAAGTGTAAATCAGGCTTTACGCGGTTCAGTCAGTACGCTGTTGCAAGTTGTCACGAGCGCACGCGGTGCGTCGCACGTCGCGAGTGATCACACGTCGTTCCTCTCGTAATTATTTCATTTATTTCTTAAAACATGGAGTGGAACAAAGAAAAAACTCTGCATTTTATAGAAAAATACAGAGAAGAACCAGTGTTGTGGAACCCAGCTCATCCAGAGCATTATAACAAATTAAAGAAAGAAGACGCTTGGGATGGATTGGCTTCGTTACTCGACAGCGAAAGAGAAACGTGTAAAAAGAAAATGACAAGTTTACTGGCATCATTAAGGAGGGGAAAACAAAAAACTAAACAATCCCTCAATCAATAAATTAGGCCCTCTTGCACCACCCGCACGTTAGTGCCGCCCGCACGTTAGTGCGTAACACGGGGTAACCGAATAGTGTCGCCGGCCTCCAGACCCAGCGTGAGGTAGTTTTGTGGTGACGTGACCGTTTTGCCGTTAACTACAATATTAACTCTGTATAAACGGTTAATCCCGGGTTAGTGCGGGTGGTACAAGTGACAGATACAAGGAAAGATTTCGATCTCGAAATTTAGAAATTTAGAACGCGTATTGGTGAGTTGAATTAAAATAATGAGAAAATTGTGATTATAGAATACTATGAGGGTTTTGATAAAATATTTAAATAACATACTATAGCTTACACAATAATGAATTATAATCATGAACAAATTAGATGGTTATTAGAAGTATTGGTACAATACAAAATAGATCTACTAATTGTTTACTTTAATCTTGTACCAAAACTTCTACGTCAGCTCACACGTCATCAAATGATGTTAAGGTGCAAAAAAGATACAACGTAAGGAATCTTTCCCTGTTGATCTTATGCATGAGTAATCGATTAAACACTTTACTTATTGTTTATATTCAGCGAACAATAATATTTCCACCTAGTAAGGATTACATGATGGTTTTCAAGAATAAGGATAGGCAAATTGAGGTAATCCCTGGTAGTTTTCCTTTTACACCACTGGATCTTTTATGTTTTTGGAGAATAAGTATGAGTAAGTATTAAAATGACGTCAAATTGCTTCTATAAACACTCAATAAGCGTTTATTTAAGTTTAATGTCAGACGTGTAACTTCATTTCAAATCAAAAAGTTGTAACAAAAAGTCCTCAACCTTCAAGATTTATTATTTCTTTTGAAATGGGAAACTCGTGTTTCAAAACTCTCAGTGGTGTAGAGCTATTGAAAATGTCAAGTCACCCGAATTTCTGCAAGCTCGTCCGACATGAACATTCTCAAGTAATGTCAGTTCCTCTTAGAGGTACAGTAGCTTGTTTTTTCAAGAGAAGAAAATTTAAAAATAAATGGATACAGTGATATCCCGTGTTGGGATCATTCCCGAGTGATCATAAGTTCTCGTAAAAGAAGTCAAAGGCACATGAGTGTTTTGTTACTAGAACAGTATGCATTTTGTTACAAAGTATTAAAAATGTTTTACTAGCGGAAGGAAAAAAGTTTAGAAACTATTGATGTTAGCTATGCATAATAAATCGAGCACGTAAGTTATTGCTTGTGTACAAGGAGCAATAACAGTTATGTCTGATTAGGATCATATGATGGTTTTCACGAATCATTACGTGCTAATTGACGTCACTTGTAATAAATAGTTTACCTTTTATACTCCTTTACGTTTTTGGAGGCTGAACAGTGACCAAGTGCCTAAGTAAGGTCTAAGTATCTTCTTATATAATTAATGAGCCTTTGTATGAATTGAATTAGGCAGGTAAGTTCATTGCACATCGAAAAGTCATAGCTGCATGTCTTCAACCTATGATTCTCTTAGTTAAAAAATGGGTAACTCATTTTTTTAACCACGTAGTGCAACAGAGCTGCTAAAGATGACAAGTCACCCGGATTTCTACGAGCTCGTCCCTCAAGAGCACGCTCGAGTCATGTCATGGAATCATTTTGGAATGAAGGCAATTATAAACTTCTGTGCTGGTTTAGAGTTAGAGAAAGATGATTGAAACATGCCGCGAATAGTAATAAAAACTAAGGAAGCTCAATCTTCAATATATGCTGACTACGTGGATGAAACTAAGGACCATCACAGGTTCATCTGCACTCAAACACCAACAGAAAAAAAGTGGGAGGCTTTTTTGAAACTAGTTTGGAGCCAAAAGTCTTGTGTTATTGTGTCACTGACGAGTATAACCCGAGAGAATCGAGAACGCTACCAATTTTGGATAAATCCTGATGACTCTGAGGTAATCTACGGAAAATATGTAATCAGAATCCTTGAAATTATGGAAGAAGTGAATTTTACCAAAATCCTACTACGGATAACTAACACGACGAACGAAAAATCTCGCGAAATAACCGATTTTAACTTATTCCATTGGCCTAACAACAATTCTTCCACAGACTTGAAATAATTTTTAAATTTTCGAAGAGCAGTTCACCGGAAACAGTACATGCTAATTGAGTACCCCGAAAATAATTTCTTAATGCCTGGACCCATTGTGGTTCATTCTCCTTCAGGCACCGGTTGGATGGAAACCTTCTGTGTTATAGATAGCGCAGTAATAGTTATTAAATTAAAAGTTTCACTTCCTCGCACAGTGGTGAAAATCAGAAGTCAAATACATTCTAGTGTTATTCTATCAGAACAGTATGCGTTGTCTTACAAAATTCCGGAACACGTCTTACTAGTGGAAGAAAAAAGTTTAAAATAGTTATGTAAGTTAATTCAGATAATATCGGCAGCTAATAAGCTATAGTTGTGTAATATAGAGTATTGAACGCCCAGTTGTGTTGTACTACCCGATAGGTATTTGGACTTTACGTCTCGTTAAAAAAGTGATAAGGATATTGGGTTTCCAGTGGGAATACCAATTACTTAGTTTATCCTTATTGATGAAATAATAAACGTGTATGATATATGTACAATTTAATTTAGAATGTGACTCCTTATAAAATAAGTATACAATTTAAATGTATCTCACACTTCAGTTACCCATAAGCTTAAATTATATACTTTATACTCTTACATATTGAATAGATTGTTTACTCTTATAGTTAACTATTGTACAACGTAAAAAAAATTGGAACAGCCCATTTTTCAAATAAAGGTAAATTATACAAAACAGTTAGTCTCCGTAATTTATTTCTTCTTTGTCTAACTATACTAACATAACATGCTAGGACTTGGTAACAGAAGAAGTAATAACTAAAGTTAGAGAGAGCATTATATCTTTCTGTGCGTATCAAAGATACTGTAGACGCTAAAGAAATCATTCTAGTCTTATTAAATCGGGATATTTCTATGTATAGATTACAGAAAGCACTTGACCTACCAATACCTCTTTTAGAATGGACCACTATTGGAGGATCACGAAACTTGCATTGTTCTTGAGTTAATAGCGCCTTGATTTCATCGTCATTACGTCTCACAGTCAAGACAAAATCCAAGAAGTCCTCAGCATTGACTGGTAAATCAGAATCAGGCCACGTGGTAAAAACAAAGTGCAAGAGTTCTTGCGTAGCCTTGGTTCCGGTGGTTCCGTCACCTCTAATGTTGCCTTAACCTAATTTGGTTGTACTTCAATCTTCTTAGTTGTAATTTTAAATTTTTTGCACTTGAGATATCCTTCTCGATAACACCAGTATGCATCGTACTTATCCTTTCGATTGAAGATTGTTTTCTCACAAAGCATCACAATTATCCGACAGTGATGCATCCATACCGTTCGCCAAAAGTCGTACATTGTATGCAGCAAGGGAGCTTGCGTCAATATGAATTTGCTGGCCTGGTCAAAGCCATCAACATAACTCCCGTTGAAAAAGTTACTTCGTTTCTTTTCAACTGGAAGGACCACTCTCGAGTGGTCAAAACATGAAAGGTACCCATACCTGTTGAGAGGTAAGTTCTCTTTTTTCCTAGCTTCTGTAAACTTTCCATCCACTTTCTTACGAAGAATTTCCTCGTGCTCTTGCTGAACTATTTTTTCAAAGTCACTTTTCTTGACAAGTCCTAAAAAGTCTTGGTATTTAAGTTCGTGAGAATATGGATGAAAACACATCGTGATATTTTAAAGGTGTTTCCTCGAGACTGCTCCAGCAAGAAATAATGATGTTTATTCATTGAACATGACTTATATGAGGAAAATGTAATGCGTAATTCCAATTATAGAACTTTATCCTTTCGTTGATCGCGCGGCTTCGCCGAACTTCGCTGGTCGCGTCATGAGCGCTGCGCCGCCGTGTTATTCAAATGGGACAACAGCACAATTTAGTCGTAGCAGATTTTTAGGATCTACAAAACCTCGACTCGTAACATGCATTTTTTCCTATCCTTTAATGAATATCTAATCTTTTTAATTGCTCTGAATTATTTTATTGCACTTAAATATTCAATACATTTCAAAGAACGAATACTAATTTTTTCGAGTTTAATTTTTGAAATTTTTTTAAGAAAAAAATTATTAAATCAAAAAGTGCGGTGCTTCGCTCATAGCGCGACCAACGAAAGGTTAACATTCATTGTGGTATAGTTCAAGATAGAACGCCAATGGAAGCAAAATCTAAAAATGAAATCTAAAACAAAACATTTTCTACGATGACTATGAAACGCTTCACTACATAACGCCAAATGTGGGAGTAGATATTTTAACCAGTAATGTGAAACAAAAGGCTACAGGTCTAACTAAGCGGGATTACTTTGTTGTCATGATCGGTGAAGAGGATTTCAAAAGATCGCGAAACTACAAAGCATTAGTGGACTCAATTAAAAACAACTTACAAATTATAGCTAATGAAACAAATGTAATAATAGTCTCTCCTAATTATATATGTGGCACATATCTATTCAATTGGCGAGTAGAAATGTTTAATAATATACTTATACAAAGTACATCAAAATATGCATACGCCATGTTTCTTGATGCAAATAAAGATCTACAGCTGAACATGTTCTCTGCGGTTACTGGGAAAATAAAAAATACAGGAGTGCAAAACATAATCCAGAACATAGCGGAATATATCAGCTTACTAAAAATTGACAACAAAAAAGGTGAGGAAGACGATGACATTGACGACAGCAAACAGCAAAATTTAATTAAAAATAATAATTTTTTTCTATTACAATAACATTCGAATACTCCATCAAAATATCTTAGGACTATTAACAAAAACTGATGACCTTATAGTCAATCTAAGTGTGATAGCAGATCACAGCATGGGTATAGACGTTTTATGTATAACTGAGCACAACATGATTCCAGACAATGAAGCACTCTTGACTATACCGAACTTTACATTAGCAGCTAGCTACTCAAGAGATAAAAAAAGAGGGGGATCATGTATTATTGTGAAAAATGGACTTAGGTACAAGGTATTACCATAACTTAAATCTTGAAATTAAACAAGCAACAAGAATCAATAGCGGAACTTGCATCGATAACTTTGCTCATAATGTAAAGGGATCAAAAGCACAGGTAATAGATATGGCTTTATCAGATCACGCTGCACAAATCTTAATATGTCCTACGAAAAAAACGTGTGCTGTAAAATCATGGTTTATTAAACGTCGTGATTACAGTACGGATAATTTTCAAATTTTCAGAAAATATGTTGAAAGTTTAACTTTTGCCGACGTGTTTAATGCCGCAGCCACACATTGGAAGCATTTGCACCAACGTAACGTTTTGCGTCCAATGTACCAATGTGTGTATCAGTACTTGGACTCAATGTAGGCATTGCGTCCAATCACTGTCCAATGCCCAACACTAACCCGCTCAGTGTCGGTTTTTGTTACACGTTCAAAGGCGAGGGGAATGAAGGGGGAGTGCGCGGGGGCATCTTGGACACAGCGCCGCGTTCGCACCACACATTGGCTCTGTTATTCGTTTTGCGATGCGGGTCCTGTTCGTACGTGTATTTGGTTTTCTTGTATTACTTTCGCAATGGCTGAATGGTCTAATGCAGAGGTATTGGAGTTTATCGAATTATACCAAGGAGAACCAGCGTTGTGGGACTCCACTAATAAGTTGCACAAGAACAGAAATGCTTTGGCGGATGCGTGGGAACGAATACGTGCTTCTTTTAGCTTATCTGCCGTTACTAATGTCACTATTGCCGACTTAAAAAGAAAAAAGGAGTCGTTAATGACGACTTATAGATATCATTTGAATAAGAAGAAGAGATCCATTAAATCAGGTGCCGGGCGGAACGATGTCTATGAAACTAATTGGTTTGCATTCCAAGCTATTGATTGCTTTTGGGACAAAATTATGAGTGCAAACCTACACAGGATACGGAGGTTAGTTCAATAAATGTTCTTTTATTCTTGTTTAAAATAGTTTATTTTTAATTTCCACTATTTCTTGTGACAAACATACCTACTTAAATATTTATAAAGAAAATAATATATTATTTTCTTTAAGTTGTACTGTATAGCAGCCTCGGTCGGTAAAGAGTCACTATGTGAGCATATACCTTGTAGATGGCGCCACAAGTAATGGCGGCCGACAGTATTAATAACGACGCATAAAGATGGCTGTCATAACCTCACCGTGATGTAGTGGTTGTAATATAAAAAGGAATTGTGATAATTTCAATAAGAGACTTTAATTGTCGTTTCTTTGTTTACAGGTAAGTTGTATCCTTTATGTTAAACAGAGAAACTTATGATTATCGTGTGTATGTTAGAATATAAGAACTAAAATAAAAACTTTGTTTACAGAGCAACACAATTGTTTCAGTTAACAATTCCAAAACAGTAAATTGTCTTATAAAACGACAATTCTAGTTAAAAACAAAGAAAAATGGACAAATTACGATTTAAATTTGAAGTATTGGGGTCCGCGGACGGAAAAACAAATGTGATATGTGTAACTTGTATTGAAACACCTGAAGGACGCGTGTTCGAACTCCCAGATGACTTAAAACCCGCAAGTAAGCACGCTGCCATTTTGTCTTCAGAAGTATATCGCAAAATAAAAAACTCATTAAAGAAAAGACATCAAATGCGCGCGGTGTGGATTTCTTTAAACACGGATTTAAAAGCCATATATTTGGATGAAGGTGAAAACGTACAGTTTGGTGACCAGTATTTAGATGAGATTACTGAAGTGACACTGCCATCACACAATAATACAAAACATAATATGCCGGAAGCGAAAAATTTAGGAAAAATTGCTGATAGGTTTTTAATAGAAAAGTTTTCTAATAAAACATCAAACGCTGACCAATGGATTAACGAATTTGAAAGTGAATGTGAAAGATTTGAGATTATACAGAATGAAGAGAAAATTGAGATTTTGAAACATCTTTTAGAAAAACAGTGCCTAGATTGGTATAGCAGTATGTTAATAAAATTAACAGTTAATTCCAAATGGACAGTATGGAGAGATAACTTTTGTGAAACATTTGGAAACAAAGGGTGGTCCCAAGTCAAGTATGCATTTACATATAGATTTCAAGCTGGATCTTTATTGGAATATGCCACAAAAAAAGAAAGATTATTATTAGAGGTAAACAAGCACATCGACACCCAGACCATGATACATCTAATTGTTATGGGATTACCAGATTACATTATGGATAAAATAGACAAGGAAGCTGTAAAATCAACTGCGAGCCTCTACAATGAAATTGGAAAGCATGAATTTGTACCAAACAAATATAATGCGAACAAAAATAAAAGAAATAGCAATGATTATAAAGTAAAAACTGATAAATTTAAACCATGCAGAACTTGTGAGAATTTAAATAAAGGTATCCGGTTCCACCCAGAAGAAAGGTGCTGGTTCAAAGAGACAGATAAATATAATATAAAGAGAAATTATGGGAAAACTGTCAACAATTCAGTAATTGACGTTGAACTCAATTATGAGGATAAAAAAAACGAATAATAACACCATTAATTAAAGTCGAACTATTATTAGATACAAAATTAGATATATTTGGAATATATGATTCGGGCTCAAATGTTTCTATAATTAATTCCAAATTAATAAGACTGAGACGTCAAGAAAACGGTGATTATAAAAATGATAACTTAATCACAATTAATGGTGTTAAAAAGACAATTGGTTTGACAACTATTAAAATGAAAATTTTTGATATTGAAGAAAAAGCTGAAATATATATAATAGATGGAGAGGAATTTAAATACGACTTTCTAATTGGATTGGATATCATAAAAAAAATTAGATTGGTACAAGATGAAAATTTGAAAATCACTCAAAAGAGAGAGGACGTAGAAATCAAAGATAAAAATATTCCTATAAATGAGGATAGTGATAAGATAAAAACTTTTAAGGAAGAAAAAAATGAAGAATACCCATGTTCAATTAATTTTAATGAACACATAAAAGAGGAAGATTTTAAAATAAGCATGAGCAGTTTAAATATTGAGCAAAAGTCAGAGATAAACAAATTGATAGATACTTACAAATCGATATTTGCAAAAGACAAGTATGACATTGGTACGGTCAGAGACTATGAAGCACGCATCGATCTACTTGTGGACAAATACTGCAGTAAAAGGCCTTACCGATGCTCAGTTGAAGACAAAAAGGAAATTGAAGGACAAGTAGCTAAGCTACTAGATAAAAATCTTATTGAAGAATCTTATAGTCCATTTGCGGCGCCGGTAACTTTGGCTTTCAAAAAAGAAGACAATAGAAAATCAAGATTGTGTATAGACTTTAGAGATCTAAATAAAATAGTGGTACCTCAAGCTCAACCTTTTCCACTGATCGACGACCTAGTGATAAAAACAAGAGACTCAACATATTTCACGACTTTGGACATAAATTCAGCCTTCTGGTCAATCCCGCTTAGAATAGAAGATAGAAAGAAAACTGCTTTTGTAACACAGGAAGGACATTTTCAGTGGACCTGTTTGCCATTTGGTTTGAAGACTTCACCGGCAATTTTCCAAAGGATACTAGGTAACATTTTAAGAAAATATAAACTTACCCATTTTGCAGTGAACTACATTGATGACATCTTAATATTTTCTAAAACTTTTAATGAACACATCAACCATTTAACACAATTATTAAAAGCTATAAAAAGAGAGGGTTTTAGATTAAAGTTTACAAAATGTATATTTGCCTCAAACACTGTGAAATATCTCGGTCATTTAATAAATAATAATACAGTGCGGCCCATAAGAGATAATTTAGTTTCAATAAAAGAATTTCCAATACCAAAGACTCAAAAAAATGTTCGACAATTTCTTGGTAAAATTAACTTCTATCATGAATACATCCCAAGAAGTGCGATAATTTTGGAATCCTTGCATAATTTACTTAGAAAAAATCAAAAATTTATTTGGACAGCAGATTGTCAAAGATCTTTTGAAAATGTAAAAAAATTGTTGTGTTCACAGCCAATCTTAGAAATATTTGACCAGAATTTGCCGATAATTATCCATACAGACGCATCTTTAGAAGGTATAGGGGCCGTGTTAAAGCAAACACAAGCAAATGGAAAGGACAAGCCAGTGGCATATTTTTCAAAAAAGTTAAATCAAGTACAAAGGACAAAAAAAGCCGTTTTTTTAGAATGTTTAGCTATTAAAGAAGCAATAAAATACTGGCAGTACTGGCTAATAGGTAAGACTTTTACAGTATATTCTGATCACAAACCATTAGAAAATTTAAATATAAAATCTAGAACAGATGATGAATTAGGGGATTTAACATATTACTTATCACAATATGATTTTAAAATCAAATACACTCCGGGAAAAGAAAATATAGAAGCAGACTGTTTAAGTAGGAATCCGGTGTTAGCAGCAAATGAAGATACGGATGAACAATTAAAAATTGTAAACATGCTAAAACTTAATGATATCGTTACAGATCAGAAAAACAATACAGAGATTCAAAACAATAAATCAAAATTAATATCAAGACATAATGTTTATTACAAAACAATAAAAAAAAGGAGAAAATTGTGTTATCTGAAAATTTCAGTAAAAAACTTATTAAAGATGTACATGAAAATATGTGTCATTTAGGTGTAAAACAAATGCAAAACAAAATTAGTACAGTATATACAGCAAAACATTTAACTATAAATATTCAAAAACATTGTAAAAGCTGTGAGATATGCATAAAAAATAAAACAAGAGGACAAAATAAGTATGGTCTAATGTCACATTTAGGTCCAGCTACAAAACCTTTTGAAATTGTCTCAATAGACACAATTGGAGGGTTTGGAGGTTCACGATCAACTAAAAGATATTTGCATCTGCTAGTAGACCATTTTACTCGGTTCGCTTATATTGTTACCTCAAAAACACAAAGTGCTAATGACTTTGTAAAATTAATCAATAACGTTACCGATTCGGATACAATAGGCATACTTCTCTGTGATCAATACCCGGGAATCAATTCAAAAGAATTTAAAACATATTTAAATGAAAAATCAATACCAATAGTCTTCACTGCAGTAAATGCTCCTTTTTCTAATGGATTAAATGAAAGACTTAACCAAACACTTGTAAACAAAATCAGATGTAAAATAAACGAAAAAAGTAATAAAATAGCATGGACAACCATTGCCCATAACTGTGTAGATAAATATAATAATACAGAACATACAGTTACTGGCTTTGCACCAAAATACTTGTTGGATGGTACAGATGTCTCATGTTTGCCTAATGAACTAAAACAAAATAAAACAGAGGTTGAATGGATAAGAGACAGAAAAATAGCATTTGAAAATTCAATAAAATCACATAAATATAATAAACAAATCTTTGATAAAAATAGAACTCAATTCAATTTTAATACAGGGGATATGGTATATGTCGAAAATGGGAACAGACTCAATAGAAATAAATTAGATGAGCTGAAGATCGGTCCATTTAAAATAATGGAAAAAATATCAAATTCAATATATAGAATTAATACAGGTCATAAAAAGTCAGAGTCTAATCTCTTTCATATTACAAAGCTCATACCGATACCTACATGAATATAACGATTTCAACTATAGTTATGTATAACATTAAGATATAGTATTAGTACTAAGTTTAAATAAGTGAAAATTTTGTAAAAAAAAATTTTTTTGTTTGAGGAGGGAGATATAAAGAAAATAATATATTATTTTCTTTAAGTTGTACTGTATAGCAGCCTCGGTCGGTAAAGAGTCACTATGTGAGCATATACCTTGTAGATGGCGCCACAAGTAATGGCGGCCGACAGTATTAATAACGACGCATAAAGATGGCTGTCATAACCTCACCGTGATGTAGTGGTTGTAATATAAAAAGGAATTGTGATAATTTCAATAAGAGACTTTAATTGTCGTTTCTTTGTTTACAGGTAAGTTGTATCCTTTATGTTAAACAGAGAAACTTATGATTATCGTGTGTATGTTAGAATATAAGAACTAAAATAAAAACTTTGTTTACAGAGCAACACAATTGTTTCAGTTAACAATTCCAAAACAGTAAATTGTCTTATATATTTAATTATTAATTTATGAAATAGTTAGCAAATTCCTCTCTTACATCTAAAGCACTAGCTGGCGGCCTAATAGGAAGTCTCTGAAGTTGTTGAAATGCGTCGGAGTTTTGGTACTGCTGTCTCCGGGCTCCTTCACGTAATTTATCATTTTCTATGTAATCAAAAGTCCCTTCCGGGGCATATAGAGGCCTAGAGGAACGGCTCTTTTTTAAAAAATTATTTAAATAGATACAACTTAAAGTTATTACTTTTGCTTGATCGGGCTGTAAATATAGTGGTGCTCTAAATACTCGAAATACCGATGACATGATCCCGAAAGCATTTTCCACTACAACTCGAGCACGAGATAACCTTTTATTGAATATTCTGTTCTTGCTGCCATGTGGTGGATTGCCCGGATATGGTTTCATTATCTTAGTAGACAGTGCAAACGCGCTATCACCAATAAATACATAAGGGCATTTTGTTACACGTCCAGGAACACAGGTTTCCGTAGGGAAATTTGTGTTATTGCCATATATTTTTTCCATTAAAGCACTGTTATTAAGAACACCTCCATCGCTAATCCTTCCCTGACAACCCACATCAGCAAACAAAAAATTGTAGTTGCTGTCTACTACAACCGCTAGCAGAACGATACTGAAGTAATGTTTGTAATTGTAATAATCGGATCCACTGTGAATAGGTGATTGCATTCGAACGTGCTTTCCATCTATACTTCCTAGGCAGTGCGGGAATTGCCACCGTTCTTGAAACTGTGAAGCAATCTGTTGCCACTGTCTTGCCGTGGTGGGCCACTGAAAAAAAGATAACATTATAAGTACGGATTTATTTCCTTACTAAAAAATTATGTCATGCCGATGCTCTGATGCGGCGTGAGAGAAGGACAAACATACAAACAAACAAACACACTTTCGCATTTATAATATTAGTATGGATTAAGTAGCATACCTAAACAATGCAACTAAATATAGTATGTTTCTCTTTTCTAGCCTCCAGACACCCAACCAGAGGAGTCAGCTAGTACTTCGTATCAAGAATCTGTGGCACAAGAAAGTACTAAGACTGGCCCAAACATACCAGGGTCATCACAGACGCAAAAAAGAAGAAATTTGGAAATTAAAGAGGTGAAAGCCCAGATGGATGAAGCCTTCAAAGCAATAACTGTCGCATCAAAGCGAGAGTATGATGAGACTGATTATTTTTGCCAAATGCTAGCGAAAAAATTGAAAAAGATGACTGAACAAAAACGTGATAAATTAATGTACGATATTCACGCCCTTCTTTATGATGCGAACTATAACGAGTTTTAATCATCCACTAATTCTACGCCTGTATACAGTTCTTCCAGTGCTGAGTACTACTCACCCTAAATTAACGTGCTAAATATAATACTTAAATATAAATAAATACTTTTTTATTTCCTTACCTTGACTTCATCTTGGAGAACAGTAATAATCGCTTTACAAACTTCTGGCACGATTTTTGATATTATTTGGCTGGATATTTTAAAAAGAAAATGAAGTGATTTATATGTATCTCCTGTAGCAAGGAATCTTAAAGTTACAGCCAACCGGACTTTCGGTGGAATTGCTTTTCTCCAATATGTATCTTTTTTTGCTATGATTGGGCTAATTTTTTCTAGTAAATATTCAAAATCAGATGATGACATTCTGCAGAAATTTTCAAATTGTCCCGATGGTTCATGCAGCAGTTCCGCCAAAAACTCATTTCCGTATCTATAAAAACACAGATACATAGTTAGCAAAATACATAAAGGTTAGCAAAATTCGCAACATATTAATAGGAGTACCTACTCGTATTAATATATTGCGAAAATACATTTATTTATTTTTGTAGTAATAAATTGTTTAATATAACTTACGTTAATCCTGAAGTATGCATTTTTATCGTCCACCAACGCCTTTTCCTTCGTTGATTATTTCTCCTATGCATATGCAGGTAATAAGCATATATGCCTAGGCCGTAAGCGTAAGCCGCTAGTGGTATTAAATTGTCGTCCATCGTAGGTCGTCTGCAGCCGCAGCGGGACTGGCCCAATGAGCCAGTCTGTTTCCATTGCTTGGTTACAAAGTTGACATTGAAGCCAATGTGTAGTGCAGTAGTTGGATCATTTAAAATTATAGCCAATGTTGGACGCAAAGTTGAGTCCAATGTGTGGCCGCGGCATAATAGTACAGACGTTAATGAAGGATACAATAATTTCATTGATATATTTAAATGTCTCCATGATTTATGTTTTCCCTATAAAACAATAAAAAAAACAATAATGACAAAACCAAAGTGGCTTACAAAAGGAATAAAATCATGTTGTAGAAAAAAAAGGGAAACTTTATGGTACTATCGGCGAAATAAAGATGACAAAACTAAAGTGGCTTTAAAATCGTATTCACGCAGACTAAGAAAAATAATAAAATTAACACAAAGATCACAAAATGCTTATTATATAAATACTTCCAAAAATAAATCTAAAGCTACGTGGAAAATTATTAATAGTACAAAGAGCAGCTATCCAAAAGAGCCAATTACCGGCGTTGTTGTAAATGACAAACATATTACGTCGCCATCACAAATTGTTAACTCATTCAATGATTTTTTTATAATTGTATTTTTATAGTGCATTGTATTTTGTGGGGGGCTCATGTGTATAAGTGCGGTCAATATCTTGCGTTTTGTGTTCTCTTATAAGGCTTTTGGAATGTATTTAGTATCTCACATCTACAACATGATTGTATTTGTACTTCTTTCGTCTGACATGTATGCTAACATGTTACACGTATTGCATTGTGTGTATTGCAAGTGCATTCAATATTTTGCTTTTTGTATACTCTTGTATAACGCTTTTACAATGTATTTAGTGTCTCGCATCTACAACATGACTGTATTCGTATTTCTTTCGTCTGACATGTATGCTTACATGTCACACGTATTGCATTGTATGAGGGACCAATGTATGTAGATGCACTTCATTTTTTAATTTGCATTAAATAAAAGAAACTTGATTATATTTGTATTTTTTTCATTTGACACATGTGTCCAGCTTAGATGTACTTTTCTACAGCATAAGGGAACACCTGAATGCATACTCGATTGTACCCGGTATACGGGGAATATGTAACCGTCTATGTTACGATTTTCCTAGCTCTAGGTAACGGTAACGTTACATCAGTTACAAGCTACCTTAGGCTTACTTTTTGGTAGTTTCCTGAGTAGGCTAGTCGTCGAGCTCCATGAACGTTCGAGTCTAATGTTCGAACGACAGGCGTAAGTATGAAAAGTGTAAGTATGGTCGACTTTTTTCAAAACATGAGTACATACTGCGGTTCCGTACGGTATGCTTCCTGGCTTTCTGGTCTTGTCCACGTGTAATGTACGTACATTGGATGATGCCAGGGTCTGCGGCACACGTCAGACAGTCACAGGACAATTTTCCAGACCGAAATTTTTAAATAATTTTCAAATCAAATAATTTTTTTTAAAATTAGATTAAACTAAGGCTCTAAATGCGGTTCAAGTCTATAGTTATAGTCTTATTTGTTTTCACTAAACCACTTCACTTATGAAGAAAAGTCACTTTGTAGATCTTCTTGCATAGTTTCAGGTCAGTACCATCACAATTATGAACTTTTACACCAAAATATATATGACATCAAACAAAACCAGACGATGTAGAATATTGCAAAATATTTAGCGAATAAGATAGTATCTTCAGAGTATTCCTTCTTGACAGTCTTTGGTGTAGATTTTTCAGCGGTTGAATAATTTCCGACCTTTGGTATCATATCATCTACAGTAGAATTGCTTCCCTCTGTAGGTTCAATTGTTCCATTGCTGCTTCTATTTGCAGGTCCTGTAGATTCTTCTAAAATTAAGTTTTCGATAGTTTTGGATGACTTGTCTCCAGTAACTTGTACTGGTCTTAATCTCTCGGAAGAAATGCCTGTAGTTAATTTTTCTTTTGTAGATTCATCTTTAGAAAATACTGGCACTGCCTGACTGCCTAGAAACGAAACGAAGTGTAACCATTCGCGTTGAAGATTCTGCCTTGAGTAAGAACAAACTCCATGAAGAATAATTTGTACTTACATGTAACACTCAGGACGATGCACAAAACCAATAACTTTTTACACGACATTTTCAACTGGCTGATTCAACTACTAATGAAGTTTCCACGGTTTTACTAATTTTTATACGGAAGTGTTTAGGCATGTATATCATTAAATTTTAATGGCAATTTATTTTATGAAAGGATATGATTCATTAACATTATAGCTCTGATAATAAAATATTATAGCTTTAATCAGAAAGATTATTTTAAAAGTTATAAAAGTACAAAGATTCTGTAGAGGAAATTGCTTGCGAAGAAGATAGTCAGGATGCCAGTGTGGAAGTACTACAGCGAGAAGAATATTCCCGAAAGAAAAATAAGAATAAAATATGTTACGAAGAAAGGCTTCTAGAGATTTTAAACAACAAAAGAGTTGATGATAACAGGTTTATCGAGGCTATGAGAAATAACAAAAGTGACAGTAATGACGATGACAAGGAAAAGCATTTTGCGCTGTCTTTGGTGCCGTTGTTAAAAGCAGTCCCGGAGGAGAATAAACTAGACGTACAGATAAAATTTTACAAATTTTCCAGGAAGTTCAGAAACAAAACACTAGGTAGTCCTCAAAATTTCCAAATCAAGCCCAAATATTCTGTTTCTATACCATCGCAAAGTCCCCAAGGCCCTTTTCACTTAGCAAGAAACACTCCACTGATTTTATCTCCTTCTCCTGCATATATTCCATCGACAAGCCCTCAAAATATACAAATCAAACCCAAATATTCTGTCTCTCTTCCATCGCACATTCCTAAAAATCCGCTCCACTTAGCAAGAAACACTCAACTTGTTTTATCTCCTTCTCCTACTCATACATCTACAAGTTCCCAAAATTTGCTACCCTCTGCACACACTCAACCGAATTCATCTTCACAATCATCGCCTCCTAAGCAAGACCCGAAAAACTCCTCAGCCGCCTCATCGTCATCAAATCAAACCTATATTACAGAGTTTACAGAAGATTCCGAATTGTATGACATCTAATTTGTATAACATTTTTGTATTTTCATTAAAATAAACAATTTAAAATTACATAATATTCTAATTACTTATATTTACCTCAAAGTAACAGCGAGTCTTTCTTCAGCCGGAACAGACAATCTCATGTTTGTATTTTCGTATGTCAACGCAGGTCCTAAATTGCGAAGTAATTCATCAAAACTTCTAACACTCATACGAAAATACCCAAAAAATTTCTTTGGATGTTCCCGAAGTTTTTGAAACATGGTGTAGAACTTTCCATTTATTAACCTGTCACTCCAAAGGGGGTGTACCCAGTATTCTTTTTGCTTTTTTCTCTTTTGAGTTTCCTTATAAGCTCACAGATGACGACCGTCTCTTCGAAATCCATTTCGACAAATGAAGCTTTAAAAAAAAAATTGTCACTGTCACCTTTCGTGAGCGCACCTCGCTTTGGAGGCGTGACGTGACAGCGACAAAATCTTTTTTGTCATGCTGACAAAAGTCACCGGTGCGCGCGTGCTCTAAGTGTGTCTAAAATTAACTTTTTGATAGATAAAGTCAGCCCTGCTCAGAACTTAGTAAACCTGAACGCAGCCAATGATCCCAGAATAGCTCATCAACCACGTTCTGACTGCGATGATTCACTATTCTCGGAACTGTTATTCCCGACTGTTACAAAACATTAAACAACATCCTGTGGTTTTCGCTATAACATTTTTCAAACTTTATTTATTGCTGTTTGCTACGATCCCACCCATCAGTTCATAGCACTATGTTTATTATTCTGTAAATAACCCCAACGAACCAGAATACTTTATCAGCTGTTATAATGGACTCTAATGATTTACTGTTCACGAGTGTTGTTTTGCACACGGCATTTATTCAGTCACGTGATCATAATTCGTGGGGTATTTAAGTCTGATCATCTCATTAGAGCTCAGTACTCCGCCAGGGAACGCTTGGGTGCAGTATCGAAGTATGTTTTTGATAATAGTCCAAAAACTCTTGTATTCAAAATCATTGTATTAACGTTTGGAAACAAAAACAACAAATAAATTAATAGCGCTTTTGCTCAAATTTGACAGAAGAATAATTGGTTGGGTACAAAGCATGTAATTTGAAATTTTCTCATTGCAGATCACGATGGTTCCTTTAACTTTCAGACTTCTTGTGGTGGGTTTAGCCGCAGTAAGTATTCAACTCAAAAAACGAATTTTTCTAGATAAATATTTAACCGAGTTGGACTTAATTGTGTTTTTTTATCTCGAAAGGTTTCAACTCTTCCATTAGACGAGACTGCGACTGAGCAGCTCTCGTCGCAGACAACAACCAAGACAATTACTCTGAAAGACGTACAGAATGATGAGGCCGTAGAGAATTTACGATCGATATTGTCAATTTGCTCTATGGAAAATCCTGCATCGCAAAAGGACTGCCAAACTTGGGAGGAGGCATTGAAGGAAGTAATGGAGTCCAAGAATTTTTCAGCTTTCCTTGATCAATTTTTGAAGAATATTGCCGCAACCAGAAAAGTAAGTTCACATCCTTCGTTTTTTTCGTCCATAGCTTTAGGAATTTAAAAGCTTTCAATACTAAAAATTTGATTATTTGGTATTTTTTTCAGGCAGAATGTCTACCAGAAAGCGATCCGAATCAATTCACCGGTAGAAACAGTGAAAAATATATTATGTTAGCGTCAGTCAGATTCAACGGATCTGAGGCTCAAAAATCGTCACAAAATAATCAAGAGGTGCCTGCTGTTCTGGAAATTCAGGAGCTGCAGCAGAACCATTTGGAACCAAGTAAGGAATTGTCAGTTAAAGTGTTCAAGTCACTGTGAAAAGTGTTCAAACATCAACTTAACGAATTATCATTTTTTTCAGACCTATATGACTTTTGTAAATCTGAAGATGGTGAGATAATACCGCATATGGAATATGTGAATTCAAAATGTCAGTGCGAATCGAACTATTTTGAAAAAGACGGAAGTTGTCATCCAGGGTTCGGTGCTTGGTGTCAAGAAGACGCAGGCTGTGCTCAGAAGAATTTGATGTGTTTACAAGAAACATGCGGTTGCGATGGTCACTACAGTCCTTTGAGCAAAATCTGCAGGAAATGCCTACAAGTAATGTCCTAATACATCTAATTATTTATTCAAAAGTCGAATTAGATGCAATATTTTCAGATTGTAACTATCAACTTTTTTTTCAGAACTTAATGACTTTTGCCACGAAGCCCTTCCGTGTGATAGAATTGAAAATTCGTATTGCCACTTCCCAAATGGTTGTGTGTGCAAGGAACATTATGTCGAACAAAATGGACGCTGTGTTGCTGGCTTGGGCGCTCCTTGTAAGAATGCGGCCGAGTGTATTGCAGTACCAAACTTGACATGCGTAGCAGAGAAATGCGCACTTCATTAAATTCATTGTGAAACTTGATTTACCGTTAGAAATGATTTTTGTTATTATTTTTTAATATGAGTAATTTTTATGTAACCACAGACATTTCAATAAATCATTTATAGTAAAACTGATGTTATTTTCCTTATATCCTTCTCTCATTTCTTAAGCTTGCGAGCAATGAAAGTTTCTGGAGCTTTAAAACTGAGTTCACGCTTATCTATTGTCTTGTTGTCATAAAGATGACGCTAGAAGACGAATATTACCAGGTCGGGATCTACGTAACGGGAAAATTTGTTTTTGAGCATGATCCCAACGACCCGGAGCTCTGATAGCTAAGGGTATGAATGAAAAGATTCAACACTAAATGTTATAAAAACGTATACTTAATAAGCTTATAAGCTAAATTCAGTTGTCTTCGGACTTAGTAATACTGACAATGACCAAAAAAGTTAAGATAGCACAACATATCTCATAAGATCATGAGTTTTCATCTTAAGGTTCTCCTCAGAGTCAGCCAACTCATCTTCTCTTTTTTGAACACTTGCTAGCTTCCCAGGAGTAACTTCGAAACCCAAGTCGATTTTGTTGCGCATGAGACTAAGCAGCTCGTACAGCTTCACCATCTTTTTTTTGTGCCCCGCGACCTTGAGCAGCCATCTTGTCTCCAGAACTTGTCGAGCAAAGTTACTTTTGGCTTTCTTCCGTAGCGGACCCATCTCGTTGTCGGATAGAAATGGTGTAGCCAAGCTGAAAATCCGGTCAAATGACTGCTGGATGTCATTGAACGATTTAACAAATCGTGCTACACTTTTTGCTGTACGGTCATTCAGATCAGAAGCATCTTGAAGCAGGGAGAAATTCACTGAACCAGGGAGCGGAGTCTTCATGGTAGGCATCGATGAATGATCACCATTGATGGTTGGAGCTTGGTTTCCATTGCTCTGTGCGATTTCCACAGGCGTCGCTCTGATTTCTTCAAAGACACTGATTGCAAGTCAATATCTTGCGTTTTGTGTTCTCTTATAAGGCTTTTGGAATGTGTTTAGTATCTCACATCTACAACATGATTGTATTTGTACTTCTTTCGTCTGATATGTATGCTTACATGTTACACGTATTGCATTGTGTGTATTGCAAGTGCATTCAAGACTAGAAGAAAGTAGAAGTGAGGAGCCTCGCTATGCCGGATGTTTTTCGTTGTTAAGCTATGTTCGCTGTTGTGCAAAAACTTATGAAGAATACCAGATGACCAGCTTTATCAAGGGTTATGAAAGGTTCGAAGGCCAGCGCAAATATATCTGCGTAAGACATCCGAATAAGAACAACTCTTTAAAATTTTTGAGAATGATCTGGTATAAAAAAGTTCGGAGTGTTGTGATGATATCTGATCCTCATGAAAAAGCAAACTATGACTACTGGTGTGCACGTGAAGAAGGTATAGTAGAGTGTGAAGAATTTACAGTAAAGACCTAAAAAATTAGTGTTGAACCAAATTTTATTTTAACTCTGTTGGCTTTGACTGACCGCGCTGGCCGAGAACGGCAGATATCACATTACAGGTACACCGCGGGAGAATTAAGAGATCCAAGTGCTTTTTTAGATTTTGTAACCCGCCTGAATGAAATTAATATTAGTTTAGAAAAAAAAACTACCTAGTGCTAAACTTGGACCCATACTTGGACTTGGACTTGGACTATACTTTCTGTTATCAAGTTTTCCATATTTATGTGCATGAAGAAATGGGTATGAGGTGTATTCGATAAGTTTTAATTTCATAAACTCTTGAGCTGGTTCAGTTAAGCCAAAAAATGTCTAGTAAAAATAAGAGTTTAGTAATTATTAATTATAAACATCATGTATCATGTCACACGAGTGTCTTCTTTAAATAGGTCCATTGGAAAAATATAATATTTGAAATTGTATCAGAACAGGATAACCAGAATTCAATGTAGGATAGGTATTTGTAATGGAATATAAATAAGCCATTTTAGGTAATTCATATCATTTCCAGTTCAGCCACTGAATTTTAAGTACTTTTTAAAATGATCTCAATAATTGAATTTATAGTATTAACTATTCAACTGTTAGAACAGATAGCTAAAATTATTAACTATCTTCAAATTATTTATACCGCTATTATGAATCTACTCAAATATTTGCGTAAAAAGAAAAAAAAGGAACGTAAAATGGAACTACCGTAAGTAGAGCTCTAAATAACTCATTAAGTGAATTGACTTCCTAAATCTGTATTTAAACTGCAAATTTTTGTTTTAGCTTTTAAACAATTGACTTGCTTGGACCCTGAGAGGTGCGGACCTAGGATACATCAAAACTTGAACCCCTAATAAGCCAAAGTTCCTAGCAAAAGATGTTAGTGATTTAATGTTGTCATGAAATTGTGTTCATTTGAAAGTATCATCTCTGTGCGCATTAAGTTTAAATCTATTTTAAAATTATGGTGTAAGTTGTAATAAAGATAATATTTTTTTATTAATAAAAATATTTAATCAATTCCATATAGCACTTTTACACTATCTAGACACATTAACTTTATTAATTGAATTTAAAATTGTACTATATTTATTTATATTAGTCATGGAAATACTTTTATATAACTTGAAAATAGCTACAAACAATGTAATCAATATGTAAAAGGAAAATAGTGGGCGATAATTACGCGGTACCTAAAATAAACGCTTACAGGTTCTGGAAAACCCAACCACCACATGAACACAATCAATAGTTCAATACCCTTGACACCACTTATTTGGAGTTCCCGTAGGATAATAATATACTACATTTTACGCTCTAGATATTAATCTTTTCAGTCTTATATTGGACTTACTGCTGTACAGTCCCGTTTAACTTTCGAGCTATTACTTTTTTGAAATAATGAAATCTCTCGTAATTGCTGAAGTTTTTGGTGCTATAAACCGCCAAGGGGAAAACATGTTTCACGATATCTGTAGACATGGGTGCTTGTCATTGCTGCTCAGAGCTGGATGGTGGTTAGACCAAACAACTGAATTTCTGCTGCAAGAATACGATTATGACGGAAATCAGTGTGTTCATATAGTTGCAAGTAGACATAGACAGCAAAATGCTGTAAGACTACTGGAAATCTTGGTAGAGTTAGGAGCGGACTTGAACGTAGAGTTCACAATAACACGTAATGACTAAAGGTTATCGTTAAAACATTTAATGTTTCTATGTATCAAAACTCACTGGTCTAACAACTAGCGATTAGATTGTCCTTGACCGATCGTACGTATTTGGATACTCATTTAGGGACTCAGTGTGATGTCACACATGCTTCCGCGGAAGGAAAATAGATTTTTGGCAAGTAAATTTTTATGCAATTCAAACCCCAAGTGTTTTATAAATTTCTACTTGGAGAACTGTCCTAGTCAATTTAAAAAGAACATCTTTGTTTTATTCATTTTCAAAGTTCTATACCTCTAAAAAAACACCTGTACATACATCAAAGAACAATGGCAAAACGATATTTTCTCAAGTGACGCCTTAAAGTCTCATTCAATATCTCAGACTTTAAATAAATGTTCGTGAGAGATCACAAAGCACCAAAAATGTCACCTAAGTCTTTTCAATAGTAAACCGTTAGAATAAAAACAGCTGCGTTGACATAAAAACCAAATAATAAAAAAAAGAACAGAAACAAATCGTTTTTACGTAAGTTTCGACTTGGTGCATACTGTTGGACACACACACACACCATGCACCGGTAGGTAGGTACTCCAAATATTACTACGTCATGACATATTTTACGTTATGCGTTTTATTTAAATACCATTATGTGAAGAAAATGTTTTGCCTTTCAGAAGACGAAAATTATTATGACCAGGCATATACAACTGCATTCCAGGAAGGTAAAACTTCAAAAGGATAATGTAAAAAAACCCAATTTATCATCAACAAAAGAATTCTGGTACTGTAATAGTTTAAGAAATTTTAAAGAGTGGTGCGAGTGGTGATGAAGCTTTGCTTCAGCTATTCCAGGCAACACACGTTGTGCCCGAATCTAAACAAACTCCTAGATTCACTCCGGTTCGACCAGCCCCGCGGTGCTAATTCATCAGTGACCAATAAGGAAGCAGAGACCTTTCAATATGTTCAAGTCAATCGGCAAGGCACTAGAAGACAAGCGGGAACGTGACCGAAAGGAACAAGAAGCTAAGAAAGAACGTGAACGCAAAGATAAAGAAATGGCGCAGAGGAAGGCAATGAAGATACTAGAAGCGAGGCGTCAAATAAACGAGCTGCGTTTGATACACAGGAAAGCTGGACGCGGCATTTTTTAAAGAAAGTCGTTCGCTGATGTAGGCCGCGTCACATCTCATCTAGTGTGTGTATCTGATTCCAGATGAGTGCTTAAGCCCTCTACGTGCATTGTATTAACAAGAGTATGAAATCCCCAGATCCTGAAGTACAAGTACAAAATGAATTGGGGTTGGCAAATAGTATTAGACGTGAAATGAGCTTGTTTTTGTTAGAGGTATGGACTTTTATATTTACCAGACTTTTTTTCGTACTTTAGTGCTCAGTGAAGCCTTGCTGCCATCACTACAACTTCGAAAAATTTTACGTCGAGCCACTCCGCTGCTTCCAGTTCGGAGAGAAAGTTTGCAAAACGTATCGATCAATTCCGAACCGCGGAGAATATTTCCGACTTTTAGATCAATCGAATGGCACTAATCCCCGAGAGATGTGTCAAAAGTACTGGTTGTCTCTGCAGCCGTCGACTACTCAGCTACCGACTACCCCGCTACGTACTACATTGAAACCGACTACCCCAAAAGAATTGGTTCATAGTTTCTTGAGATTTGGATGAAGATAGACATCTTCTCAGTCGTTTAAGCAAGAAAGATATGGCATTAGTTGAAGATTATGTTTGTCATTACAAATTGCACTTAAAGTGCACTATTTTGATCTCTAATTGTAATAAGTAATAAGGATGCTTTTTAAGGAATGACCACTTTGATGCATAAAAAATCTAATTTCAATAATCTCAATTATGCTAAACGATAAGTAACAGTTGTAAACATGTGACTTAGAATATTGTACATTAACTAACTGACTGAGGAAAAACAAAACTTTACTCAGTTGCAAAAACATTGACTGGTCTGATTAATAATTAATGGTCTAATTGACTTATTAACCCTCTGAACCCTCATTCGGACTAAGTGAGCCGCGCGGCACCGGAGTGGGGATCGCTAATCACGTGCGCTCACTGTCAAAGTGGGGGAAACGCCCATTAGGCTGAGAGGGTTCACCCTTTATAGTCAGAGGATCTTGAAACGTCTACGTGTGAGCTGTTAGGGGGGGGGGGGAATACCAATCATAGTGCGTAATACGACTGTGTGAGAGACAGTTTGGTTGTATAAGTATGTCCGTGCATCTCCTTATACTATTTTTCTAGCCCCGTCTCTACAATTTAGGCTATGTCCCTCTCACTTTAAAAAGAAGACGTAAAATGGAAATTAAGAGTGGGATTTCAAGGCCAGGCATAAAGTTATCAGTGATAACATAGATATTTCATAGAATTGCTAGTAAATAAGGTTTTTACTAACGAAAGCTTTTAGCAAATATTTGGCCTCTGATCTAACGAAACTACCTATTATATAAGTAAAAAAGGAAGCACGCGTGCACTATTTCTATTCACATACGCCCATTTATACCTGAGAAACATTCTACGCAAAAGGTCATAGCTTTCCCTTATCACCATAAATATTTCGTCATCTCGTTTACGAGGAAATGCATTTGTTACCTACCTTGCCTCGAAATAGAGTAAAGTCGATAAGTTAATATTCGAGAAAATCTCCATTTTCGTAACTCTTAACTTTGTTATTGTTTATAATTTATAACCGTTGAAATTAATTAACATATGAAATGTAATCGTCAGAACTTATATCGGCTCTATAAATACTAAAATTAAAATCAATCAAGTTATTGACAAAAATTTTTGATAAAAATTAATATTTAAGTCCTTAACGTACACCAAACGATTACGCAACTGAAAATAATGATTTTTCAATTTTTTAGTGAATATGTCACAGATGGCACCGTGTGAATGTTACGGTTAAGAAACTGAGATTTTCAACTTACGAAGGTTCTACCACATATTCTCAAGAGCATCCCGGTACCAGGTTTACCTAGAAAGGGGACGATGTGCGATTATGATGACGCATCTTATGAGTATAAAAGCCCGTGATGTGTAAGATTCAGTGTTATATATATATATGGTATAACAAGTGTTTCTTTATTTTAGAGCAGACATGAGAGAGCGGCTTATGACGATGACATCTAAGGAATCCAAAAAAATGTGAGTATCCAATTTTTAGTGTCTAGGTTGATGGTTGGAAAGTTCCTAGTTCTAGATTAGAAGTTCGACCGGTCTTTAACACTAGAACGCTCGCGTGGGCTACAGGTGTAGCCCAGTAATATTGTCGTCTCTTTCTCTCATGCGTCGTACCCACGCGCCGCCGCCACATGTATTCCTCGAATATGAACCCCCGCACCCCTCAGTAGCGTGCCGACAGTATCAGCTAACAGACGTTTGAGTAAAACAGTGTCAAAGTTGCTGGGCTACACCTGTACCCCGCGCGACCATTGAAGGAAAGTTTTTGATATTTTTTTTAATTTTCAGTATGGTGTTTATTTCTATTCTATCATTACTCTTTAACATCAATTAGTTAAAAAATATATATTATACTCTTTTTTTGTTTTGTAAAAACAAACATACAGCAGTGTGACATATTTTTAGGTGAAATAATGGCTGCAAACGCGTACGAGGAGCAAATCCAACGTTGGTTGCAAGAACATCAAGAAATTGATGACAATTTAACAGAAAGTGAGGATGAGGAGGTGCAACGTAGCTATGTAGCTGATGATGAGCCACACAACTCAGAAAGTGAGCAAGAACCAGACAGCGATGACGATTTACCCCTGTCGTTTTTGTCCAGTTGCACATCTCGTAATGGCACAAAATGGAGTAAGTTTTCACCACCTATTTCCAGAACCCGTTCACATAATATTCTTTCTCGTCCCCCTGGGCCAATCGGTAAAGCAAAAGATGCTAAATCAGCTCTTGAAAGTTTCGATCTTTTCTTGGATTCGGATATTTTGGATATTATTGTGAAGTCAACAAACATTTATATTGATAACATAAAAAGTAGATATCAAAGAGAACGGGATGCAGCTTATACAGATGTAGTGGAAATTAGAGCACTTATAGGCATATTGCTGATGATTGGCACTTGTCACTCTGGTCGTAGAAATATTCAATCAATTTGGGATAACTCAAAAGGTTCTGGCATAGAAATGGCTTATACTACTATGTCAGAGAGAAGATTTCGTCTCCTCTTGCGTGTATTACGATTTGATGATATAAGAGATAGACCAGCTCGTATGGAAACTGATCGACTGGCACCTATAAGACAGATCACGACTATTATGGAACAGAACTGTAAGAAATATTACACACCCAGCGATAATCTTACCATTGACGAACAACTGGTAGCATTCAAAGGACGCTGCGGCTTTGTGATGTATATGCCAAACAAGCCAGCCAAATTTGGTATAAAAATAATAATGGTTGTAGACGTCAAGTACCCTTATGTGTATAAATTTGAAATTTATGCTGGCATGCAACCAGAAGGCCCTTTCAGACGGTCAAATAAAATTCCAGATATTATTCATCGCATTAGCCCATTTTACGGCTTGGGATGTAATGTAACGATGGATAATTGGTTCACTAGTGTGCCGGTATGTAAAGAACTACTTGCTCAGAAAATTACAACTGTTGCAACATTAAAAAAAAATAAACCCGAGATACCGGAGTCTTTCAAGATTACGCACGGCAGGGAAATATGCGAGTCTAAGTTTGGCTTTCAGTCCGACTGCACACTGGTTAGCTACGTGTCAAAAAAAAAAAGTTAGTTTTGTTGCTTTCTACCCTCCACAACGACGAAATAGATCTCGAGAGTGGTGAGGCCAAAAAACCAGAAATAATAACTTTTTACAATCGTACGAAATGTGGTGTTGATATTTTTGATAAAATGTGCAGACAGTACAATGTGATACGCACAACACGTAGATGGCCTGTGACACTGTTTTACAATTTTGTCAATATGTCTGGTATCAATGGCCTGGTTATACACAAACTGAATAACCCAGACAAGAAAATTGTTCGAAGTGAATACTTACAAGAAGTTGCTTTCGAACTTGCAAGGCCTTGTATACAACGACGCATAGTTCAAGTTAATTCACCTAAGACTATAAAGTTGAAAGGAAGATTATTGTTAGGACTAACAGAAGATACAACTTCTAATATACATATGCCTATTAGAACTGGTGTAGGTCGTTGCCATTTTTGTCCTAGAGCAAGAGACCGAAGTACACGCAAACGGTGTATAAAATGTACTAAGCAAATATGTACTGATCATCAAATGTTATTGTGCCCCGAATGTATCGAGGAAAACTAACTTAAACTCTTTTATTTGTTTGAAACATATGTATACATTACCATGAAAACAAAAATTGTGAAGTTCCTAAAGATAAAATTAGTTTTAAGTTTGGTTGATCTCAGTCTGTGCCAATTAAGTTAATTTTTAAGAACATTTTAATATTTGTTAAAATCTTAAAAAAAAATGTTTATAACTGCTTTGTTTTCTAAATTACTTTAAAATTAAAGATATTTTTTCATTATATTTCGAGTCTTTTCTTTGTTTTATCTTTAAATAAGTCTATAAATTTAAAATGCAAATGGGCTACACAGGTAGCCCGCGCGACCGTTTAAGGAGTAAAACATAGCGCGACCACTCTAGTGTTAACCTGCACTAGGTTATATTTATAGAGATAATATAATAAATACAATGGTATCGGGCAAGTGCATGACACGCCGCCTCGCGATCAAAAACTGTACTACTGAAACCGATTCATGTATCCTGATGGAGACATTCGCCGCCTAGATTTTTTGAGCTTAACTACTGATAAATACCAGTAAGTAAATGAGTACAGATACCAATAATTTCATCATTTGATAGCTCTATGGTACCCTTTATCTCGAATTTGTCAAAAACGGCAAACCGTTTTGCGAGCATAAGAATCTCACCTGAGATTTTTTGTCCCAAGCTTGGAGAAGTGGTCGAGAAAAAATGCAGAGAATAACATTAATGCTGCAATGAAAGCCCTGGAAGAGATGAAGATCACACCTCTTACTAAGGTCACACCACACTCATCTCAAAATGTATCTACGTGTTCGAAACCTAGGCGATAGTTCGACTGATAGATATTTGTAATATTATTGATCAATGAATAATTAATGATCTCATATTTTCGTAATTATTCGTCTACTCTAAGCCCGTATCCTGATGCTAATTATGAAACATTTGAATTGCTTATGATTCTAGATTTTGACATTTCGCAATATTTAATTAGGTATCGGCCATTAAGAGACAAGACAATCAGCTTTTCAAGTAGTCTTTTTGTGCCACATGGAGTATTCAAGTATACATGACATCACTGACGCAATGTACATTTTTAATAGCAAACGTTACTTGCATACTAATAGCTCTTACAAGTCCAAAGCGTACAGAACAAAAAAAGTTGTTGCTAACATATTTTTTGGGCCAATGATGTCATTGGTCTTGTTCGTCGGCCGAGTGATAAGTATCTCTAAATTATTAATTTGTATGGACAGTGACAATGACTGTTATTCTCCTGACAACCGACTATATTGATGCGGAAAATAACAATAATCTTCTTAAAAAAAATATTCAATGATTTCTAACTAAATCTGTATACAGAAATATATATATTGGCTGTTATGCTGCGTCCTACATGGCGTTTTTTGCATATGATGCTGCGTCCGACTGACTTGTTGCGTCCGGTATACGGACGCAATATCGACCTACCTTGATTTTTCGTCAGAAGACGCAACTAATCATGCAAAGTGGCTGTGCAAAATATTGGCATGGACGTGAATCGCTACGGGGACGAATTCCGCTGTATTTTTTAGTTTCGCGACGTTCCGCACGCACCGAGAGGAGCTGGCGTCGCGGTGTATATTTGTCATATAATACGAGATTTTTATCAGCTACAGTACCAATCAAGTTGCGTCTCGAAAACTCTGACCTTGCTCTCGTTATCTCCTTAAAGTTTGGCTTGGAATGCGTTTATAGTTTTGTTTTTAATTCGTGTACCAAGAGATTTAGGTTCGTCGTAATTTTATTTGTGCTAGTGCTAGTGCTACTTCGACGTCCTAAGTGAACAGACGCGGGATAAATTCAAAGATAGGTAACAGTAATTTTGTATATTTAAATAAGTATATAAAATTACTGTTACCTAACTTGAATTTATCCTGCAAAAATTTTTTTTGCCAGCATTTATTATTATTATATTAAAACTAAAACTATAATGAGTACCAGAGTGAGTACCAGAACGAAACGAATAATGGCTAAAGGTGAGTAAATAAATTTATTTTAGTAATTGAAGTATTCCCTTTGTCACATGCAATTGTATTTTGCTAAAGAGCATGGATTTTATTGGTATGAAGACTGGCATACCTCAATTTACCCAACAAAGCCCCATTATGGAGAAAAAAGTTGATGGCAGACTTTTTAGAGATAAACAAGCAGCTCCATCGAGACTTGGCTAGTTTTTTACAAAATGTTTTTGGGGGGATTATTCTTTCATAAAATGTCGAAAATTATATATATTATATATTCTAAGATATGATGATTTTGAGTTCCTGAATCCCAAATATATTTTAGCTTGTATTAATTATGTCTATTGATCGCCTGCCATCATTTTTTAATTTCCCCCATAGTGGGGCTCCATTGAGTGACTTGAGGTATGCCAATCAGATTCTTTGTTCTTTCCATTTGCATTAATTTTGTGTGGGCCTTAGTGCTTGTTCACGTTAACTCGCGGGCGCGGGCGCGGGCGCGGTCACGAAATATCAAACATACAGCATTGTATACAAGTGTTCACGTACAAAACGCAGGTGCGGCGAAAGTAGCGGGCCACCTAGCGACTAGCGCGCGCGGCGCGCTCGCGGCTATATCAAACGCGTGAGACGTTTGTGTGTGTTCACGTCGAACTAGCGGCGGAGCGCGCGATTCACTCGCGACGCCAGGTAAGTTCAACCAGTTTGAACTTGTCGCTGAAACGAAAGCACGTGTTTATCATGTCGTTCGATACAGAAGAGTTTATTAGTGCTGTCCAGGCTAGAACTCCGATTTGGCAAAGTAAACACACGCATCATATGAACAGAAACGTTCTTAATAAGTTATGGAAGGAAATTGCCGAATTATTTCCAGATATGGAGGGTGAGTAAATGAAATATTGTCACATTTACCTATAAGTAGGTAGTAATTTAAAACTTTTTATTTAGGAATATTATGACACACTACAAAAAATACAAAATTACAGTAAGACTACGTATATATTAAACGATTGTTCTCCCAAAAATATTTCGTGAAAAGATTCCGAACTTGTTTAGCTCGATTTGATGGATTGTTGTTTCTTCCAGTTTGTCGCCTTTGGTGTCGAGTTTGAGTTATTAATTCACTATCGTAATCGTAACCATCTATATCAATTACAATATTATGCAATAAGCAAGCGGTTTTATAATTAAGCGTGCATGTTTAACATCAGTTTCAATAGGCTTTAACAAAACTCGCCATTTATTGCATAAAATTCCAAATGCACACTCCACGGTTTTTCTCGCTCTTGACAATCTCTTATTAAAATTCTCTCTCTCTTGATTCAATATCCTTTGTGGATATGGACGCATTAGATACTCTTTAAGAGGATAAGCTTCATCGGCTACTATAACATATGGAGCTGTAATATTAGAATTGGGTAAAGTTCTTGGTCCTGGAATATTAAATGCACCTCTTTGGAGTAACCAGTTCAGAGACGAGGCGTTGAATGTACCGCCGTCGCTTTGCTTTCCCCTTCCTCCCACTTCAATAGTTAAAAATCTTTTCTTCGCATCAGCCAAAGCTTGCAAAACAATAGAGAATTAATGCCTGTAGTTATAATATGCCGATACTGATCTTCTAGCTCGTTTAATTCTACAATGTTTACCGTCCAAACTACCAATGCAGTTAGGAAAGTTCCACATCTCCTCAAAATCTAAAGAAATATTCTTCAGCTGGTCTTCAGATGGCTGTGGCATATGGGCATTCAAGTTTTTTTTCCAAATAGCTTCACAGGTACTATAAACAATCTCAGACACTGTACTAACACCCATACGAAAGCTATAAGCCAAAGATCGGAATGCCAACCCAGTGGAGAGATATCTGAAACATATTATATTATATATTTACACTAATTACTACTACTAATTACTTATATACTACAATTAGATACGGCATCTACACTAAACAATATTATTTTTTTACAGAAAAGGCTTTAAGGAAAAAATGGAAGAACATCCGGGACCAGTTTATGAAAGAGTTAAAGAAAATTCCGGTATCTCGTTCTGGTGATGCTGGAACTGATCAAAACACTTCAATGTGGCCATATTTTCAAATGATGCTGTTCGTAAAAGATGACGTTACCCCAGAATTAAATGAAGGCAATTTGGATGAATCTACTGATGGAAACAGTAATGATAATGAACGGTCCCCAACTCCCCAGTCAATAGCTGGTTTATCTACAAGTACACAATATACGAGCACCAAACGTAAATATGCACAGGATCTAAGACAAGAATTTATGGAATTGGAGAAGAAAAAGCTGGAATTATTACAAATTAAACTGTCGCAGAGCAGTGAAAGCCAAGAAAAAGATTGCGAAGATCTGTTATTTTTCAAAAGTTTGTTGCCGTACATGAAAGAATTAACTCCTAAACAAAAATTGCGTACTAGAAACAAAATTACAGAAGTTATTATAAACGAAATGAATGGTGTCACGACTCAGGCTTATCATGGTTACAATACTCACGATTATAACACAGCAATATAATTTACTACGAAAATTCTTTATTTTATAAACTCACCTTATAGTTACAAATAGTCTTTCTTCGGGCTTTATACTTTTATGAAAATTTGTGTCTTGTCTTGAAATCTCACTCCTTATTGAATCCAGTATGTAATCAAAACAGTTGACAGTCATCCTGGTATATCCAAAAAATCTTGTAGGATGTTCTCTCAAATTACTATATAATGTATGAAATTCGCTATATCGTTCTCTTTCTTTATTAATTTCGTGCACACCAATTCTAATTTTTATCCCCATCTCCCACTTTAGGTATGAATTTTCGGTTAGAAATAAAAGATCGTCGTCCATGTTTTCAACCTCTGACAACACGTCTTACTCGCGCAAACGCCTGGCGGCCAATGTGAACATGAGTTCGCCACGTCCACGCGCCCGCACTCGCGCCCGCGCCCGCGCGTTCCAACGTGAACGAGCACTTGGTGCTAATACAAAGTGACTTTATTCATACACTTTGTGTGTTCCACCAGGCTATCGAACCCAGGACCTCCGGGTTTAGCGCCAGGTGATCTTAACTACTTGACCACAGGTTATAGGGATATGACGAAGGCAGGCCGTCAAACGACCGATGACAGAATAGCTTTATGAATAGCCACAATCAGTTCATCAATAAAAAAAGAAAGGTGCATACCGTAATTACTGCTGCTATTAACTGCTGTATTGGGGGGTGCCCATTGTCCCATTTCCATATAATTCGATGAACTCTGAGATGACGATCGAGATGTCATGTTTTTAAAGTAGGTATGTTCACAAAATATGTTACGCACGTTACGCGTGTCTGCCACAACTAAGCTAAGTTTGTTCGAGATGAGTACCTATGGTGATGGAGATGTAAACTGAGACCCATGGCCATGACAAACATGGTGTTACTAGCTGTTACCCGCGACTTCGTCCGCGTTCAGTAATAAGGTACCTAAAGGTATTTATTGGTTTCACGTGGTACCTAATTTAACTGTATGTACAACATTGAAAAAAAGGAAACGTATTTTCAAACTACTTTTGCTAAGTCAGCATTCCGTATCTCGTATAGTTTAACTGGGCTCTTGATGTTCCATATCAGGTACTCCAGATCCTCAATTTCTAAGTGCCAGTAGAAGCGGACCATCAAGCTGAACAACTTTTGCTAAGATAGCATTTCCGTATCTCGCATAGTTTAACTGGGCTTTTGATGTTCCACATTAGGTACTCCAGATCCTCAATATCTAAGGCCGGTTTTAGAGTCACGCTGATGCTCGGCGCTGACAAGCCAATATGTATAATTCCTTAGAAGCGTTTTAGAATAATGCCGAGCGCTCAGCGCTGACGGTCGTCAGCGCTGAGCCATACGCGACCGTACGCGCCACGCGTCCGCGCCGCTGAGCGCGCGGCGCCGACGCGCTACCGAGCACAGTTATCGTTACTCTGTCACGTAAAACGCACGCGCTGATGAGTACAGACGATCGCAAAATGAGTCGCGATATTGATACCGGGCGTGTAATTGAAGAAGTTCGGCTGCGAAAATGTTTATGGGACGCCAGTGACCAATTGTATAAAAACAAAGATGCTCGGTTGAAGGCTTGGAGCGACATTGTAGTCGCACTGTTTGAGGATGTGCAGGAAAATGAAAAAAAACGATTTGGGTAAGTGCCTTTATTGTATTTTTCGTAATAAGTTGAAGTTATGAATATCCTTATCACTAGTTTTTTCAAAATACAGAAGAATCTTTCAAAATAAAAAAAAGTGAGGTTATGTTAAAATACACATCTATCTTGCCAGGGAACTCTCCCGAAGGGTGTCAAAAAATATTCAGCAAGCAGTTCTCGTAATATATTTCCCGACCTACTTATGGGCTGATTATACTGACGTATATCAATCATGCCCTCTATTGTCAAAGTGTCTTCCACCCTATAGCCATCTCGAACTCGTATAAAGTTATGCAATATGCAGCATGCCTTTACAATATTTGTGGCAACTTTAACACTAACAGCCATAGGAGTATGAAACACTCTGAATTTGTTAGACATTATGCCGAACGTAGATTCAATGTATCTCCTGGCGCGACTTAATCGATAGTTGAATATTTTCTTTTTATGCGTCATGTTGCTTCGTACATATGGTTTCATTACGTGCTTCGATATGCCAAACGCGCCATCGCCAATAATGAAATGGCGTACTGGATCATTTGTTCCGGGTAAAGGCTTGGGACCAGGCAAATTCAAAGTGTTAGTCTCTAGGTTAAGGAATAAAGCGCTGTTTTTAAATATAGATGAGTCCGAGTTTTTTCCATGTGCACCAATGTTAACATATGTAAAGCAATAATCTGAATCACACATTGCCAGGAGAACTATGGAAAAAAAATTCTTATAGTTGTAGTACATGGATCCACCTCCCTGAGGATTGATAATTCTTATATGCTTTCCGTCAACTGCCCCGACACAATTAGGAAAGTTGGCATTTCGAAGAAATCTATCGGCTACTTCTTGCCACATATCTGAGTTCCTGGTTGGTAGACATTCATCATGAAGTTTATCCCAGATTAGTGAACATACTTCATTTACAATATAACTGATAGTAAAGGGTGATTTTTTTGCTGGTATCTTTTTGGCAACACTGTGTTTGACAGATCACGCGTGAATCGTGTCTTGTGTCATTGTCAAACTTGTTCAGTTTGGTCTATAATTTAACCATGAATCGACTTACGAACGAACAACGCTTGCAAATTATTGAATTTTATTATCAAAATGCATGCTCGGTTAAGAGAGTGCATCGCGCACTTCTTCCAATTTATGGGCAGTTTGGTCGGCCTACTGAGGCAGCTATTCGGAAGCTTGTGACTAAATTTCGAACCCAGTTTACATTATTGGACATTAAACCACGAACACGCATACGTAGAGTGAGGACCGAAGAAAATATTGCGGCTGTATCCGCCAGTGTTAGTGATGACCGTGAAATGTCGATTCGCCGCCGTTCGCAGCAATTGGGCCTCTGTTACTCCACTACGTGGAAAATTTTGCGAAAGGATTTGGGTGTAAAACCTTACAAGATACAGCTGGTGCAAGAATTGAAGCCACACGACCTCCCACAACGTCTAACATTTGGTGAATGGGCATTGGCAAAGTTGGAGGAAGATCCACTTTTTTATCGAAAAATTGTGTTCAGCGACGAAGCTCATTTCTGGTTGAGTGTATATGTCAATAAGCATAATTGCCGCATCTGGAGTGAAGACCAGCCAGAAGCATTGCAAGAGCTACCACTGCATCCCGAAAAATGTACTGTTTGGTGTGGATTATGGGCCGGTGGCATCATCGGGCCGTACTTTTTCAAAGACGACAATGGCCGAAACGTTACTGTGAATGGCGAGCGCTACCGTGTGATGATTGGCGATTTTTTTTTGCCCAAAATGGAAGAATTGGACATGCCTGACATGTGGTTTCAACAAGACGGTGCCACATGCCACACGGCACGCGAAACAATGGCCCAATTGAGAGCCGCCTTCGGTGAACAGTTTATCTCACGTTTTGGGCCCGTCAATTGGCCGCCTAGATCGTGTGATCTAACGCCTTTGGACTATTTCTTGTGGGGCCATGTTAAGGCTCATGTCTACAGGGATAAACCAGCAACGATTGACGCACTGGGAGCCAATATTGAAGCATTTATTCGTGATATACCGGCTGATATTTGGAGAGAGTGTGCCGAAATTGGGCCTTGCGAATGGGCCATCTAAACCGGAGCCGCGGCCAGCATTTGCATGAAATCATCTTCAAACATTAAATTATATTGATCGTTCTATCGATTCCAATAAAGATTTCATCAAATTTTTAATTTTTTTTGTGTTTTTTTTGAAAATCAAATCCTATACCTCTTAAAAAATCACCCGTTAGTTATTCCAAGCCTGAATGAATATTGTAGATCTGTATACGTATTCCCCGTAGCCAAAAATCTGAAAAAATATTTTATAGTTAACTATTTACATTGTTACAGAAAAACAGATCCAGCAAAGGTGGAAGACTGCTAGGGATGCTTTCTTTAGATGCAAAGCTTCTATGAAAAAAACTCCTTCAGGGAGTGCTGCAAAGAAGAATAAAAAATATGTTTTTTATGACGAATTAACCTTCTTGAATCCTACCGATGTTAATATAGTTACTGAGTCATTGCAAGTAATTAACTCTAACAATTCGTCTATCGTTAATAACACGGAAGACACCTCCAACACGTCTACCGTGGAGTATTCTCAAAGCACGCAATCGGAACAGGAGCAAGAGGAACAGAGTTCGACGCAAATGCCAAGGATGAAAAAAAGAAACAAGCGCCAATCCCTCCAAGAAAATAACAATTTTGAAAAAGAACTGTTAACTTTGCTGAGTAATCAAACGCCCGATATTAACAGTGATGACCTGGCCTTTTTTTCATCTTTGGGCCCAGTGTTGAGAAGCTTTGATGTTGTACAAAAGTTGCAGTTTCGTTCCAGAGTGTTAGCAGTGGCCATGGATGTTCAAAATATGTACCACAGACCAAACAGCTCATCAACAAACGACACAATGGATAATGAGACGCAGGGTGGCTATCGCACTCAGCCAGCACATGAAGAATATGTGCCACGGATGTACCACAGACCAAATAATTCATCGGCAAATGAAACAATGGATAATGAGGCTCACAGTGGCTATCGCACTCAGATAACATATGAAGAATATGTGCCATCAGAATTGAAACTACAAAATTTTAATGCTTAATATTTTTCTAAATTAATTAACATTGGTTAGTTATAAGTGTCAATTTAATTGTCGCTCGGAATACCATAAGCGCTCCTGCACACGACGCCGCCGCCGCGCCGTCGCCGCGCCGCCGCCGCGCCGTTACGCTGTGCATACGGGTCGCGCGAGGCCCGCCGCCGCGCCGCCGCCGCGCGCTTTCCCCTCCCGCGCCCGGCCGCCACCGCCCCCCGCATGTTAATGGAATGAATCAAACAGACAGGGAAAGGAAAGCGCGCGGCGGCGGCGCGGCGGCGGGCCTCGCGCGACCCGTATGCACAGCGTAACGGCGCGGCGGCGGCGCGGCGACGGCGCGGCGGCGGCGTCGTGTGCAGGAGCGCTAAGACTTTATATGTTCATTTCTAGTTGTATGTGTTCATTAAATTTAAAACGCATTTAACTTGATTTTTTCCTTACCTTAAAGTTACCATCAAACGTTCAGCTGGTGATATTGGTAAACGCCTGAAACTGCAACGTAGTAACTTATCCTGTAACTTTGCCAGTAACTCGTCAAAACTTCTTGATGACATGCGAAAGTAGTTAAAGAACTTGGTTTCGTCATCCCGTAACTGGTTGAATAATGTCACAAATGCACCCACTAGTAATCTTTGAGCAATAAGTGGATGAACTTGAAGTCTTTTTCTTCGTTGCTGTTGAAGACTTCGTTTCTTTTTCCATAAATAATACACGCTAGCAATTCGAACACTCAGATTGACCATGTCTGTACTACGCAACGGTCAGAATAACACTAAAACGAGTTGCCACTGACAGCTACGCGCTGATAGCTACGCGCTAACCTGTCGGCGCTGATGGTCAGCGTGACTCTAAAATCAGCCTTATCCTCCGTAGACGAACGGGCGAGGCTGCTCAGTTGCGCATTTGTTTGTGCATTGATGCAACGTGCTCGCAACAAATCCGCACAAATAAAATGTTGATGCTGCTTTTATCATAATTGATGGATTGTTAATATAATTTTAGATTTTTCGATCCCATAACGCTTTTTTCTGCTCACCAAGTTGCTTAGTAGGGGAGATTATGCTAATTTGTATCGGCAACTAAATCGTACCGCTGACTTATTTTCTACTAGTAGGTTTATTTTAGTATTCTGGCAACACTAAAAACCCTCTGACAAAATGTCGCTTGCCTGTGTCTACAGTGTCGTACGTAAAAACCAAATTAAAATATTTCATTTGTAATAAGCTATTTTTTTTGTTGAGAAAACGGTAAGTGAATAAAAAAATATAAAGTAATATCGTAAATAATAAGTTATTTAGCTTGATACTGACCCAAACAATTGAGCCGGTAATTTAAGGTTATGAAAATATTGCGTCTTTTCTCTGTTTGTTAGGTGTTTGACAAATTGTACCAGTTGCTCGTTTTAAAATTGTACCGGTACGAATTATCGATCGGGTCTATAAATCGTACTGGTGCGAATTGGAAACCATATTTGATATCGACAACTACAAATGTTAAAAATTAATTTACTTGGCTGTAATTAATATTTGTGTAGGTATAAGTAATTCATTAGGTGTTTTTATATTATAGATGTCCGAGAATAAAAGAAAATACTATGCATGGAAACAAAATGATTTGGCAGCAAAACAAATGGCAGCACTGGGCCCCCAAAACATTGAAACCTTAAACTGTCGGACTGAATGAATGCTCACGCCGATATCACATACCAACACCAACACTAAAGCGGGATTTACTGCGCAGAAACAAAATTTCAAACGATCCAGTCGAATCCAGGCAAAGCCGTAACTCAGTACAAAGTCACTGAATTATTTAATCAAGCGTATATGAGAGCTGCGACCGTGGGGAATGCAGTAAGCGGATTTAAAGCAACTGGGATCTGGCCAGTTAATCGTAACGTCTTTAAAGATCACGATTTTCGAAAGAGAAAGACAGATGAAAATCTGAGACATTAGCGGTCAATTACGAAGATGTAAGTATTTTCAGTCCAACAACTCCGCGCTAGGCTGTGGTGAATACATCAAAACCTGAGCGATTAGAAGCACACAATTCACACCGGATAACACGGATGTTGAAACTCCGTCCCAGTCACCATCAATTATTGCAGATCCCACTGACTTGAATCCTAATATTTATATGAATGATGTCGACGAAAAAATACACTATAATCCTGCAACATTGCTATCCCTAGTTATAAATTGTTCAAACCCCGATGTAATGGGTCATGCAAAGCAAATTTCAGTGGATAAGCAAAAGCCAGAAAATGCAAGTTTAAAATCTTTTGGCCGACCAGACACAAAATACATTGATGACAAACAGTTTATTGAGATGAGTGGTGGGAATGTAGTTTTAAATACCAACTCATATGAAGCTGGCAACGTGGGCGTAGCTGATACGAATATTACATCTAGAGAAAAACTTATTATTCCTATAAGTGATCTTTCACCCGCACCACAAAAGAAATCGACGAGCAAGAGGAAAAGAGGTATTCAAAAAACAATAGAATTGACATCAAGTCCATATAAGTCTGAACTAGAAGAATCCATTCAAAAAAGAGCCAATACAATATAGCGTACTCTCCCCTATATAAGTTTTCCAAATTATTTGTTTATTTCATATATTTCTTTTATTTATTAGGAAGACCAACAGTTTAATTGACATGAAAATATTAAAGTTGTCAAGTGTCAATAAACAATACGCGCGTGTCAGCTTTAATATATGTCCTACAAATAACTACAGTGTCTTTTATTAGTAAAACCTTTATTTTAGTTATTAAGCTTCAGGATAATAACAGTGTGAGTATTTATCCAAAACCCCAGTGAAATATATGGACAACGCTAAATTACGTAAATAAGAGAATATTAATAAATATATGTCAATGTCATGTAAAAGGTAGTACAGAAAACTCTGTTAGTACATAAGTTATAAAGTATTTAAGAGAGACTGGGCGAATTGGAGGAGTAATACTTGGTAACCAGACCCTGGCAGAAGCCGGGACTGGTCGTTCTGATGATGAAGTATCCAAGGCTGATATTTGTGTAGGTGTTTATTAGAAAATATATTATCTAGGATAACGTATGATTCTAGTGGACATCATTTAATTAAACAAAAGAATGTTTTAAAGATATTAGGCATATTGTAATAAGCAATGTAATCTACTATATAAAAATAAGTCGGGTTTTCCTTCCTGACGCTATAACTCCAGAACGCATGAACCGATTTCCACGGTTTTGCATTCGTTGGAAAGGTCTCGGGCTCCGTGAGGTTTATAGCAAAGAAAATTCTGGAAAAATTTGAAAAGAAAAGCGGGAAAATCTTTTTTCACATACAGCGCCATCTCTGATAGATAGCATGTACTACAAACCAATATTTTAAGCAGATGGCGCCGGTGCGTGATACATTGTTTGACAGCTACTCATTGTTCTCTGCTCAGTTAATTTCATGTGACAAACCGGTATTGTGTTCACTGTGAAATTGTCAAAAAAAAGTAAAAAATAAGTTATTCGTTTCCTAACATTTCAATTGGAAACCATCAAATCAATCACGTGTATTGTGCAAATTTTTATTCAATTTCAACAGCAGGGATTTGTCTTTAACAAGGAGAATACCTCAAGTCAAAATTTCGAAAATACTTGGTACTTAACTCATGTAAAAATTTACTTGCAACAAATCAAGTGAGGTATTTTCTTCTTTGCGAAAGCACACGTGACGTCACATGGAGCACGTCTGTTCTTCGCGAATTCGCTTTAAGTGCACATTTATGAAGTAATACTGTAAAAGGTCCTCAAGTTATGGAACTCATCCAAGCCAAAAGTAGTTGTAAAATGATCTATTTTCGTGGAAAGGTTCTGAGCGCGTCATCACAAGTGAACTTACTATTTTTATACATCTATAATGTTATCTGACGACCTCAAGGTGGAGAAAGCTTGGCTTAATAATACAAAGGTAGCGATTGAGTATTTAACATACTTTATTCAACGCATGCCCGATAATCGAGCTTTCTCATGTCTGCGAAGCAAACCCCTATAAGTCGTTGTTTATCGACCGGCGTTCAGTAACAGTAAAAAATCAAAACAGATTTCTTCGTTTTCCACCGGCGTCCTATAATAGCGCTATTATAGAGGTGGTTGGAACAGCTGTTAATTTGCGCGCGCCGAATAATAGAGACTAGTCGGTTACCTGCGCTCTACAATTATCATACAGGCAAGTTAAGTCCCTTAATATTCTTACCCGAAATATTTGTTGAATGGATAGTACAGTAAATACTACGATTGACAAGTGACACATACAGAGGTAATTTTTCAAGCGGCCTACACGTCTGCGCCGTGTCGCTAAATAGCTATAGGATTTTGTTTCACAGATTATAAGAAATCGCAATAATCAAGCATTTATTGAATACAATAATGTTCTAAGTTGTATACTGAGGTAGTCATCATCATATGCCATGCTTTAACTTAACTTTTACAAAAAAAAAAAAAAAAATTTGGTAAAATATCGCCATCTTAGTTGGACCCTCTCTCGCGAGTAGTGTCCCACAGTGACCATCAGTCACAATCTAGAGGTTCGACGTTGCTTCAGTAATTACTGAATATCTCGAAAACTATATATCGGATTGACTTGAAATTTTCAGAGAATATTCTTGAAACATCATACTTTAAGAATATGGAAAAAAAAATAAAGAAATCGATTTTTCAAAAATTCTAAGTGCATCTACCCCTAAAGTTGGAGAAAAACTAGAGCAATCGCCGTTTGCTTGTCACTTAACACCTTGTTTACGGGTAAGAACAGACATTAATTTATGCAAGAGCTATCTATAAATTAATCGGAATCGATAATAGAAAATCATATGTCTTCGAGCTTTCCTGCCGTGACGACTTGTGGAAAATAACTTTTCAGTTTGTACTGAGTTGACATGATTTTAAAATAAGCCTTGAAAATGAATTCCACGATTGCTGTTATGATACTGGTAACTATGATTGTCGTGCCTGTGACATCACGGTACTTCATCAGAGGTCCAGGAACTCGAAAGACCTGCCTGGCGTTAGGACTAAGTGTAAGTAAATTTGTAGGCTATTTTGAGGTGTGCAATTTACTCTTAACAAATTGGAGTAACGAGTATCGTTATTTTTCAGTGTTTCAGGTCAAAACTTCCTTGTTGCTCAGATAGCTACGGTAGACAGACAACGTGCTTTAAATTTGGAAAAGGGAAGTGTCAGATCAATGAAAGCATTCCAAACTTTGACGAGTATATAAGGTTAGTTAATAATCTGAACAGCACAAATTTTAAAGAACTGAAGAGAACATACTGGGCTTCTGTTTCGGGTCTCTGTACAACAAAGTCGAAGTTAACAGACGTACAGTCATCTAAGACACACCTTGTTAATTTCCCGACTTTATATTTTTATGTCTGTATAGTCTGTATTTTCTGGTTGTGCCTGTCGATAGTCAGTCAGATAGCAATAAATTAAAGCTTCCTGTATTGTGCTCGACACTAGAGAGATTATAGCGTGCGCATCGAAATATTCTCTCATTAAGCTAGGGTAAATTCCTAAAGCTAACCTGTCCTTGCATCATAGGAATTATAGAGAAATTAAAAAAGGCATTAAAGAATAATTTTTTCTTTGACTCTGCCAGTCCTAATACTGTCAAGACGTTGAAGATATTATCCATTAGGATTAAGGACCCTTGGTAATGACATTGACCCATTGTCACTAGTACTCGTCTTAATGATTCAAAAACTGACAATCCCTGACAATATAGGACATCCATTTTTTGTCTTCTGCGCACGTGAATAGTTCAAAAAAGTGTACTGCATCTCAACTACTTCTTACTGTAGTAATAGTGCATAGAGAGATTCAAAAAAAGCAAAAACTAGCCTTGACTAAGACTTTTATTATATTTAATATGCCGCACCAATTCGTGCAAGAATTTAGCCACATGGTAAAAAGAAGCGATTATCATTCCAAATTAGCATACATCAATATTCCATTTTTTGTCTTCTGCGCACGTGAATAGTTCAAAAAAGTGTACTGCATCTCAACTACTTCTTACTGTAGTAATAGTGCATAGAGAGATTCAAAAAAAGCAAAAACTAGCCTTGACTAAGACTTTTATTATATTTAATATGCCGCACCAATTCGTGCAAGAATTTAGCCACATGGTAAAAAGAAGCGATTATCATTCCAAATTAGCATACATCAATATTTATAGCTTTACCGATGCGTCTTTTAAATTGTTGTCCTGAGAACCCAGTTCTATAAATATTGTTCTCGTCTGCAATCGCGTAAGATGACCACAAATTATAGCTTTTTTTTTTTTTTTAGAACACACATTGGCAACTTTAAGTTAAAAATGTTACAGAAGTTTTAACTACAGGGTTACTGAGACAATGATATGAATTCTTAAAATCAATAGGATCAATTTTTTTAAATTTTTTATCCTCTTTCTCCAGCCCTCGACATCGAAAGTAGCAGAACTTTCAAATAAATTCAAAATCAATTCTAAAAGATGCATTATTTATCACAAAACTTTTAAACACAAATAATTTTTGTGCTTGAAAATGTCCGATAATCTGCAATGTTTTGGGCACATTATTCAATTTTTTGTCGCCGAAAAAACAACGCTCAGTCCGCATATAAAGGTCCTCAATTTGGTCTAGACTTTTAGTGTTCATGAGCTTCCTTTTGATGAAACTTAGTGTTACCGTGCTCACTTCGATTTCATTTATCTACGTAAATATTTTTTTTTATTTTACCGTAATTTTGGGCCTTCAAAGTTTTAACCCTTAAACTCACAACTGGGGTCCAAATTCTGATTTTTTCTGATTATTCTCTCGTTTTTTAAATGTTCTGATAAGTTTTTTAAGGACTGAATTTATTTAAAATTGGAACACCGTTCTCTTCGTTATGAAAAAAGGAAAAAAAATGGTCTATAATAAAGTGTGACCATCAATCATAGAAACGAATTTATCATCAGAAAAACAGTGGAATCCATTTGGACTCCAGTTATGAGTTTGGGGTTAAAAAAATTAAATTGTGAGTTTAAGGGTTAATATTTTAGTTTTGCGTCTTTCAGACAATACATTAGTAATTTTTGATTGACAGATAACAACTATAAAATGGGCAGCGCAAGACTATTGTTGTGCCTTCTAGTCTGTACACTAATTTTGATATTAGTTCAAGCAAGACTATCGAGTTCGGTAGGTTGAAATATGAGTCTGACTTACAGTAACATTGTCTTAGAAAAACAAATTTTTTATTAACATTTATTCTTTTTTAACTCCAAATAAATCTAGTTCAATCCATCGAAGTTTACGATAAGCTTCAAATTTTGATTCGAAACAATGCTCATAGAAAAGTTTATATAATTTCACTTATCTTTGACGTAAATCCTGTAACATCGATTTTATAATTCAAATTTTTTTTTTAGTACGATTTTGAGACACAATGGAGAAAGACAGGCTTGAATAATGGTCTCAGTAAAATTTCAGTTCCGGGGAGTAGTTCATCCGAAGATTATGATGAAAATGAGAAAGACCCTTATTTTTAAATTGTTGTTTTATCTGCACTTCAAGAATGTCATTTTGAGGGAAATTCTTGAACCAAGAAATTATTCTTGACGTGAGAAAATTTTTCTCGGATCAAAAATTTATTCTCTTGGCTCAAGAACTAACTTTTATAATTTTTATATTAACTTTATATTTTATTACTATTGAGGGTAAGTATAGCGTATGGTTATAAATTTATCGCCAATGTTTAAATATGTATTATGCTGTGGCCCTGTTAAAGGCAATTGCTGTTGGGCCTATGTAAAAATAAATCAAAAATAAATAAGAACATCATTTTCTTCAAAATTGTATTTTTGGTTCAAGATTTTCTTCCTCCAATGAAAGAAATTTTTTTATCAGTGTGGAGCAAAAGTATTCTTTCCTGGTCTGTTTTGCAGGAATAAATATCAAATTTTATGAATTTTTCTTTTTGAATTTTCATATTTAATAACAAATAGTGTAGATAAGTAGCATTTAAATTAAGTATTGCAATGAATTCCATTAGTTTCAAATCTAAGCACTGTGTAGTGAGATCATATGATCTAAATTAATAATAAATTCCCTGGATACTCATTTTTACTATATTTGAATAAATGTATTGTCGTTTATAATATGTCGTTTAATTTAAAAACAAAAAAGTGAAACTTCTTTGGCAATATTGATTCAAAATCTGTACGATTTTAAAACTAATAAGTAGCCGAAGATAAATCTTATATATAAATTTAAACATGGTTTAAAAGTTACTTGTTTTAATTAACTAGTAATACAAAAAGTAAGGGGTAACTAAAAAATATAATTTGTCACTTGCCAATTGTGAATATTTGAAACAGTAATTTATTATATATTTGAATGGTATTTTTTAATATTGATAATTTAAGATAATTAATTAACAACTTTAACAATGGGCTTGTCCTTAGTACACTTTGTTTTATTACTAATAGTAGAGTGCTCTAATGATCCGCATTATTAATCCAAAAATGACCCAAATCAGTAGAGAACAGTTTAAATTAGTTACGACACTATTAACGAATCGAATTAAATTCTACAACATTGTACACTTTGTTCTACAACAACAAGTTGACATTGGTTCTAGCCTCGCTGTGCGGACACTAATAGTAAAAGAGTCTGGTAAATATATATAGTTTTTACCATAATTCATAGCTATGAAATAATGAAATAAATTTATTGCAGAAAATTATTATCTCCATTTAAGCTTATGTTTACAACTCGAAATTTTACAGTAAGATATACCTTCGAACGTGTTAGAATAAACGGGTGACACATTTTTGTCCTAAAATGTAGTTTGATGCAATACGACTTAATTCCAGTCGTATATTGTTCCGGGTATGCCTAAGAGCCAGTTATTGTTAATGTCAAAAGAATTTTATTCCAGCAGCTGATTGTTCCAGACTTGAATTATATCAGTTATGGTTTGAAACAAATGTAATTAAATGCATATGATGTGAGAAACTATTTAAAATTATAACTTATGCGCTTAAATCTATCTAAGCTTAGTAACAATATTTCTTTGAGACTTATAAATTATGCTACTATGTTATTATAAGCTGTACTTAGTTTGTTACATTATTACTTACATCCTGTCTAAGATACTGACAATGTCACTATGTTCTAGTTGGATTTTGTTACGGCCATTGTTGGAGACTTTATATGTTTGTTGCTCTGTCCAAAAAATGCTTCAGATCTAGATACCGGTTAATTTTCTCCAGAGCCTGCACATAATCATTGTAGTCTCTTTGAAACCCTTCCTCATATTTTAATTCCTCTATGTGCCGTGAATCTTCAAAACGAAACATGTCGTCCGGAGTAACACAAGTCCTGCTTCCCAGGTAATCGCAGTATCGTTGTATCACTACGGAACTTCTGTTTCCAATTTTTTTGTAACAACATGGTCCCGACGACAGTCCACACTGGAAATACAAACATGCTGATTAAATATACAAGCGATTGAAATAAGACGATAGTTATTAGTTAAATACTCGCTGTAGCCGGTTCCATAGCTGAGAGGTTGGAACCGAACCCTTATAAGCTCAGTGAGCTGCGAAACGGTGTAAAAAAAATACTCACTTTGCTCCACTTGCTAAGACATTTCACTGACTTTTCTGTTGGTTCGGTCACTATCATGGTTATGGTCATATCCGAAATCGCTATAAGTACTAGAAATTGTCGCATTCTTGAATTGAAATATTCCCGACCGATCCCGACAAGCTTTAAGCTACGAATACTACTACTACGAATCTGCGGGCTTTATATATCAAATTCTTGATGCCTGACATCTAGAATCTATGAAGGTCAAGGTTAAGATTTAACCTTTCGTCCAGACTGTAACTTTTATTTTCACATTTTAGAGCATTTACAATACAATACACCACAATATCCTCATCCGTATCCTCATTTAAATAAAAGCTTGGTTTTATTTTATTTTTTACTGTTAATTTATAATACTATTTGTGGCTGCCATACATACCCCGCCCAAAATCGTCGACCGCAAATTATTTTGACAAAATAATATTTTCTTATAACCTAATGAATGACAGAGGTGAACCACGCTAGGATTCCCTACACCCCCAAATTGTGTCGATCATTCCATATCATCCAATTTCCAAAAGGGGTGATATTTGATTTCTTAGCAGAGTAGTCCCTTATAGTTGCCTAACACTAAGTTTCTTATCGAGTTTGACTAAAAATACTAGCCAAGATTTTTTTTGTATGTTTACAATCAAATTTCTAATATTGTAATGTTTTACAGAAATTACTACGGAAGACTCCTCAGACTCGAGCCTCTCGAATATTTTTGCAACTCTGCGTCCAGGTGCAACAATCACTATAGAAGAAACAGACTCAAACCAGCAAAATATCGAACCATCTTTGCTGCAGGCACCACCGGGTCCAGTAGACGAGTTAAATGGCCAGAGACTGCAAAACTCTATGAGCCATTTAGTAACTACAACAACGACTATAACTTGTAAGATAAATAAGATAAAAATATTCGTTACTATAGCACTCTTTTGTGTCATTATAATATCAATCTTAATAGTATTATTGATTTTGATTGTTATCAAAAAGTAAAAATCCTGCAAGCTTTGTTGACGACGGCGATACATACGTACCTAACAGTGACAGTGAAGTGAACGTAGGGAACATGAGCAATACATGTATTGCTCATGTTCCCTATCTAGGATGGTGCGGGCCATGGCCCGAGTATATAGATAACAAATCGCGAGTGCATTAGATGATACGACTTATGTCAATGTAATTAATAGCATATAACCTTAGTTTCTTGTGGCGTCAGCAATGACTACCCTTAACTGTAATTCTCTTAAATAAAGTTTAAACTCAAATGTAACTTATAGTAATTCGTTGTTTCAAGTATCGCTAGTTGAGACTCATTATCTTTGTATTAGTTATTTATTTAAAGAAAGTAAGAAAGTAGATTTATTGTTTCAAGCCTCGCTAGTTGCAACTCATTATATTTGTAGTAGTTATTTTAGAATCGTTATGTATCAAGTAAATGTGTAAACAAAATATAAATTAGAATCTATTCATATGTTACTGAAATGTATGTATTGCAGAGATTAACTTGAGATTTATTTTGAGATTTATTTGTCACGTGAAACGTGAAAATACCAGATTGGAACTTACCTTTATTTTACTTATTGTTCTGGCGTTGGTAGCAATGAGGGATCTCAGGTGAAACGATAATTTAGATATAGCAGGATCGCTTCATTGTTATTAACTACCCTTAGTAGAAAATTAATTATATTAGAATCTCTTCAAGATTCCCATTAAAGGATTTTGGGTGACCAAAGTGTCCTATTTTTTATTATTATTATTTGACTGGAGTCAGGTTAGTAAGCGGCCCCCGGGGGCGTTTAATTAGATATTGCAGAGCCGTCTTGCTAATTGTGATTACCCTTAGTACATTATTGTCTTAGCCGGTATCTCCTCAAGAGCCGTCTCAAGACGGGACGTTTAGATGCACGGTCTGCAATGTTTATTTAAATAATATATAATAGTTTGCTAGTGGTAAGTATATATTGTATTATGTACTTTACTGATCCCAAAACCTGTACTTATGTCGTAGGGCTAGTTAAGAAATGATCTAGTGGTAGGTACGTTGTCTTAAATTACGTATTTTACGTTTTACGCTTCGGATCCAAAACGACGTAAATTTCAGCTTGTATTATTATGTGCAAAAGGCAAAAAATAAAAATATCATTTATATTCTGAACAGTATTTTATTTCTACTTATACTTAGTCTACTCTACTTTAGATGTTAAACAGTATCAGGGGTATCTTATTATTATGACGGATCTCTCAAAACCTATAGTTTTGAGAGGTACATCTGTGTTTGTAATTTGTATTTCCTTGGTGTCAATAAAGTATATTTGTATTGTATTGTACATCATTGCGGGAACGTCGTAAAGATGTGATGATTTTGTACGATGTTTATTACATAATTTATACGACTTTGGAATCAAAACCATAATCCCCTGATTGTTAATCAGTAAAAAAGCTTTAAAAATAATAAGAAATATAAAAAAATCGGTTTAGATTTTAGAACAATAAAAAAAAGTCTATTGATTTATCCACATAAGTACATTTTTCAGATTTTAAACTAGACGAGATGTTTAGTAGAGACTGGAGCTGGTGTTACTATGCTCCAGGCCTCCAACTCTCGGACATTGACAATAATCTACAAACCTGACCCCGGGATACCACAGTGAGCTAAAACTATGGCAACCAGGAGTTATTACAGCAAATGGTTGAAAGATGAACAACATTTTACATTATAGTAGATAATGCTAGTTGAATCTGAATCCACTAAATAACAGAAAAATTATATACAGGGTGTAAGGGACAGCCCTCCGCAAACAGAAACGGTGAACTCAGACCATCAAACTGAACAACTTTCACTATGGAGCCTACCTCAAGAAACGCGAAAAAAATCAGCTGTCCCATACATTTTAGTCTGGTAGGTACGGCAGTTTTGTATGGGACTGCTGATTAAGCAACTTATGCAGTTCACATAAGGTGCAAAAGTGTGTAGGTTGACATGCACAAAATGTATAGGTTGATTTGCACTTAACTGTACCTATAGTGAAATTGAGATCGTTTTGCTTCCGCGGAACTAAACAACTACAATTTCAGCCTGTATGAAAAAATAATGAATTTAGTGTTGATATTTACCTTAAGTTTTTTTATAAATGTTCTGTACGAAAACTTTTATTTTCAACCAATCTTTATTTATTAGTAAATCCCTGTGTAGTTCTTTCAGATTTTCGCATTCATTCCTTTTCGGTGGTCGTTTATTTTTTATGTGGTGCTTAAAAAAAGTGGTAACTACTTTTTTTTGTTCTGTAGTCCATGGTACTAAAGTTCGCTTTTTTCCTTTCTTAGCATTTATTTCTGCTTCTGATGGCAATGACAACTCAGTGCAATATTCAGAAGGTTTTCTCTGGTGACCAGACGTGCCCGGTTGCTGTTCATTATGTTCTTGCTGTACGCAATCCTTACGTGACAATTGACATATTCCGGGTAAATCTAATTCTAAAATTTCATCATTTTCAATAACTTCTCCCTCTAACTCTTCATTTAAATCCAAATTGATCTCATCTAGTGTCTTTCCTTTACAAGCATCGGCTTTCCCATCTTCCATTAATATTAACAGCTTTGAAATTTTTGCGGTTTGGTAAACGTCGTCCGGCAGTCTGTATGATTTTTTATGCACATCATTAGTATGTCCCATGAATGTAGCCAACTGTTCCATATCATTCTCATTAATGCTAAAAATTTGTGATAGTGTAGCCAAATGTTTTTTAAGCCTTGTAGATGAAATTGCTTTTGGATTTTTTGCACGAGATGCCTTCGAATATCTTTCTAAAGTTTTATAGCCGTAAATTGAGCTCTCATATCCCGGATTCCCGAACAGTAACTTGTTTGAAGGAGAAACAAATCTCTCCCTTACGGAAAGCAGTAATTTAATATCTTCTTGCACGTCTTCATTGAACAAGACGGGCACCCCACGACAACGTTTTCCTCTAACAACAACTCTTTTAAATTTCTTCACAAGTATTCGCTCAGAAGCGGTGAGTGCACGCTCAAATTCTTCATAATTTGAAGCATCATTATGATTTTCCAAGTAGTCATGTAGAAAAATTCTTTGTAATTCTCCTGGCCTACGTCGGTTTAGTAATAAGACTCTGCAATAAACTGTTTCCAAAAGCTGTATGTATGTTTCAACATTACATGAACCTTCTTTGATTTTATTAGCAGCTTCTTCAGCTTTCTTTTTTAGAAATTCTTTGAGGATTTTCAAATCACCTGCCAACGGGATGATAGTAACTTTGTTCCATTTCTTTTTGTTTAGGTCAGTTGAAGCCTGGCTAGAAATATCGAATTTCCATTGGCTGTCTATAAGCTGTATTAAAGTTTTCAAGCCTGCTTCAATTTCAGCCGTGTTCACTTCTGTGTAGGGTCCTTGTTTCTTCAATGCCATTGTGATTGCTATGTGACAACATTGCTTGATGCTGGTAGATATGTTCATTGCAAATGTTGGTGAGTCAAACCTGTCTTTCTCCGTGTCAAATTTACCCACAACTTTGGTAGCTGCCACTATTTCATCGTAGTTTTCAGCGCATCAAAAAAATTACTTACTGACGGCTTATTCTTTTTTTCTTCGATGAGTAATTTTGCCAATTCTCGCATTTTTCGTGAAACGACGTTGACGAAGTGGTTTTCTCTGTGAGTTTTTAAGTACTGTTATGCAAATGCGCAGATAAGGACGTCTAATTTTGCAACGAGGGACACTTCATCGGCTCGCATTCTGTGAAATACTGTCCTTTTCAGTTTTTCATCCACTTTTAAATTTCGTAGTATTAAAAACACGATCACCTTCATCCGATGATGCAACAAATTTTGAGAAAACAAAACGATCACATAAATCTCATAAAAACCTCGGCTCGATAGTCGTCACGTATTGGGTTAGCGTCTTGGATTGATCCGTCTAACAAAGTCTTTATCCAGGTTAAACTAAGTCACATTGACTTAGTACACATGGTTTTCGGTCGAACTAAGTCACAGGTTTATCTTTAGTTACTCAAAACATAATTCGAAATTATCTACCGTCAATCAGTTCACTTACTCGTGTTTACTTTTTTTTTTTCGTTAAATAACTTGATACTAATATAAAATTACGTTACTAACCAAACTACCTTTTTTTTTGTAGTATTAAAAGAAACGTATATCGGTGATTCCATTTTTACCGCGGATATCTTATCTCTCTATTCTACAACATTGGGAAACTACGACCACAATAACAAACATTATACTGAAATATGGAAAATTTCGTTCGAATTTCTCCTGTTAAATGTAAACAAACACGCTAATAATTTCTCTTTTTTTTTCTCTCGATACATGTTTGCACCCTCCCGCTCGCATAGAAATCGCGGAGATCGCGGGGTCGTTATTGAATTTGCACATTCGAAGCCTATGTGAAGCCTATCCTATCTCTAAGACAACATCTTAAAGTACACCAGCTAATTGTTCCACAAACTCACTGCTACGGCATCCCTGCCACACTGTTATTATCAAATATTTACATAATCAGCAATCTGGAACGACTTATGGTGACGGGAAAAGTCGAAGGCAAGAGACCCAGAGGCCGAAGTCCGAAGAGATGGGTGGACCAAATATCCGAACGATTCATCGAAACCGATGGAGACATGCAGTTTACCGAAGATCTCAGGATCCTCAGCAGTGAGGCAACGATCAAGAAGAAGAAGTCAGTCAGCAGCAGCACCACCATAACTATGCTTACGTACTCAATTTATAAAAATAATAGCACTATGCTTTCCAAGTATTTCTTATTCTTGTTTTCTGATAACTGACGTGATGTTGGTAATACGTAAAATCATAGCGCACCATGTTTCAAGATGGTAAAATAATCTTAGATTAAATAACACTTTTTTTACTTTAAACACTGTTTAACATTGGGACGGATTTAACATAATTCTTACTATTTTTGTGGAGTGTTTTTTTTTCTTAGTAACTTTCTATCAGACAGCCTACATTTATATATATACATAGCAAAAGCTAAAATTTATTAAACTTAGCAGTAGTTTTTGATATTTTTACCAACAAATTGTAACACTGACGTAACTGACGTTGTTTATGTTTTGTTTACATTCTTTCTATTTGTAGTTTCACTAAAGATACAAATAAACCTGCCATTCTCTCTACTAAGGGTATCAATAGTGTTTCTGTCAGAATACTTTTCTGAATTGTCAAAGTAAATAACTTCTAAAATCCGCTAGGGAGCTTCTTCAGCACAGGTTTTTACTAAATAATAATTATGTATAGGACTCACCAGATAGAGAGGAACTGTTAATATCACATCATTTCTCAGTCATGTACACTCGCAGATTGTCTACCATCGTCCCATGTTGAAACAATCACGTTGAGGCTACCAGTCCAGCGTTGCATTCCAATGTTGTTCTCGTAGGTGAAGCGAACCGTTGTGCACCATTGTTATGCAATAGAAGAAAATAATTGTATTAGTAAAACAAAAATAAAAAAATAATATACACCGTTTTTAATTGTTTGATTTTATTTAATCTGCAGAAATCTAAGCAATTAATTTACTTGTGGTGTCAAACCACACTGCTAAATGAATCTAAATGTAAGCGTTTACTTTAAAGTCATTGAATAAACTTTAGCTGGCTAATTTAGAACTACGCAAATTATTTAACTAACACAATTTTATATTTAAAAAGGAAAATATTTTACATGAGTAATCTAAATTAAATTTAACAAAAACAAAGAAGCCATACCAAAGTGCCGTCCATAGTAAGTTTCACTCGATTTTTAATAATGTTGTCGATATCCCAGTGGTGCTCTCGAAGGCCCGGGGTCTGCCTTGACCATGACCCATTTGGTACAGATGATCTGCTGTTTACTTTATGAATCCCCCAATCTTTCTGACGAAGTCTTTGTCTTATATCTCGGGGTGTTTGGACTCTTGGCTGCGCTTTGAACATGTTAAATCATTTTACATTTTAATGTAGGCAACTCAACTGGATCGAGTAATCACCTTTCTTTTATTATTACGCTTTCACGTAGCGTATCTGCATTTTCTTTGTTGCTTTTCATCATACCATCTCTTGGGCGTTGCGTTCGTCATCACCGCTTCTGATGTCGTCGCGTGAAGGAAAGGGGTGTATCAGGATCATTGTCATCAGGGTGGTGATATCAGTATTAGGTCGTATTCGTCCAGATAAATTAAAGAAAAGGTTCACATTTACTCCACTGTATTTATTCCATTTCATTTTTGCACATCACTTATAATTTCACTAGAATACAGAGCGGTATTACAAATGTAGGCAGTTGAAGTAATTTACTTTCTTATTTCAAAGGTGATTTTAAAATTACTTTATTTTTCAACGTAAATAACACTTTCTATTAACGAACTTCAAACGTAAACAAACGAAATGTGGAGACAGTTTCAAGACGCGTCACTCCTCGGCGGCGGTCGCGCCAAGAATGGCCGCCACTCGGCCCGAGTCGTGCCGTCGAGACTCTGTCAGCACGCCCCACCAGAGGGCGCACTCCCACTTCCGTTTTCATCGTCATGAGTCCGTACTATTGACCACATGAGTCCATACTATTGACCGTGATCCGTCATATATATATATATATATATATATATATATATATATATATATATATATATATATATATATATATATATATATATATATATATATATATTTGTATGTGAAGAAGATAGTTAAAAGCTATGAAAATTAATAAATTTAAAATTTACGTTTTGAGATAAAAAGTAGTCTACATTTCATTTATAATATAATCCTCCTGTTCCAACAAACAAACGTACTTGCATTTGTAATATCAGAAATGTCTAGACAGTTGAGAAAATAGCTGGTTTAACATGATGCTCGAACTCCAACATGATGTATGATCGTAAAACTATCGAAAAGCTCACAACAATTTATTTTGAATTCCAAACTCAACACTTACAAGATTACAAAAATACAATTCAATGTGAGTCACAACAAATATGACTCACAGTATAACAAAGTCTCGCACAAGCGTAGTGTTTTTTTTTTTAGTTAGTATACGTATTGCTGTGAGAGCTATACTTTGGTATACTTGCCATAATTATACCAGTTTTGTTACAAGCAGGAAAAAACCTCCTGCTAGGAACTTTGTTACGATTAGTATCGATATAAACTATCGAGCATTTCCTATCTCTAGTGATCGCGGGAACTATAGTGCTAGCGCGCACCGGTGACTTTTGTCACCGTGACTGTTTCGTCACTCACATCAAGTCTATGAGTATGTATGGAGGTGCGCGCACGTTACGACGTGACAATTGGGTGACATTTTTGTCCGCCGACCAGCGGACAAGCCCGTGACGAAACTGTCACCGCGCCGCTAGGTTTTTATAGCAGCGCGCGCACGGGCAACAAAATTGTCACTCAACACGTAGTTCTTCCGCCATTTGCATTCGGACCGTCGTCTTTAGCGAACGCAAAATGGCGTCAACGTCTACGCAAAACGTGAAAGTGCATGAAGAGGATATCGATAATGATTTACTTATTGAACAAGTTGAAAAAAGAGCAGCAATTTACGATAAAAAGCTGAAAGAGTATTCAGATTCTAATTTGAAAATTAAAGCATGGGATGAAATCAGTCGTATAATATTTTCTACAGTTTGGGGTACGTTGTCGTCACAAGAAAAAACTGAAGCTGGTGAGTATCTTTTTATTTTTAGTATTTGTAGCTAAAACAACAGTTGTACAAAAAAGTGAAATTCAGATTTTGTCATATTGCCATGACACAGCCCCTTGTGGTGAAGTAAAGTAATTCGCAAAATAATTACGTATATTTGCTGCTGATATGGTTCTGTCTGATGGATTTGTTGCAATACCTTTTAATGGACAATCGTAAACAGTGTCAGTAAATTGAATGCCATCTCTGCACCGTACAAAATTATGTAAAATACAACATGTTTTTACTATTATATCAGCAAAATCAAGACTGACGTCAAGGGGCCTGTGCAAAATTCGCCATTTGTTACAAAGTATACCAAAAGTGCATTCAACCATGCGTCGTGCCCTAGTGTGGCGATAGTTGTAAATTTTTTTCACAGTAGACAATGATTTTCTTGCATATGGTCGCAAAATATGCCTCGACAAGCGAAATGCCTCATCAGCGACCAAACAAAATGGTATTTGTTTTCCATTTTCATCATATGGCAAATTACGATCATCTGGTATGCTCAATTGATTTTGCTGCAATCTTTTGCACATGCCAGAATTCTGAAATACATTGGAGTCGCTTGCTGCTCCATTAGCACCAACATCTATGTATACAAATTTATAATCTGCATCTACCCATGCCATGAGAACAGTAGAAAAGTACTTTTTGTAATTGAAACACTGCGAACCGGTGTTTTCCGGCTGAATTATTCTCACATGTTTGCCATCAATTGCGCCAATTATGTTCGGAAAATTTGTCCGTTGGTAAAACTGATTTGAAATAGTATACCAATCCTCTTCAGACTTTTCAGGCATGTATAGTGTATGTAAATTCCAGATCGCGGAACATGTAGATTTTACAATTTCTCGTGCTGTGGTGGCACCTATCAAATATTCAAATGATATGCTGTAAAAACTGTTGCCGGTTGCAAGATATCTGAAACAAAAGAAAATTAAATACATAATACAAAATTAAAGTTAAAAATACATAAATTAAATAAATGACTGACTGTTTTATACTAGTTAAATATTTATTTTCAGGTAAACTTGTACAAAAACGATGGAAGAATTTAAGGGCTTGTTTTTCACGTGAGCTACGTGAGCAAAAATGTACTAAGTCTGGCCAGGCCGCTACAAAAAGAAGAAAGTACAAACATTTTGACCAACTTTTATTTCTTACCCCAAGCATGGATACCCGAGAAACCTCAGGAAATGCTGATTCTGTAGAGGAAATTGCTTGCGAAGAAGATAGTCAGGATGCCAGTGTGGAAGTACTACAGCGAGAAGAATATTCCCGAAAGAAAAATAAGAATAAAATATGTTACGAAGAAAGGCTTTTAGAGATTTTAAACAACAAAAGAGTTGATGATAACAGGTTTATCGAGGCTATGAGAAATAACAAAAGTGACTGTAATGACGATGACAAGGAAAAGCATTTTGCGCTGTCTTTGGTGCCGTTGTTAAAAGCAGTCCCGGAGGAGAATAAACTAGACGTACAGATAAACGTTTTACAAATTTTCCAGGAAGTTCAGAAACAAAACACTCAGCGCAATAATTATTCTCCTATGAATAGCCCATCCACAATTTATAGAGGTAGTCCTCAAAATTTCCAAATCAAGCCCAAATATTCTGTTTCTATACCATCGCAAAGTCCCCAAGGCCCTTTTCACTTAGCAAGAAACACTCCACTGATTTTATCTCCTTCTCCTGCATATATTCCATCTACAAGCCCTCAAAATATACAAATCAAACCCAAATATTCTGTCTCTCTTCCATCGCACATTCCTCAAAATCCGCTCCACTTAGCAAGAAACACTCAACTTGTTTTATCTCCTTCTCCTACTCATACATCTACAAGTTCCCAAAATTTGCTACCCTCTGCACACACTCAACCGAATTCATCTTCACAATCATCGCCTCCTAAGCAAGACCCGAAAAACTCCTCAGCCGCCTCATCGTCATCAAATCAAACCTATATTACAGAGTTTACAGAAGATTCCGAATTGTATGACATCTGCCAGGAGTACAATATCAACCAACATGAAGAATAATTAAAGAATATTACATTTCAATTACTTTTTTGATTATAGTTAAAAACTACTTACTTTAATTTGTATAACATTTTTGTATTTTCATTAAAATAAACAATTTAAAATTACATAATATTCTAATTACTTATATTTACCTCAAAGTAACAGCGAGTCTTTCTTCAGCCGGAACAGACAATCTCATGTTTGTATTTTCGTATGTCAACGCAGGTCCTAAATTGCGAAGTAATTCATCAAAACTTCTAACACTCATTCGAAAATACCCAAAAAAATTATTTGGATGTTCCCGAAGTTTATGAAACATGGTGTAGAACTCTCCATTTATTAACCTGTCACTCCAAAGGGGGTGTACCCAGTATTCTTTTCGCTTTTTTCTCTTTTGAGTTTCCTTATAAGCTCACAGATGACGACCGTCTCTTCGAAATCCATTTCGACAAATGAAGCTTTAAAAAAAAAATTGTCACTGTAACCTTTCGTGAGCGCACCTCGCTTTGGAGGCGTGACGTGACAGCGACAAAAACTTTTTTGTCATGCTGACAAAAGTCACCGGTGCGCGCGTGCTCTAAGTTGCCTCGCAGGCTATGTCACACCAGTCGTATGTAAGCGCCCGACAGTATAGTGCAAGCTCGTTGAAACTGGGAATATCAAAATTTGAAAATCAAATTTCAAGGTGAGAATATTTGAATGGATTTTATTTTTTATGTTAATCGAGTTTCCTGCTGTCAACACACTGGCAAATATTTCTTATCTTAATTAGAAGCCAGTTTGTTTTTGTTATGATTAGACATTTCGAAAAACTTTTGTTACCATGCATGGCACAATGCTTATGCTAACGATAACGAGTTTATTACATTTATAAATCTTGCTCTCAGGTTTTTAAGATAAACTCCGTTGCTAAGATGATAACCAATTAATTAAACTGTCAATTATTTTAGATGGAAGATCACAAAAATGCCCCAACAACTTCCAATGGCAGAGTGGTCCTGATCAGGTACCCAGAAAATGAAGATCCTTCAATCACAAGGGAACGGGTCAGAAACAATGAAAGTCCTGAGAAGCATTGGCCGCTTCGTCTTGGCAGAATTGTGTACGGCGCAGGTAAATATAATTATAAATTAATTATTGAAGTAAAACTTCCTTATCGACGTATGAGGGAAATTTTATAGCAGTGTAAAAAAAATCGTCATAGTTTTTACAAGTATAGTTAAATTCACTTTTTCATTGTAAGTGTCAGTAAATTAATGGTTGTTCGAATTAGCATTTATTACTGATATTTGAATAAATTTAAATGAATGATTTTGATGATTTCAGACACTCGCGAAGATGTCGAGAGGTGGTTAGCTGAAAGAACCAATGCTGGCCCTTCGAAGCAGGACAACGTTATAAAAAATGGTAAGTGCTATACACGAATTATTTGAATTAGAAATGCAAGTTTGAATTTCTCGCGAATAGTTTTGAAAATTTGATTTTTTATTTTCAGATTCGCAAGTTGAAATCAAGAAAAATTTGCCTCAGAACCGTACGTTGGAGAAAAAACAAAAAACTCGGGAGCTGAAAGTAATGCTTGAGCGGATCCCGGTCGATAAATTGTTGGAAGGCCTAGGAAGATCTAGGACTTGCAAGAATGCTTCGACAAATACAGAGAGGACTGGATGTGCCCAAGAAAGAGGCTGTGATGATGAAGTCCCAGTGGTGCCAATGTTCAAGCACATTAGAGACGTTGTAGAGATTTGCATCAGTGACAGCTCTGATGAGAGTGATACATCTGACTTGGAAGATTCTCAGCATGTGCCGAGTCCTGTAGCAGTTTCTGCTGACATGCTCCATGTGAGACCAACTCCAGTGCCGGATAACGAACCAGAAAACCTCACAGATATGTCTGAGAGCTCCGAGGTCTCGCAGAATGTTCCACAAAGCAGCAGACAAATGCCGGGGCTTACAGAAGTCAGACCTGATATTCGACTGGTTCAGCGACAATGTTCTGGGATGGACGATGTTAGAAATCCTCATATGGCACATCAAATGCACGGCTTCAGGCCTACGGGTCTGTATCATCAACAACCGGTTCCTCATCAAGCAGCTGCTCATCAAATGTTCAGACCTGGGCCTATAGGACCATTGCGTCCACAGCCGGTGTATTATCAAGCAGCACCAATCCATGAAACGTGCGGTTCTATCTCTCAATGTCTACAACATCGACCAGCTGTAATACAGCTTCGACATTTCCAACAAAATCTTCTCCATGCGCAGCAGAATCAGATTCATCAGAATCACGAGGGAAATGGCATTCATTCTTCATATTCTAGACCAGCCGATGAATTTATTCCTGCTGCAGCAAACATGTTCCAGCCAGAAGAGAATATGGAAGAGGAAGAACAGCAAGAGGAATATCAGCAAGAGTTACTGAGATGTGCCAGTGCCATTGACAGCGAGACGAGGTTCATTTCTCAGACTCTGAATGATGTTCAGCAGACCATCCTGGAATTGAGAAATCGACACTGTCAAATGCGAGGATTGTTTATTAACTTAGTCAAACTACTCCATACCAGGCGGCAACACTGATCGTTTGTTTTATAGAATTACTCTACTTTCTAGTATTAATTTTCTAAGTATTGTAGAGTTTCTAGTTATTGAATCAATAGTGCTATAGTATATGTAAGTAGATAATAATACCGATAAGTATAATAGCCGCTTTGCGCGTGCGCTGTCTGACCTCAATGAAAACACGGGAATCCCCCGCTTTTGTAGTGCCATAACGCGCCTCGATGTTTCAGAAACCTCACAATTTAGATTTTTTCGTAGGATCTCTATTGTTAAATTCAATTTGGTACATAAGTTATATTTATCTGTCGCCATTATCTGTCCGGTTGCAGCAAAAAAAAGAAAATGATGATCAGAAACTAGCGCTAAAACCACCATGTACATACAAATGTCGCATTAATTGTACTATAAACTTCTCATCAGAAGACCGACAAGATATCCACGATCAGTACGTGAATTTAAATTGGGAGTCCCGAGCATTATTCATTAAAGGCTTGGTCGAAGCGCATGACGTGAAGTTAAGAACGAACAAGACAGGAAATGTTAAAAAAAGAGACGTATCCTATCGATATCATTTATATGCCGGTAACAAAAAAAATACAAGTCTGTAAAAACATTTTTTTTTGGCAACACTGGGGTACGATCCCAAAAATAGTAGACACATATAGTCAAAGTCAAAGTCAAATAATTTTTATTCAATTTAGGTTTACAAAACTCTTATGAACGTCATAAAACACAAAATAATGTTTACAAATAACATTTAGAAAAATAGGGCTGCGGGCCGTGGCAACATTGAGCCGGTGTGCCTTCCAGACATTATTAGTCCCAGAATTGGACTGACTGTCACTGTCACCTTGACAGTTTGACTTACCGCCCGAATCAACGGTGCACGGTGCCGCGCCGCGTGCGTTGTTTTTGTGCACATATAACATAAATATTATACGAACACGAAAAAAACTATATATCAAAGGTAACTGTAAAACCTAATAATTAATGGCTAAAAAAACAACCATACGCATTTTCCAGTAGGTACACAGTGCATACCTGTGAATATGCAACAATTAAAGTAAACATAACCTAATCAACAGTGCATTCACATTTTAGCTCGTTTATGAAGAAATACATTAAGAGGAAATGAGTCATGCAATGTATGAACATCTTTTACGTATGACTTGAAACTTCCGTAACAAATGATGGATAACATAATAGAATTTACGGTAAGGTAGTTTTCACGTTCTAAACTACATCACTATTACAATTATTATAAATACACGATTCAATGAATCAATTGATCTAATATTACAAATGTCAATAGTTTATTCACTTAAACAATACAATTAATAATATAAAAATGATTAAATCGAAATTACCCATGATTAAATGTCAAGATACTAATATAATTATGAATATTTAACACTTTGTGTTGTCACTTCATGATGGAACTCCATTATTATGAATTAAATCACTTTTTGTACACTAGTTCCTTTTTATTATATAATTTTTATTAAATTGCAACCGGTTTCGAATTACTCATCTTCAGGCAATTACTTTATATTTTGATTACAAGCTATATGTAGGTACCGACAAATAATAATTTAAAGTTGATGTGGGTACCGACAGTATACAATAATGTTAGGATGTCACAGTGCAGAGAAATGTACAGTATGTCAACATAATACAAATTACAAGTAGTCAAAATTTTTTAAGGTATGTCAATTGTTATACATTTAAGTAAATGGCAAAAAATATAAATTATATCGAAGGTATGTCATTTAAAATAATTTAAAATAGGTGATGTCGATAAGGAAATTTGGTCATTAATTATATTATCTTTCTTCATTCTGTTCACTTCTATAGCTTCTAGTCCATCTAGTCTACGTCCTTTCCCAGCTATATGAAGGTATTTTATGCCATTATCTGGGTTAAAAATATGGTTTTCTTTATTAAGGTGTTCCGCAAAGGTCGAGGTTTGTGTATTTTTTCTCCAGCTAGCTATATGTTCTTTGATTCTTGTTTTAAACTTCCTTCCTGTTTGACCTATGTATATTTTAGCACACGTGTCACATGTCAGACTATAAATTCCACTTTGATTTTCAATGGGTATTTTATCCTTATTGTTGCAAATCAAGGACCCCAGCGATTTTATGCTATAAAATGCAGTGTTTTGCTGATCGCTATTGCAAATTTTCCTCAATTTGTGTGTGATAGGTCCAACATAGGGAATTGTTGCCCATCTTTTTGTAGGTTTGTTAATTTCTAAAGCAGACAATTTCAGGTGCTGAAAAAGGACCCGACTGAAAGATATAACAGCGAAGTTCGAAACCTGGTAACTTCCACCGAAAGCATTCTCAATGCATTCAGAGCACCATACTTGACAGAGATGAACCCCAGGCCTCCTCGTTTACATGGATATTATAAACTGCATAAAGAAAACCAACCAATTCGACCAGTAGTTTCATACACAGGCGCTCCAGCATATAAACTAGCAAAAACAGTAAATAAACTATACAAAAGCTTGACATCGTATAAACCTACACACACAATTAAAAATAGTGTAGATTTAATAGAAAAAATAAGCCATATTAAAGTTTCACAACAGGCGAAATTAGTGTCCTTCGATGTAAAGAATTTGTTCACAAGTGTACCAGTCAAAGAATGCCTTCAAATAATAAATGAAAACCTATGCCAATCCAAACTTGAAGCACAAAAAATAATAGACTTAGAGGCAGCCATCAAAATTTGTCTAGATCAAAATTATTTTATATGGAACAAACAAACATACAAGCAAATGGAAGGTTTAGCAATGGGTAGCCCTTTGTCTCCTCTATGCGCTGACATTTACATGGACAATTTTGAAAAAGAAATTTTAAATTCGAGATTCCGTGAACACATACAATATTGGTACAGATATGTCGATGATATATTGTGTCTGTGGACTGGAAATGATAACGACCTAAACAGTGTATTAGATTTTATGAATTCCTTGAACCCTAATATTCAACTGACGATGGAAATTGGTGGAAAAACCATTTATTTTCTTGACATTACAATAGACATCACGAACGATCAACATGAATATAAAATATATCGTAAAGAGACATATAGCGATAATATTATACACGCCACATCCCGGCATCCAGACAGTCATAAACATGCGGCTTTCCACGCGTTTATCCATAGATTATTAAGTGTACCAATGAGTCGAGAAAACTTTACTAAGAAGTTGAAAACTATAGAACGGATAGCAATAAACAATGGCTACTCCAAAAAACTAATAAACAATATTCTCATACGCAAGCAAAGAGTAATAACTAGGAAAATGTTGGCACCCGCGGCTTTAGAAATTAACAAACCTACAAAAAGATGGGCAACAATTCCCTATGTTGGACCTATCACACACAAATTGAGGAAAATTTGCAATAGCGATCAGCAAAACACTGCATTTTATAGCATAAAATCGCTGGGGTCCTTGATTTGCAACAATAAGGATAAAATACCCATTGAAAATCAAAGTGGAATTTATAGTCTGACATGTGACACGTGTGCTAAAATATACATAGGTCAAACAGGAAGGAAGTTTAAAACAAGAATCAAAGAACATATAGCTAGCTGGAGAAAAAATACACAAACCTCGACCTTTGCGGAACACCTTAATAAAGAAAACCATATTTTTAACCCAGATAATGGCATAAAATACCTTCATATAGCTGGGAAAGGACGTAGACTAGATGGACTAGAAGCTATAGAAGTGAACAGAATGAAGAAAGATAATATAATTAATGACCAAATTTCCTTATCGACATCACCTATTTTAAATTATTTTAAATGACATACCTTCGATATAATTTATATTTTTTGCCATTTACTTAAATGTATAACAATTGACATACCTTAAAAAATTTTGACTACTTGTAATTTGTATTATGTTGACATACTGTACATTTCTCTGCACTGTGACATCCTAACATTATTGTATACTGTCGGTACCCACATCAACTTTAAATTATTATTTGTCGGTACCTACATATAGCTTGTAATCAAAATATAAAGTAATTGCCTGAAGATGAGTAATTCGAAACCGGTTGCAATTTAATAAAAATTATATAATAAAGTGGAACTAGTGTACAAAAAGTGATTTAATTCATAATTATGAATGTCAACATGTAAAATTAGAAATAAATTAATGAAAATATAATGCTCATTTCAGGTTCAGGTTCAAACTATACCCAGGGATTTTTGTCTTCATTATAATCATTTATTTTGTAATATGCTTTCTTCAGTAATACTTTCTTAATAAATGACTTAAACTCATTGAAAGGCAATATACCTATACCATATACCTAGCGCTTAATAAAAAATTCGATGACCAGAAAGATAAACGTGGTAGCTATGAGCGTAAAAACGTTATTGACAAAGACATACTCAAAGAACATATTCAAAGCCATAATCCCACGATCTCGCATTATCGTCGCGAACATGCACCAAATAAGCTATATCTGCCCAGCGACATAAATATAACGATGATGCACCAATCCTTCATGGAAAAATATCCCAACATGAAATTATCTTTCGAGACATATCGCAAAGTCGTAAAGGAAATGCGTATTTCCTTCACTCATCTTGGGCATGAAGATTGTGAGTGTGCTTTGTTAGACTCACATACAGAATGAACACAGGAAAACTGCGAACTTTGTTTAAAAAAAAATGAACGTGTATCACGATACACGGAATCTAGAGTAGAATACCAAAAAGATACGGAGCAAGCTTCGACCGACACCGAGAATATCGACTTTTCGGTAGATTTACAAAAAGTGATCATGCTTCCCCGAATGGATCAATTTAAATATGCTATATTCTGTCCACGTATACTTGCATTCAACGAAAGTTTCGTTCTACTAGCGTTCTATTGGCGAAGATGATATACAGATCAAAAATTTCATCAAATACATGGAGAAACAATGGTTACTCGATGATTTTATAAAAGTGTGGTGTGTATATTCATCGTACCACCAACTTTATAGAAGGGTGGCATAATAAATTAAACAAAGCTGTTGGAAAAAAATCACCGAATTTGATGCAACTATAGCACGTACTTAAAGAAGATTCCTCTCTTTATACTACGTAATATTCAAAAGAAAAATAATGTGGCATCAAAAAGAAAACGGGCTCGGAAGACTGTACTCAATGATGAGTTTATACAAGAAGCACAGCTCGAATTAATAGAAGGTTCTGTGACAGTTGGCCACGTTCTACAGATTTTGCGGCATTGAAAAATATTAATCTATGATTCAATTTTGATTATGTTGATTACCGGATAGGACAGAATCCTTTTGGAACTAACATTTTGATTAAGATTTATTGTGGTATTTTTAAATTACTGATCTAATCCAACAGAAATATTTTCATGTTGTTAATTTTTGGAGGTGGTTTAAGTAGCATTGTTCAAATATTTATTTAAGTTGATTTACGGACATAGTATACCTACATGTATAAATTTAATTATGATTAGTATTTGCAATGAATTATGTGTATATTATCATTTGTGTTTTCAGTTACAATTAAAATCATTCTAAATGGTTATACTTATTAAAAAATTATTTTCGATTTCAATGGTTTTATTAAATCTTTACTTGGACAATAAACTCTTTAGCACATTTTGTTTCCGATATCTACTGAGCCTGGATTGTTGTGGTTCCGCCGTTGTTTCTGATTCATATTTTAGTAACTTACCTTGGAGTCATAGCAATGCATCTGAATTACACTAATGAATGTACTATTATTTACGATCAAGCGTTTAGTTGATTTAAGAGATACTCGTTATTGTGGTATAATCGTTTTATTAAGTCAAGATGTACTAATAATTTTACAAAAGAAAGTGTTACTTAACGGGAACACAGCGTTTTGTTGAGTTACCCCACCCTTGTCACTCAAAGGGGAAAAAAATTTGGCATTGAGTAACACGTGTTACTAATCGGTAATTTTTTTCCCAATGGTTAACAGTGTTACACAAAATGGTGTGACTCAACGGGAACAAACGAGAAAATTGGACAGGAGAAGAGAAGGTTTGTAAAAATCACCACGCTTGCCCAGCAGATTTTATTATAGACTTAAATAATTATGATAGTGATAGTATTTTTCAGAAAAATGTAAGTTCATATTTGTCTATAGTACCATTTGCATATCTACTTTTTTATTTAAATAAATGAAAATAAAAACGAGTTATTAAAATGAACAGTGATTTGCATTTGATAATTAACAACTTAACACTAGCAAATTTCTTCTCTATTTAATATCAGGAAGCGTCTAAAGGTGTGTCCAAACATAGAGCGGCAAGTGTGCGCGGCAGCCGCGCGCGGCGTGCCGCGCTTTGTTTGTACAACAGCCGTCGCGAACGTTGCGTTGAGCGGCAAGTGTGCGCGGCTGCCGCGCTGTGTTTGCACAGCAGTGTTGCCAACTTAGCTACTTTATAGCTAGATCTAGCTATTATTTGGTGACATACAGCTACAATTTAATTAAACTTGTAGCTAAACATTTTAGCTACTTTTTCTAGCTACTTTTCAATTCATCATGAGACGTAAGGCTGTCGAGATTAGTAAAAGAGGGTACCGAGTTTAGAAAAAAAAACTAAACGCGAATCTATGGTCATGTCATAGATCTATGGTAGGTACAGGTCAGCGTTGGGTCAGCGTTGCGGGAATTCCCCGTTTCTTTCTGCGCTACCGCTACGATTGGCAGAATGGTTTAAAATTTACCAAAATAGTACGCGGTACTCGACGTTTACCTTGTGTTATTTTGTTTTATCATATAAACTAATGCTCACTGTTTGAATTTAATTTGAAAATGGATGTACCTTTGAAAAAGAAAACGTACGTACAAAAATATAGACCGGAGTGGGAAAATATGGACGAATTTAAAGGTTGGTTAAAATCGGCAAGTGGAGACTCAGGCAAAGCGTTTTGTACATATTGTTCTACGGAAATACAAGCTAAACTATTTGACATAAAGAAGCATGCTGAGACAAAAAAGCATAAACAGAAAGTACAGTTCAAAACAGGTAAGTACGTGAATTGAATTTATAATTCGTTTTGTTGATAGCAGACTATATCGATGGGAAAATTAGTTTGATACTTTCATTTGACCTAACCAGTCTTTTTCTCCCTAATACGGAATTTGTTAGGTGTTATAGGTGTTAAGCGTTAGTATTTAGGCATTGTCCACTAGACTAAGTCGCTTAAGCTAGTTGCCATATGTTATGTATGTTAATATGTTGCTAATCTAATAAACATAAGTTGTAAATCATTATGTCGTTGGTTTCACTAGGTAAGATCCCTCATTCCCAAAGATAGCAACCCGTCTGGGGTTTAAACAGACCCGTGGCGACAGTGGCCAGCTCCCTCTGAGTCGCCACCCCGTCACAACCTTGACAGTACTTGGTATTCAATGAGCTCATATAGTTTTTATTTTCAGAAAAAAAACCTTATCGGCTGCAGTTGGCAACAAGCGCATTTCTAAACTCAGGTGTTTGCGGCGAAAACAGTAAGTTGTTATCTACCGTGCGTAAAATGATATTATAAATGTGTAAGTAACGATGATATTATTTTCCGTCTCGTTAGCGCGATACAGGATCGTGCGCCGGTGACGCGGCCTTGCTGCTGGGCGTGGGAGGGGCGGTGTAGCGCGGCGGCGCGGGGGGCCGTGCGGGTGCGCGCGTCACGCGCGGCGCGGTGCCAGTCCCCGGCGTCTCGCTCGCCTACCGGACGGGTGACCGCTGCTCGATGACTCGGCGGCGGTCCGGGATTTGGAACGCTTCGTTACATTCCCCCCCCACTTGCGAAGATTCTCACCTGTGGATGAAAATCACCTGTCAGGAAAGCTGTGAAAGTAGGATAACCCCCAAAGGATCGCGGGATTACCCCTCCTATCCGGCCTGTTGACCCTACAAAGCACGACCGTTGTGTCCTGCATGGTTCCCGTGTGACACTACTCTGCGGTTAAAGCTGCACTATGACTATCAATGCTCTGATATCTGGGGTTTTCGTATAGTCTCCTTCCATGAAGCGTCCGTCGGCGAGGGGTGGTGTTACGATTATTCTTTACGGTTTTGTTGTTGTACTGAGTTTACTTACTAACTTGTTTCCCCTTGGTTTAGTCTAATTTTTTGGTGGTCTATGTACCCTTCCTATCGATCGTGCCCCTTTATTACTGTTTATCTGTTAGTGGTTCGTCGGTATTTCGGTGTGTGCTCGATGATTTTGGTTGAGCGGTGTCCCCTGTCACGCTGGCGTGTTCTGACGGTGCCGACTCCGTGTTGCCCTGCGATGAGGGTAGGTGTCGCTCTGCCTCACGTCCCTCGTTCCTGGAGTTGTTGTCTTGCGGGTTAGTGTATATCTTTATTTGTTGTCTGATTTGTTTGTTTATTAATTTTTTCCCTTTTGAGTTCTAACGGCCGGCCGGTTCTATGCTCCTAACCTTAATCGTAATGTCTATGTTGATTTATGATTTCGTGACGCTTGATTTTGGTTGCCCTGTAGGCCTGTACTATACTGTACAACTCGTTCAGTCTGTTCCGTTCTTCTATCGCTGGTGTGGGGAATGTGTTGATGTCTTTCTTCATCCTTAGTTCTCTGCCGAACATTAGGAATGCAGGGGTGTATTTAGTGGATTCCTGTTTGGCCGTATTTAGGGCGAAGTTGAATTCTGGTAGGTATTGGTCCCATTTCTTATGGTTTTTGCCGATAAAAGTTGCGATCATTGTTTCTAACGTTCTGTTTACTCGTTCTGTAGGGTTGCATTGCGGGGTATATGGTGCGGTTAATTGGTGTTGTATCCCGTAGTGTTTTAGCGTATCTTGAAACTGTTTACTGATAAATTGACGTCCGTTGTCGCTTACAATCTGCTTCGGGCAACCGTATCTCATTATTATGTTTTCTCTCAATGCCTGAATGATCGGTGCGGTTGTAGCGGTCCTTAGTGGTTTTATTTCGGTCCATTTAGTGAACTTATCATGGAATACTATTATCCATTGGTGGCCTTTTGATGACCGTAGTAGTGGTCCGATTAGGTCTGTAGTTATTACCTGCCATGGTTCCTCTGCGTTGTTGACGTGCATAAGTCCTGCTTTTTGTTTCTGTTCTGGTTTATGTTTCTGGCACGGGACGCATTTCTGTACATATTTTACTACGTCTCGATACATTCCTGGCCAGTAATGTCGCTGTGCTACTCGGTGCAATGTTTTCGCGGTTCCTAGGTGACCTGCCTCTGGCTCGTTATGGACCTGGGTTAGGATTGCGCTTCTGTCGGACGCACGGGGACACATTTTCCATTCGGAATTTGGATGCAAATCGATGCCGTATGAAGGGTTTGTTATCCTCCGATATAGGTTGTCATCCTGCAGGCGATAATCGGGGTGTGCTTCCGGGTTTTCCAAAACGGCCTGTCTTTGGCGATCGTACCACTCGCTAATTTGTTCGACCGTATTTATAGGGTTTCTCGACAGTTCGTCTGCCACTGTATTTTGCGCTCCACTTTTGTACGTTACGACAAAGTCGTACTGTTGCAACTCTAGTGCCCATCTGGCTAGCCTTCCCGAAGGGTTTTTTATGGTGTTCAGCCACTTCAGTGCCTGATGGTCTGTCACAACTGTGAATTGGTAGCCGTTGGAACATCGTGACGAATCAGACGCGTGGGCATATTATTTACTCGTACGTATAGGGCTCAAATCGTTAAATCGCTCCAGTATTTTTTCCACTAAAGTCATTAAAATTGGCTCTGCGCGGGTAGGCCACTGATCTGGCACCATTCGTCAACGTCTAACGCTTGATGCACAATGAACGTGTACTGAGCAAACATACTGACTGATTAGGTCACGTTATCGGCACCCGAATGTATGAGTGTTCTAGCTCAAACGTCGGCTTTTTATACGAGACTGAACGTGATAAATACACACACACATATATACTATTAGACTACATTATGTGCGCGTGACCGAGAAGAATTCGTAAATGTCTCAATAAGTAATTGCCATCGTGCTTTCAGTAATTACTAGGAACGCTTATGTAAGAAACTGTGGATATATGGGTTGCCATGTCAAAATTTGTAGGGAAAAGTATGAATCCACGGATTCCTAGATTTAATTCGAAAAAAGCAAATTAACATAAGCAGTGCAAAAATGCAACTAAGGCCAGTGAGTAGTGTAGAAGACTATCAACCATAAGGTACCAGGTTCAATTTTACCAGACACCAGTAGTTTTTTTGTTAGATAAAATTATATACTTATACTATGTTTTTCAGAGTTAGTTTTTTAATATAGAATTCCCGTATTTATAAATTAGTGTTTGTGTTTGTCATAAGAAACGCTCGGGTACGAGTTAATAATAAATGAGTTATATTATGTCTGCTATTATCGGCGTAAGTTCTCGCTTATTAAAAGTTAGGACCGGGTTCGAATCCAACGGGCAGCAAATATTTTCACAACTATGTTTGTCTGTATTAAATTCTAGCCTCCTTCTCCCTCTCTTACTTTCAATATTATTTTATTCAAATGCTCGAACGAATTCTACATTGCCGACGAAATTTAACAATAGTTCTCTTGGAAAGTTTACTAAAACCACTCGTATAATTTACTCAATAAAATTTCCTATAGTACAGTGTAAAATTTATTACATAAAAACATATAGTCTACCTTTAAAATTCTATTTAATATAAATTTCAATAGTCGAATTGTGTAAATTTTTCAAAATTTCTCTCGGTGTAGTTAAAGAATAAATCTACCTAATTATTAGCATAAATTTAACATATTAAAACCATAGTAAGTCGAGGAGGAAAATCTAAAGTCCATGCCTGATTTTAGCTGGCCTAAACTTTGACATTCCAGATAATTTGCTATTAAGTTTGTCTTTTTTCGGGCTAATCTGAACAGAATGTTTTAAAACTTGCAGTTTTTCGCGCAATTAAGAATCATGACTTGTGATCTAGAAGACTGACAAATTCATATACAAACATTGTTTTGTTTAAAAATATCGACATGTGACGTAGATATTACGATACAGAGACCATTTGACTATCAGCGCACGTATATATACTTTGTAAACAAATCTTTATTGCGTATACTGTTTGTATGAACAAATATCAACCATATTATAACTGGTCTTGCAAAAACTGAACCACCATAAAGTAGATGTAAAGTAAAAACAAAACGAGCTCAATTGAAATCATAAATTTTAATTGCAGTCAAAACAGCAGCGCATATATCTGCCCACGCCAAAGAAGAATATGATCTAGACTTAGTATTGATTTACAAAGCAAGAGCCATAACCAATATCCTAAACAAACATTTTACTTATCGAATGTACACGAACAACTGTGACGCACACATGGCCCATCGAAAATACTGCGTAGTTTTGGTATTTATTTTTCTTACTGACGCACACGAACTGGAAACCACGGATCTGTTAAATATGTGTCGAGTTCTTCACCATTAAACTCGTTTGTTAAATTAGAAGAAACTTTTAAGAAATTAATTTCCTATTCATATCTATCAACTCACCCAAGTGAGCCCCGACCTACCTCAACGCTCCGCGAGTTATCTTGCACAAACAACATTATTATTAGATTGCGAGCGTTGCGTAACCGAGCGGAATTATCTCAAGACCTTGGCATTGGTGAGAAGGGCTATTACTATGAGTTTGTACGTATACAAAAAGTGCAACGAACTTGAAGCTGTCTACAGGAAGTTTTGCTACCAAGTAAACACAAGTCGCGCTAAATACATTACGTTAAAAGGCAATTAGTCGTCAGCTGATGGCATAAAGCACTTATCCTTAGTGAAATATGACATGTACATTTTACTAACACATTCGCGTATTTACAAATATCTGAGCGCGGAAGATAGATTGAGCTTTAGGGGGATTAAACTGGAGAGAATTCAGGAATATACGGATATCAAAAGGAAGAATCCGTTCATTTATCGCTGGATTTTATGGAGTGCTGGTTGTTAGCTCAATCGCAATGAGAAACTGCAACTCTCATCTATTACGCGTTGCAACTGAAGAAAAAGTCTTTCAATATTTACAATCTATCTGTCGCATGGGTAGTGTTTACGATCTTATTGAAGTGTCACTTGTTAATCCTTCAGTCTTGATCCACAAGTATGATAAACAAGGAAGACAAGGTACTCATATAGTAGCTATGTATAGCACTACAGACGCCGTTATGAAAATGTCGCTTCTCGTCAAAATGGGTGCAGATATACACGCGCGAGAGCTAAGAACTGGTAATACCCTCCTTCACATCGCCGTCAAGAGAAGACACTACTAATTAGCCGATTGGTTGCTTCAGGAGTCCAAGACTATTGGAGATACTATCAACTTCATGCTACAGGTTCCGTTTCACCTAACGTACTACGCTGGTGATAAGAAGATGATGGAGCTCCTGAGGACTAAAGGTGCTGCTTGCGATGACCCTGTGAATAGTGAAACGTCTGATGACGAAGTGCTTGACTAATCGTTGTACACTTGTCTAGGAGTAACGCAATTGTGATCTTTCAACCCTAGATAACTATAAAGTAAATAGACGGTGATAGGACACGCCTCTTTAACTACAAAAACATATAGTTCGCGAACGTTTCCAGTGATAATGATAGCACTGACCTTTGGTCAATTGCATCCTACAAATGCAGTATTTATAATGTTGGCGAACGAATCGTGGGCCAGTTGATGTCATATTTTGTTGTTCCGCAGTCGTTTTTCGCGCCGGGGAAATACACTATAGTGTGACTTGCTATAAGATATGTGGCCAACAAAAAACTTTATTTTCACTTGCGAATACAGCCGCGAGTGTGATAATATATTGCACTATTTGTGCCGTAATGGTGAGAGTAGTTGATTTGCTCGTGTATGAAAATGCGATTGTGGATGAAAACAGGCACTTGGTGAGGGAGTGCAACCACCGAGGACAACAGTGTGTTCATGTGGTGGCTAGTGAAGATAAAGTTGATCCTGAAAGGAAACTCAAGCTATTATGTGGCATAAAAAAATGTTTTTCATATTGTGCGCAATATGTCTTACGTATTTGGTCTAATATGTACGCTGCTTTATAATTTTAAAAATTCTTCGAGTCAACTAGTAGGTAAGCGGCCACTTTTATTGTGTAGGTGCTTACACATTGATTCGTATGCAAGCGTACCGTAATTTCGAGCGAGCACTGTAAGTCTCAGTAGGCGCGCTGGGCAAGCGTTCAACTCGAGAACGTAGGACCCGAGTTCGAATCACCAGTAACAATTTAATTTTGTGTTATTGTACTTTATGTATTTTTTTGTGTAGTTTACCCTTTTATTTAAAATATTTCAAAGGTATGACGAACGACTTATGCGAGAGACTGCTAACTGGATATTACTTAAGAGCAGTCATTTTGCACATTTAAGAAATTCATTTTGGCCATAAGATTGAATATTTGTACGTTGGTTTGTGTTCACAATTATTGTGCTTTACAAGTTTTGGATGATGGATAGAGTGAAATCATAAGGATAAAGGGGTACGTCCTAGACATTTAAGATCTAGCGTTCGTCCAAATCAATAAGTCTCGCAAGATAAATTTAAAGTGATGTACAACTTGCATCTTTGTTTTAGCCTAACGACACGCCCTTTTATAATTTGGAAAAAAAGTATTTTAAGAACCTAAAGATTCACATCCCGGCTAAGCTGAGCTAGACCCGAGGTTTAGGCAGAGTTCCGAACAACAATAAAAACTCTCCTGGTGCCCTTTTTTTTAGTTTTAAGTAGACCTTAGTGTAGTTTGTAAGTTATTGCATGGAAAGTAGTATTTTAGTATTTACTTAGTTTCTTCTTAGTGATTATATTGCTTTATTTACGTAGAACATTCGTTTAATTTTTATATATATACGCAAACAACCCGTAACAAAGCGGCTCATGGAATGGGGTGCTGACATAAATGGGAAAGAGAAAGTTCATGGTGACACGCCTCTGCATATAGCCGTGAGGACTAAATACTACAGGTTAGCCCGGTGGTTGTGTCAACAGCCCCAGGTTGATATAGAAGCTATAAACTTTGCTCAGCAGACTCCGTACCAACTTGCCTATTACCGGAATGATACTAATATGATGAACCTGCTGCAAGAGAATGGAGCGCTAAAGAAGACTTCACAAAATGTGAACAGCATATCAAATGATGAACGAAAGGCTCATACACTTCCTTTGTATAAGCGAAGATCTAAAAGTCAGAACCGTACTGTATTCTATTTTTCATTTTCTAAATGAGTAAATTTTTATTGTAAAACGTTAATATTTTTGTGACTGTGTGATTTTAACGTGTTATAGTTGGTAAGCTAATTTGGTGCTTAGAGAAAGAAATTAGTGGAGAGTAATAAGACTAAAACAGATTGTTGCTTCAATTTTCATAAATGTAACATGATGTACTTGTGCAGTTAACCCGAAAGATGAATATTTCATGTGTCATACTCTTTAGAATGTATTATTTAGGTTAATTAGTATAATGGTTTACGGTGAATATAATGAATGGATAATGGTAATTTTACTTTATTTTTAAATAAACTATTCTGGTTTTTGTAATCGTTTTAAATGTTATTGTCATGATATCGATTAACTGGCAATTAGATAATTTTGGGGCTCAAATACTTCTAGTAGGCTGTTTCGAAGAAACGTTCACATATCAGCTATTTAAAAATAGCTAGCTATTAGTCAGGTGGTTCACCCTACAACTTCTCACGCATTTCAAAAACAAAGCATTTGAATTTTTTTTACAACATAATTTCGTAGATATTAACAAAGAATTTTTTTTTATTTTTAAACTGCAATAATTTTTCTAGTGCGACAGTTGCTGATAATCCAATTGTTGTTTGTTTATAAAATGATAAACTTAGACCAATTGGAATTTGACTTCACTTTTAACGATTAATGAGAGCTGATTATTTTAATATAAGATTACATTATCAGAAATTAAACAATTCTCATGTCAACATATATAAAATCATAAACAGGTACTAGAAATTTTAAACGACGTGATGCATGCGTCCTACGAGCTTTCACACTCTCGATATTGTGGTAAGTTCACGTTTCAAAGCTTAGCCATTAGTAAGTAATAAACATTCCACGTTCAACCAATAAGAAACTTTTTATCTATTTTCACGTTTCAAAACTTTCATCTATTTTATTTTAAAGGATTAGGCTTTGAATTTTCCATGATTTTACTAAAAAGTTATTGATGTTCCATTTTTTAAAATGTTTCCTGATCTGTTCATCCATTTCTTACCAATTCCACTAGTAATATTGATATGGTTTTATAGCATGTTATTAGAGATTTAAGTCATCATTAAAGCACTCATTTCATTAGCAAATAACATTATAAATTTAAATAATAAACATTTTATAAGACCCGCATCCGTGGCGATCACTAACCTATAAAATTTAGATGTTATACAACTATACTTTGCATTTCAAATATATTACACTAATGTAAACAGAATTCTGATAAAGCGAAGCCAATAGCATTATGTTTGATAAAAATTATGTTATCCTTTAATAAATATTAGAGCTTGAATTGTCTTGGTGATAAAAAACCAGTAACATATATTAGACATGCACTTGGTGCGAGTCACTGTCATGTCTTCGAATGGTGCATAATGGAATACATACAAATCTTTTCGGCTACCTAAAGTTTATTAGTCTAAAAATCTAATCATTAAGAATGTATATAAAAACTATTACTACATAAAAATTTAATGTAGTATATTTGAGATTAAATATATCGAATTGTCATTGCAAGTAAAACTTATTGTTTAATTAGAAAATAAATTTTGAATGAGGGTTGCTATGAGTTGTTTGTTCAGTATTTTTATTCATTATTTAGAAAGCTTTAACAATTTGAAATACGTAAATAAACAATCCACTGTTAATGCAATAATAAATTATCAATTGTGCAACATTTTAATTCATTGAAAATATAGACAATGAATTGGAAATTTAAACACTTGCACTTTTGTTATAGTAATGATACAATGACATTCAAGAAGAAAAATATGTGCAAATATCAATGAACTTGAGAAGCGTATAAACCGTGTTTAATTCATAATAATCATATTCGTATCAAGTAGATCAGGTGATTCGGTCGTTAGTTACAAGTTTTGTTGAAGTATCTAAAAAATGGACTGTAAATTTGGGTGTTTTATACCAACAGAATGGGAAAACTATCCCAAGGGAATCATTGAAATTATTTTGAGACAGGAACTTTTTACTTATTGGAAGGAGTACAAAGGGCTGGATGGGGCAGAAGTTCAGATAGCGAGTGTACCAACAATTTCCAAAGAATATTATCCGTATCAGTGGTTAAAAAAAATTCACGATCAAACAATTTCGCCATATGTGAACTACTCAATTATCTGGACTGTTTTTACTGTGAATGCTGTAAACCTAAACCCGTGTACAGTGGATAATAAAAACAATTCAATATATCGTAATTTTCAAGGTGATTTACCCCTTTTTTTTTAATGCGCATATGAGCGCTTACCTCAAGCCGTCGTACCATTTAGTAATATCATATATTATACAAAGTAACGAACACTCCGAATTGATCGAAATTATTCATTCTCTCTAACTTTCGAGATTGAAAACTTACCTAGTAATTGCGTCACCATTTATGAGTCATCCAAACTACGTTACTACCTAAAGGTTAAAGTAAATCGGATTCTGCCTAAAATAAGAGCTTCCGCGCGTATGTTTCTTGGGAAAAGTTGTTCAGTTTCATGAGTAGAATATAAGGTTTCAATTATTGCTGGCGGTCTTTTTACACCTTTTGTATAAGTAGGTATAATGAAAGGTTACTTATATTTTTATGTGCCTGAGATTAATCAGAGCACATAAATACAAACAAATGGTTTTAACCCTTTGCACCTGACCAGATTTTCCAGACTTTTAGGTGCCTAAATATATAGGTTTCGTTCACCACTAGCTGCCGACGCTCCCAAATGGTTTTGTATTATTTTATTAATTGGTAGGTGTTATTTATTTATAAAAATAAGTAAGTTGTAAGCAGGAAGAGCGTCGGTGGCCGAGTGGTTAAGGTATCCGATTCGTAAGCGAAAGGTACCGGGGTCTAATCCCACTATATTAGTTGAACTCTAACCAATGCTCTTACGGTGAGGGAAACATCGTGATGAAACCTGCACATGCACTTGTCCGGTTTTTTATTTGTTATAGTTTATTATTTATTGCATATTTATCTTATTTGTTTTTATTTTGTTACAGCAAGTACTCATCAGGGCAGCCTTGGAGGTACGGGCACACAATGTATGGGTACATACGCAGCCGTTTCTTCAGTAGTTTCAGGTAGGAATCTATTTTCCTCTTCTGAAATGAATTCCATTTTAAGAAATGGAAATTCGTTTTATGAAAACATTATCGATGATTTAAAAAGGTCTGGAAGATATCAGAATGATATGTTAACAGCCGATGAATTGCCCACGGTCATTAACTTAGAAAATCATTTGGCTACAATTAAAAAAATGGACGTTGATATTGTAGTGGCACAGGGTAGTTTTAATCAACCTTTAACCACTTTTGTGGAAACGCTGGAACAACAAATATTTTTCGGTAATATTAATGACGCGACGGACAGTTATCTTTTTACTGGCCAAGATAAAACTATATCGTTTTGGAGAAAAGTTTTTGAAACAATAATTCCAAACACTAACGAAAATGAGCCGGCTCGCCCTAATTATGTTTATTACTTATTTAACAGCCACGCGGTAAACGTTACTAATAAGACCGACGGAAACGGTGTTGCGCGGTTGTTCCAGTGTAGTAGTTTACCGTTCTTGGCCGCGTTAATATTAGCCGGGTATAGTGAAGGCAACCACTATTACTCCATCGATAGGGTCACAGTCCTAAATCATAAACTCGGGTCAAAACCATGCCGCGTTATAATTGAAAAACTCGACTGTGCCAAACAAGGATATCCGAAAGTCGACCCGCAATTCACATTATTAAGACCAACCGTGAAACTTGACAAAATTAATATTTCCAAATATTTTAAATCAGACGAGTCACTCGCGAACGACGCGCATACGGGTCAACCAACAAAACAAACACGTGGACCGAAACGTGACAATAATAATATAAAACCAAACGAGACAACCGCGAGCGACGCGCGTAAGGGTCGGCCAACAAAAAAAACGCGTGGACCGAAATCTGAAAACGATAATTCTCACGCGAATGCCGGCAAAAAATATGCACAAAAAAACCAGTAGTACATATAAATGCTGTTAAGAAATATATAAAACAAAATCCAGATATACATAGAGATGCGGCCAAAAAGTATACTGCAGAGCGCCCTGACGTGAATAGAAAGGCGGTTAAAAAGTACTGTTCAAAGAATCCCGAAGTACATAGAGAAGCGACAAAAAAATTCGCGACAAATAATCAGACGTAAATAGAGAAGCCGCAAAAAATTATGCGATAAAGCGTCCCGAAATTAACCAAGCGGCCGTCGAACGATACAATACGACACATAGAGTCGGTAACAGACATAGAGTCGGCGATACGCGGAGAAACATTAATAGCAAGGGATATTGATCTGAATACTGTTCCATTGTATTCGTTAAAAAATCCGTCTTTACTAAACTCAAATACGTATACGTGTCCAAATTGTCGTGCAAAGCTTTTGCATGAGGAAACAGCTCGTGAAATGGCGTGTTGTGGTCAAGGAGCCTACAATGTTCAAAATTTAAATCTTTTAACAGATGAATTTTATTCTCATACAGACTCTTTGCGCAGGCCACGCGCGTATAATAACTAACATGTTTGCGTTTTCTGCATTAGGTGTTTCGCATGGCTACCTACAACAGCCTCCGGGTTTAAGTTTTCTAAAGATTCAAGGCCGGGTGTACCATCGCGTTTTTGACGTTGAATCTGATTCCTTTAAAAACATTTCGTACTACATTCACGATAGTAATGCACGCGAACAACAAGCTCAAAATCTTACGATTGATATAGGAGTAATTCGTAGCATCACTAATTATTTGCACAATGTAAATCCGTACATCGAGTGTTTTAAACGGCTTCACCGTGATACATCGTCAAATGCTCATTTTATATTCGAACAGACTTCACGTCGCTCCCACGGGAATGTGTTAAGCTGGGCATTGACGGTCAGTTTTTCGCGTCAGTTAAACTGACGTCCATCCAAAATTTGATCGTGAGTGTCGAATTATCACTCCAGAGTTTTAGCTGACGACGCGCCCCGTGTCATGCAGTGGCATCTGGTGTTTGTAGTGAAGAACTTGCTAACAGACAGCCGGGCAATATGTCTCATTCTCGTTGGCTTACTACTGCGAACCGCATATTACGACTTTACATAGGAACCAGTGAACCAACTCAACAATTACGAGTATTGGTTTATTACATAATGAAAGTATACGCTCCCATATGGTTTTAGATCAATCGTCATTCTTCTTGTGAAATGGGACCCAAACATCTTTTCAACCTGATGCAGTACTCGAGATGCTTATCAGAGGAAATTAAGTCAGTCGTAGATCCCGCGATACAACGAAATGCATTCTTTGCTCACCCCGAAAATGTTTTGTTAGCCATGATAACAGACGACAGAGAATTTGCGAGGGAATTGGCTCTGAGGCGTATAATTAAAGCTCGAAAGGAATCGCCCAGTAAAATAAGAATATTCAAAATACCGCAATTAAACTTCAGTGCGAGCGATTACATTGAAATGATTAATTGGAACGAGTTATCAGTGACCTCACCTCCTATGTTTCACAGGATTTCAGACTCAACTTTGCTGCAAATGTTGCATAATAAAACTACTATAAGTTTAGAATTTTCCAAATTTCCCTGTCACACCCAAGCTGTTGAGCGTTGTGTGAAGCTAGTCACTGAAGCTTCTATCACAGTAGCAGGATAAAAGGCGCGCGACGGTCTTATACGCACGAAAATTCAGTCTAGATCTCTAATGCCCTTCCTAAAGTCCTTTAAGATCTCTAAAGTCCTTTGACTGTAAGGCCGAATTCAGATGCTTAAATGGGAGATTTTCCTTTGTTTGACATGATTTTTTTACTACAATATGTTAATTAAAATGTTACTGTCTGTTCTAAATATTGATAAACAATGTTTGATTAATAATTAAACGTATTGTATTTCGATATAACTTGTTTTAGGTATTTTTAGCTTTTGTAGAACTAATTAGTGTAGAGTTGCTAGCAGTTGCTGATGTATTTAGGTACTCCGTTAGATCGAGTCTACGAATTTTTTCTTTACGGTTAGATAGAAGTTTCTTTTTTGAACCCTTCGAACTTCTGCACAGCTCTTTTAAGGCATTTATTTCCAATTTTAACTTATTAATTTGCCTGATATAGTTGTTATTCTGTATAATTGTATATTCAAGTTCATTTTGCGTAGTTTCTAACTGTGATTTAAGCTGTTCTATTTCATTTTTAAGATTGCGGATTTCATGAGATTTTATATTTGTAGACAGATCTAGACTTTTTGTGGAGAAAATTGATTCGTCCACTGATTTCTCGTTTGTGCTTAAGTTCGGTGGACTACTGTTAAGTTTTTGGAGCGGCGAATTACAGTTCACACTGGTGTTAGAAATTTCTAATGGTGCTGGGTAGATTTTCGTTCTTGTTGTAACAAATTTTGTCTCATTACTATTTAATAATATCTCTCGTGGGTTCTCCTTTTGAATTGGGGTGGAATTATTGATATCTGAAGTTGGTTGCTTTGCAATATCTTTCGAAGTACTAGCGCTATTATTATTTGGACATTTCGATTTAGTTTCTGGGTGTTTTGGATATCCTAAACACGCTCGGCACCTCCATTTCGCCTTGTTTTCCTTAGTCATTAAGTTAAAACGCTTAATTGCTACCACCCCACAGTCTAAATCATAAATCTGTTTACATAAACAGCAAGTTACGTGCTTGTTTGTACTTATTTCTTTATTACACCTTACACATACTTTTGTTTTAGGGCTAGACATTATGGTATATATGTAATAGCTCCCTCTATGACTACCAATTAGATGTAAGTTCTTAGTTTATTGATACACTTCGTCCTCGGTACGGGTTTTTCAACACCATACATTTGTAGGTAGTGTTCAATTTCTTCAACAGATGGCGTTGTAATATTAGTTTATTAGTCACGGGTAGATGGCAGTTATAACTCCAGTAAAGTCAATCTATGCGCTATGCGTGGAACAGATCGTACTTTTTACAAATGACATTGACGTTTGCTATGTGTCTGTCATTCTTTGACTGACAGAATTCAATTATTGTTATTGTAAAAGTGATAGTATTTTTACAAAAAGAAAGTGCTTTTTATTTTCAAAATGCCTTCAAATCATACTTTAGTGATTTTTAAAGTGTCTCACCAATACTTTCACGATGGAATATGTGTATTTTCCCTTGGTTTCGGCGTAGAAAAGCACTATACATCGGCGACCGTAGGTTAGATGAGTTGAAACTAACCTATTTGGATACTGTAAGTCCACTTTTAGCACTATAATGTAGCATTCTAATTGTGAAAGTGTATGTAAAATGTAAAAAAATAATGTATTCCCTGTCTTTCTTGATTCGCAGACGCCTTAGTTAAATAATATACCCTATGTCACTCTCACAATTGTTACAAATCTTACGACACCTCTTACATTAAAATCCATCAATTCGTTTACGCGTATCAACGATATGGACATACATACATACACTCGAAAAACATAACTCTCCTTCTGGGGCAGTCGGGTAAAAAGATATAAAATACTTTATTTACTGCATTCTGGTACACAAGTACACAAGAGATCACAAATTGTCTTTTCTTTTCCAGATAAGGGCATTATCCCAATGGAGTGCAATCTTCTCCTTTTTTTTGATAAAATTTTTGACGCACACAACGGGAGCTACACGAAGAAGCAGGCTAAACCTCTTTTGGGACCAGCAAGACCACATTCAACTCATCATGCTCTTTGGAAGGAATCAAAAAATGTTTTGAACACGATGAAATGTTTAAATGGTACCTCGGGAAGGGTGGAAAATGTCCCTACTATTAATAATTGGGTGTGGACACTGGATGGCACGCAATTATTGTTAAAAAAATTAGAGAAAGAGTATGGCATTACTTCGGTTTGGACGCGGCACCTTAACCAAGATCCAATAGAAAATGTCTTTGGGGCTATTAGAAGCCATGGGTGCCGTAACGTAAACCCGACACCGGAGAAGTTTGCCAGTGCTTACACAACGCTATTGATAAATAACATGTCCAGTGTCCATGCCCCTGGGGCTAACTGTGAAAGGGATTATTGCCAAATTCTACACACCCTCATCATCACAGATGACTGCAAAGCCCCGGCCTCTTGCGATTTAAAAAATATTCCCGATTGCGAAATTCAGGATATAAAAGATAAAGACGATCCTCGGATAATGGGGGCGATTCAATATGTATGCGGGTATTTTATCCATAAAGCCAAAAAATGCATATTTAAAACATGCGAAATATGTATTCAAAATGTAATCGCCCCCAAAGAAATAGAATATATAAAATATAGGGAGTATGCAGGACGAAGGTGGCTTTGCAGTCCATCAGAATCTCTCATTATATGTTTTTCAGCGATCCAAGATATTAACAATTGTATTTTAAAACAATGTTTATATAGGGACAATATTACTGAATTGATTAAAACGATTATATTTATATACGTTGATTTTGACTGCATAGAGTGCGAGATACATAAGGATAATTTAATCGATTATTTATTAAATGTAACTTGCAGATTTTTTATAAGTAAATACTGCAAACATTTGAACCAAATATTAAGTGGTAGGAGAGATTCTGATGATGATGAGGACGAGTTTCAAAGCAAGGCAAAAAACATTTTCATAAATGCCATAAAAGGCCCATTAAAAAATGAGGGTTAAAATAATAAAACAGCCTATTCTATGAATAAAACCGTAATTTTATTGTTACAATTTCAGTGTGAATAATTTTGTCGTTAGCATTTTTGGTTCCAAACGGTAAGCTGTTTACCGTGTTTAAGTATTTCACTTTTTTTAAATCTCAGTATCATTAAAATGCTAGCGACAAAATAATTCAAAAAATAATACCTTACCTTTTAATAAAATGAAAGTGGGCTGGGCATAGCTATATAGTACTATAGGTAGAGGTATATGAGAAAGTAGTTTTATACCAAAACAATAGATGGCGCTGCAAAATGTCTTGCTTCTTTGGAGGGCCGAGAGAGGTCCCTATTTCATATATATAAAAGTACTCTGTGGATACTACATTGCCGGTTTGTAGGTTGGCCAGATTATGGAGTACCTTCTAACACTAAGTCGTTTATAGACCTTATTTTGACGGTAAATAACCAATATCTATATATAATTCAGTGGCGAGAGCCGTCGCTCTTATCGACGATGGGTTTAGTCAGCGTTACGTGGCGCGGAAACTTGGTGTCGCACGTACCACCTTAAGGGATGCAGTGCAACGGTTTCGGGAAACTGGCTCTTATGAGCGAAGACCAGGACGGGGCCGAAAAAGATGCACCTCCGCTCGTGACGACCGATTTCTTGTGACCAATGTTCTAAGAAATCGGTTCACTACAGTTGTTGAGGCACGAAACCAACTTCGTGAGGTTCGCAATGTTCAAGTGAGTGAAAGAACAGTGAGAAGAAGACTAGGAGAGAATGCCCTTGGAGCTTTTCGACCATCTCGAGTGCCACAATTGTTCGTAGGCCACCGGAGAGAAAGACTTCGTTTTTCCCGAGAGCACGCCGAATGGAATATGGAACAATGGAAGAATGTTATGTTTACTGACGAGACAAGAATATGCTTGCACGGTCCTGACGGTCGCCAGCGTGTATACAGACGCAAGAATGAAAGGTTTGCACCATGTACTGTTGTGGAAACTGTAGGTTACCAAGGTGGCTCTATCATGATATGGGGCGGCATTACTTACGAAGCACGCACCGACTTGGTTATCTTCGAAAGAGGTGGAAATTTATTCCAGAGGTATGTAACAGAATCGTTGGAACCTCATGTAATGCCATTTGCTCCATTTATTGGCGAAGATTTTTTATTAATGCAGGATAACGCTCGCCCCCACGTTGCTAGAGTTGTTACCGCGTACCTGGATACCGTCGGCATTCGAAAATCCAGAAAATCCGGAGTCCAGATTTAAATCCTATTGAACACATATGGGACAATTTAAAAAGACGTGTTCGAAGCCGCATACCAGCTCCAACCACCATAGATTTTCATCACATTTGTTAATTTACGGTCAAAGTGTTTTTCAGACTTTTTTATAAATAAACGTAATATTTAAAAACAATATTATCTTTCATTTTACTTCAAAATACCTACGTTATAAAATAACATTCAAAAGTATTGCCACAATTTTTTTTTTTTACCTAAATCGTAAAAAATCAAGGTGGGCGGTTAATTGTGCCGCTGAGTTTAGTTGCCAGTACAATTTTTGTTGCTTTTTCCGGTTCTAAAAGCAATGGTTTTCGTAGTACTCGAAATACCGAACTAAGTATTCCAAAGGCATTTTCAACAACCCTCCTTGCTCTCGAAAGACGATAGTTGAAAATCCTCTCAATAGATCCTCTTTCAGGATTACCCGAGAAGGGTTTCATGGTATATTCGCTGATGGCAAATGCTTTATCACACAGAATCATATATGGTACCTTCACGTTGTAAGGAGTTTGAAGTATTTCAGGATTGGGTAAATTCAAACTTTTGATTTCAAGGTTCCTGTACAAGGAAGTATTTTTGAAAACACCTCCATCCGATATACGTCCTTGACATCCAACATTAACGTACATAAAGTTATAGTTAGCGTCCACTAAGGCTAACAATACAATACTAAAAAATTGTTTATAATTAAAAAATTCTGTGCCACTATTTATTGGTGCTTGAAGGCAAATATGTTTGCCATCCATTGCGCCTATGGCATGTGGAAAGTTCCACTTTTCTTCAAATTCTTTTGCAACGGCTATCCATTCATTTTCAGTCTCGGGTAACTGCAACAAAGAATATTAACGAAATTAATATTTGCGTTTTTAATTTTCAGATTGCTACCAGCAACAACAATACAGAGAATGTGACTGAATCTGTATCAAATGATGAGCAATCCAGTTCTTTTACTTCATCCACACAACAAGCACCAAATCAGAGTTGCAAAAATTTTAATGTAAAAAATAATGCATTAATCATTAACCTTGACCTTCATAGATTCTAGATGTCAGGCATCAAGAATTTGATATATAAAGCCCGCAGATTCGTAGTAGTATTATTCGTAGCTTAAAGCTTGTCGGGATCGGTCGGGAATATTTCAATTCAAGAATGCGACAATTTCTAGTACTTATAGCGATTTCGGTTATGACCATAACCATGATAGTGACCGAACCAACAGAAAAGTCAGTGAAATGTCTTAGCAAGTGGAGCAAAGTGAGTATTTTTTTTACACCGTTTCGCAGCTCACTGAGCTTATAAGGGTTCGGTTCCAACCTCTCAGCTATGGAACCGGCTACAGCGAGTATTTAACTAATAACTATCGTCTTATTTCAATCGCTTGTATATTTAATCAGCATGTTTGTATTTCCAGTGTGGACTGTCGTCGGGACTATGTTGTTACAAAAAAATTGGAAACAGAAGTTCCATAGTGATACAACGATACTGCGATTACCTGGGAAGCAGGACTTGTGTTACTCCGGACGACATGTTTCGTTTTGAAGATTCACGGCACATAGAGGAATTAAAATATGAGGAAGGGTTTCAAAGAGACTACAATGATTATGTGCAGGCTCTGGAGAAAATTAACCGGTATCTAGATCTGAAGCATTTTTTGGACAGAGCAACAAACATATAAAGTCTCCAACAATGGCCGTAACAAACTCCAACTAGAACATAGTGACATTGTCAGTATCTTAGACAGGATGTAAGTAATAATGTAACAAACTAAGTACAGCTTATAATAAATTTCAAATTTCAAATTTCAAAATTTTTATTCAACATAGGTACATTAAAAATACACTTATTGAAAGTCATTAAAAATAAAAAAATACAAAATACATTAAATTCCACTTATGCAATAATGCGTCGCGCGCTGCACCATTCCCGACCATCACCTACTATTAGAGGTCAGTGGATCAAACCCATCGATGCGTGAGTTTATATGTTTGTGGTCATGCCTCACATCACCATGCTAGACCAACAAAAAAAAAACCTGTCAGTTAGAAGTGTCGATGAATGACGCCGCCCACGAAAACAGTATATACAAATTAAATAAATATATAAACATTACACAATGTAGTAATCGTGTTCACTCATTACTAGTGTATACATTGGAAAACAAATTTCCAGTAAGTACCCACTCGATTTACCATTAAAAGATATTATAAAATAGTTTATACTTATGTAATATAATTTCATTTATCTATGTCATGTTACTTTGTTTTAGATATCGATTTTATGAATTCAATTGAAAATATTACTTATATTATTACTTATATTGTATCAAAATCAAATTATGTTAGGAATATAAATATGAAATATTATAAGAATGTCAGTAATTAGGATTAAGATTAATGAAAATGAAAAAAAAAATTATTCACACAATACCCATTCATTTCAGGTTACACAAGAGTATCCTGCAAATTGTATTCGGAAGGAATAAAAGTACTCAAATTAAGAATTGCTTTGCTGAGTTGGGGGCATCTTAATATCAGACCAAGCTGCTTCATCCGACAGATAATCACTTGATTTGTAATAAGCTTTACTATACAAGACATTTTTAATTACTGTTTTAAATTTATGTATCGGTAAGTTGATTACTTCGTTGGGCAGTTTGTTAAAGAAGTCAATGCTAAAACTTACAAAAGATTTCTTAACCTTACTTAACCTAGATCTGTATACTAGCAATTTATTTTTATTTCTAGTATGTCTATTATGAATGTCAGAGTTTTTTAAATAGTTGTCCAAATTTTTTCTTACATAAACTAGATTCTCATAGATGTACAGGCTAGGTATGGTCATAACATTAATTTCCTTAAATAATTCTCTTAGTGAGTCTCTAGTATAGATAGCTCTTATTGCTCTTTTTTGCAATACGAAAATCGACTCTATATCCGCAGCATGACCCCACAGTAGGATACCATATGATAGCAAACAGTGGAAGTAGCCAAAATAAACGAGCCTAGCCGTAGAAATATCTGTTAGCTGACGAATTTTTTTTACAGCGTATGCAGCTGAGCTTAGTCTATTAGCCAAATTTCCTAAGTGGGGGCCCCATTGTAATTTAGCATCTATTGTCAGACCTAAAAACACTGTGGAATCAACTAGTTTAATAACCTCATTATCAATTTTTATATTATTTACTACACTATTCACATTTGGCAGTTTGAAATGTATGCATTTAGTTTTTTTTGCATTTAGCACCAAGTTATTCTCTGTGAACCAACAATGCATTAACTCGAGTGCCTCATTTACCCTAGCAATGTCCGGCTTGCACCTCTTGACTCTAAATATCAAAGATGTGTCATCTGCAAATAATATAATCCTTAGGATATTTTGAAGTGTGAATGGTAAATCATTTATGTAGATTAAGAAGAGAAATGGGCCCAAAATAGATCCTTGAGGAACTCCCATTTCTATAAGTGAGCCTGGAGAATTAACTCTATTTATTTGAATTTTCTGGAGCCTACTTGTCAAATAAGATCTTAATACATTTAGCGCTTTATCTTTAATACCGTAGTGCTGAAGCTTTAGTAATAATGTTTCGTGCTCCACACAATCGAAAGCCTTAGATAGGTCGCAGAAAATCCCAATGGCATCCTCGGCTTCCTCCCAAGCCTCAAAAATATATTTGATTAGTGTTGCACCTGCATCAGTAGTTGAGCGACCTTTGGTAAATCCAAATTGGTGATCATGAAACAATCCATTGATATTAAAGTGCATCAGCACTTGGTTAAGAATTATCTTCTCAAATATCTTACTAAACCCTGGTAATACTGATATAGGCCTAAAATTGCCAGGGTCACTTGTATCACCTGCTTTAAAAATAGGAACTACCTTAGCGAGCTTCATTAAATCCGGAAAAACTCCTTCGTCAATGCACTTATTAAATATTGAAGCAAGGTAGGGAGGGTGCCACGGTGATTATCACAGATTTAATAACTTTTGTAGACATACCCCATATATCTTCAGTGGATTTAACCTTTAATTCATTGAAGGTTTTTATGACTATGTAAGGCGTAACATATGTAAATTTAAATGATTCATTGCAAGTTGGCACATTTTTTTCTAAAAAATCCATTGCTCTATGAGGTGATGAGCATAAGGCTTGTGTAGTTTTATAAGGAATTTCTGTAAAAAATCTTTCAAACTCCTCAGCAACCCCTATATTACTTGTTATCTTGCCGTTTTGGCCCACCAAGCAATATTCATTTTCGTGGCTCTTTATTCTACCAGTTTCCTTATTTATTATGTTCCAAGTAGTTTTGATTTTGTTTCCAGATATTTTAATTTGATTCCTTAAATAATTAGCTTTTGCAGTTTTGCAAACCAATTTAAATAACTTTGAATACCTCCGAACATGTTCATTTAGACCATAACTTTTTATAAATTGCTTTTTAGCATACAGTTCGTACAAAGTACCTCTACTTATGCGGATTCCTGGTGTTGCCCAATCACTAAATTTAGTCTTGGAATTTATATTAATTGTTTTTACGGGGAAAGTATTTTCAAAGTTTCTTTGCAACATTTGAAAAAAATCACCATAAAATTTGTTTGCGTTGGTAACATCAATTGGCAGTTCAGATAGGTCACTTAAGGTGGTCTCTTTGAAAGTTTGAAGTTGATTTTCTGATACAGGCCTTACTTTAATTTGTATTTGTTTTGGAACTACTCTGCAAGGCAGTGAGATTAATTGCCCTAAATGATCTGAGTGTATATTTTTTATTATTGAATGTTCGGTTATATTACAATTTGAAAATATATTATCCAAACAAGATGAGGTACACGATGTAATCCTTGTAGGTTCGTGAAATAGGTTCATAAGGTTAAATGATTTAAAAAGATTTAAGAAATCATTTGTCTTATTATTTTTATCCATTATATTTATATTAAAATCCCCACTGACAAACAACTGTTTCTTAGATTTCGAAGGTTAAACTTAAACTGCTGTTAAACTTTGTCAAATAATGTTGTTTAAAGTCATATTTGTAAGAGAAGTACCTATTGAAGAATTCATGATGTCAATTGATTTAGGTACAATGTCAGCATTAAAAATGTTAAATGCTAATAATCTAGCAATAAATTTCTTTTCCTTATAAGTCAAATAAATACGATGTCCATAATATACAAAATGTCGAATAAATTTATTTACGTCAAAAAATGAGATTTTGTCGCTATGACAGGTCAAGTTAAAAATTAAGTTATTGAAATAATAAATGTTGTTATTTTGTACAGTACCGTAGCTTTCAGAATACGGAAACGAACACAGTATAATTTTACCAATACTTCTAATGTTATTCAACATATCATATAAACGACATAAATCCTGTTTTGAGCAACACAATGTATCACATAAAGATATGATTAAAGTGTCATTTTGATTGAATTGCATTGTTTTAATTTTTAATGTCAGACATCTTAATGATATATTCGGATAGCAGTAATTTATTACATCGTTACACGCATACAATGATAATTCATGTCCTAGATTTCGTCCAAAAATATTTGTTATCAAAACAGTTTTACTACGCGTACTAACAAACGAATTTACATTTGGTGGTGGTGACACCACGGAGATTGGCATTAATGGTTGCGCCCCCACGGGTAGAGAAAACTCCGGTTGCGGCAACACAGGCGGCGCCACTGACGCGGCCAATGGACTGTGTACTAGGTGTCGCCTCACTTGTGACTTATCTTCTAACTTAGTGTGAGTACATTCACAAATGCAAGTTTGGTTTTCTATTAGAGAGTTAAATTTGCTCTCGTTATCTTTTAAATCGATAAGTATTGGCTCATTGATTCCGAGTATTCAGCTATTAATTTTTGTGAGTTTTCATATTGTAACATAGTAGACTTTAATTCGTTTTCCATATCACAAAATTTCTGCTGAAAATTTAGTGACTCTTGAATGTAAGTAGACTGATTTCTTTTTATTTTATCGGTGCAACGGTGTAGCTCCATTCTAATTGAATATAATTTTTTCTGTAATTTCAAATTTTGAGTAATAATTTTTTTAATGTTTGCACTTTTTTTATGTTTATATTTCTGTTTACGTTTTTTCCCATTGAGTATGACATTATTCTTGTTCGATTTACCTAATAGCTCTTTATATAAGTTTTGTGTAGAAGATACTTTTAACTCCCTTATTTCTAATTCAAGTTGCTCGATGACCCGGTGTGCGGCTTGTAATTCCCGCTCGAGGTTCGTGTTGCAGTCCAGTAACCCAATGTGTTGTTCACCACATTCCTTGAAGGAGTCGACTATGGCCCTCAGTTCGTCACGCTGCGCCCTAAAATCCTCTAACTGAATGTCAAAAAAATAACATAGTAGCATAATTTATAAGTCTCAAAGAAATATTGTTACTAAGCTTAGATAGATTTAAGCGCATAAGTTATAAACTTAAATAGTTTCTCACATCATATGCATTTAATTACATTTGTTTCAAACCATAACTGATATAATTCAAGTCTGGAACAATCAGCTGCTGGAATAAAATTCTTTTGACATTAACAATAACTGGCTCTTAGGCATACCCGGAACAATATACGACTGGAATTGAGTCGTATTGCATCAAACTACATTTTAGGACAAAAATGTGTCACCCGTTTATTCTAACACGTTCGAAGGTATATCTTACTGTAAAATTTCGAGTTGTAAACATAAGCTTAAATGGAGATAATAAATAATAATTTTCTGCAATAAATTTATTTCATTATTTCATAGCTATGAATTATGGTAAAAACTATATATATTTACCAGACTCTTTTACTATTAGTGTCCGCACAGCGAGGCTAGAACCAATGTCAACTTGTTGTTGTAGAACAAAGTGTACAATGTTGTAGAATTTAATTCGATTCGTTAATAGTGTCGTAACTAATTTAAACTGTTCTCTACTGATTTGGGTCATTTTTGGATTAATAATGCGGATCATTAGAGCACTCTACTATTAGTAATAAAACAAAGTGTACTAAGGACAAGCCCATTGTTAAAGTTGTTAATTAATTATCTTAAATTATCAATATTAAAAAATACCATTCAAATATATGATAAATTACTGTTTCAAATATTCACAATTGGCAAGTGACAAATTATATTTTTTAGTTACACCTTACTTTTTGTATTACTAGTTAATTAAAACAAGTAACTTTTAAACCATGTTTAAATTTATAATATTAAAATCTAAATTTCATACTATTTTGGAATTATTCAAGTCTATACAGTTGCTCACTATTTATCTCTTTCTGACTGCCTATAAGATTTATCTTCGGCTACTTATTAGTTTTAAAATCGTACAGATTTTGAATCAATATTGCAAAAGAAGTTTCACTTTTTTGTTTTTAAATTAAACGACATATTATAAACGACAATACATTTATTCAAATATAGTAAAAATAAGTATCCAGGGAATTTATTATTAATTTAGATCATATGATCTCACTACACAGTGCTTAGATTTGAAACTAATGGAATTCATTGCAATACTTAATTTAAATGCTACTTATCTACACTATTTGTTATTAAATATGAAAATTCAAAAAGAAAAATTCATAAAATTTGATATTTATTCCTGCGAAACAGACCAGGAAAGAATACTTTTGCTCCACACTGATAAAAAATTTTCTTTCATTGGAGGAAGAAAATCTTGAACCAAAAATACCATTTTGAAGAAAATGATGTTCTTATTTATTTTTACATAGGCCCAACAGCAATTGCTTTTAACAGGGCCACAGCATAATACATATTTAAACATTGGCGATAAATTTATAACCATACGCTATACTTACCCTCAATAGTAATAAAATATAAAGTTAATATAAAAATTATAAAAGTTAGTTCTTGAGTCAAGAGAATAAATTTTTGACCCGAGAAAAATTTTCTCACGTCAAGAATAATTTCTTGGTTCAAGAATTTCCCTCAAAATGACATTCTTAAAGTGTAGATAAAACAACAATTTAAAAATAAGGGTCTTTCTCATTTTCATCATAATCTTCGGATGAACTACTCCCCGGAACTGAAATTTTACTGAGACCATTATTCAAGCCTGTGTTTCTCCATTGTGTCTCAAAATCGTACTAAAAATAAATTTTGAATTATAAAATCGATGTTACAGGATTTACGTCAAAGATAAGTGAAATAATATAAACTTTTCTATGAGCATTGTTTCGAATCAAAATTTGAAGCTTATCGTAAACTTCGATGGATTGAACTAGATTTATTTGGAGTTGAAAAAGAATAAATGTTAATCAAAAAATTGTTTTTCTAAGACAATGTTTCTGTAAGTCAGACTCATATTTCAACCTACCGAACTCGATAGTCTTGCTTGAACTAATATCAAAATTAGTGTACAGACTAGAAGGCACAACAATAGTCTTGCGCTGCCCATTTTATAGTTGTTATCTGTCAATCAAAAATTACTAATGTATTGTCTGAAAGGCGCAAAACTAGTCTTGCAATAGGGTCGTTGATAAACTTAGTCTATACCAACTTTCCAAATGATCTCATGAATATAAAACCATAAGACCATAAGCTAGTTAGTACAGCTTGAGATTTTCTATTTCTTCTATGCGGTAAATTAGACTTTTGTCTTCTGTCTTGATTTTGAAGGACTCTTGCTTAGTTCCAAGGCTTGAGTCAATCTCATTCTAAGGCTCAAGTTATGTATGCTTACAGAAACGCATTACATATCAAGTGCTTCAGAATCAGAGCCTCAAAATACCATTTCTTCAATCCAGAGATATATTGTTTTTAGATAAATAACAAAGTTATCAAATGAAAATTACATTGCCCGTATGAAAATAAAATATAAGTCAAAAATATATTATTCCTTATAGTTTTGCAAGATAAAAATATAAAAAAATATATATTTATAAATATATGATACCATATAGTGATTTTGGCCGTTTTTTTATAAAATTATATAATTGATAGAAATATATTGATTCTTTATAGATAAATAATATTTTTATTACATAATTTATAATATATAGTTACAATATATTTCACAAAATATATCAATATTATATTCAATTAAATATATGGTAACATATATATTACAAATTATACGGCACAATATAAATAATTTACATTAGAGGGCATGTTTTATGGAATTAATTCAAAATCACCTGCAATCTTATTTTAAGTTTACTGAAAATTTCCAGAAACTAGTTACTAAAATTTTTTTCAATTAAAAAAAGGTCAAGGGAACCGTAAAACATTTTTAGGAAGATTTGAGTTATCTCTGAGAAAGAAAAACTTTTCTTGGGGCATTCAAAGTAACTTTTATTTCAAAATATTTTTTTCAATTAAGGAAATCAGTTTTTCAAAATATCTCTAAAGCCTTACCCAAGTTTGTACGAACACTGAGCTCATTACGAGTTTATTCAACGCTTCCATAGTAGATTCATATTTGCTAAAGGAATGATGAAAATATATAGTAATTAGAACGAAATTCTTTATCTTTATTGAAAGTAAAAATCATAAATTAACATCACAAGTAAACATCACTTGCACAAATCGAAAAATAGATGTGATCATTAAACAATATGCAAATTAAATCAAAATTTTCTGACAGCAGAGCAACATTTGTACGGTTCTTCGTTCACTCATCTTCAGCTGGATCCTGTAAAATTAATAATCATAATTAACCTATATTGTTTTATTTTAGCTACATAAAAATACAAAGAAAAATAGAAATCGAAATGATAATAATAATAATAATATAAACCATTTCCTGAGCAGGAGCTTTATTTTTTCTCCGAAGACCCTCCAAGAAGTTGTTAATTGCTGATCCAAACTGAGATTTTCTAAAATCAGGAAATTTTGCTCGGACAGCTTCTGCAATTAAATATTAAATACACAAATTGGACTGCCTATTGAATTTTGGAGCTTTTCGTCGTAAAAAATAAACCCATTCGAGAAATTTTGAGCTTTTTGAGCTCAAACTCAATCACAATTTACCAGTAATAGTCGCTACTATATAGGGATTCAGTGCAGGTCTTTTAGGAGCGACTTTTTTTATTCTACTAAGACCACCTCTCAGGTTACTTTCCAGCAAAACTTCTGTATCAAATAGTGCATTAACTAGTGAAACACCCATCGACCAGTAAGTATCCCTAGAATTTGCTGTATTCCATTGCTCCTGGGTGACAAACACGTTTGAGCCTCTGTGACCAATTTCAACCTTCAAAAAGAAAAAGTAATTAATATCAAAAAACAAAAGTATTCAAAATTTTTAAAAACGTCAAATTTTATAGAAATTAATAATTTCATTTCTTATTGTGATAATTGGAGCAGATATTGTTCATACTTGTCCATTGGGTTGCCTAGCTGGATTGGCTTCTTGAGCTCTCATCATGTTAAGTTGGACTCTTTTAACAAATTTTATGTCTTCGGATAAGTTCAGCAATATCTCCTTAAATGATCGATCATCTGAAAATAATTTATGAATTTAATGAATAATTTGATACTTTTATGTAAGCAGATATTTAGACATGCATAAAATATACACACAGAAAAAAATTCACTCTAACCGATAAAATTATTATGGAGCGAAATAAAAACTTTTTTCCTATCGAATTTTTTTTCTTTCGACCTGACAATGTTATGCTATGCGACCTGACAAATCAAATTGAACAAATTGAGTTTTTGCCAGATTTAATATTAACCCGTTTTGCCTAAACCAATCGCCCAACTGATGAGCAACCACGTTGAGTTTTGCTTCCAGGCCTTCTAGGGAGACATCTGTAATTACTACCGCCACATCATCAGCAAACATAAAAATGTCTCCCAGCGTTATGGAGGTGGGTAAATCATTTAAAAGCAGCGAGAAAATCAAGTTGGACAGTGACGATCCTTGCGGAACGCCTCTGTCCGCCGACAATCCCTCCGAACGAAGATCGCCGCCCCTCGCAACAATGTACTGTTTCCTGGCTTTCATAAATTGAGCCAGTACAGAGAGCATCGGCCCGTCTATCCGTCTAGAGCATCGGTCAGCAACGTCAAACGCCTTGGAGAGGTCGCAGCACAACAACGCCACTTGCTGCTTTTGCTCTCGCGCCTGGAGAATTCGACTATGCACTTCTCGGACCAACATTGTTGTGGAATGGCTAGCGCGGTACGCGAACTGCCGATCCGACAACGCCTCTGTATCGTTCAGGAAACGAGTTAGTCTGGACGTAAGTCCATTTTCAAATATTTTTGCGATTGTTGGGATGACTGATATCGGCCGATAGCAGTTTGGATCGCTCTTCTTACCCTTTCCTTTATATAGAGGACACACTTTAATTTCCTTCAAGACATCGGGGTATTTGCCTTCCCGTATACAGCAGTTAAATAATGTCGCCAGGACTGGCGATATTTGCTCGGCTATTGGAACCAAAGTTTCAATCGAAACCCCATAAATATCACGCGTCGGTTTCCTTGATTGATTGTATAGACCTCGTAAGGAGTAAAGCTAGTCAGACGAAGAGAGCGATCCGCCTTATGGCGCGCCTCGGCCAGCGTCGCGGTAGCGCGCGGCGCGTCAGCCCGTGGGGCACCACACCGCGAGGAGGACGAGATAAACTGCTCGTTCATGAAGTTGACAAGCTCTTGAGCTGATGCAAATCCCTCTCCATTTGTTTTCTTAATAATACACGTTAAATCGACACCAACTGTTTGCTTTTTGCACGATTCAATATTGACAACGCGCCACATAGATTTCATAACATTATTACTATCATTAATCATTTTTGTCAAATACTTGGTTCGTTCATTACTTAATAATTTATTATACATGTCATTACATTTATCTAACTTAATTTTAATTTCATTGTTGTGTGGAAATTTTAGTAATATATTGTGCAAGTCAAATATATGGTATTTTAAGTTTTGAATTTCATCCGTTACCCACGTACCATTATTATTTATATTCGGCCGCCGCTTTAAAGGAAAGCAAATATTCATTTTAGCTACTAAAATATTCAGAACGGCACTTGAAAGACTGTCTGCAGACAAATGTCGGCTGTAAACCTGCGCCCAGTCAACGCTAAGCACGGCCTCGCAGAAAGCGGCCCGAGCGGCGCTCGACTGGTCGGCCACCAGTCGGGTGGCCGGCGGCAGCTCGCTCGGCGCTACTTGCACGCAGCAACGGACACAGTGGTGGTCGCCCAGGCGACTCACTACGGGAGACGCCTCGATACACGAATTATTCATGTTAGAATACACGTGATCAATTGACGTTGATGAGCCGCCAACCACACGGGTAGGAAAGTCGACCTCGTTGTTAAATTTGTGAACTGATAACGTATCACTCAAGATCTTTCGATCTGGGCTCCTAACTAACCAGTTAATATTCGAATCTCCCACCATGATGCAATCGAGTCCTATTTTACTGATCTCATTAAGAAGGCGTTCTAGTTTTTTAAAAAAAGTGTTGCTATTCGTCATATTAGAATAAAAACATACAATAACTAATTTATAATTTGTCAGTTGTGTTGCTGATATTTCGAAGTGCATTTCTGTGCTCAACATACACAATTCTACCATTTCGGTAGTCTTTAGTCCATTTTTCACGTAAATACAGGAACCTCCGTGTTGCGCATCTCGGCGACAGTACTTCGATACTAGTGTATAGTTCTGAATATGAACGTGATCTAAATGATTATCTCTGAGCCAATGCTCGGTTAAGCACAACACATCGCACTGCATTTCGTTCTGCAACAACACTTCCAGCCGCTTAGTTTTATTATTAAGCGATTGTATATTTTGTAAACATAAAAACCTAACGTTCTAGCTCAATGACAGGCAGGTCATACACCGCGATAATCGATTCATCTTTCAAGGTAAATTATGACGTTATCCAAGTAGTGACGTTGCATTGACGTCTATACTCGTATATACGACGTCTCTTCAACCTTTATGTGAATCAGCTCATCGTTGAGCTCAGCAGCGCCGGCATCGGCTGCTCCGTAGATAGAGTGAGCGTAAATAATATCAGTTACGCTGATGACATGGTGCTGCTGAGCCCATCGGTGGCTGCTATGAGGAAACTGTTGCACATATGCGAGACGTATGCGGGGGCACATGGGCTCAGATACAATGTAAAAAAGAGCGAATGTATGATTTTTAAAGCTGGTACCAAATGTTACTCTTTCGTACCCATTACTCTTTGCGGTATTCCTCTGAACAGGGTACATAAATTTAAGTATCTGGGCCACTGGGTCACCGACGACTTGCGTGATTGCGAGGACGTTGATAGGGAGCGCAGGGCGCTGTCCGTCCGCTGCAACATGTTGGCTCGCAGGTTCGCGCGTTGCACGACAGAGGTCAAGTTGACGCTCTTTAGAGCATACTGTCAGAGTTTTTATACGTGCAGCCTGTGGACCGACTTCACGCAGCGGGCGTACAGCGCACTGCGCGTACAGTACAACGACGCGCTCAGGGTTCTGTTGAGAATGCCGCGTTTTTGTAGCGCCTCCGCAATGTTTGCGGATGCCCACATTGACGACTTCTATGCCGTCATTCGGAAACGTAGCGCCTCATTGCTGGCTCGTCTCCGGGCTAGCACCAACGGAATCCTGGCCGCGCTGTCCGACCGCTGGGACTCGCCTATGATACGAAGATGGATGCAGTTGCATGCTAGTTCATCCCCGTTCATTCAATAGCAGAATAGTATTAAGATTTTGATTATAATGATTCAATTTTATTTTATTTTTTTACTGTTAAAATTGTATTGACGTTGTAATTTGTGTTGTAATTGACATTGATATTGACATGGTAATTTGTATTGAATTTGACATTGATATCTTGACATTGTAATTTGTATCTATTGAATTTGACATTGATATCTTGACATTGTAATTGTAATTTTATTTTGTATTTAATTTGACATTGTACCTAATTTTGTAAGTAAACGTATTAGTGTACTTATTTTATGGGCTACCATGAGCCTGAAATAAATGTTTTTTTTTTTTTTTTTTTTTTTTTTTATACCCATGTGTGCCAGATACTGTAGTTATTGCATGCCTTAAGCGCGAGCGTAGGTATGCTCTACTCTCGCCTAAAAATTCAAATTACCGATTACGTGGCGTACAGAACTCCTATCAGATGAAATTGGAGATTGAAGTTACGTTCTGTCCGACAGAACGAGAAGCTCCATCAATTATATACACTAGAACAGAAATCCTATTCACGTGAAATCTCTAAAGTAAAATTGAGATGAAATATATGTGGTATCAAACTATTCGTAACGTGATTGGTCGAATATATGATGATCAGCATGAAAATATATGCAATTTTATAGTTAAGGCCCGCGCTTGCGCGCGCACATTCAAATGCTAGTGTGAAATATGTTTAAGATATATGTGCCAAAATATATGTTTAAATATATATAGTATATACGCCACATATATTTATGCGCAAAAAAAATAGATGTAAAATATATCTTCACATATTTTTTTCACATACATATTTTTCCGTGCGGTATTTGGTTTTAACATACCTGTCTTCTTATTATTTTGTTTTTGCATGATGATACATCGCTGTGCAATGAACTTGACCCACACCAGATGTGGTAAACAAGTGATAGTTTCTGAGCACCACGTGCGAATAACCTGACATACTAGAGTGCAGATGGCGGACCAATTGAGTACAACGGTTAGATATGCGAGGGCGCTTGTGTCGTTTTTGGTTTGTTAACAACACGTGTCTTTATTATGAATATTATTAATGCATGTGCGCAGTTAACATACACAAGTCAGTAACAGTTGGCTTAGCAAACACTGGATTAAATACAACCTTCTTCTGAATGTCAGGCAAAGTCAGTAACAGTTGGCTTAGCAAACACTGGATTAAATACAACCTTCTTCTGAATGTCAGGCAAAGTCATGGTGGCACATGTTTTTGCTATTATTCTAGTCATTATAATTTGTGGGGTTATTTATTCCTCGTCTACTTGGCATAAATTATATCCATAAGTTTTTTGTTTGGATCAACGATATTTTACATTGTAGATAAGTTTAAAGTAACGAATAAATCTGCGTTTGAAAAGTATCAAATAAAGATAGAAATGATAAATAGTTAGGATATAATAATGCAGACCTGTGCTAAACTTTTCATAATTTTCAAAGTGCGAATACATCTTGGTGCGAGTTGTTACGGGTTAGAGGTAAGATTTTAAATAATTTTACCACATAAAATAGAAGTAGAATATATTTATGAAATCAAAATATTTCCCTTAACTGTAACCAAATTAAGTGAATAAATTACAAGAACATTAGCGAAATGAAGTAGGTAGAGAATAGGGTGATAAACATAATTTAACAAGAATTTTTTTTACTCGAGGGCCCAGCATTTTCTTGATTTGTTCTCTTTGGGCAGCAGCATTTATCAATGCAATTTTTATGATTGTTAATCTTCCAATAGTCTTTCGGGTCCGTCTGTAGATACGCCCGTAACATGGGATAGCAATTTTCATACGAAGATGAACTCTGTAAATAGATACAAGTAATTAGTCTCTCTCGTACGATTGTTATCTTTTAGGTAGTTTGGAAATTACGATATATGATTAGACTGCATAAGTCGTTAATTATTTATTTGTTAATGATTTATATGCCAAGGCACAAGTCAAATGGCAAACTTTGAAGTACATCGTCCAGTTTGACTATTAATATACAGTATTTTTAAGTAAAACTAATCAAAATCAAGAATGAAAAATGAAAGTAATAATAATTATAATATAAATATATAATATAGGATAAAATATTAAAAATATATAATAGCTTGGATTCAACTTAAAACTCTGAACGCTGAATAAGGTAAAGTTAAACATTTTGTTCATTGTCATGGATTTTAAATGCGAATAATATTAACACAATTAGTTGTAATAGGAAATACCGATTATTTGTCTACTGAAACACTAGTTAAATTAATTTAGTGTCCACGCATAAAGTTGAATAGATTATTGGTGACTTTAAAAATTATAATCTCAACCCTCACTTTCATCCCTAATCTCAAATTAGTTGAAAAATTGTTGTACTTACTGTATACTTTTGGGTTTTGGTTGACGTATCCATTATTAGCTCTTTCCGGACAACCGCTTGCTTGACTAAGGGATGAGTCTAAAAGTAGAGACAAAAAAAAATATAAAATCAACCCTGGAACTGTCACGAGAAATTTGGCAGTACGTTTAATGTCGTAGTTAAATGATTTAAATTAGTATACTGAAAAAGTTATATATCGTTCATCATATACGAAAATTATATTTTACATTTATAAAAATATATGTGATTATATAAGAGTCCATATGCAAAATTTTGCCGCTCAATATATACAATATTGATATATGTAATATTATGTACTGTTGTTATACTTATAACATATATTACAATTATACTCTCAGCTATATATTGTAGTTATACTTTCAGTTATATATTGCAATTATACTTTTAGCTATATATGATCAAATATATCGTATATATTATAATTGACACTATATTATAAATAGTATACGAACAATATATTTATTTTAATATAATTAAGAATACTTCGCTTTGACGTTTGGCGCGCGATAGACATAAAACTTTATGGATATATAGCACAAATATATTTGAATATATTGAATCAAATATATCTTAATTATATTAGCAAAACATATATTCTTCCGTATATATAATTTTGCCGCTATATATGATCACATATTCCCCAAATAACTTTTCATAGATATTCAGCCATATGTAGTTTTTTCACGCGGATAGTTCTATAGAAAGACAATAAAACTTACCAGTATTTTCGGAAATAATTTCCAACACTCGTTACGCTCCAGCGACAAATAAACACTACGCTGAACCACATGGAAAACGTTGGTATTTATATGGTATCGTCAGCGGACGAATCAATAATTTTAAGTTGTTCCATGGACGTTAGAGCCTTGTCACCATAAGCCAATCAAAATAAAGAGCTAAAAAGTTTGGCAAATCCAAAAAGTGTACGCCTCACACGCGTTTTATACAAACAGGAAACCGGAAACAGGAAATAAAATAGAAAACAAAATGTTTTAGCGGGAAATCTAAAAATAAAATGTCGGTTGCAGGAAAAGTAGTTTATTACATTATTGACAAGTGGTACTGAAAACTGGAAAAATAATAAAAGAGCACGGGACATGAGACGTGATATTATATCGAACGTTTTTGATTAATATCTTCTAAACCGTTGTAAGTTTAATAACGCCAAGCAATAGGGCTCATCTTTAGGATAAATGAAGACGTTTGAAAAAAGATTCAACTCATTCCATTGCTTACATTTTTCTCAATCGATAGAACAAACAGACGGACAGACTAAGGACAGCGCTAAATATTATTTTATAATTTCATTTTGTATTACATACATTATATTAATAAGTAAAAAAAACAGTCTTAAGTCATATTTGAAGTTCCTAGATGTAAAATTATCCGTTTTTCTATGACTTTCTTATTTAATTTCGGGTATTTTAACAATTTTATGTTATGAAGTTGTCACAGCACAGCCTGTCGAGAGTAGAGCACACCCACACGCTCGCGCGTTGTGAGGCGTGCAATTTATTATGACCTTATATTAATTTTCTAAGGATAAATTATTACATCTATAGCAATTCACGTTTATGCAGGAATTTATAAACAATTGCTCATATGCGGAAACATTTAAAATAGTTACAATAATATGACTGGCAGTTCATAGCTTTATTCGCGTACATAGTAAATAATCATTAAATAATTTGGCTTAGATCAGTTTTGACTAGACAAATACTTTGCAGTGCCGAAATTGTGCTAATCATTCGATTTAAAAGTACTACACTCTACATTACTCTGATTCCAAAGAATTTATTATCTCATAAGAGTTCAACTCTCTTCCTTACTACTGTATGCAATGGTTGGTTCGCTTTTGGCCATAGTTGTCGTTGAGGCCTTTCAGCTATACCGTTATTTAGTTTTCTGGGCACTGAAAGCCGTCTCGCGATCCTGTTCAGCGAAGATATCTTCACTTGACTGCCTTCTTGCCCAAAGTTAAAGATACTTCTGGCATCTAAGGACACTAAAGATAAAAAACTAATTAGTTAAACATTAAAATCTTTTTTTAGAGTATACCTAAAATTAAGGATGTATGAACGTGACAAAAATTTTTAATTGAAGCCCCCAAAATTTTTTCAAAGATAGATCTATACCCAAAGAATTTGCTGTCAAAATTTCGGCATAGGTAACAGGGCTAATTTTTGAGAAAATAATTATTAAAAATCGACATAAAATACTTTGCTCTTATAGAGAAACGGGTAGTCTAGTCGGGCTCATACATCCTTAAACCATAAAAAAGGGTGAGGTATCGTGGCGCGTGCACCTTTTAGAACCTCTACTGTATTATATTTCACTATAGTTGAAAATGATGTATACAATGTAGTATATGTATATGGTATTGTTATGTATCGAGTTACGTTTTTTTGAGTTAAATATTTAGAACAGTACTTACAGATTCCAAAGATGAAGAAAATCAGTACAATTATGATTGACTTGATTTCCATGGTTAAATTTTTAGCAACAGCTTCTTAACAAATGTCAAGTTGAACTTGACATTCTTTATAAGGCACTGGGTAACCAATCCTCGTGGCTAACGTGTTCGTACCATGATAAAAATATCCAGAATGATTAATTTTAATGAAAATCATAATACTCATATCGGGCTCTGGCCAGTAGTTGTAATTCACGGAGCAAAAATAGTTATAAAATTCATACACTGGAGAGCAAAAAAAAAGTATCGAATTAATTAGTTTGTTTATTGATTTTTGAAACTATTCTAGTATGAAATAGATATTTTGGGCATTTTTGTAGGTTTGCAATAAATTGTAGCTTCTAAGCATTTTTAGTTCCAAATCTTACATTAAAAAATATGTGTGTGTAGCCATGGGAACATGTAAGATGTGGAACTTTTTTATGATAAATCTTCAAGTAAATTCCAATAACTTTTCCAACTATTGTGTATTGTTTTATTATTAAATTATTATTTAATGTTTTTTATTTTTAAAATTAATCAATGTCTACTAGATTGACAGTCACATTAATTCATCTTTGGTAATTTAAATGGATTTCTATACATTTACTGAGACTTACAATGAAAAAGTTTAGTTTAACCTAAAATAAATACCAAAATCACTTGGACGTGTTGGATCTATCAAAAGAAAGATATAACTACTCAGACTTTTACTATAAATTAACTTGAATTAGAATAAGTCTTTTTATTTAATCATTTAATTAATAAAATATTATGTTTGACGTCACTACTGAATTTTGGTAAAGAAAATGGCGCGTAACAGAAAAAAGTGACGTTTTTACATTGCTATAAAATTTCTCTCACACATCGATAAAGAAGTTTCACTTCAAAAACAAATTTATGATAACTAGCCGACTCTTCTCGCAGGTAAAAATATATACTTTGAAAATAGATGTCGCATAGTTAAAAATAGACGTAGAATATATTGTCACATGTATTTTTTCCAGACATATTTTACATTGCGAGTTTAATTTGTCCAGCAATGTATTGCCTGAACGGTAGTTACTACGCTTATCAGCATATGTAACATAACCATATCTAACATACTGGGAAAACCCAATATTATCAGGCTCGTTTCTGAGAAACGGGTCGATATTAAAACTTATTTTTACTATATATGAGGTAGGGTCTTAAGTTCAATAAAACAAAAATATTACTTTGTATTTTATTAGATAACATCTACCTGTTCTTACAAGTAACGTTCAAACCTAATAGTTATCTTAATTTAATGTTAGTGCTCACAATTTAACTTATCATAGACAAAAATGAGATTTTAGCTTACAAACGCTTAGTACCTAAATTAATATTAATTAAAACACTCAAACAAAAACGTTTTCTCCAAACCATTTTGGGAAAAATATCGAAACATAACGCTCATGGACTAGACCAAAACTGCCCATGATGGTGGAAGATCTGACCGCGACAAAACTGGAATGAGAAAATATGGTGAAATCCCTTGGTATTTAAAAAAGTGTTATGTTAATTTGTATCTTACTTATGCATATCATTTGGGCAGTTCCTTTTTTTAACAAAATGCCAAACAATGTGCAGTCAATAAATTCCACTTTAAAGACAATGAAAACAAATGGTGTTTGAAACAGCAGTTTTATAGGCATTTATTGCCATTGATTTGATCAAATCTCAAAAGACAAATTCATCAATGGCAATAACTAAACGGTCAAAGGTATGAATCTATTGGCGCAATAAAACGACGCCTTGCTTACGTCACTCAGTTCATTGCTCTTCAATTCGAATTAGGATATTAGTCACGCTTGCATAGCTGCAGGAACTCCCCAACAATATTTGTTGCCTCATGTAGAGTAGAGTGCAATCTACGTAAGATACTGTGCTGTTTAGCCAGCAAACTCTCATCTGGTGGAACATCTACTGAGGCAGCACTTTTTGGGCTGGCGTAAGACTCCCGCGATGGACCAGGCTGAAGAACTGGCGCATAAGAAATCTTGACGTGGGTTGTTTGCCCTGATTCCTCTTTCGCAGAGCCATGCCCTTCCAAGCTGTAGATACTTGAATCGTTCGACTTGTATTTTTTTAATGATCCCATGTTAAAAAGTTTGAAAACATTCTTTTTGCTTCTCGATTGGTCTGACTCCATTATTCCTTGTTCAATATTAGCAGAGTTTTGATTCCGATCTTCTTCAAAACCTGCGGATCACAAATTAATCAGGAATAGCCATTATCTGGATTACATGGAACGAGAAAATGCTTTTGCATCTCGAGCTGCCTTAATTTCGTTCTATAAAACTTTAAAGGTTTCTATTCAAATATATGATTGATTGATGACTAACGGGACTATGGCACTTTGACGGGATAAATACTGACGTCCAATTGGGCGAGAATAGGGTCGAGTATCATTTGAGTCTGGCAATTGCTGTAGTCCTTGACTAGTAGTTTGTGTAAATCATTTCAATCATAAGAGACAAAGCTGACTACAGAAACTGAGTACGTACATATAATATTCTATTCCAACAATTCGTGTAAACATACATTGAGCTCGTTTAACCTATCGACACAAGGCATTGCACTTGTTATCTCCAATCACGACTCAATGAACCATTGTTGTGCCTGAGCATATAAGCAACAGGATTCGCGTCCACTGCATTGTTACACAGAAGCGTTAGAGAATCACGTTCTATGTCAAAGCATATTTATCTCGTTCCTTGGGCCTCGGACGTGCATCATTCAAGCACGATAGAATTGGTCTTGAAGAAAAAGATATCATGTGACGAGATCACCAAGAAAGTTGGGGCTGCTGAGATCAACGTCAACGGTGTTAATGCTAAGCTGAACTACTGGGAAGAGCAGCCCTGGATGAAGAGCGATAAGGACAAAAGAACTTGGCCAGAGCCACTGGAGTACTACGGAATCTACGTGTCCTGTAACTACTGTCGGAAACCGTAAGTATAAAAAATGAGAGAAAGTATTTGTGAGGTCCACACTTTATCTGCTATGCGAGATAAGAATAGTTCACCGTAGTGCGACAATTTATTCGCAGTATACATTGTGCGGGGTGACAAGTAACACAAAGCACAAGTGCGAGAGTGCAATTTTGGAAATATGATTCATCAAATTCCGTGTCTGATTCCGCGACAGTGGTTGGCGATCTCCTGGAATTCTTTGCAATTAATAATCTGCAGAGAAATTCAAGAGTACTATGCGAAGTATGGAAGGGCCGAAGGGTCTGCAGTCCGCGTCGAAGGTATAACGGCAAGGTTACAACTCTACAATCGTCATTTTTGAATGAGGAGTGATTTAGATCTGCAAACCAGCCCAAATTTGAAAGATTAAGGTTACAACTCTACAATCGTCATTTTTGGATGAGGAGTGATTTAGATCTGCAAACCAGCCCAAATTTGAAAGATTATTATTCGTTTCTCGTACCCTGCATTTATTGCAATAAAATGTGAGTTTTTTATAGGGAAAAAAATTATAGGAAAATTTACTATTCACAATTTACTATTCACTCAATGTAATTTCTTATAGTTGAAATAATTACATAGAATGTTTCACCGTTACAATTTTATTAAATAAAAATAATGATAGTTGAATTGTAAAATTATTTTCCGTGTATAAGAGATGAATGAAAATTATTTTCCGTGTAAAGAGTCGAGTGTGAGACGAAATATTCCAAGTAGGTAATGTTTCCTTAAATTGTTTCAGAAACAAACCTAGAAAAACTGGAACCAAACGCTAAGGATTTGTCAATTTTGTGTGAAAACAATCTCTCGAAAATTACTTTTGTTTCATTACTTCTTACTTAATAAAAAAACTGTATGGAACCAAGATAATATTAATACACTCACTAGTACTTTCGACATGGCAATTATAATTGTCGACGTATTACTATGTCGACTATGCCCCCGTCGATAATATTTTATCTTAAACACGACCTACAACAACGACATTGTTTGTGTCGGTAAGTGCGATAACCTGTCTACCCGAGATAGCTAAGCAAGGCTTTAGGAATAAGCTCAGACGCCAACTTAGCGTGACAACAGAAATCAGGACAACTAATCTCAGAAGATGTGTCGCAGGAAACTTCCTTAAGTCCATCAGAGAGGTTATCTTGAAGATGAAGCAGTCCGCATATTTCAAGGTCTCTTTTTTTATCCGTTGGCGCACCTCCATGATTTGACTGGTCCTCTGATGTGTACCTCTGTGTCCACTGACGGCGGTTATAAAGATAACCAAAGTCCTGGGTGGTAGAACACTCGTAGTCATTTAAAGGAATAGATTCTGCAGAACCCTTAGATTTAGTGTAACCTAACTTCGCTAAAAAGTTGCCGAACTTCGAAGTCCTGGCTAATGGTTCGCTCATCCTGAAGGATTTTGCCTAATCCGTGTGACACCTGAGCGTAACCAAAACTAACTGAAAAGTTCAGGCACTTTCCATGGAAATTTAAACATTTTTTTGTCCTACTACAAATACTATCTACTGGGATAGGTCGTGAGTCCGCTTATAGGAAATTCGACTTTACTTATACCGTTGCGTAAGACTCGTATTACCTCAAAAGCTATTTCAGCACCAAGCTAAATGAATATCAAACCTATCATCATATCTCGTGATTGAATCAATTACCATAATTTACGCGTAATGGGTATACATTCGACTATCGATGAGTTCTAATGCGAAACATGTGGGCCGCTTCTTTTGTCGGCGACAAGGTTGTGCATTCATGGCCAATGTCAGCCGAGTGTCAGTTACCTTTGAAGTTCAATGCTTGTTATTGTTTTTTCTCAAAATTTCTTCCTTCGTCTTTCATGATAAATCATGCATTCTAATTTGAAATATTATTGTTGTGACTGACTTCTCGATTACCAGTTTAGATTTTATGAGGACATTGCACTAGCTACTGTGGTATGTATCATAAAAATAACCAACAAAAAAGATAATCATTTTAAAAATTTATTTTCCTACTAGACTCCACAGTAGAGCCCACATCCGGCTGAAGATTTTAACGGGATGGAAGCTTCCTATTTTTTAAGTGCATTTCCAGCATCCTTGGATTTTTCTGGAAGATCGGATGCCTTGCGATCGGCCATTGGCAGTTTGAGGACCGTTTGTTTTCTTCAGCAAAAGGCAAATCTGCAGACAAAAAATTTATCGAGGTAAGAACATGAAACGTAACACACCCCCCCGTAAAAATGAACATAAGAATTTTAACATTGACAGCGAATTGGGAACAAAGTACGAGTAAAATGAATAAATTGAACGTGTCAATGAATAAATCAAACGTGTAAATGAATAAATCAATCTCGGACTGCGATGGTTCGAGGAATGATTGACAAGTTGACACTTGCAATCAGATATATACCCTCAGATAATTACTTCCAATTGAACATCAATAGTATCGAGTGCCACTTGAGATTCCAGGCGATTTACGCCTTGCCTATAAGTGCGTGCATCATTTCGATTAACCACAGTTGTGTCACTGATTCCATTGCTTTAAGACTTGATAGTCGTAACATGTCAAGTTTTCATAGCATAAATGTCCCAATTGAGTGGTGCGAAATATCAATCAAAGCTCTCAAAGAGATCATCAAATTAGAGATGTTGTCTTATTTATACAAAAATAACAAAATCGAGGGTACTGTTATCGTTTTAGAAAACATCGTAGCAAGACTGGAGCGTTATCAAAACCATATTTGGATGAAGAGGTACAACGACGAAAGAACTTGCCCTTATAACCATGACTACATCTCTATTTTCGTTCCCTGCATTCGTCCTAATGCGTAAGTCCTACGAGTCTGCATCACCATTTTCGTCCATAGCAAATTGTCTAACATTTCTGCTTTTTTCAGCAATGCGGCATGCTGCTTGAGCATCTAGAATATTTGAAAAATCCGCAACACAAACGCGTAGTACGAGTTGGCATCAATAAGTTGATTATTTAAAATCCAGCTGATAATACCCAGGGTAAACAGCTGTCACCTACAACGTTCTTTGTGACCTAGTCGGACAATGCACTCATTGTCAATAAAATTATCAGACCTTACTGTTTTTCTGGCTTCAGTCTGTGTAATCGAGTGGAGAGTTGCGCTCTGCTATTGAGCTGCACAAATTCGCTTCAGAAAAACTGACCAAATCTTGCTGAAGATGTCCTGCTACTGTTATCTAAATCTGTAAGTGTGTACTTGCAAGCGCCATGGTGTTCAGTTTGAGTTTCTTGCAACTAATGGCGTATGTTTTTTCAGGGCCCACACTCATAGGCAAGTTTTTTTGGTGCCCCGGCTGTGGCTAGCATATAAAAACCTGGAGTGCACTCTCTTCAATGAAATTAAGTTGTACTATCTAAAATATGGAAAATACGAAGGCTTTACGATCAGACTGAAGGGAATAAAAGCTCGAGTCGTGCGCCACTCTGATTATTTCTGGGCCCAAAAAGATCAAGATTGGGCGGAAAAACCTGAACATAGAGCCTATCTGGCAGTATATGTCCCCTGTGTCGATTGCTGTCTACTTTAAGCCTGTGGTAGCTCAGGAAAATAGTTTAGATTGTTTTAGTGTTAGTTCTAAGATTCTACAAGAAGCCAGACCGCAAAATCTATTTTTCTACTTTTGTACTTTGCATCTGCTATATAATAAAATCTAAACTATTTGTATCTTGAAATAAATATTTTGAAAGCCCTTGAGTTGGGAAAAACCACTTATTTTAGATTCTACGCATCTTCATTTATCAGTTAACAGCTCCTTACAATTCGCCACACACATTCATTCAAAACTTGGCATCGTCGCAATAAATATTTACTCAACACATTTTTTCATCACTTCTAATATCCAGATGAATTTACAGATTACCAAAACATCTCTGAATATTTTATTGCTTGGCAATAAACCACGTGGTTTGACACGTGTAGTTGATTCATGCCGAGCGATAAACTCGATATTAGACTTGACCTACTAAAGCATCCTTGAAAGCAATTGCTTAATGTGTTTGTTCATATCGTGTTCTACATTATCCAATGGCTAGTATGACAATAAATTACTTACCAATAGGACAGGCTGCATATTTTGAAACTTTGTTCTCTACGGCTGGCCCCCAAAATCTCCAAATGTGTCACCTGTGGTAAAAATGAATCACTTATTTGACTTATGCCAATGTCAAATCGATTCTCAGGTCGTGGACATTGCGTGCGCAAAACAGTTTGTTTATAAAAGCTGCAATCCGCTTGTCTTTCATGATACCAAGAAAATAAACCATTTGCTACTTTTGCTCTTTTATATCAAATAAATTCCAATTTAATGAGACGGGGTTTTAGCTGAGCTGTCGACCGACTTGAATATGATCAAATTGTTTCCGTTGACGTCATGGTGGGAAGTAATGGTATGTACCATACCTTTTAAATTACGATAGGATTACTAGATTTTCTGGAAAGCTAAACCAAATCTATCTTTTGATGTTACTAAGTGGAGAACCAGGTTTTTCCTTGCCCAGGAACTTGACTTGGTTCAGTCGGACTATAAAGTATAAATCAAAAGTTCGTATGCCTCAAAACCATATATCATTAACTGTTGCTAACTGGTTATTTATGTTAAGAAGGAATACATGAGTTTCTAGAACTAGCATCGAAACCTACGCATATTTTAAGTAGATGTAACGTTTTTGAATCACTAAATTTGGAAGTGATACCAGGCCATTTTAATATTTTGAACATTTGTGGATTTTCCGCTAATGTCAGTTCACCTCAGCGAGGCAAAATTACTTGAAGCATAAATTTGATCACTTAAAAAACTTCTTGACTCATATGTATGGGATATCTACTTTAGAGTCTGTTATAGAAATAAAAGTTACAAATTATGCATAGTAGCAATTTAAGTTATCGCACTTTTTTATGCAAAGTAAAGGCCTAACGTTATCAGAAATGGTGATAGATTTCGATTGACGGTTGACCAGAGATTGTCTAGAACGAATATAGCATGATCATAGGATTGACATGAGAACAAATACAATAGTTAGTTCTTTATGAAGTCTACTAAACAGCATATCAACCTGTTGCTTCGATGCTACATCAAAAGAAAAAGCTCAACTGTCATACTTTTGTACGGAATATTATTTTTATAGAATCTAGCAAGAGATCTAAGGAAAACCACAGAAAGCACTAAAACATACCACATACCTATGACTATATCTTCATAATTTTTCCATGTATTCAATAAACAATAATTCTTCCGGGATGAATTCATTTCGTCTACCTTTAATGAATATCAGTCCATCAAGATACGACTCTGCAACAAAAATACGTAACGTAAGAATCTTTGCGAAATCTCCTAAACTATGTTAGCGTTCAAAAAAAACTTACTTGTCACAAGTTCCAACGTTTCGCTATAGTCCTTCCAATACGGTAAGGGTGTCTTACACTCAACAATGCACTGAAAATCCGTGAACACCTCATCTTTTGAGGGATATTGTACAAACACTTTATTTCCATATATATCCTTCACCCATCTCAATGGAACTATTTTATAAGGGTTAATTCCATACGTAGAAACTGCATGAAATTCAACAACAGCGTACTTCAGACACATTTTTGACCACCGAGATTATCATGGAAAATCATAGCAGGTTCGAAAGTTGAGATACAACTGACAGGAATAGCGCACGAATGCTCGAAGATGTATACCGATGAGTATGTGATGCTAATTTATATATTTGGGCGTTCGCGTGTGATTTTATAATTTATAATCATTAATCGTAAACATCATTACAGTTTAGAGTAGAAGTGACTCGTTCCACGAGACACTCATTTTGATTAGCTATCACTGAATGAATACAATTCTAAGCCATTAGTAACCGCGCCGCAGACAGCGTGGCGTCGAGCGTTCCGCGCGAAATGTTGTAAACAAATAGATACGCCTCCAAATAAATATAAATGGCGCACTATATGGAAACTTGTTTTTGAGCATCTAACGTAGTCTGTTGACTAATTCGAATTAGCCGAATTTTCATCGACAAATAAGACGTAAATCTTAACGAATTTTTAATGGTAAAAAAAGTTCAAAAAATAATACTTCTTTTTTCAAAGTTTAGACATCAAAAGCTTTGCTTGGTTCATTATTGTTATAAATAAATTATAATCACTGCGACAGATTTCAAGCGCATTTTTGTATGAAGTGCTTTATCTACGGTTGGTAGTAAATCAATGAGAATTTTGTTTCTTATAATTGAAGTAAAAATTTGTCACATGTTTACCGTCTATTGCTCCACAACATCCCGGAAACCCCTTTCAATCTTCGAACATCCTTCTGCGTTATCAGGCACCTGTAACAAATAATATTCATTTATGACTTTCATTATTGTCTAATTAATTGGTAAACCATATTTGTTTCAGGACAATCCTAGCACTAGAAGTCAGTGAAGAACCTCCACTAACACAATCCCAGGAACAGTTGAGGAAATTGATTTGGTCCAAATTCCAATTGGTCCTCCAAAAAAGACACCAGCCAAAAAAATTACATTGAGGGAACTTGACAGTATAGTCACGAAAGCGAAACATGTGGTAGATGTAATGGGAAACCAACCTACCAAAAAACAGTTAGAGACTGAATTTGACCATTTTGGCAAATCTATAGCTGCGCAACTAAATAATATGCCGTTGAATTTGGCTATTCAGGCGCAAATGGTAATACAAAATTATTTGTCACAACTCCGGTTACAAAACCTTACACCGCCACCACCACCGTCGCCATCACCATCACCAAGTTCCTACATACCTCCTTTACAGTCACAACCCACACCATCATCTAATCCGCAAACTCTAACGCTAACTAACCTAAGTTTATTACTTATGCCAAGTAAGAAAAAATTTAGTTAAGATGTTTGATTTAAGTTTCAATTGTTTTCACAATAATTAAAGTTTGTATTCATAGTAATTAAAGGTAACTTATAAAAATACCAACTTCGTTTAATTTTACTTACCCGAATGTAATCCTTAAGGGCATTATAAATTGCATCACAAACTTCGGAGATCATCTTAGCTGAGTTGATTTGGGTACCCTGAACAGATATAGCATAGTTCTGAAACTGCTTCCATGAGCCATCATGTACAAAACTGCATGTAATTTTACCTTGGCAGGCAATGCGCATTTCATAAGTGTGTCAGCTCTTTGTATGTCTGGGGTAATACGGCTTAGTAACTCATTGAAAGATTCCTCAGTTAATCTCAGTGCACTATAATATTCCTGAGTATCCTCCACCGCCAACTCCTATAGAAGTTGATAACTTGCACCACGGGTTGTTCTTCTAGCAATCCATTTCCGTTGCCACACTCGTTGTGGTCTAGCCCGTTCTTGAGCTACTTCATCTTTAATGTGCTCCAGAACCATTTTAATAACGTATCTGATTATTGAACTAATTGATTGCTGCAGTTGCTCATCCATTTTCATAGCAGGCACTGCGAAGCACGCAGTTCGGCAATCGATGTGGTAATGAGCTTACAGCATACTTACTTGTCACATATGTGAACACCGACTTGCTACTTGTCACTTGACACTTGGCACTTGTCAAAGTGTAAATCAGGCTTTACGCGGTTCAGTCAGTACGCTGTTGCAAGTTGTCACGAGCGCACGCGGTGCGTCGCACGTCGCGAGTGATCACACGTCGTTCCTCTCGTAATTATTTCATTTATTTCTTAAAACATGGAGTGGAACAAAGAAAAAACTCTGCATTTTATAGAAAAATACAGAGAAGAACCAGTGTTGTGGAACCCAGCTCATCCAGAGCATTATAAAAAATTAAAGAAAGAAGACGCTTGGGATAGATTGGCTTCGTTACTCAACAGCGAAAGAGAAACGTGTAAAAAGAAAATGACAAGTTTACTGGCATCATTAAGGAGGGGAAAACAAAAAACTAAACAATCCCTCAATCAATAAATTAGGCCCTCTTGCACCACCCGCACGTTAGTGCCGCCCGCACGTTAGTGCGTAACACGGGGTAACCGAATAGTGTCGCCGGCCTCCAGACCCAGCGTGAGGTAGTTTTGTGGTGACGTGACCGTTTTGCCGTTAACTACAATATTAACTCTGTATTAACGGTTAATCCCGGGTTAGTGCGGGTGGTACAAGTGACAGATACAAGGAAAGATTTCGATCTCGAAATTTAGAAATTTAGAACGCGTATTGGTGAGTTGAATTAAAATAATGAGAAAATTGTGATTATAGAATACTATGAGGGTTTTGATAAAATATTTAAATAACATACTATAGCTTACACAATAATGAATTATAATCATGAACAAATTAGATGGTTATTAGAAGTATTGGTACAATACAAAATAGATCTACTAATTGTTTACTTTAATCTTGTACCAAAACTTCTACGTCAGCTCACACGTCATCAAATGATGTTAAGGTGCAAAAAAGATACAACGTAAGGAATCTTTCCCTGTTGATGTTATGCATGAGTAATCGATTAAACACGTTACTTATTGTTTATATTCAGCGAACAATAATATTTCCACCTAGTAAGGATTACATGATGGTTTTCAAGAATAAGGATAGGCAAATTGAGGTAATCCCTGGTAGTTTTCCTTTTACACCACTGGATCTTTTATGTTTTTGGAGAATAAGTATGAGTAAGTATTAAAATGACGTCAAATTGCTTCTATAAACACTCAATAAGCGTTTATTTAAGTTTAATGTCAGACGTGTAACTTCATTTCAAATCAAAAAGTTGTAACAAAAAGTCCTCAACCTTCAAGATTTATTATTTCTTTTGAAATGGGAAACTCGTGTTTCAAAACTCTCAGTGGTGTAGAGCTATTGAAAATGTCAAGTCACCCGAATTTCTGCAAGCTCGTCCGACATGAACATTCTCAAGTAATGTCAGTTCCTCTTAGAGGTACAGTAGCTTGTTTTTTCAAGAGAAGAAACTTTAAAAATAAATGGATACAGTGATATCCTGTGTTGGGATCATTCCCGAGTGATAATAAGTTCTCGTAAAAATCTAGTTCTTGATGACAATTGGAAAATGCCGCTAATAAATGAAGAAACTGCATCTTACATCTTACAACTTCGTGGACGGATTTGAAACTATTAACAAGTACATCTGCACTCAAACACCTATGGAAAACACGTGGGAAACTTTTTTTAAATTAATTTGGGAGCAAAAGTCTTCTGTTATAGTGTCTCTGACAGATATAGATCAAGATAATTTAAAAAGTTACCAACTTTGGGTAAATCCTGAAGGTTCTAAGGAAACTTTTGGAAAATATGTTGTCAGAATCCTTGAAATTCAGGAAAAAATAAGTTACACCAGAACCCTATTGTGGATTACTAACACAATCACGAGAACATCTAGGGAAATAACCAACTTTTGGTTCACTGATTGGCCTGACAACACCATTCCCACAGGCTTGAAAGAGTTTCTGAATCTTCGAAGAGAGGTCAACCGAGAACAGTTCAGACTGATCGAGGAAACTAAAAATAGCTCTCAATTACCAGGTCCTATAGTACTCCACAGTTCTACTGAAGCTGGTTGGACGGGAACTTTTTGTGCTGTAGATAATGCACTGGCACAGCTTGAAAAAGATAAAAAGGTTTCACTTGCTCAAACCATACTGAAAGGCCGTGTGGTGTCCGGCAGAGTAGAATAGCACCAACCCTTTACACTTATGGGTGTCGTTTAAGGCGACTAATGTTTTCGAGGCAAAAGATCCGTAGAGTCTCCGTAGTCTGGAAAATGGGCAGCAGCATTTTCCATTGTTATATTTAAACACTGCGATCTTCAACCCGCCTGCCAAGCGTGTAGATGATGGCAATAACCTCCCCTTTCGTGGGAGAGGCCCTAAGTCCTGCAGTGGACTGTTGCGGGCTGTGATGACGAAACCATACTGAAAATAAGAAGTCAAAGGCACATGAGTGTTTTGTTACTAGAACAGTATGCATTTTGTTACAAAGTATTAAAAATGTTTTACTAGCGGAAGGAAAAAAGTTTAGAAACTATTGATGTTAGCTATGCATAATAAATCGAGCACGTAAGTTATTGCTTGTGTACAAGGAGCAATAACAGTTATGTCTGATTAGGATCATATGATGGTTTTCACGAATCATTACGTGCTAATTGACGTCACTTGTAATAAATAGTTTACCTTTTATACTCCTTTACGTTTTTGGAGGCTGAACAGTGACCAAGTGCCTAAGTAAGGTCTAAGTATCTTCTTATATAATTAATGAGCCTTTGTATGAATTGAATTAGGCAGGTAAGTTCATTGCACATCGAAAAGTCATAGCTGCATGTCTTCAACCTATGATTCTCTTAGTTAAAAAATGGGTAACTCATTTTTTTAACCACGTAGTGCAACAGAGCTGCTAAAGATGACAAGTCACCCGGATTTATACGAGCTCGTCCCTCAAGAGCACGCTCGAGTCATGTCATGGAATCATTTTGGAATGAAGGCAATTATAAACTTCTGTGCTGGTTTAGAGTTAGAGAAAGATGATTGAAACATGCCGCGAATAGTAATAAAAACTAAGGAAGCTCAATCTTCAATATATGCTGACTACGTGGATGAAACTAAGGACCATCACAGGTTCATCTGCACTCAAACACCAACAGAAAAAAAGTGGGAGGCTTTTTTGAAACTAGTTTGGAGCCAAAAGTCTTGTGTTATTGTGTCACTGACGAGTATAACCCGAGAGAATCGAGAACGCTACCAATTTTGGATAAATCCTGAGGACTCTGAGGTAATCTACGGAAAATATGTAATCAGAATCCTTGAAATTATGGAAGAAGTGAATTTTACCAAAATCCGACTACGGATCACTAACACAACGACCGAAAAATCTCGCGAAATAACCGATTATAACTTATTCCATTGGCCTAACAACAATTCTTCCACAGACTTGAAATAATTTTTAAATTTTCGAAGAGCAGTTCACCGGAAACAGTACATGCTAATTGAGTACCCCGAAAATGATTTCTTAATGCCTGGACCCATTGTGGTTCATTCTCCTTCAGGCACCGGTTGGATGGAAACCTTCTGTGTTATAGATAGCGCAGTAATAGTTATTAAATTAAAAGTTTCACTTCCTCGCACAGTGGTGAAAATCAGAAGTCAAATACATTCTAGTGTTATTCTATCAGAACAGTATGCGTTGTCTTACAAAATTGTGGAACACGTCTTACTAGTGGAAGAAAAAAGTTTAAAATAGTTATGTAAGTTAATTCAGATAATATCGGCAGCTAATAAGCTATAGTTGTGTAATATAGAGTATTGAACGCCCAGTTGTATTGTACTACCCGATAGGTATTTGGACTTTACGTCTCGTTAAAAAAGTGATAAGGATATTGGGTTTCCAGTGGGAATACCAATTACTTAGTTTATCCTTATTGATGAAATAATAAACGTGTATGATATATGTACAATTTAATTTAGAATGTGACTCCTTATAAAATAAGTATACAATTTAAATGTATCTCACACTTCAGTTACCCATAAGCTTAAATTATATACTTTATACTCTTACATATTGAATAGATTGTTTACTCTTATAGTTAACTATTGTACAACGTAAAAAAAATTGGAACAGCCCATTTTTCAAATAAAGGTAAATTATACAAAACAGTTAGTCTCCGTAATTTATTTCTTCCTTGTCTAACTATACTAACATAACATGCTAGGACTTGGTAACAGAAGAAGTAATAACTAAAGTTAGAGAGAGCATTATATCTTTCTGTGCGTATCAAAGATACTGTAGACGCTAAAGAAATCATTCTAGTCTTATTAAATCGGGATATTTCAATGTATAGAGCACAGAAAGCACTTGACCTACCAATACCTCTTTTAGAATGGACCACTATTGGAGGATCACGAAACTTGCATTGTTCTTGAGTTAATAGCGCCTTGATTTCATCGTCATTACGTCTCACAGTCAAGACAAAATCCAAGAAGTCCTCAGCATTGACTGGTAAATCAGAATCAGGCCACGTGGTAAAAACAAAGTGCAAGAGTTCTTGCGTAGCCTTGGTTCCGGTGGATCCGTCACCTCTAATGTTGCCTTAACCTAATTTGGTTGTACTTCAATCTTCTTAGTTGTAATTTTGAATTTTTTGCACTTGAGATATCCTTCTCGATAACACCAGTATGCATCGTACTTATCCTTTCGATTGAAGATTGTTTTCTCACAAAGCATCACAATTATCCGACAGTGATGCATCCATACCGTTCGCCAAAAGTCGTACATTGTATGCAGCAAGGGAGCTTGCGTCAATATGAATTTGCTGGCCTGGTCAAAGCCATCAACATAACTCCCGTTGAAAAAGTTACTTCGTTTCTTTTCAACTGGAAGGACCACTCTCGAGTGGTCAAAACATGGAAGGTACCCCTGTGGTATACCTGTTGAGAGGTAAGTTCTCTTTTTTCCTAGCTTCTGTAAACTTTCCATCCACTTTCTTACGAAGAATTTCCTCGTGCTCTTGCTGAACTATTTTTTCAAAGTCACTTTTCTTGACAAGTCCTAAAAAGTCTTGGTATTTAAGTTCGTGAGAATATGGATGAAAACACATCGTGATATTTTAAAGGTGTTTCCTCGAGACTGCTCCAGCAAGAAATAATGATGTTTATTCATTGAACATGACTTATATGAGGAAAATGTAATGCGTAATTCCAATTATAGAACTTTATCCTTTCGTTGATCGCGCGGCTTCGCCGAACTTCGCTGGTCGCGTCATGAGCGCTGCGCCGCCGTGTTATTCAAATGGGACAACAGCACAATTTAGTCGTAGCAGATTTTTAGGATCTACAAAACCTCGACTCGTAACATGCATTTTTTCCTATCCTTTAATGAATATCTAATCTTTTTAATTGCTCTGAATTATTTTATTGCACTTAAATATTCAATACATTTCAAAGAACGAATACTAATTTTTTCGAGTTTAATTTTTGAAATTTTTTTAAGAAAAAAATTATTAAACCAAAAAGTGCGGTGCTTCGCTCATAGCGCGACCAACGAAAGGTTAACATTCATTGTGGTATAGTTCAAGATAGAACGCCAATGGAAGCAAAATCTAAAACAAAACATTTTCTACGATGACTATGAAACGCTTCACTACATAACGCCAAATGTGGGAGTAGATATTTTAACCAGTAATGTGAAACAAAAGGCTACAGGTCTAACTAAGCGGGATTACTTTGTTGTCATGATCGGTGAAGAGGATTTCAAAAGATCGCGAAACTACAAAGCATTAGTGGACTCAATTAAAAACAACTTACAAATTATAGCTAATGAAACAAATGTAATAATAGTCTCTCCTAATTATATATGTGGCACATATCTATTCAATTGGCGAGTAGAAATGTTTAATAATATACTTATACAAAGTACATCAAAATATGCATACGCCATGTTTCTTGATGCAAATAAAGATCTATAGCTGAACATGTTCTCTGCGGTTACTGGGAAAATAAAAAATACAGGAGTGCAAAACATAATCCAGAACATAGCGGAATATATCAGCTTACTAAAAATTGACAACAAAAAAGGTGAGGAAGACGATGACATTGACGACAGCAAACAGCAAAATTTAATAAAAAATAATATTTTTTTTCTATTACAATAACATTCGAATACTCCATCAAAATATCTCAGGACTATTAACAAAAACTGATGACCTTATAGTCAATCTAAGTGTGATAGCAGATCACAGCATGGGTATAGACGTTTTATGTATAACTGAGCACAACATGATTCCAGACAATGAAGCACTCTTAACTATACCGAACTTCACATTAGCAGCTAGCTACTCAAGAGATAAAAAAAGAGGGGGATCATGTATTATTGTGAAAAATGGACTTAGGTACAAGGTATTAGAAGACATAGGGAAGTTGTCCGTGCAATGTATCACTGAAGTCTGCGCAATTGAGCTGTGTGATCATAGTTTAATAATTTTGTGTATGTATAGAGTTCCTAACACTAGTTTTAATATTTTTCACGATATTTTAGAACAAAGTTTAAATAGTCAACTGCAAAACAAACAAAAAAATTGTACTCTGTGGAGATTTCAATATAGACACGCTAAAAGACACTCCAAAAAGTCGGGAATTTATTAATCATTTGCTGTGCCATAACTTAAATCTTGAAATTAAACAAGCAACAAGAATCAATAGCGGAACTTGCATCGATAACTTTGCTCATAATGTAAAGGGATCAAAAGCACAGGTAATAGATATATATGGCTTTATCAGATCACGCTGCACAAATCTTAATATGTCCTACGAAAAAACGTGTGCTGTAAAATCATGGTTTATTAAACGTCGTGATTACAGTACGGATAATTTTCAAATTTTCAGAAAATATGTTGAAAGTTTAACTTTTGCCGACGTGTTTAATGCCGCAGCCACACATTGGAAGCATTTGCACCAACGTAACGTTTTGCGTCCAATGTACCAATGTGTGTATCGGTACTTGGACTCAATGTAGGCATTGCGTCCAATCACTGTCCAATGCCCAACACTAAGCCGCTCAGTGTCGGTTTTTGTTACACGTTCAAAGGCGAGGGGAATGAAGGGGGAGTGCGCGGGGGCATCTTGGACACAGCGCCGCGTTCGCGCCACACATTGGCTCTGTCATTCGTTTTGCGATGCGGGTCCTGTTCGTACGTGTATTTGGTTTTCTTGTATTACTTTCGCAATGGCTGAATGGTCTAATGCAGAGGTATTGGAGTTTATCGAATTATACCAAGGAGAACCAGCGTTGTGGGACTCCACTAATAAGTTGCACAAGAACAGAAATGCTTTGGCGGATGCGTGGGAACGAATACGTGCTTCTTTTAGCTTATCTGCCGTTACTAATGTCACTATTGCCGACTTAAAAAGAAAAAAGGAGTCGTTAATGACGACTTATAGATATCATTTGAATAAGAAGAAGAGATCCATTAAATCAGGTGCCGGGCGGAACGATGTCTATGAAACTAATTGGTTTGCATTCCAAGCTATTGATTGCTTTTTGGGACAAAATTATGAGTGCAAACCTACACAGGATACGGAGGTTAGTTCAATAAATGTTCTTTTATTCTTGTTTAAAATAGATTATTTTTAATTTCCACTATTTCTTGTGACAAACATACCTACTTAAATATTTAATTATTAATTAATGAAATAGTTAGCAAATTCCTCTCTTACATCTAAAGCACTAGCTGGCGGCCTAATAGGAAGTCTCTGAAGTTGTTGAAATGCGTCGGAGTTTTGGTACTGCTGTCTCCGGGCTCCTTCACGTAATTCATCATTTTCTATGTAATCAAAAGTCCCTTCCGGGGCATATAGAGGCCTAGAGGAACGGCTCTTTTTGAAAAAATTATGTAAATAGATACAACTTAAAGTTATTACTTTTGCTTGATCGGGCTGTAAATATAGTGGTGCTCTTAATACTCGAAATACCGATGACATGATCCCGAAAGCATTTTCCACTACAACTCGAGCACGAGATAACCTTTTATTGAATATTCTGTTCTTGCTGCCATGTGGTGGATTGCCCGGATATGGTTTCATTATCTTAGTAGACAGTGCAAACGCGCTATCACCAATAAATACATAAGGGCATTTTGTTACACGTCCAGGAACACAGGTTTCCGTAGGGAAATTTGTGTTATTGCCATATATTTTTTCCATTAAAGCACTTTTTTTGCTGGTTGGGTATGTAATACCCTGCCTCATTTCAGATGTATTTTTTATACGTAATGTATTTTTACAGATTAATTTTTAATTTTGGTTTTTTAGTGTTTGTTAATCAAGCATATGATAATACATTTATGTTATTTTTTTTCTTTCGGTTTTAGTTTTTGACTCAAAATGGACATAGAACGTAAGGAAGAACGGATTCGTGCCATGCTAGAAGACGCTACTGATTCATCATGTGAATCCAGTTCAGAGCAAGAAACTGATCATTGTAGTGAGCACCATGTTGATTCAGACAGAGCAAGAGGAACATTTTTCACGTGAGGTTTCATCTAACTCTACACAAGAAGAAGCTGTACATCAAGCAAACAGCGACCCTGAGGATGATTTGCCATTGTCTCTTCTCGAAGCGAGAGCTACAACTAGTCGCAGGGAAAAACGAATGTAATCTTATGTTAGTGTTCTCTACACACTCGTAGTTATCAACCAACCAGATTATCACGTCCATACGCTACGTGCAGCATCAGCGATAGCCGAACTGTTTACTACACCTACTTGTGATAAGGCAGAACTTGTACTCTTTGTAACTGACTGTAAAGATGTAGATAATTCTTTAACTAACATGCTCGGCCACAGTATGTCTCGTAAGTCACGTCGACAACCGTGTGACACTCGAAAAATACTTGTTATTCCTGTGCTAGGCTGCAGCTGATCATAGTGCTTACAGTACGCCCAAGTTCGAGCTGCTAAGCGATAGACCTATACAATGGTTTGGCACTTACTCGATGCCGCCAGTTCACGAGATTCATCACTAAGTGTTAGGAAAGGTGCCAACGTCAATCCACTAGACCGATGGCTACGTCGCTCACAATTAAGTAGACAAACGTCTCAAAGAATACTATTTATTCGGTTGAGCCGAACGTTAACGAAAAAGATTGTCATCTCCGTTGTACCTCGCCGGGTTCACATAGTTCACATGCCAAAGGTATTCCGCCAGTATGAATGACCGTACGGTATACTGTCTTTTGGACCAGAGATATAGAATTGCATCCAGACACTATGCTTGTCAACGGAGACGGTCGGCCATGTGTTCAGCAGGCAACTGTTGCTTGATGTTGCCACGATACGACGGTCGCCGCTAGGTGATAAGAGAGGTGCCGCCGTTAATCTTCAAGTCCGATGGCTGCCACGCTCACGAGTAGTAAAATGTCTCAAACATTATGTTCATTCGGTCGCGAGCCCAACGTCAACAAAAATCTTGTAAACCTCATTTCTCCTCATGGTTATCTCCCTTGGACGAGGGATTTACCTCAATATTATAATTCTAGTGACCAATAAGGAAGCAGAGACCTTTCAATATGTTCAAGTCAATCGGCAAAGCACTAGAAGACAAGCGGGAACGTGACCGAAAGGAACAAGAAGCTAAGAAAGAACGTGAACGTAAGGAACAAGAAGCTAGAAAGAACGTGAACGCAAAGATAAAGAAATGGCGCAGAGGAAGGCAATGAAGATACTAGAAGCGAGGCGTCAAATTAACGAGCTGCGTTTGATACACAGGGAAGCTGGACGCGGCTTTTTTTTAAAGAAAGTCGTTCGCTGATGTAGGCCGCGTCACATCTCATCTAGTGTGTGTATCTGATTCCAGATGAGTGCTTAAGCCCTCTACGTGCATTGTATTTTGTAGGGGCTCATGTGTATAAGTGCGGTCAATATCTTGCGTTTTGTGTTCTCTTATAAGGCTTTTGGAATGTGTTTAGTATCTCACATCTGCAACATGATTGTATTTGTACTTCTTTCGTCTGACATGTATGCTTACATGTTACACGTATTGCATTGTGTGTATTGCAAGTGCATTCAAGACTAGAAGAAAGTAGAAGTGAGGAGCCTCGCTATGCCGGATGTTTTTCGTTGTTAAGCTATGTTCGCTGTTGTGCAAAAACTTATGAAGAATACCAGATGACCAGCTTTATCAAGGGTTATGAAAGGTTCGAAGGCCAGCGCAAATAAATCTGCGTAAGACATCCGAATAAGAACAACTCTTTAAAATTATTGAGAATGATCTGGTATAAAAAAGTTCGGAGTGTTGTGATGATATCTGATCCTCATGAAAAAGCAAACTATGACTACTGGTGTGCACGTGAAGAAGGTATAGTAGAGTGTGAAGAATTTACAGTAAAGACCTTAAAAATTAGTGTTGAACCAAATTTTATTTTAACTCTGTTGGCTTTGACTGACCGCGCTGGCCGATAACGGCAGATATCACATTACAGGTACACCGCGGGAGAATTAAGAGATCCAAGTGCTTTTTTAGATTTTGTAACCCGCCTGAATGAAATTAATATTAGTTTAGAAAAAAAAAACTACCTAGTGCTAAACTTGGACCCATACTTGTTCACTGTCAAGATGGAGTCAGTAGTTCGACAGTGTACTGTACCCTGGATATCTGCGTTACACAATTTAAGGAAACGGGGCTAGTGTCGGTGGCCAACACTTTTCAAAAGATACAATAGCAAAAGTATAGTCATCTAAATTGCTTAGAGGACTATACTTTCTGTTATCAAGTTTTCCATTTTATGTTCGTGAAGAAATGGGTATGAGGTGTATTCGATAAATTTTAATTTCATAAAATCTTGAGCTGGTTCAGTTAAGCCAAAAAATGTCTAGTAAAAATAAGAGTTTAGTAATTATTAATTATAAACATCATGTATCATGTCACACGAGTGTCTTCTTTAAATAGGTCCATTGGAAAAAATATAATAATTGAAATTGTATCAGAACAGGATAACCAGAATTCAATGTAGGATAGGTATTTGTAATGGAATATAAATAAGCCATTTTAGGTAATTCAAATCATTTCCAGTTCAGCCACTGAATTTTAAGTACTTTTTAAAATGATCTCAATAATTGAATTTATAGTATTAACTATTCAACTGTTAGAACAGATAGCTAAAATTATTAACTATCTTCAAATTATTTATCGCATTGAATCTACTCAAATATTTGCGTAAAAAGAAAAAAAAGGAACGTAAAATGGAACTACCGTAAGTAGAGCTCTAAATAACTCATTAAGTGAATTGACTTCCTAAATCTGTATTTAAACTGCAAATTTTTGTTTTAGCTTTTAAACAATTGACTTGCTTGGACCCTGAGAGGTGCGGACCTAGGATACATCAAAACTTGAACCCCTAATAAGCCAAAGTTCCTAGCAAAAGATGTTAGTGATTTAATGTTGTCATGAAATTGTGTTCATTTGAAAGTATCATCTCTGTGCGCATTAAGTTTAAATCTATTTTAAAATTATGGTGTAAGTTGTAATAAAGATAATATTTTTTTATTAAAAAAAATATTTAATCAATTCCATATAGCACTTTTACACTATCTAGACACATTAACACTGCAGTACACGCGCGGGGTGAATATTCACCCCAGACTAATGCTTTCGTCTATATTGTTTAAATTATTTAACTACAGATTGTGTCGCTTAGTGTTATCCTAGTCAAGTAAACAAGGTTCAAGGTCAGTACGGTGCCGGCACTCGACGCAGGCGCAAGTGGCAAAAAAAAGGCGCGAAAGTGCTTGGGACGGAATTTCACCCCACGTGAGTATCGGCGTTACAAAATCTCTTGTACGAATCTGAAGTGCTTCCTGTAAGTATTGCTTTTATTTACCATTTATTTAAGATATTTGCAGTTTCTTTTAGGCTATTGTATATTTTACTGTGATCTGTGTATTGTTTATTACAGGTTTATCGTCATTATGGACGAACACCAGGAAAATATGGTACGACGCTGGTTAGAAGAAGAAGATGTTGAAAGTGATATTGCACCTAGCGATACAGAAGATAATGAAGTGGAATGGGTCACAGAGCTGAACCATGATTCAGAAACAGAGCAAGAATATGACAACAGCACAGAAGAAACGGAAGAAAGGAGCACAGAAGAGGGAATAGATATAGAGATGGAAGAAAATATGGAGGATAGTTTTTCAAGTGATGATAATATTCCTTTGAGTACTTTATCAAACTACTACCAATCTAGAAATGGCACTCGGTGGTACAAAACGCCACCAACATCATCAAGAACTAGATCACACAATATCGTAGTACAACAATGTGGACCTAAAGGTAATGCTAGAAATGCCCGATCTCCACTATCTTGCTTTGAGTTGTTTTTTGATGAGTCACTTTTGCAGATTATTGTGGAGTCCACAAATATCTACATAAATATTATTCAATCAAAATATTTACGTGACAGAGATGCTCGTCTAACAAACATGATGGAAATTCGAGCTTTTGTCGGGTTATTGCTGGTGATAGGTGTAAACAGATCGGGAAGACGTAACCTGAAGGACTTTTGGGACAATTCTAGAGGCACAGGGATTGAATTAGTCTATTTGACTATGTCGTTGAATAGATTTAGATTCCTCCTTCGCACTATTCGATTTGATGACATCACAAGTAGAACTCAAAGGCAATCACTAGATAAACTTGCAGCTATACGGGATGTTGTAGAAAAGTTCATTTCCAGTTGTAAAAACAGTTACAATCCCAGTGAGCAAGTAACTATTGACGAACAGCTTGTTGCATTTCGAGGACGCTGTGGTTTTATTATGTACATGCCCAACAAACCTTCAAAGTTCGGAATTAAAATAATCATGGTGGTAGATGTGAAATTCCCTTACATATACAATTTTGAAATTTATGTTGGCACTCAGCCTGAAGGGTCTTTCCAAAAGTCTAACAAAGTCCTGGATGTTACACTGCGAGTGTTGGACCCTGTGTGCAATCTCGGATGTAATATAACGATGGATAACTGGTTTACCAGTATACCGCTAGCTCAAGAGCTGTTGAAACGAAAAAACTACCATCGTTGGCACCCTGAAGTCTAATAAACCAGAAATACCTTCAATTTTCAAACAGTCACGTCAAAGAGAAGAAAAAAGTACTGTTTTTGGATTTCAGAAAGACTCCACTCTTGTATCATACATACCAAAAAAAGACAAATCCGTGATTTTATTATCAACAATGCATCATGATGGCACAATTGATTCAACAACAGGAGCTAAACAGAAACCAGAAATAGTAACGTTTTATAACAAAACTAAATGTGGGGTAGACATTGTTGACAAGATGTGCAATCAATATAATGTTTCAAGAAACAGTAGACGATGGCCTCTTACTATATTTTTTGATTTATTGAATCTTGCTGGTATAAATAGCTTGGTAATTCATCAGATGAATAAAATTGCAAACAATGAGAAAACATTAATTGCACGGAGAATTTTTCTGCTGGATGTGGCGTTTGAATTAGTGAAACCCACTATAACCTTTAGAATTGGTGTTCAGAATATCCCACGGGAACTAAGAACTAAAGCTCAGATACTTTTGAAACAGCAAGGCGGTAATATCGAACAAACTCCAGATCGGAATGTCCAGAGAACAGGGAAAAGTGGTCGATGTGCTTACTGTCCAAGATCACGTGATCGTTCTGCTTCCAAATTTTGTAAAACGTGCAACAAATGGATTTGTCCGGATCACCAAGTCCTAGTTTGTTTATTTTGTTATGAAAATAAATAAATAAAGTTGAAAATTAAAAAACAAAATCCTAAAATATCTGGAAGCAGTAAAATTCGTGGCTTTTTTCTACTTTTATTTTTAAAATACTTCTTTTGGTGTTTAATTAATTAAGATATAAAAGTTCCTTAATATTTTAAAAGAGTAATAAATAAATAACAAAATAAAAATGCATTTTATTTAATATTTAACTGTATTCACCTAAAAGAGATAAACAAAAATGGTCTTAATTTTCACCCCACGCGAGTAAAACAATACAAAATTAGGGCGCGTGTACCGTAGTGTTAACTTTATTAATTGAATTTAAAATTGTACTATATTTATTTATATTAGTCATGGAAATACTTTTATATAACTTGAAAATAGCTACAAACAATGTAATCAATGTGTAAAAGGAAAATAGTGGACGATAATTACGCGGTACCTAAAATAAACGCTTACAGGTTCTGGAAAACCCAACCACCACATGAACACAATCAATAGTTCAATACCCTTGACACCACTTATTTGGAGTTCCCGTAGGATAATAATATACTACATTTTACGCTCTAGATATTAATCTTTTCAGTCTTATATTGGACTTACTGCTGTACAGTACCGTGTAACTTTCGAGCTATTACTTTTTTGAAATAATTGAATCTCTCGTAATTGCTGAAGTTTTTGGTGCTATAAACCGCCAAGGGGAAAACATGTTTCACGATATCTGTAGACATGGGTGCTTGTCATTGCTGCTCAGAGCTGGATGGTGGTTAGACCAAACAACTGAATTTCTGCTGCAAGAATACGAATATGACGGAAATCAGTGTGTTCATATAGTTGCAAGTAGACATAGACAGCAAAATGCTGTAAGACTACTGGAAATCTTGGTAGAGTTAGGAGCGGACTTGAACGTAGAGTTCACAATAACACGTAATGACTAAAGGTTATCGTTAAAACATTTAATGTTTCTATGTATCAAAACTCACTGGTCTAACAACTAGCGATTAGATTGTCCTTGACCGATCGTACGTATTTGGATACTCATTTAGGGACTCAGTGTGATGTCACACATGCTTCCGCGGAAGGAAAATTTGGGACTAGATTTTTGGCAAGTAAATTTTTATGCAATTCAAACCCTAAGTGTTTTATAAATTTCTACTTGGAGAACTATCCTAGTCAATTTAAAAAGAACATCTACATCTTTGTTTTATTCATTTTCAAAGTTCTATACCTCTAAAAAAACACCTGTACATACATCAAAGAACAATGGCAAAACGATATTTTCTCAAGTGACGCCTTAAAGTCTCATTCAATATCTCAGACTTTAAATAAATGTTCGTGAGAGATCACAAAGCACCAAAAATGTCACCTAAGTCTTTTCAATAGTAAACCGTTAGAATAAAAACAGCTGCGTTGACATAAAAACCAAATCATAAAAAAAGAACAGAAACAAATCGTTTTTACGTAAGTTTCGACTTGGTGCATACTGTTGGACACACACACACCATGCACCGGTAGGTAGGTACCTACTCCAAATATTACTACGTCATGACATATTTTACGTTATGCGTTTTATTTAAATACCATTATGTGAAGAAAATGTTTTGCCTTTCAGAAGACGAAAATTATTATGACCAGGCATATACAACTGCATTCCAGGAAGGTAAAACTTCAAAAGGATAATGTAAAAAAACCTAATTTATCATCAACAAAAGAATTCTGGTACTGAAATAGTTTAAGAAATTTTAAAGAGTGGTGCGAGTGGTGATGAAGCTTTGCTTCAGCTATTCCAGGCAACACACGTTGTGCCCGAATCTAAACAAACTCCTAGATTCACTCCGGTTCGACCAGCCCCGCGGTGCTAATTCATCAGTGACCAATAAGGAAGCAGAGACCTTTCAATATGTTCAAGTCAATCGGCAAGGCACTAGAAGACAAGCGGGAACGTGACCGAAAGGAACAAGAACCTAAGAAAGAACGTGAACGCAAAGATAAAGAAATGGCGCAGAGGAAGGCAATGAAGATACTAGAAGCGAGGCGTCAAATAAACGAGCTGCGTTTGATACACAGGAAAGCTGGACGCGGCTTTTTTTAAAGAAAGTCGTTCGCTGATGTAGGCCGCGTCACATCTCATCTAGTGTGTGTATCTGATTCCAGATGAGTGCTTAAGCCCTCTACGTGCATTGTATTAACAAGAGTATGAAATCCCCAGATCCTGAAGTACAAGTACAAAATGAATTGGGGTTGGCAAATAGTATTAGACGTGAAATGAGCCTGTTCGAAAATGGAGGAGTTCGTGGATATCACTTAGAAACAGCATATAAGTATCTATTGTCTATTCCTCCAACCAGCGTAGAAGCTGAACGAGCGTTTTCAGCTGCTGCTTATGTTGGCAATAAACTACGAAGCAGGCTCGGAAGTCAAACATTGCATGCTTTGATATTTCTGCGATTATATTTTCGAAATTCTTGCAAAAGTATAGTATTTTTTGGTTTGTGTTTTTTCTTTTCTTATTATTATTCTGATTTGTGTTGTGCGAAGACAATGAAAACATTTTTTTTTAAAACTCGTGTTTTTTTTATTTTAGCCCAATTAGAAACCACATAGTCTAATCCCGGGATCCCGGGAAAAGGCTTCAAAAATCCCGTAAGCCCGGGATTGAAAAACATGCTCGGGATTGTATTCTCTAGACTCCACCCACTCCCCGCTCCCGCTTTCATGACTCACTGTTCATCGTAATGAACTAATGGGCATTTATTCATTCTATAAAATTAAACTTTGTCACGTGTGTCTAAAATTAACTTTTTGATAGATAAAGTCAGCCCTGCTCAGAACTTAGTAAACCTGAACGCAGCCAATGATCCCAGAATAGCTCATCAACCACGTTCTGACTGCGATGATTCACTATTCTCGGAACTGTTATTCCCGACTGTTACATAACATTAAACAACATCCTGTGGTTTTCCCTATAACATTTTTCAAACTTTATTTATTGCTGTTTGCTACGATCCCACCCATCAGTTCATAGCACTATGTTTATTATTCTGTAAATAACCCCAACGACCCAGAATACTTTATCAGCTGTTATAATGGACTCTAATGATTTACTGTTCACGAGTGTTGTTTTGCACACGGCATTTATTCAGTCACGTGATCATCATTCGTGGGGTATTTAAGTCTGATCATCTCATTAGAGCTTCAGTACTCCGCCAGGGAACGCTTGGGTGCAGTATCGAAGTATGTTTTTGATAATAGTCCAAAAACTCTTGTATTCAAAATCATTCTATTAACGTTTGGAAACAAAAACAACAAATAAATTAAAAGCGCTTTTGCTCAAATTTGACAGAAGAATAATTGGTTGGGTACAAAGCATGTAATTTGAAATTTTCTCATTGCAGATCACGATGGTTCCTTTAACTTTCAGTCTTCTTGTGGTGGGTTTAGCCGCAGTAAGTATTCAACTCAAAAAGAGAATTTTTCTCGATAAATATTTAACCGAGTTGGACTTAATTGTGTTTTTTTATCTCGAAAGGTTTCAACTCTTCCATTAGACGAGACTGCGACTGAGCAGCTCTCGTCGCAGACAACAACCAAGACAATTACTCTGAAAGACGTAGAGAATGATGAGGCCGTAGAGAATTTACGATCGATATTGTCAATTTGCTCTATGGAAAATCCTGCATCGCAAAAGGACCGCCAAACTTGGGAGGAGGCATTGAAGGAAGTAATGGAGTCCAAGAATTTTTCAGCTTTCCTTGATCAATTTTTGAAGAATATTGCCGCAACCAGAAAAGTAAGTTCACATCCTTCGCTTTTTTCGTCCATAGCTTTAGGAATTTAAAAGCTTTCAATACTAATAATTTTATTATTTGGTATTTTTTTCAGGCAGAATGTCTACCAGAAAGCTATCCGAATCAATTCACCGGTAAAAACAGTGAAAAATATATTATGTTAGCGTCAGTCAGATTCAACGGATCTGAGGCTCAAAAATCGTCAGAAAATAATCAAGAGGTGCCTGCTGTTCTGGAAATTCAGGAGCTGCAGCAGAACCATTGGGAACCAAGTAAGGAATTGTCAGTTAAAGTGTTCAAGTCACTGTGAAAAGTGTTCAAACATCAACTTAACGAATTATCATTTTTTTCAGACCTCCATGACTTTTGTAAATCTGAAGATGGTGAGATAATACCGCATATGGAATATGTGAATTCAAAATGTCAGTGCGAATCGAACTATTTTGAAAAAGACGGAAGTTGTCATCCAGGGTTCAGTGCTTGGTGTCAAGAAGACGCAGGCTGTGCTCAGAAGAATTTGACGTGTTTACAAGAAACATGCGGTTGCGATGGTCACTACAGTCCTTTGAGCAAAATCTGCAGGAAATGGCCTACAAGTAATGTCCTAATACATCTAATTATTTATTCAAAAGTCGAATTAGATGCAATATTTTCAGATTGTAACCATCAACTTTTTTTTTCAGAACTTAATGACTTTGCCACGAAGCCCTTCCGTGTGATAGAACTGAAAATTCGTATTGCCACTTCCCAAATGGTTGTGTGTGCAAGGAACATTATGTCGAACAAAATGGACGCTGTGTTACTGGCTTGGGCGCTCCTTGTAAGAATGCGGCCGAGTGTATTGCAGTACCAAACTTGACATGCGTAGCAGAGAAATGCGCACTTCATTAAATTCATTGTGAAACTTGATTTACCGTTAGAAATGATTTTTGTTATTCTTTTTTAATATGAGTAATTTTTATGTAACCACAGACATTTCAATAAATCATTTATAGTAAAACTGATGTTATTTTCCTTATATCCTTCTCTCATTTCTTAAGCTTGCGAGCAATGAAAGTTTCTGGAGCTTTAAAACTGAGTTCACGCTTATCTATTGTCTTGTTGTCATAAAGATGACGCTAGAAGACGAATATTACCAGGTCGGGATCTACGTAACGGGAAAATTTGTTTTTGAGCATGATCCCAACGACCCGGAGCTCTGATAGCTAAGGGTATGAATGAAAAGATTCAACACTAAATGTTATAAAAACGTATACTTAATAAGCTTATAAGCTAAATTCAGTTGTCTTCGGACTTAGTAATACTGACAATGACCAAAAAAGTTAAGATAGCACAACATATCTCATAAGATCATGAGTTTTCATCTTAAGGTTCTCCTCAGAGTCAACCAACTCATCTTCTCTTTTTTGAACACTTGCTAGCTTCCCAGCAGTAACTTCGAAACCCAACTCGATTTTGTTGCGCATGAGACTAAGCAGCTCGTACAGCTTCACCATCTTTTTCTTGTGCCCCGCGACCTTGAGCAGCCATCTTGTCTCCAGAACTTGTCGAGCAAAGTTACTTTTGGCTTTCTTCCGTAGCGGACCCATCTCGTTGTCGGATAGAAATGGTGTAGCCAAGCTGACAATCCGGTCAAATGACTGCTGGATGTCATTGAACGATTTAACAAATCGTGCTACACTTTTTGCTGTAGGGTCATTCAGATCAGAAGCATCTTGAAGCAGGGAGAAATTCACTGAACCAGGGAGCGGAGTCTTCATGGTAGGCATCGATGTGTAGGCTGTCCAGAACAAGTGTAAATTGTCTCAAGCGTACCCCGTAATCAGTTCTCGTAACAAGTCGCTGCGAGTTCTGGAAGCGAGCACAACATCTGGAAGTGATATAAGAATGCTGTCAAGAAAATAGATGTCCTCGTGCACAATGATGCAGATATGAATTCCAGGGAGCTGAGGACAGGCAACACTTTGCTTCACATTGCGGTGAAAAGTCAGAATTCCATGATCGGTAGATTATCTGATGACAGCTCGTAAGCTTTAGTTAGCAACAGTGTTTATAAATAGTGTTATCATGTGTTATCACTTTGAACTTTGATCTTCTCAGCGAGAGTTTGTGACTAATTGGATTGTTAATAATGTATTTAAATAGCGTACATTTAGTTAAACAATCAGCCATACAGTTTCACTTACATCGAACCTACGTCGCATTTCTAGACCATGGCTCTGTTTCATGACTTGTCAACTTACGATCCTGTGGATGGGAACATCTTTCACTGTCTCTGTCGTGACGGAACCGCCGAGAGCTTGCAGTCATTCAAGATGCTCATCAGCGACGTCAACAGTTACTTGTTGCAAGAGTTTGACTCTTCTGGACAGCAATGTGTCCATATTGCAGCCAGCCAAAGCACAGCTGAGGGTCAACCAATCTTCAAACTTTTAATTCACTGGGGTGCTGACATCAACGTCCAGGACAAGATTCGTGGTGACACTCCGCTTCACATAGCAGCTCGCACAAGGAACCTCGTGCTAGTCAACTGGATCTGCCAGCAAGCTACCGCAAAAATAGACGTGTGCAACTTTGAAATGAAGACTCCATGGCATGTTGCGTTTGACTAGGATGATTGGTTGATTATATGGTTTTTACAATTTTACAGAGTCAATTAGGAAGCAAAACTGAAGCGTGGTGTTAAGCTCTTTGAATGAAGTTATGATTTATGGTGATCTATTGATATCTGTAAAGTTAAGTATGTAATTTTCTAGCTTATGTTTTATCGTGATTAAACCTAGCACTATAAAAAGTTAAGTTTATGTTGTAAATCTAAATGAGAGCCACCTGGACAGCTCAAAAGTTATTTTTCTATTCTCTGTAGCTGTAGAATTAGTTTTAATTAGAAGACATAGGATTTAAGCTTTATTTTTTCAATTAATATTGTTAATAACATTTCAAATCATTCGAGAAAATTTAAATCGGTTTTCAGCATTATCAATCATATCGGGAGATGTTCCAAGAATTACTGCTTGCTGCCTATGTAGATCCATTGCAATATTATTCGGTAATTGACCTCCCATGCATAGTATAACACCACTAGGCCTTTCAATGTTGTAAATATCCATTACAATTTCAAAAGATATTTCTTCAAAATAAAGTCTATCACTCATGTCGTAATCAGTACTGACAGTTTCAGGATTATAGTTAATCATTATAGTCCGTTTACCCTGATTTATTAGTTCTCTTAAATCATTGAATATTATAAAAGTGAACACTGCAACTTTAAATGTTATTTTGTTTCTTTTATGGTTCTTTAGTTGGTATTAGAAATTTAATGATGAACAATATGGTTTGTTCGAAACCATAAGTGTACCTATTCTATTTTGCTAATTTTTTGTTCAATTTTGAAAAAGCTATAAAACTTTTTTATAAAACAATAGAATGGACTCTCTACGATTGAAAAGGTCATTTGTATATGAAAATAATCAGTGAGACTTGTCGATAAGATATTGAATCATGAATCGTTTGATTTTTTTTTAAGTTGTACTTTTATTAGTTGTGAAGAGGGGGTATATAGGAGGGGTATATATAATATTAATATAATTTACGGATGAGAAAAATAAATGAATGTTTCCTTTAATAGTATTTATTAATTTTTGCAATTTTAAAATTCTATTAACAATTTGAAAAGCTATTAGAACTCTTCATAAGTTAAAGAATCAAGTTTTTTTTAATTATCTAGCCACGATGAGATCTTTTCTTACATTCACTTAAAGGCACGTGTAACACCCCCCCTCCTTGACTTACGCACCCGTAATACAATTTGTGTAATGTCTTTTAATTATTGAAGCCAAAATTCTTGAGTATGAAATGTAATTGTCCTGCTTAATGTCTTGCTACGTGATATATTGTCACTTATCACAAAGATTAGAAGCTTTGTCTTTCTTTAACTGGTTGTAACAACAATATTATTTCTTATCGAAAATTACATATTATATTCAAACAAACTAATATAATCAAATGTTTCCATGTTCCACTGTATTACAAAAGTTATGAATTGACACGCAATCTACCGAGAGTCTTTGAAATTCATTTGGCGCCATATTGTCTGACAAGCTGTACCGAACTCTACCGACGAACAGGGAACTTTTGGTTTTACTATTGAACGCTAGAATGCAGACTGACCCGATAAAAACAATTTCATCAAGGCCGAGTAACAGAACCTAAAAGGTTCCGTTCGTAAAATAGATGAAGTAATTCAGTTATCAATTTGTATGACATGTTGACGTTACTTGTTACGTGATTAAATATTCTGAGTTCACGCATTATCAATTAGCCTAGCTAACCATCAGAAACAGAATCAACTTAGCTTCTATAACCTACGCATAGACATTTTGTCGGTAAAGATGGGCGCAGTTGACAGGGTAGGTTACTGCTTTACCAAAGTCAATTTATGTAAACTAACAGATAAATTACCTATGTTTATAAATCTCGACAGAAAAATAGACTTCTGTCAGATTGTAGTGTATTGATGACAGACTTACGATTATTAGTATTTGTAGAGGATATTAGTTATTTTGATCTCCTTATCTCGAGCTCTTATTTCCATAATAATAGAGAGGGAAAAAAATGTATATAAATGTATACAACAAATTGTTACGTCAAGAGAAAATTCCATGAAAAATAAATATATTAATTAGACCGAGTTATTTAATTAATTTAAACTCTTTTCACTACTTGTTAGCTGGAAAAGTCGTAAAATTGAATTAATTAATTATTATCATGTGAGAGTCAAGCTGAAGTTAAAGAGGCGTAAGTAAAGCGTGAATTCCCATCCTTTGACTACTAAACTATGAAAAGAATGTTTTCGCATGTTGACATGCGAACTTCTAATGAAGCTATAAATTACATGATCGTAAAAAGTTCCCGACTTTAAGTATTGCTACAAGTATTTAAAAAGCCTGGTTATTTGTCCCAGACATCATTCTACCACCGGATTTGGAAGTTAACGGTAACCGAAAATGAAGGTAATTGCATTCCTGATTGCGCTAACTGCTCTGGCAGAAGCAATTACAATCCGTAGAATCGAACAAGTGAAAAGCCGGAAACGCAGAATTTTGTTTGGTTGCGCGGAAATAGAAACAAGTGTAACTAACTTTTTTGGATTCTCTTTGCACGCCTTTGGATTTACCAAACTATTTTTGTTAGAGGTATGGACTTTTATATTTACCAGACTTATTTTCGTACTTTAGTGCTCAGTGAAGCCTTGCTGCCATCACTACAACTTCGAAAAATTTTACGTCGAGCCACTCCGCTGCTTCCAGTTCGGAGAGAAAGTTTGCAAAACGTATCGATCAATTCCGAACCGCGGAGAATATTTCCGACTTTTAGATCAATCGAATGGCACTAATCACCGAGAGATGTGTCAAAAGTACTGGTTGTCTCTGCAGCCGTCGACTACTCAGCTACCGACTACCCCGCTACGTACTACATTGAAACCGACTACCCCAAAAGAATTGGTTCATAGTTTCTTGAGATTTGGATGAAGATAGACATCTTCTCAGTCGTTTAAGCAAGAAAGATATGGCATTAGTTGAAGATTATGTTTGTCATTACAAATTGCACTTAAAGTGCACTATTTTGATCTCTAATTGTAATAAGTAATAAGGATGCTTTTTAAGGAATGACCACTTTGATGCATAAAAAATCTAATTTCAATAATCTCAATTATGCTAAACGATAAGTAACAGTTGTAAACATGTGACTTAGAATATTGTACATTAACTAACTGACTGAGGAAAAACAAAACTTTACTCAGTTGCAAAAACATTGACTGGTCTGATTAATAATTAATGGTCTAATTGACTTATTAACCCTCTGAACCCTCATTCGGACTAAGTGAGCCGCGCGGCACCGGAGTGGGGATCGCTAATCACGTGCGCTCACTGTCAAAGTGGGGGAATCGCCCATTAGGCTGAGAGGGTTAACCCTTTATAGTCAGAGGATCTTGAAACGTCTACGTGTGAGCTGTTAGGGGGGGGGGGGGGGGGGAACCAATCATAGTGCGTAATACGACTGTGTGAGAGACAGTTTGGTTGTATAAGTATGTCCGTGCATCTCCTTATACTATTTTTCTAGCCCCGTCTCTACAATTTAGGCTATGTCCCACTCACTTTAAGAAGAAGACGTAAAATGGAAATTAAGAGTGGGATTTCAAGGCCAGGCTATAAAGTTATCAGTGATAACATAGATATTTCATAGAATTGCTAGTATATAAGGTTTTTACTAACGAAAGCTTTTAGCAAATATTTGGCCTCTGATCTAACGAAACTACCTATTATATAAGTAAAAAAGGAAGCACGCGTGCACTATTTCTATTCACATACGCCCATTTATACCTGAGAAACATTCTACGCAAAAGGTCATAGCTTTCCCTTATCACCATAAATATTTCGTCATCTCGTTTACGAGGGAAATGTATTTGTTACCTACCTTGCCTCGAAATAGAGTAAAGTCGATAAGTTAATATTCGAGAAAATCTCCATTTTCGTAACTCTTAACTTTGTTATTGTTTATAATTTATAACCGTTGAAATTAATTAACATATGAAATGTAATCGTCAGAACTTATATCGGCTCTATAAATACTAAAATTAAAATCAATCCAGTTATTGACAAAAATTTTTGATAAAAATTAATATTTAAGTCCTTAACGTACACCAAACGATTACGCAACTGAAAATAATGATTTTTCAATTTTTTAGTGAATATGTCACAGATGGCACCGTGTGAATGTTACGGTTAAGAAACTGAGATTTTCAACTTACGAAGGTTCTACCACATATTCTCAAGAGCATCCCGGTACCAGGTTTACCTAGAAAGGGGACGATGTGCGATTATGATGACGCATCTTATGAGTATAAAAGCCCGTGATGTGTAAGATTCAGCGTTAGTATTTCCGGAGATTTGCTGGAATAACACAGTCTTAGATAGTGTCGTAAGTACCTTCTACCCTAAATATGCAAGTTCCTACATACAAGTTGACGAAAATGTAGTTCTGATATTTAAAATCAAGTTATCTATAAGCTATTAGTAAACTTGAAAGAAAAATTTCGATCACTTTGACAGCCTCTAGAGGCTTTCTTTCTTTGAGTAAAAACGTCGATTGTTGATTGATAGCTAAGGCATCTGTTTTACCCTTCGTATTGCTTTTAGGTTTGTTCAGAACTGCGAGATGTCACTAATTACCGTTGCGCTGTTTATGTATATCATGATGGTTGAAATCCAGTCGAAAAGTGATCACATGACACCGATACGTAATCGTCCCAGGAAGTTTCCCAGGGTTCTGACGACAGCAAAACCGACTGCAAGGATTATCACTACCACTAATACTATTCCTGAGATGCTGACGATAAATGAATCGGCCGTTACAATACCCTCTACTGCCAGTTCTACAACCAACTTTCCGACGACAGAGGAGCCAGCCATAGGAATCTTACGCTTCTTTGATACTTCTATCAGGGCTCCAGCGACAAAGGAACCTGTCTTCGGGATAATTCAGTACAGTAAAACCCCAAAGAAACAATGTCTCAACTTGAATGAAAAGGTATGTCTTACATTGATGTATTTTAGAAAGTTCAACTTAAATATTTAATAAGACGTCTAAGTAAAACAACATTTTTTAGAACATTGGATTTATTTTAATGCTTTGAAATTAAAGATTAGAAAAAATAATGCCTTAATTCAAATTAATTTAAATGAAAGCTAATTTTTAAATAATAGGATCTGTTCTGAAGTCGAAATTTAGAAACTCTTCCCCTTAAATTTAGTACTTTTGAAATCGTTCCAATAAATAATCCCGAAAACTCGCCTCTAGCGCAAGTTTATTCTGTGTAAATATAAAAATAAACTAATCCGTTGCGCGGCTCTATTGCACACCTCAACACGCGCAGTATGATAACAAGTTGCGTGCGGTGTAATGAACTTTTAAAAATGTGAAATTCATTACCCTTACCTGGTTGACATTTATTTTCCGACAGTAAAAGACCTGCGCAAATAACTTGGGTGCATTGTATTTTAAAATAAGCGCCCTCCAAGTGATCTTGGCGATAAAATGAGACACCAAAATTCCTGTTTCGCAAAGAAGCCACCGGTATATAAACGCGTGTGCACTGTCACGCATACATTTCGCCTGCGCGCACGCCTAGATAAAAGTAAGTACCAAATTTATTGAATTTCTTATTTTAAGATAAACATTAAACGTTTCAACAAAACTAGTATATTTCGACGCGAAGCTCTGGTTCAAGAAAATCAATGACAAATCTTCAATGCCAAACTCTAAATCTTATTTCAAGATGCTTCTAAATCTGAACGACTGAAAATGTAAGTTCTATATTTTATTTTGATTTTAGACAAACCTGAGTGTTCATGCAATTTAAATGCAACATCTCAGAATAATATATCAAAAGTATCACTCTGTAGCACTTGTTTCGTCACTAACTAACGAAGTGCGTCCAATTGTTTTTGAAAATGAAGTAATACCCTTTTTATTTGTTTCAGATCTGGGGTCCAAAAAATATACATTTTAGGGAAGTATCTTTAACATAGGCTTAAGCTTTGTTGTAACATATAATTAGTTTAAAATAAATTTTTTGTATTAATTATTTTGTATCATTTGACTGTTTTTGGTGTTTCATAAGTAGAAAGTATTTTTAAATCAAGATATTTCTCTTCAAATTTTGTGCCATCAATTCGCTCAAAGAAACTGGAGTGATCGACAGTTCATTGTAGCGTGATAAACAATCAATCAACGTCAATTATAGCGAGTGTAGGTGATAAATCGAAGACCTAAGAGTCAACTGCGGCTATTTATACCGCATATGAATAATCTTTGTTCTTAGACTTCAAAACTGTCAATATAAACAATTAACTATCTGTGATGACTTTATTTCTGTTCTAGAAGTAGAGTAGTGAACACATATAGTGCTACAAATGACTTTTACAAGGGACGTTTGATAAGTGAAAATAAAAAACAAAATTTGTAGTTAGTAAAATATTTAATGACTACATGTTAACATCTAACGTGCCAAAAATAGTGTTTAGTATTGTGAACAATCACTTTTGTGGTTACGTATGGCCACATATTTGTCAAGAGCTTTTGCAGTTTCGTGGACCGACTTCTGCAGTTTTTCAAGCAGCTCCTTCTCCTTATCTCGACGCGATTCGTCTTTTTGACTCGAAGATTTTCCGGAGCTCGAAGAACAAGGCGCTGCACCACTTACTTCAGTTATAGTCACGTAAGGGTTTGAAGCGAAGCTACTTCCAGATGACATTGATGATGTCGAGTCTGATTTAGACTGTACTGGTGCTTGGTAGGGCTCAAATTTTTGAAGGATTTGATGAAGCCGGAGATTTTCTTATCAGACGCCTTCTTGAAAGTTGCCTTGCGATCAGCCATTGCGGTTGTTCAAGCAGGGACTTGTTTGCAAGCTGAAATCTAATCCAAGATCGCTGTCACTGGAGTGATTATGCCACGCGAAGTAATCACTGAAAAATAGCTTGCTTTCAGCGGAAATCGCCAACTTTCTTGATCAGCACGAAGGAACGTGACGTGTTACTTAGACAATACCAAGTGTCAATAATGACTAAGATAAACTAGTCTGCTTGAGAGCCGATGCCTCGTTTAAATAGCAATCAAGACTGACAAATCGTTGTGATACACTTACACTCTAACTACGATCAATCAAACAAGTCTACGATTGTCAATTGAATATCATCATCTCAAGTGTCCTGAAAATATTCATGAAAAGGCCTTGATTGAATCGCATCTTAAGACAACGTAAGGTTGCTACAAAATTCTAAACAAAAGTACTGGCAGATATTGATAAGATATGTTGAAGAAACATTTTTGCTTGGTCCCTAATTCATGGGACAAGTATCCCTCGGAATTCATAGGGTTGGTTCTTCATAGTGAAATTCATGCCCACTATCAGAAGACTAACAAGATAGAAGGAACAAGGATTCAGATTAATAATACGCGTGCCATACTTCGCATACATAATAAACAAATTTGGTTAAAAAATGAAAGAGACACTCGACGAAACCTGCCAACCAACCAAATACATCGATGTGGTTAGAAACCACATGTTGTTTTCTATAAATACATTTTTCACGTCATGGATGCTTTTTTCCTTAACTCGATAAAACAAAATAGAATTCAATTTACAGAACATTAAATACTTATTTTATAAACTATTTTGATTAGAATCCTAGACCTCTAAGTGATGTGTTATAAATAATTTACAAGCACATCACTTAGAGGTCTCAGACTCCGACCAAATTGCCTACTCGTAAATGGTAGGCAGATGACAAATTCGTTTCAGCCGTTGTTCAACTCGATTATCAATTTTTGCGGGCAGGTGTACGCAACTGGAATGGAACTCAAATACTTGTTCTTCAGTTCCTGGAAGTTGGTGCTGTTCAACTTGTTGGCCAACTTGCTGTACTCTTCGAAGTTTTCGATACTTTGGTTCACTTGGCACACGCCCTTCCCGAATTTGAAGCAGGTGGTTGGCACCGTGCTTGTACTTTTTTGGGTAGATCAGCGGACAGCAGGGAATCTTTGACTCTATGCACTGAAAGACAAAAAATTAATATTATACACACTGTAAACGGTCAAGCACTTCGAATCTGTTAGTAAATACACTTACTGGCTTTCCCAACGGTAGACAGACATTTTGTTTTTGCGTACTTGGTGGAGCTTTGATGATGTATCGTGGGGTTCCAGACACTACCATAACCACCGTAATGGGAATCAAGATCACGTTGATAATTGCAACCATCATCCAGGATTTCATCTGTAAAAATTGATAGCAATTAGCACAGGGAATCATTCTACTGCTTCTAGTAATCACATGTAACAAGGACGTACAAATTGTTAACTTACGTCCGACGCAAGAGCGAATATCCCTGAACAGACGTCGCAACATCTGCTTCAAGATCCATAGGGAAAGTAAATCTCTAAAGCAATCGCCGCTATTTATATGAAATCTTCCTTAGGGGTTGACGTCATGCGTAATGAATTATTTATTTTCTTCTTGGAAACAAGAAAAATTGAAAGATAATTATTAAGAAAAAAGATAAATAAGAACCCGGAAATACCAAAAAGTTCATTTGTGTTACAGTATTTATTTGTAAGTACTATCCCATTAATGGCATTGCTGATTTATTTATTTCATTTTTTTGCTGTCAATTCGATTAACAAAGTCAACTTTGCGAGCATTGTTCCGAACACACTTCATTTTGGAAATGGAAATGTTAATGTCAATTGTGATTATCTAATTCAAGTGGCTACATCGCAAATGATAATAAAAGTCAACTTTACATCCAGCGAACTTCCAGCTATAAAAAATCTACAAATACATAATTATTTACATTTTTAACCTACAACGAACATTAGAGTGCGGGTCAATTTTTAAAATTAATATCCATTTAGCGGGAAAGATAAAACTTAATAGGTTCCGCTCGTAAAAGAAAGGCTTAACTTTAGAAACGTGCCACCACGCGGAGAGTTTGTATGACCCCCTACAAGTATTTTTTTTGCCGGACCCCCCCCCCCCCCTTTTTTTTTATATGAATTTTTGAAAATCTTAAAAATTAACTTAACAAAACGCAATAATTTTCAGTATGTCATTGTAAACTGTGTCAATTTACTATTACTTTATTAGTTTTGTCATTTTACATGTATAAAACATTAATTAATATATTTAAGCACTAAAATAAAGTCAAACAATTTAGTTTAAAGTAAAAACAAAAATTAAAACATTGACTCTAACTGTGAACAAAACGCAATCCGCCATTTTGGTTATACGTTGACAACTTGTCATGTCATGACGTTGTATATCATTCGTTGTTTCCTTGTGCTACGCGAATGTGCTCTTCTGTTTATTTCTCTGTTTTTGACGACTTTGGCTTGAATTGGACTTCGATATCTCCCACTTTTATACGACTTGGCTTGCTCACTGGATTTACCTTGGATTGCGCGACGATTTACCTTGGCATTCTCTCTCATCGGACTTCGGATTGCATTCTTATTTGGCTGCATTGGAATATGGCGTCAGAAGGTCCTGAAGATCCTGTTCCGTCTACGAGTTCGGGTGGACCGACTACGAGTTCGGGTGGACCGACTACGAGTTCGGGTTTTATATGATATATGCTTTTGCCCATAACTGGTCATATGTGCAAGCCATACATGAAGGTCCGTATAAATATGAAACAGAAAAAAAAAAATCAGAACTACAATATGTGATTGGTATAATTACTGTAGAGAGGTGGTAGTACTTTACTATTTAGAAAAAACTCAAGATTGTCGCGGAAAAATTGGAGGGCCAGGGAAGATAGTCCAAATCGACGAGTCCAAATTTGGCAAAAGAAAGTATAACAAAGGACGTCATAGTGATGGCCATTGGGTGCTTGGCCTCATTGAGGATGGGTCTGAGGATCTAAGATTAGAAGTGTGCCCAGACAACGTACGTTCTGCAGACGTGTTGGTGCCCCTCATCCAGAAGCATGTTGAGCCGGGCACCACTGTTCATACAGATTATTGGAAGGCGTACGATTGTCTGGGTGAATATGGTTACATTCACAAAAAAGTAAACCACTCAGACCCCGACAATCCATTTATTGCACCCGATGGCGTCCACACTCAAAGAATTGAGTCGCAGTGGAGAGTGGCCAAGAAATTTTTCCGCAGTAGTAATTATACTAATTGCAAAGATTTTGCTGATCTAATTGTTGAGTACCAGTGGAGGAGAAATGTAATAAAGGAGAAAAAAGACCCATTTTTAGAGTTGGTGGAAGCTATAAAATAAAATAGATGTATTAAAATCACCCCTCTCACCCCTTCTTACCTCCTCCCCCCGCCCATCTGGCGGTTAATGACATTTAGCACACTTTTTATATGAAAACTTTAAAAATTCGTAAAAATAAAACTATGAGCTTCCGGCAGGGGGGGGTCACGGGGGGGGTGTTACCCTCCCCTCACAACCCCCACCCCCTTCCCCCCCCCCCTCCGGTGGTGGCACGTTTCTAAAGTTTAACCAAAAAAAATAACATAATTTAAGGATTAATTACGGATAACGAACTGGGAACAAGTGGCGCAGGATAGGGACCAATGGCGAGTTCTTGTGTCGGAGGCCAAGATCCACTTCGGGTCGCTGAGCCAGCGAAGTAAGTAAGTAAGTAAGGATTAATTAAAAATTTTCTTATTAATAAATAAATTAGTGACTCAACATCATAAAGTAAATAATACCATAAACAATAAAGTCATTTTACGACCGGCTAAATGAGTAGACGAATAAACGCAGCGTTTAGGTTAGTCAGAAAACTGCTGTACCGACAGTAGAATTAAGTAGTTAACATGTAGTAATAATTAAAACTAAGCTGTAATCATATCATTAAATTCGATGTTTTTTTCAACGCAAATAAAATTATCAACCAATTTTGCTTCTAAGTAATCCTCAGATCGATAACCTTATTAAACCCGTGTATTGCCGTTATCGACTTTATAAACTCTCACACCAGAGGTCAGAATGATAGGCAATCAGTATGACTAAAGCTAGGTTAACACAGCTCTACAGAAGTAATGGAAATCATGTCTAAGATACTAAGTCATAAGTTCTACGCTTTTAAAATGGTTAAACAATATTCCAGTATAATAATAACGTTGTTATAATGAAATATTATTAAATGTTCAACAATGAGTAATACTGTTTTAACGTTTCAAACAAAGCTTAAAAATAAGGAAAAATAAAACTCATACAATATGAACGACCGAGTGTAAACTCTGCCTAATATTCGTGATATTGTGCAGTTAGTGCTTCACACTCGTCTAGATCGAACTTTTTATTCGTATATTAATGAATAACTTGACTTACATTTAAGTCTTCAATATGCGTATCATTTTTGCGTTTAGTCTTTTAGAATTAAGTGCAACAGGTGAACATAGGAGGAACGAAAGCATTTCTTCCTTTGACGAAGAAATGGTGAGTAACGGTGATGACAACATTGTAATTAGAGGACGAAATAGCAAGTTACTGAAATATGGCTTCTCTTACGATGACGACGTGATATCACCACATGATCCTATTTGGTGGCTCGTACGGTCTCCAGCAGAAGAGCTTTGGCTCAGGGAACCGGGAACAGAGTATCCGCGGATTGACATGTATGGACAAGAAGTGTCGAATATGCTTCAGGTGGGTTTTGTGGACAAAGACTAGGTAATTTATGCTTTTATCATGGTGTTTATCTTCTATTATCTTGTTCTAGTTCATGCTACTTGGCAGACCGGAGGATATAACAGCTTTTGGAGATATCCATTTGAACAATTTATTTGGAGATGGACAGTTTGATGATGAAGAGGTAGTTTACGATCTCAGTTGTCTCTTCTCCAATGATGCTTAGAAACAGCATCCCTATTGATGTCTGAGCTTGAAGTAGTGATAGTACCTACGATAAGTCTAAATCATTTGTCAATCTAGTGACCAAAGTTTTGCTCTAGCTAAAATAGTACTTATAAGCAAATAAAACAACTTTTTTACTTACAATCAAAGTTTATTTTACCATAAAAAATATTAAGCTTATTCATAACATAAATTATTAGGATAATATGGCAAGAACTGGACTATTTTAACCCATAACATGACTGAATGGAACTAGAACGTACTTGTCATAGTAAATGTCATAATAGTACCATAAATTCAAACTTGGTCCAGCTTTGTTGAGACCTAGATCATGCTACAAACTTTATCTTGAAGCATCGATATGAAGAATATTGGCTAGAATGAAATATTCTAAATTGCAATACAGTATAGAAATGGACTTGCTATTAAGAATGTTCAAACCCAAACCTATTCATCTGGTAGCAAAGTTCACAGTCCATCCGTTCAAATTCATACATCGTTATCGCATATTTTCTATAAGCACAACAAAATATTTTTGTGGAATAATGATATAGTCAATGACTAAGCTAATAAACGTGTTTTTAATTACAAGTCTTCCTGTTTTCATGAAAAATGATTATCATGCAAAATATCAATGAAAATCTTGTGCAGATGCAATGGAAGTAATTATCATACTTCTGCAGTTTCTTCAATGAAGTGAAATGTGTGTATTTCGATCAATCTTAGCAGTCTCCAATACCAGTGAAGCAAAGAAACTCACTGATTAATGAAGCCAGCTAAAATAGATAATGAAAATGAGGATGTCCTTCATGCGATGAATGATAGAAGTCTTGCAATAGGGTCGTTGATAAACTTAGTCTATACCAACTTTCCAAATGATCTCATGAATATAAAACCATAAGACCATAAGCTAGTTAGTACAGCTTGAGATTTTCTATTTCTTCTATGCGGTAAATTAGACTTTTGTCTTCTGTCTTGATTTTGAAGGACTCTTGCTTAGTTCCAAGGCTTGAGTCAATCTCATTCTAAGGATCAAGTTATGTATGCTTACAGAAACGCATTACATATCAAGTGCTTCAGAATCAGAGCCTCAAAATACCATTTCTTCAATCCAGAGATATATTGTTTTTAGATAAATAACAAAGTTATCAAATGAAAATTACATTGCCCGTATGAAAATAAAATATAAGTCAAAAATATATTATTCCTTATAGTTTTGCAAGATAAAAATATAAAAAAATATATATTTATAAATATATGATACCATATAGTGATTTTGGCCGTTTTTTTATAAAATTATATAATTGATAGAAATATCTTGATTCTTTATAGATAAATTATATTTTTATTACATAATTTATAATATATAGTTACAATATATTTCACAAAATATATCAATATTATATTCAATTAAATATATGGTAACATATATATTACAAATTATACGGCACAATATAAATAATTTACATTAGAGGGCATGTTTTATGGAATAAATTCAAAATCACCTGCAATCTTATTTTAAGTTTACTGAAAATTTCCAGAAACTAGTTACTAAAATTTTTTTCAATTAAAAAAAGGTCAAGGGAACCGTAAAACATTTTTAGAAAGATTTGAGTTATCTCTGAGAAAGAAAAACTTTTCTTGGGGCATTCAAAGTAACTTTTATTTCAAAATATTTTTTTCAATTAAGGAAATCAGTTTTTCAAAATATCTCTAAAGCCTTACCCAAGTTTGTACGAACACTGAGCTCATTACGAGTTTATTCAACGCTTCCATAGTAGATTCATATTTGCTAAAGGAATGATGAAAATATTTAGTAATTAGAACGAAATTCTTTATCTTTATTGAAAGTAAATATCATAAATTAACATCACAAGTAAACATCACTTGCACAAATCGAAAAATAGATGTGATCATTAAACAATATGCAAATTAAATCAAAATTTTCTGACAGCAGAGCAACATTTGTACGGTTCTTCGTTCCCTCATCTTCAGCTGGATCCTGTAAAATTAATAATCATAATTAACCTATATTGTTTTATTTTAGCTACATAAAAATACAAAGAAAAATAGAAATCGAAATGATAATAATAATAATAATATAAACCATTTCCTGAGCAGGAGCTTTATTTTTTCTCCGAAGACCCTCCAAGAAGTTGTTAATTGCTGATCCAAACTGAGATTTTCTAAAATCAGGAAATTTTGCTCGGACAGCTTCTGCAATTAAATATTAAATACACAAATTGGACTGCCTATTGAATTTTGGAGCTTTTCGTCGTAAAAAATAAACCCATTCGAGAAATTTTGAGCTTTTTGAGCTCAAACTCAATCACAATTTACCAGTAATAGTCGCTACTATATAGGGATTCAGTGCAGGTCTTTTAGGAGCGACTTTTTTTATTCTACTAAGACCACCTCTCAGGTTACTTTCCAGCAAAACTTCTGTATCAAATAGTGCATTAACTAGTGAAACACCCATCGACCAGTAAGTATCCCTAGAATTTGCTGTATTCCATTGCTCCTGGGTGACAAACACGTTTGAGCCTCTGTGACCAATTTCAACCTTCAAAAAGAAAAAGTAATTAATATCAAAAAACAAAAGTATTCAAAATTTTTAAAAACGTCAAATTTTATAGAAATTAATAATTTCATTTCTTATTGTGATAATTGGAGCAGATATTGTTCATACTTGTCCATTGGGTTGCCTAGCTGGATTGGCTTCTTGAGCTCTCATCATGTTAAGTTGGACTCTTTTAACAAATTTTATGTCTTCGGATAAGTTCAGCAATATCTCCTTAAATGATCGATCATCTGAAAATAATTTATGAATTTAATGAATAATTTGATACTTTTATGTAAGCAGATATTTAGACATGCATAAAATATACACACAGAAAAAAATTCACTCTAACCGATAAAATTATTTTGGAGCGAAATAAAAACTTTTTTCCTATCGAATTTTTTTTCTTTCTGTGTTTACTTGAATCATGAAGAAAATATTAATGAAAACCAGAAATATTTTGAAGTAAGACGAAAATTATGTCAAACAAAGTGAGTAAAAAAAATTTGGAAAACGGTTGACCCCAAGGCCATCCCTACAACTTCCCGCTAATTACAGTCATTGAGCGTTTGTAATATAGCCGCTGGTTGCGATGGTTTTGAGCTCGCAGAGAAAATCATTTTTTTGGGTTAATTTGAGCTCTTTGAGCTCAGAAATGAAGCTGTTTGATGCTTTTGAACTCTTCGAGCTCAAAAGTTTGATAAAAGAGTATTTTTTTAATTTTCAATCTGCCATAACTTTTGAATGACTCAACCGATTTTCATGCGGTTATGAGCAATCGATGCAGTTTTTCGAGCACTATAAAGAATTTGAGATAAAAAATTGATAGAAATTGACGGATAAAAAATTTTGAAGTTTTAAAAAAAAAAATCATTTTTTTAATTTTTTTCGTTCACGATATCTCACGAACAAATCGAACGATTTTGACCCGGTTTGCGGCAATCGACGTCGTTTTTTGATGTTAAGAGCTGATTAGTTTTTGGAATTGATCGGTAAAGCCGTTTAAAAGTTATTAAAAAAAAACCACTTTTGAAAAAAAAATTTTTCCTAGTTTTTTTGAGATTTCGGTCGGAATCGGTCCAAATTTTCAGAAAATTTAAGTTCAGTGAAACTCTTTGGAATGCCGTTTAGTAGGATTCAATCGGTTGAGCCGTTCAAAAGTTATAAGCGGGTCACATACTTACACACACACACACATACAGACAGGGTGACACCCTCGCGGGAACCATCAGAATAGCTTCCTAGGACCTCAAAACATGTTATCTATAAGCTTGATGATAAACTTCCAAATTTCTTCTTGAAACTCAAAATGGGTATGAAGAGTAATCAAAACCAATAAAGAGTTCCAAAAAGATACTTGCAGCAAAACTTATTGTATAGAAAAACTAAAATTTAGAAAATTTAGAACAAGCCTCACCGATTTGCAGTTAAATATCGAGAAGAAACAACTTGTCCAAAAACTATGTTCGCACTTAAAAATTAATTATTCACAGAACAGGAGACTCCCGTAATGACCATTTCCGAAGTTATGACGACGAGAAGTTTAAGTGCTTTTTTAAATTTCCGAGTTTACGCGCGCTCACGCTTTGACGTCACACCCCCTCAGCCCGCGACCGCGGCACAGCGCGGCGCTCGGTCCGGTGCATTTTGTTTCGTTTTCACATTAGAGACGTTGTAGAGATTTGCATCAGTGACAGCTCTGATGAGAGTGATACATCTGACTTGGAAGATTCTCAGCATGTGCCGAGTCCTGTAGCAGTTTCTGCTGACATGCTCCATGTGAGACCAACTCCAGTGCCGGATAACGAACCAGAAAACCTCACAGATATGTCTGAGAGCTCCGAGGTCTCGCAGAATGTTCCACAATGCAGCAGACAAATGCCGGGGCTTACAGAAGTCAGACCTGATATTCGACTGGTTCAGCGACAATGTTCTGGGATGGACGATGTTAGAAATCCTCATATGGCACATCAAATGCACGGCTTCAGGCCTACGGGTCTGTATCATCAACAACCGGTTCCTCATCAAGCAGCTGCTCATCAAATGTTCAGACCTGGGCCTGTAGGACCATTGCGTCCACAGCCGGTGTATTATCAAGCAGCACCAATCCATGAAACGTGCGGTTCTATCTCTCAATGTCTACAACATCGACCAGCTGTAACACAGCTTCGACAGTTCCAACAAAATCTTCTCCATGCGCAGCAGAATCAGATTCATCAGAATCACGAGGGAAATGGCATTCATTCTTCATTTTCTAGACCAGCCGATGAATTTATTCCTGCTTCAGCAAACATGTTCCAGCCAGAAGAGAATATGGAAGAGGAAGAACAGCAAGAGGAATATCAACAAGAGTTACTGAGATGTGCCAGTGCCATTGACAGCGAGACGAGGTTCATTTCTCAGACTCTGAATGATGTTCAGCAGACCATCCTGGAATTGAGAAATCGACACTGTCAAATGCGAGGATTGTTTATTAACTTAGTCAAACTACTCCATACCAGGCGGCAACACTGATCGTTTGTTTTATAGAATTACTCTACTTTCTAGTATTCATTTTCTAAGTATTGTAGAGTTTCTAGTTATTGAATCAATAGTGCTATAGTATATGTAAGTAGATAATAATACCGATAAGTATATTAGCCGCTTTGCGCGTGCGCTGTCTGACCTCAATGAAAACACGGGAATCCCCCGCTTTTGTAGTGCCATAACGCGCCTCGATGTTTCAGAAACCTTACAATTTAGATTTTTTCGTAGGATCTCTATTGTTAAATTCAATTTGGTACATAAGTTCTATCATAAGTTTTAGTCTGTAAGTTTTCTAACATATACCCACCATTATACCAAATAATTGTTTTCTCTAATCCAATATAAGTAATTTCTCAGTCTAAATATTTAAACAGGCCAATCTTTGAGCCTTAACTTCGCACTTATTCCTTCTCAGTCTTTGGTTCTCAAAATTTGGGCGGAAGAGAGCATTTTTGATGACAATATTCTGTAAGTTTCAATTTCCTGTAACCTTAAGCTCGATTTATGGTAAAAACAAGTCAATTATTAAAATAATTTTGAATTCACATTTTTTTGTTACTCATAACTTACCTATTCTTGGTGACCTCATCTAATTAGAATTGAAAACTATTAGTAGGGCACCTGGACCATAAAGAAGCATCGCTGAAATTCTTTGAGCTCCAAGGAATTCACGCTAGAAATTTCAATGCACATATCAAAAAGCGGCTTCCTTTGTTCGGTAATAAATTTCAGTTATTTCCTCGAACAGTATAAGTATAAACATAACTAAGGTCAAAGGTACAAAATTCAAAACAAACACGGAATCGTTATCTACTTAACTTGAATTTTAATGTAACGAGCTATTGGTAACTGTTCCTCTATCTCTTTCTAACAATAATTATTGCCCATTTATTTAATATTATTTAGTATACGTTACCCGCGCAATAAAAGTGAACGTGTTTTTAGTGTCTTTTGACTTTTGAGCTCTGCTATATATTTCAATTTAAACAAGGAAACTCCAGCACCAGAGTAAGTTTCACACTTGATATTTTGGGGTATAATTATTGTGCACACACCGTACGGGTCTCCCGGACAGCTGTGAAATCAGCCTTAGCTGTAAAAAAAGCCGGAAAAATCGCATGTTAAAAGTCGAGATTTTGTAGTTCCTAAAGATCCGCTCCACCGAATGGCGCTGATTCCCCATTTAAATATCACGGCGGCGCTGCGCCGCGACGCGACCAATCTCGTTCGGAAAAATCACGCGAGTGACGAAGGATTAATTGTTTGGTCCAATTCAGTCGAAAACAGACATTACCTACCTCAATAGTTTATTTTCCTCCTACAAACAAGACTATTAATTTAGAGATAACTGTTTTATCGAAGAAGGCAATGACCAAAATCCTTTGTTATTTTGGTAACGACCTTTTAACGTAATTGCTGTTTGTGTTATGACAGTTAATTATCTACCCAATTTGTACTGGATCATTTAGGTCTTGTGCTCTAAATTGTCGTACTTTAGCCCCGCTTTTGTTATTTTAGATGGAAATTTACTATTTGTACAGGAAATTAAATGATTAACCTCTACTTTACCGACTAAATATTACGGTAGATTAAAAAAATAGATATAGAAGGTATAACCGACCGTTACAATTCGGTTGAAAAAAATTACAATAGTGACTCAGACGTTATCAGCAAAATTCATTCCCAAATGCTCGTTATCAATAGCCTGCTAATTATCGTTAGGTGATGATTGATGAGCAATAGCTATGCCCAGAATCCCCGGCATTTTTATTTTTAATCTCAAGTGTATCTACACAGCAACTGCATGATTGAATTATATTTATTTACATTTAGACATTTATAAAAATTGAGTGTATTCTATTTTTGGATCGGAGTCCCGATTTTTTTTAATCAAGTTCGAATCTTGATAGCAGAGCTGTCGGTCAGTCAGTTACTGTCCGCTTTTATCGACGCAAAGACGCCTCGAGTGTGTTACTAGCTTACAATGGCCCAAAATAACGACTCTACAAGTGATGTGCCAAAAAGGACTTATGAAGACAATAAACATTATGTTTTTTCTATTTGCCGCTCTGGGAATGTGTTTGAGCTGATGGAGATTGTGCCTTTTATTGGTAGTGATAAAAACCTGCTACGTGAGTACGACCATCAAGGAAGAATGTGTACCCACATAGTGGCGAGGTATAACCAAAAAAACTCACTAATGAAAATTGAGATTCTTATGAATTTGGGCGCAGACCTCAATGCTAGAGAAGCTCACACCGGTGACACATTGCTTCATATTGCTGCGATCAAGAAGAACTACCAGCTGGCTGAGTGGCTGTGCCGGGAGAGCAGAGTTGATAAGGACGCTATCAACTTCGCACATCAGAGTCCGTACCACCTGGCCTACCTTTCTTGTGATCAAATAATGATGAACATTTTTAGAACCTACGGAGCCGTTTGTGATGACCCGGTTGATGATGGCTCTTCCGTTGATTTTTAATAGAATGAAATTATTTCCAAGTTTCGTGTCATCCGCAGACAGCCTTCAGTTATTCGCCTTAGAAACACTAGGCGTCCTTCGCTACATTGACACGCGGTAATTGACAACCTACAGAGCGTTTACAGGTCATTTTTATTAGAGATAATGTTCGGAACAATTTTGGTGGCAAATAATTGGATCGCTGCCTGTAATATGGGTTCAAACTGTGTTAATACTATAGTAATTAAGAAGAATTTGACAAATTGATAGTAATGTAAGCTTGTGATATCGTTAATGGGCACCTTATCTTTCTTCTTTCGGATGTCGTCTCCATATATCTGATGAAACATTTTTAAATGCATCCGGTCCCATTTTAACGATTATTTTTGATACATACTTTTCAAATCGTATTTTACTTATAAGCATAGTTAAGGTCAATGATTGAATGTTGTATGTAAAAATATTCAAATGTGAATTACATCGAGAATTCGTAAAGTGCATGGATCTATTGACACTTAAATATAAATTTTATTTAACTACAGATGTTTTCTTGGCATAGTCACAAAAGTAATTCAATGTTGATACTAGTCTGTTAAAATATACAGCTTCTTTTGAACTTAAACTTAATGTATTAGTGAAAATCTAATTACGCGATTTATCATATAAAATATGGTCTAAGTATTTTTTCGAGTTTATAACAATATTTATGTTTTATCTAAACACTTAAATTATAGTCATGATTCTACAAAAATATTGTCATGGTGTTAACAGTATAACAATTGAATTAGTAAGTTATTGTTTTCGAGGAATGATTTGGCTTATGTAATGAGCTCATAATTTGTGCGCAGCTGCACTAAGTCAATATTTAGTGTCTGGAGGTGCAAGGACGCCAACTTGTTTTTGTTTGTTGTAATAAGTGATACGTTACCCACAAATAATAATTTAAACTTATTTGATCAGTATTTTCGTTCAATACTTTAAAAGCTATTAGATTTAATCACCAAGACAGCAGCAAGTCATCTTTTGGTGACTGATTGATCCGTATTTGTGTACGATTTAAATTCAATACAACTCCAGATGGAGCTTAAGATAAAGAAGATGAAGTGTGGACAATGAAAATGTCGGTTCACTCCGTGATTAGAGATTTCTAAAAAAAACTACTATGCACCAGGTTATTAGCCTTCCGTAATAAAATAAGCGCACGTGTCTCGTAACGTAAACATTGTAGAAAAACGCATTGTGCAAAACAGTCGCATCCAAGTACGATTAATTTCCATTCAAATGGGTTTGAAATACGGGTGTTCGTATTTTTATTAAAGCGCCTGTAAGATCCTTTAGACACCACTACCCTCTTTATGTTCCCGAAGCTACCACCAACTATAGTTGGAATACCTTTCTGTTACGAGCAGCTCAAATTTTAACGTCTTGTCCAAAGTTGTTGACATTGACCTGCTTAATATAAGTTGTGAATCGGCGAGAAATCGTGTTCTTAAGTATTACTTTGACACACTGTAAGTAATTTGATAAATCGAGTCGAGCAAAGATAATTTTTAGGCTTAAGTTGTTGTGATTCCTCAACGGTTGTACTTCTTTTTGTCTATTGTATTTTTATCAGTGGAGGCCTATAATTGGCTATGTAATGTTATTATTGTAATAACTGCTGTTGGCTTTCCTTAAGTAAATAAAATAAATAAGTATTGTGCCTCGGGACTGGGAAGTGTACCCTCGCTGTGTGCTGGAGATTTTATTATACGACGAGCTTTACCAGGAGTGGAAAAAGCGACAGAGACTTAATAAAGCTGTGATTACAATAGAGGATGTTACAGCGACTCCTAAAGCTCTTGACCCGTTTTTGTGGCTGCGTAAAATAGAATATACTAATTTTGTACCTGACAACCAGTATACTTTTCTCTACATCGAATGTTTTTATTGAGTAGTGTGGTTTTTGATTGCTATATTCAGTTGTAGTCATACTACAGAATTTACCGTATCGTTTACTGGATTTTTATTGATGCGCATAGAAGAAAAATGAACTGTAAATTATATTTAAACCTATTATTGAGATTTTTGTACTAGATTTGTAAACTTGTGATATCAAATAAAAATTGATTTTGCATTTGATTTTTTGTTCGTTCTTCAGTGTCTATAAGTTTCTATATCGAAATCTTTCCTTCTTAGGGTTTCCCAAGTTCAAGTTCCTGGGAAATTACTCTACAAATACCTGACAACAGTTTTAGCAATTTTTGTCATTGCGTGACCAAAACAGTGAAAGTTAAAAGAGACGTAAGTGGTAAGTGACTTAGTAGCATTGTTTCCAAAACTGTTATAGGGAATTTTTTGCATGTTGAAATGCTATAGACTATAAATTACTAGGGTTGTAAAACAGTGTTTATTATAACAGTGTTTATTATACAAATCCATTCCCTTAAACTATAGCAGTAGCTTCATGCTGTCATTTTGACATGATCTTCAATCAATTCCGGAAAATGATTTTTCAAAACATCTTCTGTAAAAATATAATCTTCAGTATTCGGTGTTTCATGGTGTGGTAAACTGAGCCACCAGTACAATTTTTCATTAGATATTTTCAAAATAGCATCCTGATTTCCAATGATCAAAATAGCATCCTGATTTCCAATGATCACAACAGCAAACTGCAAGTCTGGTCTATCTTTGGCAACTAGATCAACTTTACAGTGTAATTCGTCAATCATTTCGTTGATATTTGATGCATTATACTACACCTTTGGTATTATCTCATATCTTAGCAATCTTCAGTATCTACCAAATATCCTTATGGCCACGCAGGTCGATTCCTTCATCAATTTCAAATAATCTAACTTCGAACTCCATAACATTCTGGATTTCTTTTTCTAACTCTCTTCGCTTCTGATGGTCAGTATATTCTTCTAGTAAATGTGGAAAAACTTCACTTATCAGGTTGCCACTGCAGAAATAATCTATAGGATTCGGTACGGTATCGCCTTCTCGAATGAAATACCAGCACAAATCCAGATGATTGATTCGGATAGTTGTTTTTGTATCTCCAATTTGCAGCTGTGAGTCATCGAATGCTTTACCTTCTTTACGGAGCTTTTTCATGTGTTCGGAAATTTCATCGAATATCTGATATTTTGAAAAATGCATGTACCACTCCTCAGGGATTATTACTTGATAGTTTAGCTCGTAATCCATCTACAACAAATAAATTATAAATGAATAAGTATCTAATATAATAAATCAGAAACGTAGATATGAAAATTTTCGAAGAAACATTAAGGGAGAGAAGAAAATATCAGTCAAAAACTTGAATTGATATTACAAAATATTTACCTTGCTTTTGAGATTGTTGGTATTGAGTCGAATGTAAAGATTATTTATTTCAGGTTTAATTAAATATTTAGATCAGTATAACCCACGACAGTTCAATCGCAAGCCTCACAATAGACTGTGACAAACAGTAGAAGCAATATATATTATACTTTGTTAGAGACAAACATAGATGAAGCACAAATCAAAATGTCGCAGGCTTTGGACACTTTAAACCAAGTCTTAAAAGAGAAGAGAAATAAAGACAAATCAAATGATAAAATTGAAGACGAGTGCGATATATATGCAAAACTTTTGGCAAAAAAACTTCGAAAATATCCGGAACCGATGCGAGCGAGACTCATGTATCAAATAGATGGTTTACTTTTACAAAATCAGGTTGATCTACAACCAATCCAACCAAATAACACCCTCTCCAGTCCACGTAATTCAGACACAACAACCTCAACAACATGTTCCAGTAACACAATATTCAGATGACCGATACCAAACTTTAACACCCTCTCCATTCCACGTAATTCAGACACAACAACCTCAACAACATGTTCCAGTAACACAATATTCAGATGACCGATACCAAAGTTTAACACCCTCTCCAATCCACGTTATTCAGACACAACAACCTCAACAACATGTTCCAGGGATGCCAGATTCACCTGTACAGCTTAGTATTCCGGAAACGAATATTACATCTCAAAACCATTTGAATATCATTGAAACAGCATATTGGAATGCTACTCAAATGTAAATTTCGTTTATTATTTTCATTTAGTTTGTTATTCTTTTTGTCCATTTGATTAAACATAATTTGAAACTACTTGTGTTACTTACTTATCTTTATTTGGTCCTTTAGAACAGAGTTGATAGCTTTGCATACTTCAGGAATAATTATCGAAATGGCTGGTAAAGAAATCTTGAATAAGTAGTGGAGACTTCGGTAACTATCCCCTGTCGCTTATAAAATCTTGAGCTGGTTCAGTTAAGCCAAAAAATGTCTAGTAAAAATAAGAGTTTAGTAATTATTAATTATAAACATCATGTATCATGTCACACGAGTGTCTTCTTTAAATAGGTCCATTGGAAAAAATATAATAATTGAAATTGTATCAGAACAGGATAACCAGAATTCAATGTAGGATAGGTATTTGTAATGGAATATAAATAAGCCATTTTAGGTAATTCATATCATTACCAGTTCAGCCACTGAATTTTAAGTACTTTTTAAAATGATCTCAATAATTGAATTTATAGTATTAACTATTCAACTGTTAGAACAGATAGCTAAAATTATTAACTATCTTCAAATTATTTATACCGCTATTATGAATCTACTCAAATATTTGCGTAAAAAGAAAAAAAAGGAACGTAAAATGGAACTACCGTAAGTAGAGCTCTAAATAACTCATTAAGTGAATTGACTTCCTAAATTTGTATTTAAACTGCAAATTTTTGTTTTAGCTTTTAAACAATTGACTTGCTTGGACCCTGAGAGGTGCGGACCTAGGATACATCAAAACTTGAACCCCTAATAAGCCAAAGTTCCTAGCAAAAGATGTTAGTGATTTAATGTTGTCATGAAATTGTGTTCATTTGAAAGTATCATCTCTGTGCGCATTAAGTTTAAATCTATTTTAAATTACAATATCTATATTACAATATCTATATTAATTCACAATATCATAGAAAATGTATTGCCAATTTATATGATTGTATAGTCAATACTCTTCAGGCAGGAGCTAGTTTGTCTGCTGAGTCTCGGTCAAATGCAAGGGAAAAGCATAGGGAGGTACCAGGCTGGAACCATGAGGTCAGAAGGCTGCATCAGGTGCACAGGCGCTGCTTTGAAAGCTGGGTTGCGGCGGGTAGGCCATCCACTGGCTACATATACAATGAAATGAAAGTTAGTAAGAACTGTTTTAAAAATAACCTTAAGTGGGTACAAAGGAATGCAGAAACAGTTAAACTCAATATTTTGGCTACACATAAAAGGGAAAAATCGTTTGTAAAATTCTGGAAAGGGGTTAAAAAGTTTAGTTCACGAGTGTTGTTTTGCACACGGCATTTATTCAGTCACGTGATCATCATTCGTGGGGTATTTAAGTCTGATCATCTCATTAGAGCTTCAGTACTCCGCCAGGGAACGCTTGGGTGCAGTATCGAAGTATGTTTTTGATAATAGTCCAAAAACTCTTGTATTCAAAATCATTCTATTAACGTTTGGAAACAAAAACAACAAATAAATTAAAAGCGCTTTTGCTCAAATTTGACAGAAGAATAATTGGTTGGGTACAAAGCATGTAATTTGAAATTTTCTCATTGCAGATCACGATGGTTCCTTTAACTTTCAGTCTTCTTGTGGTGGGTTTAGCCGCAGTAAGTATTCAACTCAAAAAACGAATTTTTCTCGATAAATATTTAACCGAGTTGGACTTAATTGTGTTTTTTTATCTCGAAAGGTTTCAACTCTTCCATTAGACGAGACTGCGACTGAGCAGCTCTCGTCGCAGACAACAACCAAGACAATTACTCTGAAAGACGTAGAGAATGATGAGGCCGTAGAGAATTTACGATCGATATTGTCAATTTGCTCTATGGAAAATCCTGCATCGCAAAAGGACTGCCAAACTTGGGAGGAGGCATTGAAGGAAGTAATGGAGTCCAAGAATTTTTCAGCTTTCCTTGATCAATTTTTGAAGAATATTGCCGCAACCAGAAAAGTAAGTTCACATCCTTCGCTTTTTTCGTCCATAGCTTTAGGAATTTAAAAGCTTTCAATACTAATAATTTTATTATTTGGTATTTTTTTCAGGCAGAATGTCTACCAGAAAGCGATCCGAATCAATTCACCGGTAAAAACAGTGAAAAATATATTATGTTAGCGTCAGTCAGATTCAACGGATCTGAGGCTCAAAAATCGTCAGAAAATAATCAAGAGGTGCCTGCTGTTCTGGAAATTCAGGAGCTGCAGCAGAACCATTTGGAACCAAGTAAGGAATTGTCAGTTAAAGTGTTCAAGTCACTGTGAAAAGTGTTCAAACATCAACTTAACGAATTATCATTTTTTTCAGACCTCCATGACTTTTGTAAATCTGAAGATGGTGAGATAATACCGCATATGGAATATGTGAATTCAAAATGTCAGTGCGAATCGAACTATTTTGAAAAAGACGGAAGTTGTCATCCAGGGTTCGGTGCTTGGTGTCAAGAAGACGCAGGCTGTGCTCAGAAGAATTTGACGTGTTTACAAGAAACATGCGGTTGCGATGGTCACTACAGTCCTTTGAGCAAAATCTGCAGGAAATGGCCTACAAGTAATGTCCTAATACATCTAATTATTTATTCAAAAGTCGAATTAGATGCAATATTTTCAGATTGTAACTATCAACTTTAACGTAACGGGCAAATTCGTATTGCCACTTCCCAAATGGTTGTGTGTGCAAGGAACATTATGTCGAACAAAATGGACGCTGTGTTGCTGGCTTGGGCGCTCCTTGTAAGAATGCGGCCGAGTGTATTGCAGTACCAAACTTGACATGCGTAGCAGAGAAATGCGCACTTCATTAAATTCATTGTGAAACTTGATTTACCGTTAGAAATGATTTTTGTTTTTCTTTTTTAATATGAGTAATTTTTATGTAACCACAGACATTTCAATAAATCATTTATAGTAAAACTGATGTTATTTTCCTTATATCCTTCTCTCATTTCTTAAGCTTGCGAGCAATGAAAGTTTCTGGAGCTTTAAAACTGAGTTCACGCTTATCTATTGTCTTGTTGTCATAACGATGACGCTAGAAGACGAATATTACCAGGTCGGGATCTACGTAACGGGAAAATTTGTTTTTGAGCATGATCCCAACGACCCGGAGCTCTGATAGCTAAGGGTATGAATGAAAAGATTCAACACTAAATGTTATAAAAACGTATACTTAATAAGCTTATAAGCTAAATTCAGTTGTCTTCGGACTTAGTAATACTGACAATGGCCAAAAAAGTTAAGATAGCACAACATATCTCATAAGATCATGAGTTTTCATCTTAAGGTTCTCCTCAGAGTCAACCAACTCATCTTCTCTTTTTTGAACACTTCCTAGCTTCCCAGGAGTAACTTCGAAACCCAACTCGATTTTGTTGCCCATGAGACTAAGCAGCTCGTACAGCTTTACCATCTTTTTCTTGTGCCCCGCGACCTTGAGCAGCCATCTTGTCTCCAGAACTTGTCGAGCAAAGTTACTTTTGGCTTTCTTCCGTAGCGCACCCATCTCGTTGTCGGATAGAAATGGTGTAGCCAAGCTGACAATCCGGTCAAATGACTGCTGGATGTCATTGAACGATTTAACAAATCGTGCTACACTTTGTGCTGTAGGGTCATTCAGATCAGAAGCATCTTGAAGCAGGGAGAAATTCACTGAACCAGGGAGCGGAGTCTTCATGGTAGGCATCGATGAATGATCACCATTGATGGTTGGAGCTTGGTTTCCATTGCTCTGTGCGATTTCCACAGGCGATGCTCTGATTTCTTCAAATACACTGATTGCAAGGAGCAAAACAAACGCGGTTTGCTTCAGCGACATGATTCCTTCACTTTTCAAACAGTTTTGGTGCTGCCATGGTTCACTAACGGATATAAATACCCTAAATTATTGTTATTCCAAGCTTATCGCAAGAAATTTGAACTCTGCTCGTTATATTCGAGAAACAATGGACTTTTGTGACTAATTAATGTTTCCTGTCGTTTCTGCGAAACCATAACAGTATGTTCTTTGTGTACGGCCGCGAATTATATCATATGAGAGTTATTTGACCGCATAACTTTAACGACAAGCGCTAATTAATAGCCTTGGTCCTTGATGATTCATGGCCAAGTTTTGGAATATTCGAAGGCTTTGCTAAGAACTACCTCCAATTTCTCTACCATAAGCGAAAGGACTATCCAGAGAACCATGGACAGGTCTATGTCTAAGAAAAAAAACCTTATTTCCAAGCGATTGTCAATGATGATCTGGTATAAATTCGTGTGGTCCAGAAAATAAAATCAGTTCATCTCAGTGAATTTGTGAGAAGACAATTGCCCTAGCTCTACAACCAGAAATTTAAAACTCTAAGTAAAAAATATACTTTTTTGGGTTAATGTTATTAATTTTTTCTAATAAATGTTATTTAATTGGGAACGGATAAATAAATGCGAATGTTAAGTTTTCAATTGCTTCAACGTTTTGTTATAATTCATAACTTCATCAGGCAGACTGTATAAAGAACAAAATATAGTAGTATTAAAACAAATATAAAATATTAACAAATATAAATAAACATTAAAAATATTCCATTTCCCAATTAAATAACATTTAACATTTATTATCATGGATGAGATTGATAGTTTAAAATTGTTTCCTAGTATACTAAGATATATTTCTTAATTTAATGGAAAAATGGCGAAACTGATGATCTTCCTGACCGGGCTGGCGATTTTCATGATGGTCGCGAGTGTAATGGAGAAGAATAGAAGTTATCATTATAACACAATTACTAAGTGTGCGCAGTTTGTTTACAGTAACGATTTGTTGACTGCTGTCCATTATAAACTCATTGTGATTCTCATTACCATTAACACTGTAAACAAGCCTTAAGGTCCCTTCAGTTATTCTAACCCTTACTTCTTACTCAGCTGGCCAGTTATCGACCGTAGGCTTGTCAGGTGGAGCTGTAAAGAACTGACGCGGATTTTTTAAATCAGGAATGATCATTAAGATCTAAGGATCCCTTCTTCGAAAAAGAAATTCAAAAAGGCTGTTGTCTGTTAGTACAGTTTGCATAGAGTGGATCTTTTTTGATATAAGGACAGTAGAGCTTGTGAAAATCAAACAAAATAACTATGCTACAAACTTTACTTTCATACTCAAACAGTTTCAATGATTTGGATGACTCATCACATTTGAGTTACCGACTGAGATTCTTGTAACAAACCTACACATATACACCATATGCTTTGATCACAAAGTAAACTTCCAAGCTGAATACCTGCAGCAGTTAAGTCTTGCAAAAATAATCTCCTTTGTCCGAAGTTGTACCGAAGTTGTACCGACCAGCGGAATTTCATCTTCGACAATTTCGTAACACCTTCCCCTTGATCTAGAGTCTGAATCCAGCAGAACATTGTTCAAGGGTGTTTCTTTTCTTAAGCACGTTCTCCTCGGATCCGACGAGCCAACTGCATGTCCTTGGGCATGATGGTAACGCGCTTGGCGTGGATGGCGCAGAGGTTGGTGTCTTCGAAGAGACCAACGAGGTAGGCCTCGCAGGCTTCTTGGAGGGCTCCTATCGCGGCGCTCTGGAATCGCAAGCCATTACTTCCAGAGCCTCCAAAGTTCTGGGCGATTTCGCGAACCAAACGTTGGAATGGCAGTTTACGGATCAATAGCTCCGTACTCTTTTGGTACCGACGGATTTCACGGAGTGCGACTGTTCCAGGCCGGTAGCGGTGAGGTTTCTTCACTCCTCCTGTGTTGGGTGGCGCGGATTTCCGGGCGGCTTTGGTAGCAAGCTGTTTGTGGGCGGGACGTGAAGCTTTGCCGCCATTAGCCTTGCGAGCAGTCTGCTTGGTCCGGGCCATTTTGCTTTGCTGAACTTCACTGGACACTTGTTTAGTAGACGACTTCAATGGTTCACTCTCGGAGCAGTTATGCAGCTATGGCGTTCTGCTCGCCCTTTTATACTTTGGAGTAAACACGTGACCCATGCTTACGTCAAAGTTTCGATCGACATATCACGAACGTTATCGGTGCTTTGTTTTGGTTCATAAAAATTACAGGAAAGAGCTTTGTTTGTTGGTAATTCCTACTTCTTATACTCATAACGCACTGTGGTAAGTTGATGAAATCATTACACGAGTTTGATCATGGTACCTACAGTTATATTTGTTACTGAAACAACAGGAAAAACCCCACTATTGTTTAAAATGATCCAATTAACAGCAGGAATAACTGGTTCGATCCACTTAGATTGACGTCATTGTCAACCGCAAATGTTAATTAAAAATAGAGATGACGTCTATGGCCCTGGAGCTGTGGAATTTTCCGAAATAAATAGTGGGATTGTTTTGGTGCGCATGGTTCCTTGGAAGCAACAATAAAAACACTCTTGTAATATTAAAAATTTATTAGTAAATAACATTTTAATCTTTTTTAACATCTTTTCTTATTGAAAAAGAAATATTTAATGATTATTTTATATCACAATCCAATATCTAAAAGATTCTACCTGTTCCACTTAATAAATATAAGTCGTCACGTTTTACACTAGTTCGTATTTATTTTTGAAAAAAGGTTTCTTTACAATATTAAGCTTTACTAAGCTACTGTTACGGCGAGAATGAGACCTTTTTGTACGTTTTAATATTGAATATAACAAACAACTTATGGTCAAAGACCCCACCGTTGATGTGAATAGCAAAATCACTAAAATTATATAATATATCCTAACGGGTTTCAAATTCACACCATAAGGCGCAAATTCTTCAGAGTCGTCTGTAGATTCATCGTCATCATTATATCCTTCTGAAGATTCTTCTTCATCATTACTATCATGTACTTTTAAAGATTCTTCGTCATCATAATATTCTTCTGGAGTTCCATAGTCCTCAGAATACTCATCAGCAATCATTAACGTTGAATTAGATGCTGATATCTCAAGGCTATCTTGCACCGCTTGAATCCCTAAAAAAGAAAGAGTTGGTCTAACAATAGCTCCTGATGTTCTAGTAGAAATGGTCATGGGTTGTCAAGAAGTAGTACTTACACGAGACATTGAAGATCACCAACAAAACGAATACTGCTTTGCAAGACGACATTGTCTTCACGTAGCTTTGACACGAATGCCTATATGATAATTCTGTCGCCTTTTATAAGGCCATCAACCAGTTTATTTGCGCATGATTAATGGTCAGTAGCAAATTTACTCTAACGGTTGGACTGATAAGCATTCGAACTTCGACCTATGTTCCAAGCACGCAAAACAAGAGAATGATCTCATTAATCAATAACTTAACTGGAAAGCATATAAAATAGAAACTCTTCTAACCATATCAAAAATTTATTAACATAAAATCACAGAATTTAATTTTTTTCCTACCTAGGTCGCATCTTAGATTAAGTTTCATTAAACTACTACTTCTAACAATAAATAGACACTTTAGATCATACACATCTGATTTGTTTCTTTGTATGGTATGAATATAACGCGAAACATATCCAACCAAACATTATCATCGCTGGAACTGCTACAACAAAGGCAGAAGTTTCCCAAAAGTTCTTCGTCTCTACAGTTCTTGTAAATTTAGCAGATTCCGTGGAACAATCTGCAGAATTCTTTGTATGTTCGATTGTTTTATCGCTTGTAGCTGATATGGGTTCAGATTTTTCTACAGTTAAATTGTTTTTCATAGTCTCCGTTGCTGTTGAATTGAATGGCATCGCGTGAGTCCCTGGAAAATGATAAAATTGTAACAGGGTACTGTATAAAATTGTAACTTGTACTGGTCTTAATCTCTCGGAAGAAATGCCTGTATTTAATTTTTCTTCTGTAGATTCATCTTCAGAACATACTGGCACTACCTGACTGCTTAGAAACGAAACGAAGTGTAACCATTAGCGTTGAAGATTCTGCCTTGAGTAAGAACAAACTCCATGAAGAATAATTTGTACTTACATGTAACACTCAGGACGATGCACAAAACCAATAACTTTTTGCACGACATTTTCAACTGGCTGATCAACTACTAATGAAGTTTCCACGGTTTTACTAATTTTTATACGGATGTCTTTAGGCGTGTATATCATTTAATTTCAATGGCAATTTATTTTATGAAAGGATATGATTCATTAACATTATAGCTTTGATAATAAAATATTATAGCTTTAATCAGAAAGATTATTTTAAAAGTTATAAAAGTACAAAGAAATCATCTTAATAGAATTATCGTAGGACGCCATCTAGCTTACAATTGGCAGTTTACTTTGAAGACATCAACCTAGCAAAGGAGAATTGTTGCTAGAAATTGGATACTACGGGGCGAATTGTTAGGACTGCAAATTGATCTGTTAATCCCTTGATCCTTAAATAGCAAGTCAGCTGTGCAGTACTAATTTCCAAGAGTTGAAGCTGAAATATTGGGAGCTTGTTCACAAAGTCAGACAATCTAGATTTAGACTTCGCTGATATGTCGAGCTGTATCTCTTTGTTAGAATTTAATTGTAAATATACTTGATTGTGTCTGGGTTTTTATTAGAAAGTACAAAAAATGAAAACAAAAAATTAAAGTATCCATATTTATTCATAATCTTAAAAGTAACACAAAACATTAAAAAATTACATAACAAGCACATTTTCAAATAATACTGTACAAATTCAAATTATTACATTTTAAAATCATGTTTACACTCTAGATAAAATATTTTCTTATATCTACCCAGAAATATGGTCATTTTTCAGATTTTTGTTTTTTAACAAGTTCGATTGTATCACGTTCAGTTTGATCTTCTTTTTTGGGTTGATAGAGGGACAAACTAGTTACAGATACCAATAAGGCGCCAAATATGCGAATGGACCAGCCATATTTTGAATACAAATCGTAAGCGTTTACAAAAATGTCTAGCACAAATTTAACCATCATGAAAATCATAAAAACGCCTATGAAACCAGCAGCAACAGACCCGAACCATGAAAACGGGCCCCAAATTAATGACCATATATCCGAGAACAGTTGGTTCTGTACGTAGCTAAGTAAGAAAGATTTCATATCGACTGATTTTTGCATACCGCTGGAAATTTGTTGGGATACTGTCGCTGTTTGAACTTTAGTCTCCATTGGGTTCATGATTCGTTCTTGCATCGCGTCTAAATCTGCCTGCTTGTAAATTCCACTGGCCAGTAGATTCGCTAGATTTTCATAAGTCCAGGTCATTTCAGAGCTTGGTTTCAACTTCATCGGCTCATTCGTATCCATTAGTTTTGGCGCAAGCCTGTACCATTTTCCTTCCAGCTTATAGTGCTCCAGCAGAGGTCGGTTGCACGGAATTTCGGTGGCGGTCTTAGGCCGGTTTTAGAGTCACGCTGATGCTCGGCGCTGACAAGCCAATATGTATAATTCCTTAGAAGCGTTTTAGAATAATGCCGAGCGCTCAGCGCCGACGGTCGTCAGCGCTGAGCCATACGCGACCGTACGCGCCACGCGTCCGCGCCGCTGAGCGCGCGGCGCCGACGCGCTACCGAGCACAGTTATCGTTACTCTGTCACGTAAAACGCACGCGCTGATGAGTACAGACGATCGCAAAATGAGTCGCGATATTGATACCGGGCGTGTAATTGAAGAAGTTCGGCTGCGAAAATGTTTATGGGACGCCAGTGACCAATTGTATAAAAACAAAGATGCTCGGTTGAAGGCTTGGAGCGACATTGTAGTCGCACTGTTTGAGGATGTGCAGGAAAATGAAAAAAACGATTTGGGTAAGTGCCTTTATTGTATTTTTCGTAATAAGTTGAAGTTATGAATATCCTTATCACTAGTTTTTTCAAAATACAGAAGAATCTTTCAAAATAAAAAAAAGTGAGGTTATGTTAAAATACACATCTATCTTGCCAGGGAACTCTCCCGAAGGGTGTCAAAAAATATTCAGCAAGCAGTTCTCGTAATATATTTCCCGACCTACTTATGGGCTGATTATACTGACGTATATCAATCATGCCCTCTATTGTCAAAGTGTCTTCCACCCTATAGCCATCTCGAACTCGTATAAAGTTATGCAATATGCAGCATGCCTTTACAATATTTGTGGCAACTTTAACACTAACAGCCATAGGAGTATGAAACACTCTGAATTTGTTAGACATTATGCCGAACGTAGATTCAATGTATCTCCTGGCGCGACTTAATCGATAGTTGAATATTTTCTTTTTATGCGTCATGTTGCTTCGTACATATGGTTTCATTACGTGCTTCGATATACCAAACGCGCCATCGCCAATAATGAAATGGCGTACTGGATCATTTGTTCCGGGTAAAGGCTTGGGACCAGGCAAATTCAAAGTGTTAGTCTCTAGGTTAAGGAATAAAGCGCTGTTTTTAAATATAGATGAGTCCGAGTTTTTTCCATGTGCACCAATGTTAACATATGTAAAGCAATAATCTGAATCACACATTGCCAGGAGAACTATGGAAAAAAAATTCTTATAGTTGTAGTACATGGATCCACCTCCCTGAGGATTGATAATTCTTATATGCTTTCCGTCAACTGCCCCGACACAATTAGGAAAGTTGGCATTTCGAAGAAATCTATCGGCTACTTCTTGCCACATATCTGAGTTCCTGGTTGGTAGACATTCATCATGAAGTTTATCCCAGATTAGTGAACATACTTCATTTACAATATAACTGATAGTAGTTATTCCAAGCCTGAATGAATATTGTAGATCTGTATACGTATTCCCCGTAGCCAAAAATCTGAAAAAATATTTTATAGTTAACTATTTACATTGTTACAGAAAAACAGATCCAGCAAAGGTGGAAGACTGCTAGGGATGCTTTCTTTAGATGCAAAGCTTCTATGAAAAAAACTCCTTCAGGGAGTGCTGCAAAGAAGAATAAAAAATATGTTTTTTATGACGAATTAACCTTCTTGAATCCTACCGATGTTAATATAGTTACTGAGTCATTGCAAGTAATTAACTCTAACAATTCGTCTATCGTTAATAACACGGAAGACACCTCCAACACGTCTACCGTGGAGTATTCTCAAAGCACGCAATCAGAACAGGAGCAAGAGGAACAGAGTTCGACGCAAATGCCAAGGATGAAAAAAAGAAACAAGCGCCAATCCCTCCAAGAAAATAACAATTTTGAAAAAGAACTGTTAACTTTGCTGAGTAATCAAACGCCCGATATTAACAGTGATGACCTGGCCTTTTTTTCATCTTTGGGCCCAGTGTTGAGAAGCTTTGATGTTGTACAAAAGTTGCAGTTTCGTTCCAGAGTGTTAGCAGTGGCCATGGATGTTCAAAATATGTACCACAGACCAAACAGCTCATCAACAAACGACACAATGGATAATGAGACGCAGGGTGGCTATCGCACTCAGCCAGCACATGAAGAATATGTGCCACGGATGTACCACAGACCAAATAATTCATCGGCAAATGAAACAATGGATAATGAGGCTCACAGTGGCTATCGCACTCAGATAACATATGAAGAATATGTGCCATCAGAATTGAAACTACAAAATTTTAATGCTTAATATTTTTCTAAATTAATTAACATTGGTTAGTTATAAGTGTCAATTTAATTGTCGCTCGGAATACCATAAGCGCTCCTGCACACGACGCCGCCGCCGCGCCGTCGCCGCGCCGCCGCCGCGCCGTTACGCTGTGCATACGGGTCGCGCGAGGCCCGCCGCCGCGCCGCCGCCGCGCGCTTTCCCCTCCCGCGCCCGGCCGCCACCGCCCCCCGCATGATAATGGAATGAATCAAACAGACAGGGAAAGGAAAGCGCGCGGCGGCGGCGCGGCGGCGGGCCTCGCGCGACCCGTATGCACAGCGTAACGGCGCAGCGGCGGCGCGGCGACGGCGCGGCGGCGGCGTCGTGTGCAGGAGCGCTAAGACTTTATATGTTCATTTCTAGTTGTATGTGTTCATTAAATTTAAAACGCATTTAACTTGATTTTTTCCTTACCTTAAAGTTACCATCAAACGTTCAGCTGGTGATATTGGTAAACGCCTGAAACTGCAACGTAGTAACTTATCCTGTAACTTTGCCAGTAACTCGTCAAAACTTCTTGATGACATGCGAAAGTAGTTAAAGAACTTGGTTTCGTCATCCCGTAACTGGTTGAATAATGTCACAAATGCACCCACTAGTAATCTTTGAGCAATAAGTGGATGAACTTGAAGTCTTTTTCTTCGTTGCATCGTCATCATTATATCCTTCTGAAGATTCTTCTTCATCATTACTATCATGTACTTTTAAAGATTCTTCGTCATCATAATATTCTTCTGGAGTTCCATAGTCCTCAGAATACTCATCAGCAATCATTAACGTTGAATTAGATGCTGATATCTCAAGGCTATCTATATATATATATCTTGCACCGCTTGAATCCCTAGAAAAGAAAGAGTTGGTCTAACAATAGCTCCTGATGTTCTAGTAGAAATGGTCATGGGTTGTCAAGAAGTAGTACTTACACGAGACATTGAAGATCACCAACAAAACGAATACTACTTTGCAAGACGAAATTGTCTTCACGTAGCTTTGACACGAATGCCTGTATGATAATTCGGTCGCCTTTTATAAGGCCATCAACCAGTTTGTTTGCGCATGATTAATGGTCAGTAGCAAATTAACTCTAACGGTTGGACTGATAAGCATTCGAACTTCGACCTATGTTCCAAGCACGCAAAACAAGAGAATGATCTCATTAATCTATAACTTAACTGGAAAGCATATAAAATAGAAACTCTTCTAACCATATCAAAAATTTATTAACATAAAATCACAGAATTTAATTTTTTTCCTACATAGGTTGCATCTTAGATTAAGTTTCATTAAACTACTACTTCTAACAATAAAGAGACACTTTAGATCATACACATCTCATTTGTTTCTTTGTATGGTATGAATATAACGCGAAACATATCCAACCAAACATTATCATCGCTGGAACTGCTACAACAAAGGCAGAAGTTTCCCAAAAGTTCTTCGTCTCTACAGTTCTTGTAAATTTAGCAGATTCCGTGGATCAATCTGCAGCATTCTTTGTATCTTAATAGAATTATCGTAGGACGCCATCTAGCTTTCAATTGGCAGTTTACTTTGAAGACATCAACCTAGTAAAGGAGAATTGTTGCTAGAAATTGGATACTACGGGGCGAATTGTTAGGACTGCAAATTGATCTGTTAATCCCTTGATCCTCAAATAGCAAGTCAGCTGTGCAGTACTAATTTCCAAGAGTTGAAGCTGAAATATTGGGAGCTTGTTCACAAAGTCAGACAATCTAGATTTAGACTTCGCTGATATGTCGAGCTGTATCTCTTTGTTAGAATTTAATTGTAAATATACTTGATTGTGTCTGGGTTTTTATTAGAAAGTACAAAAAATGAAAACAAAAAATTAAAGTATCCATATTTATTCATAATCTTAAAAGTAGCACACAAAACATTAAAAAATTACATAACAAGCACATTTTCAAATAATACTGTACAAATTCAAATTATTACATTTTAAAATCATGTTTACACTCTATATAAAATATTTTCTTATATCTACCCAGAAATATGGTCATTTTTCAGATTTTTATTTTTAACAAGTTCGATTGAATCACGTTCAGTTTGATCTTCTCTTTTGGGTTGATAGAGGGACAAACTAGTTACAGATACCAATAAGGCGCCAAATATGCGAATGGACCAGCCATATTTTGAATACAAATCGTAAGCGTTTACAAAAATGTCTAGCACAAATTTAACCATCATGAAAATCATAAAAACGCCTATGAAACCAGCAGCAACAGACCCGAACCATGAAAACGGGCCCCAAATTAATGACCATATATCCGAGAACAGTTGGTTCTGTACGTAGCCAAGTAAGAAAGATTTCATATCGACTGATTTTTGCATACCGCTGAATATTTGTTGGGATACTGTCGCTGTTTGAACTTTAGTCTCCATTGGGTTCATGATTCGTTCTTGCATCGCGTCTAAATCTGCCTGCTTGTAAATTCCACTGGCCAGTAGATTCGCTAGATTTTCATAAGTCCAGGTCATTTCAGAGCTTGGTTTCAACTTCATCGGCTCATTCGTATCCATTAGTTTTGGCGCAAGCCTGTACCATTTTCCTTCCAGCTTATAGTGCTCCAGCAGAGGTCGGTTGCACGGAATTTCGGTGGCGGTCTTAGTGAGAATATGGGTTCGCGGCATCAGAAACAAACTTTGATTATTTCTGACAATCGGTAGTCGATTGTAGCATTTATTAACATTCCTGTATGTCACTTCAACTGGTAAACACTGGACAATGTGTATCACTTCCCCAGCCAAAACTGCCATGTAACCCGGACCTCCCATATACCTGAAGGCGAATTCGTCCGGTTAGGTCGCTGCGATTGCCAAAGTGTTTTTCAAAATTTCCTTCTCCAGTTTGCAGGTGTGCCTCATAACGTCTGAATAAAGTGATTTTATCTGCGAACGTATGTGCTTTTCGACATAGACGAATTTCGCGTTGACATACTGGAAAATATCCATGTTATCAGCGTTTATTTTTCCAGTTATTATTTTTCCTGGGTGGTTCAAACTTTTACTGTCTGCGATGAACAGCTTAGGTGATGATGTTTTCTGAAGTGTTACATTACACGAGGACTCAAATCCAATTGTGGTGAACGAGAAACTATTTTGGGATACATTTACTGTGTAGACCGTTTCTTCGTCAGATACAAGTTTAGTAGCTGTTCCCTTATATAACAGAGAGTAGCTATGAGAACTACAGTCCTCTTTCGGCACTAGATCCCAGAATGTAGATCCTCCGACAGGGTCGATACATTCTCCTTTGGAAAATTTACACGAATATCCTGAAGGTAAAATTATTTTGTCGTCTTCCAGCTTAACTTTAGCTGTTTTCGAATCAACAGTTATATGCGCCATTCCGATCACAGTTACATGATCCCAAGATCCGTAGGGATCTTCATAGTGGACGTGACTACACTTACCATTTGACGAAACGGTACCACCGAAGGTGAGCGAACGCGAGTCCTTCCTACCGATCCTTAAATCAGCTATATTCACACCTCTCAACTTCAATGAACCAGATTTAAGCGCATTCTCACAGTACTTGCGAGAAAATTGTTCTATATATGATAAAAGACCACCTGACACAACAGAGCCATGTGAAAACATTCTACAGTTGTTGATAGTTAGGCTGATTTCAACTTTGCATTGAGAAATTTTTACAACTTCAAATTCGTTTAGTTGTAACAATGCTATTTCTTCGGTAAATTCTTCAACATGATCGGTTTTGAGATCGCATTCGTCTATGTCGAGGAGCGACATCGTAGTCATGTTTTGATAAGAATACCACAGTCGAATCCAATGGCGGCGTTTGCAGACCGCAATCTCATTGTAAACATGAGAATCGATAGTATTCTGATGTCTCAAACAATAAATAATAAAAATTATAGTCCAGAACTGAAATGAGAACTCACTACGTTGGCTTCGGATAGTACTTCAGTAATTTATTTATAATTGTAAGAAGACAATTTGGGTCGGGAGCAAATCGTTTTAGTCTATAATGAAAAATCATTTCTTTATTTCTTTCAAATACATAGAAAATGAACAGATTACTTGATGTGTTATTGATTTGATTGATTGATGCTGTCAAGAAAATAGATGTCCTCGTGCACAATGATGCAGATATGAATTCCAGGGAGCTGAGGACAGGCAACACTTTGCTTCACATTGCGGTGAAAAGTCAGAATTCCATGATCGGTAGATTATCTGATGACAGCTCGTAAGCTTTAGTTAGCAACAGTGTTTATAAATAGTGTTATCATGTGTTATCACTTTGAACTTTGATCTTCTCAGCGAGAGACTGTGACTAATTGGATTGTTAATAATGTATTTAAATAGCGTACATTTAGTTAAACAATCAGCCATACAGTTTCACTTACATCGAACCTACGTCGCATTTCTAGACCATGGCTCTGTTTCATGACTTGTCAACTTACGATCCTGTGGATGGGAACATCTTTCACTGTCTCTGTCGTGACGGAACCGCCGAGAGCTTGCAGTCATTCAAGATGCTCATCAGCGACGTCAACAGTTACTTGTTGCAAGAGTTTGACTCTTCTGGACAGCAATGTGTCCATCAATCTTCAAAGGAGAGGGTCAAGCAATCTTCAAACTTTTAATTCACTGGGGTGCTGACATCAACGTCCAGGACAAGATTCGTGGTGACACTCCGCTTCACATAGCAGCTCGCACAAGGAACCTCGTGCTAGTCAACTGGATCTGCCAGCAAGCTACCGCAAAAATAGACGTGTGCAACTTTGAAATGAAGACTCCATGGCATGTTGCGTTTGACTAGGATGATTGGTTGATTATATGGTTTTTACAATTTTACAGAGTCAATTAGGAAGCAAAACTGAAGCGTGGTGTTAAGCTCTTTGAATGAAGTTATGATTTATGGTGATCTATTGATATCTGTAAAGTTAAGTATGTAATTTTCTAGCTTATGTTTTATCGTGATTAAACCTAGCACTATAAAAAGTTAAGTTTATGTTGTAAATCTAAATGAGAGCCACCTGGACAGCTCAAAAGTTATTTTTCTATTCTCTGTAGCTGTAGAATTAGTTTTAATTAGAAGACATAGGATTTAAGCTTTATTTTTTCAATTAATATTGTTAATAACATTTCAAATCATTCGAGAAAATTTAAATCGGTTTTCAGCATTATCAATCATATCGGGAGATGTTCCAAGAATTACTGCTTGCTGCCTATGTAGATCCATTGCAATATTATTCGGTAATTGACCTCCCATGCATAGTATAACACCACTAGGCCTTTCAATGTTGTAAATATCCATTACAATTTCAAAAGATATTTCTTCAAAATAAAGTCTATCACTCATGTCGTAATCAGTACTGACAGTTTCAGGATTATAGTTAATCATTATAGTCCGTTTACCCTGATTTATTAGTTCTCTTAAATCATTGAATATTATAAAAGTGAACACTGCAACTTTAAATGTTATTTTGTTTCTTTTATGGTTCTTTAGTTGGTATTAGAAATTTAATGATGAACAATATGGTTTGTTCGAAACCATAAGTGTACCTATTCTATTTTGCTAATTTTTTGTTCAATTTTGAAAAAGCTATAAAACTTTTTTATAAAACAATAGAATGGACTCTCTACGATTGAAAAGGTCATTTGTATATGAAAATAATCAGTGAGACTTGTCGATAAGATATTGAATCATGAATCGTTTGATTTTTTTTTAAGTTGTACTTTTATTAGTTGTGAAGAGGGGGTATATAGGAGGGGTATATATAATATTAATATAATTTACGGATGAGAAAAATAAATGAATGTTTCCTTTAATAGTATTTATTAATTTTTGCAATTTTAAAATTCTATTAACAATTTGAAAAGCTATTAGAACTCTTCATAAGTTAAAGAATCAAGTTTTTTTTAATTATCTAGCCACGATGAGATCTTTTCTTACATTCACTTAAAGGCACGTGTAACACCCCCCCTCCTTGACTTACGCACCCGTAATACAATTTGTGTAATGTCTTTTAATTATTGAAGCCAAAATTCTTGAGTATGAAATGTAATTGTCCTGCTTAATGTCTTGCTACGTGATATATTGTCACTTATCACAAAGATTAGAAGCTTTGTCTTTCTTTAACTGGTTGTAACAACAATATTATTTCTTATCGAAAATTACATATTATATTCAAACAAACTAATATAATCAAATGTTTCCATGTTCCACTGTATTACAAAAGTTATGAATTGACACGCAATCTACCGAGAGTCTTTGAAATTCATTTGGCGCCATATTGTCTGACAAGCTGTACCGAACTCTACCGACGAACAGGGAACTTTTGGTTTTACTATTGAACGCTAGAATGCAGACTGACCCGATAAAAACAATTTCATCAAGGCCGAGTAACAGAACCTAAAAGGTTCCGTTCGTAAAATAGATGAAGTAATTCAGTTATCAATTTGTATGACATGTTGACGTTACTTGTTACGTGATTAAATATTCTGAGTTCACGCATTATCAATTAGCCTAGCTAACCATCAGAAACAGAATCAACTTAGCTTCTATAACCTACGCATAGACATTTTGTCGGTAAAGATGGGCGCAGTTGACAGGGTAGGTTACTGCTTTACCAAAGTCAATTTATGTAAACTAACAGATAAATTACCTATGTTTATAAATCTCGACAGAAAAATAGACTTCTGTCAGATTGTAGTGTATTGATGACAGACTTACGATTATTAGTATTTGTAGAGGATATTAGTTATTTTGATCTCCTTATCTCGAGCTCTTATTTCCATAATAATAGAGAGGGAAAAAAATGTATATAAATGTATACAACAAATTGTTACGTCAAGAGAAAATTCCATGAAAAATAAATATATTAATTAGACCGAGTTATTTAATTAATTTAAACTCTTTTCACTACTTGTTAGCTGGAAAAGTCGTAAAATTGAATTAATTAATTATTATCATGTGAGAGTCAAGCTGAAGTTAAAGAGGCGTAAGTAAAGCGTGAATTCCCATCCTTTGACTACTAAACTATGAAAAGAATGTTTTCGCATGTTGACATGCGAACTTCTAATGAAGCTATAAATTACATGATCGTAAAAAGTTCCCGACTTTAAGTATTGCTACAAGTATTTAAAAAGCCTGGTTATTTGTCCCAGACATCATTCTACCACCGGATTTGGAAGTTAACGGTAACCGAAAATGAAGGTAATTGCATTCCTGATTGCGCTAACTGCTCTGGCAGAAGCAATTACAATCCGTAGAATCGAACAAGTGAAAAGCCGGAAACGCAGAATTTTGTTTGGTTGCGCGGAAATAGAAACAAGTGTAACTAACTTTTTTGGATTCTCTTTGCACGCCTTTGGATTTACCAAACTATTTTTGTTAGAGGTATGGACTTTTATATTTACCAGACTTATTTTCGTACTTTAGTGCTCAGTGAAGCCTTGCTGCCATCACTACAACTTCGAAAAATTTTACGTCGAGCCACTCCGCTGCTTCCAGTTCGGAGAGAAAGTTTGCAAAACGTATCGATCAATTCCGAACCGCGGAGAATATTTCCGACTTTTAGATCAATCGAATGGCACTAATCACCGAGAGATGTGTCAAAAGTACTGGTTGTCTCTGCAGCCGTCGACTACTCAGCTACCGACTACCCCGCTACGTACTACATTGAAACCGACTACCCCAAAAGAATTGGTTCATAGTTTCTTGAGATTTGGATGAAGATAGACATCTTCTCAGTCGTTTAAGCAAGAAAGATATGGCATTAGTTGAAGATTATGTTTGTCATTACAAATTGCACTTAAAGTGCACTATTTTGATCTCTAATTGTAATAAGTAATAAGGATGCTTTTTAAGGAATGACCACTTTGATGCATAAAAAATCTAATTTCAATAATCTCAATTATGCTAAACGATAAGTAACAGTTGTAAACATGTGACTTAGAATATTGTACATTAACTAACTGACTGAGGAAAAACAAAACTTTACTCAGTTGCAAAAACATTGACTGGTCTGATTAATAATTAATGGTCTAATTGACTTATTAACCCTCTGAACCCTCATTCGGACTAAGTGAGCCGCGCGGCACCGGAGTGGGGATCGCTAATCACGTGCGCTCACTGTCAAAGTGGGGGAATCGCCCATTAGGCTGAGAGGGTTAACCCTTTATAGTCAGAGGATCTTGAGCGTCTACGTGTGAGCTGTTAGGGGGGGGGGGGGGGGGAACCAATCATAGTGCGTAATACGACTGTGTGAGAGACAGTTTGGTTGTATAAGTATGTCCGTGCATCTCCTTATACTATTTTTCTAGCCCCGTCTCTACAATTTAGGCTATGTCCCACTCACTTTAAGAAGAAGACGTAAAATGGAAATTAAGAGTGGGATTTCAAGGCCAGGCTATAAAGTTATCAGTGATAACATAGATATTTCATAGAATTGCTAGTATATAAGGTTTTTACTAACGAAAGCTTTTAGCAAATATTTGGCCTCTGATCTAACGAAACTACCTATTATATAAGTAAAAAAGGAAGCACGCGTGCACTATTTCTATTCACATACGCCCATTTATACCTGAGAAACATTCTACGCAAAAGGTCATAGCTTTCCCTTATCACCATAAATATTTCGTCATCTCGTTTACGAGGGAAATGTATTTGTTACCTACCTTGCCTCGAAATAGAGTAAAGTCGATAAGTTAATATTCGAGAAAATCTCCATTTTCGTAACTCTTAACTTTGTTATTGTTTATAATTTATAACCGTTGAAATTAATTAACATATGAAATGTAATCGTCAGAACTTATATCGGCTCTATAAATACTAAAATTAAAATCAATCCAGTTATTGACAAAAATTTTTGATAAAAATTAATATTTAAGTCCTTAACGTACACCAAACGATTACGCAACTGAAAATAATGATTTTTCAATTTTTTAGTGAATATGTCACAGATGGCACCGTGTGAATGTTACGGTTAAGAAACTGAGATTTTCAACTTACGAAGGTTCTACCACATATTCTCAAGAGCATCCCGGTACCAGGTTTACCTAGAAAGGGGACGATGTGCGATTATGATGACGCATCTTATGAGTATAAAAGCCCGTGATGTGTAAGATTCAGCGTTAGTATTTCCGGAGATTTGCTGGAATAACACAGTCTTAGATAGTGTCGTAAGTACCTTCTACCCTAAATATGCAAGTTCCTACATACAAGTTGACGAAAATGTAGTTCTGATATTTAAAATCAAGTTATCTATAAGCTATTAGTAAACTTGAAAGAAAAATTTCGATCACTTTGACAGCCTCTAGAGGCTTTCTTTCTTTGAGTAAAAACGTCGATTGTTGATTGATAGCTAAGGCATCTGTTTTACCCTTCGTATTGCTTTTAGGTTTGTTCAGAACTGCGAGATGTCACTAATTACCGTTGCGCTGTTTATGTATATCATGATGGTTGAAGTCCAGTCGAAAAGTGATCACATGACACCGATACGTAATCGTCCCAGGAAGTTTCCCAGGGTTCTGACGACAGCAAAACCGACTGCAAGGATTATCACTACCACTAATACTATTCCTGAGATGCTGACGATAAATGAATCGGCCGTTACAATACCCTCTACTGCCAGTTCTACAACCAACTTTCCGACGACAGAGGAGCCAGCCATAGGAATCTTACGCTTCTTTGATACTTCTATCAGGGCTCCAGCGACAAAGGAACCTGTCTTCGGGATAATTCAGTACAGTAAAACCTCAAAGAAACAATGTCTCAACTTGAATGAAAAGGTATGTCTTACATTGATGTATTTTAGAAAGTTCAACTTAAATATTTAATAAGACGTCTAAGTAAAACAACATTTTTTAGAACATTGGATTTATTTTAATGCTTTGAAATTAAAGATTAGAAAAAATAATGCCTTAATTCAAATTAATTTAAATGAAAGCTAATTTTTAAATAATAGGATCTGTTCTGAAGTCGAAATTTAGAAACTCTTCCCCTTAAATTTAGTACTTTTGAAATCGTTCCAATAAATAATCCCGAAAACTCGCCTCTAGCGCAAGTTTATTCTGTGTAAATATAAAAATAAACTAATCCGTTGCGCGGCTCTATTGCACACCTCAACACGCGCAGTATGATAACAAGTTGCGTGCGGTGTAATGAACTTTTAAAAATGTGAAATTCATTACCCTTACCTGGTTGACATTTATTTTCCGACAGTAAAAGACCTGCGCAAATAACTTGGGTGCATTGTATTTTAAAATAAGCGCCCTCCAAGTGATCTTGGCGATAAAATGAGACCCCAAAATTCCTGTTTCGCAAAGAAGCCACCGGTATATAAACGCGTGTGCACTGTCACGCATACACTTCGCCTGCGCACGCCTAGATAAAAGTAAGTACCAAATTGATTGAATTTCTTATTTTAAGATAAACATTAAACATTCGCTCATTTAAACAAATCGCAGATCAGTTGCATCCGTGACACTTTCGATAAATATTTAGACCTCGTGATTTCTTCCTAGGCATCTCACCATCAATTCTAATGTCGACTAGACTAGTACGTTAGTGATTCGCGAGCACACAGCTGGCACCGAACAAAAACGTCTTGTGTTTGACGAGTCGTTAGAATCTTTGGTGTTTTGTTACCTGTAAACTTTATACGTTTAATTTTAATTACAAATAGTTTCAGTGCGATAACTTTGGAATTGTCATTGTAGGTTAGTATTTATTGTGTACTCAACTGGCAATCCAGGTGTTTCTACTTACCATTCAATTGTAATTTATAATCGACTGTCGATAAGATAACTCACAACGTTACCTAGCGACGGTATAACAAGTGTTTCTTTATTTTAGAGCAGACATGAGAGAGCGGCTTATGACGATGACATCTGAAGAATCCAAAAAAATGTGAGTATCCAATTTTTAGTGTCCAGGTTGATGGTTGGAAAGTTGCTAGTTCTAGATTAGAAGTTCGACCGGTCTTTAACCTGCACTAGGTTATATTTATAGAGATGCATGACACGCCGCCTCGCGATCAAAAACTGTACTACTGAAACCGATTCATGTATCCTGATGGAGACATTCGCCGCCTAGATTTTTTGAGCTTAACTACTGAAAAATGCCAGTAAGTAAATGAGTACAGATACCAATAATTTCATCATTTGATAGCTCTATGGTACCCTTTATCTCGAATTTGTCAAAAACGGCAAACCGTTTTGCGAGCATAAGAATCTCACCTGAGATTTTTTGTCCCAAGCTTGGAGAAGTGGTCGAGAAAAAATGCAGAGAATAACATTAATGCTGCAATGAAAGCCCTGGAAGAGATGAAGATCAGACCTCTTACTAAGGTCACACCACACTCATCTCAAAATGTATCTACGTGTTCGAAACCTAGGCGATAGTTCGACTGATAGATATTTGTAATATTATTGATCAATGAATAATTAATTATCTCATATTTTCGTAATTATTCGTCTCCTCTAAGCCCGTATCCTGATGCTAATTATGAAACATTTGAATTGCTTATGATTCTAGATTTTGACATTTCGCAATATTTAATTAGGTATCGGCCATTAAGAGACAAGACAATCAGCTTTTTAAATAGTCTTTTTGTGCCACATGAAGTATTCAAGTATACATGACATCACTGACGCAATGTACATTTTTAATAGCAAACGTTACTTGCATACTAATAGCTCTTACAAGTCCAAAGCGTACAGAACAAAAAAAGTTGTTGCTAACATATTTTTTGGGCCAATGATGTCATTGGTCTTGTTCGTCGGCCGAGTGATAAGTATCTTTAAATTATTAATTTGTATGGACAGTGACAATGACTGTTATTCTCCTGACAACCGACTATATTGATGCGGAAAATAACAATAATCTTCTTAAAAAAATATTCAATGATTTCTAACTAAATCTGTATACAGATATATATAAATTGGCTGTTATGCTGCGTCCTACATGGCGTTTTTTGCATATGATGCTGCGTCCGACTGACTTGTTGCGTCCGGTATACGGACGCAATATCGACCTACCTTGATTTTTCGTCAGAAGACGCAACTAATCATGCAAAGTGGCTGTGCAAAATATTGGCATGGACGTGAAATCGCTACGGGGACGAATTCCGCTGTATTTTTTAGTTTCGCGACGTTCCGCACGCACCGAGAGGAGCTGGCGTCGCGGTGTATATTTGTCACACGTATAATACGAGATTTTTATCAGCTACAGTACCAATCAAGTTGCGTCTCGAAAACTCTGACCTTGCTCTCGTTATCTCCTTAAAGTTTGGCTTGGAATGCGTTTATAGTTTTGTTTTTAATTCGTGTACCAAGAGATTTAGGTTCGTCGTAATTTTATTTATGCTAGTGCTAGTGCTACTTCGACGTCCTAAGTGAACAGACGCGGGATAAATTCAAAGATAGGTAACAGTAATTTTGTATATTTAAATAAGTATATAAAATTACTGTTACCTAACTTGAATTTATCCTGCAAAAAATTTTTTTGCCAGCATTTATTATTATTATATTAAAACTAAAACTATAATGAGTACCAGAGTGAGTACCAGAACGAAACGAATAATGGCTAAAGGTGAGTAAATAAATTTATTTTAGTAATTGAAGTATTCCCTTTGTCACATGCAATTGTATTTTGCTAAAGAGCATGGATTTTATTGGTATGAAGACTGGCATACCTCAATTTACCCAACAAAGCCCCATTATGGGGAAAAAAGTTGATGGCAGACGTTTTAGAGATAAACGAGCAGCTCCATCGAGACTTGGCTAGTTTTTTACAAAATGTTTTGGGGGGATTATTCTTTCATAAAATGTCGAAAATTATATAAATTATATATTCTAAGATATGATGATTTTGAGTTCCTGAATCCCAAATATATTTTAGCTTGTTTTAATTATGTCTATTGATCGCCTGCCATCATTTTTTAATTTCCCCCATAGTGGGGCTCCATTGAGTGACTTGAGGTATGCCAATCAGATTCTTTGTTCTTTCCATTTGCATTAATTTTGTGTGGGCCTTAGTGCTAATACAAAGTGACTTTATTCATACACTTTGTGTGCTCCACCCGGCTATCGAACCCAGGACCTCCGGGTTTAGCGCCAGGTGATCTTAACTACTTGACCACGGAGGCGTTTTGAAATTCAATATAAAATTATACAGGGTGTTAATAAAAGTACGTGCTATAGCGCAGAGACGTGTTCAGTATCAATAAAGGACTTCAAAAAAAATATATAAACACCATTTTTTTTATGTAAAATAAAAATATGTTTTTACAACTTATCTAATTACTAACTAAGTAACCTTAACCGAAGGACATTGACTCTAACTTTAGATTTTTAGTTTTTTTTTTTAAATTCACTCGAACCCAACCTCATTATTAACTACTTACATCAGGCGGCGGCAGCGGCGCGGCCCGCTGCAGGTGCCCTTAAATAGTAACGCTGGGTGTCTGCTAGTATGATATGAATAACTCCAATTTTTCCTCTGTACTTTACATTAAAAAAAAAACAAGCCAAAAAATAAAAAGAAATTTAAAAAATAAATGTAAAATTGGTATTTCTTTTAATATATTTTTTAAATCCTTTATTGATACTGAACACGTCCCTGAGCTATAGCACGTACTTTTATTAACACACTGTATATTATAATTACTTGCTACTTTTTCATGAAATTTTTGCAAATGGTTACTATTTTTCATGATTAATTCTCGCTCAACAATTTTGTAGATAAAAATCGGAAAACATTTTGTAATAATATATCTATCATTGTTGATACATATTTTTGAGTTTGGCTTAAATTCTCAAGTCATTATTTTCCCTGTGATATGCATATATTATGCTTAATTAATTTATCCGACCTCTTGTTATATTACAAACAGCGGTGGTGGTTCAAATTGGGCTCAAACTTATTTCAGCACCACAATAGAATTTTAAAAATTGATTTTTCCTTTCTTATTTTTTAACAACGTTAATTAGATCTTTTTATATAGGCTCCTCATACTACAAGCTTATGTTTAAATTTGATTGATGTATGTATAGTTAATTTACTTTCCTACGTTTTCAGTTAAAAAAATCCAACATAACGATTCGGAAAATGCAAAGAATCATCCCAGACCTTGGGAAATTGACGACGAGGAGAACAGTAACGATTATGACGCAGATACCGATACAACATACGTTCCCCCCAATACCGATGTAAGTTACTTATTAGTTTCAAAATTGTATTGAGTTTTAATTTGTTCTACGCCGGTCACGTTGTACCCAAAGGGTAAAACGGGAACCTTTACGAAGGTTCCGATGTCCGTCTGTCCGCCTGTCACCAAGCTGTACCTCACGCACCCTAATAGTTACACGACTGACATTTTTACGGATGATGTATTTCTGTTTCCGCTAAACAATAAAACTAAAAACCATGACAAATAAATAAATATAATACTCATACAATATTTAATAACCATACAAAAAAGATGATTATTTTGCCGTTTTTTGTAGATAATGGTATTTTGCCGGTTATTTATAGTACGGAACCCTTCGTGCGCGAGTCCGACCTTTTCCTCCTTCACCGAAAAACGTTCGAAAAGTGAACGGAAAGAAGGTTTCATACGTAATGATCCGCCCGGGGGATAGACACCGATTTTGGAACTACTACACTATGAATTTCAATTAGCATGGCAAAACTGTTTTTTTTTCCAGGTTAGCTCGGACGAATCATCCACGGAAGGTAACTTGTTAGACAAACGTATCCAGGAGTCTTCTCTCACACATTTGACGTCAACAAACAGTATTGATAGTGATTTAAATTACATCAGTAATTCTCCCTGTCGCGAAATCATATCCGTCTCCAATGAATTTATTAAACCCGTAAACATAGAACAAAACGTGAAGAATATTTCGGAAGAACTTTGTACTAATACCACTAAAAAAACGCGACCCCCAAAAAATAAAGTTGTTCGTGCTTTTACTGCGAAAACTCAGTATTAAATTTTGCACGGCATTTGTTAAGACATCACACTTATGAAATTGAAGTACAAGAATTTTTAAGTTTTCCAAAAAAAAGTGTTCATAGAAAAAATAAAATAACAGAACTACGGAAAAAAGGGAACTACATACAAAACATAGTTGAAGTCATAAAGCCCATGAGGAAACAAAAATTTACCGAATACCTACCTTGCGCAAACTGTTTGGGATTTTACTCAAAAAAATTACTATGGAAACACAGTAAAAAGTGTAGTGGGAAACAAACGAAAAATGTCCAATCTGAAGCCCAAAATTTATTACTACGAAATTTAAAAGTGGATGAAAAACTAAAAAGGACAGTATTTCACAGAATGCGAGCCGATAAAGTGTCCCTCGTTGCAAAATCAGACGTCCTTATCTGCGCATTTGCATCACAGTACTTAAAAACTCACAGAGAAAACCACTTCGTCAACGTCGTTTCACGAAAAATGCGAGAATTGGCACTTTTGTACGTTACGACAAAGTCGTACTGTTGCAACTCTAGTGCCCACCTGGCTAGCCTTCCCGAAGGGTTTTTTATGGTGTTCAGCCACTTCAGTGCCTGATGGTCTGTCACAACTGTGAATTGGTAGCCGTTGGAACATCGTGACGAATCAGACGCGTGGGCATATTATTTACTCGTACTATAGGGCTCAAATCGTTAAATCGCTCCAGTATTTTTTCCACTAAAGTCATTAAAATTGGCCCTGCGCGGGCAGGCCACTGATCTGGCACCATTCGTCAACGTCTAACGCTTGATGCACAATGAACGTGTACTGATCAAACATACTGACTGATTAGGTCACGTTATCGGCACCCGAATGTATGAGTGTTCTAGCTCAAACGTCGGATTTTTATACTCCGCCACGGGACTGAACGTGATAAATACACACACACATAGATACTATTAGACTACATTCTGTGCGCGTGACCGAGAAGAATTCGTAAATGTCTCAATAAGTAATTGCCATCGTGCTTTCAGTAATTACTAGGAACGCTTATGTAAGAAACTGTGGATATATGGGTTGCCCTGTCAAAATTTGTAGGGAAAAGTATGAATCCACGGATTCCTAGATTTAATTCGAAAAACGCAAATTACTATAAGCAGTGCAAAAATGCAACTAAGGCCAGTGAGTAGTGTAGAAGACTATCAACCATAAGGTACCAGGTTCAATTCTACCAGACACCAGTAGTTTTTTTGTTAGATAATTAGATATACTTATACTATGTTTTTCAGAGTTAGTTTTTTAATATAGAATTCCCGTATTTATAAATTAGTGTTTGTGTTTGTCATAAGAAACGCTCGGGTACGAGTTAATAATAAATGAGTTATATTATGTCTGCTATTATCGGCGTAAGTTCTCGCTTATTAAAAGTTAGGACCGGGTTCGAATCCAACGGGCAGCAAATATTTTCACAACTATGTTTGTCTGTATTAAATTCTAGCCTCCTTCTCCCTCTCTTACTTTCAATATTATTTTATTCAAATGCTCGAACAAATTCTACATTGCCGACGAAATTTAACAATAGTTCTCTTGGAAAGTTTACTAAAACCACTCGTATAATTTACTCAATAAAATTTCCTATAGTACAGTGTAAAATTTATTGCATAAAAACATACAGTCTACCTTTAAAATTCTATTTAATATAAATTTCAATAGTCGAATAGTGTAAATTTTTCAAAATTTCTCTCGGTGTTGTTAAAGAATAAATCTACCTAATTATTAGCATAATTTTAACATATTAAAACCATAGTAAGTCGAGGAGGAAAATCTAAAGTCCATGCCTGATTTTAGCTGGCCTAAACTTTAACATTCCAGATAATTTGCTATTAAGTTTGTCTTTTTTCGGGCTAATCTGAACAGAATGTTTTAAAACTTGCAGTTTTCTCGCGCAATTAAGAAACATGACTTGTGATCTAGAAGACTGACAAATTCATATACAAACAATGTTTTGTTTAAAAATATCGATATGTGACGTAGATATTACGATACAGAGACCATTTGACTATCAGCGCACGTATATATACTTTGTAAACAAATCTTTATTGCGTATACTGTTTGTATGAACAAATATCAACCATATTATAACTGGTCTTGCAAAAACTGAACCACCATAAAGTAGATGTAAAGTAAAAACAAAACGAGCTCAATTGAAATCATAAATTTTAATTGCAGTCAAAACAGCAGCGCATTATCTGCCCACGCCAAAGAAGAATATGATCTAGACTTAGTATTGATTTACAAAGCAAGAGCCATAACCAATATCCTAAACAAACATTTTACTTATCGAATGTACACGAACAACTGTGACGCACACATGGCCCATCGAAAATACTGCGTAGTTTTGGTATTTATTTTTCTTACTGACGCACACGAACTGGAAACCACGGATCTGTTAAATATTTGTCGAGTTCTTCACCATTAAACTCGTTTGTTAAATTAGAAGAACTTGTCATTTAATTTCCTATTCATATCTATCAACTCACTTAAGTGAGCCCCGACCTACCTCAACGCTCCGCGAGTTATCTTGCACAAACAACATTATTATTAGATTGCGAGCGTTGCGTAACCGAGCGGAATTATCTCAAGACCTTGGCATTGGTGAGAAGGGCTATTACTATGAGTTTGTATGTATACAAAAAGTGCAACGAACTTGATGCTGTCTACAGGAAGTTTTGCTACCAAGTAAACACAAGTCGCGCTAAATGCATTACGTTAAAAGGCAATTAGTCATTAGCTGATGGCATAAAGCACTTATCCTTAGTGAAATATGACATGTACATTTTACTAACACATTCGCGTATTTACAAATATCTGAGCGCGGAAGATAGATTGAGCTTTAGGGGGATTAAACTGGAGAGAATTCAGGAATATACGGATATCAAAAGGAAGAATCCGTTCATTTATCGCTGGATTTTATGGAGTGCTGGTTGTTAGCTCAATCGCAATGGGAAACTGCAACTCTCATCTATTATGCGTTGCAACTGAAGAAAAAGTCTTTCAATATTTACAATCTATCTGTCGCATGGGTAGTGTTTACGATCTTATTGAAGTGTCACTTGTTAATCCACAAGTATGATAAACAAGGAAGACAATGTACTCATATAGTAGCTATGTATAGCACTACAGACGTCGTTATGAAAATGTCGCTTCTCGTCAAAATAGGTGCAGATATACACGCGCGAGAGCTAAGAACTGGTAATACCCTCCTTCACATCGCCGTCAAGAGAAGACACTACTAATTAGCCCATTGGTTGCTTCAGGAGTCCAAGACTATTGGAGATACTATCAACTTCATGCTACAGGTTCCGTTTCACCTAACGTACTACGCTGGTGATCAGAAGATGATGGAGCTCCTGAGGACTAAAGGTGCTGCTTGCGATGACCCTGTGAATAGTGAAACGTCTGATGACGAAGTGCTTGACTAATCGTTGTAGACTTGTCTAGGAGTAACGCAATTGTGATCTTTCAACCCTAGATAACTATAAAGTAAATAGACGGTGATAGGACACGCCTCTTTAACTACAAAAACATATAGTTCGCGAACGTTTCCAGTGATAATGATAGCACTGACCTTTGGTCAGTACTAGGATGCAAATGCAGTATTTATAATGTTGGCGAACGAATCGTGGGCCAGTTGATGTCATATTTTGTTGTTCCGCAGTCGTTTTTCGCGCCGGTGAAATACACTATAGTGTGACTTGCTATAAGATATGTGGCCAACAAAAAACTTTATTTTCACTTGCGAATACAGCCGCGAGGGTGATAATATTTTGCACTATTTGTGCCGTAATGGTGGAGTAGTTGATTTGCTCGTGTATGAAAATGCGATTGTGGATGAAAACAGGCACTTGGTGAGGGAGTACAACCACCGAGGACAACAGTGTGTTCATGTGGTGGCTAGTGAAGATTAAGTTGATCCTGAAAGGAAACTCAAGCGGCTCATGGAATGGGGTGCTGACATAAATGGGAAAGAGAAAGTTCATGGTGACACGCCTCTGCATATAGCCGTGAGGACTAAATACTACAGGTTAGCCCGGTGATTGTGTCAACAGCCCCAGGTTAATATAGAAGCTATAAACTTTGCTCAGCAGACTCCGTACCAACTTGCCTATTACCGGAATGATACTAATATGATGAACCTGCTGCAAGAGAATGGAGCGCTAAAGAAGACTTCACAAAATGTGAACAGCATATCAAATGATGAACGAAAGGCTCATACACTTCCTTTGTATAAGCGAAGATCTAAAAGTCTGAACCGTACTGTATTCTAGTTCTCATTTTCTAAATAAGTAAATTTTTATTGTAAAACGTTAATATTTTTGTGACTGTGTGATTTTAACGTGTTATAGTTGGTAAGCTAATTTGGTGCTTAGAGAAAGAAATTAGTGGAGTAGTTTTGATGAAAATTATGTTATCCTTTAATAAATATTAGAGCTTGAATTGTCTTGGTGATAAAAAACCAGTAACATATATTAGACATGCACTTGGTGCGAGTCACTGTCATGTCTTCGAATGGTGCATAATGGAATACATACAAATCTTTTCGGCTACCTAAAGTTTATTAGTCTAAAAATCTAATCATTAAGAATGTATATAAAAACTATTACTACATAAAATTTTAATGTAGTATATTTGAGATTAAATATATCGAATTGTCATTGCAAGTAAAACTTATTGTTTAATTAGAAAATAAATTTTGAATGAGGGTTGCTATGAGTTGTTTGTTCAGTATTTTTATTCATTATTTAGAAAGCTTTAACAATTTGAAATACGTAAATAAACAATCCACTGTTAATGCAATAATGAATTATCAATTGTGCAACATTTTAATTCATTTGAAAATATAGACAATGAATTGGAAATTCAAACACTTGCACTTTTGTTATAGTAATGATACAATGACATTCAAGAAGAAAAATATGTGCAAATATCAATGAACTTCTTCTTTTCAGAAGAACAGGTTCTTTGTTCCCACTTTTATTAAAGAACTTCCATACAGCAGACATGACGTTTAACATAAATACAATTTATACAAACAAAAAAAATAACAATGAGCCACGCTTAGTTTACTCGTGACAACACAACAAAACAACATTCGTCGTACCAACACTCTAAAATACAATACAGTCAGTCCAGTGCAGTGATACCAACCAAACCAACAAGCAATATCATTGTCATAGACAAGCAAGTCATAGAGAGTAATAATGAGTAATTTTTGTTGTGTTTGAAGCAAAGAAACTAAACCCATACAGCCTACTGCATATTTTCTAAATTTAAGAAATCGGATTGGTCAAAATCATGATATGACGCATGAGCAGACAGCAGAGCTTTAAAAATATATCGATTTTGATATCTGAAAATAAATATCGAAAATTGATATATCGCGGGAAAAAATATCGCTAATTTGGATAATTTCAATGGAAAATAAAGTCGGAAAGAATTAACGAGCGCGCGGCGGGTGAATTTCCCAGAGCACTAAAAGTCACTTGACTTCAATGATCATTAGTAAATTTTAAATTAATTAATTAACCACTGGTGTGTAATCACACACTCGTTAATTGAAACAGAAGCCACCGAGAGACTAGTTCAACAAGTACTGCCTTACGAAGCGGAGCTATTTCCATAGCTGTGATTTGTAAACCAACATGACTACTGAATTTCCAGATATTTCGGCCATTGACTTTTTGAACCTTATGGATGATCCGTATACTATCTTGACCGCATCCATCAAGAATACAATACCATTGAGTTGAACCGTAAAAATTTCGATGAACCTGATAATGAGGTCACCCGCGGTGGATGTCTACAGCTGATGCACCATTTCGTCTACAGCATGAAGACAGAAGAAAGCTATCAACGCGCCAGTTTTATAGATGGCTACAATGCACATGACGGACAACGGAAGTATATTTGCGTCAGCAACCCGGAAGAAGATAACTGCGAGAATTTTATAGAATTAGCCTGGCGTCGTGAAGTCACAACTATCATTAAAACATCACGTCGAGCTGATGAAGAAAGCTAATAGTAGTGGAGTCCCACGGAAGGCAGTGAGATAGAGTGTGGAGGGTTGAGAGTAAAGGCCCTGAAGATCCCTGAGGAGACTCGTTTTACTCTGACAGTGCTGCGCCTATCTGACCGCGCGGATCGTGAGCGTCAGATTCGGCATTATCAGTACACTGCCTGGCGTAATATCGATGAAGATGATCCATTCAAGTTCTTGTCCTTTGTGTGCAGTTTGAACGACACGTATACCATTTCTACAAGAAAAAAACCGGTTGGCGGCAGCCTGGAGTTGTTCTTGTCCACTGCAGTGATGGTCTCAGCTGCTCGGCAGTGTACTGCGTTATCGATATTTGTGTTACCCGGTTTAAGTGCACAGGTACGTTGTCAGTGGCTAAGACTCTTCAGAAACTAAGAGAGCAAAAGTATAGTTGCCTGAACCATATAGACGATTACACTTTCTGTTATCAAGCCATTCATGTGTATGTCTTAGGGGAAATGGGATGGAGCCAAAGATATTTAGATGAAAGAGAATCTACTCAAATTGATACACTTTGAAATGTATTAACAATTCTACCACGTGGTTCATTAGTGTTTAAGTTTCTATATTTCACACTATTATGCTTGTAAAATCAAATTCACTATCTGTAGCTGTGTAATGTGCATTTTTCTAAAGTTGGATGTTAAAAATAAGTCAATAACATGTAAAATTATTGTAATACTTTTATTTAAAATCACAGGTAAGATGCTACAAAATTTAAATTTAGAACAAGAATTAAAAGAACTATCAACATACTCAAAACCAAAGGATAAATAATCCAAGGAAATTTCACTGTCCAGTCGCACCACAAATTTCTGTAACAAAAGTACAACATTAATATTGTCTGTCTATTGTCGTTCCTCTCGTAATTATTTCATTTATTTCTTAAAACATGGAGTGGAACAAAGAAAAAACTCTGCATTTTATAGAAAAATACAGAGAAGAACCAGTGTTGTGGAACCCAGCTCATCCAGAGCATTATAACAAATTAAAGAAAGAAGACGCTTGGGATAGATTGGCTTCGTTACTCGACAGCGAAAGAGAAACGTGTAAAAAGGAAAATGACAAGTTTACTGGCATTATTAAGGAGGGGAAAACAAAAAACTAAACAATCCCTCAATCAATAAATTAGGCCCTCTTGCACCACCCGCACGTTAGTGCGTAACACGGGGTAACCGAATAGTGTCGCCGGCCTCCAGACCCAGCGTGAGGTAGTTTTGTGGTGACGTGATCGTTTTGCCGTTAACTACAATATTAACTCTGTATTAACGGTTAATGCCGGGTTAGTGCGGGTGGTACAAGTGACAGATACAAGGAAAGATTTCGATCTCGAAATTTAGAAATTTAGAACGCGTATTGGTGAGTTGAATTAAAATAATGAGAAAATTGTGATTATAGAATGTACTATGAGGGTTTTGATAAAATATTTAAATAACATACTATAGCTTACACAATAATGAATTATAATCATGAACAAATTAGATGGTTATTAGAAGTATTGGTACAATACAAAATAGATCTACTAATTGTTTACTTTAATCTTGTACCAAAACTTCTACGTCAGCTCACACGTCGTCAAATGATGTTAAGGTGCAAAAAAGATACAACGTAAGGAATCTTTCCCTGTTGATGTTATGCATGAGTAATCGATTAAACACGTTACTTATTGTTTATATTCAGCGAACAATAATATTTCCACCTAGTAAGGATTACATGATGGTTTTCAAGAATAAGGATAGGCAAATTGAGGTAATCCCTGGTAGTTTTCCTTTTACACCACTGGATCTTTTATGTTTTTGGAGAATAAGTATGAGTAAGTATTAAAATGACGTCAAATTGCTTCTATAAACACTCAATAAGCGTTTATTTAAGTTTAATGTCAGACGTGTAACTTCATTTCAAATCAAAAAGTTGTAACAAAAAGTCCTCAACCTTCAAGATTTATTATTACTTTTGAAATGGGAAACTCGTGTTTCAAAACTCTCAGTGGTGTAGAGCTATTGAAAATGTCAAGTCACCCGAATTTCTGCAAGCTCGTCCGACATGAACATTCTCAAGTAATGTCAGTTCCTCTTAGAGGTACAGTAGCTTGTTTTTTCAAGAGAAGAAAATTTAAAAATAAATGGATACAGTGATATCCCGTGTTGGGATCATTCCCGAGTGATCATAAGTTCTCGTAAAAGAAGTCAAAGGCACATGAGTGTTTTGTTACTAGAACAGTATGCATTTTGTTACAAAGTATTAAAAATGTTTTACTAGCGGAAGGAAAAAAGTTTAGAAACTATTGATGTTAGCTATGCATAATAAATCGAGCACGTAAGTTATTGCTTGTGTAATAACAGTTATGTCTGATTAGGATCATATGATGGTTTTCACGAATCATTACGTGCTAATTGACGTCACTTGTAATAAATAGTTTACCTTTTATACTCCTTTACGTTTTTGGAGGCTGAACAGTGACCAAGTGCCTAAGTAAGGTCTAAGTATCTTCTTATATAATTAATGAGCCTTTGTATGAATTGAATTAGGCAGGTAAGTTCATTGCACATCGAAAAGTCATAGCTGCATGTCTTCAACCTATGATTCTCTTAGTTAAAAAATGGGTAACTCATTTTTTTAACCACGTAGTGCAACAGAGCTGCTAAAGATGACAAGTCACCCGGATTTATACGAGCTCGTCCCTCAAGAGCACGCTCGAGTCATGTCATGGAATCATTTTGGAATGAAGGCAATTATAAACTTCTGTGCTGGTTTAGAGTTAGAGAAAGATGATTGAAACATGCCGCGAATAGTAATAAAAACTAAGGAAGCTCAATCTTCAATATATGCTGACTACGTGGATGAAACTAAGGACCATCACAGGTTCATCTGCACTCAAACACCAACAGAAAAAAAGTGGGAGTTTTTTTTGGAACTAGTTTGGAGCCAAAAGCCTTGTGTTATTGTGTCACTGACGAGTATAACCCGAGAGAATCGAGAACGCTACCAATTTTGGATAAATCCTGAGGACTCTGAGGTAATCTACGGAAAATATGTAATCAGAATCCTTGAAATTATGGAAGAAGTGAATTTTACCAAAATCCGACTACGGATCACTAACACAACGACCGAAAAATCTCGCGAAATAACCGATTTTAACTTATTCCATTGACCTAACAACAATTCTTCCACAGACTTGAAATAATTTTTAAATTTTCGAAGAGCAGTTCACCGGAAACAGTACATGCTAATTGAGTACCCCGAAAATGATTTCTTAATGCCTGGACCCATTGTGGTTCATTCTCCTTCAGGCACCGGTTGGATGGAAACCTTCTGTGTTATAGATAGCGCAGTAATAGTTATTAAATTAAAAGTTTCACTTTCGCACAGTGGTGAAAATCAGAAGTCAAATACATTCTAGTGTTATTCTATCAGAACAGTATGCGTTGTCTTACAAAATTGTGGAACACGTCTTACTAGTGGAAGAAAAAAGTTTAAAATAGTTATGTAAGTTAATTCAGATAATATCGGCAGCTAATAAGCTATAGTTGTGTAATATAGAGTATTGAACGCCCAGTTGTATTGTACTACCCGATAGGTATTTGGACTTTACGTCTCGTTAAAAAAGTGATAAGGATATTGGGTTTCCAGTGGGAATACCAATTACTTAGTTTATCCTTATTGATGAAATAATAAACGTGTATGATATATGTACAATTTAATTTAGAATGTGACTCCTTATAAAATAAGTATACAATTTAAATGTATCTCACACTTCAGTTACCCATAAGCTTAAATTATATACTTTATACTCTTACATATTGAATAGATTGTTTACTCTTATAGTTAACTATTGTACAACGTAAAAAAAATTGGAACAGCCCATTTTTCAAATAAAGGTAAATTATACAAAACAGTTAGTCTCCGTAATTTATTTCTTCCTTGTCTAACTATACTAACATAACATGCTAGGACTTGGTAACAGAAGAAGTAATAACTAAAGTTAGAGAGAGCATTATATCTTTCTGTGCGTATCAAAGATACTGTAGACGCTAAAGAAATCATTCTAGTCTTATTAAATCGGGATATTTCAATGTATAGAGCCCAGAAAGCACTTGACCTACCAATACCTCTTTTAGAATGGACCACTATTGGATACATCAAAACTTGAACCCCTAATAAGCCAAAGTTCCTAGCAAAAGATGTTAGTGATTTAATATTGTCATGAAATTGTGTTCATTTGAAAGTATCATCTCTGTGCGCATTAAGTTTAAATCTATTTTAAAATTATGGTGTAAGTTGTAATAAAGATAATATTTTTTTATTAAAAAAAATATTTAATCAGTTCCATATAGCACTTTTACACTATCTAGACACATTATCTTTATTAATTGAATTTAAAATTGTACTATATTTATTTATATTAGTCATGGAAATACTTTTATATAACTTGAAAATAGCTACAAACAATGTAATCAATATGTAAAAGGAAAATAGTGGGCGATAATTACGCGGTACCTGAAATAAACGCTTACAGGTTCTGGAAAACCCAACCACCACATGAACACAATCAATAGTTCAATACCCTTGACACCACTTATTTGGACTTCCCGTAGGATAATAATATACTACATTTTACGCTCTAGATATCAATCTTTTCAGTCTTATATTGGACTTACTGCTGTACAGTACCGTGTAACTTTCGAGCTATTACTTTTTTGAAATAATGGAATCTCTCGTAATTGCTGAAGTTTTTGGTGCTATAAACCGCCAAGGGGAAAACATGTTTCACGATATCTGTAGACATGGGTGCTTGTCATTGCTGCTCAGAGCTGGATGGTGGTTAGACCAAACAACTGAATTTCTGCTGCAAGAATACGATTATGACGGAAATCAGTGTGTTCATATAGTTGCAAGTAGACATAGACAGCAAAATGCTGTAAGACTACTGGAAATCTTGGTAGAGTTAGGAGCGGACTTGAACGTAGAGTTCACAATAACACGTAATGAGTAAAGGTTATCGTTAAAACATTTAATGTTTCTATGTATCAAAACTCACTGGTCTAACAACTAGCGATTAGATTGTCCTTGACCGATAGTACGTATTTGGATACTCATTTAGGGACTCAGTGTGATGTCACACATGCTTCCGCGGTAGGAAAATTTGGGACTAGATTTTTGGCAAGTAAATTTTTATGCAATTCAAACCCCAAGTGTTTTATAAATTTCTACTTGGAGAACTGTCCTAGTCAATTTAAAAAGAACATCTTTGTTTTATTCATTTTCAAAGTTCTATACCTCTAAAAAAACACCTGTACATACATCAAAGAACAATGGCAAAACGATATTTTCTCAAGTGACGCCTTAAAGTCTCATTCAATATCTCAGACTTTAAATAAATGTTCGTGAGAGATCACAAAGCACCAAAAATGTCACCTAAGTCTTTTCAATAGTAAATCGTTAGAATAAAAACAGCTGCGTTGACATAAAAACCAAATAATAAAAAAAGAACAGAAACAAATCGTTTTTACGTAAGTTTCGACTTGGTGCATACTGTTGGACACACACACCATGCACCGGTAGGTAGGTACTCCAAACATTACTACGTCATGACATATTTTACGTTATGCGTTTTATTTAAATACCAAATGTGTAATATGTTTTGCCTTTCAGAAGACGAAAATTATTATGACCAGCCATATACAACTGCATTCCAGGAAGGTAAAACTTCAAAAGGATAATGTAGAAAAACCCAATTTATCATCAACAAAAGAATTCTGGTACTGTAAAAGTTTAAGAAATTTTAAAGAGTGGTGCGAGTGGTGATGAAGCTTTCAATAACAGAGTTAGCGTATTGGGAACTTGAAGCACAGCATGGTCTTGAAAGTAAGGTGATTATTATCAGAACATTGTCAGAAAATCGCGAAATAAAAATTTGTTGTTAATTTATGCAAATAACGATGGCCAAAATATCTTAGATAAAGTGAATCTTAATGGTAATTTGGATCATACTCCGAAGAATATCGACCTACCAAATGCTGTAAATATTCGTGGTAGCCCATATTCAATCAATATTAAGTGACTAAGTAAAACATAGGAAAGCGCTGAAACTATCAGAAAAGGTGAAAAGGCAAAAGACACATACAAACACACTTCTCAATTAAAAATTGACAAACGTTAATGTGCGTGTAACCACATATAGAACAAGATTCCAAATCAACAGGTAAAGCCATTCGAATTCATTTAAAATCAGATCATCCAGTTGATAAAATTTGGGTAAAAATCTCAAAAACTATTTGGTCTCAGATACCGAATGGTTTGATGACTTGCATGTTAATGCAGCTTAATCTCTGTTAAGGAAACATTATGGTCTGTAGGGGGTCTACAGGATCCTCCTGTTTTCAGATTTACAATCATCTTAGAACACAGAAAAGTAGTACAATCACCTTGTTTTAGTAACGTTACATAGGATTTCGTTCAAATATGTTATGTACCTAACCATTGGATAGCCATCGAGGTGATGTTTGGGTAGAAATCTCAGAAACTGCTCTGAGCTGCCGAATGGCTTGATGACTTGCATATTAATGCAGCTGAATCTCTGTTAAGGAAACAATTATGTTCTGTAGGGGGTCTACAGAATCCTTGACCTAAATAATCATAATTATTTGACGTGTGTTGAAGATAAGAATTTGATGTTCTGTAGTTTCTGATCGATAATAGAACAAAAAAGAGGGAAAGTTTGGTAAAACCAAATGTGCATGCCTTAAGCGCTCGTGTCATACATATATTATTTAAATTTTGTGTCTTTCGTTTAAATTTCCGCGGACTATAATTTTTTACGCGAGTCGCACGCCCTCATGTGCTCGGTCTCGCTAGTTACAAGCCAGTACGCATGCGCCCACTGACAATAATATCTGTTTACAGAATATAAGGCCGACAAATACAGACAAATTGTGTGTTGCTGTCAGTTGAAAATGTTAATTACTAATAAACGGGACAATATTAAGCCCTGATTTTCAATAGGGTTCTTCAATAGGGTTCTTCGATAGAGTATAACGATAACATTGAAAAAAAAAAATTAAGACCTAAGGTTGTATATATTTTTAGTTATCTTGACCACACCGCCATGAAGGGAATTTTCAGGCCCCAGTAGAGCTATGCCTTCGCGCGCTCGCGCTTAAGGCATGCAATTAATTCTCATTTGTTTGCTTGTTTTGCCTATAAGACAGTTTTTGAAAACAATAACCTCTTCAACTAACATCAAATTTTATAATAAAACATCGTTGACTCATGGCACTGTTAGCTTTGACGGATGTTAAATGACGTTACTGACGGTGTTAGCTTTGACGGATGAGATTGACTTGGATGGTTCAGGTGAAATGTCTGATGATGAATTGGACGACCCGGGCTGCATTAAAGAAGGGGGTGACGTAAGTATGCGTTGATACTTTCAATTATTTCATTGTGAAATATTATTTTTCTTATTTTCCTTTCGTTGCATTTCAGTGTTGGATGTCAGACAAACCCTGCTGCCAAATAATAACACTGCCAAGTGGACCATCGTACCCAGCTGACGTTCTGTGCTTTAAATTTGGTGACGGAGTTTGCAAATTTCGTGGAAAAATCCGCTACGCCGAAGAATACATTCGCCTTAGTCAGCAACTTAATTCTACGAATTTCCGAGAGTTATCGACTCGGTACTGGAAGTCTGTTTACACTCTTCAGGACTATAAGCGCATTTAAAGTAACGAATCCTCATATGACATCGCAGGCCTCATTGAAGACTCAGTATTGCTTTTACTAGATTTTAGAAAGTATGTCCAAACATAAATAACTGTCAACGTGTATCAAGAACTGGTATAACGTAGTTTGAAATAATACAGTACCACTGACTGTAGTCAATGTAGTTGCAAAACTAAATTGGCGTTAACAGCCCGATGATTGATGTTCTAGAGGTCTTATAGAGACAAATTGCAGGCCAATGTCATCAATTAAAGCAACAAGACATGTAATAACAGCACTGATTGTTTTATGAGCTGCCAATTTATTAGTTGGGAATTGATTTATGTATGTATTTTTGTATCGATGGATGTTCTAATGTTTAATCTTGTTTGATAGAATTTAGTTAAACAATAAGATATAGATTTGAGCGTTTTATTAACGAAGAAGGTATACACTGAAACGTTTATGACTTATGGCACTGTTTTCAGTTGGTTTTAGATCTGCTGACTTCACATGTGTATTGGCCGGTTTCTGAAACGAAATAAACTTATTGACTATTGCGTGGAAATTTTAATGCACTCCCTGTTTCCTGAGGTCTAAAGTAAAGGAAGCTTACACGTTAGCATAGTAAATGGAGGATACGTATATAAATACGTAAATAATGTAAAATATTCCTTGTTGATGTCCCATGATAAACATTCAAGTGCCATGTGATGTGCTGTCAAAACAGTCACGGTCATTTTACATCGAAAGCTCTTGAGTTGATTGGTCTTGAATTGGTGATACTTGAGACGTATTAATCAAAGAGTGCCAATTGATTGGACTTTAGTAAGGCCTGGTTAGTCGATCCTTTGCTAATACTCTAATTTTGTCTCTTACATATCACAAGTAAGTTTCTTTATTGCACGCCTCATAAGCGGAGCGTTGAGGTTGTGCTCTACTCTCGCCTTACGAGAATCAAGTGATTTTCTGAACTAAAAGTATTTCTATTTATTTTTTATCGTACTTATACAGGGTGTTTGGAAGGGAGCTGTACATACGCCTAGGGTAGAAACTAGGGATAGTCTGCTACCTACCCCCGCCCATTATATTGACCTTGGCCTCAAGGTTTTTTTTTTATTTATTTTTAATTTTTGTTTGACTTTTTTGTGAATTTTTTACTAAAACTACCTGTAGCTCAAAATCTATCCATGGGACCGATCTGTTAATGGTCTTGTTTTAATCGTTAGAGTCTTAGGGTCCTGCAAAAAATTATTTTACACCAGAAAATTATGGAGAAGAAAAGTTATGGGGCCTGAAGTACCGTAGTAAGGTAAAGAAATAATTTTAAGGGCAACTTTCTATGGGGTTTAAAAAAAAACTAACAGGGTTGGAGTTCTTCTGATTTTTTTAAAACATCCTCAGTCCATGCCCTTTCTAACGATATGCTAAAAGTGTAATTAACACTTTTAGTTTTAAAGTTATTAATTAATTTCCGCAACTAGGGCACTTTTACCACCACGAGTCGACATTTGTAAGACAAATGTAATTTCCAGAATTTAAACCAGTTTGGCCTACAGTTGGCAGGTAAAATTTGTTGTCTCACTCTTACACGAGAGCAACACGTATTTCTGTCTCTTTCGCTCTTGGGTCGACGGGGCCGGGCAGGCAACTCGTTGGGGTCTTTGTTAGTCAGTCGAGATTTACCCATCTTAGCTAACTTACGTACTTGCCGTTACGACGCTCCACTGTTTTCGTTAATTTTGTTGAGTTTGTTATTACTTCGTTTTTGTTAAGTTTTGTTATTTGTTACCTTGTTGTTGGCAAAATGGCTGGATTTACCAGTGAAGAGTACACCGACATGCTGGTGGTGTATGGAATGGCTGATTGCAATGGGCGCGAGGCACGGAGGATTTATCAAGAACGGTATCTTAACCGGCGAGTGCCAAACCACCAAACGTTTGGCTCAACTTATCGGCGTCTGCGAGAAACCGGAAATTTAAATTTACGGGAACCAGCCGTGAACAGATTTCAACCAAATTTGGCTGCGGAAGAACGCATATTGGCTGAATTTGAGGAAGATCCGACCAGAAGCGTAAGAACCGTAGCCCGGACACTTGGTTTAAGCGTGTGGAAAGTCTGGTCGGTTCTTCGCGAAAATGGACGTCATCCTTTCCACTACACCCCTGTTCAAGGTAATTTTTTACATTAAGTTTTTGTTTTTAGCTCTTATGTAATGAACTAGCATGTGAATTTCATAGGCAATTTTTAAATTAACATGAGCATGTGTGTGAGAGAGAGAGAGAAATGGAAAGACAGAGATAGCAATCAATGTTACATAGCTACTAATTCATAAGGAAACCGCTAACGTTGATATTTTTATTGTTTTAGGCTTAGAGGATAACGACTATGCAAGAAGGATGCAGTTTTGCCGCCACTTGCTCCATACGGACGTGGAAGATAATAATTTTTTACGGAGTATTCTCTGGACTGACGAGTCCAAGTTTGACAAGGAAGGAATTGTAAATTACCACAATCTCCATCACTGGGCACCCAGAGATCAAAACCCGAGAGTCAAGAGGAACAGAGGTTTTCAACGAAGGTTCTCCGTGAACGTATGGGCAGGCGTCATCGGTAATCGGTTGATAGGGCCGCACTTTTTGCCAGACAACCTAAACGGGCAAAACTACTTAGATTTCCTCGAAAACGATTTGCCTGATTTAGTGGAAGAAGTGTTTGACGAAGATCGGCCCACAGTCTTCCAGCACGACGGCTGTCCTGCTCATTGGAGCCTAGCAGTGAGGGAGCTTCTGAACAACTGCTTTCCTAATTCTTGGATTGGTCGGGGTGGGCCAATTCCCTGGCCCCCAAGGTCGCCTGACCTTACCCCGCTCGACTTCTACGTCTGGGGAAGGGCGAAAGAGTTGGTGTACGCAGAAGAAGTACCAACAAGGGAGGTTTTAATTAACAGGATCCACGCCGCATTCGATACAATGCGCGAGGAACTGCTGCTTAGAACGGTGACCGTGGAGATGAGGAAGAGGTGCCGAGCATGTTTACAGGTCAATGGTCATCAATTTGAACAAAATTTGTAATTATTTAAAATTTGTAATTTTTTGACATTAGTCATTACCAAATTTTTTGTTTCATTTGCCATCCTTTTACGATCAAACACATTTAATTTTCATTAGTTGAAATTTTTGCTTAAAGTGCCCTAGTTGCGGAAATTAATTAATAACTTTAAAACTAAAAGTGATAATTACACTTTTAGCATATCGTCAGAGAGGGCATGGACTGAGGATGTTTTAAAAAAATCAGAAGAAATCCAACCCTGTTAGTTTTTTTTTAAACCCCATAGAAAGTTGCCCTTAAAATTATTTCTTTACCTTACTACGGTACTTCAGGCCCCATAACTTTTCTTCTCGATAATTTTCTGGTGTAAAATAATTTTTTGCAGGACCCTAAGACTCTAACGATTAAAACAAGACCATTAACAGATCGGTCCCATGGATAGATTTTGAGCTACAGGTAGTTTTAGTAAAAAATTCACAAAAAAGTCAAACAAAAATTAAAAATAAATAAAAAAAAAACCTTGAGGCCAAGGTCAATATAATAGGCGGGGGTAGGTAGCAGACTATCCCTAGTTTCTACCCTAGGCGTATGTACAGCTCCCTTCCAAACACCCTGTATAATAATATTTACACATGAATATCAAGGAAAATGACTAGTTTCAACGCTTATGACATTCAAATCAAATCAAATCAAAATTTCTTTATTGATTAGGACATTAAATATCTCTTTCAATCGTCAAAAAGGACGGGGGTAGGAAAGTAGGAAGGAAACACACAGTGACACGCTGACCGCCCTATGTCTGTAGATAAACGTATCCCTCGCCAAGCACAACCGAACCGGGCTCGACAATGCCAGACAGAGCCGGAACGCTATATTATATTATATACTCGTAGGTATGTCTAGTATAATTAAGAAAAACCACCTAAAACTACAGCAAGAGTAAGCCAGTCCACCAAGGCAGCACCCGTTCACGAGTATAACGCAGGGCCCAGCCATCGTCCAATTCAACCATATTTGAGGGAAAAGAGCGACCCGGCCCCCACGCCACCACGCCATTTTTAAAAGACGTTAACAAAATTATTTCGTGGGTGTCCGTTTGTCTGTATGTAGCTAAAACCGCGTGGTCACGATAACTCCCGAAAAACTTAACTGATCTAGTCCATTTTTTTTCCAAAAGGTTTAGTATTATCCTAAACTAAGTCCTTTCGGAGATCACGGTCTAATTCAACGTAGTTTAATTGTAATTAATATTATAAAAATACGACTGGACATTTTGTTAGTTGTATATCTATATATATGTAGTATATACTTAGTAAGCTTAGGTCCGTTCACAACGCTTGCGTGGTATTGTACTGAGTTAAAAAAATGGCGCGAAGCATTCTTTATTCAAAAATAATTATTTGATAGAACTAAAATGTCTCAATCATATATTTTTTATATATATTTTTTGTTTTAAGTTTTTTCTTTTAATTGAGTGACCGCTATGAGGCGTGCACTTTTGGATTTTCCAAACTTTTGATACATTCAATCATTAAATAAAAAAAGGCGACTCTACATGAGATTACCGACCAATCAAAGAATCCACTATGAAGTAGTGGTTAGGTGCTGCCTAGTGTGAGTATGAACATACACAAGCTGCGGTTGAAATAAGTCTTACTTACGGGTTCTCTTCGGGCCAGACAAACGTGCTAGATGTGCTGGCAGCAGGGATTTCGGCTGCAACATGAAAAGCACCTTTCCGTCTTGCTATTGATGATCAATAAAGAGCAAACAAAAAAGTTTTCACTTACTATTCTCTGGCATGAAGACTTTCGTGTATTTCTGGGGCCAAGGTTTTCGGCAAAGGTCTTTTTCATTTTTCATCCATATTTGCTTATCGTGTATGCGAAGTACGGCACGAGTATTATTGATCTGAATGCTAGTTCCTTCTATCTTGTTAGTCTGCCGATAGTGGGCCTCAATTTCGTCATGAAGAATCAACCCTATAAAATCCGAAGGATATTTGTCCTATGAATTGGGAACCAAGCACGGATGTTTATTCAACATAGCTTATCAATATCTAACAGTACTTTTGTTTAGAAAGTTCACTCTAGCACCTGTGTGCAGCAGCTTTAAGTTGTCTCTGCATGCGATTTAATCAAGACTTCTTCATCAATATTCCGAAAACACTTAAGACAATTATGTCCAATTGACAATCGCAGACTATCCAAGACTTCTTCATCAATATTCCGAAAACACTTAAGACAATTATGTCCAATTGACAATCGCAGACTATCCTAATTGATTGCAGTTCAAACTCAAGTCTGTCTCAGAAGCAGGCCAGTATAGATCGCTATTCAGATCAAGACATTGGCTCCGGAGCAGAGTAGATTGTCTCCACCATTATTTTTATTTTGGTATTGCTCCAAGTAATTTGTCGTTCCTTCGTGCTGATCAGGAAAGTTTACGATTTCCGCTGAGAGCAAACTATTCTTCAGTGATTGCTTCGCGTGGCTGAGTGACTCCAGTGATTTCGATCTCAAAGAAGATTTCTGCTTTCAAACTCGTCTGGGTTTAAACATACAACTGCAATGGCTGACCGCAAGACAACAACTTACAAGATGACGTCTGTTAAGGAAATCTCTAGCTTGACAAAAGCTTTGAAAAAATTGAGCCCTACTAAGCGTCCGTACAGCGAGCTCTCCAAATCGAGCTCGACATCGTCAATATCATCTGGAAGTAGCTTCGCATCCAACTCTTACGTGACTATAGCTTCAGTATACACTTCAGCGCCTTGTTCTTCAAACACCGGGCCAAAACGATGAATCGCGTCGAAAGAAGGAGAAGGAGGCAAAAGAGAAGGAGCTGCTTCAGAAGCTGCAGAAATCTGTCAATGATACCACTAAAACTCTTGATAAGTACACTGCTCTACGTAACCGTAAGAAGTAATTCATGACGATGCTTATTACAACTTTTGACACGTTAGATATTAACTTGTAGTTATTAAATGGGTAACTAACCACAAACTTCGTGTTTTTTTTAATTGTAGCACCACACGTGCTCACCACTTTACTGCTAATAACGAAGTAAGGTGATCAAAGGTGGCTTTTTATATTATACGCCTCATAATGCGCAAGCGTTGAGGTATTTCCCGCTAAAAAATTGAATTTTTATTCTATTTTATTACTATACCATTATCTTTATAATATAGTTTGATGCACTTATACTATATTATAAATTTTTTAATCACATTAACTCTATCATAACTTGGTTCATAGAATTATTATTTTATTTATTATATATACAGTTGTTATTTTAAGCAAGAATTTTCGTATATGCGCGTGTGAGGCGTGCACTTTTTGGATTTGCCAAACTTTTTTTAACTTGTATGCCCAGTAGCGTTGATTATCTACACCCTTAAATAAAAATTATTAAGCAGATAATGATACATGATATTGAAATGAAGACTTTTATCAACTTCTTTTAAACTTTTTGCAATTTTTTCCATTACTTTTCACCTCAAGGAATACGTTTTTTAAAATTCATTCGAAAAATGTTTTTTTTTCAAGAGCCATATTTTTAAAAACTTACCTACTTGGGCGATTTCATTTTGAATTTAATTTTTTGAAGTACACTTTATAAAAAATATCAATTAAAATAAAAATAAATTCCAGGAGTGGGTATGTTTATGGTTCAATCTTTCCAAGTTGATTTGTGTAGTTTTTAAGCAAGTGTAACGTAAGTGTTATAATTATCAAAATTAACTCTCGACTTGCACTGTCCGTCGAATATGTAGTAAAGCTTGTTTATGTAAACGGTTTTTCCATTATCGAGTATTGCACGCCTCATAAGCGGAGCGTTGAGGTTGTGCTCTAATCTCGCCTTACGAAAATCAAGTGATTTTCTGAACTAAAAGTGTCTCTATTTATTTTTTATCGTACTTATATAATAATATTTACACATGAATATCAAGGAAAATGACTAGTTTCAACACTTATGACATTTTTAAAAGACCTTTTGCTTTTTAAATTAATAAAAACAATGTTTAAAAAAATTATTCCGTGGGTGTCCGTTTGTCTGTATGTAGCGAAAACCGCGTGGTCACGATAACTCCCGAAAAACTTAACTGATCTAGTCCATTTTTTTTCCAAAAGGTTTAGTATTATCCTAAACTAAGTCCTTTCGGAGATCACGGTCTAATTCAACGTAGTTTAATTGTAATTAATATTATAAAAATACGACTGGACATTTTGTTAGTTGTATATCTATATATATGTAGTATATACTTAGTAAGCTTAGGTCCGTTCACAACGCTTGCGTGGTATTGTACTGAGTGCTTAAGTGCAATTTGTAATGACAAACATAATCTTCAACTAATGCCATGTCTTTCTTGCTTAAACGACTGAGAAGATGTCTATCTTCATCCAAATCTCAAGAAACTATGAACCAATTCTTTTGGGGTAGTCGGTTTCAATGTAGTACGTAGCGGGGTAGTCGGTAGCTGAGTAGTCGACGGCTGCAGAGACAACCAGTACTTTTGACACATCTCTCGGTGATTAGTGCCATTCGATTGATCTAAAAGTCGGAAATATTCTCCGCGGTTCGGAATTGATCGATACGTTTTGCAAACTTTCTCTCCGAACTGGAAGCAGCGGAGTGGCTCGACGTAAAATTTTTCGAAGTTGTAGTGATGGCAGCAAGGCTTCACTGAGCACTAAAGTACGAAAAAAAGTCTGGTAAATATAAAAGTCCATACCTCTAACAAAAATAGTTTGGTAAATCCAAAGGCGTGCAAAGAGAATCCAAAAAAGTTACTTACACTTGTTTCTATTTCTGCGCAACCAAACAATATTCTGCGTTTCCGGCTTTTCACTTGTTCGATTCTACGGATTGTAATTGCTTCTGCCAGAGCAGTTAACGCAATCAGGAATGCAATTACCTTCATTTTCGGTTACCGTTAACTTCCAAATCCGGTGGTAGAATGATGTCTGGGACAAATAACCAGGCTACATATGAAAGAGAAACGTGTTAGTAGCGCCATCTCATTCCACTGCCTATATCGGAGTCTGAAAGATGCGTGAGTAACATTTATTTTCTAAGTCTATATGAAATGGTCGTTGTTGGAATAAATCGAATTGCATGCCTTAAGCGCGAAGCGTGTAGGTATGCTCTACTCTCGCCTAAAAATCGTAACTTTGATTAAAACGTGTTTAATTTTGATAGTAAGAAACAAATTCTGTATAAAAACATACAGACATGAAGAGTAATAATTATATAGAACACGTTAAAAATTTTTCTTATCGATTAAATGAGATTTCTGGGAAAAAAGAGTTTTTTTTTGACAAATTCAATGAATAATAACGTGGAATTCACAGTGGCTATGGGCTTGATAACACTATAAATTTGTCAAAAAGCTATTAAACGACTTAATTTTTTTTTTTCTGTAGATTATTAAGAAAAACCCTTGTGAAAGTTGCGTGTCAAAATGATTCCGTTTCATTACAATGAGGAGTTTTCCAATAGGTATTTAAGGCATTCCTAACCACTCACTAGATGGCGCCCCGACAATTTTGGTAATTGATAATCGCTTGAAATAGGTTCTTAGCAAACAGGATATAAACACTGGGTACATTGTATTGGATAATATTATATTTGTCAATAGTCTTCAACCATTTTAGAGGTTGTAATAATAATGGAACATAGTGCCACCTTCTATAAATATTTCTTTTTACACTTAGTTCAACCTTTAACAGTGATGTTTTTATTAATAAACACTTTATTTTCAAGTTTAGTATTACTTGGCTGCATGAAATCACTGCCACCATCATACAGATTTAAAGAAGATTACCAAAATTGTGGGAGCGCCATCTATTGATGCTTTTTAAAGCAAACTATCAATACCTACTGGAAAACTCCTCATTACTTTATTCCGATTGTCAATTCGGTGACTTTTCTGCGATTTCGGCAGCCATATTTAATATTTTTTCTAAATACAGGTGGCAGGCAACACATATTATACATACTATAGCATGCCGAACGCCGATAATTTAGTCTTGAATTTTTTGGTTTTCTGTTGACTTGGGCGCGAGAGTTCAAACGAACTTGAAATTTAAGTTGGTCTTTAAATTGATTTCATTAAGTAATTTATTTATTTAACAAAGAATATAGTATTTCAAGTTTTTATATCGTTTGAATTGACCTTCAATAAAATTCAAATAAATATAATTAAAAGTCCTAGTCCTAAAAGTCTATTAGCAAGAGGGAAAAGTCTCAGGAATTTAGAACCAGAAAAACTGCCTCTTGGTGTTTCTGTTTCTCAACCAAAGCTAACCGACGTGAAGAATCTTCTTCAAAAACATTATGGCGATGGTTGGCAGAGTTTGGACTCCCTGTCATATTTTAAAACATTATTACATAGAGACAATAATTTACCTCAAGTGAATTCTAATGACTGTGAAGGGTGTATGGAAGAAGTGATTGATTTTGTTTAAGATGTTATTATAGTAAATTTCTTCGTATCACACAAAACGAGTTGTTTTATTTTGTTTTTTACTTTGTAAAAGTGACAACCCTGCCACAGACATTCAATGACATATTAGATCAAAAGTGGTTACATCCATTAATTAATTTAATCAAAACTAGTTAAATCCATCTCAGTATATCAAAATTAGTTAAATCCAAAATATATTTCAGCTTTATACTAACAGAAAGTCTAATCTATTGTATAAAATTACATAAAATACTATTTATTACCTACTTAAAACCTATATCTAGTCCAGTTAACAATTTAGTCGAATAGCAATAATCAGTTTCAAAATAACGGTCTTTCTTCAAAAACGCTTTGTCAGGATATAACAATTTTTGATATCAACCGACACCTGTTGTTAACACTGAAGGTATGAACGACACTGCTATCAAGAAGATCTTAAATCATTAACGAATTCAGAAACTACAAGCGACTATAAAATATTCAAGAAAAACGTCGACACTGTAACAAGCTACTTTGCTGCTCATCGTGTTACCCCGAAATACATATCTGTGATGAAAAGTAAATCAGAGACGCCACGGGAATACCCAGTTTATTTCATGGCAATGGATAATAACCACAGATCCTGCTCAAATATATAACATCAAGACGCTAGCTACACTACTTACAGAGTAAACATTGAGAAATATGTGAATAAACGTCCTGGCACACAGTGTTACAACTGTCAGGGCTTCGGCCATGGCTCATATAAATGTTACAACCATGGAGAATAGAGTTACAAGTCTGGAACAATCAGCTGCTGGAATAAAATTCATTTGACATTAACAATAACTGGCTCTTAGGCATACCCGGAACAATATACGACTGGCATTGAGCCTAATTCCATCAAACTACATTTTAGGACAAACATGTGTCACCCCCGTAAAGTGAGATTAATTGTAACAACAAAAGTTTTGTTCAATATCAAACCTCCGAGTGGTAAATTAATAAGTCAATTCAAATTATCATGATATCTTGAAAAATGTATTTTGTTGCCATAGCAATTACTTTATTTATTACTCTAAATTAGACATTTAGTTACCGTTACAAATGGTCTTTGTAATGGTTACAAATTTCAGTTGTTACTGCAACTAACCTATCTGTTATTGTAACTTAATTTTTTCTGGTGATAACATAATGTTTTGTTGTCCTGTCTTATGTTACGGTAACAAAAACCTTTTTCTCAGTGCAGGTTGGCGTTCAACTACCCTCAGTCTACTTTATACATAAGTGAAACGTATCCACATATTATTATATCCTCTAAATTACACTCACCATCAGCGTTTTCCAATACTGTCCTATAGTATACTATCGACGTTGGTTCAAAGTTGATCCTTTTCACTGATAAGATTATTATATGACTCGTCTCATGTTAAATCAAATTTTAACGACCCTATTAATGTTTGTTGGTTAAGATTCTAGATAATTATTTAACGACGTAATTAATTAGCTATAAAATAGTTATCAACAGATTCAATCTAATGATTGAATTATAATTTTACCATTTATAGTTCATGCTGACGCAGATATTGTTTACCTTATAATGTTGCCTATAAATTATGTAAGGGTATGTATTGATGTAATATTTTTTATTGACTGTGTCACATACAAGTGATGTTTTTTCAATCCAGTAACATACTTCTAAATACATTTCTAAATGTTTGAATTAGAACCACTGAGCCGTTGGTTCGCATCCTAGCTACAGCTGAAGAAATGTTTGCATATTGAAAGATGTTTAGAACTTTTCATGGCTGTGAGATTATGATTTTCTGATCTATTAAACTCAATTTTATTATTATGAGTTCATTTTTATTCCATGTACGGTCCTCTTTCGATTTCACAGAAATTTTTTCACCTTTTTCTATATCATGAGATCTCAGTGTACGCGTCTTTAGTGTCTCAACTCTGCGCGAAAAAGTAAGTATTATTCCTCAGAAAAAAAGCTATGTATTGTGAATTTTTATATGGTTTTAAAGGGTAATTCATTGGGTATTACGATAAAATTTATGACCTACAAGTATAAAAATCAATAGCTTTTTTGATAGGGAATTAAACTACTGATCAAAGTCGTGAGCTACAACTCCATCAATAACAGAGTTCTCTGGTGATTTTTTCAAGTCCTAACTTCCGATTTCAGTACTCTACCTGTTCAAGTTTTTGGAAGCCCCAGAAATATTGGATTGTCGGAAGATCAAGCTCTCGCACTAACGATTGATGCGAATCTAACGACCCGTCAATATAATGTGATACGCCAGCAAGCAAAAAATCTTGGCAGCAAGCTGTATCCACCATATTACAAAGTTAAAGCGGCAAAGCAGCTTTGCTACCCTGAGGAAATTGATGTGACTGAAACGTACGCCGAAATTAAGCTGCAGTCTTTAATGGACCACACTATAAAAAGATTATGCACAGCTCAAGAAGATACCCTGAAAACAATTACTGACTTGAGCTTTTTAAATTTTATTGTAAAATGGGGTTGTGATGGAGCGGAGCAAAATCGGCACAAACAAAAGTTTTCAGGAGAACAATGTAGTGATGAAAGTTTATTTAGCATATCAATGGTGCCTATTCAAATGGTCGCAGAAAATGACCAAGGCAATAAAAAGATTGTGTGGCAGAACCCCTCACCATCATCGACAAAATATTGTCGTCCCATCAAGTTTGTATTTGGCAAGGAAACAGTAAATCTAATTAGAAATGAAGTTCATAAGGTAGAGCAACAAATTGCTTCACTCACACCCACTAAAATAATAATAAATGACACAGAAGTCTCAGTATACGCAAAAATGGTTTTGTGCATAGATGGTAAAATTTGCAATGCCCTAGCTGCATGTTCATCCACACAGAAATGCTATTTATGTGGTGCCAAGCCCAGAGAAATGAACAATGAAAGGCTTATCTTAGATAAGACTGTAGATAGCAATTTTGTTTCTCTTGGCATCTCACCTCTACACGCATGGATACGATTTTTTGAATGCATCTTGCATATTTCTTCCCGTCTGGATATAAAATCATGGCAGGCGCGAGGTGCGGAGAACAAAAACAAAGTCGCTGTAAGGAAGAAATTAATACAAGAAAAGTTCAGAAGTGAGTTGGGTTTACTTGTAGATATGCCAAAACAACAGACAGGAAACACTAATGACGGGAACACGGCTCGCAAAATTTTTCGGAACGCTGAAATTTCTGCTGAAATTACTGGAGTAAATGTTGAGCTTATTAAGCGCTTCCGTGTTATTTTAGAGTCAATTAATAGTGGATTTCCAATCAACCTCGATAAATTCCAAGAATACGCGAAGGCTACAAGAGAATTGTACATTAAGGAGTATTCATGGTACTCAATGCCAGTAAGTGTTCATAAAATTCTTTTCCACGGAAAAGACATAATTGCTTCTTGTGTTCTTCCAATTGGTCAACTGTCGGAGGAAGCACAAGAAGCTAGAAATAAGCACAATAGACAATTCAGGGAACTTTTTACAAGGAAAACGTCTAGGATTGATACAAATACAGATTTGATTAATAGACTGCTGATCACATCAGATCCATTCATTGCAAGCCTACGTGCTCCTCCAAAAACAAAGCGTAGCCAAATAAGTCATGAAGAATGCCAACTTCTAAGAGCTCCAGAAATTGAATATAGTGACATCCAATCTCCACAATCTGATATCGATTCCGATGAATGTGATAGCAGCGATTCCGATAAATATAATAGCGATTCTAACTAAGTCTCTAAATTTTATATCGTGTTAAAATAAATGTTTTTTTAACGTAAGTAACGAAATGTCAAGATAAATTATGAACTAGCGAAACTATCCATAAAGTTGTTTTATTTCAATTTTTCTTAGTTTAATATGTTAATTTGGTTTTCTTTTATATTTCGGCATCTAAAAATTTTTATTTTGTTCATTGAATCTCAAAAATGTAATATAATTACTTAGTATAAAACCAAGTCGCTTCCCGCTGTCTGTCTGTCCCTATGTATGCTTAGATCTTCAAAACTACGCCACGGATTCTGATACGGTTTTTTTAATAGATAGTGGGATTCAAGACGAAGGTTTTCATATAATAATACATGATTATTATATTTATAGAAAGTAGAGAAATGTCGATCCGCGCGAAGCCGGGGCGGGTCGCTAGTTTTGTATATAAGTATACTAAAGGGTGATTTTTTTGCTGGTATCTTTTTGGCAACACTGTGTTTGACAGATCACGCGTGAATCGTGTCTTGTGTCATTGTCAAACTTGTTCAGTTTGGTCTATAATTTAACCATGAATCGACTTACGAACGAACAACGCTTGCAAATTATTGAATTTTATTATCAAAATGCATGCTCGGTTAAGAGAGTGCATCGCGCACTTCTTCCAATTTATGGGCAGTTTGGTCGGCCTACTGAGGCAGCTATTCGGAAGCTTGTGACTTAATTTCGAACCCAGTTTACATTATTGGACATTAAACCACGAACACGCATACGTAGAGTGAGGACCGAAGAAAATATTGCGGCTGTATCCGCCAGTGTTAGTGATGACCGTGAAATGTCGATTCGCCGCCGTTCGCAGCAATTGGGCCTCTGTTACTCCACTACGTGGAAAATTTTGCGAAAGGATTTGGGTGTAAAACCTTACAAGATACAGCTGGTGCAAGAATTGAAGCCACACGACCTCCCACAACGTCTAACATTTGGTGAATGGGCATTGGCAAAGTTGGAGGAAGATCCACTTTTTTATCGAAAAATTGTGTTCAGCGACGAAGCTCATTTCTGGTTGAGTGGATATGTCAATAAGCATAATTGCCGCATCTGGAGTGAAGACCAGCCAGAAGCATTGCAAGAGCTACCACTGCATCCCGAAAAATGTACTGTTTGGTGTGGATTATGGGCCGGTGGCATCATCGGGCCGTACTTTTTCAAAGACGACAATGGCCGAAACGTTACTGTGAATGGCGAGCGCTACCGTGTGATGATTGGCGATTTTTTTTTGCCCAAAATGGAAGAATTGGACATGCCTGACATGTGGTTTCAACAAGACGGTGCCACATGCCACACGGCACGCGAAACAATGGCCCAATTGAGAGCCGCCTTCGGTGAACAGTTTATCTCACGTTTTGGGCCCGTCAATTGGCCGCCTAGATCGTGTGATCTAACGCCTCTGGACTATTTCTTGTGGGGCCATGTTAAGGCTCATGTCTACAGGGATAAACCAGCAACGATTGACGCACTGGGAGCCAATATTGAAGCATTTATTCGTGATATACCGGCTGATATGTTGGAGAGAGTGTGCCGAAATTGGGCCTTGCGAATGGGCCATCTAAACCGGAGCCGCGGCCAGCATTTGCATGAAATCATCTTCAAACATTAAATTATATTGATCGTTCTATCGATTCCAATAAAGATTTCATCAAATTTTTAATTTTTTTTGTTTTTTTTGAAAATCAAATCCTATACCTCTTAAAAAATCACCCGTTATAAGGAATATAATATTGTTTTACACAATAACAGGGACTTTAAATACCATCTTAAAAATTTTACAGCACATTTGACTTATATTGTTAAGCTTTAATAGTTTTGGCCAGCCAGATCATGAAAATATCACACTGTGCGACGGTGGGGTGAGAAGTTTCCGGCCTGACCAAGAAATGGCGCCAGTAGGTCTACTTTTGGAGCGGCGTTCTACAGTACCATTCCTACCGAGCTTGTATTTCAGCTCAATCGCTATGTTAGTTTGCATTTGAGAGCACATTGCGTTAGACGCTTTCGTTTTCGTAAAAATGGAAAAATTGGAAAAACGTGCTGTCATCAAATACTTCTATTTGAAAGGTTTTACACCGAAACAAATAAAAGAAGTGATCGATTCAACACTAGGAGACTCCTCCCCTTCATATTCAACCATCAAGCAGTGGGTTTTTGAATTCAAAATGGGTCGTGTGAGCACGTCAGACGAGCCTCGCTCAGGACGGCCTGTTGAGGTGACTACTTCAGAAATGATTAAGAAAATCCATAAAATAGTGTTAGAAGACCGCAGGTTAAAAGAGCATGAGATAGAGATATCAGAAGAGCGTGTGCGAAATATTTTGCACAACCATTTGAGCATGGAAAAGCTGTGTGCGAGATGGGTGCCGTGTTTGCTAACGCTCGATCAAAAACTGATTAGAAAAAACATTTCCTCCGACAATTTGGCGCTGTATAGGCGTAATCCAAACGAATTTTTGCGTCGATTCATAACTGTTGATGAGACTTTGGTCCACGACTACACTCCTGAAAATAAACAACAGTCAAAACAGTGGGTGGGAGGAGAAGGAGAACCAACTCCAAAGAAGGCAAAAACAATGTTATCGGCAAACAAGGTTATGGCTACTGTTTTTTAGGATGCAAGAGGAATTATATACATTGACTACCTCGAAAAGGGTAAGACTATCACTCGTCAATACTACGCTGAATTATTGCAACGTTTGAAGCACGAGGTGCAAATTAAACGACCTCATTTGGCGAAAAAATAAACTTGTTTCATCACGATAATGCACCAGCGCATTTGTCTATTGTTGCCATGTCCAAGATCCACGAACTGAAGTTTGAATTGTTGCCCCATCCTCCCTATTCTCCAGACTTAGCCCCCAGCGACTATTATCTGTTTCCTAACCTCAAAAAATAACTTAGCGGTAAAAGATTTAAGAGCAACGAAGTTATCGAAGCTGTAAATTAGTATTTTGAGGAGCTTGACGAATCTACGTTTAAGACATTAACTAAATTGGAACACCGTTATGAGAAATGTATCAGTGTTGATGGAGATTATGTTGAAAAATAAAGCAAAAAAAATAAATTAAAACATCGTTTTTCTTGGTCAGGCCGGAAACTTTTCACCCCACCCTCGTATACTACTTATATAAAACAAACTCAAGAGTCCACAACGTAATGAGCCAAATAGACTTTAGATTATCTCTGTCTAGGGAATTGGTGGAGAACAAGACTTTTAGAAAAAGGCCATACAAGTCATTGACAAAGTGTGTGTCGAGGTACAAAAAATAGAGGTAAGCGAAGATAGGCAAAAAAAAATTATTTGGTGTGCCAGATAAAATCAGATTTAGCCTAGATGCACACGAGCCCTAAGACATAGAAGGTTACAAGAGGTGCCGCTATTGTAGCACAAAAAATAATAATAAACGGTCTAAAATACAGTGTGATCGCTGTCAAGTAGCACTATGTGTTACTCCATGCTTCAACTTATTTCATATAAGTGTACCCTGGACTAGTGGTGGCAATCCCATTGCCACCATCCTATTTTCATAAATTTTCATAAGAATATTTTTTATTATTTTTCCTAAAAAAAATAAGCCCCAAAGAACCCCAGAATTGACGTTTTATTATATTTTCAACAACAAAATGCTTCTACCAGGCAAAGGGTTAAACCGAAACTGTGTTTATTTTCCCAATGGCTTTTTGATACCAGTCAAAATAATTCGTGACAGTTTTATTCCTCAACATGGAATATCATTTTGGTTAAAATGTTGTTTCTACTTTAAGCCCAGACTGATGATTATTAAATTCTTAGAGACCCAAGGTATCAAGGTTATTGTGTTAGGTACAAAACGGTAATTGCCTTAATAACACTGAATTAACCAGTGTACTATTTTAAACTCGCATGCGAACCAAGGTCTCCGACATAGCTCTAAGGATTGCCAGACTGAAGTGGCAGTCGGCAGGGCACATAGCTCAAAGAACCGATGGCCGATTGGGCAGTAAAGTTCTCGAGTGGCGACCACTTACCGGAAGACGCAGTTTGGGTAGGCCTCCCACAAGGTGGACCAATGACCTGGTTAAGATCTCAGGTACCAGCTGAATGCGGAAAGCACTGGACTGGTTTTTGTGGACATCTCTGGGGGAGGTCTATGCCTAGCACTGGGCATCTTCAGTCATACAAAGAACCCTTTATAGGCAACAGTCACTGTAATAAAAACCGATCGTGACTAAAATAGGTACATACCTAACTACAGCGTTGATGTTAACATGATTATCAACATTCGCTTGCTAACTAACAGGAAATAAATACATAATGTTCATGATAATGGCAGTGAGTAGGTACTATGCAGATTTCTATCGTACAGTAATCAGTAGTTGTCAACGTAGGATATTGTGAGGTGTACACATTGTTGTCATTAGTAGTTCAGCTGTACTTATCTGTGAATGTAAAGACTAGCCTCGTTGGACTCAAAAATATGTTTATTCAATGTGCAGAAGTTCTTACAAGACCACGAAGACAAAATATTGTAATACATTCTATAGAGATTTGTTTCCAAAACCAAGCCACAAAAGAGCAAAGAAGCAATAATATAAGTACGTTAACAAAATAAAAATACAGGTCCCAACACCCAAGTATTAGTAACAAAGTACCAAACATCTCAGTATGTGCATTGGCTTTAATTATTATAACGAATACTGAATGGTTCCTAAGTTCGCTAAAGGATTAGCAGTCTATACAACAACTTAAATAAAGTTAAAAACTTTAAAATCAATTCAAGGAAAAGGTTTAATATTCAATGATTACAACAAGCAATCAAGGATGGTGTCGGACCACCACAACTTTAAGAAAAAACAAATAATAATCCTAAGCTGCATTGGCTCATGTAAACCAGTATAAAATATGTAAACATAAATCATTAGATACATAGGTGTTTAAGAAAACAAATATTTATTTATATATCTATTAACCTGCAGTACATACTTTGGACTGGTTTTTATTTAAATTGAAAAAAAAAATTATAACCAATGCCATCAAAATTGTGATTTGAAGATATAATTTGTGGTTTTTAAGAAAAGAACCGTTTTTAGCACACCACCAAGCCAAACCCTATTTGACAATTTGTCATTTGTGACATATCTGTCACAAATTGAGAAAATTTTAGTAGAACAAATGCCACCTACCAAAATCAACACCACTGTTGAAGGAAGAAAATAGAGAATGCCTAACACTTAAACATAACCTTTGGAGAAGTTGCAAAAATGTAAGAAACATTTGATCCGAGGTTCACAATATATCAAATTATCAAAGAACAGAAAATTGCACCATAATCAGACTCCTTGCACAGCTACTTTTCAAAATTGCATCATATCATCATGTGCAATAGATTATGATCATTTTCAAGCGTCATTTTCACCATATTCCTGCAAAACTTTCATTGCATCACATCATCATATGCAATAGATAATGATCCATTTTCAAGTATTATTGTCACCAAATTCATGCAGAACTTTCATTGCATTACAGCATCATCTGCCTGATAAGAACCTGCCTGTATAAGGAAAGAGGTCCTGTGGTAGACCCAAGAAACGATGGATTGACTTGCCGAGTCGGACGCGAGAGCCAACGGCTTACGACGTGAGGATGCCGAAGATCGGGCAAAGTGGAGAAAGCAAAGCAGGAAAGCGGACCCTAGCAGCAGTCGGAATTGACAGCTCGGATGAAGATGAAGTATCAATGTCACCAAATTCTTTTAGTACTTTCATTGCAACACATGTTCATGTGCAATAGATAATGATCACTTTCAAGTATCATTGTCACCAAATTCTTGCAAAACATTAAGTATATCTCGGACAGCACATTCTGCATCCAGTCCTCTCATGGTATTCAATCTTTCTGTAACATGTTTCCCAAAGAACCAATAATTGGAATCCATTCTCGATGAGGGTGTGTCTGTTAAAGGTTTCATTGCATAGACAAGATCATCAATAACTTTCTTACAATTTGCAGGTTTTGAGATTTTAGTATTTGTCTTTAACCTCTTTCTGGGCCTATCTGTTCTCTGGCCACGTTGCCGTATTGAAAACTGTTCATCAGAATTTCCCTTAATATTTTGGCTGTCAATAGATGTTAGTATTGAAAAGTTGTATTCTTCAGATTCCAGCTCTTCTTTTACATTACTTGAGTTAGTTGTTACTTCTGCTTGTAGGAGATCATAGCTCTGCAAATAAAAATGCAAAAAAACTCAATAAAATGCCATGATGAAAGCCAATTGCTGCCTGATTACATGCTATACAGTGTAAAACTATAATAAATGACTACCACTAAGGGAAAAACGCTTATGTTGTGAACTGCAGTTATAAACTGCGCTTGCTAAATTTATGCAACAACAGTCAAGAGGGCCAACATAATATGAAGTGGTCATCATCAACTGCATATGGCTACAACAAAGGTATCACCACCCCTGGTGTTGCAGTGGTACCCAGTTGCACATTTGTCTACCAATTGACAAAAAATTGTACAGAATTTATATAAACATAACCTAAGTACATGAATTGTAGAGCTTACGGGCAACAGTTTCTGCTTTTCATCCAGAGAACCGACCACCACATTCAATCAATCAATGTCAAAGTTAATTAAAATATTTGGTATACCTCAAAGGTGTCCTTTCTTCCAACTGACCGTAAGAATTGTAATGGTTTCCACAATGGCCAGCATGGCACATACATTTCCGAAATTTCATTGGCTTTAGAGCGGTCTACACGTCTAAGGTTATGATTGAAAGTGCTGCGAATATTTACCCAGCGATCACGTACAGACCTTGCTGAAACAAAACAACCAATGTCATACACATATATTACAAGACACTTTTTATTCACATTGTTCATGGTGTTGTCATTTTAAGCCACAAATACTGACCGATAACATGTCAAGTATCATCTAAAACAATATTCCAAATCACTGAAACTCACTTAACTTTGCCCCTACAAAACCACAAACACTGGGCATCAATCCAATGTGTGTCATCAACGATGACTCATCATATAAACAAAATTACAATTTGTGCTTCCTTATGTTACAACAAGAAAAACTATTATTACTTAGTACAATTCATCTTAGCTCTCACCCTAATCCCGTTTGGTCATGTTCTCCTCTCAAAAGGAGCACAGGTCAGATGGCAATAGCTCCATTGCAATGGCCTGATATTACAAATACTGGTTCACATTCAAAGCGGAGCCCCGTGCGAGAGCACAACCCAGACGACACAGTAATACCAAAAAGATTATAATTTTTTACTAGCTTTCGCCCGTATTTTCATCCATGTAGACAACAGATTAGCTTTTGCCCGTGCAACTATGAATTCTTTACAGTTTTATCATAGTATGGATGGACAGACATGCAACAAAAAATGCGCAAGTAAAAGCAACGTAATATCTTACCAGTAAATCCACGGCCTTGTTTCGATGCGAATTCGGCATATGCCTTGTATTTTTGTTGAATATGGTAATTTGTATTAGCGATTGGCTTCCATATGAATTCTCTTTGTCGTATGAACTCAACAAGTTCTAACTCCAGTTTTCGAGTCCAATAGCAAGGCTTCCGTGGCATTGCGTTAAATGACAATTTACAGATTAGGATTGTACGTTTACCTACAACTTTTTTGTTGTTTCATTAATTGGTATCAAAAAGTAATTTGAACAAGTAGAAACAATCAATCGATAATGAAACGAAATAAAATTTTGCGTCGTTTCCACAGATTACTATAGATCAGATGGGAAGCGTATGGAAGCGTCCATAGAGACACGGACGTCGTAGAGAAAACCGCCAGCATCGGTTTTGACGTATAGTTTGACATAACAATTTTGACAAGTGCTAGTGCTGCGGTCATATCAACATAACAATCTATCGATTGCGATTTGGCTAGGGATGCCACATCGATTACATTTTCTCGATTTTCATATTGTACTTTATTATTACTGAATTCTAATTCTTATATTAAAGAAAACACAAATGGCACATAATGAACATACATATAATTTGTCTAGAAATTAATTACAAAGTAATAGTAAAGCGCCTCTCAATTTAAAATAATCACCGCAGGATCACAGAATGTTCTCAAGGTGTGTTCGACACCACCTGAAAGTAAAAGTCAATAATGAAGCTTTAATGTCATCGTAGTACCAATGTGCCAGTGCAAACCTGTGTACACCTGTAGATGTCCATAATCAAGAGGATGTGTACTATCAAAAGCAAAAATAAATTGATGTCTCGAACAAATTATAGTGCACTTCAAATATAAGTTTGGCCATATAGAAGTCTTGTTTAGCCTTTGCTTATATTTACCTAATAGAAATTCATGTTTTAGTGCAGGTATAATATGTAGGTAGGTACTTATATCCAAATAAGTATTGCTTATTTCTGAGAGAAATAATTTAAATGTCAATAAATCTACAAAATTTTGGATGTGTTCTATCAAATGCAAAAATAAATTGATGACTCGAACAAATAATAGTGCACTTCAAATATAAGTTTAGCCATATAGAAGTTTTGTTTAGCCTTTGCTTATATTTACCTAATAAAAATTCATGTTTTGGTACAGGTATAAATGTAGGTAGGTACTTATATCCAAATAAGTCTCGCTTATTACAAGGGCCAATTAATTTTTCTGTAAGAAATACTTTAAATGTCAACATGGTCAATAAATATACAAAATTTTTAAGAAGTGTTTACACATAAAATAAATGCACTTAATACCAGTTAAGCTTGTTAGCCCAATATGAACAACCAATGGTGAATGCATAAAGCAAAATGCAATTTCATGCTTCACACATATAACCATACAAAATAAGTTTACCATAATATAGTATACTTTTTAATTAAAACAATTACCATAGTAGGCCTCTGGGTATTCGTGGTCATAATCTTGATTGATCATTTCTCAAAACACCTGGAAAATGGAAACAGGAATGTTAAGTATTCATAGTTAAAGGGAGCGGCAAGAAAAGGTTTTGTCTAATAATTATATTCTATGAATGCTTACAATAAAACATTCGGTATAATTTTAAGGTTATGTTCCAGGTTACCTATTGCATACCTTTGTTGGCGAGTAGCCCGATATTTCGACACAGTTGCATGCATCATGGTCACGGGACGCGGTAGGAAACCCGGAACGGAACATAACCTTAAAATGTGTAATAATAACCGCGATAGTTTAAAACATTACATTATATTAGGAATAATTTATGTAAAACGGCAATTTACTGATATTCTCACTTTTGAACCACCAATGAAAAAATAGGGATGATGTAGAAGTCCCTCCACTAATGTAGAAGTCCTATTGTTAATCCATGAAAAGTAAAGGTGAAAGGAAAAGGACAACATGGCACAAATATGAACATTATACCCTTGTTAAAAACTTAAATTGTAATATACTACTTACTTTTATAAATAACAGAGTTTTCTTTGGCAGTGAAAACACTATGTTGGACTATGAGGTTTGAGTTATTTTAACAAGTGCTGGAGTTGGCCAATTTCACAATGTTTCTCTCAATGGGCATCCTCTCACGACACAGCGATATTGAAACATTGCTCAAAAATTCAAATAGAAGCCGATAGGAATCTATTATATTACAATAACAAATTAGAATTCACGAAAATACAAAAAGAACGATTTCTGTCAAAAAGTAGTTTCTTTTTCTAGAAGTTCGGTTTGGCTTTGGATACAAGGTATCAGTAGTAAATGTTTATAAAAAAAGAACTTTCGCGTATTATTTATATAGGTATATTAATTTTATTCTGAAAATGTATAAACATAATTTAAAGATATTATAATATTTTTTATGATCTGCACATATTGGTGATATTTTTGTATCCAACCGGGATGTATAGTATGTGAAATTATATTTAAAAAGTTATTTGACAGCCACTCGATGCTGGCGGTCGCTTTTACTAAGTTTATGACTCTGGATACTGCGTTTCCACCCCGTGGTCGTTTCTAATTAACTTTTTTTAAATATTTAATGTCCTGGAATCTAAGCCCTGTAATGCCCGGCCCACACTGCACCGGCAAGCTCAACGAGTAGCACTTTTGGATCCATAGGATAGGGTGGTTATCCTTGTCAAATATAGGATGATAATTTTGACAGATCACAGTAGGGATGTAGTTGTGTAAAATCGTCAATGAATCTATTCGATTATCGATTATCATCCTTATAGAACTTGGAATCGATAGTTGCATGGTTATGCTATACGTATTATACAAAATAATATATTTAATTTTTTCTGAATTAATTATTTCTTAATACGACATTAAAAACCCTTCTACAACGACGATTATGACAAGTGCGTATTTCTATTCGGTCAGTCATCCTATTACGTAGACTACGCGCAACTCGAAATCGTTGTTGTGAAAGGTCTTCTGAAGGTGAAATCTAAACAAGGAAGAAGAGTTTAGTTACAAAAAATAATAAGGTTACCTAAATGTTAATTTTAAATATTCGATTATATTATATCGATTTTCAATGGTCTGTTGTTATTCGTGGCAATATTATTAGTGAATAAAGGGGCGGGGCCTGTCTATGAAGTACGACATTTTCCGTAATACATTTTACCGAAAAAAAAACACAAAACTTCATAGGCGTGCGCCAAAGACCAACAATTAGTGAGCTGTCAAAATTATCATCCTATTTTAGACAAAGCATAATAAGCACTTTTCCAGTAGGTATTGTCAGTTGGTTTCAAAAACCATCAATAGATGGCGTTCCCACAACATTGGTACTTTTTGTTGAAAGCGTTTGATTGTGGCAGTAATGTCAACTAGTTTATTAATAAAACATAACATAGGGTGATAATTCAGACCCATCAAATTACAGGCCTATAGCGGTAACCTACTTGCTCTCTAAGGTGATGGAGCGCGTTATCAATATCCAGCTCCTCGGATACCTAGACGACCACCAGCTGATCAGTGACCATCAATATGGCTTTCGCCATGGTCGCTCAGCTGGTGACCTTCTGGTGTACCTAACGCACCGGTGGGCTGAGGCCGTCGAGAGCAAGGGGGAGGCTCTGGCTGTCAGTCTTGACATAGCCAAGGCATTTGATCGGGTCTGGCACAGGGCACTTCTATCAAAACTCCCGAAGTACGGTATCCCCGAGGGGCTCTGCAATTGGGTATCCAGCTTCCTGTCTGGACGGAGCATCCAAGTCGTTGTCGATGGATGCTGATCCGATACCAAGGCTATAAATGCTGGAGTACCCCAAGGTTCAGTACTATCTCCCACGCTGTTTCTTCTGCATATCAATGATATGCTGAATATCCCCAGTATTCATTGTTATGCGGATGACAGTACGGGAGATGTTAGTTATACTGGCCGAGCGAATGTCCCTCGTTCCGAGGTGTCGGAGAGCCGAATTATTGTGTCGAATATTGAACATTCCTTGGAGCAAGTTGCTCAGTGGGGCAGACTAAACCTAGTCCAATTTAACCCCTCGAAGACACAGGTCTGCGCATTTTCCGCCAAAAAAGATTCCTTTGACATAGTGCCGCAGTTTCAAGGAACACCCCTTTCCATCTCAAAAAGTATTGGGATCCTAGGTGTCGACATATCGGATAGCGTGCGATTCCGGAGTCACCTGGAAGGCAAGGCCAAACTGGCTTTGAAAAAGCTTGGAGTGCTTAACCGGTCCAAGCGATACTTCACCCCAGGGCAGCGCCTGCTGCTGTACAAGGCACAAGTGCGGCCGCATATGGAGTATTGTTCCCATCTTTGGGCCGGCGAAACTGCCGACCTGCTTAATCCTCTGGACTCCGTACAGAGACGCGCCGTACGAATTGTCGATGATCCCATACTAACACGCAAGTTGGAACCACTGGCAAACCGAAGGGACTTTGGCTCCCTGTGTGTGTTCTATCGGCTGTACAATGGGGAGTGTTCCGAGGAACTTTTCGATCTGGTGCCCACAGCGCAATTCCGCCATCGCACCACCCGCCGTGGGCTGGGTACTCATTCTCACTACGTAGACCCTCTGTTGGTCACGACGCGAAGGTTCGAAGGAACGTTTCTCGCTCGTACGATTCGGATGTGGAATGAGCTCCCAGCCACAGTGTTTCCGTTGGACTATGACATGGGATCGTTCAAGAGGTATATTAGAGGTCTCTTCAGAGGCGGGCAACGCATCAGTGACTCCCCTGGTTTTGCTGATGTCCATAGGTGGCGGTGACCACTTTCCATCAGGTGGCCCGCTTGCCTGTTTGTCTGCCGAATAACATAAAAAAAAAAAAAAAAAAAATTTAAAGGTTTAAGAAATTTAAAATAATATTTATGTAAGTATCTAGACGATATGTTCCATTTCAATACAAACCTTTCACATTTGAATTACGTCTATTCTTGATCCTAACGTCCATTTTATTGCACTTTCGTGCGCAGTAACCTGGAGTACGCGTCTCAAATTTGGAACCCTGCATATATGGTATACGTCAGGCGCATCGAGAACATTCAGAGAAGGTTTGGTCGTTACTTGTGCTTTCGCCTAGGTGAGGAGTATCACTCAGAGAATTACCTGGATGTGTGTAGTCGACACCATTTGGTTCCGCTCGTGACACGCCGTGAGACCGCAGACATGGTATTTTTATTGAAAATTTCCACTGGCACTATTGATTGTCCCGAGCTTCTTTCTAAATTAAATTTATGTGTGCCCGTAAGAAATCTACGTCATAATAATGTATTCTCCCTTAGCACTGTGTCTACTAATTACACTCAGAATTCATTCCTCTGGCGTGCTTGTAGGAACTTAAATAACTTAGCGTTGGAAACTGATATAGATCTATTTAACACAAGCGTTGTAGCGGCAAGACGTCTGTTAACGCGGAGGGCTTTTGACAAATAATTTTCTAATGTTAATAATTTCTTAATTTGTTACATAGTGGGCGAGCATGTTTGGTTGTTGAACTACTAGTATAATATTGTAATAGTTTAATAGTAAAATAGTTATAAAATTTAGTTTATGTGTAATGTGTAGATACTGTAGTGGTACTAGTAGTAGTGTACTAGTTGTAGTAATAGTGATTATGAGGGTAGTCGGTACACAATCACGAATATACGTATTTTTACTCACTCTCACTATTTAAATTCAAAACAATAACATTAACCTACTATCTAGTGATAACATTTATATTATTGAACATCTGTGACAGTACATGTGAGTGTTGTGAACTGAAATACGCAAGAACAGAGTTATTTTGGCTATAATTCTCGAACAAAATTTGTAGTAGTGCAGTGTTTGAGTTGAAGTGAATAATAAGTTATCATATTGGAAGGTGGTCTCACAACTGACTGTTTACCGGCCACTATTACGCTGTAATAGATACTCAATTTCGCGCGCCCGGAACCAATCCTACATAGCGCAGCGGTGTAGCGTGCGACTTGAGCCCCGAAGCCCGCGGTTCGGTCCTGACTGTTGATACTTTTTTTTTTTTTTTTTTATTAACAATGCCCATTACAGTTAAATGCGCGGGATGTCTAGAGAGTGTTATTGCTCGGCAATCATTGCGTTGCCATAAATGCTCAGAATCTTACGACTTGAAGTGTGCTAATGTTGGGCAGAAAGTTTACACTAATATGAGTAGGGATCAAAAACTCATATGGATATGTGTTACATGTAAGTCTGCGATGCCAAAGTTAACCAATAGCAGCACACCGGTGCGCCGTGATGCGGTAAATGCAGCTGGACCTGGCAGGTCATTGGCAGTAGAGGCAGTGGAGGTGGTGTCCACAGCTAGCATGGTGGCGGCGACCAGCCAGATAGTTGTGGCAAGCGAATTGGCGGGGCAGGAGCTGTCGTTGGCGGAGAGGCTTTCGGTTGGCGAGATAACTGTAGGTGATCATGGTGGTGTTGGCGGGGGGCCTACGGCTGCCGAGGTGACCGAGACTGGCAAATTGCCCATACATGCCAAAATGACTACAGTCGAAGATGGGCTCGCAGACGACGAGAGGGAACCGGCTGAAGAGGTGGCTGTGGTTGTTGAGGTATCCCCGCCTTGCGTGGCGATAGCTGATGTGGGTGGCTTGTCCCCGGAAAGTTCGCCTCATGGCGTGATGCTTGACGGTGTTGGGTTGGCCGCCTTAGTTTCAGAATTTCGCCAATTTCGAGGGGAGATGAGGGCCACCCGACTGCAGATGCAGGAGCTCAATGCGACGATGGCTGGTTTGTCCTCGAGAGTTGACGAGTGCGACAAACGGATCGACCTCCTATGTTCACGCGTGGATGCCGTAGAGCAGCTGGTTAGCAAGGAGTCGGATTCGTCGCTCAAGTCAGAGATTGCTTACCTAAAACTGGAGCTCAATAACAGAGATCAACAGCAGCTGCAGAATGATATTGATATCGCTTGTGTATGTGAGGAAAGAGGAGAGAACACAACGCACGTCGTCATGACTCTCGCCAACAAGTTAGGCGTTTCCCTGGCCGAGAGCGACGTGGTTAGTGCTCATCGAGTGGGGCGTGTTCCTGATTTGGCTGATAACAGCAGTCCAGAAACGAGCTCGCGACCGCGGCTTATTGTCGTGCGGCTGGCGCGCCAAGTGGTGCGGGACAAGCTGCTGAGGGCGGCCCGCGTCCGTCGAGGAGCTACCACGGAGGGCACGGGGTTGCCTGGACCAGCACTTCGCTTCTACATTAATGAGAGGCTGACACGCGCCAACAGGGAACTCTTCAAAAAGGCTAGAGAGGCTGGTAATTGCATGGGTTGGCAATATGTGTGGACACGCGGGGGTAACATTTATTCTCGCAAGTCCAAGGACGAAGGCTCCCCAAGGCAACGGATACGCACCGAGGCAGATCTCGAAAGGGTTTTTGGAGTTAAAGTGGTTGGATCTTAATTGTCGCTTAGATGATTTTAAAGGTATATTTATTCTACGTTTGTACTGCTTTGCTATTTGTCGATGGGTAAATAATGTACATTTATCCTATTGCTTTATATGTATTTTGCCATTAGTTTTTGCTTCTTTTGCTTATAATTTTTGCTTCGCTTTTTCTGTCACTGTAGTGGTTCCATTTGTATTGCTTTTTGTGGTTGGTTTTGTGTGGATGGGCTGCAGCAATACTAAGTCATGGCTTGCGTTAACGCTACACGTTTCATGCTTCATATTATATTTATTTAAGTATTATTTAAGCACTACACTGCTGTACCTATTCGGTCCTTATAGTATGTATATATATTATATTATCATTTTTTCTGCACTCGCTTTTGTTGCTTTCTGTATCAATCATTATGCTTATGGCTCCTAAAGTAAAGTTTTTAAAATTAGGTCTTTATAATGCTGGTTCTGTGAACACTAAGCAGGACGATTTCCTTATTGCTATGAAACGGTTTGACGCCGACATCGTAGCAATAAATGAAACATGGTTGCGTGCTGGGCAAGAAGCGCGCGCGCCTGCGCCGCCCGGCTACCGGCTGCGAAGTGTGCCGCGCCCGGTGCACATGCGCGGCGGTCGGGGTGGTGGGGTTGCTTTTTACATAAAACGGGGATTGTCTGCACGACTCATTAAACATCCTGATGCATCAATTGAGCAGATGTGGATATATATTAAGTTAAATGGACTCAGTTTAGTTATAGGAACTGCATACCGACCCCAGTGGGTAGATGTCGACCAGTTTCTCGATGCACTGACAGAGTCTGTTACTTACTTCTCTAAATATGATCACGTTGTGTTATTAGGTGATTTTAATATCAATATGATGGACGTGACTGATGGCAAAACTGTAAAGTTTAATAATTTTCTTAATTACATGCAACTGAACCAAATAGTAGCACAGCCCACCCACTTCTCGAGTGAGACAGAGACAATGATTGATCTTGTCTGCACTGACTCGCGTCTGGATGCGAGGGAGTTGGTGGTGTCTAATATTACTGGGACATTGGGTCATGCCATGGTTAATGTTACATTGTCATTAAAAAAAGAGAAGTGCCTCCCTAAAGTTATTACCTATAGACCAATTAAAGATATCGATTTGGAACGTTTCAATCATGATCTAAATAAAAATATTGATTGGGAATCAGTATTGGGCTTGCCAACTGTGGATTCCATGCTGGATAAGTTTAATGAGCTAATTACCTTTCTCTTTGACTGTCATGCGCCACTTAAAACCATTAAAACAATTGATGACCGTTCATTGCCATGGATCACAGAGACGGTTTTACTTATGATTGACCTTCGAAATAAAGCACATGAAAGGTACAGAGCATCAAAATTGGAAGCTGACAGGGAACGGTATAAGGAGTTGAAAAGATTGGTAACCAGTAGTATATATAATGAAAAACGTGCATATTTTAATCACTATATTAACTCAAAATATCAAGATAATAAGGCACTGTGGAAAAATGTAAAAGATAAGATCTTAACCAATCCTAAAAACCAAGAATGTCTTCCTGAAACTTTCAGTAATGCTGATGATATAAACAAGCATTTTTTAAATGTTCTAGGGCCGGACAGTGTTCCTGAGTCGGAAATAAATTATTTCATGGTCAATTCATTCAGCGAAGCCACTATGAGTTTAGCCGCTGTTGGTGAGTCTGATGTATTACGATTTATCACATCCATCAAAAGTAATGCAATTGGTGCCGACGGCATAAGCCGAGACATGATTTTGTTAACACTTCCACGCACTTTATCTGTGATTACACATATTATTAACTGCTCTATCATGGCAGGAGTTGTTCCAGCTCCTTGGAAAGTTGCGATCGTGACTCCATTGCCCAAGGTTGATCATCCCACGACCCTTAAAGACCTAAGACCTATAAGCATACTGCCCTTTTTATCGAAAGTTTTGGAGAAAGTTATACACGCTCAATTGATTAAGTATATCGAGACAAACGACATATTACCAAAATTTCAGTCTGGATTTCGTAAGGGTCGTGGGACTATATCTACTCTTCTGGATGTGACAGATAATATCCTGGCTCAACAGGATATTGGTCGAGGTACTATTTTAACACTTCTTGACTTCTCGAGAGCGTTCGATAGTATTAACATACCACTCTTACTGTCAAAACTGTCATACTATGGGCTTGATGGAAACTCTATCGCTTGGTTTGGAAGCTATTTGGACAATCGTTACCAGTCAGTAAAGCTTTTAAGTAGAGATGGTAGTGTGAAGCTGTCAAGTATGCAGTATGTGCAGCGTGGTGTACCTCAGGGATCCATATTGGGGCCTTTACTCTTTATATTGTATAGCGCGGACCTTGTTAAAGTCATACAACACTGTTTATATCATTGCTACGCAGATGACGTTCAACTATACATTTCAGATACGCCAGAAAATATTACACAGTCAGTTGATAAAATGAACGATGATCTGGAACGTATTGCAGCTTGGTCCAACAAAAATGCTTTGTTGTTGAATCCTACTAAATCGAGGTTTATGTTATTAGGCACCACTAAACAAATTCATAAAATGTCCGTTCAGAATCCGATTATATGTGTCAATGGAGCGAGTATTGAACTGGTAGATCAAGCCAAGAATCTTGGTATCAGAATGGATAATCTGCTGCGATTTGACAGTCATGTAATCGACTTAGTGAGAAACTGTTTCTTTCGCTTGAAAGTATTATACAGGGTCCGCAACTTACTCAGCGAGGAAGTGCGCGTTAGGTTGTGCGACGCTCTTGTTTTGTCACGTCTAAATTATGGCGACACTCTATATGGCCCACGGTTGTTGTGTAAAACCCAGAGATTGATACAACGGGTTCAAAATGCTTGCTGTCGCTTCTCCTTCGAAATTCCACCTCGTAGTCATATAACCCCTTATTTAAACAATAAATCAATGTTAAATATGGCATCTAGGCAGAGGTTGCATCTTGCATGTGTCTTGTTTGATGTGATGAAGTTTAAGCAACCTCATTACTTATATGAAAAAATTAAGATAACTTCGCTTCAGGAGAGGTATGGCAGTCGATCTGCACGTGTTCCACTGTCGGTTCATAAGCATGGGTCTGCAGCTTTTAGGGGCAGTTTCCGCTATCAAGCAACGAAGTGCTGGAATAACATACCCCCTCCAATAAGAATGTTAGGCACAAAGTGCACATTTAAGAAACATTATAAAAATCATCTTTTAGAAATCCAGAAGGAGGGTATTCCAGAGCACTTCTTGCGATAGTGGAACTTACCATATGGAGTACTTGCATAAGCAGCCATGTCCTGTTTTGGGTTTTCTGACCATCACCTTGCTGATTTTTATCCAAATTCGTTCAGCGCTTTGGGCGTTGAAAAGTGGCAGACAAATAGACAGATGTCATACCTTTTGTGTTTTTATTAGTCATTGAAAATGTGGAACATGTAACTACACACAGATATATCACATTACACACTGTTGATAGATATTTTAAAAAAATATTACATTGGATACCGCGTACTACCTGGGTCTTGGCTGAAAATCAGTGTGTTGCCTTTCAAGGTAATACTGTGCTGAGCTACAACCCTTTTGTGTTGCTGCAGCGCACACATACAGCTTATATATTAAGTGATATTTTTTGTTTTGTTTAATTAGATGTATTTTTTTTATATTTATTGTTTAGGTATAAGTTGATGTGTGTGCATGGAGTGCCAAATAAATGCCTTTCTATTCTATTCTATTCTATAATACTGTGGTACTACTGTATTAGTTTTAAGTGTCCAATTTATTCTCGGTATAGGTGTATCAACCGATTTTCTTATTTGTATTCCAAAGTCTATCAGCGAAGACCTGTAATTGGCTTTCTGTTTCGTAAGATTGTTATTATTATGTTGTTGGAAAGCTGTTGGTCTTCCAAATAAAATAAAATAAAATAAAATAAAACAAACTGACTCAGACAAATTAATGTTTTGTTTACAATTATTAAAACTTCTAAAATTGTTGAAAACTATTAATAAATACAATATTATCTAGTACAACGTTCCCAGTGTTTAGATCCTCCTTGCTAAGTACCTGTTTCAAGCCATCTTCAATCAACAAAATTCTCAGGGCGCCACATAGCGAATGGTTACACATGTTTTAGATACCTATTGGAAAACTGCTCATTGGAGATAGGCCGCTGCAGGCAGCGGTACCGACCAAAGTCCCAGCATATGTTCTGTCAAATGCTTCGGCGAACATGTGGAATGTGTTTAATACGTATGTAGCATTACCATGAAACTATCGATTCCAAGTTATATGAGAATGATAATCGAATTGATAAATAACGATTTTACACTACTCCATCCCTAGTGAGGTTTCAAAATTATCCTCCTAAAGCTGCGATTACACACTGCCAAATTGAAGCCCATTACACAATGAAAAAATAAGGTATAAGAGATAAGAAATAAGGAATAGCGGAATCCAGCGATGGCAGCACCGTTAATCAATACATAATTCAAAAATAAGGAATAAGAAATAAGATTAAAATTTCCGTCGCGGTGGGAATTTGTTTCTTATTTCTTATAGCCAGCCAATCGCAGGGCATTTTTTCAACGAAGTGTCGTGAGTGTACATAACCTTTCTTTCCGTTTCCAAGTTCATTCAAAGTTTTAAAGTGCAAAAAAAATGGATCACGTTCAATATTCTATGCCACTGGATTATGCAAATCCGGATGAAGAATTCAACCCGACATTCGGAATTCAGGACGTAATTCATCATGAGGAGATCACGTCGATTACGACCGAAAAAGTTGGTAATGAACTCCTCATTGATATGGTACGGTCTCGACTGTATTTGTATAATAAAGCTGTGGCAGATTACCGGAACATCGACATGAAAGAAAATGCGTGGCGAGAAATCGCCACAGTAATGAATGTTCCAGGTATGTTTGAACAAAATTTGGTTCTCGCTGGATAAGCAATATTAAATAGTCAAAGTAAACCATTGTCTGACTATAATATATTATGTTTCATATTTATTGCAGCGTCAGAGTGTCAGTCACGTTGGATTCGTCTACGCCAGCACTACAGCAAAGAAAGGCAACAACGACAACTGGAGACGAGAAGAAGGGCAGGAAAATCAACAAGAAAAAAGTGGTTGTGATATATCGGAGCTCAATGAAACAACCTTCTATTGACACTGCTAGTTTATTACTCAACATACCCGCCGGTGGCGGGTGCTTCGCATACATACAGTACATCTTTCCCATCACTATTTCGAGATCCTGTTAACAAAAGATAAACTTAAAAATATTTCTTAAAATTAAAATCCTTATCTCTAGGTCTCAGACAAATGCGGCGGCCAGCCTGTGGCGCAACGACGTCGTTAGTAGTCGCGTTGTTGTTCGGTCGCGGTGGAGTTGATTGTACTACATTTTCCGGGGTCGCGCTCAATGATCCACCACCGTGAACCTCGTCGGTTTCGTTACAGGCTTGAGCCCATTCATCCTCGCCCCCCACGCCAACGTTCTGCCCTGGTTCTGGTTCCGGCTGAACCGGCGACGAAGGCAACGACGAGCCCAAGAGCGAACCCGTTGGTATGGAAGCGGGCGATGCCGGCGGTGACAGCGCGGTGCTGGCCGATGCATCCACCAATATGTCACCACCGCCATCCTCCTTGAATACGGTGCCGTTATCACCCGTATATTTATTTAATTGATCTACATGACGTTTACAATACGTGTCAATCTGTTTAACATAAATTTGGTACATTCTGTTGCCTAATACCTTTTTTACTATACCTAAAACCCAAATCTCTTTTCTTGACACGAACCACTTTAACCACACAACGTCCCCACATTGGAACTGCCTACCAGCAGGCACGGGAGCCTGTTCATCGCAGTCAGTGCTACGAGAGTGAGGTAATACGAGATCAAGCCTACATCTCAACTCGCGACCCAACTTGGCCGGCGATACGCCAGTCGTACAATGTGGAGTATTCCTATATTGAAATAGCATACCCAACAATTTCTCGTTAATTAATTCGCTTGACATATTTTCGTTAATTATACATTTCAACATTTTCTTACAAGTCTTTACCGCATTCTCCGCCTGTCCATTGCTGGAGGGATGGTAAATAGGTGAAGTTACATAACAAATACCATTATGCATACAAAAATGATTAAATTCGTTTGAGTTTATTTTAACGTCGTTATCAGAGACAATTGTGTAAGGTACACCAAATCGACAAAATAATTCCTTTAATTTAGCGATCAAAAATCGAGTAGAGGTTCCAGCATTCATCAATAAGCACTCTAACCATTTGCTGTACGCGTCGATTACAACTAAGTAAGTTTTTTGTCGAAAAGTCATGTAATCAATGTGTATCCGCTGCCAGCTGGCAGCGGGGCGCGGCCAGGGTGCGGGGGGCGCGCGCGGCGCCGCGGACCGTGCGCCTGCGCACCTGTCGCACGAGCCTATCCATCGCTCGATGTCCTTATCTATGTTAGGCCACCCACATTCGACTTCGCGCATTACTTTTTGTTTTTATTACGCCAAAATGACCCGCATGCAACTCCGATAACATTTGTTGCCGATACACCGTAGGGATAACTATTCTATGACCTCTAAACAAACATCTATTAGCCACTTCTAGATCAGTTTTACAATAAAAATACGGTTAAATAAATCTACATTTAATTTTCCGCGGCCAGCCATGATTCATATATTTAATAACGGTTTGCAGCGTTTTATCAGATTTTGTTGCCGCTTTTATACTACTGAATGTTACTGGTAATATATGGTCGTTCAGAAAATATAGATATGAACATTCGCCCGGTTCTAAAATGGTAGGATCAGTGCGTGGCAAAGGTGCACGTGAAAAATAATCGGCAACAATGTTACTTTCGCCCGAAATGAATTGGACCTTGTAATTGTAAGCGGATAAAATAATAGCGTATCTTTGTAATCTAGATGCAGCCATAACGGAGACACCGTTCTTATTGCCAAAAATTGATAACAATGGGCGGTGGTCAGTTTTTAAAATAAATGGCGTATCACGTCCATATAGGTATTGATGGAAGTGTTTAACGCCAAATATGATTGCGGTGACCTCCTTTTGAATTTGGCTGTAATTTTTTTCGCTTGGGTTAAGTGTACGCGAAAGCGTAAGCTAAGGGCCGTTCGACGAAATCAGGTCCAGAGGGGACCCTCTGAGCCAAGACCGACCCTAGTCCGCCGGGGCTGGCATCAACCGAAAGCACCAGCTGCGCCCCGGGGTCGAAGTGCGCCAACACTCGCTCCGACGCGAGCTCGCGTTTCACTTCATCGAATGCGCCTTGCTGAGCGTTACCCCATACCCACTTCGCATCTTTACGAAGCAATTGGTGTAGTGGACACATGATAGAAGATGCGTTTGGAATAAAATTTCGGTAGTAGCCTTAACTACGCCTAAAAATCGTTTGACCTCCACCACACTATTTGGCCGAGGGGCATTAATTATTGCTTCTACCTTATTTGGACACGTTTTTAACCCGTTTTTATCAATGACGTATCCCAAATAAACGACACTGTCCTGCAGGAAAGAACATTTTTCTTGCTGTAATTTAAGCCCAGCATCGCGCAAACGATCCAAAACCTCTCGCAATCGATCCAAGTGAACCTGTTTCGTCGGACCCGTAACACACACGTCATCATGCCAACAACTGACACCGTCTATTCCCGCTAATAACGTTTCCATCGCCCGTTGGAATATAGCGGGGGCGTTTGCCAAACCATACACCAGTCGCGTATATTTAAAAAGACCCTTTGTGGTATTTATCGTAGTTAATTCTTGGGAAGAATCACTCAATACGAACTGATTATAGGCGTTACTCAAGTCTATCTTCGTATATTTCTCGCCACCCGTGAGCTTGGCAAACACCTCCTCTATTCGCGGCATAGGATATTTATCGATGTGCATGTCTTTATTTAATGACACGGAAAAATCACCAGCAATCTTTACCTTCCCATTTTCTTTTAAAACAGGTGTCGCATATTTGGAATACCTAACAGGTACCAGTATGCCAACATTCACAAGTCTATCGATTTCCTGTTCTACTTTTGATTTTAATGCAAAAGGTACCGAGCGCGGTTTAAAAAATTTAGGTACACTACCTTCATTCAATTTTAATTCAACTTTAAATTTATTGAAATACCCTAACTTGCCGTCGAACAAATCTGAGTATTCCTGTAATATCTGGTCAACCTCACTCGACTCCCGTTCACCACGTATTTTATTATTTCCAACTGTAATACATACATTAAAAGCCCTCATAAAATCTCGCCCCAACAAAGGTGGACCCCCGTCCGAAATAACGAAAATCTTAATATTATGGCATTGTTTTAAAAATGATAATTTTGCTTCGAAAAAACCAAGAGGTGAGATTTTATGACCATTGTAAAGGCACATTTTTAGATTACATGGTAGTAATTGTTTATTAGGGAAGTGTTTTTCGTACAATTTGTTGGAAATAACTGTGGTACCCGACCCCGAATCGAGTTCCATACTTAATTTTACATTATCGACCACCACATCTAGACATATCGGAGAATAGTCTACGTACCTTAAATTAAATAGCTCGCACTCCTTACAAGTTTCGGTTTCGTCATCTTCCGAACACTCAACCTCCAGATTATGCACACGAGCACAATTTTGCTTATTTGCAGTGCACACCTTTTTAAGGTGACCTTTAGCGCCACACCGTTGACAACGGTAATTCCGATAGCGACACTTGCCGGCTCCGTGACCGTTCAATCCGCAAACCGTGCATCGCTTGGCGTCGTCGCCGCCGCCGGGCCCGCCGGCGGCCGGTCCTACCCGACGCGGCCGCGGCCGCCGGCGCGCCAGCCGCGCACCTGGTACACGGGCTCCTCCTTGACGCGTGTCACCGCCGTCGAAGCCGCCGCCGCGGCCCGCGCCTGCCGCGCGCTCGCCGCCTGCTGCGCCACCTCCATCGCCCGCGCGAACGTCAGCCCCTGCGCGTCCATCTCGAACAGGCGGTCTCGTTCCGGGCTCGCGCTGAGGCCCAGCACGAACCGGTCCCTCAGAAGCATGTCCAGCGCCGCGCCGAACTCGCAATACATGCCGAGCCCGCGCAGCCGCGCCGCCCACTCCTCGACGCTCTCGCCCCTGGTGCCCTCATAAAACTTCGCCCTATCGGCGAACAGGCACCTCTTCGGCGTGAAGTGTGCATCCAACTCCTTCACTAGCTCTTCGAACTTAATCTCTTCCAAACTCCTAGGATGTACTAAGTTCCGTGCCAATCGGTATGAGTCATCGCATAATAATGTTATCAATAAAGATATTTTACACTTGTCATCGGTCACTTTGTTGATGGTGGTAAAATGTCGAAACTTGCCATAAAATATTAGCCAGTCCTGCGAATTATGATCGAAGTTACCGATGTTTCCAATATAATTCGACATTATAAAATATTTAAATTTCGAATTGCGGGTAAGTAAACACTTCGTCGCCAGTTGATATATCGGAGCTCAATGAAACAACCTTCTATTGACACTGCTAGTTTATTACTCAACATACCCGCCGGTGGCGGGTGCTTCGCATACATACAGTACAGGTTTCTATACGAATATTTGGCATTCCTGGACCAACACGTTGCAAAAAGACAGTGCATATAGTTTCATAATAATAATCTTCATGAATCATGCATGCTGTAATGACAGACAGTTATTTTTCCAGATCTTACACTAATGTTGCTTTGAAAGCATCTGCGACAACGATTCCGCAGTCTGCGTCACAGCAAGCTGTGTCTGAATCATGGACTTACTACCCAAAGGGACTGCGCACTGCTTTGACTAAAAGCGGGCAGAGCGAGAGTCACCATCGATAGTCCTTTGTCCCTTTCTAACAGTGTAAACACAATGTTATTGGCATACTCACCGTCATTCTAAATTGACAAGTGTCATGTTTGGTGTTGCCATTATTGGAGAAATATATTTACCGTGAATTTGGTATTATTATGAGGTAATCCGTACAATCCGAAAAGTAGTTGTCAAAATACCTTTTGATCTACTGAACGTTTCTCCGACAAACGTCGAGTCGACATAATTATTAACCGACGACTTTTTGTTCCACAAAACAGATAAAAGAGTTCGGTAACGATTTATCCTACAACACTACTACAACTAAAGAGAAGTAATAGTACTCGTCGATATCTACATTTCGGGTGACAGCTGTCAAACTTAAATGTGTTATAACTCTGCCATTCGCATTAGCTGTCATTCGAAATGTAGATCTCAACAAGTACTATCATTTCTCTCTAGAAACTAGTGTTTTAGGACCAATGGGTACCGAATTATAAAAGATTTAACTTTGACAGCTGTCATACGAAATGATGATCTCGAGGAGTGCTATCATTTTACTAAACTAACTAATGTTCTAGGGCCAATAGTTTCCGAGTAGCAGGGTGAGCTTGGGCTGGACCCTGGTGAAAACATGACCTTCAGATTGCACCCGGTCCAGCTCTGCCTGGGACTGAGGTTGGTGCCCGCGCCAAATAATAAAAGTAATTCGGAATTTGCATCAACAATGGTGGCAACACTAGAAAGGGACACAGGACTATCGATGGTGACTCTCGCTCTGCCCGGTTTTAGTCAAAGCAGTGCGCAGTCCCCTTGGGTAGTAAGTCCATGGTCTGAATACGTTGAAATTGACAGCGGAAAAGAAAATTGTAATCTGCGAGCAAATTATGGTACGTTGTACAATGGTTCATTAAATTAAGGTACGTTGAAACTATTTATACAAAAATTGTGGTGTATAAAGCCCAATATTCTGTTTCAGACGAGCTGCCAATGACTTCGCTTCTCACTGCTGATGACCGCAATGTCCTTGTGCCTAGCAGAAGCAACGTCATACCTGCGAATCAATGTGGACGAGTAAGAAATTAATTTTAAATTCTGAATATTCCCTTATACATAGATTGAATATATATTTATGTACCGTTCTGAATGGAACAGAATAAGAATAATGGTGAATGTATTGAATCTCTGCGGGACTCGTAGCAATATTTGAAGGCACTAATTAGTATTTTTCAACGATGTTCCGCAGCCAGTTACACCTTCAGCATCATCGTCATCAACATTCGAGTCTGAATCGTCGAGACAAACACCGACTCCGGTCACTCCAATGAGATGTTATCTGAATGACGATAGAAAGATCAAAAGGCCAAAAGTGGATCCACTTGATACAGCTTTTCATCGGATGAACTCAACTATCACAACAATGGTAGATATAATCTGTTCAAAGCCAGCCAAAGTGGACGTCAGTGATGATAATGATCCGGATCCGGATCCGGACTCGTCACAGCAGAATTGAAAAATACCGCAGAACCAAAAAAAGCCCAGATGAAGAAAAAATGTATGAGTATTTTGTATTCGTTGGATGAAGATTAACAATTTTGTTAATCATTTTATGGTGACAGTTGTTTGAAGAGATTTTTGTTGTTTTTGTTCAGGTTGTATTTTTTTTTTTTTTTTTTTTTTTTTTTGATACATTTGTACTGCAATCTGTCTCTCTTGTAGGACATTAAACAATAAGTTTGGCGGAATCTTCGGAAGGCATGCTCGGTATGCGACCTGTGTCACATCCTACTTAATTTTACTATTTTAGTATGTCTTGGGGTATTTTGCGTTTTAGTCTTCTGGATACATGGTGTTCCTCCATTAAATCTTTTGCCAAATTGTTGGGATGGTCAGCGATTCTTTTTTTGTATGATGTGGTGTGGCGGACAATTTCCTGTCGAACGGTATTTATTTCTAGGTCGTGGTGGAGTTGTTCATTTGTGACAAACCATGGGGCGTCAGTTATTGTCCTCAACATTTTATTCTGGAATCTCTGTATGATTTCAATATTAGAGTTTGAGGCTGTACCCCAAAGCTGAATACCATAGCTCCAGATTGGAATCAGTATCGCCTTGTATAATAGGAGTTTGCTGCTGAGCGATAATTGAGACCGCCGTCCACACAGCCAGTAAAATTTTCGCATTTGTAGTCCCAGTTGTTTACGTTTAGTAAAAATGTGTTTTTGCCAGGTAAGCCGCTTATCCAGGTGTAATCCTAGGTATTTCACATGGTCTTCTTGTGGAATTTCTTGGTTGTTGAGTTTTACAGGTGGGCAGATGCCTTTCCTTAAGGTGAAAGTGACATTCACGGATTTTGATTCGTTGGCCTTAATCCTCCATTTTTTCATCCAAAGAGATATTTCGTCTAATCCTCTCTGAAGTCTTTTTGCGGCTTCTAGCGGGTCCTGATAGGAAGCTAGGATCGCTGTGTCATCAGCAAAAGTACCAGTGATAATGTGGTGTGAAGTTGGCAGATCCGACGTGTAAAGAAGGTACAGTATCGGTGCCAGTACACTCCCTTGTGGAACTCCCGCATTAATCGGGCGAAGGCCCGATATTGCCTCTCCGCTCTGGACAAAGAAGTGCCTATTCTTTACAAAGGATTTTAAAATTTTATAGGCATAATTTGGTAATAAAGATTTAATTTTGAATAGTAATCCTTCATGCCACACACGATCGAATGCTTGGGATATGTCGAGAAATGCACTCGCGCAGTACTTTTTGGCCTCAAAGGTTTTGTTTATTTCGTTGGTCAGCCTGTGTATCTGATCCACGGTGGCATGTTTGCATCGAAAACCAAACTGATGGTCAGGAATGAGTTTGTGCTGTTCAATAAAAGGTAAAATTCGGTGTAGCAGCAGTGATTCGTAGATTTTCGATGGGATGGGCAGGAGACTAATTGGTCTATATGACTTTGGGTCCTCAGGTTGCTTGCCTGGTTTCAGTAGCATTTTTATTTGTGCAACCTTCCATTGTGGCGGTATAAACTCCAGTCTTGTTATAGCATTATAGATGGAAGTGAGGAGTCTCACACCAGAATAAGGCAATTCCTGCAGGATTTTATTTGTGATAAGGTCGTAACCTGGTGACTTTTTAGGGTTAGCTCGTATTATTGCTTTTCTGACCTCTTTTATCGTGAACTTGTCTAGGCTAGTATCTTCTAAGCTCGGGGCATTTAGAAAGTTCATGACTTCCCTCTCGTGTTCTGGTGGACCTTCATAAGAATGAGGTTGAAAGACATTCTCTAAATGCCCAGAAAATGTATCAGCCTTTTCAATATCCGTACGTGCCCAGCTGTAATCTGCTTTTCGTAATGGGGAAGAGGTAACTACAGGCCGTTTTATTTTTCTGGTGGCCTTCCACAAGGAATACTCGGTGGAGGCAGTTGCATCAAGACTTCTCAGATGTTCCTGGAAAACTGTGTTACTCTCGTTTTCAAGAAGATGTTTAAGTTCTCTTGTTTTATGGTTTAGACGTTTTTTAACATCGGGACTTCTGTTCTGCTGCCAAAGTTTACGAAGTTTTCTTTTCTCTTCGATTTTATCCACAATATTCAAAGGTACAAATCGATCAGTCGGCCTGTGCTGGTTTATCGGTGTGGAGTTCCATGCAGCGTTTTGGACTGTGCTGTTAAAAAATTCGACAGCTTTTACTAGGTCGTCTTCAGACTGGAGTCGAATGGGTTCAAGGAATACTTCATCAAGAAGTTCTCGAAAGAGAGGCCAGTTTGTTCTTCTATTGTGCAGCATACATTTCTCAGCATTTGCCTTGACCTCTGTGTTAACTTCCACCAGAATAGGGGAATGATCTGATGATAAGTCTCAGCAGCTGCTGCAGGATATTTTGTCTCTTTGCACACCCCTGGTAATACAAAAGTCAATAATATCTGGTACCTTTCCTTTGTCTGTGGGCCAGTATGTAGGTTGACCCGATGATACCACATCCATACCTTTTGCCTGAACACACTTCAAAAGTTCACGACCCCTTGGTAGAATTATTCTAGAGCCCCAGAATGTGTGCTTGGCGTTATAATCGCCAGCTGCTATGAAGCGACTACCTAGTGTGTTGAAGTAGTCATTGAATTGTTCTTCTTTAATGGTATGTTTTGGTGGGCAGTAAAGGGCTGATATTGTAATAGTATTAATCCAATCGAATACTACTACACCAGTCGCTTGGATATAGTCCTTACAGTATGAATGGGATAGATGATGTTTAATATTCGATCTAATCAGGATTCCAGAACCTCCATGTGCCTTGCCATCCGGGTGCATGGTGTGATATAGAATATAGCCAGGTATTTTAAAATAGCTTTTGGAGGTGAAATGCGTTTCAGATATCAACATGATATCAATCTTGTGTATGTTTAAAAATATTTTCAACTCATTTGAGTGGTTTGACAGGCCATTCGCATTCCATACACATAGTTTTATTGCTGTGAAAGTAGCGGTAGCTTTGACATGAGTTCTGACAGCATTTGAGTAATTTTTAGCATCTGCTTCATTAGCTCTTGCATTGTTCCATTAAGTGAAATAAAAACACCAGATATGTTTTGCTCTGTGATTGCAGGAACTTTCTTAGTTTGATCTTTTAGGGGTGGTCTTGAGTTATTTTTGGTGACCGATGCATAGGTGTTCATGGGATTTGTTTGTTCGTCACCAATTTTATTTTCTTTAGTTGTGTGTTTTGGTTTAGCGGTCTGTTGTTTCATGGGATGAGTAACTGGGTATTTAATCTTTTGCAACTCTTTATATACAGTGCATCCCTTATAATTAGCAGGGTGGTTTCCCTCGCAAAGTATACACTTTACTTTATCCGAACGCTCTTTTCTAGGGCAGTCTTTTGTGTGATGCACTGCTGCACATTTCACGCATCTGGGTTGTCTGTGACAGAACTTTTGTGTATGTCCATACTGTTGGCAATTAGAACATTGGGGGATTTGGCGCTTAGGTCTTGGCGGTTCAATACTTATGCGGCAGTGAAGTAGCGTTTTAATGTTGTAGATGTCCTTGTTATTTGGGCTTGGTTGCAGGTCTATAAAGAACATTGGTAGAGGCTGTTTAGTTTTTCTGTCTTTGATATTCCAGATATTTGTAGGCTTGTGCTCAAGTTCCTCCAGAGCATGTTTCAGTTCTTCAGTTTCAGTTGTTGGGTGCAAGTTTTTTAACACTACTCTGAAGCTCCTTTCCTGTTTTGGTTGGTAGGTAAAGAACTCAGTATTTCTTGTTTTCAGTTCTTTGTATATAATTGAGTACGAGTCAGAGGATTTTGCTTGGATTTTTACACGGTCACCTTGTAGGACTTTGATCTCGTAGTTTCCGTGTGCTACATTTTCTAACATCCTTGTGAGAGGTTGTATATTTCCAACCCTATCTATATACAGTGGAGGAGGTCGCACTGACGGTTGATTGTCTACTTTTGCTGCTGTTTGGTTGGCATCTTCTAATTCAGAGAATCTATTTGATGTTGTTATTGGAGTCGCTAGCCAATAATTTAGCTTCGTCTGTTTATGGTTTGGTAGTGGTGCTTCCGGGCTACTTCTAACTCTTTTACGGTTTTGCACTGTCTGCCAAGTTTCATGTTCATTTTGGCAGTCTTCGTCAGTGTCTCCTGAGCCAATTAAAGGAGAAATCGCAGAGCTCTGCTCGTGTTCTTCAGTAGCCCCAACGACAATCTGGGTTTCTCGTGCTACTGAGGAGGGCATGTTGCTCATAGAAGAGCTTCTGGGTCTCGGTACAAAAAGACTCGGATGGAATGCTTGTTGCACCATCTTTTTTGTTCCATTGGTACTTGGGCATGTTCCTTGTTTGTAAACATTGTCTCCCACCTCCATGGGTTCCATGTTCCTATTTTTCGCCAGATTAGTAGGTTTTATTTGTTATTGGCAACACTTTTCCATTTGTCAACTGTGATTGTCATGTTGATAAACAATTAGGTGGCAAAACAAAGAAAAGAAAAATGTGGGTAATTGAAAATATTTGGGAATCACATAGGTGTCACTTTAGATATTTAGCACAGGTTTTCAGCTTTATTTCAGAGTTTTGCACTTTAACAACACTAACACACAAAATTTAGGTGTTATACTTTAAAAGGCAAGTATCTTCCAGTACTGGATCACTGTTTTTCCAAAAATATCGGTTTATTTTGGGAGCGTAGTAGTTCACGATTACGAGATTGTATTTTATGGCTGTTATTTTATAAAAGATTATCAATATTACCAATGGAGTCTGATTAAATATAAGAATTAATATGCTGAGGATCTCAAGTATTTTTGTAAAACCTAAGTGTACACAAATAAAAACACAGTCAATACAATTTTTTTTTATGCTTTGGCTTTGGAAGTGGAGTGGCATTTGCTTTTTGCTGCCAGAGCAACGTGTTATAGAGGTGGGCAACGCATTAGCGATACTCTTGGTGTTGCTAATGTCTATAGGCAGTGGTGACCACTTTCCATCAGGTGGCCCGCTTGCCTGTTTGCCTACCGTGTGAAATAAAAAAAAAAAAAAAATTTCACTGATGAATTTCAATATTTCATATACTAGAACTCGTCAAATGTGTAAGAATTGTTATTTATAAATATGACATAAATAGTCATTGACGATATACAATATCATTGTACACAAGATCAGTCCGATAGTTGTAACAACTGTTTAAGTTAAAAATTATCTTATGAAAATATTTTATCAGTGCATGGGCGAATTTTTTAATTTCTATTGATATATAGGAATCATAATCATTACGAAGCATCAAAAGGAAATGATAACCCACAAATTATAGCTTGTTTCCGCATTACTTGGTTACATAAGTTTTAGACGATGTCTCCATGCACTCCTCGTCTTATATATTCGTACTGCCATGGAATTTCGCCAGTAGGTGACAAAAAGTAAGTCGCTAAGGTGTCACGCATTTTGTATGCTGCTCTCGTTGCACGGTGCGCTCCTACGTTCCCTATGGATTTAAAGGAGTTGTTTTGTATCCGTTCTCTCCATTCTCCGCCAATTATTTCTCCCTGAGCATTCTCGTGGTCGGTAAATTGCGGAGGGCAATATCTTTGTTGTTCTGATGGCAACTCGTCGTTCTTACTTTTTTTAAAATTGTGCAGACAAATTGTCGCCATTACAATTCTATCGTCAACATCCGGGCGAACACATAAATATTGATTTTCTGAATATTCTCCATCTGGACACAAGGATTCCAAAAGTATTTTCGATAGTCCTTCGGGCACGCGACAGTCGATAGTTATAAATTCTTTTTTGTTCGTTCAAGCATCTACCTGGATATGGTCGCATAATATTTGTTGACATCTGAAATGCTTCGTCAGCAACAAAATAACACGGCAATTCAATGTTCGATCCAGGTAATTTTGCCTTCCCATTTGGTAAATTTAATTTTCCGTCATACAAAGCTCTGCCAAACGTCGATCTGGACAAAATTCCACCATCATTCTCACTGCCAAAGGCTCCAACATCACAAACAGTAAACTTGTATTTGCTGTCACATGCTGCCATTAACACAATGTTGAACGTTTTCTTGTAATTGAAGTACAATGACCCAGAGTTGGGTGGCGCTTGCACAATGACGTGTTTGCCATCTATTGCTCCAACACAATTTGGCATATTCCAGTCGATTAGGAAATCAGCAGCAATCTTTTTCCATTCCTCTTCCGTAGGAGCTTTCAAATAGAGTGGCATCAAAACATCTACTATAACGCCACATGTTTCTTGGATGATGTTATGCGCAGTTGATTCTCCTATCCTGTATGCCAATGCCACAGAGAACACTTGATCTCCAGTTGCCAAATATCTGTAAATTTTATTATTAATATATCAATCAGTTCGGTCGCACGCAGCGTTAAGAGCGTACGTGTATATCGAATACTCTCTTTGGCTAACCTTCCGCGAGTTAATACCTACGCACGGTAATCGTTATCTGAACGCGATATGCACCTTATACGTAATGTCTGAAGACATACATTCGTATGAGGATGCAGATAATAGTTCTAAGGAGTCTGAAAATAATGTATTGTTAAGTGAAAATACAGAGCGGCAAATATCAAATGATAAGAACCTAACACAGGATAAAGAAAATATGGAGAGTAGCATGGACATGGAGATGGATAATAATAATATGAGTAAACGGGGAAGAGAACAAGACTTAGAGAATGAAGAAGACTGGCAAATTATGCAGAAAAAATCTAAAAAAAGATTACTGGAAGATATACAAATTAGCGTTATAAGTGTGGAGAAATTACCTAAACAATTTACGATGGCGAAGTTAATGAAAGAAAATAATGTAACTGGTATTATGAGAATTAAATATGTCAATCCTTACAAAATTTTCATTAACTTTAGATCCGAAAAATGTGCAGAATATTTTATTAATTGTGAACAATTTAAATCAAAAGGATGGAGGTCTTATAAAACATGGGAAGTCGGCGTCTCTTACGGCATGATCAAAGACATCGACATTGATCTGAAAGAGGAGGAGCTGAAGGAGAACCTACACAGCTCAGTAGAAATCGTGTCAGTGAAACGACTCAGCCGAAGACAGGATAATGACTGGTCACCATGCGAGTCTGTGAGGATTGGTTTTCTTGGGTCGTCTCTGCCTCAGTTCATTTATTTATGTGATCTTAGGATTAAAGTGGAGACATATACATTTCCCGTCACACAGTGCTCCAAGTGCTGGCGTTACGGTCACAATAAAAAGTTATGTCCTGCGAATAAGCCTATCTGTCCTAAGTGCACACAACGGCACGATAACTGTGACACCACGACGTATACCTGTTCAAATTGCGGGGGCAAACACATGGCTTTGTCTAAGATCTGTCCTAAATATTTAAAAGAAAAAACATTACGTGAACTAATGTCGGAATATAAGGTCACGTATAAAAAAGCGTTAACTATGTACGTCCCACCAAGTCCATCACAAAATAATACCCGTATTGGAGAGGAGCCTGCACCTATATACACACCTATAAATACGAGGTACGATTTATTAGCAGAGTGTGAAGCGCAACCTGTCTCGTCTACGCCTATTGTGCACGAAGCGGAGGTGCATCAATATACCTATGCAGATATAGCCAGCCGGCGACCCGCGCCGTCTAAACGTAAACAAATAAAAACTAAACCGCGCGAGTACCCGCGCACTACTCGTGCCCGTGGTGTGAAAGAGACAACTGCGATAATCGACATGACCATTGGTGAATCATCGAGCTGTTCGGGTTCGGAAGTGGATCAACAAAGCGAGGACAGTAACAGAAAACTATTGCGTTTCGACGAATTAATCACTAAGTTAAGAGACACCATGTTTATGAAAAAAGGTAGTTTAATAGAAAAAATTAAGTTGATGATTAATTTATGCAAAGACTGGTTTTTGGCTTATGTAGTAGAGAGTATTTCTGACTTAAACTGTGTAAAGCAAGTTCTATCATTTTTCAATGGATAGTTCGGTAAACAAAAATATTTGTATCAATATTTGCCAATGGAATGCACGTAGTATTAGGAATAAGTTAAGCTCATTTAAACAGTTGTTGATCCAAGAGAAAATTCATGTCGCTGTTGTATCTGAGACATGGCTAGAGGTAGGGCAAGACTTGAAAATAAGCAATTATAATGTTTATAGACGGGATAGGGATTCCCCATATGGTGGGGTAGCAATTATTATACACAAGTCATTAAAATCAGAAATAATTCCATTTTTGTACCCAAATTCTTACATCGAAATCTTAAAAGTCAAAATTTACGGCTGTAGATACTTAGATCACATTGTTGGGGTGTATTGTCCGAATAATATACGTACCACACAATCGGACTGGGACCATTTATTCAGTCAACATGCCGAAAAATGTATTATTTTGGGTGACTTTAATGGTCACGGACGCAGGTTGGCCGCTGCAAAGACTCTCTGGCTAAGTGGGGCTTCATTGACCAGACACAGCAGCGATGCGACTGTGGAGCTCCATCCCAAACCATGGAGCATCTGCTTTCTTGTCCTCTTTGTCCTGCTACCTGCACTAGGGAGGAACTGTTCCTGGCGACTGATAATGCCGTTGCCGTGGCCAACTACTGGGCATGCCAGATCTAGGGTTTTCGAAAAATTGACTCGACGAAGAAGAATGGTCACCACACGAACTGGTCATGTAAAACAGATACGAGAGGCCAACAGATATTTAACTCTGTTTTGAATAGCAATATAACTATTTTGAATGACAGCTCCCCGACTCGTTTCCAGTTAGTGGAGGGAATTCTACGTGAGTCTGCGCCGGACATATCCTTGGTGTCTGCAGATGTAGCACTAGATTTCAAGTGGAACGTTACAAAGGAATCTTTAGGTAGTGATCATTTAATTATAAAAATTTCAACAAAAATATTAATTAATAAATATATACAGAAAAAACGAAATTTTAAAAAAGCTGATTGGATTTCTTACAGACTATATTTACAACAAGCTTTTTCTAATGTAGTAATCACAGACGATCCTCAGATATCATACGATAGTTTTATTAATGTAATTAACGAAGCGGCTAATTTGTATATTCCATATTACAAAATATGTCATATGCCGGAAAGTAAATTCACTCCCAAACCCTTTTGGAATGCAGAACTGTCAAAATCAGTTGCTTTACGAAGACGTGCCCTTGCCAAATTTAGACGCAACCCTACACCCGATAATCACACTCTACTGCAGGAAAAAATTCATGAATCTCAGCGACTGATTCGTGGAGCAGAAAGAACAGGTTGGCATCAGTTTTGCGATTCCATTGATGAGCGAACATCAGCAGAAGATATGTGGCGTAAAATGAGATGGTTTAAGGGGCGACATTCCGCACAGACTCAGGTAGGTAAAGAAAGAGCATGTCAACTCCTAAATAGTTTATGTCCTGATTATGTAACACCCCGTACACAGGAATTTGATAACAGTAACAGCATAATCGAACGGCCAATAGTTCTACACGAGTTAGAAAGATGTATCAAGTCTAAAGACACAGCGCCTGGTCATGATGATATTTCTTACTCTATGATTAAATACATGCCTCAAAATGGTAAAATGCTGTTATTAAAATTATTTAATATATGTTTGGATTCAGGGTTCGTTCCATCACAATGGCGCGATATAAGTGTGGTACCGATCCCTAAACCAAATCGTGATCCTAATTCTGTTTCATCGCTTCGTCCGATTTCTTTGATGTCTTGCATTTGTAAAATTTTTCATACAATAATTAATAAAAGAATGGAGTGGTTTTTAGAGAAAAAGTTAGCATTTTCAGTAAATACGTATGGCTTCAGAAAAACAAAGTCATGTTTAGATAATCTTAGTGAGTTGATAACAAAAATACAAATAGGGTATACAAATAATCAAGTCACTCTCGGATGTTTTATAGACATAGACAATGCTTATAATAACGTTAATCTCGCTGCGTTAATGACTATATTAAACCGACTCGATGTAGGATCTAAAATATGCAAATATATTTGGAGTTTTTTATCAGAAAGACGCATAAATGTCCAATTAGATGAGTCAGTTGTAACTAGATACTGTAGCAGCGGACTTGCCCAGGGTGATCCATTATCTCCGTTACTTTTTAACGTAGTGACCATAGATATTTGTAAACAAATTAATAATATAGTTGACATCTTGCAATATGCGGATGATTTTGTAATATTCATACGAACTAACAATATTACTGAAGGCGTACTAAAATTACAATCAGCAATTAATTTATTTTCAAATTTAATTTCAAATTTAGGTCTAAGTGTATCTACTACCAAAAGTAAAATGTGTGTTTTTAAAAAAGGGCCATTTAGAGGATCTGTGGAAGTCAAAATTAATGATATTGCTATAGAAACGGTAGAACAAATTAAACATTTAGGTCTGTGGTTAGATCGTGCACTTAGATGGGGCAAGCATATAACTGAGCTAAAAGAAAAATGTTCTAAGTTCTTGAACATGTTTAAAGTGTTGGCTGGGTCGGGCTGGGGAATCCACCCCAAACATTTGAGGAGAATTTATATTTCTGCTGTACGTAGTCGAATTGACTATGCTTGTTTTTTGTACGATGATTCTTGTAATACTCATTTAAATAAAATTATTGCTATTCAAAACATAGCGATGAGAATTATAGGTGGGTTTATTAAAAGCACTCCGATCCATGTTATGGAGAGCGAGTTATGTCTGCAACCATTACACGTACGTCGCCGGTACCTGGGTTGTAAATTTTATTTTAAAAATAAGTCCGTTAGTAACAACGCAATTATTCAAGGACTCATAGAACTTTCCAACCAATGTCGAATTAATAAGTGGACAAGAAACAAACGACCATTACTGGTAACAGTTAATGATTCCTTCTGTGAGATATCTGTACATGAAAGCGACCTATTAGATATGTTTTCATTGGATGTTTGGGTAACTTATATTAACATGGACCAGGTTGTAAGACCACTAATTAAACACTTTGAAAACCCTAAAAGTCATTATAATCCAATGAAAATTAGAAAATGTGTTGCTGACATGTACAACACAGAGTATAACGGATTCTATTCCATTTATACAGATGGGTCTAAGGACTCACTAAATTCAGGTGCAGCTATGTATGACCCCCAGTTAGATGTTCACGCCAAATTCAAAATTACGTCATGTCTGTCTATTATGCATGTAGAGCTAATTGCTATTGCTGAAGCATTATCTTATGTCCTATCTATTAACAACACAGATAAGTTTGTACTATTATCAGATTCAAGAAGTGCCTTGCAACATTTAGCTCGGTGTACCTCGACTTTTCGAGGCGTCCCGATAGCTTATTTAATCTTGAATCTAATTTCGGAAATACAAAATCAATCAAAGACCATACATCTTCAGTGGATTCCATCGCATAGTGGCATAGCACATAATGAAACAGTAGATGGATTGGCAAAGGAAGCGGCGTCAGAAGGCTGCATAGTGAATAGGCTTCCATTCTTTACTGAATGTTTACATTTGGCGAAGCGACAGTGTTACGAATTATGGAGTGAACATTTCGATAGGCGATCGAAAGATGTTGGCATTTGGTACAGAACTATACAACCAGAGCCGTTGAATAATCCTTGGATCGATAACTGTTTGAGTAGAGACGAATTAGTGTTAGCATTTAGAATTCGTTCCGGACACATTCCATTAAATAAATTTGCGTATATGATGGGAAAATCAGACTCTCCCAATTGTAGTGAGTGTAATTCTGTCGAAGATGTTTATCATATCATAATGGAATGCGTGCGTAACGAACAACATAGAATAAACATGCATTTATATTGTAAAAAAATTTTGACAGTCGGTGGATGTAATAGTATCCTGGCTTTCCCGCTATCGAAGGACGCCAGGGCTCTATATAAACTGGTCAGGATGGGTTTGAAGCGAAGGTAACTTCACTCTAACCCATCTCCACAGACTGTAACAGTATGGAGCGACATGGTCGCTTTAATGTGATCAAGCTCCTCAAAAAAAGAATAAAAAAAAAAAAAAAATATATATCAATCAAATATATATCAAACAATCTTAAACCGGTGACCCTGTAACTGCGACTTTATGCATATAACTTTTGGCACCAAACTAGACAATTCATAAAAATTATATTTCAATTCGCGCGATACTGTTTCAATCTTATTCGTGGATTATCAAAAGTAGAACTGTTTATAAAAATATATTAAAAAATATAAAAACCTCAATGTTATTGCGAGACGTTGCTCAGGGTCAATCGATGGACGTGCACTTCTTTTCGTTATATATGGAGAAACCAAGTGTAGGACCTCATAGAATGCTTCTTTGGTCATCCTTGTATAGCGAAAAAAGAGATCGGGATCTTCTTTCAACTCTCTAAATAGAGTTGCGAAGTCTCCCTGTTCTCGCCTTCTGGTGTTAATCGGTCGCACCCACCATCTTCTGTTTCTCCACCGTTTTCTTTTATTGACCTTCCATGCTGTGAACAATGTTAACCCGACAGCTTGCATCGTAAGAAGAAATAACAACAGATCTTCATTCTCCATGCTTGTTCGACTAAAATAATAGAAAACTTTATTAACTCCAAAACGCGGCGCAAGTTGCACTGTCGGTCGAACACTTTTCTTTTTAAAAACGTCAAGACCCTCTTTCCAAATATATAAGTCCGGGCGAGCGCTTCATCCTTATGTCGTGGATCTTCCAGCTGCCCGCACGAGCCGCTTTGGTTTAACCTTTATAATGCGAACGGCTAAGGAATGGAACGCGTTGCCTGCGAGTGTGTTCCCTGATCACTATAATCTGGACGCCTTCAAGGCTAGAGTGAATAGGCTGTTCCTAGACAGGCATGCTCCATCTTCGACCGCATCGTCACTTACCACACCAGGTGAGATGGCGGTCAAATGCCTGGATAGAATAAAATTAAAAAAAAAAAAAAATTATGTAAGTGTTTAGTATTGTATACAAGTTCTGAAAAAACTTACCGATCTTTCCTGTGCACTTATAATTCAATTTGTATGCATCGACCATGCAACACATATCAATGGGTAATGCTAATAACAATTAGGTTATGTTTTTGACACTCGTGCTTCGTGCACACACCAGCTGCAGGTATTCAACCGCTGTGATTGGTTGAATATCGTAGTCTATCGCCTATTGTGTTTTAGTTGCTGTGCTATTCCTTATTCCTTGTTCCTTATCTCTTATACCTTATTTTTTTCATTGTGTAATGGGCTTTAGGCTCCCACATAAATTTACAGGCAGTGTTGCCAGTGACCGATATTTAAAAAATAACTTTCACATTAACTTTCACGAGAAAAGTAACATTATCTATTTTATATGCGTGCCAATGAGCTCACCACTAAGGATGCCAAAGACCGAGCGAAGTGGGCCAAGAATAGCAGGAAGGCGGACCCTGGGCCCTCGCGTATTGCGCGGGGGCGCAGCCGGGACATAACGCCAAGATGATGATGATGATCTATTTTATATATTTTTAGTTACTGTTCTCGTGAAAATGTTACTTTTTGAGCTTTTTTGTGGTACTGTTAACTGTCCGTAAGCCAACACTCCCTATCAAAGATTTATCATTCAAGATATATTCATTGACCATAACAAGCCTTCCATAACAACAAAACATAACAAGCCTTCCATGTGAATTCTGGGAAAAATTATAACATTTATATGGTCCAACATTTGTTGCTAGGATTAGGGAAACCCAGGAAAACCTAATCAAACCATGTCAACTTAAATATTAAGTTGCAAATTACAGATAGAATTAGCTTATTACACAATAGAGTTACATCTTACACATTCTTAATAAAATCAGCAAATCTTTTATCATTGTATTACAAAACCAACTCTTTTACATAGGTGTGGCATAAGTTTAATACTAGTAAAGGCGTGTCCAAACATAGAGCGGCACGTGCGCGGCAGCAACACGCGGCATGTCCAGGAAACAATTCTGCCGCGCTCTAGTTAGGACTATTGACGAATGTTTGCGCGGCAATATTGCGCGGCACTTGCGAGACACGCCGCGCATTTGAATTCAGTCTGAACCAAAACTACAATTAAGAGTGTCCTTGGAAGAGTTTGAACAGTTACATAGCCCACAACTATGAGCCATATATTTCAATTAATCTAATTGATGTTTCATTGTCCATTTTTGAGAAGCGCAAACACATCCAGACAGGATTACGGACGAACGATAACTGCCTGTGCAAACACAGCGCGGCACGCCGCGCGCGGCAGCCGCGCACACTTGCCGCTCAACGCAACGTTCGCGCGCGGCTGTCGCGCACACTTGCCGCTCTATGTTTGGACACACCTTAAGATGTTTTTATACGGTCTTCGACCACGTGACCGAAGCGTTCGAGCTGTCACTTTGTAACGGACTGATCTAAAATTGAATACACAAGTTTTACAATTTATAATGTTTTATTTAACTGTTTTGTAACGCGATACATGGCGCAGCCTATTACATCAACAATGTCGATGTTCAACCTACCAGAAAAATTAAATGTGTCGGGGAATCTGTCCGAAAATTGGAAAGCATTTGAGCAAAGCTTAAAAATATATTTGGTGGCGTCCGGTTTGGACAAAAGTGCAGGTGTGAGGCAAGTGGCGATATTATTGAATGTTATTGGTGAATCATTTATCATACTAAACTTCTGTAGATTGAGAGATAACAACATCATCTCGTACACAAATTATTCTTTATAAGTTGCCGACATAAATTCAGCTACGGTTTATTAGAGGCGTGACAGGACACTAGACTATGAACCGTATCACAATTACCACCAATGAAACCAGTGTTTTCCCCTCGATGCTCTTGTTGAGCGGGAAGCAAGCCCAATCACAAAGCTCGCGTATTGTCCCCGACCTCCATAACTGTAGGTACTTAGATTCACTACAAATATGTGACATACCTACATACAATTTTCTGTACTCAGCAAAAGACCCAATGTTACTTCGAGTGTGATCGAAACACTCCTTCATTAAATGCCATATGATTTTTGGTCATCCGTCAGCGCCATCCTAATTTTAAAAATAAGAGTAATGTTACAAGGGAAGCTTTTGAAGTAGAAATTCGAAAGCCAGCCGTTCTTTTTTTCGACAACTACTTTTATGCGTTTTAATGCGCGATCACCCTACCGTTATCATGCAGACTTGTTATTTTCATACGCAAGCCTGAATGTAATTTATTTAATTATAACTCCATATCCGTCTGGATATTATCTTAATATAAGCATCTGAGGACGTTCTAAAGGCATGTTGTTTGTTATGCTATCGGAATCCATTCCAAAGTGCTTGCAGTGATAACCTCTGATCTTTGTTGGTAGAACGCCTGGATTACCTAGGTATATAAACACCTCAACTGCATTAGATACTCTACTCTCTCGACTGATGTGTTCCGCGGCAGTTTTCTTCTGGCTAGCTAAGGAGACTCCAAATATAATGAAGTGGTCGAAAAAGTATGCAGTAGTTATGCTCAAAGAAGTTATTCCACCGGGCAAAAATCCTTACAAGTGTGTGCCAAAAACCTGGTTAGTGTTCCAAAGTTCCGATGAAGTGGTACTGCCCTATCCCACGACAGAGCAGCTGCCGCTTTCAATGGATCTTATCATTAATTACTCTCAACCGGTTTTGAGCTGGCCGAGTCACGCGGCTACTTTTATTTGTGAAATAGGTGAGTATTATTGTTCGATAAAATGTTATCTACTAAATTAACAAACGTGATTTGTGTGTATTTTGTTTTAGATACTTATGACCAAGGATTGTTCCTTATCAAACACATGGATGACAATATGTTTGAAGAATACTCAATTATGGTGTGGCGAGAAATTAGTCGTGAAGTCAGAGAAAGGCTGAGTCGTAAGCACTCTATTCTTCGTAAGGTCTGGGAGTCGTTTCTGACTTTTTTGATTGATTAAAACACAAAAGGATTACAATCATCTTCATTTATCGACACATTGGGTATAAACTAATCATAAGGGTATGACTAGTTGCTAGATGAGTGTGATGTGATGTACTTTTGAAGAACTTCAGCAGCTTCTTGAAAAACAGGACGCAAATGATGATGCACTCTCTCTGTTACTAAACAAGGCTCTAAATGATTTGACCCAATTTGATCAATGGACAACTTTTCAAGTTTTTGCTTGCTAGAGTTATCGCTCCTCTGATCTGCAGGATTGCTAATTTGTTGTGGCTTATCCATGCCACGCTGATCACCAATTGTATGCACTTTTGTTAACCCACAAGTTCGATACACTGAATATTAGACACTGCCAAATATAAAACTGGTAGCTATTTGTTTCATATGTTTTATCAAAAGAAGTGGTTGGAACATCATCACAGCATTTATAGGCCACCCAAATTGTTTTCAAATGAAAAACTAGTTCAAGTTCCACTTAAAATCTCACCGATCAAGATACCGAGACAATTGATGTAATTGACTGAATACGTAAGACTGATGTAATACCAAAATAAAGTACGTATATTTTCAATGTCATTTAACGTCTACAGGCGTACATTTGTCTACGAAACCGGTTTATCACTGAGCTATGCTTCGAATTCCGTCGCTATCTCGTTAGAATTGACCTTGACCTTCTCAAGGTTGGGAGCAATGATAAGGTACCTGTTTGTTTATAACTACTAGGGCACTATGGCACAGCGAATGAATATTTACTGTCGGTAAAGTAGTTTATGGTATTGGTATTATTTATAGTGTAATGCCTGAATGTTTGCTTTCGGCAAATGGCTTTATAGTACATTGGAATTTGTATTATTTGTTCAGAAGTTTCTGTCTTTTGACTCGAAACAAAGCATTCTTTTAAAAGTGTGTAAATTAATGAGACATAAACTTTGTATAATATACTTCTAGCGTAACATAGGGTAATTTAGTGCAACGTCTACTTAAGGTAGTTGTAAAATCTTCCGTACCGCTCGAGTGATCCAAATAGATTTCATACTAGTTACTATTTCTCTGTACCTCTACGTGTAAAAGACAAAAATTAATTACTCAAAAACGCACGCACGGAAAAATACAAGGGTCTTCTATAACCGTTTGGTCCACAACTAAGCCCGCAAATCACTCTCCATCTAAATTTGCGCCTATTATGAGATCACAGAATGCGAAAATATAATCAACAAGTTTCTTACAATCATAAATCCATTGTCACCTTGCCAGTTTTGATGACGTGTTTAGTTACTTACTGACATTTTATTCTAATTCTTTAGCTTATTTGCACATGCATTAAATAAAATTGTTTACTATAAGTTTGTTTTATGAATTTCCCGAACCTTTCAGCCAGCTCAATAAATACTCAATAGATGACGCCATAGTTTATTTCGAGTCATAGTCGATCATTGAGATTCACTACTATTGAAATCTAAAATAATCTCTCAACACATTCTCGTTGTTCATCGATCCCTGGAACAAGCAAAAGGTGTAGATACTTCACTAATCCTCTTCTAAAAAGTTAGTTGATCGGATATTTGTTCGATTGACGTCATTTCCGTAACCTTTTTATTCGTTTTGTCATTGGTTCGTTATCATAAAGGCGGTTGTTGTGAATAAAAATCGTTGGTTTTTTCAAGTTTAATTTTTTTTTCGTTGTCATTTATTTTAATTTATATTATATTAAACATTATTTGTTATATTATATATGAACAGATGACTGTGTATTGAATGAATTTCTTAATAATATAATTTTTATCATGGATTCGGGCGCGAGAACCACTAGCTTTCTAAAAACTTGATTTCAAATAAAAAAGTCCACTTATAACTCGGTGCAATGAGCACACGGTATGAAGACCGAAAGGTAGTCGTTAATGTACGGAGCTTCACTATCATCTTGAATTTGTCGCATCCAAGGGTGTCCGTTGTAGAACCGAAGTAAAGCTGCCACCCCTTCAAGGCGAATTGAACAGCCCATCGACTCTTCGCCTCTTTGGAAGTAAGCTGAGATTGCCTTGTACAGCACAACTTCTAAGTTGTCTGCAGTGAATCCAAGCCATTGGCGTGGTACTATGCACAACTCTCTGTGAATTGCTAAATACATTGTTGCAGTAGCGTTGTATTATTGTCGGACTGACTGAATATATGTACAGTTTGATAACAGCTACTATTTATAATACCCGAGCACTCTTATCTTAAATGACGTTAATTAAGAATGCACGTAAGATGTAGTCAACTACTGATCTTCTTTACTACGTAGCACTTAATACAGTATCTTCCAATCTAACACAACGAATTTAATTTTATTCCTCCTTTAAATTTGAGTTTGTTCGTACACAGTGACTTTGTTGAGAAGTCACGTTGCAAAGAAATTCGCACAGCTGCGATCTACGTTTATCTATTGATCGTCTCGATGACTTTATTGGCAATTGAAGCTGATTGGCAGGCAAATATAAATCTTGGACGCCACATGTATTCTCACTCTTCCGTTAGCAACGAAAATGGGTGCCAGTTCCAAGTCCACTTCTTCCTACAATCACAAAAGTCACGGACATTCGTCACGCTTGAACCAGAGTTACCCACCTAGCCCAACTAGGTATCGTACTTTGACTTCGGATCATAACACTATTGAAAGAGCTGCGCAAGTTATGGAGGATCATCTTCTTCGTAGGCTGCACTCAACCCTCCGTGCGATTACCAATGTCCTCGAAATTATGGCATTGCGCGCTAGAGATAAGTAGTTCATTATTACGATTATCTGTTGCTAGTTACATAACTTATTTGTATTAGGTCAGTGATGTGACACGGGCATATTTAGCATGTCCAAATACAGTGATTTCTTGATAATACTAGGTATCTCTCAGACCTCTGATATAATTATCTAAATTACCATTTGCATCCGTATAAGTACCGACGCACACTGGAGAAACTTACTCATTCAGATATTTTTTATCAGCGTGTTGCGTGCTGTAGAACATATTAGTGCAAATAATGGCACCCAAAAAATTCACTGTCGCTAAGCTTACGGAGATCTCCCAGCCGGGGGAAAATCCTTACGTAATTGTCCCGACTTCGTGGATTAAGCGCAAAGACGACGAGTATGTGACGGTTCCATACCCTTCAAAAGATCTGCTGCCCTCGACGTTTGAAAGGATAATTAACTGCCAACCGGCGCTTGCTGAGTGGGTGGACCATCAGGCTGTCATCGAACGTGAATCAGGTAAACCATTTTTGTTGTGCTTGATGATCCCTCCCCTCACAATGACTGCAACGCAGTAGTCTAAATTAGACCTTTATTTGTTTTAGACACGTATGAAGCGGGCTTGCTCTATGCAAAACGCAAGGACCCAACGCCTTTGGAGGAAGAAGTTCTATTACTCTGGAGGCGTGCTACTCTCGAGTTCGTCGATAAACTAGGACAATTGCACCCGGCTACTCTGATCTTCAAACTGTGGTCACGCTTTTGGCAGTTGTGAAATCAATAGATTCTGATAAAACTTTTCTTGATAAGAATGAACTGTACTGTAATGTTACATCAAGATCAGATTCAAATCTATCAAGCTACGAAGTGACACATGTTTTTAATAATAGACAAATATTGTGGTACATCCATCTTTTTTTAAGTCCTCCTAATCGTAAATATGGCTTTAGATCCATTAAAAGTTACATTAAATCATCGCAGCATGTGTACAGCAAGAATAAATCATACTGGTCGTAAAAATATTGTGAATTTTATTTTATTATGTCATTTGTTGGAAGAATATTTTGATGTAGAACAAGAAAACTATTAGCAAGATATGTAACACGTTTCGAAATGAAAAGTTTTTAAACTCGTTAAAACGAATATGTATAATTTATAGGATTTAAGTGCGAGGGAATGAGATAGAATACATAATAATGTATGTCATTGCGTCTCCTCTTTGTGCGATCTGTCGTAGCCTCCCTACTCTTCTCTACTGAAATACTGTATATTGTGCTACCTACGTAAGCATTAACTATAGGCAATATTTTTAAACGTGACGTTCGTCTATACCAAGAATAAACATACGATATTTCGAAAGTTTCTCAATATCACAGGAAAATATTCCAACCAACCACGTGTTGCGTCAATCGATGTCTTCCAAAGAGAGATGCTTAGTTTTATTGCAAATAATGATACTAACTTCCAATGGTTCAGAAAAAAATCACGGTTTTCAATACTGCTTTTATTTCTACGATTAAAAAGTAATTAGTTACTAACCAATTTATATTTTCAACTGCCATAACGGGTTTTTCACCTTGTGATTCATGAGATACCAAATTTTATATCCACTTTAAATAAAAAAATAAAGTACTCGATGATTCTGGATTCTAAAATACATTTTACAACCAGTCAATTGTGATTATATCGTATCTATGCAGTAGATGGCGCCGTCCGGAAGGTATAAAAGCCCTCCGCAGAGCTTTTTTACGTTATTTCCTTTCAGCTTTCAGTCGGGATAACATCCGAGTAATCATGGCAAATTTTGTGGTGGTTAAATTTGATGAAATATCTACCTACGGAACGAACCCGTATAAATGTATTCCCGCGTGGTGGCTTGATGACAATGAAGGGCTCCGAATTCAAGTTCCGTATCCGTCAAAGTACGAAATTTTTGATGGCTTTAGAAATATCTTCAAATGCGAGCCGCCGGTTGATGGATGGAAGAAGTATACAGGCACCGTTGTATACCAAACACGTATGTACCTACTTATATCTATTGTTTTAATTAACCCTCTCACGGTTCTGAGCGTTTTTCCCGCTCTTTTCTCAGTCGCGGGGCAAAGGAATTGCATGTGTTTTTCTACATGATGAAATTTGGTGATGGGAGTAAGTCCGCGTAAGCGACATACTATCTCTACTCCGTCGGAAGAAGTACTACACAGGCTGAATCGACTATGAGAGGGTTAAACTTTCATCACTTGTGTGATATTTCCATACGAGAACAAAAGCGCTGTTTCGCCCTAGCGGATCTTTAGCAACTACAAAATTTGGATTATCTAATCTTCTAATAAACATTGCATGACATAAATATGAAGCCTCAATAACTCAAGGTCTCATTGGTTAAAAGTAGCACTATAGTATATGCAATTTACCACAATTCGTCATCTGATTGGTCAAATGTATCATCAGCATGAAAAGCGAAGGGTTAAAGCCAAGACTTTTTACTTTTCTGCTGTATACGTGGAAAACACGTAGCTTTAATAGAACTTTATTTCAATTACAGAGACGTATCATGAAGGACTGCAATTCATCATTGGTCAAGACTTGTCGTACTTGCCGGAGGAGCTTATATTCATCAAATTTACATCAATTAGCCATAGGTCTCCAAGGAGAAGAAAGTTAAGAAATTTTGGACTAAGGATTCGCCGGAGGTTATCTAAATTATTTAGAATATAAACAATATAAAAAATTCCTAATATTCGTGTTGGAATTTCTGCTGTCCCGGTTTGTTGTCAGTTTCAGGCCGCCCAGTGCTGACGAATACCTTCAAATATGGTGAAGACACGACGCGCTGCCTGCGAGGAGATCGAATGCAAGCTGCAGCTGGCGCTGGACGAGCTGAAATGCTCCAAAACTCTCTGCGACCAGCTGTTGGAGGAACGCATAGACGCAGAACAGGAGATCCAAAGCATCATTGGCACTAACACTCAGTTAAAGAGTGAGCTTGCATCTATGCATAAGGAGTACTTGGAAGTAACCAGGGACAGAGACGAGATACGCAAAGTACTCACAGAACAGCAGACCTGTCACAGGAATTACACAAGTGCCTTGAGCAGAATCTCAGAACTGGAGCTAGCTCTGAGCGAGGCTCACAATATCATAACAAAATATGAGCAGCGACAGTCTTGCGATTCACACCAAAAATCCCAGTGTCTTTATGATGAATTAGTAGAACCAGAACATGATCACCAAGCAGTGTCTGAAAACACTTCTGACCTATGCAATTCCTGGAATGAGACCACATCAATGGCATCTTTACTTAATATAAATATAATTAAAAAATTAACGAAAAAGTTGCGAATTGATTTTGAAGATTGTAATTCTAAATTGGTACGTGCGCAACAAACTCATACCACGGAGACACACGAGATGAATAAAAAAATAAAAAAGTTGCAAGTAGACTTAAAAATAGTAAATAGAAAATATAAAATAGCACAAAACGAAATCATTACTTGGAGAGAAGCTACCTCTGAAATGGTCAAATTGTCAAATGAAAACACGGACATGATCGAACGACTGATGACTGCCAAAGAAGAGGAATGTGAGTGTGTCGCTTCGCAGCTTCAGCGCCCCGCGCCCCAGCCGCAAAACATTGTCGTCGCCCCCGAGGCGCACGCTGCGAGCACCGCGGCTCCTGCGGTGAACGTCGAGCCCGCGGGCGCCGGGTGTAAGGTGTTGGCCGCCCCGGCCGTCGCGACCACCTCTGCCACCGCGGCCCACATCGTACCTGCTGTCGGCGGGCCCCCCAAAGCCTCAGCCGCCCCGGCCTTCGCGGCCACCTCTTATGCCGCCGCTGCGAGGAGAACGACGCGCTCTACAGCCCACGCGGCCTACATCCAGCCCGCGGTCGACGAGCCATTCAAGGCCACAGACGCACCGGCTATTGCGGCCACCTCCTATGCCACCATAGCAAGGAGATCGACGCGCTCTACGGCCCCCGCGGCCCACATCCAGCCGGCGGTCGTCAGGCCCCACAAGACCCCAGCCGCCCCGGCCGTCGTGGCGACAACGAGATTGGCGGGCACTACGGACACGGCAAAGAGTTCAATACGCACCATAATATATTCCGATTCGCTTGGCAAAGGCCTGGGCATATTAATAAGTAATGATGTCAATACATCTGTTTGTAATCATTGTTTGCCAAACCGATCATTTAATGAGATAATAAATGTAGCTAGTCAACAATGTAATGAAGACCGTACCAATATTATAGTAATGGTCGGAAATAGCATGGGAATAACTAGAAATGATATCGTAGAGAGTTTTCAAAAAATTCAGTCCCATAATTTTAATAAAATTACTTTGTGTGCTTTCCCATACACAAATAATGACCCTAAGTTAAATAGACGTATTCATAGACTGAATACATGTTTATATAATTTGACTCGTTATAGTAACGCATTTACATTTTTTGACATCAACAAATTTGTTGGCAATATTATTTGTACAAATGATACATTGTATCTCAAGCAAAAGGACAAAAAGTATATTACTACATTGTTAGCTTATAATATTAATTGTTATAACAATATTAGCGTAAGTAGGATTGACCAGGGCTCCTGCATGTTATCATCTAAGGACAAAGGATGCTCTTTAAACTAGATTTTAAGACAAAAGAAAAGCCCAAGAATTGTTTACGATTAATTCATCAAAATATACAAGGTTTTTCTGGCAAAGAACATGAAATAGAATTATATTTAAAGAAAACTCCTGTAGAAGTTTTATGTTTAACTGAGCACTGGCTGAGGGAATCTGACATGTCATTTAATTTATTTAACTATAATATAATTAGTTGTTTTAATCGAAAATCTATTTCCCGTGGTGGTTCATTAATTGCAGTACGGCAAAATATTAAATCGAAAGACCGGAAAGATGTTTCTGGCCTCTCAGTTGAACATAAGATTGAGTTATCCTGCGTGGAGCTAGAAAAGTGCATCATACTTTGTGTGTATAGGCCACCATACAATGAAAACTATGAGATTTTTGAAAAAACTATGGAACAAGTTTTAGAAAGACTTTGTACGTGTAAAAAAAAGGTAATCGTTTGTGGAGACTTTAATGTTAATTTACTAGAAAAAACAACGTTTAGTAAGAGAATAATAAGCTTATTTCGTAGTTTTAATCTTAATTATGTATTTTTAGAGCCGACACGATGCACAGAATCATCAGCGACTTGCATCGACAATGTATTCTGCTGTTGCGAGGTCAACGAAAAGACTATTATAAATTTTACAAGATCTGACCATAGTGGACAATTCGTTGTTTTTGATTTTACGGAACAATGTAATATCAATGAAATAATTACAAGACCAATTACTCAAAGGAGAATTGAACACTTCAAACAAGCCTTATCGGAGACCATTGCCGGCCTTTCTCTTAATTCTCATGACCCAAACATTATATTTTCTGATATGTTCAATTCTGTCAATAATGTTTATCAAAGTGTTTTTACGCAAAAAAGAATAAAAAGTAACTGTAAATCTAAATTTAGTGATTGGGCTACTTTAGGTATCCGCAAAAGCAGAGATAGAATGTTTGAACTATACGGTCAGCGAGCTTATTGCCATGATAAAGATTTTGTAGAATATGTCAAAAAATATTCAAAAACGTTTAAGAAAGTTTGTCTAATTGCAAAATCACAGCATTATAAGAAAATTATAAGTTCGTCTTCAAACAAGGCTAAGACTGTGTGGAATGTAATAAATAAGGTGGCAGGGAAAACAAAGCCTCGTGATACACATTATGAAATCAAAACAGAAACCGGAACTAGTACCGCAAATAAAGAAGTGGCAGAGTTGTTCCAAACATTTTTTACCGAAATACCGATTAAAACTACCTCGCTGCTAAACTCGTGCCCAATTAGTGCAGAAAACTTGTTAAAAGAAAATATAGGTGCCTGTGAAAATGGCTTTTGTTATTCCGAAGTAGACGCTAAAACTATCATTAAAGCTTTTAAAAGCATTAAGTTGAAAAATACGGAAGATATTTGGGGAATGTCAGTTAGAGTTATAAGTACTGTTGTTGATATTTTAGCACCATATTTAGCTTACATTTTTAATGCTTGCGTTGAAGTAGGTGTTTTCCCCGACCTCATGAAAATCAGTAAAGTGGTGCCATTATTCAAATCAGGTTGTAAAAATAGTTTGAATAATTTTAGACCGGTATCCATCCTGCCCGTTTTCAGTAAAATCTTTGAAAAAATCATGTTAAGTCAAATGATTGTGCACTTTAACAGTAATAAATTATTTCATCAACAACAATACGGTATCCATCCTGCCCGTTTTCAGTAAAATCTTTGAAAAAATCATGTTAAGTCAAATGATTGTGCACTTTAACAGTAATAAATTATTTCATCAACAACAATATGGCTTCACAAAAGGCCGCAATACTACCGAAGCTGGTATTAGCCTCATTCAACAAATTTTTGGCGCTTGGGAAGAACATCATAATGCAGTAGGTGTTTTTTGCGATTTGTCTAAAGCATTTGATTGTGTAAATCATTCAACACTATTACTAAAATTAAAACATTACGGTTTTACGCATGATAGTCTTGAAATGATGAAATCATACTTAGAAGGTAGAGTTCAAAAAGTAAATGTAAATGGCGAGTTATCTGCGGGTGGGAAAGTAAGCATTGGAGTGCCACAAGGATCTATATTGGGGCCGTTTCTGTTTCTTGTATATATAAATGACCTTCCATACATGGTGCAGAATATTGCTGGTATAGTCTTGTTTGCTGACGACACTTCACTGATATTTAAAATTAATAGGAAAGATAATAATATAGACGAAGTAAACTGTGTTCTTCAGAATGTGCTTCATTGGTTTACGATTAATAACTTAGTCTTAAACTCTAAAAAAACTAAATGCGTTCATTTTTGCCTCCCTAATGTACAAAGTAATCAATGTAATGTTATATTAGATAAAACGCAACTTGAGTTGGTAGAGAAAACTACTTTCTTAGGCGTTAATATAGATTCAAAAATTCAATGGGGCCCACATATTGAATCATTGGCTAGTAGGTTAAGTTCGGCTGCATTTGCCGTGTGGCGAATAAGGAGGCTAACGGATGTGAATACAGCTAGATTAGTTTATTATAGTTATTTTCATAGTATTATGTCATACGGCATCATACTATGGGGCAAGTGTGCTGATAGTGACATCATTTTCAAACTACAAAAGCGAGCTGTAAGAGCAATATATGGATTACGTCGACGTGATTCGCTCAAAGAATTGTTTAAAGAAATTGATGTATTGACTTTCTCAAGTCAATATACAGGGTGTTTCATAATACATGTATAAAGCCGTGAACTGGATGGAGTGCTAAACGTATTAAAACGATAGGTACAATTATTTTTTTCGTGCGTGGAATAGTTACCGAGAAAATGACTATCGAACTTTTTCTTTTTCAATGTCGATAATCACATTTTGAAAACGAAAGACCGCATCTCTAGAAATCAGTTGTAATAGATCACTCAAGTTCATAATCAGGTCAATCAACTGAATAATACAATTTTACCAGTTACAGATAGGATATAGGTTTTGTGCCTTTAAGTCTTTTCTACCTACCGTTTCATATGAGTTTTAAAATTCAATCTAAAGATCACTACGATCAATACCTCAAGTGGCTGGTTAATAAAATTATTATTACAAGCAGCTCGTGAGCAGTCCGGCACAAAAACAAGACATTTCGATGTTTGTTTCTACTTTAATTTATTTGTTTTTTGTTGCCTTCAACACAATGTTGCACCTAGGTACATAGTCTTCAAACTAATTGCGAAAACACAATAAACATTAATAGGCAAAAAAGTTACAGCTTGATTTCGCGTCTGCGCCATATCTTCTATTGTACTAGGCAGTCATGACTGAAGCAGGTGGACTATGTACGTGATACTGATATCACAGGGTGTCCATAAAGTACATTCACTAGATTTTAATATTTTTGGAAAGTGCAGCAAAACTACACGATATTGTTGTTATACTTTTTTGTCTATTTTTTCACTCAGTCTACATCCTGTTGAATGCATGTGGTGAGTCTTGGCACAAGTTTATGCATTTCTCGTTGAACTTTTCCGCCAGCTCCGAAATAAGGAAAGATGTCATTTTAGTACCTATCTAATAGTAATTATTAAATTCTACTCATGTTTGAATTCAAGAAAGTGAATATTAAATTTGAATAGCTGAAAAAATACCTAGCAACACTATTTACGTACTAGGATTTAAGCATTTAGGTTGCAGGCAACAAACATGCAGAACAGCAGATGCGTTGTCACTGTGAGGACTAAGATGAAATGCGTCATACCTGTATTTGCACTGGCTTATTTTATGGACACCCCACGTACTAGGCGCAATATTAAGGAGGTCTAAATTATTCGTTTTGTATTTTTTGGTTTCGAGGGTTCTGTACAAAAAAATATTGTAATCAATTATGATTTTAATTCAAAAGGTTCATTCATAGTTTTTACGAAAGTGCACCACCACCTAACTAATAGCAAAGTAGTCTTATTCAAATTACTGTAGCATATTAATGTAGCAAACTCTAATTAATGTAACATCTTTGTCTTTTTACGAGTTTGCTTTCTCATGTCATGTCTGTCAGTCATGTTTCAGTGTCGCGTAGGTAATCGTACCTATCGTTTTCACGAACATTTCTTATCAACTAAAATTAACTTAATGATTCTTAGTTGATGGAGCTTTACCTGTAAATATCCCATGATTCACCCAATTGGAGAACCTAGGTCACCTAGGTGGAGCACGGACCCAAACACAATTTTAGAAATTACTGTCTAGGTTACTGTCATTGTACCAAACTACCTGATAAAATCGTGATAAGCAAATGTAGGCCATCGCCATAAGGATTATTATTAAGCCTACAGTTGGATTCGCTTGAGACTCACTTTAACAAATTAAAAAAAAATCAACATTATGGTGCAACTACCAGGAGAACATAAAACGAGAGAACATAAAAGGCGAAATAAGTTAGACCCCTAAAACCCGGATCCCTAAGTACGAATCCTTTTGCACGTGCCGTCAAGGTCAAGGCCGGCGCCGGAGCTGTGGCGGCGCTTTTGACATCAAAATAGAAACTGAAAACTACAAAATCTAAAAATAGAATACTTTGGCGGGCCGTTCTTTATTTTGTGGTTTGACCCACGGCGCGACTTCCATTGACGAAATTTGCCTACTTTCGCGTCGTATTCGTTCATTCAGTTTTTAGCTTTTCGCGTGACCGAAATGATTGTTGCGTTGTAGTTGTAGGATACCTAAGTACCTATTGTGAAGATAACTGTGATAAGAGTGTTAACGATGTGAACGAATGATTTATAGCTTCAGGTACCAGTATTAACGTAGTCTTGTCTGTGTTCAGCGTTCAACGTTTAAGTATTGTGATAATCATTATTCTGTGTATGAATGCAAGCTAGCAGTAGGCCAAACACCATGGTACCTACCTATTTACGTATTGCATAGCAACCAGAGCCTGCGTAGTGTTGTGTATCTGTGTGTATGGAGTGTACCTACCTAGCTACGCTACGATACGAGTGCAAGCTTACTTGATAGTTAATACCTATCAGTCATCCGAGCCACAAGAAAGCAAGAAAGTATGGCACCTGACGCTGTTTGTTTTCATAAAATAACTTTAAAAAGGTACGTACCTACATGCTTTAAAGGTCTAGGTTCTAGCTAGACTTTAAGATATGCTACCTAGCTAGTACCTAATCGTAACGTTAGGAGGTTCTTTTCCGACGGGAAATAGGCAGAAAAGACAACGCTTTTATCTGTTCATGAAAACATGTAGGTATTTAGTAAAACCTGTCTGTAATCTGTTTCAACAAAACTAGTCTCATAAGTGGTTCCCTACGCTACGTAGGTCCCTAGATGAGTGAACCATTTTAGTAGGACATAGTACCTACTTATTTGTGTAGAACGATTTATCAATTGAACGAATTCTGTTTTAGTTATGTAGCTATCTTAAGTATGTTTTTCAAGAACGTTGGTGGCTGGGCGGTTGAGTATCCGACTCGTAAGCGAGAGAGGTGCCGGGTTCGAATCCCGCTGTGGCAATGTACCAATGACTCTTTTCTGAGTTATGTACATTAGTTGAAATTAACCGATGCTCCTATGGTGAGGGAAACATCATGATGAAATCTGCAAATTCTGGCAACTGAAATTATAACCATGATCCAATCGAGTCAGGTTCCCCTGGTAGCAGGGTCATGGAGGTCAGATGGTAGTCGCTCCACTGTAACAAATTCTTTTCTCTCCACAAAATTATTTTCCGTGCCCGTGGTCCGCCTGGACTATGGTCCATGATCTAGGATTTGGCAGATTAGGTAATTAATTGCAGTGGAGCGACTGCCATCTGACATTCCTGGCTCCTAACCCTGCTACCAAGGGAACCTGACCAGATTGGATCATGGTTACTTACACATTCAGTCGTCTGAACTGAATGTGTAAGTTTCATCACGATGATTTCCCTCACCGTAAAAGCATCGGTTAGTATTCAGCTACTGTGCATAACTTAGAAAAGAGTTAGTGGTACATGGCGGCAGTGGGATTCGAACCCGGTACCTCACGCGTACGAGTCGGATACCGCAACCTTAGGCCACCGACGCTCCGACTATTTAAGCAAGAGCTACCTATTGAAAATAATTAGTGTAGGCAAGTTCCTAGTTAATTTGGTAGAGCCTATTCATGTAGATAAGTAGGTAACATTTAGTACGACGCCTGGTAGTAAGATGAAGGAGGTTGGTTTGTTTTGATATGAATGGCACGAGGTTATTACTCGTCCTTATGGTGTGTACACACTCAACGTACGCCAACGAAGGGCTGTCGGCCGAATTATTTGGACTTCTAAGGTCTAATACTTGCATTTCGTGGTCAAGCAAACGATCTTTGGGAGTTTTGGGAACCGATTCGGGCTCGTATTTGCACGTTTGTTTGTTGGCCTTCGGTATCCGCCCAAACTGCGATTGGATGATTACTTCTATCCGTTTGATGTTACCGCCACGCTGCACTGCGGATTGCCGGCCGGCACACGCCAACGGACAATCGTTGGCCGAAACGGGTGCGCGTCACACATCGCCCGGTGTGTACGCAGCATTAGGCTCCTGGTAGTAGGCTTGAGGAGGTTGCTTTGTTTCGATAGGGGTCGCACGAGGTTATTAACCTGTTTTTTATATGATCATCAACTTGAAATAGAGCTGCGCTTCAACGTAGTCGATATGGTTATTTATCTTTAAAAATTAATTTTTTTTATTAAAATTAAAATTCAATGTCCGGATAAAATGAAGTCGCCAGTGCACTCTTTGAAAGCTCTACTTTAACACCCTTTCGGCTTTATACATGTATTATGAAACACCCTGTATATTTGATAATATTATGTATGTTAGAAAGCATATTACCCAATTTGCTAAAAATACTGATATTCATAATGTCAATTTAAGAAACAAAAATAAACTGGTAACACCGTTGTTCAGACTAAGTAAAGTAAATTCATCTTTCATGGGTAACTGTATAAGATTTTATAATCATATTCCTGAATGTATTATTAATTTGCCTGAATTACAATTTAAAGATAAGGTGAAAACAACTTTAATGAAAAAAGCCTATTATAAAATTGATGAATATATCAATGACAAAAATGTATGGTGTACTACTAGCTCTTCGAAATAGGAAGTTATTTATAAATTTACAATTTTGTTAATTGGGTGAGGATGATTTGATGTGTAATAGTCATTGAATAACAAATCTTTTTTAAATGTGTACGGCATTGGCAGCGCATGCTCACTTAAAAGTCTGCCTGGTGGTGGCGTGGGGGTCGGGTCGTTCTCTTCCCTCAAATATGGTTGAATTGGACGATGGCTGGGCCCTGCGTCATGCTCGTGAACGGGTGCTGCCTTGGTGGACTGGCCTGCTTTTGCTGTTCCATTTGTTGTTTTTGAATTTATTTTTATTTTTAGTTATTTTGACCGATTTGTAGAGGTTCACATCATATTCCAATCAAAACAGGCTCACTCAAATTAAATTGACAAATGTATCAATGCAATGTAATCATATTTAAATGTACCTGTGGGTTTCTTGCCGTTTCTTTTTCCCACAGATGGTCATTTTCCTAACTGAAGCGGCATACTGACAGACAGACGACATTCTTTTTACTTATTTGTTCCGAGCTCAGGGCGCGACGCGGGTAGGCCGGCTGGTGCGTGCGGGTGCTCGCGCCGGCGGGCTGGCCGGGGCCGGGCGCGCGCCGCACATGATTCGCCTAGGCGGTTATGTGCGTGGCGCGTATCGGTGCCCGGTGTCTCGCCGGAGTAAGCCCTCGTACGCGCTGATCGGTCTGCATGCGTCGCCCCCTACCTGGATGAGCTCGCTTAACTTCCCTTTGTTTTCCGTTAGATTTTTGACTTTTGAAAAGAGATTAATTAACGTAATCCTAATTCAATAAATACTTTTTCATTTTTCATTTTCATTTTCATTTTCATTTTCATTTCATTTTCATTTTTCATTTTCAACAAGTTTTAAAAACTTTTGGTGTTTAATTAATGTTCAAGTATCTAAAATCTTCTTACTGGCTGAACCCTCTCTAAATACAAATAATGAGACCACTTTATGAATAACTATCACTTAATAACTTAACAACTAGTTAGAGACTTTCCAGGTATGTGAATCATAACCTGAAACAAAGATAGCATCCATCAAATACTGATAAACTATCGGTAAACTAGAACGTGGAGCACCGTGAGTCAATAAAGAAGAACTTACGTAGTGGCGCAGACAATGCAATTCATCCTTATCCTGAAATATTCTCCTCTCCTCGGAAAGTTCTCTAAGTATCCATCTTTTCGCAGCCAAATGTTAAAGCGATAATATTGTAACTTAGCACTCACGCTTTCGAGCGAAATGGTAGTGCCTTCTATTCGTTTAAACGCTTTCCACTGTTTACTTGCTGCTTCAAGAACTAGATGTCGTAAGTATGAATTGGAATACGTTTGCCACTCTTGGGGCAAGTAGCACAAATATGTCATACACATTGCGTAAGTATTAAACGACTATGTCTGAAAAAAAAACACTAGATTGAATGACCACTTTTTAAACACCTAGGAGATTTATATATACTGTCTGCAGCGCATGTGCTACTGAGGTGCAATGATAAGGTCATGGAGATAATATTTAGTGTAGTTACTAACCTCTTAACTATCAGGTCTCCAATCCAAGAACATCCAAAAGTAGCTCTTGGAATCAGGATGAGCCCTCCAGTCAGATTCATTCTTCAGCCAAAGCTTCAGGTTCCAGTACTCTGTCTTGGTCGTCATCATACCGATATTTGTCACTGCGCCCTTTATTTCGCCGTATACCTTAAAATGGTTTCTAAGACTTTTGAAGATCATCACCTCTAGATCCTTACGTGGGAAGATGTTCCATTGCTGTGGAACTATACAGATATAGTAATATTTGCCGTTGACCATCATTGTTCTGATGCCACCTAGTTTAATGAAGTGATCGCATACGTTGCAGTCTTTAAATTGGATCGTCGATGTAAACACCGATAATGGGTATCTTATAGGTTATCGGCTGGTAATAAGTAAATTAATTAAAAACTGTTACCACACACTCAAAGTCCATATCTTGGGATTCAATATAAAACTGCTAAATAGCTGTAATTTTCAAGACATGGTGTTCTTGAAATTCGATAAGGAACAAATTATCTGATTTGTCAACAAATTAGATCATATACTTCACATAGTCAAGTTCAAACTAATTTAAAAAGAGTTTCCTTCATACACAAAAAGAAAATTATAGGAATTCATACAATCAACGAGATAAGGGAAGATCATTTAAACTACAATAGTCTTATGATTTAAATACAATTTTAATTTAAGAGTATAACTCAAATAAAAGTATACACAAATTAACCCTCTCACGGTTTTGGGCGTTTCTCCTACTCTGATCTCAGACGTGGGGCAAGGGGATTGTACGTGCTTTTCTAAATGATGAAATCTGGTGGTGGGAGTAAGTCCGCTTAAGCGACATGCTATCCCTACTCCGCCGGAAAAAGTACTACACAGGCCGAATCGGCCGTGAGAGGGTAACTCTTTAAAAACAACTAATTTAAAAACAGAGAGATATTTGGACGAATAATAAAACCTTAATATAACTTACTTAACCCTTCGCAGGTAGCGTATTTTTACCGAACTAAGTCGGTTGCATGGTGAGCGTTGCGCAACCGTGTTATGTAAATAGGCACACTAGCGCTCTTCGGTCATTGCGGAATTTATAGAACTATGTTTTACCTACTTGCACGAGGCGGTACGACGCCACCCGTGTTAAAAACTTAATTTTTTACAATGTTTTTAGAACATTTTATGGTAAAGTTTTTGCATTATGACTTTTAAGAGAGTTCAAAGAAAGAACTCCATTTTTTTCAAAGCTTTCTTTAAAAATTTTTTAAAGAAAAAATGAAATATAAAAAAGGCGGCGCCGCGCTCACTGTGCGACCTACGAAGGGTTAACTAATTTTTCTAAATTTTTAATTAACTGGCACTACTTAACTAAATCACGAAAAAAGGAAATGGCTTTCACGGCGGGAGATATTTTCCTTTCCCGTGGAAGTGAGTCTATGTATAATTTAATTACTTTATATACAAAAATATATTGTATAGTTTGAAATAAAGATTGAAATCTTTGCTGACGGATATGCACTAAAGACGATGCTATTGCCACTGTTTTATCACTTTTTATCTTGGATATACAAATGTCTATCACAACAAAAAAAGGAGTCCTTCCTAATCCTGCGTTACAATGCACGACCATGGGAGGTCGGGGAAGCGTGAGATTGTCCTCGTTGAACCGCCTGACCTCATGGACGAAGTTTAGAAAGTCTGAAGTATTTTCAGGTACACCATGATCGGGCCAAGCTGTATAATTATAATGTGTAACAACCTGATGAGCGTCGGTGCCATCTGTCAAAAGTAGAGTACTTTTAACGTACTGGGGAAAACGTTCCACTTTCATAGTCGTTACCCGAAACTTTCTGTTGAATGACATAGATGATAGGGGGACGTCACTCCAATAGGGATAGCACTTCTCCTTTCCATTCTCCACTTTCTGACATAGCATCACGACTATTTTGACATGATGCATCCAAATTAAGCGGTAGAAATTGTAGGCCGTTCTTTTAGTTACGCCTTCCGCAAGAATGTACTGCTTTTTTTTATCAGCTCCATCACAGTAATTGGCATTGATAAAGGTACTCCTGTTTCGTTCTGTCGGGAGCACGACCCTCGAATGGTCAAAACACACATCGTGGACGAATCGGTTGAGGTCCCGGTTTTTGGAACTTTCTTCGAATGTCCCTTCAACAGTTTCACTTGTAATCTGGTTGTGCTCTGCAGTGACTCGTTGCTCCCAACCACTGCTCTCCATCAGGCTGACGAAATCTTCCAAATTAAGATTTTTGTATGCCATTATTCGATTTAATTAAATTTATTTTGCACTAACTATTGTCACGTTTAGTTTTAACGAGTTTCAGTGATGACTGATGACTTTATCCTCTTCAATAACTTTAAATAGTAAATAATTGTGGTATTTATTAACAAATATGGACTTTTATCACTTGCGCAGCAACTGTGCAAATGTCGTCATTCCTATAAAAGGTAAACCGCAAAAATAATCTAGAGCATGTACATTGTAACGCTATAGAATTTAACATCTATTTTGCGGCCATTAAAAACGTAATATTCAAAATCAATAATTCACACTGTTACTAACTGAATTAATAAAATCAATTTTCTTTGTTCTGGCCTTAATGAGTAAGGCGATATCTATTCTGACGCATATCTTGTTTATCGAAACCTTGCGGAACGCTTTGTCGCCACACTGTCTGCGGCGTCGAGACCAATAGCTAACAATTATATTTATTATTTTTATTTTATTTTATTTTTATTTTATTTATTACACCTGAAGTCAACAGCTTATTTACAAAAATGTTAAACGAAACATCATTACTTTATCATAGGCCAATTACAGACTTCTATTATATTACTTAAACTAGTAAACAAATAAGGGTAGGAGTAGAATAAAAAAAAACAAGTCGACGTCAATCTACCTACCCAAAGAAAATTAGAAAAAATATTATTTGCATGGAGCACAGTGTGTGATGATGTGATCTGTTAATGTGATTGTGTTGTGTTAATGATTGGTGGTGTGAGTGTGCGTGTAAAATCCTTCCGAAAGTAAACAAAGGTAAGTTTTAGGATCGGTTCACATGTCGGCATTATGTTTTAAAAATAATTAATAATGATAGTAATTTTTTATTAGAAAAAAATGTGCTTCTGATGGCATAATCTAGTGGTTCCTTATGTAGGTAACTAAATCAAAGTATCCGCACAACCATCATGTCTCCTACCCAACAGTACTACTCATGCAGATTTGCCAAGCAATGCGCGACTCAGTCAGACACACTCAATACGTAAGTACTGAGTATGAGAGTATGAGTACTTACCCAATGCATCACTTATTATTTTTGAGTTTGTATGTTATTTGCTTTAAAAAGTGTTTCTTAGGAAATCGAAATAGGTCAATATCTGAAAATAATTTGTTATACGTCTTTGGGAGGCGCACGGCCAGGCTGTTTGCCGCGTAGTTGGTTCGCGCCTGCGGAACAGACAGCAATGCTGTGTGACGGGACCTTTTTGTAGTCGCGCATAGTTTTAACATTGTATTTATTAACTCAGGACAATCAACGGTACTAGATACTGTATTATAAAGAAGTGACATATCTTGAACAATGCGTCGATTTTTCAGAGTTAGCAAGTTATGTGTTTGACATGATTGTACGTAGTCACCATTCGGCATGCGAGAACGATAATTTAAATGTTTCAAAAATTTCATTTGTACCCGTTCCACAGCAATTTCATAAGTAACGTACTGCGGGTTCCATATTGAGCTACAATATTCAAGTTGACTTCGAACATATGCATAATATAAAATTTTGATACACTCTAAATCGCAAAACTCTTTGGTGACCCTGTGAATGAATCCTAAATTTTTGAAAGCTTTGGACACAATATAATCTACATGAGACGAAAAAGTGAGCTTGTTGTCTAAGATAATACCAAGGTCACCAATTGAAGTTTCCTTCCTCAAGAGAGAGCCGTTCAGACTATATTGGAACTGCAACGCAACGCCGCGAGTAAAGGAAACATGTACACACTTATCGGTATTGACGTTTATCTTATTTACGACATAATAATGAGAAAGTCGATCTAAATCATCTTGCAACATTTGATAGTCTTTTTGAGATTTAATTGTCATGTAAATCTTAGTGTCATCAGCATATAGTAAAAATCTTGCGAACCGAAAACATAACCCTATGTCATACAAATATACCAAATAGAAAAGCGGACCCAATATAGAACCCTGGGGGACGCCCGAAGGTATACCGACAAAGTTTGATCTATGGCCACCCACTACAACGGCCTGTTGTCTTTTAGTAACGTACGACTGGATCCATCGCAAAAGATCTCCATGTATACCCAGCCGGCACAGTTTTCGCAAAAGAATGACGTGGTCCACCCGATCAAATGCTTTTTCGAAATCTGTATATATAACGTCCACCTGCGACCCAAAACCCATGCCACTGAGTACGTCATTTGTAAAAACAGCCAGATTAGTGTTTGTGGAACGACCCTTATAAAATCCGTGTTGTTCGTTAGGTAACCCTTGCTTAACGACAGGCCAGACGCGATTATACACTAAACGCTCAAAACATTTACCTAGCACATTCAGTGAGGAAATAGGGCGATAATGTCTCACATCATTCTTTGATCCTTTTTTGTGAATCGGCACGATAAGTGCTTCTTTCCAAATAGACGGAAAGTGACACATATTTAAAGATTTATTAAATAATATAGTCACTGGTACGGTCAAAGATTCAGCGCATCTTTTGAACAGAATAGCCGGAAAACCATCACTGCCGGCACCCTTGTGTTCATCAATGTCTTTTAAACACTTAAATACCTCCTCTGATGTCATTATCATGGAGTCAATGGTACTGGAAAACAAGAAATTATGCGATTCCTCGACTGGATAAGAATTGTCTGGTTGTACAAACACACCTTCAAAAAAGCGGCTAAATGCATTACATATTTCCCCTGCAGTTGTAAGCTTTTTCTCCTCATACGTCATAGTGCTAGGATACCCTGTCGCGGACTTTCGCTTCGAGTTAACGTAAGACCACAATGCTTTAGGATTGGATTTAATTGCATCTTGAGAACGCTTAATATAGTGTTTATAACATTCATCCTGCATTTTTTTTCCCCTGGTGCGTAATAGTCGAAAGGTATCCCCGTCTCTGTCATTACCATAACACTTCCAGCGAGCGTGTGCCTTAGCTTTCTCTCTTAACAAATTAATTAATGCTTTACTATACCATATAGGATATTGACGGGGGCCATTTGATGTGATGATTGGCACATATTTATCAACAACTGTATTCAACTCAGCGTAGAAAATATCAACTACTTCCTCCACGTTCTCAGAGGATAAAAGATTAACCCAGTCGACTTCATTCAGATCAGAGTTCATTTCGCAGTATCTACCTTTTCTGAATTGACGTTTACGAATTAACAACTTAGGTAAGGGCTGTATTACTATGTCGGATGCGTCGATGTCCAAAGTAGTATGAAATCTATAATCTTCCATTACAAGGGGCGTCATACACTGAGTCACATTAACACCAAAGTTGCAAAAAAACAAATCCAATGTATTTCCAGATTGGTTTTTAAAATAACTATACTGATCTAAGCCCAAAAAGTTCAGTTGGTTTATTAAATTTAGTCCCTCGGTTTGCAACTCCGTGCTACCCCTTTTTAAGAAAACTGGACCTGATGGATTCCATTGTATAGATGATAGATTAAAATCACCCACGATCATCAAATAGTCGTTGTCATTACCAGCCATAATATCGCTTACCCATTCCGTTAAGTAATAAATACGTTTCGCGAGGTGCACGTCAGGCGCCATGTAAACCAACGCGATATGCAGATCGCGATCCGCATTCAGTGCGCGGCCGTCCACTGTGAGCCACATGCATTCGACACTGAGCGGAAAGACCCGATCCCAGTCCGTTCGGAGACGCACGCTCAATTGTTTCTTACATAGCAACATTAGTCCCCCACCATTAGAGCCACGATCACGCCTAAATACATTATATCGAGAATCTACGAGTTCCGAATCTAATATCTTATCATTCAGCCAAGTCTCAGTTAATAAAACAATATGATGATTTATATTTAATAAGTTATTATAAAACTCTAATGTTTTCGTTCGTATTCCGCGCAGATTCTGATACATAATACTTAAGTTAGTCATTTAAGAAAGTGAGTCGTAGTGAATTGTGCATGTAGGCAAAGCATTGTAAATATGGTTCGAATTATACTGTAGGCATGATCGTGGGTGTTGGACACAACCGCTTTATGTAAACGTGTGATAGTATATGTATGACTGTGAAATAAAAAGAGGAAAGTATTTATAAGTGGAAAATATACTCTCATAGGATTTAGGAATTTGTAATGGATATTGTTTAGTGTATTTGTATGTGAAGTGTTAGTTTTGTGGCATCCGTGCAAATTTATGCTACTAAGGTATAGTTTACAGTGCAAAAATATATAGAATAGGTACGTTACAAATAATTCATTTATACAATTCTTTTTAAATCACACTCTTTTGACACAAGAATAAAAGGCGATCCCTTGCATTTCCTTGTATATATACGACAGTTTTTGGTCCATACATACTCGTATCCTTTTTCTTTGGCTAGGAGTTTACACTTGTTGAGTAACTGTTTATTTTTCAGAGTAAGATGCTCGTTGACAAAAATTTTCGAAGGGTCACCATCAATTCCGATGTCATTTGAGGTTAAGTTTCGCTCTTTCTTTAGTGCTGATAACAATTTATCCTTGGTGATTCGATTTCGGAAACGCACAATTATAGCTCTAGGACGACCAGAGACCGGTCGTTTAGCTTGGATTCTGTGGGCGAACTCAATTTCACTGGCATCAAGCGGCAAACTTATACGACTTGCCAGGTTATCCATCACAGTAAGCAATGTAATTTCAGTGGTTTCCGGCACGCCGACTAACTCAATATTTTGAAGCTTTGACCATTGTTCTTGTTTGGCAAAAGAATCCTCTTGGAGCTCAAATCGATTCTCCAACACTTTGATTTTATCTTGAAGCACAGCGTTTTCAGATTGCAATTTTTTTATAGCAGCGCCTTGAGTTTCTATAGATACTTTAAACTCGTCATACTTGTCACTTATATGTATCACAGACTGTTCAAGGGCCTCCAACTTCTTGGTAAACGGCATGAGAGCCTGTTCTACTGCAAATTGTATTTGTTTCGGCAGTTCCAGTCGAGCGCTCAAGATACCCTCCTGAATAGAACTTAGCATTTTAGATGTGTCGTCGTCATCTAGGTCAATTAAGTTAGTGGTTTGCGAACCTCGTTTGGTGTTGACAAAGTTAGTATCAGTGAATGCCGGCAACGTTGTCGTTGACTCTTTCAGACCAACAGTTGTCGTCGACTCTTTTACACTAACAGTTGTCGTAGGCTCTTTCTCTCGACCAACAGATTTCACAGGTGTTTCATTACTATTCTTCCTCTTTCTATCCTTAGCACGACAAAGAGGACACAACCAGAGCGACGTATCCGATGGCACACCATCTCCAACACAGAGAGGGTGGTATTGTTGATCACATCCCGCTTTTTTACACTGAACCACGTCGGAGGAAGACACTTCTTTCAAACACGCACCACACTTAGACATTATGTAACTGGTTTTAGTATAAGTAAAGATGAAATACTTTAAAAAACTCTATAAATGATTTAATAAATAGGAGAGCTAGTCAAATTGATGTTTACTCATTCATCTACCCGCATTATTTTGTCTAATAACCTAGCATGTATTACATGATAGGTTATCAAAATGAGTGTCCCGGCATTGATGAAATACATAATCGCTTTGCTACCGTGAACAAACTGTTTTGTGTATCACAGTGCCACGACCTAAAATCGATTCGACATTGGTCAAAGTCAAACAGGACTTTTATTTTCAGGGCGGATGACTAAGCTTTCAGTCAGCTGGGAAACGTTTACAGGTGTACCCACGCGTGCGTCTATTTTCTGAAATAAAAATGTCTAAGCACTCTAACATCATTTCGAAAATTACAACGTTCTTCAGGCAATTAGTAGTCAGTAAATCTGCTGAAGAATCTAACCAAGATCCTGGCCAAGACATACTTGGAGATTTTGGGTTCCTGCTTGTTCGCCGGCGGTGGTCGCAGACTCCTACATTTGGGACTCAAAACTTCCATGGAGGGATATCACGGGACCCGGCTGATCGGAGGAGTGATTTTCAAATATGCGGCCTACCCTGTTGTCTTGGTGTGTAATATAATTACTTCTATTAAATTGTGTTAAGGTAAAAATCTGGGTTCTTATCACGCTAGCCGAGTGTATGAGGTAACTAGCTGATCCAGTCACGCGTTACGGTGTTTCAGTTATTACGTGTTTTACTTTTATTTTATAGTTAGGTATATAACTGTAGTCAATTAGTTAAAGATATAAAAAGTTTGGAAAATCCAAAAGTGCACGCCTCACAGTGCTCACTTAATTAAAAGAAAAACTTACAACAAAAAAAATAAAATAAAAAAGATGAGATTGAGACATTGTAGTTTTATTAATTAATTATTTTCGAATAAAGAATGCTTCCCGCAATATTCAAAATAATACACAACGTATGGAAATAAAATAAACTAATAAACTAAATAGAATATTACAGAAAAAGTGAGGTATAGTAAATAGATCCACAGAGCACGCGCACTATAAAATAAATTAGATGAGAAAGAAATTTAAAATTGAAGCATGGTGCCATCTATGAGATGTCAATTACAGACGCTGATATAGTTTGCTATCAACGAACCAATTTAAAGCGCCATTTCTCCGACACTTATGAAAATTACAATTGATAACAATAACAAATATATTATTTTATTGGTTATTTAAAAATTTTGAGGTCATTATTCGAAATAAAACCATCCTATCTCTCATGTGGGGCTAAATTAAACATAAATGCCAACTTTTTATGAAAATCAGTTTAGAATGAATCTCAGATATTAAACTAACTGTTTCAACATTGCTTTAGTAGCTCAATTTCATTACCAAGTGCATTGCTCCTAATAAGTCGACAACTCGTGGCTTATTGATCAGTACAGTAATAAAAATGTTTTGATATTAGGATGTGAATTTGAGTGAATAAACAGTTGCCAAGTTTTAAATGAATGTAAGATGCGGATTGAATAAATTAATGATGTGTACGATCTGAAACAAACGTATATTTTCAACTCGAGAGCTTTTAATACATTTAAATTTATAATTAGTTTAAGAAAATACATTTTAAACTCTGTTGCAATAGACACAAGGTAAAAAGATAAAGGAGTAGCTTTTGCGATCGGGCTTTTCATTAAAATCAGAATCTTTTTAGCCATTGCTGATTCTTATAATTTCCCACGTAAGCTGTTACGCCATCGATTGTCACTCCAAAGCCTTCAGTATTTCCATATTTACTGTAATGTCGAGAATGAAACTTCCATAAAATGCACTCCAAGTTTTGATACTGCTGCCACTCACGAGGGACCACGTAGATAGTCTTATGCTTACTGACACTGAAAAACGAAGACCATTATTGGTAAAAGACATAGACATCTAAAATAGTATCAGTAAAATAATTAGCTGTACTAACTCTTTATTGCAGGCAGTACAGGACATCTTTAATAATATTTCTGAACGCTTTATGTTAGACACCAGGGATTTGCACAGCTCTAGATCAGCAAAGAAACTCTCCAGTCTGGAGCGAGGATGCCGTTTATAGAGATGCTGAGTTAGTCAAGTTTAATGATCGAAGATCAAAGGGTCATTAGTAAAGTGTTCACCTCAATTGCATTGATTGGTAGTGCGCAGTTGTTTGTTGTTTTTTCAGATGTCACTCTCGGTTCTAACTATTCTAAGGGTTATCTGCTGCTGCATTTAAATGCTTAAGCAGCATTGCGTATTCCTAAAAAAAAAATGAGTATTAACAGATAGAAGATCAATTTCTTTAAATGGAAATAGTTAGAGTCGAAGACACTTACATATCAGGCCAAATGCAGAAAACAAAAATAGAGTCGTAATTGTAATAAGGGCTGCTTCTTTCGTCATTGCACCGTTTCATCAAAATACAATTTTGGTAAATCTCCAATCGTGCTGCGACATTTGCTATGACAATCACAGTACCCTAAATTTTCTTATTCTCGCGGAAATTAGCTAAAATTTCTACTTTGATGATATATCTCAGAGCTTTAATTGACAATACGTTCCATTCAATTGGAATATGCATGACATGGAAACCTGACATATTACGGCTAGTTGAGTGTTAACGTGATGAAAACAGTGACGCGAATGATTTATTGAAATGTTACAGTTATTTATAAGCAATTTATGTGGAATCTCAAGAGCCCTCAAGACCATTGACGTTCAATTGGAGGTAATTATTCGAGAGTATATATATCAAAAGTGTCAGGGTGTTAATCTATCATTAAACGACCAACGTCCGAGGTTGATGTATTGCACATGAGAGTCACTCAACTTACTACGTCCCCAATTTATTGCCGAAGTAATAGTTCCAACGTTTTTTGGGGGGGAGATGTCACGTTTGATCCGAGCTAACGAAGTTCTTATTTGCAGATCCGCTGTCTCCCGAAGAGATACCGGTCTCATCGAGTAAAATCTGCTAATATTAATGGCTGATCGCAAGGCATCCACTCAACCAGAGAACCCGAAGGAAGGGAATGCAGTTACAAGGTTCATTAGACGCCTCAGTCCCACTAAAAGGTACCGCGGCTCAACGCCTGGAGCAAGCTTGCTACTCAAGGGGAGGCTTCGTCATCTAAGCAGCAAGACTCATCAGCAAAGGCTGCTGAAAGGTCTAATAAAAGTTCTTCAAACCTGGTGGAATCAAAGTCTAATTCATCTAGCAAAAGCAGTCTGAATAACTATTCACCTTCATCCTCTTGGATAACCCCAGCTCCATCGTACCAGTCGCTGAATCAAGATGAACGGTCTACGGAACTCAAACTTCTGAGTCAACTGCATTCGAACTTTGATGAAGCCACAGGGATACTTGGGAAATACATTTCTTTGCGAGGGCGCAAAAAATAATGTAACGGGTTACTTAAACTTGTATCTTTGCATAACTATGTTAGAGTAACGTATACTAACTTGATATTCATTTTTAATTAAACGCTTTACTGGTCTGTTTGTTATTTTCTCATCTCTAAGCCAGTCGAGAATTTAAGTTTGATGCCACCATAGGCCATATTCAAAGTGTCGCTCTCTCTACTTATTATATTAATCGCAATACTGACCCTAAGTAATTTTTGAAGTTGAATTAACTATGGTACTACAAAAAATTTTCTGCCCCAGGGCTTCACGGGCCTAGGCATAAATCCATCACTGCTCTAAGCACCAAGTAGAGTATGTACGCACTGTGGATGATTTAACTGATAAGATGACTTTAAGTTGAACTGTGTAAGAGAAATAGAATACTTCTGCCTCACTCTTACACACTTTGAGTATAATAAACAATACTCTTGGTCAATTGATATAAAATTGTTAGAACACATGTTTCTTCAGTACACTGTTGGCAGTATCAGTGGTTCGACGAGTTGCAAATATTAATCGTAAAAGTATTTTCAATTTAATAAGCCATCCTAAGTTGAATGATGAGTCCAAAAAAACTTTCTGGGGTTATGGTAGCAAAGAAAAGAAACGCTGTGATTCAAACGGAACCCACAAAGCCTTCTAGGGCTATAGAAAAGTTGGAAAACGCAAGAAAAGCCGCGAATAACCTCCAGGAAGACCGGAAACTGTTGGAAAAGGACTGTTCGGAAGCTACAGTTACTACACCAGACCAAAAGTCTATTGCGATTCGCAGGATACTGGGAAAATCACGATTTTTCAATGATTTGCGAACAGTTTCTCGATCTCAAGATACAAAACAATTTAACGGGAACCGGCGAAGATTGTTTGTAACTGACATAAGTGGTACACTTGACCCAAATGCAACAAAACAATACAGTGAGCATCCAACTGAAGTGACAAATTAATTTGTTCGATTGATCGACTTGAGTTGAAGAGCCGTGTTCAATGCCGATTTATATCAATTTGGAACAAATTTTGACAGATTGTGTGAAATAAATGCTCTAGGATTCTGTGATTGCAAGCAAGTTCCTATAAAATAAAAGCTTTTTAGTACTTTATTCATTTTATTAAGATCTAGATTAACACATTATATGTATCCTAAATTATGAGAATTTAAAAATATATTAACTGAGGTTTGTTTATTATTTCTTATCATCCAAAAGTCACTATAGTTAACCTATTTCCTAGAATGATTGATTACAAATAATTCTTGATGATATTGACTAGTCATGATTGCACACACTACGACCGAAGCTACGACACCTGTAACCATGCAAAAACAACCATTGGTATACAAAAGAACTATTTGCTGAAACTTGCAATACACCTTTGGTGTAAAGACTTAATTAAACTGATATTAAATTATGATACGTCTACTTACGTTTTCGAACAAAGTATGCACTTCATCTTGATTCCATAGTACTCGTCAGTACGGGGATACTGATTTCCGTCGTCCGCTTTCCGCATCCAGAGAGAAAATCCACAATAGTTTAATTTTGCCGTAACGTTTTCCAGGCGAATTGTAGTCCCCTCCATATGTCTGCAGTGCTTCCACTGATTTATCGCTTTGTCTGCTATGGTACTTTTTATAAACTGTTCAGGGTACACCTTCCATTCTTTTGGAACATAACACGTGTACTGATTAGCCATTTTTCGTTAGGCGCAAACAACGGATGCTGATTGTAAAGTGACGCCTGGTATTGGAAGTCAAGGTATTTTTTATGAAGATAGTCCAGGATTGAATAATTTGCATAAAATTATAGAACCGTTGAGGGCGTATCATCACCTACGCAGACATGTGTACAGATCCTAGCCGTTTAGTCTCAAAATGTCCCAGTTGCAAAATGTCCACTGGTAAAAAAATGTCCAAGTCGCAAAATGTCCAAGTTGCAAAATGTCCAGGTTGCATAATGTCCAAGTTGCAAAATGTCCAGGTTGCAAAATGTCCCGGTTGCAAAATGTCCAGGTCGCAAAATGTCCACATTGTAACATATCACTATATAAGTCGCTAAATGTTGTACACACTTACTACTCATGAGTTGCCGCTTATATTTATAAATTTCACGATATATTACGTATTTATAATTTTTTTTTTATATCACTAGATCAGCATAGCAGTGGGATGTAAATTTGCCTATGACCTTGCTTAAGGTTCCTGCTGTCTTCATACTAAGCTTCATTAAATCATTGGCGATATTTGAAATTGTAGTATGAAAAATATGGATAAGTAGTGGTCGCTTGACGTGTACTATGTATGGTACAACGCTGGTTTTCAGTGGGCCCACGAACCACCCGGAAACACCGCACAGTCAGCAATATACCTGCTCTTTTCGTATAGTTTGATATCGTTGATAAATAAATATATCATCGCACCGCTCGCCACCGACAGGGAGTTCATCCTCACACCATGGAGCCAAATTAGTCGCGAACTGTGCGGTTCCAAAGAAACTTTTTCCCATGCACACTAAGGTTGTGGAATGAACTACCTGGAGAGTACAACATGGAGTTCTTCAAGAAAGGGGTAAAAAGGTTTTTACGGAGTCGGCAAGGCGTGGGTGATGCCCCTGGTATTGCAAACGTCCATAGGCTGCGGTGACTGCTTGCCATCAGGCAGGCCGTAAGCTTGTTTTCCGCCTTAGTGGTATTAAAAAAAAAACTTAATATATCGTGAAATTTATAAATATAAGCGGCAAATCATGAGTAGTAAGTGTGTACAACATTTAGCGACTTATATAGTGATATTTTACCATGTGGACATTTTGCGACCTGGACATTTTGCAACCGGGACATTTTGCAACCTGGACATTTTGCAACTTGGACATTATGCAACCCGGACATTTTGCAACTTGGACATTTTGCGACTTGGACATTTTTTTACCAGTGGACATTTTGCAACTGGGACATTTTGAGACTAAACGATCCTAGCAACAAGTCCTAGCCAAAATACGCAGTCAGCACTTCTATAGACAATGTTACTTTGTTTCACATTTTATCGGAAATTTTCTGGACTGCATTAAATCATACCAAATTAGGTCAAGGCCGAAGTACAAATAGATGACGCCAAATGTTGAACTGCCTACTTTATTTCCTTATTTCCGTTTGTCAAACTTGAATCTCATCATTTAAATTAGTTAGCTTGAACACCGACAGTAATAACTATTAAATTTTATTACTCCATGATCGTAAATGTCAAGTTTTATAGACTTCGGTGAAATAGTAACTCCATAAGTTTTGACTCTTTTGTTTAGAGTATTTAGCGCTTATAACTTTAGAGAGAGAACCTTTAGACAGAGTCAATTGTACAATTTTCTCCAGCATATCAACAATCTAAACTTAAACTTGTCCTAGATGTATATACGATCCAAAAATATAAACTTGTTTTTGCATTAGGTCTACTCTGAGTTTTACGACTTTTTAATGAATGTAAATGGATTCAGCCGATATAGAGTTACATAAAAATCGAGATATTATTAACATTCGAGCTCTGAATAGAAACATGTCTGACGTTATCTCACATAAAGTAAGTAATAGATGGTCGTAACACTGTCAAATTGTGTTGGCAAGCATTTCAACGGAGTAGTTGTAGCGACACCCGTTCTCCGAAGTCGTAGAACGTGGATTCGCATGTGAATATCACTCAAATTGTCAACACACCTTACGTAAACTACTTGATTTGAATTCGTCTTTATTACCACCCGCTGAGATTCTATAAACGAATGGTATCAAGTGATTATAGGATTATTCGTCACTGAATACCGTCGAAGGACAGACGTCTGTAGTTTAACCAACGAATCTGCACAAGTATATTACACTTCATAGGTCAAAAGATTTAGTTCGTTGTCAATCATGGAGTCTAGAGGTGTCGCCTGAAAAATGAAATCAAATTTGGGAACAAGAAAAACTTCGTTTGAAGGATACTTTTGGACCCGTGAAAATAAATAATTTTCTTTTGAAGCATGCGCATTATTTTTTTTACTACTTAGCGATAAGAAAATTCCAAATCTGAACTAAAATCTAACAGCACTTTTAATTATTTTAAATTATAAGGCCAAAGAAACATAGTTTGGTTTATCATTTTATTCAAAACGCCTTTTGAGTCATGCCTATAACTATTTGTGATCCATATGGGTATTTTCAACCGGAAAATGTGGATTTCATGGCATATAACCACATCCTTTCAATAAATACGCTTGTGTTACAGTTGTGGTTAAGATCAATAAGGATAAACATTAAAAAATATTCTGCCATTTCAATTATTCACAAGTTAGAAGTTATCTCGGTCAACAATAGAATTAGGTCATTTGCCTATAAACTTGCCAACTAAAAGTATATTTTTTCAGCCAAATGTGACTCTTGACCTGTTGTAACTTCCGCTGTTATCGATAGAATTACTGATTATTCTCTGACCAGAGAGAATGTAGTTAGAAATGAATCACCACGTGGTTTCCAAAAAAATCTTATGTTTCTTAACATGATTAGCGAAGTCTCGCCCCTTAGTAATCATTCCCTAGCAACAAAGCTTTACATCTTACAAAACTAACTTTTTATTAAGATAGTTAACAGTCACAGTCACAGTCAACATTTTCTTGGTAGAGACACAGGACAGCCCAGGTGAGTTCTATAACTGTTTTCAAATCCATACTTTACTTAACTATCTATACTGCATCAGTAATTAGGTCTTCGTAGCAATAGATCGATTCTTAATGAAAAATAAGCAGAAGATAAAATAGAACTATTTTTTTTAGATCTAAGCTCAAGTACTTATTAAGCCCTTCAATGTGTAAATATTATTTGTTCGATCAATTTTAACCGCTGACCATAGGCTTTTGTGAATTATTCATAACATTAAACTAATGACGAACTCAGAGAATTCCTTATCACGGTAGGCAAATTTTAAACAATGGAGTAAAAACAAGTCATACAATGGTACTAGGTACATATTTGCTATATATACAGGAGCTGAATATGAATTTTAACAGTTGTTAAGGAAATTTTTGAACGATGTCCGTAAAAACAATTATTGTAATAACCATTATTTGTGGGATTTTATGTAAGTACTAAATCGTTACATTTCTGTTTTCCCTAATTAAAAAAAAATATTTAAAATCATTTAGTTCATGCAAATTTATATCTATATATAGTGTTCAACTTTAACCTTTTTGAATCTTTTTAAATATTTTAAATCTTTTCAAATCTTTTTTTTTTAATAAGGATTGTCTTTTTTGTATTGGGAACCTACAAATTGAGTCATAACGTCTGGTGGATACAATTTCAACTATTAATATTACAAATCTATAGTCTTTGCATTAGTATTTGTGACCACTAATACTATCCCATATGTGTACATATATAAAAGTGTAATCTACTTTCCGACATATTTTCCTAAATCCCTCGCACATGTCAATTCCCAATTCTGAGGTTCACAGTGTTGCGCGCGCAGTTTCTATATTTAACCATACACTAGACTGTATACAAATCAGGACGACACAGAATGAAATAATGCATAGTACAGTACAGGGTCTCGCAAACTGCGCGCGCACGCAAAGAACCCTTAAGGAGGTTCGATACCAAAATGGGGGGTATTACCAAATGTTTGAAACTTTGTGTATCGATTAATAAGCATTTAAGAAGCCTCCAGTTAAAATATCAAGTTAACTGTCTACACAGTTTACGAAAAATAAATTATTGAAGTTACTTCTTATGCACGTAACGGTATGGAGAGCCGATAATCGTAGTATGAAATCTTTCATTACCGTACGAGTGATACAAGTTTTTCTGGAGTATCATAATTAAAATAATGTTTTGATAAGAAAATTATATAATTATCTGTTGCTTTTTAATTTTATTTACTATCTACTAAAGTGTATTTTCCGGAAAAGAACTTCAATGCGACTTCAACTAATTCGTCTTTTATTTTCAGGGTACTCCAATGCCATGGAAACTCAGTACCAACTCAACCAATATATAGTGGCCAGAATGTTGCCCGTTTCCAACCAGAAGAACCCGACAGGGCAATTTCTGATGCGACGATGGCCGGTTGCAAACCAACTGATAAAAAATGAAGAAAATACATGGCCAAAAAGAGTTGCATTCGAAAAATGAGTCAACTAATTAATCATGTTGCGCAAAATGAAACAAAATATTTCATCAAAATAACTTCCATTTAACAGATAAAGTAGATCGCTAGATTTTTCAATAATAATGTTACTAGTTTTCGACTAACATATTCTAATAGTTTAGTTAATAAAACGAGATTAATTTGTATACCAAATTGTAATTAAATAAGTCAGAAATATGTGATGTTATGTGCTTTTGTTAGTGCCTTGTTGTATTGTCGTCGTATTATCTAGCAGTCTCAGGCAACATTTATGAGCTTCGGGCATGCATAGTGATCTCAGTAATGTAAGGGTCATTTTAAGTTAAGAGGTAACAGCTTTATTGATAAAACGCGGCAAGACAACAATTTTTGTATAATATCTTACAATTTTATAAAAACGTTTTTACCTCTTAATTAAAAATGACCTAGAAGGCTCTTATTGAGTCTATATTGATCTAAGCCAAATTACTTAATGATATAGATGATAGCAGATTAACCAAAAAAATTTTAAGGCTATTGTGACTATTGTTTCCAAGTTTTTTGCATGTGAGTGATGGGTTATTTCTAATTGTAGAGTGATTGGAATTTTATGTTAATTTGTAAGCATAATTGTGTAAATTATAAAATTTCGATGAGTCAAACTTAATCTGAAAACTGATGAAATATTGCATATTTTTTGCTCTCAAGGATTGACCCAATTTCAGTTCAAAATTAATAAAAAATTTTACCAATTACATATTTTATTTTGACATTTCATACCCTAACATTATGTCTTATAAAAGTAGTTCAGTTTTTGTCATAGTTCAGAGAAACTACCTCTTAAACATTACACTAAAGAAAAAGTTTAAGCTCTACACTTATATTACGAGCTCTAATCTTACACTAGATGGCGTGTTTAACATGGATATAAGCTATATACGCTTAAACGTTTTGCGATAGGACTTAAACTTCTTTCCAGTATAGCGAAAAACACGTCACTTTTAATGAATTATAATAGTAATCAAATGAAGAACAATTCCAACATAAAATCAAGACAAATCTAGAATAACTTAGTAAGTCTATAGCTTCTAGAATATTGAACACAAATAACGAACAGATATCTCTGGGATTCTAGGAGCCGTGACGTAATCCGCTGACAGTAATTCATGGTGATATGTATTATTCAAAACAGACTAACTTTCGACTTCTATAACTTTCCTTGTTACCATACAGGAGAAATGACACACAGGCGAATCACCACACTGAGGAACGCTATCTGGCGGGCAGCCACGCATTCGGGCCGCCATGCGACCGGGCCGGCACGCAACTGGACCTGCACACAAGCGAAATACCACAAAGACTGACGTCACTCTGGCCAGTGCCACTCTAATCGTCAAACTATGAGTCTTTTCATTATTTATCCTGCATCACGTCTGCCATAGCACGATACAGGTAAGATGTCACACAAGGGTAAATAGCACAGAGGCGAAATGCCACACAGGAAAATACCACACCGGCGAAATGCCATACAGGCGAAATGCCTCGCAGCCTAAATGCAACACAGACTAAATCTCACACAGACTTTATGCCACACAGGCGAAATGGCAAACAGGCGGGATGCCACACAGGCGGGATGCCACACAGGCGGAATGCCACACAGGTGGGTGCCACACAGGCGGGAGCCACACAGGCGGGAGCCACTTAGGCGGGACAAATAAATAGAAGTTAATAAACATTGCCAACATATGAGCTCAGTGTTGTTCATTCGTCACATTTTTTTAACCGGTAGGTACTTATAGACTCTAGTAATACCTCTATCTATAATATAGGGGCACCACTGTAGAAGCCGTGCTTATATAACCTGTGCGTAGGTATCTACTGTTAGACTATACAGTATACTTTTCAATATGAAATTGCTAAAACCATGAAGTAGTAACTTTAACACGCTTTACTTCACTAATAGCTGTCTATAGACTCTCAGCTCGTGGTCAATCCTTCGACCAAATCTGTGCTAAGTCAGTGATAGGTAACACAGTCTATCTGATATCATAACCCGTAATAACGGTCTACGAGTTACACAACAACTAATCGTCACAGACCCGAACAACTGTTCACGGTGATACAAAAACAACATTGTCTCTACTGCTCAATATCAAAACTATATCAGGAGTTTAATAATAAGAAGCTCTCACGTCTACCTGATACGCCAGTCATGGGTTACAGCAGTCCATCTGTTACCACACAAAAACTAAACATGTAATAATCATCGTCATTGATTTTTACTGTTCGAACTAGTATACTCTATCTAGACTAGAGTTTAAGCTCCCATTTTTAACAATGTTTGTAATAATGAAGGTGTCACATATCCAGCCGCCTTTTAAAATAAAATACAACATTCAATTTGCTATCTACAGCCACAACATCGCCACTCCAAGTCAGCCAAATAAATCAGGATGTTTGACCTCAACAACAATTCAGGTACTACTAAACTTGTACTGGCAGAAGAATATAAAATCTCACCATTGCTTACAATGGAATGCAATCATACTGGTACAACAATATAACTCGAAAAAGTTACTTTATATCGGTAATCAAGGAAATTTCAGTACTCGAAGCTTAAGGTAAATTATAAAACCGACTATTCAATAATCACCAAAATATCTAGACTTTCAACATTTTCTCACAAAGCTTGAAACAACTACCTTCTATAAGCCACGCTCCCTCCCATAGCCTCCATCAGCCCGGTAAGCAACAATGAAACTCTCCCATGGGCTCCATCAGCCCACCATCATTGATAAAACACGACGTTTTCGGTTAAACTAAATCACAGGTTTATCTTTAACAGTAAGAGTTTTGGAATCGAAAGTTGGCACTTAGTAAAGTCCTGAGTATCCTAAGTGTTAGACTAAGTATAGTCAAAGCATTCATACTGCTATACTGTACTATACTTATATATAGTCTGACAAAATACCCAGAACTTATTTCGGCTAAACACGAACACGCTCATTAACGAGTGAATTTTATTAGTATACTAATTGTTGATTAAGGATTTATTTCGCAAGATCTATACATTTATTAAAGTTAATTGCTTGAGCTTTTTAAATACTGAACAAAAATACTGAACAACATTTCTTCTTTGTTTCCTACAAACTGTCGTTTTGATAACATTGTAGTACATTATTTTGAGCTTCAGTCAGCTCAAAATGGATTTAAATGATCTTCTACATTAATTATGTGAGATGGGTTGTAATACTAATATATTAACATGTTACTAATAACAGCAGGAAAAACAGTGTATTGATATCGCTACGACAAAACCGCTTAATTGTTAATATTTCAATACAAGTACAGTCGAGTACTGATAGCGTGGACCAATTATTTTTGTATCAAACCACATAGAGGTGAATATTGTTATAAGTATACTTCACTGCTTTTCCTTATCACAAATTATCCTGGTTGGTAACACGCTGTACGGATCAGTTTTAAAGTAATCGTCCTACAGGACGTGGTGTTAGTTCCTTTGTTCGAATATTCAACTTCTCAGATAATGCGCAAGAGATTGTTTGCTTTCTGCGCCACTTGCTGCAAAGGGATGTGAGTACAAATCTCCTAAACACGGAAAAAAATTTTGGGAAAATTTACAATACAACTATAGTAATTCTGGACTGTACTTTAATTACTGGCAACTTTCAAATATTTAAGATGAAAATTTACTATTTGTATAAGAAATTTTACGATTTACTATTGTAATTTTTATCGACAAATTAGTTTATTTAATTCTGCTAGTGCTGGCTCTGTATCTTTCCAATGTAACTTTTAAATTTTACGATAGTTGGATTGGAATATTTCCAAATTAGTATTAGTATTTGTCGTAAGAAGCGCTCGTGTACGAGTTACCAATTAATGAGTTATATTGTATATGCTACACTTTACGATTAGGAGCTTGCAATAGCTTTCGGGCTAAGTTCTCGCTTGTCAAAATGCAGGACCGGGTTCGAATCCAATGCAAAGCAAATATTTTCACTATTATATTTGTGTGCCTTGAATTCTATCCTTTCTCTCTCTCTTGCATATATTATTATTTTATTTAAATGCTCGAAAAAATTCTACATTGCCGACTAAATTTTACGATAGTCCTGTTGGAAACTTTACTAAAACGACTAGTATTATTTGCATTATTTGGTTAATAAAATTTCCTATAGTACAATATAAAAATTAGTATATAGAAAGTATAGTCCACCGTTATGATTCTATTTAATAAGAATTACAATTAAATAGTTGAATCGTAAAAATTCCCCGATATTTCTTTCCGTGTACTTGAACTATTGTAACCATAAGGTTACGGTTAAGCATAAGCTTTGTAGTTATATTTTATATTATAAAACTGGTCTCTCTTGTAGAGTTCCACGTCGACCAGAAAAATCTAAAGCAAAATCCCTTCCGGATCTAACCAAAGACCCAGAGAAGAAAGAAGATTTTGCAATGAGGCGTGCTAGCATTTAAAGTTAAATTTACTTTTGTGATCCCAGTAATATAGAAGGTTATTAAATAATTGTTTTCATGCATAAATTTAGTGCATGGTGGCCAACTATCGGAAGAGGCAGCAGAAGCCAGAAACAAGCATTTCCGGTCATACCGACTTAACTTCGCCAGAAAGTTTTCTAGAGAGGAATGTAATTTAGACATTTACAATAGGCTTTTATTAAGTTCTGACCCACTCATTAGCTAAATGAGACAAGTAAAAACAACATCATGCAAAGCATTCCTTCCGCAAACAATAGAATTACTAATTTCTGCCGAGCCAAATAAAGAGGAGGAGGAGGGACGGCCTCCTGAGGGGGATTGAAGATTATTTTATTTGTATCATGTAGTGAGGAATTAGGATAATAATTGTTAGTTTTAGTAGTATTTCACTACGTATTTTCGTTTTAAACTGACCCTAAAGCTATGTCTGTACAATCTATGTACATGTATATGTGTGTATAACCTTGTGTAAATAAATATAATCTATTATTTTACTTAAAATTGTTTTTTTGTTATTCTTTATCGCACGTAGAACTAATTTCAAAGAAAAAATGTTTTTGACCGCCTAAATCTTCAAAATCTATGTATGTGTGATGTTTGATCCTTTTGTTGTAGATATGTCGCAGGCAATTTGAATAACATGTCTTTTTACATACGGCGTCGTCCGTTTAAAAACGCTCGCAGATATGTAAAATGTTAAAGGCAAAATATAAATCGCCTTGTCACTATATAATATCATTTTATGGACAATGCAAACGCCGTTTGCTAAATTCCGCGGCAAATTAAATAATTTAGTTCTATTTCTTACCACGCGCGGCGTTACTGATCTAAACAAACAAAGTGGCGTCGCGTAGTGGTTTTGTGGCAAATAAAGCAGTGGAATTTCTGCGTGTGTAAAAGACTTTTCACAAAAAACCTTTGATTTTAAGGACATTTATTACAGTGAGTTAAGAAAATATTACGATTTACAAACGGGAGCAGTGAAAAAGCCGTGGACAAATGACAAAGTTTTTTATCTGGCACGTGAAAAATGCTAAAGTGTACATATAATCTGGTGCTCGGAGGACTCCTGCGGAATATTATTGGTACAAAAAGTATGACGTAATGAGTATTGGCGACGTTGACTATATTATTCTGAAAAAGGAAAGCCCTGACAGCCCAACGGTCCGTGTAATAAATACCTTTAGAAGAGAACTACGACATATTGTTAGATATTCATAGACTGTGGACATTCAGTACCAACTTAAAGATAGATTTATTATTGTGAGAAAAGCAATAGACTTATTCGAATCACTATGTCCTATCTGCAATCCAAGCGTAACATACCAAAGAATGGTATTGTAACGAAACCAATTATATCTCGGGATTTTAACGAGCGGGGTCAGGTTGATCTGATCGACCTACAATCAGCACCAGATGGTGAATTTAAATGGCTTCTCAACTACCAGGACCATGGCACGAAGTTCATTCATCTTAGACCACTCTTTGTTCAAAAAAGCAAGTGAGGTTGCCTGTGAGCTACATAAAATATTTTTAGAATTTGGAGCACCATATATATTTGACGGATGCGGTCATTAGTACGGACTCATGTGGTCAATAGTACGGACTCATGACGAAGAAAACGGAAGTGGGAGTGCGCCCTCTGGTGGGGCGTGCTGACAGAGTCTCGACGGCACGACTAGGGCGGAGTGGCGGCCATTCTTGGCGCGACCGCCGCTGAGGAGTGACGCGTCTTGAAACTGTCTCCACATTTCGTTTATACAAAGTGTTATTTAAATTTAAAAATGGCCCGAAAGTGAAATGGTCTAAAGTACCACCATCGAACGCAGTAAGGACCCGAGCACAAAATATTATTCTTTATTTACCAGGAGTCAAAGAGTATGCAAGAAACGCCAAATCTTCTCTTGAATGCTTTCTATTGTTCTTTGACAGTGATGTTATTGAACTTTTGGTCACAAATACCAATTTATATATTGATAAAATAAAGGAACAGTTCGGAAGAGATCGTGATGCACTCCCTACTGATGGTACGAAAATGGAAGCATTTGTGGGCTTACTGATTATGGCTGGAGTCCTAAAAGGGTCGCACTTGAATTTTATTGATTTATGGGCACAAGATGGATCAGGCGTAGAAATATTTCGGCTAACAATGTCTTATAAACGTTTTCTATTTTTGTTGAGATGTCTGCGGTTTGACAATACGTCAGATCGAGAGAAAAGACTAAAACTTGATAATATGGCAGCGATAAGATATTTATGTCAAATTATAGAGAATAAGATTTTAGCTGCTTATTGCCCCGGCGAGAATGTCACTATCGATGAACAGTTGATTGGATTTCGTGGTCGCTTTAGAGGGAAGGTTTACATGCCTAATAAACCAAACAAGTACGGAATAAAAGTTCAAGCCATGGTAGACTCGAAAACATATTACTTGTGCAAGTTTGAAGTTTATTCTGGAAAACAACCAGATGGAGAATATCAAATATCTAATTCTCCAGATGAGATTGTAAAACGTCTAGTTGAACCAATAAGACGCAGCGGTCGAAACATAACAACTGCCAATTGGTACACAAATACAAAACTGGCTAAGGAGTTGCTAGCACCTGAAAATAAATTGACTCTTGTGGGTACATTGAATAAAAGGAAGCCTGACATCCCAACAGAATTTTTACCTAACAAAAATAGACCACCATGTAGTTCAGTTCAAAGTCAACTATAGTCTCCCTAAGCCAAAGAAAGGTGTAGTTTTACTTTCCAGCATGCACAATGATAACGCCAACAACAGGCAGAGCTCAGAAACCAGAAATAATTACTTATTACAATAGTACCAAAGGCGGTGTAGATTGTTATGACCAACTTTGCAGTAATTATAATGTTGGAAGAAGAACAAAAAGATGGCCACTGGCTGTATTTTTTCATCTTGTAAACATATCTGGCATCAACGCATTTGTCATACACAAAGCGAATACTGATAAGAATATCACACATACAAGACGGATTTTTTTGAAGAAATTAGCAACAGCACTTGTGGAAAATCACCAAAAACGTCGCATACAACTACGTGCTGTACCAACAACAACAAAGAAACGACTCCGTGAAGTTCATGATGTGGACGAGACGGTCCAGCAATCGACAGCTAAGCATGGGCGCTGTTCATCATGTCCTAGACACACAAAAAAGACAACAAAAAAGTGCCAACAAAATGCTTCAAGTGTCGTAAATTTATTTCTAAGCAACACTTAAGGGTTTACTGTGTAGGATGCAGAATAGAAGAATCCGCTGATGAGAATGATTAATTTTTTTTTTTAAGTTGTCTCGGCCCTGCCAAAAAATATTAGTTTAAAAGTTATATTTTTAATTTTTATTAATAATTGTAATGTTCTAGTTATGTTTTTGTTTCTTAAAGTTAATTATATTAAAGAACTTTATTAATCACTATAAAATACATTAAGTTTTATTTATTTTTGTCACTCCTTTCTCTATGTTTTTTTGGGGTCACTCAATACCCCATGCGCCTAATGATGTTTTAAATGCGCCTAGTTAAGGGTTAATAAAGTACTGAATTATTACAATTTTACAGGGAGTTGTGCCATAGTTTCTTACTATTTTTATTAGTAACATTGTTGTCATGTTTATAGTGCATCAGTATTAAGTACTTACTGTAAATGGATGGTGAAATAAATAAATAAAAGACATAACTGGTAACTTGGACCAAACAGAGGCTTTGTACTATAACAACGCTATTAAAATGTTACAGAAGAACCAGAACCAAAACTGTATCCGAATTTAATACCCACATAAGTCTCAGTAAAGAGTGAATGTCTCGCTACACTATTTATTTTATTCAAATTATTAATATGACATAATTTTACACTTAAATCAACTTTACACTAAGGGCTTTATCACACTAGCGAGTTGCGAGCGAGCGGAAAGCGAGGCGTGTGCGCAGCGAGCACGCCGCGAGTTCGCGATGTGTGCGCGGCGAACACGAGCAAGGTGGCTAACAAGCTTACGGTGTGCCTGATGGAAAGTCACCGCAACCTATGGACGTTTGCAATATTCGGATATAGGGATTCGAGTTATTGAAATTTTTCTGTTATTATTTAAGATTTAAAAAAATACAATTATATTTTAAATCGAATTAAAATTATTCATTTCAGATTTTACAATAAATACAAGATTCTCGATCTACTCGGGTGCATAGATTGCACTCACTTGGCTATAGTACGCCCGACTACGCCCTCCAGCTCCACACCGGGAACAGCGCTATTATTGTACAAAACATTATCAGTCGTTGAATGTAGAATTGGTAAGTCGTGCATCATCATAAACAATTTAAATAATCTTGTAATTTATTTATGTACTTGATAATAGATATTACTACAATCTTTAACCTATAACTGTTTAATATTTAGCCGGCCCGCAGCGATTACTTTCGCGTGTTGTTCTACCCTTACTTTATTTTACCCTACCCTACATCTATTTTACCCCTATCTATTGCCGCATTCAAATCCGTTAAAGATCTAAGCGTACATGAATACATAGGGACAGACGGAAGAACGCAACTTCATTTTATACCTTGTAAAGATATGCTTTACATGGTATAAAATGAATATGCTCAAAAATGTAAACACACAACTATCAATGTCAAAGAGACTATCTAGTGGTATAATACCTTTGGTTTGCATAACCAAATGGTTATGCATCATGCACAATTTTCAGTGTGCTTTACAATGGCTGGTAAACTTTCGAAAACGAAACAAATCGGTTTACCGCATTTATTCAATTGATTAAAAACATAATAAGTAACTCGGAAACGATTAGTCCAAGAACACTAGTCAGAAAAGTCCAATATTAGAAAGAAGTGGCCGCCATTTTGAATCTAATATTATTTTATGTATTATTATTTAAGAAATTAATTAAATATGTCTCGGCGTCGGTCAATCCCTTACTTTCCAAGCCTTTGCAATAATGTACTGTAACAACGAACCAAAGGTTTAGAATTTCTTACCATTACCAGTGGCATAAATGAGAACTACTCATATTTTATTGCACATATTTAACAGCACAAATATGTAACAAAAAGAACATTGTTCTCTATTTAATTCAGTAAAATATTTAAAAATATTCATATGATTTTATTTCATTTTGATTGTAATAATTTTAATCAATATTTCAATGATTTTGAATAATCCGCCATTTGGGTTATTTTTTTATAGTAGCAACCCATTTGTTTTCATTTTTTTATCTTTAATTCGATCTCATACTTTTAGTCAGTGGCGTAGCATGCCTTCCGGGGGCCCAGTATAAATAGTTTTGAGCTCGAAAATTCTGAAATTTTGGCTATCAAAACATTCCATTATTAACTTAAAAACAGTCAAATTCATAAGTTGAGGGTGTGTGAGCCAAGACGATTATGCGTGTAAACATGTGGGCCAAGATTATTATGAGCCAGGTCCATATGACCCATTTAGAAAAGAACGGAGTAAGAAGCTTCTGCCTTTCGTGCTACCGATAATGCTGAAAATATGAAATTATCAATATAACATCAAACCTGTTGTAATTTTTGTCATCTGATGGGTGCACATTTTATACAATGTCAATGAAGTAATGAGTGAGTGCGCGTGGAGGGCCCTAAGTTGTCCTGTTTTTTCAATAAAAATTTTAATTATTTCTTAAAGGACAGGTGAATTTTGATTTCAATTGCTATTTTGGCGGTGGGGGCCCCCGACCCTGGCCTGAAATTTTCTATTAAAAATTTTTTTTCTGTGTTTAAGAGATAACGAGTTTTTGCTTACACACATTTGGGGGCTCCTATAGCCCGGGGGCCCGTATAATTGATACGGCGGTAGCTAAGCCCCTGTACATAGTATAAAACAAAGTTGCAAGCAAAGGCTAGTAGGATTATTTATTTAGATATGACATTATTGACTGTGTCACAGCGTTATAGGACAAAATACTTACTTGCCTAATGTGCCTATTACTAACCTAACCTAACTTATAACACAGGAAAACAACAATTTTAAAAATTCAGTCACGGTGTGCCAATCGGCTCCTAAGACTGCAGGGTCCCCGGCTAAAGTCAACAGCAATTTAATTACCAATATTTATTTCAGATTTGTGATGCAAACATGCAGATCACCAGCGTAGATGGCAGTACCGGTGGTGCGACCCACCATTCATTCAAATAGTCATTCCATCCATTGAAAGACCGTATGGAACAGCTCTGCAATACGCAGAACGTCTGGCTCCATGGTATGATTAATTTCTATTACAAAGATAAAAATGAAAATATCATAAGATCCGTGAAAATTACATAACTAGAAAGTGTATTGACATTATTTCAAAATTTGTAGGTGACTCTGGATATCCATTAAGAAGATCTATGATGACACCAATAGTGGATGCTCCACCGGACACACCAGAGGCATACTATACAGATATCCATGTTTGCGCCAGAACCACAATTGAGCGCACAATTGGGCTACGCAAAGCACGCTTTCGTTGCTTACTTGTACAAAAGATGTTCCATTACACCCCACAGGCGGCTGGCTTTGTTGTAAATCATCATCATAATCTTGGCGTCCATGTCCCGGTTGTGTTCTCGCGCACGAGGGCCCTGGGTTCGCCTTGACCATGACCCAGGATTTGGAAGATCAGGTAATTAAAGTAGGGCGACTGCCCTGACCTCCGTGACCCTGCTACCAGGGGAACCTGACCAGATTGGATCATGGTAAATTGTAAATTCTTGTGTAATATTACACAACATTTGCAATACAGCAAGTACATTTGTGCGACAATTAAACATCGAAGACGTGACTCGAGAAAACCAACTTCGATTGAATAATGCTGGAGCAGTCGAGCAAGCACCGAGAAACAACACCGCACTTTAGCAAGGCTGGGGCTACGCGGAGCGATCTTGTTTGGCTGCTCTAGGAGAAACGGTGTATATAGCTCTGTAAATATATTTTTTGTAAATGTTGTAAATATTTCTTGAGTTTTAGATTTTATTCACGAAGAATATCATCTTATTTTGACTAAACTTTATAAAAAAAAATTTAACTTTTGTTTTTACTTTTTTCTTTAGTTATTTATTATTATTATGTATTTTACAACTACAAGTAGTAGGGGTACGGGCTACAAGTAGTACAAGGAAGTACTTTAAATATTGTGGATAGGACATTTTACTGACAGAAGAATTGTATTTTTTTAAATAAGTTGATTTGCGTTTAAAGATTTTTGAAAATGCGCTTGCCACAACCGGAAATTGAACCGGCTAAAATACAAACAAATATGATGATCTTGTATGTTTATGGTATTAATCGAAATGTTCAATTATAGGACTTTATAAATTAAATTAAAGGAAATCGTTTTTAACTTGTTTTATTTCTAATAGTTCACAATAATTAAAGTACGGGAAGTACTTTCGGGAAGTAACTCCATGTGGCATAGTCATGGTACGATCTGTATTTTCTGCATATGTGGAAGATTATAGAATTTCAAGTTGAAAAGGTAGAGCTTTTTGCAGCACCAGATTCGTCGAGTTACGAGGCCACAGCAGGATATCCTATGGGAATGTTTAAATTCTCCCAGACATATCGCTGTCGCCTACAATAGATCCCTTCAAGCCAAGGAGCGTTCCATGCGGAAGTGGAGGGAGTCCCATTGGAAGGACTGATCTTAAGTAAATATTTAATATTCTTTGTGTAGGTATATGTTTGTATTATTAGTATTACATAATATACAGGGTAAATCCACGGTAAAGTCTACCATAAATGAAAAATATAAATATTGTTTTTCGTTGTAAAAATAGTATAGTTTGATGGTAACACTGGTAACAAAATGTAATTTTTAGATTTTAATAAAAGTAGTACTTTCGATATAATTTTATTGTTCTTGTTTCAAGCAATATTTTGTTTCTAGTTGATTAAATTATAAGTGTTGGTTTATAACATATTAAAATGTTATTATAACCGAGATTTTCTGCACATTATAATAAGCAGAAAATCAACTCTAAAATAGCCTTTTAGAAATTGTTAGTTCATTTTTATGTCTTGAAAACTGTTTCTAATTTCCTATCTCATGTACTGTATTATTAGTTCCTTTTGTTTTATTTTAAACAATTGTTAATTTGCAATCCAAAGTGACGGTCGAGTCGGTCACGTTTTGGTCTGTAGTGTCGGTCACGAATATTTTTCTAATAAAACAGCGTCTATAAGTATAAGACTTGTAGCGAACCTAATTTATAAAGAATTTTAATTTTAAGATGTAATTTATGTTTAGTTAATATTTATATATATATATATATATTCATTGTATACACATTTTATCTTTACATTTTTATATAAAAATATTTTAGCAAATGCATAATTATATTTTATTTATTGAAATAGATTAAGTAACATGTATTATATCCTAATAATGTGTAATATTTAAATTGGCGAGTAAAGTCGAGTGCGCTATGTTGTATGCAAATATTTTAACCTTTGTGGACGGGTGTAAAGGTTTGTGGAAAGGCGACGAGTCGATTGGCTGTTCAATTCGCGTTGAAGGGGAGGCAGCCACACTTCGGTTCTACAACGGACATCTGTGGATGCGGCAAATCCAAGATTATAGTGAAGTACCAGAATTGAACGACTACCTCTCGTTCTTCATACCGTGTGCTCATTGCAATGAGCTATGAGTTGAATTCTTTATTTGAAGTGAAGTTTATAGAAAATCAGTGAAGTATCAACACTTTTTGTTTATTCGAGAGACTGACAAGTAGTGAGAATGTGTAGAAAGATTGTTTTAGATTTAAGTGGTAGTGTATCTTATTGGTTTACTAAGACTCGAAATAAACTGTGATGTCATGTATCTATTGAGTGTTTATTGAGCTGGATAAAAGGTTTAGGAGGTTCTTAAAACAAACTGACAGTAACATATTTTATTTACTGCATATAGAAACAAGCTGAAGAATATAAATTAAAAGATATGATTTATGATTTTAAGAGGCTTATTAATCACATCTCCACATTTCTATTTAATCTAAATACAGACACGGATTTTCATTCAGAGCGATTTGCGGGAACTCTTCCGGGCTTATTTGCGGACCAAACGGTTATAGAAAACCCCAAGCTTTGAAGAGAAGCCACTGACTCTGAGCTCCGTTTGTGCTTTTTGCAGTAGCCAGACTTCTTGTCAGGAGTAATGTCACCTGTAGACATCGGTTGTGGCACCGGCTTTTGATTATTACCCATCATGATCTGCAAGATAGTTTCTTATAAGTTGAGATACAGAAAACAAGGAAGCAAAGAATTTAAACACTTACCTCTACACTAACGAGTCGGTTTCCGCATAGACAAATTACAACGCGTATCACGGCTTTTATAGCTCGACAGCCATTGCTCATAATTAATCATTATTAATGGGAATAAATTGGGTATTGACACCAAGACTTGAACTGTTTAAAGGAGACGTTGCGCTAAATTAGTATATTATACAAAGTTTATGTTTTGTCAGTTGGCATACTCCTAACAAACTGAAAAAAGAATGCTTTGTTTTGAGTCAAAAGACAGAAAATTCTGATCAAACAGAACGGATTCCAATACGTCAACAAGCCATTTGCCGAAAGTAAATATTCAGGTGTTACACTCTGTCAATAATAACGTAAACTACTTTACCCTAACTCTACTGTAAACATTCACCTGCTGTGTAATAGTGACCTAGTAAACAAATATACGTTATCATTTTTCTAAACCTTGAGAAGGCCAAGGTCAATTCTAACACGATAGCGACGGCATTTGTAGACGTAGCGATAAACCGGTTTCGTAGGTAAATATATGACTGTAGACGTTATGACATTGAAAATGAAGAATATAGGTACGTTATCTTGGTAACATATCAGTCTTCATATCAGCGCAATATTTTGATTACATCGATTGTCTCAGTATTGCGATCGGTGATGATCTAAGTAGTAGTCGAACTAGGTTTTCATTGAAAACAATTTATGTGGCCTATAAATGTTGTGATAATATTCCGGCCACTGGCAGTATTTAAATGTTCAGTGTATCAAACTAGTTGGTTAACAAAAGTGAAAACAATTAGTGATTAGTGTGGCATGGATAGCCAACAGCAAACTACCGATCCTGCAGGTCGGAAGAGCAATAACTTCAGTAAGCGAAAACTAGAAGAGTTTTCTACGATCGATAATAGATCATCAATCACCACTAATTGTGAAATTGACACTAAACGACAGTATCGGCGATCTATTGATCAAATAAGGTCAAATCATTTAGAGCCTTGTTTGGTAACAGAGAGAGTGTCTCATCATTTGCGTCCTGTTTTTCAAGAAGCTGCTGAAGCCCTTCAAAAGTACATCACGTTACAAGTTTGTAAGCACTATGTCTATAAATGAAGATAATTCCGATTCTTTGGTGTTTTAATTAGTCAAAAAGCTCAAAAACCATTCCCACACTTTACGAAACCTAGACTGCTTATGACTCTGCCTTTCTCTGACTTCACGACTAATTTCTCGCCACACCATAAGAGCATATTCTTCAAATCGCAAACAGCATTAGAAGACCCGCGCGGAAAACTTTCGCGAGGTCAAAAGTACAGCGTTTTCAGATGAACGGACCCGCAATAAACAGGCTGGTCTAGGAGTTGGACCCAATGGCATTCGATCCAAGCTATTCGCTGGCGTCACGATCCCATCAGGAACCCTTGGACACTTGGACACAGTATCTGTTCACAACGCAATTCCTCTCCCAATAACAACGAGAGGCATTGGCTTTGCCACATGTGCGTTTGCTAGAAGTCTTTCTAGCTACAGAGGATTCCAGATGCCGTCCATTCACCCCTCTACAGGGCGTTCTTAGGCATTTTCGAAGCAAAGATGAGTATAGTTCTGACTCAGTTTACCGCGGTAAATCCACAATTTAAAGATTCGCGGGAGTTCCGCCTTAGTCCGGAATGGGCTATGGTCGCCAAGACGGCTACAATTCTACCAGAGCCGTTATTCTGCATCATCTCATTTATCTCTCATCTTATCATCTCATCACTCTATTTATCAACATAAAGATAGAGTGTAAATTTGGTTGTATTTTTCGAGTCAGATAGTCGTTCCATCACAAAGCACATAAGTCGCCTATGTTGTGTTCACAACAAAGGAGTGCGAGGGTCCGGCAGGTAAGCGAAGTGATTGTAGGTTAGTTGCATTCTAAACCGTCAAGTAACATACCGCATTTTTTCGTTCGTCTCGTGTCTAACTATAAACAGTGGTCAAGAATATGGAATCTACAGGTATGTTCATTTGATCAATACAGTAAAATCAGAAATAATGTAATCGTATGTGTTAAAATATTGTATTGCGGTTCTAGATAAATTTATCTTTAAAATGGATGTTTACTTAGACTAACAAAAAAAGTTCCGCTAGGTACCGCTTTCTGTCTTTGATATTTGCATTGTGTCGTTAGTTGGCCGTTATTATTGTGAATTTTGAGAACTCAAACCCACTCATTGTGACACTATCCTCTTTTATTTACAGGTAAACGGAGTGATCCAAGTCACTCGAATTATATGTTAGAAAAATTGATCTGATTTTAGTGCTACAAAATGAAAACTTTTAAAAATTATCATCGTCTAAGTGTGTGGAACGATTAACTAGTTATCTATTGGACAAGCATAGTATTTATAAACAATCGAATGACAGTGCTTTACAAATAAAATGTGTTCTCAAAGTGTTTGTTTCGAAACTGTTGAAAAAGTGGAAGAACTCGAATTGGAAGATTGAGAGATTCACCAAGTACAATTCAGCATGGTTAAAAAACGACTTGGTGTTGCAGGTATAGATATAGATACGGAAATCATCAAAAGATTCGCCAACATCCTGAGCGTATTATCATGCGGATTCAATGTAAATCACGAAAGTTTCAAAAATTACAGTATTGAAACTGCAAAAATGTGCATTAATATGTATGGCTGGTACAAAATGAGTGCGTCTGTCCACAAACTCCTTATACACGGAGCAGATATTATTAAGGAGCTGCCTGTGGGGTTATTCTCAGAAGATGTGCTGGAGACCAGCCAAAAGGAATTTAAAAGCGTACGGCTTTTCCATGCCAGAAAGACCTCCAGGATCCACACCAATACCGACATAGCGCACTGGATGCTTATAGCTTCCGATCCTATAATTGCGTCGAAGAGGAGTCACAATAAAAGCAGGAAACCATTTGCTAAGGAGGTTTTAGAAATGCTAGAAAATCCTTTAATAGAAAACGTCATCAATAGAAATGATGATGACGGAGACGAAGATGATGACCATGAACATAAAGATGATGATTAAGCATCCTGATTCTTCATCATCACATCATCACAGCCCGTAACAGTCCACTGCAGGACTTAGGGCCTCTCCCACGTAACGGGAGGTTATTGCCATAATCTCCACGCTTGGCTGGCGGGTTGGAGATCGCAGTGTTGTTAATATAACAATGGAAAATGCTGCTGCCCATTTTCCAGCCTACGTATTGGTCAGGAACCCTACAAAGTACAAACGAAAACATTTTATCATATCAATAATTTTTGGCCTCCTAAAGTAGTGACTTTGCCGTGTGTGCGCTCCTTTGACACAAGATCACGGCAGAACTTTTGTATATGTTGCGACGTGTTCGCTGAGGGGCTCCAAGCCGCTGTCGATAAGCCTGAGTAAAATACATGGTTTTTTCCTCAAAGATAGCGCACTCGTTGCACCTCATTCCGTTGCGTTACCGAGATCTCGATGCAGCATCGGATAGTCACGTGCGGAGCGGTCTTATCGATAGCTCGATGCAGCGGCCAAGACACGGAGCTGCACCTGGTCGGCGTGCAAGTTAATCTTGTACGGAGTTTGAAAAAGTTAGCATGTCAAAACGTATGCACTTTGTATTAGCTACATTAGGTACGAAGCCAACTTTAGTTTGAAAACAAACAGCATGATAACATTTATTTAATTATGGCATAAAAATATGGTGGAATTCCGTTGACGTCAGGGTTTCAGGCAAACCACAAAAATAGTTGCCTATTATTACAATATTATCGGCATTATTTATAATGGGTGACGCAAGAGTATACACCGCGCGCAATTTAACCATATTTGATCATTATTTATTAATTTAATTTCAGGATTATTGCCTAATTAATTTTCCTTACATTGCGTTATTGCATCATTCATTTTGCGGCTGCTGATATCAGCAGATACTATATAATGTCCCCCAAACCTTCCTCGATATTCATAAACCCTCCGACAGCCACTGAGTGAACAAGTTCGCCCACAGGAACACTCTGACATGTGACCCTCCGTGCTCTATGTAAGTATTGAATATTTAAATTAATTATTTTGTGCATTTTTATACTTCTCCTGTGCATTCCTTCCAGGGATGAAGCGCCTGTTTTATGACTGAATTTAATATTTTATTTCTTGTCATTCGCAGCAACTGAAGCAAAATGCAATCAAACAGTCTGCTGGTACTGATGGCAGTGTGCATGCTGGTGGCGGCGAGGCCTGAATCAAGCCTGGAGCTGCCCAACCATCAAAAAGCTGTGAGTATATCATTTCTACAAACACCTATCAACCACCCATCCAAGTTTCTTATTACCGTTGCAATTTCTAAGTAAAGAGTTTGTCCCATGCCCCGACCCTCAGAATTTCTTGTAAGCATCAACGAAGTTAATGTTAATAATTTCCATTTACAGATGACCGATCCCACCAGGTCCCGCCGGAGTGCTGAGGGACCAGCAGACTCGCACGTCGTAAAGAAGTCTGGGGTGTTGGGGACCCAGATTGGATTTGGTGAAGGCCCAGATCCCAACACATACTGGGCCTTTTAATTGGGGAACATTGACGCTTATTTGTGTTTTATACTTTTATAAATATAAATAAAAGTTATTATGTAATATTTCCTGGTATTATTGACATAGATAAGCCGACGCGACACCACGTCTAGTAGATATCCCAACTGTTTTATATACCTGGCTGCAGGCTTAGGTCACCATCGGTCTGCTAGGCTACATGCACACAGAATGTGCATCAGACCGATGTGCAGATATAGGCGTCACGCTGCAACTTGTGCAACAGATACTGCACTCTGATGGGTCGAGCGTAACGGGCTGGGAGTTAACACCGTTGCATGATAGAACTGTGTCTCCTGAGTTCAAAAATACCACCCCCCCGCTACCGCCGACCCTTAACTTTGGAGTTATTGGACTTAACCGTACGTTCTTGTGTAATTGACTGTACATGATAAAGATTTTAAACGAAAAAGAAAGGAATTAGACCTAACTAAAAACCCTTAAAAAAATAATGTTTGGCCTATGTCTCCGTAAATATTGCGAAGATAATTGTTTTAAAATAATACATTGTTCGATGGATCACGTAAATTGGGAACGGCAAACATGTCATAGCATTGATAAAACCACATTTTGTACATACAGTACAAATCTTGGTATGCAGGGGTAACAACCATATGATATCACGTATTGTTGAAGAAAAAGTGAATGGTAAAGTATGTTGAAGAATGAGCAAAAAGTATCAAATAACAAAAACGTCAACAATATTGTTGACACTTTAATACAATATGAAACAAAGGTACAAAATATGAAAGCATTTTTCAAAAATGAAACAAATATTTGTATGTCAACTAAAGCACAACCACAAAACAAAAATGTCACAAAGAGAACAGCCATAATCAGCCAATAAAGGCTTTCTCAATAAACTGAAAGAAGATGAAAAAAATTGAGATGTTATTGTTGAGACAATTATTCTTGACAATGAAATTCTTCTTATATATTTTAAATTTAAATGGATGAAACATCTCTTTTCAATATAACTGGAACATATTTTTATCGATGGCACGTTTAGTGAATACCCGTATGCCACTGTATAGATTTAGATTTATTTATTTCATGAATTAAAAAATTACACGTCAGCATTCAAAATATAGTAGTGACTAGTGATTCACGAGTGCTATACCATCAATCTTTATATATCATTACATATACAAGTATAAATAAATGACATATTATTATTACAAAATAAATTTCAAATGTCAATAATTAAAATTTTATATATATACAACGTGTTTTTTTTCAATTCCCATAACTTTAAGGTTATATTCTACCACTAAAAACAATTAATAAACTCCAAAGAACATGGGTTCTAAAATGCATATCTTCGAAGATAACATTAATTTTAGTTAAAATAATTCATTTATTGTCTCCAGTAAGTTGATTCCTTATTTTTGCGACGTTGCCAAACTTCTACACGCACTACGACAGCAAAGTTATAAAAAACGTCCGGGCGGGATTGTCCCGTGTCAACTAGTGAAGTGAAAGCCAATTAGTCGCTATCGATAAAATTATACCTATTATCCTGAATTACGAAATGCAATTAGCACGAAAATAATTTATGGATTGATTATTCCTTATTTAACTCTTATTAGCAATTAAGCATGAGTTGCTTATTTCGCAACTCTTTAAATTTTCAAAGTTAGACTATGAATGCTACTTGTCGAAACATAAATTGTTTCAACATAAATTTAATCGATAATGGTTATGGTGATATGTTCGGTGGCTGGATTGTAGCAGAATACCTACGAAACAATACCTACCTTGAATTTATTACGAATAAGGGCACAGTCATTCAATATTCACCATATTTTTTAAAGTATTTGATTTACTGAATGATAATGTAATAATCGCAGTGGATGCCAATTGCGGGTTCATACCTAACCTACCAAAGCTGCGTTCGAGATGTCCGAGCCTTTGTATGACTAGGAATTCGAACCTGGAACCCCGAGATCACAGAACAATGTTTAATAGTTCCATAATAAATTAAAACATTAAATTAATTTAAAATTACAAATTAAAAATAATTCCGGGAGGTATCGATTATCGATATCATTTTAAAAAATTTTACACCATACCCTAGCGGCGCACGAGTGTTCGATCATCAATGAACGACCGCTAGTAGTTCTTTGGATTCGGATCTTTCATCTTTACTTATGCGCATCTCTTAGTGAAAATGAGAAAGAATATTTGTGTGTAGCGGGTGGCGACGCTGCCTGCAGTAGTGTAATATTGAGTTCAATGTGTGCGTAGGGTTGCTTGCTCGAAACATTAGGGATGCACATCACCTACTTAAAATAATGTTAAAATTGTAAGTGTAACAGAATGTAGATTTTAAAGTTAGTCTTCCTTGTTTTTTTAATTTTATAAGTAAACATAAAATCCGTAATACGTTTATTTTTTTTAAAGCAAATTACTCATAAACAAGAGGTAGGTGATTGTACCTAACTAAACGAAACTAAAGACAATTTACACAATCTTATGTGATCAGATCAGAAAATGATCTGGGTGCCAAGTGCGAGTTTCATTCGCCATTCGGTAACGTTTACATAAACGAGAATTTGTGTGGCAAATCTTCTCTTATGACGCCAGGAGGAGCTGCTTCAATGTCATACTATTCGATTTTGTAAACGTAATCGAATGAATACGGGTAGTAAATAAAACTCACACTAGGCACCCTGATCACGAATAGCGTAAAAATATCTACTAAACTTGACTTGATGAAATCCCACCAACAGCTTTTGAGACTCGTCTTAGTTTTGACAACCCTAATATTGTGCCGCGATGACAAAAGAACGCACACATGGAACCGAGTCCCTCCGCGCCTGCAAGAAGCCCGTAGACCTACAGCCGAATACCGTTAGCAAAATAAGTAAAATTAATTGTAACTGCTTTGAAATACGGTTGATTTCACAGTGACTTAAATAACTAGCCGCCAAAGGAAGATTAACATGCACCTTTATTTACTTACTTGTTCCCTGACCTTCGTCTTGCTTACAAGTATTGGTGCCCGCGATTAGAACTGTTATTATACCGATTTGCTGTTAAGTTTTGTTTTAATTTTTATTGTTGTACTATTGGTTTTTATTATTGTTAAACTATTGGTTGTTATTTTTATTTGTTAAACTGTTAGTAATTAGTTTAATTACAATGCCGAGGCGCAACTATCCGCCAGAACATCAAGCGGACATTCATTTTGTGAATGGTTATTGCAATGGAAATTCCGCGGAAGCTGTGAGAGAATACCAGCGTCGATATCCAAATCGCACCGTTCCTGACAATCATACTTTCGTAAACGTAAGTTCTCATTAATTATTTAAGCATTTTGGTGTTTATTAGGCATTTCTTCAGTTAATAGGCAGTGATCGAAATGAAAAGGGCTAACTAGCCTGGGGTGGCCGACGAGACAAGGCTTGTGGGTGATTGCAGCCTCCGAGTTTTAGTTAATTGATTTTTATAGGTCTTAGGCCTTTCCGGGATCCGAGATTCGATAGAGATAAATTGTCAAAGTTTTGGTAGTTTTGGCCACACTTAGCCTTGTCGGCAGCTTTAGGTGGATTGGCCCCCTTTGTTCCGATCACTTGTAATAGGGCCCTAATAAAACAGTGATAATACAATAACCAAGCATTTGTTAATGTTGCATTATGTGTACTTTATCACTTAAAGCCACCCTGGGTTCCCGGTGGGGGTTGAATATTACTATGGAGAAAAAACAATTAACTGTAAAATGTAAAACCTATTTTTTTTATAAAACCACTTTTACGGATCTACTCTTTACTCTACACATTGATATCTTTTTATTTTATTTTATCGTTAAGATCCGTTGAAGTAATTCAATGCGTAAAGTTCGCGTAAGCTTTAGTAAACAATTATTTTTATTTGTTACAGATACATAGACGATTTCGTGAGCAAGGCCTAAGACTAGCTTCACATGAGCGAGTCATGAACCTCTCATTGGACCAAGAAATGACGATAATGAATTTAATTATCGAAGATCCTACTTTATCCACACGACGTATCGGACGCATAGTTGGCGTCTCTCATACTATGGTGTGGAGATTATGGAAGAGATATGGACTTCATCCTTATCATTATCGGAAAGTGCAAGGCCTTTTACCTGGTGATAATTTTTCACGAATCGCGTTTTGTCAGCGAATAAGTGAGTTTCTTATTCAAGATCCACTATTGATTACAAAAATTCTGTGGATGGACGAGGCACAATTTACACGAGCAGGCGTATTTAATAGTAAAAATCAGCATCAATGGCAAGAAGAAAACCCGAATGCAGTGTAGGAAACATCGCACCAAAGAGAATTTTCGGTAAACATGTGGGCGGGAATTTTAAATAACAAACTTGTAGGTCCCATAGAAATACCGAATCGTTTAAATTCAAACAACTATCTTGAATTTCTACAAAACCTTTTAAATTTAGATTTTTTTGAAGATCTCCGTTCATTATGGATACAGCACGATGAAGCACCACCGCATTACGGAACACAAGTACGAGAGTACCTAAATGAGCAGTATCCACAACGTTGGATCGGCCGCGGAAGCCCGATCTTAGCGTGGCCGGCTCGATCACCAGATCTGACCCCTCTTGATTTTTATGTATGGGGCACCTTAAAAAGTAAAGTGTATGCTATAAAAATTCTTTCCCGGGATCATTTGTTGCAGCGGATTCAACAAGAAGCAAATGAAATGCGTGCCAATGTAGTGAATTTAAATAGGCAAATTCGTACAAGAATAACTGTATGCCTAGAGTGTAATGGTGGGCATTTCGAAAATCAATTAAATTTATAATTTTTAATAAAAAATGTTTTATTCACCTCGCCTTTTTGTGTCCCAAATGTAACGTACATTTGTTCTCTGGCAAGAATTTGAAACTCATGACTAACTTTTTTTTAACAAATAAAATAGTTGTTGTACATTTTTAAAGACACTCCCATAAACATTAATTAATTAATTAGTAAAAATACAAGCATGCAGGCAATCGCATGTAGGTAAATCTCAATGCGAACTAAATGTCACTACGAAAAAAATAATTAAAGTGAATCCTAGTTTGTTTACAAAAACAATGTTTTAGTAATAGCTTAAGATTAAATAATTTGTAAAATTACAATAACTGCTTAGCAAATTAAACACGTATGAATAAAAGGTCACTTCATTTTTTTTTGCAAGCTGTACAATTACTGCATTCTAACACGTAGTGCCTAACTTTCATTCATAAGTAAGTCCTATCATTCATAAATTTAGGTAAAAGTCTGCGATGTTGCCATATTTCACATAAAGGGGTTTTCCATGGATAATCATACTTTATTTGAATTATTTTGTATGAAATGAGAAAATAAAATTAAAAATTGAATTTAGAAAATATGAATTTGTTATTTGATTCTTATACGTGGTCTCGTTGAAACCCTAGAGTTATGGGAATTCAAAAAAAACACGTTGTATATATATCAATCTGTAAAATTAAATGTTAAATTAATCACCATTTAAATATATGTAGTATTTAAAAATTTAGAATTTTCCAAAATGTCATTAAGTATTTTAAAATATGAATCATTAAAAAATATGTCAAAAATGAATGTCTGGAAGATTATATGATTATTATATTTCAATTAGTGTCAAAGTTTTATCATTATTGAGTTTTAATAATGATTGTTGATGTTAACAACATTTCTCTACCAATAGCATTCTGTAAGCTATTGAGAAATACAAAAACATTATTGGAACACTTTATAATTTTTTTTTGTTGAGCACAATCCCTAATATAATATTATTAAGATTCAGTCATACATGACTGATAAATATATCAATAAAATATAATAATAATAAAATATTTAAATATAATATTTAATATAAATTGTGTCTTTTCCATGTTTTAAAATTTATGAGAGCTATGGTGGACAACTCTGATCTACCAAGAACACGTAATGTAACAGAAAACTTAAGAGATGATCCTAAATCTTTACTTGAGGAAATAGTATATGACAAAGATCAGAGAAAATTTGAAATTAGTTTACATGCTATCATGAACAAATTTGAAAATTATAAAATATCATCTGAATTCATTAACCGATGGTATAAGGTAAAGAAATTGTAGGCGGAAATAGAACATGAAATTTTGGAGATACAACTAATAATATATCAAACGTTATTTAAGAATGGAGGAGTTTAATGATCAATTGAACTTGTAACTTGAGTATTTAATTGAAATAATGAACTTGGATTATACAGCTTAAGTTAATACTAGTTTACATTCTCTTGACAAAAAAACATTTGATGATATTTGTAAGAATGCTACACACCATACTGCAAGGGAAATAATCATCGAGTATAAAAAATCTAGTGACGTACAGCATGCTTACTAAAATGTGATGATTATGATGATGTAAAAGGGAAAAGTGGATCAGAATACTGTACAACAACAACAACATGCAGCTGTAGGTACTCCATCATGCAAATGTTTCGAACTTGAAAGGATAATGCTTTAATATTCGTGGTCGTCCAAGAGGATCAATATTAACTGCTATAGGAAAACATAGGAAAGCGCCGAAACCATCATCATCACGGCCCATAACAGTCCACTGCAGGGCCTTTCCCACGAAAGGGTAGGTTATTGCCATCATCTCCATGCTTGGCAGGCGGTTTGAAGATTGCAGTGTAATAAATATAACAATAGAATACGCTGCAGCCCATTTCCAGTCTACGGAGACTCCAGATCTTTTGCCTTGACAACATTAGTCGCCTTGTACGACACGGCCGAAACCATCAAAAAGAGCAAAAAGGCGAAATAAACAAACAAACAACTTCTCAATTACAAAATTACAAAAATAAATGTGCAACGACATATCAAACAAATTTCAAAATCAACAATTGATAAAGTTTAGGTAATAATGTATGGTTATACATTAAATATGTGGTTATACTTCAAAAACAGTGTTTGCTCTCTGCTTCAGAATAGCTTGATGACTTGCATATTAATGCAGCTCAATCTCTGTTAAGGAAACAATTTTCGTCTATAGGGGGACTACAGGACCCTCTTCTTTCAGATTTACGACCACCTTCTTTTAGTACCGTTTACATATAATTATTTCGTTCAAATATGTCATGAACCTGGCCATTGAATAGCCATATCTGGGTATACAGATTTTGATAATGAAAAATAAATAGTCTATGATTCTAACACAACATCTTTTAAATAATATCTAGATGTAATATCATTAGTAAGCATTTTCACGGGCCACAATACATTTGTATATAATATTGAAATAAAACGAAAAGTTTGTCAGCAACCTTACGGTAGTGATTGTGGGCTTTATGCAATTGCATTTGCTATACTTTTGTGTAAAAAGATAAATCGTTGCCAACGGCGATTGGACCCCACGAAAATTGCGGAAACATTTGTTTGATACCTTTGACACATATTCAAATATATCAAACATTGAATTAACTACATTCCCCGAAATTATTCTCCAAAACGAAATTACTACTGAAACTAATACTGACATATTAGGCACACTAGAATATGATAAAGTTTATTGTATTTGAAGAAAACCTAGTAGAAGGTATATGTTAATGTGTGCAACATGTGTAGAATTATTCCATAAGAAATGTTTGCATGATGCCTGATCATTTGAGTGCACCTGATGTAAGCAACTTAGTAAAAAACAAAAAAAAAATGTAAAGGCATATTGTTTATAAGGTACATAGCTAAGAAAAAATATTGCCTTTCAATGTATTGATATACACAGATTAGCAGAGTGATGAAATGCTGAATCACAATCTCGAATATTAATAGATATTATTTGCATGATTCTGTGTATGCATGTCTTTCAATTTTAAACTGGTAAACATTCTTTTGCATTTCTCTAAAATCAAGCTGATTATAATTCACTAACCAAGTATTAACAATTATTTTGGCACTTGAAACAACTGCATTTGAATGACTACTTACACAGTACTAATGTATCTACCTAATACTTCATTTCATGCCTGTAACAATGATCAAGGGCTCAGTATTTATGCATTGGACAATTCTGATCATCTTTACTCGAATAAAATATTTATTCGATACACTGTAAAAACATGGAAAAACAGGATTGAGGGCAGTCGCGCCAGCCTAAAAGTGGATTAGGCCTACTGGGAGTACTCGTCAAAACGAATCCAACTAGCCCAAACTCGATAAAATTGCATTGTTTTATTACAAAGTTTCTGTGCCCACCTTCCGGTTGTATTATCATATCAGCTCAATGAAGCCATAATATTACATTGTCATCTAGTTCAGAGCTATGTACAAAGCTTCAACTGTCTAGCTTATATGTTAGCTTATCGGGAACTCGATTGTAATCGCAGCAATGTAGAGCCAGACCTGCAAAGGGAAAAGACCTGACCAATGGAGGCTAAGTACAATAACCCCAGTCTTTAAAGGTAAGGGCTAAGTGCGGTAGTGTACCAACTACCACGGTATAAAGGCGATGGCTCCACCATGAAGCTCTTTGAACGTATTGTGAACTCTAGAATCCGACGGGAGTGTACAATCTCGGAGTGTCATTATGGATTTCGGCGGGGTTGTAGGACCATGGACCCCGTATTTGCCCTGAGAACTCTCATGAATACATATCAAGGAACACACTCTTGCACATTTCCTGAAATTTCTGGATATGACATGGCCTTCGACTGTGTCTCTCGTGATTGGTCCAAGTCTGTACCTGCAGCCGTACCGCCTATCTCCGATAGTACGCCGCCATCTTGATGCAATTTAAACTCAATTGCATCTAACTGGCGGCGTACTATCGGAGATGGGCGGTACCACTCCTGAAGTCTATATTGACCTTATCCGAGACGTGTACCGCGATTCCGATTTTATAGTTAGATTGCCGTTGGCGACACCAACACACGTTGGACGAGTCGCATTGATGTCAATGTTTGGAGCAACGCGTAGGAGCGGCCAAAAATTCTGGGGCACCGTACTGCCGATCTTCAATTAGGACGTATGCACGATCTTCAATTAGGCAGTCTCTTTGTGCCATACCAGCACCGATAAGCGCCGAACGTCGTCGACGAGCTGGTCGGAGCTGGTATGACACACGGCACGGGCTGGTTCCGATAAATGCTACCAGCACTCTCAGATAGGCGCTGGTAATCAGCTTTCTACGTGTACACGCACTTAGGGGGTACGACCGGGGGGCCCTGCATGCGCTGTTGGCAGCACTGCCGGCCGGCACGGACGGTAGGTACAAGTAAAGTACAGTAGGTTCATTGATGTTAAACCGTGGGCCACGCCATGGGCAATTTTAGGATTTTTTAGAAAAAAAGGCAAAAGGGCGGGATCGTCTTGGGGCCGGCAAAATGTGGGCAATTAGGAAAAATAGCAAATGTTGGTAACTCTGAAATTTGGTACTCGTACGTCCAGCGCCGGCAGTTCGCGTTTCATAACAGACTAATTTCACGTTGGAGACAAAGACAAAATTTTTGTAAAGGGCGAGTTTTGGGGGCGAGAGTTCTGAACACGTCTGGCACCACTAAGTCAGTTCGAATCTTTGCTGGTTACAACCAGTGGTGACAACGTTTACGGCACGGCATCTTTACGGATAACGGTAAGTGTTTCCTAGTGTCTAATATCTAGATTCGATGGCTGACCATGAGCAATACACTTATTACAGCATAACTTTACTAATTTTATTCGATAAATTAGCTAGCTTATTAACTGTTCATATACAACCTGGGGTACCCTCATCACTACATAGTATAAAACAAAGACGCTTTCTCTGTCCCTATGTCCCTTTGTATGCTTAAATCTTTGAAACTACGCAACGGATTTTGATGCAGTTTTTTTTAATAGATAGAGTGATTCAAGAGGAAGGTTTTTAAGTAAGAAAAAAAGGGTAGGTAAGGGTAAAATAGGTGTACGCGTACGAAGTCGCGCCGGGTCCACTAGTTAATAATATAGCAACAACCCCGTTTCGTCGGAAAAGTCCTGAGTCTTGCAGTGGACTGTTATGGGTTGTGATGATGATGATGAAAGTTTTTTGTTCCATTGAAAATGTTAGCGAGACTCATAGTCTACCCCTCATAATGTTCTGCTCGATCATATTTTAGTAACTATATTTTAATTTACTATCATCAACAAGTCATGCACTTATGCATTTATTGTAATTATGAGTACCTAATTTCGGGTTTATTGTAAGGCATGAGAAATTATTCATATCCCATAGCAGGCCAATTAACCAATAGTTATTAAATGTAACTGAAGACTTTAGTGTGAAATTATGTCCTGTAGTAAACCATACACCCAGAAATTCCGCCACGAATGGCTCTCTGAGCCTGATTTTCAGGGCTGGTTAAAAGAAGTCAGCAATGACAAAACGAAAGCCTTCTGCAGTTATTGTCGATGCGAAATAATAAGACTTAATTAATCACATAAAGCGCAAAAAACACTTGAAAGCGGCGGAGCCCTTTTCTTCGAGACAACAAAAATTGGCCTTTCAAGCAAAGCCAAAGTTCGACGAATTGAAGAGCTCATCTGAGGCTTCTTTGACATTGTATATTGCCGCTCATTCCTTAATATTACCGGTAGAACATCTTGGGGCTTTATGTAAAAAAGAATTTAAAGCTGATATAAAATTGCACCGGACGAAATGTACAGCTATAATAAAAATAGTTTTGGCGCCACATTTTGCGTACAACTTACGTGAAGATGTTGGTGATGGACCGTACAGCCTCTTGTTAGACGAGAGCACTGATATAAGTGTAACAAAGTTACTGGGAGTTGTAATTCAATATTTTAGTAAGACTTCATATGAGATAGTGTCAACTTTCCTTACGCTTGGAGAGTTAAGTAAAGGCGACGCTGAATCCATTACGCAAACTGTAAAAAAAACACTACTTGCACATGGACTTGACATCAAAAAGCTTTCTGGTATAGGAGTTGACAACGCCAATGTAATGACAGGTGTACATAGCGGAGTATACCAAAAACTTAAAGAGGAGGTACCCCATCTCGTCATGATAAAATGCTCGTGCCATTCAATTCAACTAGCAGTTTCTCATGCTTCTGCCGAAAATTTACCTAGGCATCTCGAATATATTATACAGGAAACCTACAACTGGTTCTCGAAATCGTCAAATAGACAAAACGCATACAGAGATTTATATCTCACAATTAACGATGAAGAACCGCTAAAAATTACACAAGCATGTGCAACCAGGTGGCTTTCTATTGAAACTGCACTTAAAAGAATATTAGACCAATGGACAGAATTAAAACTACATTTTGGTATTACAAGGAACACTGAAAAATGCTACAGTGCAGAAACACTTTACAATTTATATACGAATCCCACAAACGAAGCATATTTGTTATATATCCACTCCGTTTTGGATCAATTACATGGGCTAGTAAAAATTTTTCAGTCGAATAATATTGATCCTAGCAAGTTACTTAATGACCTAATCACGGCTATAGAATCCCTCGGGAGAAAAGTTCTGAATCCTACTGGGAACATCAATGTATTCGAAATACAAAATTTAGAAGATTTCTTGGTTACACATCCTTATCTAGGATTCAAAGTCGAAAGTAAGCTTTCAGAAATACGGGAGACCAATCGATTTTCAACCCAAGATGAAGAGCAATTCAGGGATAAATGTGTGAACTTCACAGTAGAGCTCATAAAACAATTGAAACAGAGACTTCCAGAAGATTATAATGTTTTGAAAAAAGTCAACCAGTTGTCAGTTTCAAACACATTAAGGCAAGTAAAGGAAAGAATAACTTCACTAGTACGAGAAATGGGACACAGCGAGGTTTTTTTCGCGAAGGTAGAAACACAGTGGGTCAATATATCTCTTGTACCATGGGAGAAAAAGGACAACACTATTTCATTTTGGTCCGAAGTTTTAAAATATCAAGATGCAGCTGGCATAAATCCTTTTATGGAATTGTGTTATTTTGCCTTGTCGATGATTTCTTAGCCGTGGTCTAATGGGGAAGTTGAGCGAGTCCTTAGCCAACTGAATATAGTTTAAAACAAGGCTCGCAATAGACTACACAACACCACCACGAATGCCATTATTACAGGCAGGATTACGACGTCAAAAAAAATGCTGTCACAACTACATACTGCCAACTGAGGTACTAAAAAAAATTGGGACAATGGCTTCATACAACAACCCTCATCAGGCTGCAGCTACAGGCCCAAGTGGAAGTTCCTTGGTGATTGATTTTCACGATGACGACAACATATGTTACTTATGGTCAGATGAAGATTAATGATACCTAGTGCTATTATTAAGAACAATGTTTTTTATTGATTAAAATATAATAAGTTCGAATTATTTTATTTAGCTCTTTTTAGCTGATAAAGTTAGCTCTTTTTCAGCTCTTTTTTGGTACAACACTAGCTCTAAGCTTGACTACAGAGTTGGCAACACTGATGAAAATTTTCCCCAGTATTTCACGCAAATCGGCCGACACGCGCCGTCGATATAACGGATTAAAAAATATTAAAAGTGTTTTTGAAGTGATAAGGTGAGTTATTTCTGTTATTTATTATATTGTATACACATAACAACAACTACATTTGAAAATTGTAAGGTAAAAACTCGTTTTGGACCATTCGAAGTAGCTAACGAATTTATCAGTACCAGAGTGTCATATTTCAATTCAGATTTAGGAAATATTTACGCTCGAAACATGCTGCATGATTATAAAGTAATATTGTGTGTATATTTTAGTTCAATAATAATATTGGTTTTGTATGAAATCATGTAACATTTGCTCATTTATCTCATAGTAACGTAACCAAGGCGATCCATACTCAGCCGCCATTACATTTTCCGCGGAATTTTCGTTTATCTGTGGCAAAAACGTATCCCAGAATAGGCGAATTTCATGTAACACATGTCGATAATATTATCGATAAAATAAAATCAATTTTTTTTATATCGATGGTTTGAGATTTCGTTAGATAACTTGAAATTAGTTTTTCTTAGTGTGTATTGTTTATAAGAATTGTAATATTCTTGAGTTTATTCGGGAAAAATTTAGTGACCTTGAATAACGAGTTTTCGATGATAATAGCAATATTTAGGTACACAAGCTTATAAAATTTGTGATACGAATGATTTCTATTATTTTTGCCAGATGGCTGCTTGGAATGTGGGTGACGGCGCCGTTCCAGACGAAATTCTGGAAGCCCTCAACGACGAGGATGATTTTGAGGAGTCTGGGTCGGAGCCGCCACTCTATTCAGAGGACGAGGATAAGGTATGATAGCCCTACCTACCTACTTATATAGTTTTATGTGACAGAAATACAAATTTTTCTTTGTTCGAAAAGAAATTATTGAAATAATTTGTTTCCACAGGACTGAACAAAACTGGAATATTATTACGATAAGTAGAAAAATATTATAAAGGTGGAGGGATTGACTATGGGGAGATTGTTGAATTTGGCCTTGATTGTTTTTTTTTGTTGATTGATTTCTGGTTACCTGTGTGTTTAAGCTTTTTATGTGTGGTGGTGGTCACTGTTAGACTTTTAGAGCAGCATCTTCATGCATATTTATGTCAATTGCCTAAATTGTTGTATGTGTTTTATTACGATTTCATTTTGTTTTACGTGTAGTGATTCTCATCGGTAATGCTCCGCTTGGGTTTCGTTTTAGAACAGACAATATGCTAACATATTTGTTTTTCATAGGATGATTGGGAGCTTCCGATGTCCTTTCCGATATTCGAAAGGATATCGGAAGATATAATCGTGCCCGTGCGCCTCGCAGCCCTAAGTTCTTGAATATTATTATAAATTTCAGTTATTTGTTAGTGATACGATATTAGTGATATATATTTTTTTATTTCTTACAATGAACATAACATCGTCATATTTGACTATGGCGGCCGCGAGCTGATTGCTCCGGAGGACGACGCCCAGCCCGATGATCCGTAAGTAATACACGATTTTTGCAATTTACTAATATTGTAAAGAGGTAATGTTTGTGAGTTTTAGAGTTTGTATCATCATCACAGCCCGTAACAGTCCACTGCAGGACTTAGGACTTTAGAGTTTGTATGTTGGGGGTAAACTCCGAAACTACTAAACCGGATTTAAAAATTCTTATACTATAGGGAACTACATTATTCCTGAGTGAGTGACGTAGGCTAATTTTTATTTCAGTAAAATAATAAGATCTCTCAAGATAGTTGATAGTTAGAAGAAGAGGCAGAGAGAGAGAGAGGGAGAGGAAGAGGTGAGTTAGTTAGAAGGGCAGTTCATGGACCCTGATGCCCATGAACTGTTCGTACCGGTGGCTGCACCTGCAGCCAATGCGGCGGGGGTCAGTGGGGCAGCGGAGGGGGCTCGGGGTCGGCGTCCTCGCCGAGGCGGTAGGGGTGGACGGGCACGAGGAGGTCGGGTGAGTGGGAGGGGTGGAAGAGGTGCGCATGCTGGAATAGCTGGTGCAGACGCCACCCGATGGCAGCGAGGTGACCGATTGCGTGAGGTATGCCTATCTGACGATGACGTGCCAGAAGAATTGAGGCGATTGGTGATGAATGTCATGGACGGAAGGCGTGCTAGGGAAAGGAATGCCACTAAGAGACAGAATGCAAGACGGGTGGCTATGGAAGAGGATGGAAATGATGCAGATTTTCTTGATGCCGTTGAAGGCAAGGACCAGTTTGCAGGGGAGTTTAACTGACGCCCCATGGAGTCCTTCGAAGGGCAAAGGGAGGTTTTTGTGCCCGATCAAACTGGTCCTCTCCTCAACCTAACCAATCCCTATGATGCCTTTCGTTCCTTCTGGGACGATGGTATCCTGTCTCATGTGGTGGAGGAAACTAATCGATATGCCCACCAAATTGGTGAGCGGTCGGCTAGTTTCCTTCAGCAATGGTACGATACCAACGTCTCAGAAATTCTAATCCTGTTCTCCTTTTATATAATGTTAGGTATCGTTAAGATGCCTAGCATCAATTCCTGTTTCACACTTAATCCTCTTCTCAAAATAGAGCTATTCCGGACGATGTTCACACAAAAGCGTTTCTGGAATTTGCACAGAGCGCTTCATTTCGTAGACAACACTACGCGCACTCCGCACTCACCGCTGATAGACTATTTTGTTTCCCCATACTTGGCCACCTAAACGAAAAATTTAAGGAAAACTATGTACCACAGCAAAACGTTAGCATCGACGAATCTCTGACCTTATAGAAAGGGGTTTTGTCGTTCAAACAATACATAAAATCGAAGGCGGCCAAGTTCGGTATTAAAACATTTGAACTCTGCGAATCGGCAACGGGGTATCTATGGTAATTTTTTGTCTACACGGGGAAAAACAGTGAAGGCGACTCCACTGTGCCTGTGAGTACTCAAACAGTCTTAAGACTGATATCCCCGCTTCTAAATAAAGGCTATACATTATTCATGGACAATTGGTTCAATTCTCCTGCACTCGCTGTTCTATGCACGAAAAAAATTATGACGAAACACATAACATGTAAAGTCCAAAAGATCAAGGTTATATAGAGATTTCGTAAAAAATATGGTTCGCTCAATAGTATGGACCGAGTGCAAAATGTTCCATATATTTCGGGGAATAACCTTGCGTCCTACGACTTGATGTTATAAGGGGCTTCCCGCTCGGGAATTTACCTTTCTTGTCTATATAAACAGGAATTCGGATTTAATATTTACATTAATTTTCTTAACTTCGAAGAGAGAAAGTATCCTGAAGTTTATAGTTGTGAAGTGCCTACAAAATATATAATAAGATTATTAAGCTAAAATGTCGTCTGACGAGGAACCGAGTACAAGCGCGAGTGCAAAAAGGAAAAAATATCTACAATATTATAAAAAAGAATGGGAAAAAGAATTTTCAGGCTGGCTGCAAGATAGTCGTAAAGGCGAAAGCTATGCCTATTGTAAGAGAGTAAAGAACAAACATTTGAAGTCAGTAGGTCACCCTACTGTTTTATCAGCTGTAGAAGAGAACCAAATTGTAAGAGTTTTACAAGCTTCTAGTGAATTTGGCTCCCCGCTTTCTAAAGTGGATCTACAGCTTGTAGTCCATAAATATCTACAATATTATAAAAAAGAATGGGAAAAAGAATTTTCAGGCTGGCTGCAAGATAGTCGTAAAGGCGAAAGCTATGCCTATTGTAAGAGAGTAAAGAACAAACATTTGAAGTCAGTAGGTCACCCTACTGTTTTATCAGCTGTATAAGAGAACCAAATTGTAAGAGTTTTACAAGCTTCTAGTAAATTTGGCTCCCCGCTTTCTAAAGTGGATCTACAGCTTGTAGTCCATAAATATCTACAATATTATAAAAAAGAATGGGAAAAAGAATTTTCAGGCTGGCTGCAAGATAATCGTAAAGGCGAAAACTGTGCCTATTGTAAGAGAGTAAAGAACAAACATTTGAAGTCAGTAGGTCACCCTACTGTTTTATCAGCTGTAGAAGAGAACCAAATTGTAAGAGTTTTACAAGCTTCTAGTGAATTTGGCTCCCCGCTTTCTAAAGTGGATCTACAGCTTGTAGTCCATAAATATCTTAAGAAAAATGCTCGAGATCATATGTTTAAGAATCGGATTCCCGGTGATGCATGGGTCCAGGGCTTTTTGGCAAGAAATGCTGACAATGTGAGAATGATTCAAAATATTTCAAAGGCGAGAGCTGAAAAAGATCCTCAAGAAATAACCGAATACTTTGATAATTTAAGCACAACATTAAAGGATATACCAGCAGAAAATATAGTCAACTTTAACGAAACCAACCTGTCCGACGATCCAGGTTCTTCAAAGTGCATTTTTCGGAGGGGAGTAAAGTATCCCGAAAGAATAGCGAATTCCACCAAAGGAAACATATATATTATGTTTACAGCCACCGCAAGCGGTGAATGTCTCCTCTTGTATGTTGTTTACAAATCAACAAATATGTACTCAGAATGGGTTAGTGAAGGACCACCAGAAACCAGGTATAACTGCACTAAATCGGGGTGGTTTGACAGCGCCATGTTTAAAAATTACTTTGAAACCATAATCCTCCCCTGGACGCAAAAAAATTCAGGGACGAAAGTGGTCATTTGCGACAACTTGTCTAGTCATTTGAGTGTTAAAGTAATAGAGTTATGCGAGCAAAATAACATCAAATTTGTTTTTATCCCTCCAAGGTCAACACACCTCACCCAGCCGCTAGACCTGGCATTGTTTGGGCCTTTGAAGAAAGCCTGGCGTAAAATTTTGTACCAGTATAAGCTCCGTAATCCAAACCAAACAACCTTGAATAAGAAACACTTTCCGAAATTGCTTACTGAATTAATTGAAGCAATTCAAATGAAGGAGACAAAGAACATAAAAAGTGGATTTAGGGCATCAGGATTATTTCAGTACTTTCAACATTCAGTAAATGCTTAATACTTAGCTATTTTATATCAACTATATCATAATTGAATTTAAGTTATATTCATTGACGAATTTTACTCTTACAAATAAGAAAAGATATCGTTCCTATCGGTGCCAAATATTAATAGGTATCTATTGTATCTTAATGTTTATAATTAGTATAATGAACAATTGTGATATAAAAATATATGTGATTTATGTCATTATTGCGGGGTGGATTCAGACCAATAACTAGTAAACAACCCCAAAAACTTCGATCTCTAATATAACTTTACACAAGGACAAACTCCTACTTTTGATATTTTTATAAGTACATAATTATGGTTAAGGTTAAAGTGTTCAAATTTAGAAAAAAAAGACACTACAAGTGATGTCAAAGTCAAATAATTTTTATTCAATTTAGGTTTACAAAACTCTTATGAACGTCATAAAACACAAAATAATGTTTAAACATAAAACAACAAATAACATTTAGAAAAATAGGGCTGCGGGCCGTGGCAACATTGAGCCGGTGTGCCTTCCAGACATTATTAGTCCCAGATTGGACTGACTGTCACTGTCACCTTGACAGTTTGACTTACCGCCCGAATCAACGGTGCACGGTGCCGCGCCGCGTGCGTTGTTTTTGTGCACATATAACATAAATATTATACAAACACGAAAAAACTATATATCAAAGGTGATAGCTGTAAAACCTAATAATTAATGGCTAAATCACAACCATACGCATTTTCCAGTAGGTACACAGTGCATACCTGTGAATATGCAACAATTAAAGTAAACATTACCTAATTAACAGTGCATTCACATTTTAGCTCGTTTATGAAGAAATACATTAAGAGGAAATGAGTCTTGCAATGTATGAACATCTTTTACGTATGACTTGAAACTTCCGTAACAAATGATGGATAACATAATGGAATTTACGGTTCGGTAGTTTTCACGTTCTAAATTACATTACTATTACAATTATTATAAATACACGATTCAATGAATCAATTGATCTAATATTACAAATGTCAATAGTTTATTCACTTAAACAATACAATAAATAATATAAAAATGATTAAATCGAAATTACCCATGATTAAATGTCAAGATACTAATATAATTATGAATGTCAACATGTAAAATTAGAATTAAATTAATGAAAAAATAATGCTCATTTCAGGTTCAGGTTCAAACTATACCCAGGGATTTTTGTCTTCATTATAATCATTTATTTTGTAATATGCTTTCTTCAGTAATACTTTCTTAATAAATGACTTAAACTCATTGAATGATGATGAATATCATTATAATCTAATTTTCTCTGCTCCAGTAAATTAAGTTCAGACTTTAATTTGTGAATCAGTGTAACGTTAAAAACAATTATTAAAACATGATAATTATTGGCTACTATTAAAAAAAATATTCAGCACAATATATGTGTCGCTTAGAAACAAAACTGGTCAAATCCAAAAATAACGGTTTTGGAACAGGGCACGTCATGTTTTTCGGTACAAAATCTTGTATTTGTTATCAGTATCAATAAGAGTCAAATCCAAAGCAGTTAGTAGAAAAATCAATTTGAAATTACTGGTCGGTATCAAAAAGAGTCAAATCCTTCGCAGCTTTGAAACGAAATCGGTCTAATCCACGCAGCCAATCAGAAGCCAGATCTATGTATGAAGATGACACCTGACCGGCGGCCATATTGCGGAGTGTCTAGCACGCGGATCGTGATATGTTATTTTCGTGGCCGTTTTTAATTAAAAGTTTGTGTTGAATTACAATAAAATGGATAATTTAATAAAGGAATCTACTCCCCAGTTATCACGGAAAAGGACAACAAAAAGCGGATTGGAAATGCAACAAATTGAAGAAGGAAAGGTATGTTTGTATTGCTTTGATCACTCAAGCTGCCGTTCATGGTCAGTGGTGCCAAACATTGTCATAGTTATATTACATGCCTAGAGGTGTTATTTTGGATAAGCCACTGAATGTATTTTTTCTTGCGATTTGTTTTTACTTACAATGGGATAGAAAGAAGTAGTTTGTACCCGACTGTGGCGATGTCCAAAGGGTTACGCATATGACCACTTATGTCTATTCATATGTTCCCTCGTAAACGGCTGTACCAATTTTGATCAATTATGCGTAGTTAGATTAGTGAGTATGTTAAAACTAAGAAAAATCTAAATCGTCTTCAAGGCGTCTTAAAACTTTTTTTATAGTGTATCATAGTGTGATTGTTATTGTTTTAGGTATTCTCCAAAGGAGCCACCAAATTTGAAACTTCCATGTAACCACTACACAAAAGCATACAGGTGCACATGAGTTGAGACATGCTGATATAATTGCATTTAATAGAGCCTTCTACAAAAAACCGGACAAACTGTATCAGGATAACTTTATAATTAGCCATACAAAAGTTACTACTACGCAGCGACGTCGGCCAGTGACTAATCGTGGAAATAAAAAAGAATTGTCAGTAACTTACTTTGCACGACGGCGACACAATGTTATTCCTGTTTGCAAACGTACATTTCTGTCTATTTTGGCTTTAAAGAAAGGAAGAGTAACTGGTGTTATTAATCGAAATTTCAAAGCAATGGGTGAATCTGCTGCACAAGAGAATAGAGGAGGATCGCGTAAAGCACAAAAATTTGCACCTAAGAGAAAAGCTGTCAAAGAATTTATTAAAAGGCTTAAGCCTTTGGAAATACATTACTGCAGAAGTAAAATAAAAACTAGACAATATTTATCATCGGAGCTCAGCATTAATAAACTTTATAAAATGTTTATTGCAGAAACAGCAGATGAAAATAAAAATATCAAGGCATCTTACTTCAGAGAAATTTTCAAAATCGAATTTAATATAGTTTTTGGATCCCCTCGCACAGATATGTGCTCCACTTGTATAGTTTTCCAAGAACGACTAAAACATGAAACAAACAATGAAGTAAAAAATCAATTAATGATTGAGAGTAGAATTCACAAACTGCGAGCCAAAGCGTTTTATGGCTTATTAAAAGACATCAGCGAAAATCTTTTGATTTTAAGTTTTGACTGCCAAAAGAACCAACCGTGTCCAAAAGTCCCGGATCAAAGTGCCTATTATTCCAGGCAATTTTATGTTTACAATTTTACGGTAGTTGTCGGAAATTCAAAATCACCTTTGACTGTTAATAACACGTTCATATATACGTGGACTGAAGATGTTTTGCCAAAGGCATCAAACGAAATAGCGAGCGCAGTATTCCCGGATTAGAGCACATCACACAGGTTCGTTTGGTGGCAGATGGCTGCAGTGGCCAAAATAAAAACCAATCTGTTCTTAGTATGGCAAGTAAATGGTTACAAGACGGTCACAAAAAGAAATAAAAAGTCGTGAGGTAATGACTCTAACCCTGATGATTATTACGAAATTTTCGCTAAACATGGAACTGTTTATTACATGGGATTAGATATAAAAGTTTATGACTGGAAACGATCATCAGCTGAAGTCTTAAAAACGACAGCAAATTAGCACTTTTCAATAAAAAAATCGAAAAGATTGTTTCTTAAAAGGACTCGTAACAAATAAAATGTGTATATTCGAGCGGAAGAATCTTACCAAAATACTTTAAACAAGTATCAAAATATTTGCAAAGGGAAAAAGACGGTTTCTGCTATAAACCCAGATGTGACAAAATTATATTGATGTGAAACAAGAAAAGTTGAATGATGTGAGGAAATTATTAATCACACATTTTGGAGAGAAGTGGGAAGAAATTTCAGATTAATATTATTATAAACAAGCATTATCAAGACCTCAGTCATCTACTGCTCATGAACAGATTGTTGAAGAATGCGATTTCACTGAAAAATTACCAACTATAGTTGTATAAGAAATTTAAAATGATAATAGTGATAAATAAAGGTTTTTCAAATAAAGCAACACTAATTTGAAAGTACTTAGTATTATTACATTTATTTGTTGATACTCACCACTACATTAACCCGAAATATTGGGAACCACTGACATGATAATGTTTCAGTACCAAAATCAGCCAAATCCATTTTGTTAGGAATCAAATATGATCAAATCCAAATACATCAAAATGCAAAGTTGGCAAAATTTTAGCTATATCTTCACATGCATATTATCTTACAGTTTTAGCTAATGAAAGAAAATACTTACGTCTTCATAGAAAAATCTTACTAAAATTGTAATTATTCGAAAAACGTGGGCAAAGTTGGCATGTTTCACGGTATAACGTTTGATGGTTAATAGTTTAGTTCTCCACTTTAATAGTATCCGTCATATTATGACGGATACTATTGGATACCGCTGGAGGGACAAATTAGAAAGGTGTAACGAAGCGTTACAACCACGGACCGCCGCCGAGTCATCGAGCAGCGGCAGCGGTCACCCGTCCGGTAGGCGAGCGAGACGCCCCGGGGACTGGCGCCGCGCCGCGCGTGACGCGCGTACCCGCACGGCCCCCCGCGCCGCTGCGCTACACCGCCCCTCCCACCGATCCTGCATCGCGCTAACGGGACAGGCCGACGAAACAACGGCAGCCCCCGGGACGACCGACTCTCTCTGCATCGCGCTAACGACCCGCACCCGACGTCCGCTTAAGAGGCTCGAGACCAGGATGTGAAGTCAGTGGACTGCCATCGCCGCGCAGAGAGGAGTATTGCGAACTTCGCCCGGACGCACAACGCAAACTCTCGCGTCGAGAGAACGCACCAGAACTTCCCGAGCCACGCCTAGTTTGCCTGAGCTGTGCACGGTGTTCCTAGGAGCACTTTGTGCGGCAAGGGTAGCACCGAGCGCCAGTCAACGGTAGCGTCGCGACGTAGGGAATTCATCTAGCAACCAGCATGCCGCGTACACCCCGTCGAGCCCCGAAAATTACAAAGCCAGCTTCGCATCGGCGCTCCGACATAATCCGCGCGCTGGGCAAAACCCACGCGCAAATAACAACACTACACAATAACACAGGACGCCTAAGACCACAAATGCAGTCCACGTCGGAGCCGTCGACTATCTTACTTATACGAAGTTTCCGAGCTCTTGTGTATGCCCGGGGTGAAAATCGAAGGATAGAGAGGGAAGAAGGGCCCGGCGCAGTGCCACAGGTGCCAGCAGTTCAGGCACTCTTCCCACAACTGCCACCGCACACAGGCGTGCATGCGATGCGGCGAAGAGCACGCCGCGCGCGACTGGCCCCGCCCCCTAGCCGACCCGCCGACCTGCGCAAACTGCGGAGGGGCGCACCCGGCCAACAACACAAGCTGCCCCGTGTTCCGCAGGGAAACACGGAACACCAAAGCCCGGCATGGTTGCGCTCACCGCAGCCGCGAAACCGCGGAGGAACATTCCCGCGGCACCCGCCGGTCAAGAAGAGGACGCGTCGCAGTCCCTGATGGCCGCCGCGAACCCGCCGAAAGGCAACAGGAGGAGAAGGAACGGCCGCAAGAAGCCCAGCAAAATCCCGAACCCGACCCCGCTATCTAGCACCGTCGCGCCCGCGCCGCTGCCTACTACAAACAACGACGACACCTACCCCGCAGGCGGTCGCCGCCCCCTCGCGGGGGAAGAAGGCGAAGCCTTCACCAGTAGACACTCCGGGAACAACAACCTCGGATGTCCAGCGGCAAGCCCCACTGGAAAAGGTCATCGGCATCCTACCGGAGCCTACCGCACACGAGCCCACAACAATGTGCCGCGCAAAACATGATGTTGAAGGCTGTTCCACACACATTATCGTGCGAGAAAAATGTTGTGCAAAACGAAATTGACCTTAACGTCCGTAAGTGTAAAGACAAAATAAGAAAATTGGATTCTCAAAGTACAACAAATGTTGTGCCTTTACTTTACGCATTGTTGAGTGACATAAAAACAGAAACGTATGATTTATTTTTTAAATTAATTGTATCTCAAATACATAATTTTAACCCAAAAAAAAAAAATTATAATATGGAACAAGCGGTTGTTATTGCTATTAAAATAAATTTCCCGGATGCTGACATAAAAATTTGCTATTTCCATGTCAAGCGGAATATTCGTAAAAAGGGTAAAACTCTAAATTAGATAATACAATCCAATAGAGAAGAGAATCCCGAGATTCGGGATCCCGGGATCCCGACCGTTTTCTGGCCCCGAAAATCCCGGGACTGTACTTGGTTAATCTCGGGATTGCCACAAACAAGTCTAGTTTGTATTCCGTAGTCCGTTGCGCCTTGAAAATAACCTTGCCTAGATTATTTTAATACATTACGACAAAAAGCAACTCGTACAATACGTAGGTACCCACTATTTGGCGACGAGTACTGACCCATAGCGTGTATTGTTGCAAAAAAATAAAATTAAAAATAGAAGTGTTTGACGGAAATTCGGTGAAAGTGTTAAACCTGTGCAAAAAAAAAATGTCGGTGGGCAAGATTGGACCGTTCGACGTGCTAAAGGACAATTGGAGGTCATACGACGAGCGGCTAGAACAATATTTTATTGTGAATGAAGTTAAGGAAGACAAAAAGGTGCCCATTTTGATAACAGTCATGGGTGGTGACGCGTACGACTTGTTAGTTAATTTATGCACTCCCGACAAACCGTCCAGTAAAACATTTAAAGAGTTGGTGGACATTTTAAATAATCATCTACTACCCAAAACGAGTGTGTTGACGGAACGGTATAAGTTTAGACAACGTAAGCAATTAAACAGTGAGGGTATAACGGAGTACGTGGCGGACCTTAAGAGGTTGTCGAAGTCGTGTAATTTTGGGACTTGGCTCTCGGAAAGTCTGCGCGATCAATTTGTGTGCGGTCTGTACAGTGATAGTTTTCGACAGCGTATGTTGGTCGAGGACGATTTAAAGTTCGACAACGCGGTCAAGCTGGCGGTGGCAATGGAGAGAAAAATGCCGCGCTGGTAGACGGACGGTCCACGGCGGCGGCTGACACGGGGCCGGCGGTGCAGGTGCACGCGCTGGCGTCGTCGGCGGCGCCGCATGCGGAGCGGCCGCGCTGGCGGGACCGGCCGCAGCGCGCCGCGGCCCCCGCGCCGGCGAGGCAGGCGGGCCGCGCGCCCGGCCGCTGGCCGCAGCGAGGTGAACGGCCGCGCGAGTGCCGCGCATGCGGAGGAGATCATGGTTTCGACGCATGCAAGGTTAAGAGATACGTCTGCCGTGCTTGCAACCGAGAGGGGCATTTAAAAAAGATGTGCCCGAGACTGAGAGACGAGTCGACATCGTACACGAACCATTACATCGAGCGGGAGTCGGCTGATAGTGATGACGCCAGCGAGGAGGTGAATAATCACTCATTATCGTCAAGTTGGACGGAGCATGGCCCCTATATAGTAAAAGTTAACGTAGATGGAAATATATTCCCTATGGAACTTGACACGGGTAGCACCATTTCATGTATAAGTTGGAACGAGTATTGCAAGTCATTCAGTAAATATAAAATTATGAAATGTAATCTCCGTTTAAGATACTATACGGGAGAAACAGTGTTACCGTTGGGTAAAATTCGACCGCTAGTTAGGTATAAAAATAAATCGGTGAATTTAGATCTATATGTTTTAAAAAATGCTAGTACGACATTGTTAGGCCGGCAGTGGCTGAATGAACTAGATATTAAAATTCCGATTGTCGATTGTAGTTATCAAGAGGTGCTGGGCCAACAGCCCTTCAATTTGGAACAATTCAGTTCCAGATACTGTGAAGTATTCGCCGAGGGCCTGGGCCGGTTCACCGGCGGACCGGTGCGGCTGCGCGTGCGTGAGGGCGCGCGGCCGGTCTTCATGCGCGCGCGGCCGCTCGCCTACGCGCTGCGCGAGCCGGTGGAGCGCGCGCTGGACGCGCTCGTCAGGGACGGCGTGATCGCGCCGGTGGAGGCCGAGGACTGAGCCACTCCAATTGTTCCCGTGGTAAAGAAAGATGGCACTATTCGTTTATGTGGTGACTATAAAATAACTCTCAACAAATGTCTCGAAGTGGACCGTTTTCCCTTGCCTAAGGTAGAAGATTTACTTGCGAAATTACATGGTGGAAAGCGTTTTACAAAGATAGATTTGTCTCAGGCATACGCGCAGTTAGTACTGGATGAAGATTCCAGTAAATACACGGTAATAAATACTCATAAAGGGTTATTTAAATATAACAGTCTTATATATGGGTTATCCTCCAGCCCAGGCATTTTCCAACGAAAATTGGAACAGATGTTTGCCGATATTCCCAAGGTAGGCGTTTTCTTAGATGACGTAATAATTACAGGCGATAGCGAGCGGGAACATTTAGATAATTTGCACGCAGTGTTTCAACGCCTTCAGAAATATGGCTTAAAAATTAAAAGAGATAAATGCACATTTTTTGCAAAATCGGTTACTTATTTAGGGTATGTAATAAGCGAGGAGGGGGTACATACTTGCCCCGAGAAAATCGAAGCGATTACAAAAGTCAGCGCCCCTACAACCGTGACTGAATTGCGATCATTCTTAGGTTTAGTTATGTACTACGCGAAATTCGTTCAAAATATAAGCAACTTATTGGAACCATTATATAAATTGTTAAAGAAGGATACTAAGTTCCGGTGGTCCCCGGAATGTGAAAATGCTTTTAGTGCAGTTAAAGAGAAGTTGGTGTCTAGCGAAGTACTAGCACACTACTCCCCGAAATTACCGCTTGTGCTGACGACAGATGCCAGCAGCGTGGGGGTGGCCGCGGTGGTGTCGCACCTGACGGGCGCGCGCGGCGCCGGTTCCGCCGAACGGCCCGTGGCCTATGCGTCTCGGGTGCTCAATGCAGGAGAACGCGCCTATTCACAAATTGAGAGGATGGCTTTGGCCATCATTTATGGCGTTCGGAAATTTCACCAATATCTTTATGGACGTAAGTTTCTCTTAAGAACAGATCACAAACCTTTGGTGTCGATTTTCGGGGACAAAACGGGAATTCCGACGATGGCGGCCAGTAGAATGCAGCGATGGGCAGTTATTTTGTCCGGATATCAATATGAAATTGAGTATGTTCCATCGAAAAGTAATGGAGCCGATGCCTTGTCGAGATTACCAGTTACCAAAGAGAATAAATGTAAAAACGAAACAACCTATATTAATTTTGTACAAGATTTTTTGCCGATTACTAGGGATCTAGTTAGAGAGACTACACTGTTGGATACGATTTTAAGAGAGGTTATAATGTACATTCAGTTAGGTTGGCCTAGTAATTGCGATAGTGAAGGGGTTAAGCCATATTATTCTAGAAGGAATGAGTTGTACATAGATAAAGGATGTATCATGTGGGGCTATAGATTGGTAATACCAAAGAAACTACAGCCGAAGATTCTTCAGGAGTTACATATGGGGCATTTGGGAATAGTAAAGATGAAGTGTATCGCTAGGAGCTACGTGTGGTGGGCAGGCATCGACGGCGACATCGAGAGCGCGTGCCGGGCGTGCCGGGCGTGCGCGGCGTGCGTGGCGGCCAGCGCCGCGCCGCCCCGCGCGCCGCCCATGCCCTGGCGATATGAGCCCGAGCCATGGACGCGTCTACACGTTGATTTTTTAGGCCCATTGAACGGTAAAACATTTTTGGTTATCATAGATTCGTCAACAAAATGGATAGAAGTCTTTACAATGCAGCGAACATTGGCGAGTTGTATTATAAAGGTATTACGAGAGACGTTTGCGCGCTTCGGTCTGCCTAAAGAAATAGTTTCGGACAATGGACCACCGTTTTCTAGTAAAGAGTATGCCGAATTTATGACCACATGACACAGGTACAGTCCTAATAATATGCTTGTCGTAGAACTTAGAAGGGACTTCCCCACTCGGAATACTTTAATACAATACTCTTAAGGTAATTCCCCAACAAACCAACAGGGGAATCACCCGATCATCTCATATCATAATATTTTGCGGGTATTTCCCGTCGGGGATTCCCTGTACGAAAGTATAAATATGCTAATCAGCTTTTATTTTTTTCATTTATTGTTCTGTCACTGTCAGTGACGGGTTACGTAGGCTACGTCAGTGACGACGGGTTACGTAGGCTACGTCATTAAAATTTAAAAGTCAATTATCTGAAATTAAGTATTTCAAATGGCGGGAGACTTCGTTAAACATATAAAAGACAGTGATACGACGTCAGTGTGGAGTTATTATTTAGTTGCGAAGGACGGGAATAGTGCTAAATGTAAGCGATGCCCAGCCATCCTCAAGACTTTGGGTGGATCAACTAAGGGATTACATACACATTTGTTATCAAAACATAACATCAAGGTTATATCAGCTTCAACAAGTCAAGATTCTAAAAATCTGAACACAGCACCGCCGCCAGCCAAGCGAAAGTTAGATAATTATTTTACTAAAAGTGCCGACGATAGCCTGGATGATATTTTGGCAAGAATTATTGCATTAGATGGATTTCCATTCAGTGTATTCATAACCTCAGATGATTTGAGAAAATTGCTCTTAGCAAAAAACACGGATTTACCAAAGTCAGCCGTCACTGTTCGAAAACGTGTTATGAATTACAGTGAAAAATCAGAAAGCAAGTAACTGCAGAATTAAAACATTTGAAAAGTGCAGGTGAAAGATTTAGTCTTTCTTTCGACGAGTGGACTTCAACTTCCAATAAACGATACATGGCGGTCAACGTTCATTCATATAAAAATTTTGGCACTTAGGACTTGTTCCTATTTACGATAGTATGACAGCTGAAAATTGTCTTCGTATATTGCAAGAGCGTCTATAATGTACCTGATACAACTCAAAGTTGTATCAGGTTTCACACGAGTCATGTATTTTTCTGCTATCTATGTAACATGTAATTTATCATTTTTCAGATGCTCAAAAACGAAAGCCCCTGTACCGTGTGCCAGCAAAAGCAAATCGACTCGAAATTAGACGCCTGCGGTCTGAAATATGTCGATTGCGTAAAAAAGGAACTTTATTTAAGCAACGTTTAGAAACGGCGCAAAAGTTTTCTCAAAATGTCTCTTTCCAAAGAGTCATAAAACGATTGCAAAGACCCGCTCAGATATTCCTTCACATGCAGCTGCAGTCAAAAAAGAAACCGAAAGGTAGACGCTTCACAATTGATGAAAAAATATTGTCATTATCTCTTTACAAAAAGAGTCCGAAGGCATACAAACATTTGTGTAGCTATTTTTCTTTGCCGTCAATAAAGGCCATGAAACGTTTGCTAGGCCAAATTAAATTGACCACTGGGATCAATCCCATAATTTTTGAAAAGATTAAAAAAACCATGGCAGAAAAAGACCGATCGTCTATGCAGCCTCATCTTTGATGAAGTGTCTCTGACACCGAATATTTCTTATAATGCACAGAAATATGAGATGCAAGGTTTTGCTAATAACAAACAGGATCGATTTGCTAACCATGCACTCGTGTTTATGGTGAAGGGTGTGAAACGCAATTTCAAACAACCCGTGGCATGTTATTTTACCAATGCGTTAGACAAAATTGAACTTAAAAAATTAATAAAAACTGTTGTCAAACACGCCGTAGAATCGGGCCTCATCATTGTCAACACAGTTCGTGACCAAAGCACAGTAAATGTCGGTGCCATCACTGAATTGGTCCAGGAAAGCCGGGCTATGTATTTACGAAACGGCAAAGTGTGGCGCAATGAGCTCATGCATATAGCAGGTCAAAAGATTATTCCTTTATATGACGTACCCCATTTAATAAAAGGTGTAAGGAATAATCTTTTGACGAAGGACCTTATTTACACCATAAATAATAGCCAAAAAATTGTAAAATGGGAATACTTCCAAATGATATACGCTGCCGACAAGTCTTACGGAGAGCTTCGACTTTTAGACAAAATAACAGAGGAGCACGTCAACCCAGAAAAAATTAATAAAATGCGGGTGAAACACGCGACACAAAATTTCAGTCACAGTATGGCTGTTGTGGCTGAGCATTTAACAGCCCGAGGAGCTCTCTCGGAAGATTGTCGGCACATAATAGATATAACTTTATTATTAGACAATTTATTTGACACGCTAAATGGGAGTTTGACATTGACAATTTCGCCAAATGGCAAAATTTATAAAGGGCCTGTAAAGCAGTCATCGCCTCATCATCACTTGTGGAAAAAAGCGAAAGAAGTTTTAAAAACTGTAAAATTTATTAAAAAAGTTAATGTTGCCGATAAAATCCACAAAGCCGAAACTACTGTACCATCTATTACAAATTTTATTAAAACAATTGAAGGCATGGAGGCTCTTTGGAAATTATTGTCTGGTAAATATAAATTGGATGCCATGTTGACCAGAAATTTTAATCAGGACCCATTAGATAATTTCTTCGGGAACATCAGGAGTTATGGGGCAAGAAATGTAGCACCTAACTCCGTTGCATTTGAGGGGGCATATAAAGCACTCATGTTAAATAATTATAGCACGCCGCACTCAAAAGGGGCTAACTGCGAAGAGGACGTGAATGAGTGTCTCCAAACCATAGAATTTTTCATAAAGGAAAAAATCGAAGCGCCTGATGATCCCGAGGAACAAGAAATAAATTTCAATAAAGAAATTTGCCTTGATCAGCCTATCGAAGCAGATTCTGGCCAAAGAAACTATGTTTGTGGCTGGGTCCTGAAAAAATGTTTAACTAACGCTATAAAAAATTGTCAACAATGCAGAAAAAATTTATTGGACAACAGAACATCCAATGAAAAAAATACATTTATAAAAGCAAAAGAATACCAAAACAAAAAGTGTCTTTGTTATCCCAATGAGGAAATAAAAAAATATTTTCAGTAAATACAAACAATAGCCGTGACATTTCTAAAGAGCAACATGTCAAGAAAAAATATAAAGCATGACATTATTGCGTTTGTAGAGATATTCGTGGACTTGTCATTTAAATGTACAACACATAAAGATAATTTGAAAAAGTGTTTTTAAACACAACTATAAATGTTTTAATATATAGTTGGTGTAGATCGGTGAATCGGATTTTAAGCGGTAAAATTACATATCGTACCTACGGTGCAATAACGTCACTTATGCAATTTTTTCCAAAACTGAACTGAGTATGAGAAAATACACCTAATCTACCTCTTTACTTGGTGCGTTATTGTCACTTGTGTGGTACGCATACTTTCCACTTGAGGGCACCAGTGTCGTTATGGTTTTGGCGCGAATCTGGACGGCACTAGGAGAAACAACGTTTCATTGGTCAGTTGCGCGCGGGCCCCCGCACGAGAAGCAGTCTCCTGGAGCTACAACGTTACTAAGGTAATTGTGACAATTTATTTTTATGTTTTTGGAGCTTAAATGACACTTGTGTAGTAGTGACGTTATTTCCCCAATTGTGACAATATATTTTTATATTTTTGGCGAAATAACAACACTTTTGTAGTAGTGACGTTGTTTCCCCAACCTTTGTATTTTATGGTATTGAGTTAAACATTAGATTAATAGTTGTGACGATATTGTTCCAGTACCAGTACAGTTTCATAAATAACAAGTCATTGTTTTTATACCAAATATCATAAAATTTAGTTAATATTTAGTTTAAAATTAACCTTAATTAGTACCTAGTTATAATTTAATATACGGACCTTCATCATAGGTTCAGGAGTCGGGCGTTGACACTTCCACATAGTTGTAAAGTATTTATTAAGTATATTTATTATTATAATGATCGCTTTAGGTGCTATTGTAGATATTGATTTTCTATAAATTGTAATACTTACATCTTTTTTTCATGTGGTAAATAGTTGCCGTTTCGTACGCGATATAAGGACATAATGTATTTGTTTTACACGTTGAGTTACCACATAATTTTGTACATTGTTTGTTTCAGACCTTAAATGAATCAACGCAGCAAAAACCTTGTCCTTCTTGCACTTTCAAATGACAGTGAGAACTCTAAAGTGCAAAATGTATACAACTGTACAAGGATGCAAGATTCCGAACAAAAAAATATATTGTCCAACAATACAAATTGCGAGAATCAACTATCGCCATCCAATCTAGAAGACCCAACATCAACTACTCCAGAGCAGGATGATACTACTTTAGAGAACCCCGGTGACTCTCCGTCTACTATGTTTGCCAGTAATGAAACGTATGAACAAGATGGTATCAACCTCCCAATAGGCGATTTCTCTGAACAACAAAATACATTGTCTCATCATACAAATTCCGAGAATCAAGAAGAACCATCCAACCTAAATGACCCATCAACTACTACTCTAGAAGAGTCTACTCATGAAATGTATGAACGAGATGGTATTGACCTCCCAACAGGCGATTTTTCCGGCACTGATTCAGGAGATGAATTCAGGCCCGGCCCTCGTTCAAGATTGTCTTCATCCAGTAGCTTCAGCAGTAGCTCCAGTAGCAGTTCCAGTGGCAATTCAAGTAGCAGTTCCAGTGATACTCCTGCAGAAAATAATAATTCTAATAGTGAGAGTCGTGTTCACGGGCATAACCAACCAGCGCAACCTATAGCTAAACCGAGAGGCAGAAAGCGTACGCGTAATCCAGCAACCTGGAAAAAGAATGTAGCGAAGCGATTGAAAAATTCTGGTCAAACTTATATCTCAGCAAAGACCAAAAAACTCAATCAAGGTAAAAGAATGGGACCTACATGTACCTCAAAATGTCGGTTGTCCTGTGCTGCAAAATTTACTGACGAACAAAGGACGATAATATTTGAGTCTTACTGGAATTTGGAGAGTATAGAGAGGCAACGGGGTTTTTTAAACGCTTGTACAAGAACACTAAAATGTGCGTACCGCCGTATAAAGACTAACAAAAGGTACGATAGAAAAGAAAACACTGCATATTACTTGCTCAATGAGAAAAACGAGATCCGCGTCTGTAAAACTTTTCTGATCAACACTCTGGGTATAACACAACGTATTATACGGACTGTTATCGACGGCAAAGCAGAGAATGATGGCTTTATTCCAGCTGATAAACGAGGAAAACACGGAAAACAATGTACATTGCCACCTGAAGTTATACAAGCAGTAAAGGATAATATCGAATCAATACCAAAGGTTGAGAGTCACTATCTTAGGGCTAATACTAGCAGACTATTTATTGATGGGGGTTTATCAGTGGCAGAATTGCATAGAAATTATTCCGAAATCCAGAAGCAACAAAACAAGCCTACTGTGAACTACGACGCTTACTCACGGATTTTCAATCAAGACTTTAACATTGGATTTTTCAAACCGAAAAAAGATCGATGCGATGAGTGTGAAGCATATGAAAATGCCTCTGAAGAAGAAAAAAATAAATTTCGTGACAGCTTCAACTTACATCAGGAAGAAAAACACTTAAGTAGAGATGAGAAAGACAGGGATATGAAAAGATGTCTTGAACCTGACAACAACACAACTGTATTCACCTATGACTTACAAGCGGTGTTACCATGCCCCGTTGGCAAATCGAGCTCTTTTTACTACAAATCAAGACTTAATTGTTATAATTTAACAATGTCTAATGCAAACGAGCAAACAACAACCTGTTATTTTTGGCATGAAGGGTTGGGCAATAGAGGAGCCATCGAAATAGGGTCGTGTGTGTATAAATACCTGGAGCAGATTGCATTTGAGAAACCAGGCTGCGATGTCATTATTTATTCTGACAATTGCTGTGGTCAGCAGAAAAATAGATTTGTTTTTGCAATGTACCACTATGCAGTGAGTCGCTTAAATATTAACTCCATTCAACACAACTTCTTGATTCGAGGCCACACGCAGAACGAAGGTGATGCAGCTCACTCAGTAATAGAAAAATCTGTTACTAGAGCCAAAAACGCTGGATGTATTTATGTTCCCGACCAATATATTTCCCTAATTCGTGGGGCCAAAAAGACTGGCAAACCGTTTGTGGTCAATGAAATGAACTATAACGATTTCTTCGATTTGAAATCACTTGAGGAGAACATGAACTTTAATACGGCGAAAAATGACAATGGTGGTGTTATCAAGACCGGTGACATCAAAAGTATTAAATTTACCAAGAATTCTGAAAATTACCAATATCGAACCACTTACAAAACTGAAAATTGGGAGGAGGTAAAAGCTATTGTTCAACCCAAAAAATTACGCGGCAATAGAGGCATTCGAAGCATGGATGAAATTACTTTAAAGCAAGCTTACACATCAAAAATACCAATTACAGAACGCAAAAAACGTGATTTATTGCAATTATTGGCGGCTAATCTCGTGCCGAGATACTATGAAAGTTTCTACAATGATCTCATGTAATTGCTACAAGGCCACATTTACACTTACAGGGAACTTTATTTAACCGCAGCGTTAAAAACTCACTTATTTTCCTGTGAATGTACAAGTGATTAAAGTTAAGAGTAAACAGTTATGTTTTTGTATTAAGATAAGTAAAATAATTTGTATTTACTGTTGATTATTAATTAATAAGATTTAAATACTATGGGTACCTACAAAGACTGTGATTAAAAAACCTAATTAATAGTAAAGTTCTATGTATGATTCTAATGACAACGTCGAACGCCCCAGGTTAACCTGGAAAAGTTTTTTAAGAGCGTTTACCAAATTTCTAATAGATATAAGTAAAACAATTATTGATTAATGCGTAATGATAATAATTCTCAAATGCCATACCCAATCATTGATTGAACACAAACCTTGGCCTAATTAATAGTAAGAAGATCTCTGTTATAAAAAAGTCTGATTAATAAAAAAGTTACTTTGTAGAATTAAGAAATTTTGTTATACTTATTTGCTACTTTAATAAATATTGTTTTAGATATGTATGATTTCGTGTTTTATTTGTTTTGACATAATTGACCGGTTAATAATTTTCTAGTGTCATAACGTCACTTCTGCGAGGGTAGTAATTTTTAAACGTGTATATTTTTAAAATAGTAATTAGTGAGGTGTTTGCTTTTATTTTAAAATAACGTTTATAGATGTAGTTTAGGTATTATCATCTTATTTTTTCAGTCGAGACGAACTATCTATTGTAATAGGAAGTTGAATTTTCAAACGCCTCCTGAAAAATTACATCACTTGCATAAGTGACGTTATTGCACCGTAGGTACGATATAATGGTGAAGACGAGACAAAACTTGCTGCCCAATCATATTTTAATAAATACCGGCATTACAAGAATAAAAAATGAAAACTAAAAAGATATTTTATTTACTTTTCTCAGTGATGAGTTGATGAACTATTGTTTGAATACAATTTCGCAGACTTACTTATTACTTCAATGGTGTTATAGTGTGCTTTACAAGAAAGTAATAAAATAACTCATCATTGAGAAATAATTTCCTTTACTTTTTCATTTTATTTGTTAATTTGAAATAGTTTTGTCTGTTTTTTAATTCCGGAGCCCTTCCTGGCAATTAAACCCTAGCTAAACAACTGTAGAATATTTTGACTTTATCCGTCTTATTACAAAAGATTCTAAAACTTTTGGTTTAAACCCGAACTAGTAAGTCTACGCCTAAGTAATTAAGCCTGACCTTATTACAAAACTCGCTAAACCTCAAGTTTAACAAAACTCTGGTACTAAAATCCGTGATACACTACAAACTGAATTTCATTCACTCTTGCTTTCAATTTGTGGCTGTATCGCTGTAAGGACCTTTGCATATACATATAAGAACTCAAAAAAATTAGATTCTGTGCAAAGTTTGAATTTCTCGGCCTTTTTCAGATTATCTGCGAAATTTTTCTTCTGAGCCTACCTTAGTGTGTGTTATGCTATAGTTTAAAATTATTTTGCTCTTTTCAAAGGTATTTTGTGAGAAAATGGAGATGAACAAGAAAAATAGGAGTGAAAATTGGACTACTGAAGAAAAAGTACATTTTAAACGCTATCTTAACTTTATAGACTAAATGCTGGAGCACCCCAAGGTTCAGTGCTATCTTGTTTATTTATATGTGACTTATTTTAGGTAATATTGCGGCAATTAGTAAGCGACTCGGCTGCTATTCTTGAAAGTAAAGAAAATAGCACTAGTGCCAATATAAGGAAAAGAGAAGAATGGCAAGATTTAGCTATGAGGTATGAAATATATACCTAGTCGTATTGTGAAATCAGTACCTACTTACTAGTACTACTTAAAAAGTTATAACTTTTTGCCATTGTAAATTTAACAGCATTACTGGGAAGAAGCGGGGCATTAATGATTTAAAGATGGCTTAGAAATGTAAGAAGTTGGCAGCCAAAGCCAACTTATAAAAATTTTATAAGGAGCAGAAGAAAACGGGTGGTGGTGAACCACCACCTCCACCTTCAGAAGAAGATAGAAAAATAATGGCCATAGCACCACTGGACTTCATCATTCCAGATAATAAATTTGATAGTGATGGTGCGATACCTGTGGTTGTATGTATAAGTTATTGCTATTTTGTGCCTACTTACATACAAGTAATATTTGCATAATGTTTTAAAATTATGGCTTAAATTTTCAGATTTCACCAGAGAAAATTGTGATGGAAAATTCAAATGATGATGTCTTCACAATTATTAAAGATGATGAAATGGTAATGTATATTTGATTCAACTTGCCTGATCATGAAAGACAGACATAATCAATGTCATACTCCATTTTATGAATCTGTTATTAATCCGGTGATCAATTTTGTTTTTTAGATTGATCCATCACCCAGTACTTCAAAAGCCATTCCAAGAACTTCAATATCAATATTCAATACCAGATGCTCCAAGCATCACATTAGCTTGTCTCGTACTAAACCGGGCAGTTCTGTTTAGGTCCTGCTATAAGAGCTCATGGTAAGCCGTCTGTAATTGAGCTTTCTACACTAGTGGAGGGGTTTGTCACAATCTCCACGCTTGTCACGTTAAACAAAAAACAGGAAACGCTGCTGCCCATTTTCTATAATATTTTATATAACAAAAGAAAAGTCCTGAGCCGGCCTCTAAGACGTTAATCTCTTTCTTTGTACCCGTACAACCTCCTTGAACTTAATCGAAATTAGCAAGTAGGTACCTAAGCATAACTGAGTGAATAATTACGATCGTCTGAAGATACTAGCTAAAAGACGGACGTAGGACTTATAATTTTCAAAGTCGCTTTACCCAAAGAAATTAGACTATAGAATTTTCCGCAAACATTATGGTTGGTACTCACATCTGAAGTCACAATCTATATTTGGTTTCCTTTTTAATAGTGCATATAACATGTCCGAAAGAGAAGGATATGAGTTGTTAAATACCTATTCAAGCCGTCCATTTTTGTTTTTTTATTGTTTGTGACTGACAGAACTAGTATAATTGCTCGAAACCAAAGATTTAGGAACAAAGACCAATCGAAACTGTAACGTTCTCATTGACAATGTTGCCACATTGGATTATTTTTTCCCAGGGTCCGCCTAAATTTTAATGCTATTTACATACAATAGCCAATAATTGAGCTAATGTTTGTTGCTTCTTGAACAGAGGATCTATGGAGTAGCTTCAATAATACTTAATTTGACGACCTATAAAGCGCCGAGTGGTGGAGAAGCCAGACTTCTGAGATTATTATATATTTATCTTTTGGTACTTGGATGAGACATCCGTGGCGTGAGACATTGCGGATAAGATCGAAGATGCACGGTTGCGCTGGCTTACTTACGATTGCGTAAGCCCTGCGATACGTGCGTGATAGGTGACTAAACCTGCCTGTATCAGGAAAGAGGTGGTCCCCACTGGAGACACAAGAATGGATGGTTTGACATCGCTGAGTCGGACACGAGAGCCAACCGAGGCTTACGACGTGAGTATGCCGAAGATTGGGCAAATTTGAGGAGAGAAAAAGTAAGATAGGGGATTTTGGCAGAAGTCGGGATTTACCGCTTGGATGATAATAATGATGATGAATATTGTATCATCTAGATTTAGCTCGATTTCTTAGTGGTAAACACTAGATATTTACAATAAATTATTTCACTTATTATCGTTGGCGATTCCATAGTCGTCTTGTTTTGATATTTTTTAATATAATATATAGTAGTAAGTAAGTCTGATTTCGAAGGCGAACAGCCAATAAAACATTGAAAAAGGAATGACGAATTATTGATTGTTTGTAGGAAAGTACGAAGAGCTATATAATTTAAAACATACCCATTATTCAAATACCCAAAGAAGGGATAATATTTGGGAGGAGATAGGATCAATATTGACACAAGATGGTATTATTGCGTCATAATTTTTTTTTCTAAGTAAAAAAATCATCTCGCCGTTAATATCCCTGATGTGCTCTCGCGCACTAGGGCTCGGGGTCCGCCTAAACCATGACCCAGGATTTGGCAGATCAGATAATTACAGTGAAGCGACTGCCATCTGACCTCCGTGACCCTGCTACCAGGGGAACCTGACCAGATTGAATCATGGTTACACATTCAGTTGCCTGAATGTGCAGGTTTCATCACGATATTTTCCCTCATCGTACGAGCATCGGTTAGAATTCAACTGATGTACATAACTCAGAAAAGAGTAATTGGTACATGGCCGCAGCGGGATTCCAAGCCGGTACCTCTCGCTTACGAGTCAGATACTCAACCGCTCGTCCACCGACGGTCTATGTACTTACAAAATAACACAGAATTTGATTTTAAAAATTTGAGCAATTCAATTTAAGCTAATCAAGGACCTCCGTAAATCAGATTATGTTAAATAAATCGTATTTTAATTAACCGATGATATTGATGATGAAATTTAGAAGGATAACCCGTATATGTCTTTCTTTTTGAGGGAGAATAATAAACGGGCCGACAATCAGCACTTTCATTTTTTGTTTTGAGAGCACGAGAAAGAGCAATCAGGGTTACCATCTAAGCATTATTTAGATATGTCATTATTAGTACCAAATCATGGTACACAGTTGGCAACCCTGCCAGCAATGCTGATGAGTGCGGCATTAGCAATGTGGCTCAATGCGATGCGTGCGGCGCGTACGGCTCGTGCGGAGTAGTCGACGCGTAGCTATAGCGTGGTCTGATTGGTGGTTTAATTATAGGTAGTAAGTTGTTGTCTACGAATATTAAGAGCTTCTTGGTTTGCATCACTATTACTACATATAGAAAGTTCCATGCCTCGTTTCTATTAGCAATACATAAAACAACTACAGAACGGATTTTCATGCGGTTTTTATTTTTACCAATATTCATGAGAAAGGTTTAGGTGTATCATTTTCCTAACAGTCCCCAAGTTGCCAGATTATCATTCAATCTACAATTTTCAACTTTAAATAAGAATTGAATCTGGCTAATTAGAAAAAGCTAGCAAATTACACCATGGCTTCGCACCAAGATCAACGTGAGAGTTAGCATATCAATTCGGCATAAAATTAAACCTTAAATCTCATGAAATTTTTGACAAGAACCAAATATTATTTTACTGTTGTACACTAAAATGTAAATGCACTATGCATTAGGTTATTCATATACAATAACAAAATTAATATTTATATTTGCAGCGTGTACTTCTCTTTGTTAATAGATTAGGTATTTCATGTATTATATTTTGTATTGTATTAATTTTTATTGTTGTTTGTAGCTATTATTTATAATACATTCACGCATGCGGCATCGCCGGCTGCGGGCGGTAAGCGCACGTCATACTGATAATGACACTGACAGGCAGTCAACGCAGGCAGCCGTATGGTCGTTCTCTCTATCCTATCTATATGTCCCTTCCAGTCAAGTGACTGGCTGACTCGTCTACCCAGCGCAAGGTAAAAACATTGCCGCCTCGACGATGCCGCGGCGCGTACCACGGTAGATTGTGTGTTCATAAACGTTTTATAAAATCCCAAATTGAATAAAGAAATAAATATTCGTGGACAAATTTACACAGCGCCATCTAGCCCCGAACTAATCAAAGCTTGTGCTATGGGTGCTAGATAACTGACGAACTACTTAAATACTTTTAAATACATACTTAATTGTACATAGAACACACAGACCCGTAACAGAAATTAAAATTCATCATTTCAATTTCTGCCCGGCCGGGAATCGAACCCGGGACCTATTGGTGAGTGGGACGACTCAGGTCGTCATATATTTGAAACTTGAATTTTAACTCCCTGCATAGGAAGGGTGAAGAGCTGACACGCCTGTAACCGCTCCCGACGGCGCAACCCTCAAATGTGCTGGTACCATAACCGGTTCACATAAAAAGCAATCAAGTGCGAACAGCCCTGCAACTGGTTTGGTCCGGTCTTCCAAATTAGGGTCCAGAAGTCTCCAACAGTGTGTTTCGTGGGACCCAAACTTATTTACTCCTGACTTTAAAACCATCTACGAAATTTGCGTGGATATACGTCGAATCAATGTATTTGTTTGTTACTACGATAGTCCTGGGTTCACTAAAATTGTCCCAACACGGGATGTCGTAGTAACGGTTCTTGTATACATTTTTTTTCATTGATAATTCTTAATGGTACCCCCCTTGTATCGGAACGTCCTTCATATTCCTGGTGAGTGTCTCGAAACCGTGGTTCACCATGGCTGCTAATTAATTCACCGATTAAAGATAACAAGCGACCAGTTATCGCAACTGTCGTATTTAAAGTGACACGATTTTCATCCCTCTCGTTTTCATATGTCATCGTGTAGATGTTGTTTTTGGTTTTATTCTAAGAACTGTTCTGTACAATTAAATTAAATACTATCGTTACAAAACCACATGCTGAAGTATGTGATAGGTGACGTAAAATTGTATGGCATAACAAGATGATTAATGTCGTGGTTTACTCCCATAGAGACGGCAGCATTACAGTAGTTGATAACAGCCTATATTTATTAGTACCTACCATAACATATTATTAAAAGCCCATATATATGACCAAGCTTTCAGTTATTGCTGAACATCTTGTTAGTGAAGGACGGAACAGTAAAATTCTTCTCCTATTTACATTATTTTTTTCAAGACCACAATGACATTGCTCAAAAACATAAAATATGAAGACTTTGTGACCCTGATGAAGCGCAGCGACCACGAGCAAATAATTGCAAAGTAACATCATCAAATTCTGGACGAGACAGTGAAAGGGATATCCGAAGCAAGTGACGACAACCGAAGCTTAAATCGATTTTGCTACGCCGTGTGTTTCAACCACTCAAGAGTCAAGCTGCCAACAGAACGGAACTATATCAACGCTAACTACATTGACTGCTTTGACTACAGTATATCCTCGCACAAGCCTCGACTCAGAGAACATCATATGATTTTTACCTTATGCTCTGAGATGGAGCATGTGCCTATAATCGTCATGCTTTGACAGAAAACCGAAGACAGAAAAGAAAAGAGTTATCCATATAGGAGTATCGTGGCGTTGTCATCAATGTCCTTTAGAAAGAAGTTTCGAATTACAACTATGAAGGTGGAACGGTTTCCGCATTATGTTAAAAGTACCTTACTTCTGACTGACGGAACCGACGCTCGCCAGGTGGTTACTCATTTTAATTTTAGCCTGACCACGGCATACTTTCGGATACTTCCGAGTATTTGAACTTCGTCGTGGATGTAAGGCGCTGTAGAGAGCCGCCCCAGGGTGACCACTTTCTCAACAACCACCCATGGTCGTCTATTGTAACGCGGGACTCGGGAGGACTCCGTGTTTTTGTGCAGTGGACATTTGTTTGTCGAAGTTTGACTCGGAACAAAAAGTGTCAATTGCGTCTACAGTATCATATAATCGGCAGCGTAGGTTTAATAGTTTATTCCAGACGTCTCATTACATGTTTTTGTATAAAGTTGTTAATTATATGTCGATTCGGCCACGCTGGAAAAAAGAACATCTTCTATCCAAAAAGCCGTATCCTTTTTTAATCATTTAGGGCCGATTGTTCATTCCTCAAATAAAATGTCTGTTAACTACTCAGCGAATAAACTTATTGGGCTCTTTATCGGTCTGTTAATCAGTTGTCTATTTTTCAATGGTAATTTATCTCATGTATTGGACGGAATATTTCAATTCTGGCTACACCAAGTCAACACGAACTTCAGAGAGGTGAAACAAAAATATCGTTTACACACTTGTTAGAGCAGGGGATAGACTAACGAAGCCGTCAGTGGCAAGCAAGTGTCATTATTGAGGTCACAGTAGTTTCCTAATACTAGAACAAAGGTTATGGACGACCTGAGTGGCTCAGTGGTCAACATACCGATCTGCCACGCCAGAGGTCCCGGGTTCGATTCCCGGCCGGGCAGAAATTGAAATGATGAATTTTAATTTCTGTTACGGGTCTGGGTGTTCTAAGTATAATAAGTATGTATTTAATAGTATATAAGTAGTTTATCAGTTATCTAGCACCCATAACACAAGCTTTGCTTACTTTGGGGCTAGATGGCGCTGTGTGAATTTGTCCATGATTATTTATTTATTTTATTGATTAATTATTGTTGTCATAAGTTATTTTATTTGTTGTTTGGTTGGATTGTGGGTTTATATTTTAAACATTTTCCAAACAACCTTCTATTGTAATGGATAATAAAAAAAGAGAGCGATCTGCAAATTTTACGACTGCCGAGACTCATTTACTTGTAAGTTTAGTCGGCAAATACAAAAGAGTCATTGAAAATAAAAAGACCGATGCCGTAACAAACAAAGATAAGGAGAATGCATGGAGAAAAATTGAACAGTCATTTAATTCCTGCGAGATGACGACAAGTGTCCGCCCATGGAAGGCATTGAAATTAAAATACGAAGGAATTAAAAAAGGTTTATAAAGAAAAAATCCTCCCTGCAGAGGCAAAAAATGTACCGAACTGGAGGGGGGCCCTCAAATGCTCCTGATTTAAATGAAATTGAGGAGAAGGTGCTCAATATTTGTTCCAATATTAAAGGCCTCGAGGCTCGTCATTGCAGTGACACTGTTTCAAGTAAGTACAGGGTGGGCCTTAACTGTGTTCCCGGTTTGTTCCATCTACATTTCAAAAATAAGCGGGCGTGCGCGGTTGCGGGGGGTGTGGTTAGACGCGCCAATTCGTAGAATTTTTAGTCGCCATGGAGCCGCAGCGTGCTTTGTGTGTTCGCGCGTATTATGCGAACAATAATTCTGTGACGATTGCGAGGCGAATGTATCGTGCACACTTCCATTTACGTAACATTAATGAAGCACCAAGCTCAAAATCCATACGTAAATGGATTAAGATGTTCGAAGAGACCGGGTCTACTGTGAGAATAGCTAATGAAGGCCGCCCAAAGTCAGCACGGACGCCAGAAGTCATTTAACGTGTTAGTGACTCGGTAAGACAGAATCCTCAACAATCAACTCGCAAGAGAAGCCAAGCTTTAAACATCAAGAGGACCACTTTAAGAAGGATTTTGCATAGTGATTTGCATTTAAAGGCATATAAAATTCAGCTGACGCAAGAGCTGAAGCCTCATGATGTCAATCTTCGACTCGTTTTTGTCAATATAATGTTGGAACGTTTTGTAATTTTTTTTAACATGATATTTAGTGATGAGGCCAATTTTCACCTCAATGGCTATGTAAATAAGCAGAATTTTAGGTTTTGGGCTGAGACTAATCCCCGACAGATGCACCAACGTCCTTTGCACAGCCTTAAGGTCGTAGTGTGGGCTGCTATATCAGCTAAGGGAATTATGGATCCATACTTCTTCGAAAATGAACGAGGAGTTGCGGTGACGGTGAAAGCTGAGAATTATTGCCAGATGCTGCAAGAATTCTTAGTCCCAGCTCTTCGAGAATTTTCAGGACACAATTCCAGGACCTGGTTCAGCAGGATGGGGCCACCTGCATACTGCCACAATATCCTTAGACATGTTGACAGAGATGTTCCCTGGAAAACTCATTTCACGAAAAGGAGACATTCAGTGGCCCCCCCGAAGTCCGGATCTCACCCTATGCGATTATTATTTATGGGGATACTTGAAATCCAGAGTGTACGAAGACAATCCGATAACAATAAGGCAATTAAAAGAAAACATAGTGCGGGAAATCAACGCCATATCGAGAGCCACTTGCCATCGTGCCATCGTTGAAGAATGTAAAAAAGTTGGTGGGCGTCACTTAGACAATATAATTTTTAAGAATTGAATATTTATCATCCGAATACTCTCACCACATTATTATGGGCGATTTTAATACAGACCTCCTCCCGTCTGCTAAGCATCCGGCTCGTGCCCGTAGACTCCAGACCGTCGTGGCATCGTCATCCCTCAATTTTCTCCCACTTAACCCAACTCATCACAATATCGATACTGATGACACACTGATTGATCTAATCATAACTTCATCACCAGACCTTGTCGCCGCACACGGGCAGTTTTCTGCACCTGGTTTCTCACATCATGACCTCATATATGCCTCGTACAAAATTAAAACCCCTCGACAGAAGCCTGTAACTCTGGCGGTGCGTAGCTATGCCCATTTAGACACGGATGCTCTTCAAAGGGACGCTTCTAATATTGACTTTGAGTTGATGTATGGGGCATCATCAGTTGACGATAAAGTAAATTTTCTCAACACAGCAGTCATTGCATTTTTTGATGCCCATGCCCCAATTCGAAACGTTAGGGTGAAGCGTCCACCAGCTCCGTGGATGACGAAAGATATACGTGGGACAATGGCGCGTCGTGATGCATTTTTTCGGAGATTTAAGAGGAACCGTTCGGAGGACAACTGGACTCTTTTTAAGGCAGCCAGAAATCGATGCAATCAAATGGTGCGGGCTGCTAAGCGCCATTATTTTCACAGCAATATTTCCACCTTATCGTCTGCTAATCTCTGGAAATTTTTAAAATCTGTAGGTATAGGTAGGCCTGATGATGAGCAATTGATTCCCTCGGTGCCTCTTACTGACATCAATCGTCATTTCTCATCGGTTGAACCCTTTGATCCAGCCCTGAAACTCGCGACCCTTAGCAGAATTTCTGCCTTACCTGATCCCAACAATGACCCCTCTTATTTGAGCCTGTTAGTGAAGATGAGATCAGAAAGACCATCCTCTCCATCAAGTCTAATGCAGTGGGATGTGATGATGTGAGTCGAAGGATGATTATAATGGTACTTGAAAGTATTCTTCCGGCTGTCACTCACATCGTCAATTACTCGTTGCTTAGTGGCCAGTTCCCTAGCTTGTGGCGTAGAGCTTATATTCGTCCGCTTCCCAAAATTCCACTCCCTTTCCTTCCTTGCCATTTCCGTCCTATCTCCGTCCTCCCTTTCTTTTCTAAGGTGCTGGAGGCAAGTGCGCATAAACAGCTTTCTGGGTTCGTTCACCACAACAATCTTTTAAGTCCGTATCAGTCTGGCTTTCGGCCTGCGCATAGTACCACCACTGCTTTGCTGAAGGTCACCGACGATATTAGAAGGGGTATGGAGGATACAAAGGTAGCTATCCTTGTTTTGATTGATTTTACAAATGCATTCAACACGGTGGACCACGATATCCTTCTTGCAATCTTATCCCACTTCCAAATGTCGTCGGTGTCTCTAGATTGGTTCGTGACATATCTTAGAGGTCGTCAACAGGTGGTCCGTTTGGGGCAGGCATCTTCGGACTGGTGTAATCTTGAGGCTGGGGTTCCCCAGGGAGGTATCCTGTCTCCTTTATTATTCTCAATTTTTATTAATATGATTACCATATGTCTCTCGTGCTTGTACCATCTGTACGCTGATGACCTGCAACTTTACGTGCAGTGTGGGGTGAATGAGCTAACGGATGCTATAGATGGTCTTAATAGGGATTTGGACAGAATTTACCAGTGGTCTAAGAGTTTTGGTATTGCCGTGAACCCGAACAAATGTCAGGCTATTATTATTGGTAGTTCGCGGCTCTTGGCAAGGATCGATCTGGCTGCTCTGGATCCGGTGTTGTATAATGGTATAGTTATCCCGTTTGCCCCTCATGTAAAGAACTTGGGACTATATCTAGACCAATCTTTGAGTTGGAACGTCCAGATCGCTGAGGTAAGTAGAAGAGTCACATATACACTGCGCAGTTTGCATCGCTTCAAGTGCTTTTTGCCGATGAATACTAAAATATTATTGATGCAGACTCTGGTTTTGCCTATTCTAGATTACGCTGACGTATGTTACATTGATGTGAACGAAGTCTATCTCAGCAAGCTGGAACGTTTGTTGAATAATTGTATTCGTTTTATTTTCGGGCTTCGGAAATATGATCGCATCTCTGAGTACCAAGTGAGGTTGTCTTGGTTGACTGTTCGGGAGAGAAGGAGATCGCGTGTCCTTTCTACACTTTTCTCAATTCTGGACAATCCTCTTTCGCCGGGTTATCTCAGGTACAATTTTCGTCTATTGTGTTCGACGCATGACCGTGATCTCCGCTCCTCCGATACGCTATGTCTTGACATTCTCCCTCTTCGGACCAACTTCTTCAGCCACTCATTCACAATACAGGCAGCTCGTTATTGGAATGACATACCTGAGGACGTACGAAAGGCGCAAAATCGGTTGATGTTTAAAAAACTACTGAAATATTTTATTCTGAGTAAGAGGTCGTAGGCAATGAGTGATGAGCTTGGCGTAGTCATTATCACATTTTGTATCTAGTGAATGTATATATAATAGGTATATGTTTATTGTATTTTTTTAAAAATAGTAATTGTATTTATAGTATTCAATTTAATTTAATCTTATATATTTTTTTCACTTATATCAATGTTGTCCTGTTAGCACCTACTTAATCACTCTCTGCATGGTCTGCTGGTTGACTGTTAGACAAAACCTCAATGGCTTTAAGTCCGCCAATTGCTGTAATTTGTGCAATAAAGTTTTTAAATAAATAAAAAAAATGATTACAATTTCCATTTTGTGTACTGTAAAACAATAAAAGTTTCAGCATTCTACCGTTTGTAATTATTTTTTTATTAAGTATTCAAACCAGGTATACAGTTAAGGCCCACCCTGTATTAGTTAAATATGAGCGAAATCTACATTCCAAACTTTCATTTTGTTTTTGTCCCTTACACAATAAAACCTCATTCGTTATGAATGTTTTTAGTAACAATACGCCCACCCCAGCCACCGCATCAACGAACGCGGAAGACCCAGACGCAGAGCTACGCACCATTTTGTCACTGCTAGCCTCATTCCTAGCCAAACGCGCGCAAACCGCGCACCCTGCGCCTCAATGGCTAAACCACTGAGAATAGTGCACTGGAACGCGCGCAGTCGCTCACGGGTAAACGCCAACTACTTCAAAACTTTCTTAGAGAGCAAGACGTAGACGTCGCGCTTGTGAGCGAAACACACCTGCGCACCTCCGACACCTACAAGATGCCGGGCTACCTGGCATACAGACGGGATGAAACGTCCCCGGATGGGAGGGCCTACAGAGGCCTGTTCGTCCTCATCCACCGCCGGGTGATGCACCAGCCGGCCCCGACACAAGATCTACACTCCCTATACGCGCTAGGCGTAGACGCGCATGTGGGAGACATCGACATCCGACTATACGCTGTCTACAGGCCTCCAAATACTCCACTTAACGTGCGGGAGGTACGCGACCTCTTGCTTCAGTCCCCCCTGCCGACCATACTGGCGGGGGACCTCAACGCACACCACACGGCCTGGCATTGCACAAACATCTGCACTACTGGCCGCGCCCTGGCGCAGGACGCCGTGAACCACGATTATGATATATCTAGCCCAGACGAGCCAACCCGCTTAGATCCACAGGGGAGGTCGGACAATGTCCTGGATATCCTAGTTCACAAAGGGCTAGGCGCAATGAGAATCACCCAAGAGGTCGTGTACGACCTGCCGTCGGATCACCGCCCCGTGCTCTGTGAACTGGCCGGATCGCCCGTGAAGGCTCCCCCGCTGCCGCAAAGAAACAGAATCAACTGGGATACCTTCACCACGTACCTAGAAAGTCACACAAGAACCATTCCCATCTCTACTCCGAATGATGTCGAACAAGCCACGGTGGAACTCACAGCCGCCGTGCAGACCGCACTCAGCATCTCAACCCACGCCGTCCCGCGTAGGGCGAGGCGCGACCCACTGCCAGCGCGAATACAGGCACTCATTACAAAAAAACGCGAGCTGCGAAAGCTGTGGAAACGCAGCTGATGCCCAACCGTCAAAACCAAACTAAACAGAATGGTGGAGAAGGTGAAGAAAGCGCTTACACACTATACAGCCGACAAGTGGGAGGAACACATAATAGAAATGAGTGAACACGTACCATCCGTACACCGCCTATGCCGACAACTATCAACACTGCCCCAGCCCGTCAGACCCCTGCTGGATCCGAACAACCAACCCAGATACAAGGCTGAAGACCGGGCCGAGATCTTCGCCGACCATCTGGAGAGACAGTTTTCGCCAAACGAAACCACCGACAGAAGCCACAGCGAAACAGTCGAACGACACGTAAGCGAATTTCTGCAAGCACCAATCCCGCCAGACGAGCAGCAGCAGTTCTTCACCCCGGGCACTGTGCAGCGAGCTCTCCGTCGAGCAAACCCCCGCAAGGCCCCAGGCGCAGACCAGATCACGAGCGCGGCTCTGCGACACCTACCGCCACGTACTGTTGCGGCGTTTACACGCATTTGCAACGGTATACTGCGCACAGGGCACTTCCCCGAGGCATGGAAGCTAGGTCGAGTCATCATGCTGCCAAAACAGGGGAAAAACGTCATGAGACCGGAAGGCAACCGACCGATAACACTCCTGCCCACCTTCTCCAAAATATTCGAGAAGCTGCTGCTCCGCCTGCTGACGCCACACATAGAGCCCAGACCAGAACAATTTGGGTTCAGGCATGGCCACTCAACCACACTACAACTCTCCCGAGTGCTCCATTGGCTGGCGACATGCCAAAACAAGAAAGAGTATTCGGTAGTAGTAATGCTAGACATGGAGAAGGCCTTCGATAGGGTATGGCACGAAGGCCTTCTCTTTAAACTGTCGGAAAGCACAGCACCACGCCGAGTCCTCCACGTAGTGGCCAGTTTCCTTAAAGATAGGAAATTCCAGGTAGCCATCGAAGACAAGCTATCCACGGAACGCCAAATAAAAGCCGGCGTCCCCCAAGGTAGCTGCCTGTCACCGGCACTATACGCCCTTTTCACAAATGACATCCCAGTTGGTAACGGCGTGCTGTTAGCATTATTCGCGGACGACACATCATACCAGAGTTCATCAATAAAACCAGAACACGCAGCTGCGAAAATGCAGGCGACCCTAGACACCATCCCCACCTGGCTCAACAAGTGGAGAATGGCGATCAACGTCAACAAAACACAGGCGATGATAACAGGACTCGGGCACTACCGCTCGAAAATTCCGCCGCCACTGACCCTACAAGGGCAAACCATCCCGTGGGCGCGAAACGTGAAGTACCTCGGTCTAACGATCGACCAGGGACTCACAATGCGCGACCTCGTCCAACAAACCATCACCACAACCAAGGTGATACGATCCAAACTGCGTCCAGTCCTCGCCAGCTCGCTACCACTGCGGACTAAGCTGGGGATCTACAAAATGTACATCCGATCCCGGCTCACGTACGCGGCGCCAGCGTGGTACGCCCTAACCTCGGGGCGCGCGCAGGAACACCTCAGCCTGCGGACCATCGTCAACGCGGGCAGATACTTGAGAAATGCAACCATAACCAAAGGACTCCAGCTCCAGACGACTCGGTGCACGAACACATCCGCGGTATTGCACCCCTGCTGCACGCGCGCCCTCCAGAACGCCACTCTAGAGCTCTCCCCAGAGAGCTCTTGGAAAACGAAGCCACGACACCAAACACGACGCCAGCTGTCGCCGGGACCCCCGGCCAGCCAGGTACACAAGCGCTGCGGCAGCAGCCTGCCTACACAACCAACCGCGGTGGAGACACCAACGCCAACCAAAGCGCATCACCGCTGCTACTGCCGGGCTCGAGAGAGCCCACGGCAGCGGCGCCGACCCACCGGTTCGGTACGCGCACCTCCTAAAGGAGGACGCCGCCTGCTTGCAGGTCGCTCGCCGGGCCACCCCGAACGGGGTCCCACTCGGCGGGCTAGCACCGCGCAGACCGTCATAACGTCGCCGCTCCAGAGCTGCGACAACAACACACCCGCCATTCTCCGCCAATAGCCGGCCCAGAGCCAGACAAACAGGCGAGAATTGCCTACCCCAACGACCGGCCCGTCTTAACGGACCGAGAACAAACGCCACCGCAGAAGGGCAACCCCCCTGCCGCGGTCTCCCCGCACGTGCGCACCGCGCACGCGCGAGACGACGTAACGATTGATTGAAACTTCATTAGTTACATATCAGTTGCATTACGAGTAACCCGGTTCAAATTCACCAGGATACAAGATGGAGTTGTTCATTGATTTCGAGGGTTTCTTCTACACTGAAGATGAAGATTTTATCATCAAAGAACTGGCCGCAATCTCGCTGACCGATGAATTGGATACTGCTGTGTTGAAAGTGTTTGAGCCACCAGGAGAGTTCAGCAACGAAGTAAAGATTGTGGAGTCTAAAGACTTCTGGCTGAAGACTCATAGCATTAAAATGAGAGTAGGATCAAGCTCCTCCAGTACTCTGGGAGAAGTACTTATGGAAATAGTCGAGGGAAACCCGCACGATCAATACATTTACGTATTAGGTGAAGAGAAGAAACATGTTCTGAAAGATATTTGCTTTACGTTGCCGATCATTGATCTATCCAGGATGCCACTTGTCGATCATATGTTTTCCTTTCTTCCGGATAAGCTGTGCTTGTACAAAAACAAACATTTAAATACCCGTGACTACGCCTGTGCGTTTGAAACAGTTCAAAAAATGCGAAAATGGTTCATAAGTTGTTGGGGTCCATCTATCTATCCTAATCCATCACAGAGGAAGTCGCTGCAGATTTTCTACCAGCTACGGAATCTTATGAAGATGCATCCTCAAGATATCGCTTGTTTGGACGAGAAATTTATCCTGAATCATGCAAACCGGATAAATAACGGAAGTTGATTTTAATTTGATTTACCGACTGAAAGTCATCCTTGAAGTCGTATCAAGTGGTCACAAACTCCATTTACACAAGTTTGCAGAATTTTGCATAGACACTGCAAAACTTTATGTAAGTTTATATCCGTGGCATCCTATGACACATGCGATGCACAAGATACTGGTGCATGGTGCTACTGTAATAGAAGGTTGCTCTCGGAAGAAGCCGCTGAGGCACGAAATAAGCATTTCCGTCAGTACAGGCAAAATTAAGCAAGAATTTTTTTTAGGATCGATTGTAATACTGATATTATAAATAGACTATTACTCAGTTCTGACCCATTCATTATTGGCATGAGACCAACCCCCAAAAAAGAACTTTGCCATTCACGAAGGAAGCAATCGCTTTGATGATTCCTGCTGTACCTAACTCTGACAGTGACTCGGATTCTGATTTGGAGGAGGTTCCTGGAGACAGAAAGTGATCAAGACGATGAAGAACCATGGCACTCATCATCATAGTGATATAAATTTTTGTTTAAGAAAATAATAAAAATCGAAGTCATAAATTACCAAAAAAATTGTTTTATTATATTTTTTTCCAACATATTAAGCCATATTATATTTTTTTCCAACATATTAAGCCATTATTAAAAATATATATATTTCGATGTCTTAAAGCTAATCAGGGAGGTTGTTAAGAGTAAAAAAATAAAAAAATAATTTTGACCGGCTAGATCAGCAAAATACCCCTACGTGCGGCGACGCTCGCCAGGTAATTACTTATTTTAATTTTATGGCCTGACCACGGCGTACTTTCGGATACTTCCGAGTTTTTGAACTTTGTCGTGGATGTGAGGCGCTGTAGAGAGCCGCCCCAGGGTGACCACAAACTTTCTCAACCACGTCCCACGGTCGTCCATTGTAACGCGGGTCTCGGGAGAACTCCGTATTTTTGTGCAGTGGACATTTGTTTGTCGAAGTTTCGACTCGGAACAAAAAGTGTCGATTGCGTCTACAGTATCATATAATCGGCAGCGTAAGTTTAATAGTTTGTTCCAGACGTCTCATTACATGTTTTTGTATTAAGTTGTAAAATTATATGTCGATTCGGCCACGCTGGAAAAAAGAACATCTTCTATCCAAAAAGCCGTATCCATTTTTAATCATTTAGGGCCGATTGTTCAATCCTCAAATAAAATGTCTGTTAACTACTCAGCGAATAAACTTATTGGGCTCTTTATCGGTCTGTTAATCAGTTGTCTATTTTTCAATGGTAATTTATCTCATGAATAAGTATTGGGCGGAATATTTCAATTCTGGCTCTACTAAGTCAACACGAACTTCAGAGAGGCGAAACAAAAATATCGCTTACACACTTGTTAGAGCAGGATAGACTAACGAAGCCGTCAGTGGCACGCAAGTGTCATTATTGAGGTCAGAGTAGTTTCCTAATACTAGAACAAAGGTTATTGATTCATTATTGTTGTCATAAGTTATTTTATTTGTTGTTTGGTTGGACTGTGGGTTTATATTTTAAACATAGTGATTACCTTCTATTGTAATGGATAATAAAAAAAGAGAGCGATCTGCAAATTTTACGACTGCCGAGACTCATTTACTTGTAAGTTTAGTCAGCAAATACAAAGGAGTCATTGAAAATAAAAAGACCGATGCCGTAACAAACAAAGATAAGGAGAATGCATGGAAAAAAATTGAACAGTCATTTAATTCCTGCGGGATGACGACAAGTGTCCGCCCATGGAAGGCATTGAAATTAAAATACGAAGGAATAAAAAAAGGTATAAAGAAAAAATCCTCCCTGCAGAGGAAAAAATGTACCGAACTGGAGGGGGGCCCTCAAATGCTCCTGATTTAAATGAAATTGAGGAGAAGGTGCTCAATATTTGTTCCAATATTAAAGGCCTCGAGGCTTGTCATGACAGTGACTCTGTTTCAAATAAGTACAGGGTGGGCCTTAACTGTGTTCCCGGTTTGTTGCGTCTACATTTCAAAAACAAGCGGGCGTGCGCGGTTGCGGGGGGTGTGGTTAGACGCGAAATTCGTGAAAATCCAAAACGTGGAATTCGTACAAGGCGACTAATGTTTTCGAGGCAAAAGATCAAGAGTCTCCGTAGTCTGGAAAATGGGCAGCAGCATTTTCCATTGTATTATTTAAACACTGCGATCTCCAACCCGCCTGCCAAGCGTGGAGATTATGGCAATAGCCTCCCCTTTCGTGGGAGAGGCCCTAAGTCCTGCAGTGGACTGTTACGGGCTGTGATGATGATGAAGCACCAAGCGCAAAATCCATACGTAAATGGATTACGATGTTCGAAGAGACCGGGTCTACTGTGAGAATAGCTTATGAAGTCCGCTTAAAGTCATTCAACGTGTTAGTGACTCGGTAAGACAGAATCCTCAACAATCAACTCGCAAGAGAAGCCAAGCTTTAAACATCAAGAGGACCACTTTAAGAAGGATTTTGCATAGTGATTTGCATTTAAAGGCATATAAAATTCAGCTGACGCAAGAGCTGAAGCCTCATGATGTCAATGTTCGACTCGTTTTTGTCAATATAATGCTGGAACGTTTTGTAATTTTTTTTAACATGATATTTAGTGATGAGGCCAATTTTCACCTCAATGGCTATGTAAATAAGCAGAATTTCTATTGCACACAAAGCATTTAAAAAGCGAAGCTTGGTTATATGATTCAAATTGTAGGGGAGACCCGTACAAAACCGTATACCGGGGTAAAACCGTACGGTATAGCTGTGTCCGTTATTATTTTGAATTAGCCGCGCATTTGTCGACGACGGCAAGTAGCCAATAGGATCAATCTGTCAACAAAGACTTGTCGCTGCAGGCACGAGCGTTAACAATATATCACATTAATATTGTTTTTAGGTGTTTTGATCTAATTTTATCGTCATCAAAAGTTTGAATTGTGAATGTGAATGATGACAAAAGGTAAGTGCAATGTTATTAACGTGAAACTGTGTATATTTACTTAATTATCAACAATGTTTTGGTGCCGGGTCTGCATAGTATGAAAAGTGAATGTTGTTCTATGTTGTTTATGGTCATTGGGGCAAAACCGTAAGGGGTAAAATCGGCCAGTATACGGTTTTGACCCAAAACAATGCCAATTATTGAATAATGTTTTTGTTTACAGGTTTTCTTCAAAATGCCTCGAAATTATAAAAGATCTACTAACCGACAAAGCTGGGATTCGGAATCAATGAAAAAGGCTGTTCAGAGTGTTATCAAAGGAGAAATGGGATATCTAAAGGCTTCGATAACATACGGTGTTCCTAAGAGTACTTTACAAGATCGTGTAATTAAATTCAGAAATTCTGGGGATATGGTTGTTTCTATAAGTAAAGGCCTAGGGCGCTTCAAACCAGTATTCTCTCAATCTCAAGAAGAAAGCTTATTTAACTACTTGATGGATATGGAAAGCCGTCTTTTTGGACTGTCTTATAAAGATTTACGTCGTCTAGCTTTTCAGTTTGCTGAGTTTAATAATATTAAAAACAATTTCAATAAAAGTTCAAAACTAGCTGGTGAAGACTGGCTAGCAGGTTTTATGAAACGCCATCCAAGATTATCATTGAGAGCAGCGGAGCCTACGTCTGTAGCAAGAGCAATGGGTTTTAATCAGATTAGTGTGAATAAGTTCTATGATCTGCTAGAATCGTTGATAGACAAACACCAATTTCCACCAACGAAAATATATAATGTAGATGAGACGGGGATAACAACGGTTCCTAAAAAACGCAGTAAAATAATTGCATTGAAGGGTAGAAAGCAGGTGGGCCAAGCAAGTTCAGCAGAAAGGGGCCAGCTTACCACTGCTGTTATTTGTGTTTCTGCTTCTGGACATTATGTGCCACCTTTAATGATATTTCCTAGAGTTCGTATGAAAGCAGAACTTCTCGATGGTGCTCCTCCTGGGACGATATCAGTGTGCCATCCAAGTGGCTGGATACAGAGCGAAATTTTTGTTGAATGGCTTAATCATTTTATAACAGCTGTAAAACCTAAAAAAGACGATCCTGTTTTGCTGCTACTGGATGGGCATAAAACTCATACACAGAACTTGCCTTTGATAGAAAAGGCTAGACAAAACGGGGTGATAATTTTGTGCTTCCCCCCTCACTGCACCCATAGATTGCAGCCTTTAGATGTTAGTTTTATGGGTCCACTGAGTACGTTTTATTCCCAAGAACTTAATCAATGGCTCAGAAACAATCCAGGCAGAGTTGTCACGCAGTTTCAAATATCAAAGCTCTTTGGACTTGCTTACTGTAAAGCGGCAACAATGCAAAACGCTATGTCTGGTTTTAATAAAACAGGAATATATCCCACTGACAGGACTGTGTTTAGTGAATCAGATTTTGTTGCTGCTGATACGACAGATATAAATGTCTCAATTGTAACTGCTACTGTACAACAAGTTTCTCCTCCTTCGCCTATCAATACAGCTTCACTCTCAATCGTAGATGTTCCACTAAACAATGAAATAAGCACGCCTTCTACTTCTACTGCTCGCGATGTTCCTTGCGAATCTACTCCGCCAAAAGAGGCAAAACAATGTAAAACATTTGTAACACCGGCTGATATCATTCCTATACCGAGAATAAATAGTGAAAAGAGAAGACAAACCAATCATCGTAAAGGTAAAACGGCAGTGGTCACATCTTCTCCTTATAAAGAAGAATTAATTGCCCTGGACAAGAAAAAGAAACCAATCTTCAATTTGCTCAAATCACCCAAGCAATCAAAACCAAAAACTTCGTGCGCTAGAAATAATGAAAATATTTGTTTATATTGTCAAGAAGAATATGGCGTAAGTCGAGTGGATGAAGGTTGGGTGCAGTGCATTACCTGTAAAGGATGGGCACACGAAGGCTGTACTGGCTGGGATGAAGATGACATGGATTCTTTCGAATGTTTTGGTTGCTTGGCTTCACGTTGATAACGTATGGGGCAATATCGTATATACTGTACGGTTTTGTCCACCCCACGGGGCAAAATCGTAATTCGTCGAGGTTTAGTTTGTATTGATTATTTTTTGTTATTATGATGATAATAGTATTTTTTTTGTTTATTTCCATAGCCAATGAGAGTCTTTAATAAAAGAATTGATTATGAATATGTAACTTTCATTTATTGTGATTTTGTATGGGTTTGTTCTTAGCTATACGGTTTTGACCCGGTCTCCCCTACGTATCATAAAAAATTATCCATGAGACTGATTAAACATTATGTATAAAATTAAAGTTTAGTGTATTATTTGAAAAAAGAAACAATTTTCTCCCTCCCATGCCTTTCCTGTCACACCCATGCTAATCAAAACTATTGCATAAAAGTGCATGTGTTACATCCATGATACAATTTATCACAGCCATGTCACCAAGTCACAGCCATACTTTTGCACCCCATTTTCACCCCCTTACAAAGGCTATTAACCCTAGAAAGATAACCTACGTCGAACCGTGTCCGATTTTGAAAAAATATTATTTCTCGATTGTGGTTCGCGGTACTGCTCTCACTGTTCGTGCCATCTCAGTTGACGCGCAGAGCTAGCCGAGGACGCGCGTGTCACTCAGGTAAGTGCAGTACTTTCGTCAATATCTACCTACCACACGTAGAAGTGACGTATGGTTCTTTAGTGTAACTTTTTGGACTAGAGTGAGAGTGGGATGTTATGGCTTTATTTATGTCAAGAGTGTACTTGTATTTATAGTAATTTTTATTGTCGACATATCGGATAGCGTGCGATTCCGGTGTCACCTGGAAGGCAAAGCCAAACTGGCTTCGAAAAAGCTTGGAGTGTTTAACCGGTCCAAGCGATACTTCACCCCTGGGCAGCGCCTGCTGCTGCACAAGGCACAAGTGCGGCCACATATGGAGTATTGTTCCCATCTTTGGGCCGGCGAAACTGCCGACCTGCTTAATCCTCTGGACTCCGTACAGAGACGCGCCGTACGAATAGCGCCTTCTTCGTGTCGTCACGCCGTGCCAACATCGCTGCGGCCAAGATGCAGCGATTGCTGGACCTGCTGCCGGACTGGCTGGATAGGTGGAGGATGTCGGTCAACGTGGGCAAGACGGCGGCCTTCGTCACCGGCAACCAGCGCAACCTGCCGCCACCTCTGCGCCTCCGAGGACAGGCCGTGAGCTGGGAGCCCACGGTGCGCTACCTGGGCTGCACCATCGACCGCGCGCTGCGCATGGCGCCGCAGGTGGAGCACTCCGTCCGCCAGGCACGAGCCGCGCGCGCGCTGCTGCGCCCGATACTGCAGTCCCGCCTGCCGCTCCGCACGAAGAGGCAGATCTACAGCGCCTACATCCGCCCACGCCGCCCCCGCCTGGTACTCTCTGCGCCGCCACCCACCGCCGGGAACTGCAAGCCCAGCAGAACATCTCGTTGCGTGTCATCGTCGGAGCGGGCAGCTACGTCCGCAACGACGTGATTGCGCACGACCTGCGCATGCCTTCGGTGGAAGAGTTCGTCCGGGGTCTGGCGCGTCGCATGTTCGACCGCGTCGACAACGGGCGACACGAACACCTGCGAGGCCTCGCTCCTCTCCACGCCCGCCCCCCCCGAGGGTCGCCCCTACCACCGGGAGCTGCTGAGAAGCCCACCGGAAGCCCACGCATCGCCCTCCACCGCCTCTTTGACCATTCCGCACGTTACAGATGGACTGACCCCCCATCTGTAACGAAAAAAATAAAACACCATTAAGACCGTTTGACCGCCTCCTACAATGCGACCTCAGCGCACGATCGCGAACTAGCAAGAGAAAAATCTTAAAGGCGCAACGCGTCACCACATGACCGGCCAGGACACAGCCTGGCTGAGAAGACGCCCGGGCACGGGGGTAACCCCCATAGGCCCGCACCTGACTCCAAGGAGCAGAAGACCCGCATGCCGTACGAATTGTCGATAATCCCATACAAACACGCAAGTTGGAACCACTGGCAAACCGAAGGGACTTTGGCTCCCTGTGTGTGTTTTATCGGCTGTACAATGGGGAGTGTTCCGAGGAACTTTTCGATCTGGTGCCCACAGCACAATTCCGCCATCGCACCACCCGCCGTGGGCTTGGTACTCATCCTCACTACGTAGATCCTCTGTTGGTCACGACACGAAGGTTCGAAAGAACGTTTCTCGCTCGTACGATTCGGATGTGGAATGAGCTCCCAGCCACAGTGTTTCCTTTGGACTATGACATGGGATCGTTCAAGAGGTATATTAGAGGTCTCTTCAAAGGCGGGCAACGCATTAGTGACTCCCCTGGTGTTGCCGATGTCCATAGGCGGCGGTGACCACTTTCCATGCCATCATGTCAAATCATGGCCCGCTTGCCTGTTTGTCTGCCGTATAACATAAATTTTTTTTATTCGTTTTAGGATATAATAAAACAACATATGGCGTCATATCAACGAGCAAATGACGAAGAAATCTCTCGGTTATTGCTGGAATTAAGCGACGAAGAACCTTTGGGGTCGGACAGCGAATGTGAAGACAACTTACTGCAGGACGAAGTACAAAGTGACGTCGAGAATGCTGAGGTAAATTGCTAAATACTGAGGGAGCCGGTCCTGAACCCCTGATGTCTGAAAGTCCTTCGTACAGTGTACCGAATTCAGTACTCGTACCACAGCGTCAAAGTCTTAGAGGTAAAGATGGTCATCGCTGGACGGCAACAAGGGGAAGAACTTGTAACAGGGTATCCTCTTGTAATATTATACGGACATTCAAAGGCTCTACTCGGGTGAACAAATGCTTTTATGAACCGATAGAGTGCTTCAGTATATTCATTACTGACGAGATTGTAGAGGATATAACCAAATGGACCAATGCTGAAATCCAATTAAAAATACTGAGACCTAATGCAAAAGCAACCTTCAAACCATTTAGCTGTTTTAGGCATATTGACACTGACTGCCGCTATGAAAGACAATCATTTGACCAGGGATGAGATTTTTGATTGCTCTTATTCGGGAAACAGATAATAATATGTTGCTGCTATGAGTAGAGACAGATTTGATTTTTTGATAAGATGCTTTCGGATGGACGACAAAACTTTGCGACCAGAGCTAAGGGCAACAGATACATTTGCATCATGATATCAGAAAAATTTGGGTGATCTTTATAAACCATTGCCGCTCCAACTATACCCCCGGATCGTATCTCACCATTGATGAACAGCTTATGGGTTTCAGGGGTCGATGCCCTTTCAGAATGTATATTCCCACATTCACATCAGCTGTGCAAAAACCTACTGTAAAATACAACACTGTAAGTCTGCCAAAGTTGGCGAGCGTATGTGACCGATACGGAGTTTCTAATCGATCAGCGGCCGCTATCGCAAGTGCAGTGCTCCAGGACGTAGGGTTGGTGTCTGCTGATAAAAACCGGTTGGTGATAGACAAAAGTAAGTTACGTAGAGCCCGAAATAAAATAAGGCAGAATCTTCAGGGTGACCTTCATCAACATGTGTTAGAGAGCATCTATTTCGACGGACGCAAAGATAAAACCCTACTGATCGAAAAGAAAAACGGCCGTTCATATCGACGAGTGGTAGTGAAAGAGCATATTTCACTGATACGCGAACCTAAATCCCACTATTTAGGACATACAACACCACGCATTGGTACTGGAAAAGGAATATGTGATTCAATCCTGGATTTTCTTAACTGTAACAATGTTACCTTGGATGATCTCAAATGCGTTGGATGTGATGGTACTAATACTAATACTGGATGGAAGTCTGGAGCTATACGTCATATGGAGTTACGTTTGAAAAGACCTCTACAATGGTTCATTTGTCAACTTCACGCTAATGAATTACCATTGAGACATTTATTTACCTACCTAGATGGACGGACAAGTGGACCTAGCGCATTCTCTGGTCCCATCGGCAAAGCACTGGAAACTTGTGAAAATCTCTCTGTAAAGAGTTTTGTACCTGTGACTGGTAACCTTATTGTCCAGGATGAAGAAGCTACGAAAAGTTTGAGCACAGACCAAAAATATCTGTTTGAAATATGTCATGCAGTGGCATCTGGTGTTTGTAGTGAAGAATTTGCTAACAGACAGCCGGGCAATATGTCTCATTCTCGTTGGCTTACTACTGCGAACCGCATATTAAGACTTTACATAGGAACCAGTGAACCAACTCAACAATTACGAGTATTGGTTTATTACATAATGAAAGTATACGCTCCCATATGGTTTCAGATCAAACGTCATTCTTCTTGTGAAATGGGACCCAAACATCTTTTCAACCTGATGCAGTACTCGAGATGCTTATCAGAGGAAATTAAGTCAGTCGTAGATCCCGTGATACAACGAAATGCATTCTTTGCTCACCCCGAAAATCTTTTGTTAGCCATGATAACAGACGACAGAGAATTTGCGAGGGAATTGGCTCTGAGGCGTATAATTAAAGCTCGAAAGGAATCGCCCAGTAAAATAAGAATATTCAAAATACCGCAATTAAACTTCAGTGCGAGCGATTACATTGAAATGATTAATTGGAACGAGTTATCAGTGACCTCACCTCCTATGTTTCACAGGATTTCAGACTCAACTTTGCTGCAAATGTTGCATAATAAAACTACTATAAGTTTAGAATTTTCCAAATTTCCCTGTCACACCCAAGCTGTTGAGCGTTGTGTGAAGCTAGTCACTGAAGCTTCTATCACAGTAGCAGGAGAAAAGGCGCGCGACGGTCTTCTACGCACGAAAATTCATTCTAGATCTCTAATGCCCTGTCTTTTGACTGTAAGGCCGAATTCAGATGCTAAAATGGGAGATTTTCCTCTGATTGACATTATTTTTTTACTACAATATGTTAATTAAAATGTTACTGTCTGTTCTAAATATTGATAAACAATGTTTGATTAATAATTAAACGTATTGTATTTGGATATAACTTGTTTTATTTTTATTTTTTATTCACTTAAGTTAGAAAATATCAATATTTCCGAAATTTCAAACGCAGGTAGAGGGTTTTAAGTTTAAATATTAAATAAAAAAACGATTTACTACATTTCATTGTGCTTGTCATTCTGCAACTTTTGAGACCTACCCATCAGCAAAAAACAAAAAAAACAAAATTCATTCAAAATCGACCCACCCTACTGTCTATGGAAGCAACTGAAATATCACCTGCGATAACTGGTTTACCTCAGTTCCGTTGGCTAAAAACTTGCTAACACAGCCTTACAAATTGACCTTAGTTGGCACAATAAGATCTAACAAACGGAAAATACCCGAAGAGTTGAAGAACTTGCAATCTAGCCCGTTGGATCATCCATGTTCTGTTATGATGGACCACTGACACTAGTGTCATAGGCTTGTTGAATAAATATCGATACATCGATATATTCGATATTTTTAATTCGATAAATCGATATTTTTTGCCGATATATTTTTATCCGATATAACGATATATCGATATAAAATATCCAATATCGAAAATTGTATCAAAAACGATATTTTTATTTTATTTATGGATCTTGGCTTGGATGTGCCTCCACAGCCGACGCTGGCTACCAATTCTAAAGTCGCTAGAATCCAAAGCCGTAAAACAAACGAAAAATAACTATATAGTCTATGACTTGTAGGTTGCTTTGCGTCCGTCACTCACTTCACACCATACTTCACTTCAGTTGTTCTTTTGTTTCAAGGTTGGCGTCGCGAGTGATCAAAATAACCTAAATTTCTTATCTCGTGAATTGTTTACTGTTTTCCAAATCAGAATTTATGTTTCACGACGTAAATCATGTCATCTTCCAGCAGCAGTATTGTGTGGAACTTTTTTAAAAAGACCACTAAAGCTAACGTTACCTGCAATCTGTGTGGTAAAAACTATAAAACGAGTGGAAACACATCAAATTTAGCAGCACAATTGCGAAACAAGCATTACCATGCATTCTCAGAGTTTAAAAATGCTGCTGGTGGCAAGTCGATCTTGGACTCGGAACCTAAAACTAAAAAATCCGCATTGGATCAACAACGAAGGCTGCCATTTACAACTACTAGTTCTCCTATGCCGTCAACTTCTTCACCTGGTTTATCTCATCATGAAGTCGAAGTTGAAAATGTAGCGGATTTGTCTGAAACCAATCCCAAAAGTTATGATGTAAGTTTAACTAGACTAAAATAAATATCAGTAACGAGTGATGTGAAGTTGCCAAAAAGTATCGATATGGATAAATTCAAAATATCGTGTATATTTTTTTCAGTCTGAATTAAATACTTCCGTTCAAAATCAGCATAAACAAATAACAAAACAACCTACACTCATGGACATATTGGAAAGAAGTTCAAACTACGAAGGTATTTTTTTAATTTATGTCGCCTTAGTCTAATATATTTTATGGCTCTTTATTCTCTAAATCTATTTTAAATTTGTTCTTATCTGTTATCACAGAAGGGGGTCAAAAAACGAATGAAATAAATCAAGCGTTGATTTACATGATTTGTAAAGACAACATGCCTTTTTCCTGCGTAGAAAAATCTGGATTGCGAAAATTCGTGCGCGTTATATGTCCACGCTACAAGCTTCCCTCGCGGGCTAAGGTAATTAAACAAAAATATTTTATTTATGTTTTATATTGTCTATATTAACATTATCGTATTTGTTAATTATTCATTGTAGGTAACCAGCTTAGCAGATCAGCGATATACTACTACTAAAGCCATCTTAAAAAATAAACTCAGTGAGACTGAAAATATAGCATTGACAAGTGATATATTAACACTTACCAACTCGACAAGGAGTTTCATAGTTATGACAGCGCTTTTTTTGAACGCCACAGAAAACTCTGTTCCAGAGCTAGAGTCGGTGACGCTAACAGCACAAAGAATGTATCAAGTAAGTAAACTTAACACCGTATCCACAAAAAATATCGTGTGCACGCACGTACACGCGCTAAGCGTGTTTCATTTTTGTGGTGAAGTCAATAATTTCTTTTTTTTTCTCTAGGCGCACACAGCTGATTACATACGGGAATGTTTTGAAGACATTATCAAAGAGTTTTCAATAGAAAAGACAAGTATCCATTCGATGACCACTGATGGTGGCAGTAATATGGTATCTGCAGTGAAGAAATTCTTGGGAGACAACAAGAGAATCCCTTGTATGGCGCATCTAATCAATTTAATAGTAGATGCCGCATTGACGAAAGATAATGCACCCGTTCTGGAAATTGCTAATCAAGTCAAATCTATTGTGACATATTTTAAGCAATCTGTCAACGCCATGGACGAATTAAGAGCAGAGCAACAAAGTCTTCAAAAAAAAGAAGGGGAAGTGCTAACACTCATTCAGTCGGTCAGCACTCGATGGAATTCGTGCGTAGATATGCTAGAAAGATTTAATAAGCTGTCAGCTATAGTGGCTAAAATTTTATCTGGCAGGAGAAATGCGCCAGATATGCTAACATCATCGCAGCTGAATGTCATTCGAGAGCTAATAACACTGCTTAAACCATTTAAGCAGGCCACTGAAGATATCAGCGGTGATCATAATGTAAGTGCTAGTCTAGCAATACCAATTACTAATTTGCTGGCGCAAGGACTGGAACACGAAAAACCCTCAACAATATTAGGTATTGCCGTAAAAACCAGTTTGTTGGAAGGGGTTACTGCTCCTAGCTGCTGCAGCCAGCAACAATGCAGCTAATCTAGTCTCTCGAAGTAACAGAATGCCGGACGAGTTGAAGCAATTCCTAGATGCTCCAAATCTATGCCGTAAGGAAAACCCGATAAAGTTTTGGATAGACACAAGACATTATACCCCAGTTCTTTCGAATCTGGCACTTAAATACTTGACACCTACGGCTTCCTCTGTACCTTCAGAGAGAGTGGCGTCTGCCGTAAATCTTGCGGTTCCTAACAATAGAAGCCGGCAGACAGCGGAACATGTAAAGAGCAGAGTTTTTCTACTTTCACTACCGGACAAATACTGGTTTGCCTGATTTATTAAAAGTTAGAAGATAGCTTTTTTGTGTCTGATATGTATGTTATTTTGTCTAATAAAAAAGAATAACTATAAAAATACATTCGTTTCTATTGAGATATTTGTACATTAAAATAATTTACATTTTGTATAAAAATTACTATTGATATTATTGCGCTAGGCTAAGCTAAATACACTGTTATTTTAAAACCACAATAATTTATTTCAAATTTTGTCGATATATCGATATATCGATTTTTTTTCCGCGATATATCAATGTCAATATTGATTTTTTTTTAAATATCGATGTATTGATATATCGATATTTTTTTTCACTTTCGACATCCCTATAGTGTCATACAAACCCAAACCGAGCAAGATGGTGTATCTCCTATCGTCTTGCGATGAAGAGGGAACGGGTAATTCGACGACAGGAAAGCCAAATATGATTCATTTCTATAATGAAACGAAAGGTGGGGTCGACACATTCGACCAATTGTGCTCGAATATGTCCTGCAGTCGTAAAACAAACAGATGGCCCAAGGCTATGTTTTATGGCATGATGAATATGGCGTTTATAAATGCATATATTATTTATTGTGATAATTTCATATCAAAAAAAGAAAAACCGCTCGGACGAAGAGATTTTTTGAAAAAGTTAAGCAACAGCTTGATGGCTCCGTGGATGGAGACAATTAAAGACGTGCCTACTTAATCCACGATTCTAAAAGAAAAAAATCGTACTTTACTACCAAAAACACCTGCTGAACCATTGGAACAAGGAGAAGCAAGACCTCAGCCAAAGAAACGCAAGTATTGTGCCTATTGTCCTTCGAAAATTAGAAGGATGACAAAGACAATGTGCAACAACTGCAAAAATCCCATTTGTGGAGATCACAAGTCTACCGCCTGTTCTAACTGCCTTTGAGGCCAAAATTGATAAAAATCGCTATTATTTAGGGTTCTTCATATTGTTAAAAGTACAAAACGTTGATTTTTATACGTTTATTTGTCAAAACATAAGAATAGTAGAGATAATACCTAATGTTTAAGTTTTTTATGGTAAGAATTACCACATTTAGTTTATTAACCTTTTTTAATAAATATATGATTCAAACTCAATGTTTTTCATTAATTCTATATATAGGTACTTAAGAACAATAAGCAAACAAATACAGTTATAAACCTTGGTGTGCAAAAATGTTTTAATTAGGGCTATCCAAAGATGCACTTGTCGAACCGACGTAGGTTATCTTTAGAGTATGGTAAAATAAGGTTATCAGGGTAAGCGTGACCAGATATATCGAAAATATTAATTTTGGATACACTATCGAACTGCTTTAGCGAAAACTTGAAATAGTTTTTTTTTTATTTTTTTTATGTTTAAATAAGAAACACCCATATACTTGGTATGAAAATGGTGTTAGATAACTTGAAAGAAGAATTGTGTCATTACTTCTCAGTGCAAGAGACATCGGAGATCACTGGGCAGAGGTGGATCTTAAATCCGTTTTTGTATACAGCTATAAATGAGGTTAATTTGCCAACTAAGCTCAAAGAGAATCTGCTAGAATTATCTGCCGATGGGATGTTACACTTGGAATTCAAGTCTGCTTATTTGAATACCTTTTGGATAAGGAGAAAACAGAATAAGCGGAATTGACAACTGAGGCTTTGAAATGTTTGATTCCATTTGCCACCTCATACTTATGCGAGTTGACATTTTCATCAATGGCCCAAATAAAAAGTAAGCAAAAAAATCGCTTAAATTTGGAAAACAATTTAATTTTATGTGTAGCAAATACAGATCCACGATGGGAGAAATTCATTAATCAAAAACAAGCACAACCTTCGCATTAACATGAGTCTTAGGATTTTATTTTTTGTTAATTTGTTTGTATTAACATACAAATGTTTGTGAGTATATCCTTTTGTTAAAATTCTCTTACGTAATTTTTTTACTCTTACTTAATATGTAAATCAATCTTTTTAATCTTTATTGTTTTTTTTACTGAAGTTCTCTCGATCTCTGACGACCCCCCTACAGAAGCTTCGCGACCCACAGGTTGAAAAACACTGATCTAGCATATCATTAGTAATATATTTTTCCTCATAGAGCACTGGTTACCTAAGTGGAACAAGGGAATAATATGGATGCGAAAGTTTAAGACTGAAATACCCAGTTTTCCCTGTTGACATAGGTATCTCTGAGCTGTGTCATGGTTTGCTTGCACTCTGCAGGTCTATAAACCTTAGTAACTGTAGAAATATTTTGTGACTAAAAATTTATTATACTTACTCGTATTTGAATACCTACACATGTGGTCACAGAATCCACATAAGTACCTACTCTCGTATCCCTATGCTTTAATACCCTAAACAATTGTATTGCTAGAAAATATTTTTCTCACAATAAAATAAAAGTATATATTTAGTTATGTAGTAACAGTATAAAGCAGATGTTTAATTACTACTTACTTTGAATATTTTTGGTGCATTTAATTTATATTTAGGTGGTTTCATTCTCATTAAGGACAGCGTTACCAGGAAAACTGTCGAATTTCCTGTCCTACAATAGAATAAAACAATTACATTAAAATCAAAATTGAATAGATCAACAAAGGTGCCAAAGGATCTCGCAAAGACCGTGTGCGAAACACCTACATCTGCGGTGACATCGGACATCGCAAGACAAGTTACAAGAGTGCCGTCTTCGATGGTATGGCACTACAGCCACGTCTTGCGCACTTGGAACAAACGTCTGGCCGGCTACGCCACTCCCAAGCACGGGAAGGAAGCCCAAAAAGCGATGGCTGGACTACGTTAAGAGCGACATACGTGCCAACAAACAAGCTCCCCACAAACAATGCCGAAGACCGAGTAAAGTGAACCAAAAAGAGCAGGAACTCGGACCCCGGGTTCTAGCGTATCGCACGGGACTTGAGGCCATGATGCTGGTGGTGGCGCGTTGTTTAAGAAAATAATTTTTGTTTGTATTACCAGTCTTTAAATTCACGTTTCTTCGCTGCACTCCATCTAGTTCTACAAATCTGCTTAGAAAAGAATGGTGCAATTTCAATATTATTTTATCCTCCCTCATATCATAGGTTCAATCACAAACGGTTCAATGGTGATTTTTGTTTTTAACAGTGTTGCCAACGTTCTTTTAACGAATCTACAAATTGTGAAAAAAAGCCACAATGCTTTGTCAAAAACATAGAGAAAAAAATTATCTACAGAAGCAGAGAGAACATATTCGAGATAAAATGTCACACATCTCTAAAACACACACAAATGCAGGGACGAAATAAGGCAGCCCATCTGTTATATTTTGCTATGAATTTCCACTTGTAACGAATATAAACAAATGTGACTTGTAAGTATATTTCGCTCCGGATGATGTTGTATTTTTTTTAAACTTGTCCTTATAATTTATATTGACATTATAACAAAAGGTAAGGTGTCTAGTGAATAAAACGCCCTGATACCTACCACCGTCTTTTTGATGTCTCGATCCTACATACCGTGATTCGGCAGTGCTTGCTTTTGAGGGTTTTGACCGGTATAAATGTTTATTTGTTGTCTCTTAACTTCTAAACGAAGAAGGTACCTACTTACTTATCGTTAGAAGTATCTTCATTATTCACAGGTTGGCCTATGTGACACACTTATAGAGAAAACAGTCATAAAAAAAAATAGGTAGAAAAAATAGGTAAATAGATATTTGTTTCAAACTAAACTCGCGTTCTTTACACATATTATTATATTAGACGGGTACGTTATATTATAAAGGTACGTCGCGTCCAAGTCCCGTCTAATATAATAATATAGGTACATTAATATATTAAACAGGCAGCATATTCTTTATTATCAGTAAATATTCATATAATGATGATACACCAAGACTGAAATTACTTACCGATGAAAAGATAATCAAGGTGTATTTCCATAATTTGCGCTTTCCCATTAATGTGCACTAAATTACACCGTCTTTTAAATGGTTAAATTAAATTTTATTAAGAAATTATAAAATTTACACCGATGTTTCAAAAGAAACGTCAGGTCGTTGTTAGCTTGAGCAGCAGGTCGAACGTTCAAAACATTGCGTGCGTCATTTTCTTAGAGCTTATATGAATAGACGAAAAAACGGGATAGTAAGATTCATAATCATTGTAGAGTGAGCGAACAGGGAATATTTGTGATTTGTGTTTAGTCTGGTATGTCTGTGGTGAAATAGCATTGTACATTTCGGTCACCACCCACATTCCACCATTTTGAAAAAAATCATCATCGTCATATCAGCCAGAAGACGCCCACTGCTGGGCATAGGCCTCCCCCAGAGATCTCCACAAAGACCGGTCCTGTGCTTTCCGCATCCAGCTGGTACCTGCGATCCTTACAAGGTCGTCGGTCCACCTTGTAGGAGGCCTACCAACGCTGCGTCTACCGGTACGTGGTCGCCACTCGAGAACTTTACTGCCCCATCGGCCATCTGTTCTTCGAGCTATGAGCCCTGCCCACTGCCACTTCAGTCTGGCAATCCTTAGAGCTATGTCGGTGACCTTGGTTCGCTTGCGGTTCTCCTTATTTCTGACTCGATCGCGCAGAGAAACTCCGAGCATAGCTCTTTCCATTGCCCATTGGGTAACAGTGAGCTTTCTTATAAGGCCCATAGTGAGTGGCCACGTTTCAGATCCGTAAGTTATCACTGGAAACACACATTGGTCAAAGACCTTCGTCTTGAGACACTGCGGTAATTGGGACGAAAATATGTGGCGTAGCTTCCCGAAAACTGCCCAACCGAGTTGTATTCGTCGATTGACCTCTTTCTCGAAATTGGACCTACCTAGCCGGACTAATTGTCCTAGGTATGTATAGTCGTCAACAACTTCAAGTGGAGTGCCTCCAACTGTCATCGGGGGGGAGGTTGCCATAATCGCCACGCTTGGTAGGCGGGTTGGCGATCGCAGTGCAGTAGATGTAAATGTACCCGAAAGATGCTGCTGCCCATCTTTCAGGTTATTCCCTTAGTCGCCTCTTACGACACCCACGGGAAGAGATGGGGTGGTGTTATTCTTTTAAGTGGCGGCACCACACACCACCAATAAAAAAATGCTTCTCATAAAACTTATACCAATCGATAGGAAACTTTTATATCTATTGATCACTGTATGTTCAAAAATGTCGAAAACGGTAGGTTCGGTAGGAGAAATCGCAAGTCAAAGATGTACATTAAACTACAGACATATGGGGAACAAACATCCCCTACTAAGTATACCATGCGCCGCGCTGGAAACAATCGGACCTGTTGTTAAAATGATGATGATAGATCCAGTTATAATGATGTCGGCTATCAAGACTCTAGGGCACCAATATATAAATTTGGCGATCCCTTGAACCACCAGGAATACCAATATTATGCGAGACAGATAATGGTACCTAAATATTAATTCAAAATATTATAACAATTTTGTAATTTGGGTATATTATAAAAATTAAAGTTTACTTCTGTTTGGTATTTACTAAAAATTCACTCTAAATACTTAATCTTAATCATTTTTTGAAAGAATCGCCCGCCTTCTTCTACTATTTCTGCTTTTGCAGAATAAATTTCTTTGGCTATAATCTAAATGATTCAAGAACTTGACAAATAACTTTCGGAGAATAACCGAAAACCACCACCTTATACATAAAAAATATACACTTGTAATGTAATCATTTAAGTTATTACCTGTAAATATGTAAATCGTGTTAGTGGTTGAATTTTGTGCCTTACTACAAACTGAAGCAACCAAAGCCACTAAAAAACCACTAGCCACTAAAACAATTTGTCCGCTGAAAGGTAAGTCTAAACCACCAAATTTAGTGAAAATTAAACTGAGTTGGCAACACTGGTTTCGACGCTGGGCCATGGACTTAATATTCTTAAGTGTCGTTTGTACTACACTAAATCCAGTTTTTAATAGTGCACTAGCTAGGGCACTAGAGCTTGGCCAGCGGTACGCTGCGTATCTTAGTACTAAAGCGCGCTCCACATGTGGACAGTTTCGCGGGAACACGAGAATGTAGAGGGAGAATTCGTGTAGTCCCGTGCATGTTTGGCATGTTTCGCCTCTTTCATAGACTAAGTAGAGATAGTTTGTTGTCGTCTCGATTCGATCGATTTTATATTTATATTCCTAGCGCTTTTTATCGTAACAGGTTCGGGGTACACTTGAACATGATCCAGGATATTAGTATATCAAGTAATTACAGTAGAGCAGCTGCCATCACCTCTGTGACCCTGTTTACAGTAGATTACTGATATTAAACCGATGAAACCACATCCCTAATAGACGAGAATGTAGAGGGTCCACCAAAGTCCCGGCAAAAGTTTCGCCGGAAGTTTCGGCGAACATGTGGAGCGCGCTTAAGAACGAAATAGCTACAGCCGGAAAACTTCTTCAGATGGTATGCATATATTCTAAAATCAATAATCAAATGGTGGATCCATTTGACGACACAAAGTACCAGTGTTGCAATCTCTACCAAAAATTCCCAATATTTTTTTTTAATCCCCCGTTATTTTATTGACTAGATATGAGACAGACCGTATCAGAAGTACATCTTGCGAATAAACTTACTAAAGTGCGCATCATAACGGATAAATCAACGACTAAAACTCTTAACTCTGTAAGGTCTTTGCAATTTTACTAGACTGTCATGTTTAGTTCAATGAACAGTTTTCCAATAGGTATCTAAAGCATTCCTAACCACTCACTAGATGGCGCCCCGACAATTTTGGTAATTGATAATCGCTTGAAATAGGTTGTTAGCAAACAGAATATAAATACTGGGTACGTTGTATTGGATAATATTGTATTTGTCAATAGTTATCAACCATTTTAGAGGTTGTAATAATAATGGAACATAGTGCCAACTTCTATAAACATTTCTTTTTACATTTCGTTCAACCTTATGTTTATATTAATAAACATTTTATTTTTAAGTTTAGTATTAGTTGGCCACCATTACATTATATTTGTAAAAACGAAGACTGGTTTGATGAGAATGATGGAGTTCTTAAAAAGGCAATTGACAAACACCGATGTCTCCTTCGGCAACATAAAAGAAAAACCAAAGTGATCTAGCGGAAATCAAAGAAAGTGACCTGAAGCTGCACAGACTAACGCTGGAAATGAAGGACAAGTGGTGGCAGGAAAAGGCTTGTTATATGCAGTGGCTTGCGGATGCAAACCACCTAGGAGAATTCTATGGCGAAGTTCGAAAGTTAATATGCACGACTTCACTTCTAAATGTACCTCTTAAGCCTGCTAGTGGCGAAGGGCTCCTTAAAAGTAAAGAAGAAGTGCTTCAACGCTGGGCGGAACATTTTAACACCCTGCTGAACGTGGACCGGTCTGTGGACCTGGACCACGTTCATTCGCTGCCTCAACTCCCTATCGCTACTGAGCTAGACGAGCCGTTATCATATGACGAGGTTGTTTCTGTAATAAAGCAGCATCACAATAAGCGCGCAGTTGGCACGAATTATGTTCCCGGAGAGTTGCTTAAGTACGGCGGTAAAGAGTCGCATTCGGCGATATGGGATCTTTTTGAACAAGTCCCATCAACTTTTAAAGTTTCACGCATCAGGGCCCTATATAAGAATGGAGGCGACCGCGCTGATTGCATCTCCTACCGTGGGATTTCACTTTTGTCTGTTTCTGTAAAGGTTTATGCCAGAGTATTACTTAACCGCCTCATGCCAAAATCAGAAAAACTGCTGCCAGAGACCCAGTTTTGACTTCCGACCAGCAGGGCTATTGGCTAACTCAGTTGACAACTGTATTTGACACTAGATAATTCTACACCACGTCATCTACGTTGAAAACTGCCAATAGCGTCTACCAAATTAGAGTAGTGTCATATTTTTTTATGTCCAATTCAGTTGTCCACTGAGATAGCCGATAGGCCCTCTGAACGTGGTACATGTGAAGCCGTATTTTCAGTGCGTCAATGAGGAGTTTTCCAGTAGGTATTGTCAGTTGGTTACAAAAAGCATCAATATGATTGCATTGCATCAGACGGTGATTTCATAAAGCCAACTTATTCTAAACTTTAAAATAAAATGTTTATTAATACAAAAACAACTGTTAAAGGTTGAACGAACTGTACAAAGAAATATTTATAAAAGTTGGCACTATGTTCCATTATTATTACAACCTCTAAAATTGTTGAAAACTATTGGTAAATACAATATTATCCAATCCAACGTACCCAGTGTTTAAATCATATTTGCTAAGAACCTATTACAAGCGATTATCAATTACCAAAATTGTCGGGGCGCCATCTAGTGAGTGGTTAAGAATGCTTTGGATACCTATTGGAAAACTGCTCATTACAAGAAAAGAGCAGAGAGTAGAGTAGGCATATGTTCCTGTTCTTTGTTGACCTTGAGAAGGCATTTGACAGTCTACCACGAGAGGCACTCTGGGTAGTGCTTGAAAAGATAGGATGCACGGAGAAGTTTGTAAGGCTTCTGAGACTCCTGCATATGACATGGAGTGCTGTGTCGCTGTCGGCTTATTTCCTCGTTACCTTTGGGGTTAAGCAGGGGTGCGTCCACTCGCACCCATCTTGTTCGCGTTGTATTTTGCAGTCGTAGTCCAGGAGGCTCTGCAAAATTCTTCGGAGGGAGTCCGCATCCGTTTCCGCACCGACAGCAATCTTTTTAACTTGGCTAGGCTTAAAGCCCGCACGAAAGTGTCACACGCTCTGGTTACGGATATTATGTATGCGGACGATCTATGTTTTGTAGCAGAAACCCAAGAAGACCTGCGACAGCTAATGTCTGAATTCGACAAGTCTTTCCGTAAATTTGGCCTGAAAATCAACAACACAGACAACAGACAAGACAGGACAGAGGTGATGTTTTTGGATATCTACGGTCGTGAGGCACTAACGATTAAACTAGGCGAGGACGAGCTGAAGTAGGTCGATAAATTCCGTTACCTTGGGAGCACATTGACATCTAAGTGCGACCTGGATGCAGAGGTCAACAGCAGGATCGGATCTGCAGCTGCAGCATTCGGCAAGCTGGATTCTAAGTTCTTCTGCTCGAATGACGTAAAGCTGGCTACAAAAATTGCAGTATATATGGCAATCAATCAATCAATCAATTAATTTTATTCAACATAGTTATCAAAAATACACTTATTGAACGTTAATACAATGTCCATACTTAACAGTAATCACAGAAACAATAAATTAAAATTAATAGATAATGTCAAATCGATATACGTCTAACATACAATGTATTAAATATAATTTATACAAATTAATTAAATGTCAAGAATGAATATTAAAATATCAAAATATTTGCTACATATCAATTATATAATTTTAATTTAACCGAATGTCACTCCAAGCATTTTTATCTCTAACATAGTCATTTACGTTATAATATGATTTTTCACATAAAGTGGTCTTTACAACAGACTTAAATTTATTTATAAGCAGCTCGACTATGTCGTTAGGTATTTTATTATAATACTGAATACTGGCCCCTCCAAATGAATTCAAAATTCTGCTTAGCCTAGTTTTTAAGTGTACCAATTTGTTTTTATTTCTAGTATTAATGTTAATGTGTATGTCACAGTTCTTCTTGAACATTTGTGTATTTTTTCTAACATATGCAATATTTTCATAAATATATTGACAGGGTACAGTCAAAATGTTAGTTTCTTTAAATAATTGCCTTAAGGAATCTCGATTCCTCAGACCATAAATAGCCCGTACAGCTCTCTTTTGCAAAGCAACCACTGAATTTAAATCTACCGCATGACCCCACAACAAAATGCCATACGAGAGCAAGCTGTGGAAATACGCAAAATATACCAGTTTTGCTGTTGTTATGTCCGTCAATTGCCTAATCTTCTTTACAGCGTAAGCAGCAGAACTAATCCGACTTGACAAGGCTGTTATGTGAGGACCCCTGTAAACGGTTGTCTATTGTCATTCCCAAGAAAACTGTATTAGTATGGAAATCTAAATTTTCATTATTAATTTTAACATTGATAACGGGATTGTTTGCATTAGGTAATTGAAAATGCACACACTTAGTTTTTTTTGCATTCAGTACTAGGTTATTTATCGTAAACCAATCTTGGACCTTAAGGAGGGTGTTATTAATTTCGTTGACACTTTGAGTATTTCTCTTAATTTTAAATATAAGGGACGTGACATCTGCAAATAACACTGTTTTCGCCAGACTTTGAGTTACAAATGGCAAGTCATTGACATACACCAGAAATAAAAATGGACCCAAAATTGAGCCTTGTGGCACACCAATTCCTAGAGTGGACCCTGCAGACTTCACTCTGTTTATTTGGACCCGTTGCATATTATTTGTTAGGTAAGAATTTATTAAATCTAATGCCTTGTCAGTAACACCGTAGTGTTTCAACTTCAAAATTAGTGTGTCGTGTTCCACGCAATCGAAGGCTTTGGAAAAATCACAAAACACGCCTATAGCATCTTTCGAATCCTCCCATGCCTCCAAGATATTCTGGATTAAGGCGATACCAGCATCGACAGTAGAGCGCCCCTTAGTAAAGCCAAATTGTTGATGATTGAAAATATGATTTAGATTGAAGTGACACAACATATAATTTATTATTAATTTTTCGAATATTTTACTCATTACTGGCAAAACAGAAACTGGTCTGTAGTTACTTGTATCCCCATTATCACCTGATTTAAATAAAGGAACTAACTTACTATACTGAAGAAGATCTGGAAAAACCCCATCGTCGATACATGTATTATAAATAGCAGCAAGGTGTGGTGCTAAGATAGATATACTAGCTTTACATGCATTTACTGACATTCCCCATATGTCTTCTGTTTTTACTTTTATGCTGTCAAATGTCTTTACAATTATTAGAGGGGTCACGTGTCTAAATTTTAACTCTTCCATACATGCAGGTACGTGTGCTTTAAGCAAGGCCAAGGCTCACTGGAAGAGGACTTCAAGTGTGCAGTGGTTTTAATGGGAATATTGCTAAAGAACTCTTCGAATTCTTGAGTTACTTCCTCATTAGAATTTACAATACCTGCAGATGTTTTAAATATATATTCTTGAAATTTATCACGTACTTTGCCAGTTTCATTGTTTATGATAGCCCAAATTGTTTTTATTTTATTATCAGAACTTAAAATTTTATTATTTATGAATTTAGCTTTGGCTTTTTGGCAAACCATTTTAAATATATTTGAGTACTTTCTAACATAATCATTAAAACTATCACTTTTTAGTAAGGCATATAAATTAAACAGATTTTCTCTACTTTTTCGAATGCCTTTGGTCGCCCAATCGCTGAATTTAAATCCAGTTTTCATATTGGCGGTCTTTGTTTTAAAAGATTTTTCAAATTCTGCGTGTACAGTTGAAAAAAAATCATAATAAAAAGTATTAGCATCGTCAGTATCGAATATTTTAGTACCTAATTTACTAGCGAGTGAATTAGGTACCGAAATAGGTAGGTAGGTATTAGGTAGGTAGGTAGGTGTAGCGACACCATTTTTAAAGTTTTTTATTTTGCAAGCTGTAACTGGTCTAATTGTTATCGATATTTTCTTTTTCTTGTTTGAATGGAAACATAAGTTGACCAAAGTGGTCTGACGGAAATGCACTTAGAATTTGTTTTTCTATTATTTCACAATTACAGAAAATATTGTCCAAACATTTAGAAGTAGAGGAAGTTAATCTGGTGGGCTCATAAAATATGTGATTTAGGTTAAACGATTTAAATAAATTTAATAGTCTACGCGAAAGCATATTTTCTTCAAAAAGATTGACATTAAAATCTTCACATACCATTGGCTTCTTGTTTGATGCTGAAATAATTTTCAATACATCTTCCATTGTATTTCGAGTCAACTCGAGTCTAAAAATAAATTTATTAATGTTAAACAATGAGATTGCGTCATCATAATGATAAATTGAATTATAGATACATGTATTCAAATTGTGTATACACTTATTTTGTTCTTGTGAAATATTTATGCAATATGGGAAAGTACAAAATATGAATTTGCATTTATACTTATTACTGATACTAAGTAATAGCTGGATACATTTGTCCAGTGTGATTTTACTGACGTTGTAATAATTGGCTATCATTATAATAATCGCAGTATTACTACTGTAAGTCTGTTTTGATATTTTGTTAATTATGTCAACAAATTCTATATTTGGATAACAGTAGTCCGGCAATTGGATTCGGCGGATGGCAATTGTGCTGCCCAATATTCTATACTCTGCCGAAACCTGGACCATGTACCGCCGACACATCCGCATGCTACACCGTTTCCACCTCAGATGTTTACGAATGATTATGAAGATCAAATGGTCCGATCGCGTGCGGAATACCGAAGTGCTGCGACGAGCTAATGTGGGTGGCAATGAGGCTTATATCATGCGGTGGCAACTTCGGTGGTGTGGACACGTATCGAGGATGGCAGAGCACCGTGTGGCGAAACGCATCTTTTATTTGCAACTAGAGGAAGGCAAGCGCAAGCATGACGGACAACTTCTCAGATACAAAGATGTGTTAAAGCGTTACATGAAGAAGTGCAGCATAGAACCCTCTAAGTGGGAGAAGTTAGCCTCTGAGAGACCGGAGTGGAGGACTTTGGTTAAATCCAAAATTCGAGACTTTGAAAAGCAGCGGCTTGAAGATCTCGACACAAAGCGCAAGCAATTAAAAGCCCGACCACCTGCGGCAAAAAATTATAATTATGTCAATGGTGTGCTCACATGGTGAGTGTTCCGAGGAACTTTTCGATATAGTGCCCACAGCACAATTCGGTCATCGCACCACCCGGCGTGGGCTTAGTACTCATCCTCACTACGTAGACCCTCTGTTGATCACGACGCGAAGGTTCGAAAGAACGTTTCTCACTCGTACGATTCGGATGTGGAATGAGCTCCCAGCCACAGTGTTTCCTTTGGACTATGACATGGGATCGTTCAAGAGGTATATTAGAGGTCTCTTCAGAGGCGGGCATCGCATTGGTGACTCCCCTGGTGTTGCTGATTTCCATAGGCGGCGGTGACCACTTTCTATCAGGTGGCCCGCTTGCCTGTTTGTCTTCCGTATAGCATAAAAAAAAACATGCCCGACATGTGCGAGGATCTGTGTGAAGAAGACTGGCTACCTAAGCCACGTAACAGGGGTGCTGAAGCAGTCGCTGTAGCCGAAGACTAGGAGGTCATCAATCAATCAATCAATCAGATTGTAGTTCACTTAAGTATACTAATAATTTTATGTAAATATTTTTTTATTCCATCTCTTTAATAATTCATGTGGTAGAAGGTTAATTTCCACATTTTTGGTATCACTGTATCGACTTATAGGTGTCGTTGCCTTGCACCTAGTCAAGTCCATCGGTCGCTACAGGTAAGTACCATATAGGCTATTCATTTATTACCTATGTATATACGCTACTTTGATTTTACATTTTAATACCTACAAGTTTTACGATAAAACTTTTTAAACTACAGTAGTCATCATCATGCTAACTTTTATCCCGACCTCTGCAAGGGTCCACTTTCCTATTGATTCGCCCGGTCTTTGGCGTCCTCGCGTCGTAGGCCGTTGGCTCTCGCATTCGATTCAGTAATGTCAATCCATCGCTTCTTGGGTCGCCCACGGGGCCTCTTTCCTGATACCGGCAAGTTCAGGCACTTATTTCCCATGTATCCCTGAGGCTTATGTATCACGTGACCAACACAGCGCAGGTGCCAAGGTTGCGACGGATGTATTCGTTATGTACTCGACCGAGCCGCGTAACTCCGCACCGCTTCGTTTTAAGCTACAGTAGTATAAGCAAGCAATCTTGTTCCGAGCAGATACAATTTTAAAAACCGTTCGGCCCATTTTGAAAAAGAAAAAGGAGATTTCATCTGAAAAATGCAGAAATAGATCACCGAAATCTGGTCACATTATTAACGTCAACTGCTACGCGTAGTGCTTGCCGTTGCTGTGTGGGCGCAATATTAGACTTAAAGATCTATTTTAGTTTTAGTGTAGCTCGTTGCGGTTACTCATTAATTGATTTCCTAAAATTACTTTTGTGGGGGACCACCCATTGCTGTTAATCCAAAAATGTCTAAAACAGCGAGCTCGCTTCGCTTGCTTATTAATTTAATGGTCACCTCAGGCTTTTATAACTCAAAATGTCACAAATTATACCTTGTCTAAAATAGGATGATAATTTTGACAGATCACAGTAGGGATGTGGTTGTGTAAAATCGTTAATGAATCTATTCGATTTTCGATTATCATTCTTATAGAACTTGGAATCGGTAGTTGCATGGTTATGCTATACGTATTATACAAAATAAACTATTTATTTTCTTCTGAATTAATAATTTATTAATACGACATTAAAAAGCCTTCTACATCGACGATTATGACACGTGCGTATTTCTATTCGGTCAGTCATCCTATTACGTAGAATACGCGCGACTCGAAATTGTTGTTGTGGAAGGTCTCTTAAGGTGAAATCCAAACAAAGAATACGAGCTTAGTTACAAAAAATAATGAGGTTACCCAAATGTAAATTTTAAATATTCGATTATATTATATCAATATCGATTTTCGATTGTCTGTTGTTATTCGTTATTCGTGGCACTTCACTAAAGGGGCGGGGCCTGTCTATGAAGTACGACATTTTCCGTAGTACATTTTACCGAAATAAAACACAAGACTTCATAGGCGTGCGCCAAAGACCATCAATTAGTGAGCTGTCAAAATTATCATCCTATTTTAGACAAAGCATAGACGCTCACTCCGCGCGCTCATTCATTTAATTATCACTCCAGCTTTTAAGACCTCAAACGTAAAAAATGTCGGCCTCGTTCTAATCGCTCATTCATTCGCACCGCACTTTTAAGATCCAAAATGTTAAAATTTTCGAGATCTCGATTCGAATCTCACACATTCGTTATTCTTCCCGAGGGTTTAAAACCTAAAATTTACGAGCTCGCTCCTCTCGCTCATTCATTTATAGTTCACCCTACTAAGAAAACAATTTTTTAACGCAGGGCGCTTGCTCATTGAGTAGAGAATACTTATAATTAGAAGATATAATTTTTACTTTTGCTCCCCTGTCAAACACATCCTGGATCCGCGCCTGAGTGTACAGCTTTATGTACCGGATCCTTTATGCTTTGTCTAAAATAGGATGATAATTTTGACAGCTCACTAATTGTTGGTCCTTGGCGCATGTCTGTGAAGTTTCGTGTTTTTTTCGGTAAAATGTACTACGGAAAATGTCGTACTTCATAGACAGGCCCCGCCCCTTTAGTGATGTGCCACGAATAAGGATAGAGGGCGCCACCCTCTCGTATACATCGAGTCCGTATTTAAAATTCGCTAAAATTGTTTAAACTTAAATATTGTTATAGTCATAGCTAATACCAGTCAATACAACAGTGATAAGTTAGTGTAAATGTTATCTTGAGTTAAAACCATATTTAAAACCAAAAAAGTGCAAATTAAAGTGATGGTGTTACTGACTACGGCTCGTCGATTCTAAAATTTTAACTAGATACCTATATAGTACGGAAACTGTAATAATACAGTAAATAATGCAAAATTAAACGGAATATTTAGTGTAAAACAAAAAAGTGACTTAGTTTAATTCATAAAAGTGTATAAAGTGAAGAAAGACCAAGGGACTTTGTTTTACCCACATACTATAATCCTACTAAATAAAATTGATATGCACTGCATAGACGGCGTAAGACATACGATTATTCACCGTTCATCTTAAAGTTGTAGTAGTGTGTTGGGAAATAGTGCAACTTGGACAAGAACTGTTTAGTCCATAAGGTCAAGGGTTCGATCCTTGCACATAACATTTTGTTTTTATTTTATTTTTCTTCCATGACATTCACCAATTGTACTCTCATTATTTTGACATTTTTTTCCTGACATTACCTATAAAATGACTACACGGCGAATGTTCGCAATCAAATTGGAGGACCAATTAAAAGAAGCACTGGTCGATTTGAAATATGCAAGAGAGAAAATCCATGAATTGCTACAAGAAAGGGAAGACAGCGAGACAGAAATTCTGATCGTGAATAAGAAAAACCAGGAGTTGAAGAATCAACTCGCTGAGCTCGACATCCAGCTTGAAGACATGAGAGGGCAGCGTGATGAACTCCAGGCTATGTTGGAGTCTTTTCACGAGTGCAGCGACCACCACATGACCACTCTCGACCGCGTCACGTTCCTCGAGCACGAACTGCAGACTGCACAGCGGGTTATTGACCAATTCGAAAAAGAAAAGCGTCAACTTCAGTCCTCATGTACACAATCACTGTATAATGAACTCGTTTTAAGTGATAATATTAATTATGTTAGGGAATCTAAGATTAAGGCATTCAAACTTCAAAAAAAGGGTAAAAGGTGTAATAAAAATAAAGGTAACTATAAAAAACTTATTAGCAAAAATATTAAATTAAACAAAGAAATTTCCACCGCGAAAAATGAGCTACAACATTATACTGACATTATACGTGAAGGTCAGAATAGGTATAACATCGACACATCAACCTTACAATTAAAACTTAATGATTTAGAGGCAGACTTACAAAACACTCTACACCAGTACAATTTGTCCCAAAAATTAATTTGTGAATACTCAGACTCCATGAATCTCTTACTAAAAGATATAAAATATAATGAGGAAAAGTTTAACTCATTGTGTGCACGCCAATACTGTGGTTTTTGTGACTGTACTCGAGAAGACAGCTCAATACCTACAGAAAATAACATATTGAGGAGCGAGTGCACTGACACGCGGGTGGAACCACCGGTGAGACATATGCGTTCTACCGTGCAGTGTAATCCAACCGCCACTGTAAAACACATTGTGCGTGCTAGAACAATTGTATATTCGGATATAATGGGTCGTAATCTCGGGCCTATTTTGTCAAAATATACCTCTAATGACGTGGTAAATAACTGCTATCCGGGCACATCATTACCCACGTTAGGAGTGCAAATTAAGAAAAATAAATTTAACTGTTCTGACACATTAATTGTAGCATTAGGTGATAGTTTAATTTATAAAAAGTATGACGTCATTAATTTTTATAACATTTTAAATAGTATTCAAAACATAGGAAAAGTAATAATTTGTACCTTACCATATTCCAGGTCCTTTAACCATAAGCAAAATAATTATATTTATTATTTAAATAATTTATTGCACAAGCTGACCAGTCATAGTGACAAAGTTTATCTCTTTGACATAAATAAATTTGTTGCACATTGTGTGTATTACAAACAATATGTATATATCCCAATCAAAGAAAAGCTAATATTCGCTAGATTACTAGCCTATAATATTTTTCAAAGTAACATTACATATAATTCTATTGACAATACATTAAATAGTGACATTACATTAAGTGACATTACATTAAATAGTGACATTACTTTAAATAGTGACATTACATTAAATAGTGAATCAATTACAGAGCCATGTACACTGAGTACAAATTTAAACTAATACCTACGACAATAGCCAAACCCTGCTTAAAACTAAAGCATAATCATCTCAATTTAATACATCAAAATATTCAAGGGTTGGCTAGCAAATCATTAGAATTAAGTTTGTTTTTAGATGATAACAATGTCAATATTCTATGCATAACCGAGCACTGGCTCACTACGACGTCTATATGTCCTAAATTTGGTGGTTACATTATTGCTAGCAGTTACATGCGACAGAGAGCAATACATGGTGGCTCCCTAATTATGGTAAAAGATTGTTTAAAATACAAAGAGCGCAAGGACATAACCGGACTATCTGTTGAACAAACGATTGAATTATCCTGCATAGAATTGCCATCTTACATAATTGTGTGCATCTACAGACCTCCTTCTGGTGACTTCGTTAATTTTGAGGAAATTATGGAAGAGGTTCTAATAAAAGTTACTAGTAGTAAGAAATACGTCATGGTATGTGGAGACTTTAACGTTAATATGTTGGACGATTCTTCTCGATGCAAGAGATTGATATCGTTGTTCGGATCTTTTCAACTCAGAAACGAATTTTTGGAACCCACTAGAGTCACTAAATCGTCATCAACTTGTCTTGATAATATGTTTTGTGATTGTGAGGTATCCAACAGGTTTGTCCTGAATTGTCTTGGATCTGATCATTTTGGAATAGGTGTAGAGTTGCCCGCAAAAATAGTATTGAAACCACATATAATTAAATGCAGACTCATCACTAAAAAGCGGCTGAAATCATTTTCAGCAAACATTGACAAAAAAATGGCCTCATTCATTTCAGAATCGAATACTTCAAATCACCTTTACAGTACAATGTTTAATGAAATAAATTTGGAATTCCAAAATATATTATATACATAAGTTTGTCAGAATGCAAAAGCTATTTTCATTAAAGCTAAATTAAATGAAGCTAGTAATAAAGTAAAAGCCACCTGGCAAATTATAAATAATGAAACAGGCAAAGCCATAAACCATGATCGTCATTTTGAATTGCACATAAACAACAACGTCATAAAAAATGACCAAGAAATAGCAAATTGCTTTAATGAGTATTTCTCAAGCATTGCCTGCAATACAACAAGTAATCTTCGCTCTTCCACTAACTTAGCAGAACAATTAATACAAGACCATGTCCCTAAGTGTACAACTGATTTTAAATTTGAGCATATAACTGAAAACGACATATTAAAAGCTTTCAGCTCCCTAAACATGAAAAAGACTGAAGATATTTGGGGCATGTCAGTCTGTGTGATTAAGAGTATAATAAAGAGTATAGCTCCACAGCTCGCACTCATTTTTAACAGTAGTGTGGATGAGGGATCTTTTCCCAGTCTAATGAAGCTTAGTAAAATAGTGCCTCTCTATAAAAATGGTGAAAAAACAGACCCTTCTAACTTTAGGCCAATATCAGTCTTACCAGTACTGAGCAAGATCTTTGAAAAAATTGTTCTGAAGCAGTTACTTGCTCACTTTACATCACATGGTCTATTTCATAAAAGTCAGTTTGGTTTCACTAAAGGCCGATCAACAGTTGATGCAGGTGTCGAATTAATTAAACACATCTACAGTGCTTGGGAGAGATCACAGAATGCTATTGGGATTTTTTGTGATCTTTCCAAAGCATTTGATTGTGTTCATCATGACACCCTGCTAAAGAAGTTGATGCACTATGGCATAAATGGCAATGCTCTTTTCCTTCTAAAATCATATTTAAATGACAGAGTACAAAAGGTAAAAGTTAATGATTCCATATCTAATGGATGTCCTGTGGATATGGGAGTGCCACAAGGTTCTATTTTGGGGCCTTTCCTGTTTTTAACGTACATCAATGACTTGCCTTTCTTTTTAAATAAGCTCTGTGAGATAGTCCTATTTGCGGATGACACTTCTTTAGTATTTAAGGTTGACAGAAATAAAAACAATTATGACGACGTAAATGGGACTCTTTCGCAGTTGCATGAATGGTTTGAAATCAATAATTTATATCTGAACCCAAAAAAGACAAAGTGTGTGCTTTTTCAGATGCCGAATGTGAAGGTGGATAAGTTTGATCTTGTTTTAGACAAAAATATTTTAACATTTTCTGATTCCACAGTTTTCCTCGGTTTTACTTTGGATCAGAAACTACAATGGAAACATCAGCTTGCTACACTAAGTAATAGATTGAGTTCTGCAATTTATGCAATTAAAAGAATTAAAAGTCTCACTGATATTGAAACAGCGAGAACAGTATACTTCAGCTATTTTCATAGCATAATGGCCTATGGATTAATGCTATGGGGTTCGGCAGCTGATATCCAAGATATCTTTATCTTGCAAAAACTGGCAATCAGATCCATATACAGTTTGGGTCCTCGGGTCTCATTGAGAGATATTTTTAAAGAAATTAATATTTTAACCGTAGCATGTCAGTACATATATTTCAACCTTATTTACATATATAAAAATAACTTTAATTATAATAAAAATTCAGATACTTATAATTACAATATCAGACACAGAAACAGGTTGGTCACTGAACGCTTCAGACTGACAAAAGTGAAGTCTTCATTTGTTGGCCACTGTGTTCTTTTTTATAACAAATTACCGCAGGACATCCAGGAATTGCCTCTTCATAAGTACAAATCTTGGCTTAAGAGCAAACTACTTAAGAAATCATACTATAAAATTGCTGACTTCATCGAGGACAAAAATCCCTGGACATTATCCTAGCGTGAGCTGAAATGATAATTAGGAATTTAATAACAGGGACTATATTCAATGATATTTACATAATAATATTAATACATGCAGTAGGTATGTTGTTTTAATTAATTTAAATAAACTATTGACTTCATTATACTTACATGACATAATACTTAAATACATGACATATTACATGATACTTACCAGCAGTCATTTCACTTTCACCATAAATGCGTATTTTGAGGGAATTATATGTTCCAGCTTTTTGTATTTCATTGTACTCTGTATTCATTAGTGTTTTCTGCTTGAATTACTGTATTGTGGACAAAGAATGTAATCTTTGGCTGCCTATTTTTTGTTTTCTTTTTTATATGGCCCTAATACTATCCAAGTAACCGTTGTCCGCTCGATGGTGCTGTGGTGCCTAGTATTCATTTTATATTATAATTGTGACGTTCATAAGTGTTTGTAAAAACCTAAACTGAATAAACGTATTTGAGTTTGAGTTTGAGTTTAAGGAATAACAACATACTTTCGAAAATCGGTATTGATATAATATAATCGAATATTTAAAATTACCATTTAGGTAACATTATTATTTTTTGTAACTTAACTCTTATTCCTTGATTGGATTTCACTCTTAAGAGACCTTTCACAACAACGATTTCGAATCGCGCGTATTCTACATAATAGGTTGACTGACCGAATAGAAATACGCACGTGTCATAATCGTCGTTGTAGAAGGGTTTTTAATGTCGTATCAATAAATTATTAATTCAGAAGAAAATAAATAGTTTATTTTGTATAATACGTATAGCATAACTATGCAACTATCGATTCCAAGTTCTATGAGAATGATAATCGATAATCGAATAGATTCATTAACGATTTTACACAACCACATCCCTAGTGTGATCTGTCAAAATTATCATCCTATTTTAGACAAAGATAAGACAGTTTATTTTAAATTGACAAGAATTAGATAGTGCGCTACATTTAGGATAGTGCACCTAATCGCCGCTTTAGATTTAAATATTTGGTCCTGGGGTTTGTTGTTTTTGGCACACCGTTGTGTTTGGCTTTCTTTATGGTTGTTGATTATGAAATTTTGCTGCTGGTGCTGATGAACGGAATAAATATTTGTTTGTTTTGATTCTATATTGATTTAATTTATTACATTCTTGGGCGCCGTAGAATATAGTTTTTGTGTTGTAAAAATAACATTAATCTAATAATAATTTATTGCTCAGATTTATTGTATAAGTTTACACGGCCTGTCGAACCAAGCGCACGGTGGGTTACGTTCTTTGTTAATTTGACGTGATGATTCTTGATGAAGTTTGTCTTTATTCTGGATATAAGTAGGAAGTCACTAATAAGATCTTTATTATTTCAGAAAAATGCACATAATATGCACCATCTGCAGTGATCTCATCAATCCGGCAGAAAACATTCACATAACAACATGTGGACACATATTCCACTTTGACTGTTTATCCAAGTGGATTAGTAGGTAATTAAACTATATATTAATTAAATAAAGATATAGAAAGTAATTATTTTGAAACAAAGTTTGTTTTATATGTGCTACTTTGTAACTGTCAATGTGTGATTCAATTTTCAAAATTTCCTTGTTAAATACTCTAATACTTGTGTATTATTTGTATTAATATTGTTTTTAAATTTTAGCTGGGGTCCTTGAGACTGATTGAACGGTTAGAGGATACCAAAGGGTGCAACTCACGCGGTTCGAAATTTTACAAGTCTTTTTTCCTCAACGCCCCCTTTGCTACACTCCAACCGATTAAACAGTCTCAGAAGCCAATTGACACATTGTGATGGTATATTATTATCATGTTGTACTTAGGTTTAGGTTAATGGGCTCCTTTTTCCGTACTTGAACTCAAACTTTGTCCCCTGTATGTACTTAAGGCATGCTAATTTAGCTAGCCCAGCTCCCCCAGAAGTCCAGCAGTCTCTTCGGACGCTCACAGATCTCTCGGATGGCAGGGTCCTAATGTAACTTTTACCATGTGGTCCATTAGTCCCTCACACTCCAGAACCACATGGGCCGCTGTTTCCTCGCATTGGAATATGGTACTATGTTTCCCTAATGGTATGGAACTCTTTATGTTCAGATCCAGTGAGAAGATTCATGCACCGGTTCCTTGGTCGGTCTTGCATCCGTCTGCCTCTGTTTCCGCAGTTTGTATCTGATATCTTTTGCCAAATGTGAACTGTTTCACGATTTGGTCGCACTTAGCCCCAAACATAGGGTTGCTCTGAACCATTTCACAAACCAAGCTTGATGGGAGCCAAGTTTATTGTTCCATTGCCTTGTTATCTTAAGTCTTAGAATTACCATCTTTGCCTCCTGGTGGATATGCAGACCAAGTGGTGGCAGTCCCAGTAGTACTTCAAATGCAGTTGTTCGTGTCGAGAGCATGCAGCCTGTTATGGCAGAGCATGCCATTCTCTGGAACCATTGCTGCCTGTTGACCGCTGTAGTGAGATTGGTTCTGGACCATAGGCAACAAATGGCCTCACCATGGCTGTATTCTGTCACCTGGCAATCCTGGGGGAGATTCCCCATGTTTTGCCAAGGAGTCTGCACTGCCACAGCGAAATGCTGGCTTTGGCGAGTTTGTGTTCCAGATGCATGTTCCTTAACAACTTGTTGTCGAAAATTCAACTAAGATACTTGCCCTTGTCAGTTAAGGATAGTCTGATACTGAATAGCTTGGGGAGTCTGAGTTCTGAGTTTGGAGGGATTGACTGAGAGGTCGTGCTCACTACACCAGCTTTCAATTATTTTTATGCAGACCCATGAGGTCGCATTACACATTCTCGAATGGTCCGCTTATAAGTATGGCTATGTCATCTGCTTAGCCAATTGTATGGAATCTGTTGTTGTTTAATCAGCTTATAAGCTCATTGACTACAATTCCATAATAGCAGAGAGTGTCGGTAGCCGGGCGGTTGAGTATCCAACTCATAAGTGAGAGGTACCGGGTTCAAATCCCGATGCGGCCATTACCAATGATTATTTTCTGAGTTATGTACATTAGTTGATTACTAACCGATGCTCTTACGGTGAGGGAAAACATTGTGAAAAATTCAGGCAACTGAATTTGTAACCATGATCCAATCTGGTCAAGTTCTCCTGGTAGCAGGGTCACGGAGGTCAGACGGTAGTTGCTTCATTGTAATTAACTGATCGCCAAATCCTGGATCATGGTCTAGGCGGACCCCGGGCCCTCGTTCTCGAGAGCACAACCGTGACATTAACGCCAAGATGATTTTTTTTATTCCATAATGGCAGAGATAAGACCCCACCCTGTGGGCATCCCGTAGCGACCACTGATAGTGTTATTGATCGTTATTCGTACAGCCTTGCATCTCAGCATTGAGTCGATCCATCCGGTTATGGTATCCTGTACTTTGTGCTTATCAGTGCCTGATTGATGGTCCCAAAGTGTGTTCTGTCAAAAGCACCTTCTATGTCTATGAAGACTCCTAGAGTGGATTGCTTAGACACCATAGCGTTTTCGACGTGAGTCGTTACACTATGCAATGCTGATTCTGTGATTTTACCTGCAGTGTCTAAATCTGTGATTTTTGTGGAGAGGTTACTTAATTAGTGCCAAGTCTCTAATGTCTCTGTTGCATATTCGTTTTAGTACCTTCAGCAGGAATGATGATAGGCCTGAAAGCTTTGGGCTGTGTGTAGTCACTTTTGCCGGGCTTAGGAATAAACACAACCCTTACCTCTCTCCACTTTAACGGTGTCTTACATAGAAACCTGCATTTACCCGCATTTGAATACATTATTATTATAATAGTGTAAAATGAGGATACCTACCTACAGCATAACCAAAACAATGCCAACTCTGTATATTACATATCTTTCCCCCAAGTAAGACTACACAACAATAACATTCAAATGCAAACAAATCAACTTATCAATTAGAAAGTGAACATATTTAAAGATTGTGATTGTATGTTAAATCATACAAGAATTAAACCAAATAATTACTATCACTAACTATATTACTAGTACTAGGCCTTTGATATGGAGTTTTAGAATGAGCACTTGTTTTGCTTCTTATTTTACCAGCACTATGAAGAGTAACTTCAGCCGTCTTTGGTATGCCCAGTATGTCTTCCCATGTATCAGAGTCTGGGACTTCAATAATGGTTTCTGATTCTACATCACCCGTGTCTTGTTCTTGCTCTACATTGCTGCTTCTCGTGTACTCTTCATCTATATTTGTGTCCTCTGCTCGGACTACTCTCTCAGGTGTCTGTCTCCCTTCCCTCTAATTGTGACCCTATTTTCTTTATAATGAGTTGGTTGGTATTATATACACATAATTACGGTTCCATCATTTGCTTTAATCTTATAGCTCGAGGGTCCATCCTTAGACCATTTCAGTAATCAGGGGAATATTCCATCCGGGCCTGGTGCCTTGTATGGTAGGAAATTGTCAACTAACTTACTACTTGATGGAAATTGTGTTATTTTTTGTTTCAACAACTCTTGTGTCTTTTACTCCTCATTTTTTAATTGGACTGCTAACTTGGTCTGATGTGTATATCACTAAGATTGCGAAACCTGTTTTATCATATTGTAAATACCCTTAGCAGTAGAGCTGTCCAGTGTAGCAAACGGCACATGGGACAGGGCCAGAGGATACCAAAGGGTGCAATTCAAAAACTTTAAAATAAAACGAGAAAAGTCTCAAACATGTAGTTTCTTACATCAGCTCCTTGCTACATTAGATTTAAATTACATTGGGTTAGATTTGGGTATCATTGTAGTGAATTGCATTCAATCAATGTAACAGTTCAAACATTTTCAAAAGTTTATGTTACAATCTTATGTGTCACCACAGTATTTTGTTATATTTATTTATTTAACGGTTTATTGTGCACAGGAAATACATAGTGAATAACAGGCCAAGTAATAAATGGCACAACAGGCACTACTTATTTCTAAAAGAAATCTCTTCCAGCAGGTCTTCGGAAGTGTGATCTGATCATTTAATGTTACCACAATTTTAATTTCAAATTAAATACTTAAAATTGTTTTAATGCTTCAGGTCCCAGTCATGCCCCCAATGTCGTACGAAAGTGACCAAGAAATGTATGTTCCGCATCTACCCTACAATATCCAACGAAGTATCCAATGAAGACGCTGCGACTTTACAATCTAAACTTGACAACGCACAATTACAGCTGAGGGAGCAAGCTGTCGCCACAAAAGAAAAAGATGAGTCCTTGAATGTCGCATTGGCTGATGTGAAGAAAAAGGAGTATGTGTTTGTTGTATATAAATTTAATTTATTAATTTTCATATATAATCTACATCTTTAGTTGGTGTGCATGCAATATTTTGTGTAGTATAAAATGCTGATCATATAGTACATGTAATTTGTAAAGGATAACATACACTCTACATTGGTGGTTCCCGTTTTCAATAAATTGTAAGCAATTCACAACAAAAAACGACACACCGAAGAAAGACTTCAATCTTTCATACTGTACTTTGCCTTGGGACTTTACAAGGACTCAGGGGGAAATTGATCTGCAATGCAACCCGCTCCTATGGTACTCCTTATAGCAAAACGATCTCAATCACCTTGTAAAAATTCTGACATAAGCAAATAAAACATTTCAGGGAAGTATTAAAAGCAACTGAGAAGAAATTAGTGACACAGTACTCGGCAGTAGTTGCATTGAAAGAGCAACTTGAATATGTGAAAATACAAAACAGAGAGACACAAAAATTGAAGGAACAAAATGAGGAATTAAAGAAGAATATGCTGATTTTAACGGGGTGAGTCAATGGATTATTTAATAATTATGTACCGATGAGAAAACTGAATGCTTAGTGGTTAATTCATATTCTTAATTTGTTTGCATTATTACAAGAAACATGTCATAATAACAAACCACTCATCGGAAAATTGTAACACCGCCAATTTCAGACATGTTTGCTTAGTAAACATTCAAGCTAGAGTATTTTTATTCTCAAATAGGCCTACCAAGTATGGTGACTGTGGTGAGAGTGGTGAATCAAGTCTGGACTGGACAGCTATAAGGTCATGATGATGATGGTCATCTGATGGACGTTTGCAATACCAAGGGGTCTACCGCCTAATTCAATTGCTTTCATAATAGTAATAGTTTATGACATTATCTGCTCGTTTCATCCGACACTAATGGAAACGTGTCGTCATAAGGAGGTAGGCTTTCTGGGGCCAATATAGAACTTGTACAGGGGTTTGTTAGAACTAAATTCGCCTATCGTACACGTGAACAAAATGTAAGATAGGCGAATTTAGTTCTTCCCTGTTGACATGTGAAAATTTGATACTGTAAAAAAATGCTTTTGGGAATAATGTAACCAATAAAATCCTTATATTTCAGGTTGCAAAAAGTGTTGAACGCCACTTGTGACGATGTGGAGCAGATGCTGGAAGGCTATACAGATGTCCGTACGGTTGCCACATTCGCTACAGCCCTTAAAAAGTAAAAACCAATTGTCTTATTCATAAAAGTTATTTGATGTTTATTAAACCTATCTTTTCATACATAATGTACAGAATGAAATCTCGAAGTAGAAACACGTTGAGAAGTTTCCACCCTCTCCCCCCCTTTTTGTAACTTACAGCTACACTAAAAGTATTCTCCATTAAGTTTTCTACAATACTGTATTTGGAAGTATGTAGTTACGATTCTTAGTTTTCAAGTTATGCTTAGTAGAAACTAATAACACGTGAGCAAGCAAATGCATTCACCCCTTATTTTTCCATACAAGCTCTTACATCTCTGGCGTTGCAAATCAGTCAGAGCATCGGTTAGTGTTCAACTCATGTACATAACTCAGAAAAGAGTCATTGGTACATGACCATACTGGGAGTCGAACCGTGTACTTCTCGCTTACGTCTCGCCACCGACGCGTCGCGCGAGTGTCAAAGAAAATATCTTTATTCGACGAAACGATGTTTCAACTTACTAGTCCAGATCCAGAACTGAATGACTGAACTGAAGTACTGTAACATAACCGCTTGGGGACGGATATTGCGTTTATATCGCAGCCATATCTATAACACGGACTTTGCAAGTCTAGAGACTTACCTAATAAATATCGCATCAACAGTGTCGACGATTTGTAAACTGCCTAGCGGCTTTGTAATTTACCGAAAGAAAATATTTCTAAACTCCGACGACTTTCTCCTTTCAGGGCACTCTGCGAATCGGAATCAAAGAAAAATGAATACAGAGACCGCCTCACCACAGTGAAGCAACAACTGGCTATGGAAAAGAAGATGTGTACTGATTGGCAGGCCAAGTACAGGTAAGCTTGAATACTTTTTATTGTTGTTACTGTATCATCATCACAGCCCGTAACAGTCCACTGCAGGGCTTAGGGCCTCTCCCACGAAAGGGGAGGTTACTGCCATAATCTCCACGCTTGGCAGGCGGGTTGGAGATCGCAGTGTTTAAATAATACAATGGAAAATGCTGCTGTCCATTTTCCAGACTACGGAGACTCTTGATCTTTTGCCTCGAAAACATTAGTCGCCTTGTACGACACCCATGAGTGTAAGGGGTTGGTGCTATTCTACTCTGCCGGACACCACACGGCCACTGTACTGTTACTGTATACAGCAGGCTAATTACGTAACTCTGTTGCTAACAATTGTCTGATTTCAATGATTGAAATTGTTTCTTTTGCGATTACGTATGATCGATTTAATAGATTCAGTTCATTGCAATGCAACTTCGTTAGCAACTGAACCCATGAAATCGATGACGTAATCGCAAAAGTAACAATTTCATTCATTGAAATCAGAGAATTGTAAGCAACTGAGTTACGGAATTAGCCTATAGGTGGTAGATGACGTCTGTCGATGACCTACCCCTGTGGGATATGGGCGTGAGTGTGTATGTATGAATGTAGGAGTCCGCCTGGACGGGCATCACCGCTTTATGACACCTTTAGTTATAACTACTGAAGCACTCACTCCACTCATTTCATGGTGCAGTTCATTAATAATCCAGGAAGGACATCGTAGCGGTAAATCAGGTGGTAGTACTCTGTCAAGCCTTAGAAGTGCGCCTGGGTGGGTACCACCGCCTTATCAAGCAACAATGCTTGTATTCTTGTGTTTCGGTTTGAAGGATAAGGTAGCCAGCGCATTTACAGGCATGAGATATTCCATTTTAGTCCTCACAGTGACAACGCACCTGCGGTTCTGCGTTTGGCTGCTACCTAAATGCATGAATCGTAGATGATATGGGCGACAGTTACCGCTTACCATCATTTTTGTTTGTGCCCCTGAGATGGTGGTGGGGCCCCGTAATTCCCTAAACGGTTGGAAGATGATAAAAAAAAAATATTGGTGATAATTTCCCGGTTCTCTCGTACATGAGGGCCCGGGGTCCGCATTGACCATCATTTAGGGTTTGGCAGATCAGTCATCATCACATCCCATAACAGTCCAATGCAATTTAAAAAAAAGCGACTGCCATCTGGTGCGTGGTGGCCGTGTGGTGTCCGGCAGAGTAGAATAGCACCAACCCCATACACTCGTGGGTGTCGTACGAGGCGACTAATGTTTTGAGGCAAAAGATCTAGCGTCTCCGAAGACTGGAAAACGGGCAGCAGCTTTTTCCATTGTAATATTTATAACACTGCGATCTCCAACCCGCCTGCCAATTATGGCAATTAAAGCATTATGGTGGGAAAGGCCCTAAGTCCTGCATTGGACTGTTATGGGCTGTGATGATGACTGCTATCTGACCTCCGTGACCCTGCTAGCAGTGGAACCTTACGAGATTGAATTATAATCCTGTATTCGTGCTTCACTGTAGGGCGCACTGAAAACCAGACCAGCGCCATAGCTCCAGCCATGGCATACGCTGAGTGGTGACCCCTTCCATGGCACGGGTAGTAATACATTACGGTTATAATGTCACTGTCTCTCTTTTTAATATTTAAATGTACCTATCGTGTTATGAGTTTATTTTTTTATTTGTTTATATTCGCTATTAAACAGGGGAGCCAAGGATAAACTGGACGCGGCCCAGAGGCAGTACGAATCGCTGAAGAACAAGCGGAAAGCCTCGGACTTCCTCGACATCTCATTTGAGGGGCAGGACTTGAATCCGAAGAGGTTGTGTGAGCAAGACGCCTTCAGCTGCAGTGCGGTTGCCAACGGCCATGACGACAGCATTGTGAGTGGATTTTTAGACTATATTATTTATTTAATAACATTGAGTTTAATACACTATGGCACACAGAAAAATCAATTCTTCAATGCCACACTGATCCAAGGGCTCTTGGTAAAAATGTCACTTAGATCACTCTGGTTCCAACCTCGCCATATTGACATTTTTGACCGGATGCCGAAGACCGGGCGAAGTGGAGAAGAATGGGTGGGAAAGCGGACCCTGGCAGAGGCCTGGATAAGCGCTAGGGCGATGATGATGATATTGAAATTTTTTACGAATGGGATGGTGATTGCCACTGAACTTGACCTGTTTATGAACAAAACTGGTGTTGCTGATGCCTGTAGGCGGCGGTGACCACTTCCCATCAGTTGTACCGCATGTTATTTTCTCTTCCGTATTAAGTAATAATAAAAAAACTAGTTGTCGGCTAGCACAATTAAGCGAGAAAAGGCGCGACGTAGTATATACTGCTGTCTCTTTTTTACTATCGAGAGAATGAAACAAACGCTCTCGCGGCGCGAGTTGTGTCGCGGGCGCGCTTGTGGTAGCCGTGTAGGTGCGACTTGTGCGTTCACGCGTTGCCCTACTCTTACCGCTACCCTAAACTTCGCCTACCCTACCCTACACCAAATCTTAACAAAAGGCACATATCCTTAGGAAAAAAGCGACACTATCTTGTTGCTTATAGCAATTTCTACGACTCGTTCTCAAAGAGGGGAAGTTTGTATGTTGTTTATATATTACGGTATTCTTAGAAACTACTGAACCGACCGAAAACACTAACACTAACAGGAAGCTTCACTATTCCCGAGTGTCGTATGGTACCTTAGCTCCCGGAAATATATTAGTGTCGATCAATAATTGTCTTTTCCTCTAAAATAGGTCACTCCAAGAGAAATCATGAATGTCATAAAGAATTTAAAAAACAAAAAAGCCACAGGATTCGATCTAATAACTGCTGAAATCTTAAAACATTTTTTCCAAAAAACCTTGGTGTTACTTACATATCTGATTAATGCAATATTAAGAATCCAATACGACCCTAAGCTCTGGAAATTCTCCCAAATCCGTATGGTTGCTAAAGGTGGCAAGCCTCATACAGAACCAAGTTCATACAGGCCTGTCGGTTTGCTGCAATTAATTTCAAAATTATTTGAGGTGTTGCTCAGTAGGCTGAAACCTATCTTAGAGTATGAGCAAATTATCCCTGCCCATCAGTTTGGGTTTAGGCCTTCTCACTCAACAGTGGAAGAAGTCCATAGAATGGTCAACAAAATCAAGGAAGCTTATGAAAAGAAGGAGCACTCTTCTGCCGTATTTCTTGCCAAATTGCCTAACACTATGTATTATGATCCTGTACATGATTCAAAATCGCTATTTCCAGGTGAAGTTTGGAGGGAGGTGTTCGAAACTCTTCAACATTAGAACCTCCGTTCCAATCGGATCAGTGCTTGGCCCCGTTTTGCACTGCAGTTATACTGCAGACATCCTGAAAGCTGAGAACGTCGTTACTACCACTTATGCGGATGATACTGCCTGCTTTCTTAATAGTGAAGACCCTGGGGAAGCTATGAAAAAATTGCCAGTCCACAAAAAAGTTACTGAATTATATGTTAAATGGTGTAGACAAGCGAGTCCATTTAACAATAATTTCGGAGCTATCCACCAATGTATGTGGGCAGAGTAAATAAAATCTACTTTATAGAAACTTTTATACAACTCTGGCTCATATCCCAGGGTCCCAATCCAAACTCTTGGATAACAAACTCTGTATATCATCATCACAGCCTATAACAGTCCACTGCAGGACTCCGGTTATACAAAACGATAACCAAGCCAGTCTGAACATATGGCGTAAAACTGTGGGGATCTGCAAGTAACACAAATGTTGAAATGCTGCAAAGATTTCAAAATATGGTGCTGAAAACCATCATAAAGGCCTTGTTCACTAGAACTACTGAATGTAGTTAGTTCGAGTACACAGATCTTCTAACCATAAGAGAAGAAGTAATAGCATACCATCATATATACAAGGAAAGGCTACAGCGGCACCCCAATCAATTGGCACAAAGCATTCTGGAGGACAATAGAATTAGAGAATTCACTTCAATGGTTAAGCCAAATAAGAGAATAGACGCAATGTTAAAAAAGGAAATTAAGTGTTGCTGAAACTTGTTCCAACTAGCGTCCTCAATATAACAGTGACCCAATCTGATTACGGCTATCCGCAGATGGAATAATGTAAGGAAAAAGAAATTATGATCCCGCGGATTAGTAGCTTTTTTGCATAGATGGTGCTGTGTGAATTGTCCAAGCATATATTTTTGGTACATAGCGACACTTGGATTCAAAGCGGGGGTATCTACGAGTCGGACACCCTGACACTGCCATCGACACTCCTATGGTGTAGCACTATAGTGGATACTGAGGGCGAATAATACTCTGTTATTTCAGAACACCATGGTGAACAAAATCGAGCACGCCGACTCGCCATACCTCAGTCTCAAGCATAGCAGCTTGGCGCTGTCTGCTTTGCAGCGGCCTTCGCGACCCGGGGACAGGAACCTCAAGGTGACCATCAGTACTTTTTTTTATAAGACTTATAGACTGAGCCGTCCACGTCATCCGAGTTCAAGAATTGTACTTTGTAATCCTTATACACTGTGATGGTGATATAATAGGACCACGATAAGTCCGTATTGATTGACAGTAGTAAAAATTATAAAATGTTGATATGGCAATAATCTGGGGATAATCTGTGTTTGTCAGTCCCTCTTGTAAACATTCACTTATTTGGCTTGAACTTGTACTTTTAGTTTGACTAAATTATTAATCATGCTGAAAATTATCTCTCTCACTTGCTTTTTAATTGTTTTGTCCATTATTTAATAATATTTTTCATAACTAACGAAAATAAACAATCCTACAGAAATCAATTTGTTTGTATTTGTTGCTATTACTTTTAAAAAACTTGTCATAAGTTGCCATAAAGTTTTTTTTTTTTTTGCGATTCTGACTTAGCGAGGTCTTATTATAGTAGACGATTGGGAGACCCACAAAACGTTGGTCTGTCCGTGCCCAAGTGGGCACAAAAAAAAATATTTTTTACCCAATCTCCGACTTTTCGTAGCGATAATATTTACAAATTAGCTTAAAGAGTTGAGCTGCCTATAATTGTCAAAAAAACGAAGTAACATTATCCTAGATATGTTATAAAGTGCATAACAGACAACGCACCCACCCGTTGTATTTTATCTTTAGTTTCGGTGGTTAGTGTAATTCTACTTTATCGGAAACCACACATCTTTTACTTACTGTAAACTATTAAATAAATATGCTTGGACAATTCACACAGCGCCATCTAGTCCCAAAGCAAGCAAAGCTTATATTATGGGTGCCAGAAAATTCATTAACTACTTACAACACACTACCTACTAATTAACATCCTAATTTTCATCTATTTTCAGCCCTCTGAATTCGCCATGCTCAATTCGGCTAAGAACGCTGTCAAGAAATCCGGACAAGAAAACTTACCTACCAACAGCATAAAGCCGTCCTTGAGCATATTCCACAAAAAGGAACCAATAAAAATTAACCTTGACGAAAACAAGAGAGAAGCAGATTTGGATGTGTCATACGATGGTCTTGGTGGACATTCGAAGTTAGACGTATTTCCGGTGCCTAGAAAACCTAGTGTTCTACAATCTAAAAGTATAATTCCTAAATTAAGTTCGAAACACAAGCTAAAAAGACCTAATACGACAGACAACTACGATATAGCGACAATGTTGCAAAAGATTCGTGATAAGTGATAGGTATCTCTGATATTTAGTTAAGTAGATCTCTCATGTAAGGCATAAGCAATTAATTTTCTAGATAAGTAATATTAGTTTTGTTTTGTAAGGAATCACACAATGAGCAGAAGACTGACTAAGATTTTAAGGTACAGTAAATAGGACAGTTATTTTAAGGTACAGTATGATTGACAGTTGATTTGATTGATTTGATATGAGTAAATAGATAGTTGACAAAAAGTTTCAATTGGTGTATTTTAGACGCCTAGTCCCGAGTAACTAATTTTGTACATTATTTATTCAAAGGTCCTAAGGATTGACGCATTTTGGATGTATGTTCACTATTGTAAGAATGTCATTCAAACGAACACGCACGCTCTATCCCTACACTTCGATCTAGTCGTACGTTATATTCAAACAAACATTAGTCCGATGCCGATTCGTATTTTGCATCGTACGAGTACGAACTCGTACGATTAGTATCCAAAGTACGAAAGCTTACCAGAGGCAAGTTTTCAGTATTTAAGTTTATCGTGCATATTTAAGATTACAGTGTCATAAAATTGACAGGTCAAAGCCTCGAGAAACTACCAACTATATTAATAACTAATTTTAAAATCCAGTGAATCATGTATGTACAGTGTTTGTTATTTTTATTTTGTTTAATGAAGTTGTGATTTTGATATGATTAATGAATATAGAATTATTTTTCAAATACCGAAGTTTAATTTTTATTCTTCCTTTGTACGGCTAGCACAACAGTAACAAGCGAGAAGAAAAGGCGTGACATAGTTCTGCTATCCCTTTCAACTTAAGGCACACTGAATAAAATAACTGATAAAGGATAATATAAAAGGCAACTCTTGTTTTTCGCTAAGCCAATTTCAGATTGAATTGAATCGTAGATGTTATAGGTGACAGTCAAAACTTACCATCAGGTGGGCTGTCTTTTTTCATGGTTATTTTTGAACATGTCAAAAAAGTACTCTAAATAGTGACACCATCATCATCACAGCTCATAACAGTGCACTGCGGGGCTTAGGACCTCTCCCACGAAAGGCGGGTTGGAGATCGCAGTGTTATAAATAAAACTGGAAAACGCTGCTGCCCATTTTCCAGCCTAGTAAGACATTAGAAATTTTGCCTCGAAAACATTAGTCGCCTTGTACGACACACGAGTGTTCTTACACCGAATTTCTATCTGTTCAGCTCGGAACAGCTTGGCTCAACGTAGCTCGGTTTGGCTTAGCTCGGCTTTCCTTTCTAGTGGACGGTGTACAAAGCAAATATTGTCAGACAACCGCAATTCGATGTACAGGATAGCTGTTTGGTACACGGGTCACGGGTACTTTAGGCTTAAACAATCATTTGGAGCGGTAATTTCTGAAAATACTCCCATGGGGAGAGCAGTAATGACGTCATCAATTTTTTGTATAAGATTGAAAGTTTTCTAAAAATGTTGTGTTTGGTATAAAATGAAAGGGCTTCATACGCCGGTTCGAAAAATATACTACACCATAAACTATCGGTCATCTGTTCCATGGCCAAAAATACAAAAGTTTTGAAATATTTTCAAAACATAGGTACAGTTTGGGCTCTACGAAGTAAGTGACGACTTAGTAAATTTTTGTAGAATATACGCCAAATGTCTCTTAATATACTCGTATCTTGAGTGCCACCATGCACGGATATTTCGTCGGTGAACAGGGTCACTTTACAATGGATTAAAGGTCATAGCAACTCAATGGGCAACGACGCCGCCGATGAGCTGGCAATCAGGGTCGAGGATTGCCGGTCCTGCCCCTTTTCTACCCCTTTCCTTCAATGCGCTGCGCTTGTGGATGAGCAAACTCATAAACGACCAGCATAACAGGCGTTGGGAAAGCACACCCGGATGTAGGCAGTCTAAATTAGTGGTGAGCGAACGGTCACCCAAGTTAACGAACAGACTGTTCAATCTCAAACTGTGAACTCAACAGTAGTTGGCACAAGAACATGGCACCTCCCCCTGAATAAACTACTGCACATAATCGGAGCTACGGACAGCCTCCTGTGCAGGGGCTGTTCAGCAGCTGAGGAAACGACAGCTCACGTGGTACTGGAGTCTGAGGGACTAGAGGATTACAGAGGCAAAAGCTCACTAGGAACAGGTTCCCTTCGAGAGATCTGTGAACATCCTAAGAGACTAATAGACTTCTGGGAGCTGGGCTAGCTATCATAGCCGGTTTTCAATCACGCGTAAAATACCGAATTTGAGTCCAAATGCGGAAAATGGGAGCCCCTAACCTAAACCTAAATCTACTCGTATCTTACGTCAAAAAAGGAGAAAAAAATAATAATTTCAAAACAGAATGTTTTGAAAATTTTAGAGCCAATACAAAAAATTTATGACGTCTTCACTTCACCATGGGAAATGGGGAATATTTTTAAGAACTACCGCTCAAAATGATTAATAAAAAAACATCTTGGCGTTAATGTCTCGGTTGTGCTTTCGCGCACGGGGGCCCTGGGTCCGCCTTGACCATGATCCAGGATTTGGCAGATCAGACAATTACAGTGGAGCGACAGCCATCAGACCTCCGTCACCCTGCTACACCCTGCACCCTGCTCCGACAACCTGACCAGATTGGATCATGGTAACACATTAATTTGCCTAGATGTTTTCCCTCACCGTAAGAGCATCGATTAGTATGCGACTAATGTACATAACTCAGAAAAGAGTGCAGTGGTATTCGAGCCCGGTAGGTACCTCGCGCTTACGAGCCGGATACCCTAACCCCTTGGCCGCCACTTGGTTTCAACCTAAAGTACCCGTGTACCAAATGACTCCAGACCATTGATGTGTTTTTTGTTTTCGTAGCCCAACCACTATTCCCTTCAAGGCTGCTCAGCGAAACAGCTCTCAGCGTCAACTCTCTTTCTCTTACATAGGCTATAATGATCACTGTAACTCAGTTAAGCAAAAACTATTTACCAGATTTTGATGAAATTTAACAGTTTTGTAGCTTATATCTTAAAATAACATAATAGCTTTCGATACAACGACCATCGATGTAGTGTTTGTCGATATCGTAATCTAGACCTGACAAAAACACTTACGAAACACGTAATATTTGTTTGGTCTTTCATCGCATTAACAACGAACTTAGTTTTACAACCTATAGTAGGATGACTGCATCCTACACTTTGCACTGGCAAAGAGCGCGAAAAATGTAAGCTGCGTATTTCGAAGTCTACGCGGACGAAGTTGCGGGTAAAAGCAAAAGCAGTAGTAATTTATAAGTATGCCAAATAACACACTTGGTAATTGTTGAGGCTGCTATCTTGATGTTTCATCATCACAGCTTAAAGCAGTCGACTGCAGGAATAAGGGTCTCTTCCACGAAAGGGCAATGGCAGGCGGGTTGGAGATCACAATGGCTCGGAAATCGGATTCGGATACGGATTCGACAAAGGACCCTGCAAAAGTTCTTAGGAAAATGTGGTTTCAGTTAATTTTGATGAAATTTTCATATGTTATAGAGAAGTAGAGTTTCCGTGGAATCTATCGGGATTCTGAATAACAGTTTTCGAATCGTTCGACACGGATTCACCATTCACGAATTTCGTGTCGAATCGTTCGGAAACGGTTTCGAATCATTGTGAATACGGCTACTGGTCATGTTGGCGTTAATGTCCCGGTTGTGCTCCCGCACGTGAGGGCGCGGCTTGTCCGCCTGGACCATGATCCAGAAATTGGCAGAGGAGTTAATTGCAGTGGAGTGACTGACATCTGTATTCTAATTATGCAACTCTGTTGCTAACAATAATCTGATTTCAATGATTGAAATGGTTACTTTTGCGTTTACGTATAATCGATTTAATAGTTTCAGTTTATTGCAATGGAACTATGTTAACAACTGATCCCATGACATCGATGACATGTAGCCAATACGTAAACAACAGACAGAGTAACTTGGGAGATGGCGCCACTTGCACGTAATAATTGTCGTCTCCATAGGAAAAATTGTTTTAAAAATAGTATTAGTGTGAATATTGTTTTGTAATACAGTGACTTTTAATTATTAATGAGTGAAAATTCCACGTCAATAAAAGCTTTACCATAATTAAGAAGTCAATAGTGATAAAAGCTGAGAAGAAATAATTTATTGGACTGTGACGAAATTACTTTGTGAGTGGATTAATGATTTAACTATTCATGTTAAACGTTAGCTACGACTAGATATAGCCAACTTAAATCAAGAATATTATGCTGGGCTACAACGTTATCAGTGTTAATTAACTAACAACCATCATTAAAGCAGCGTTAAATGTTGGTTAACTACCGTCAATGAACAGTTAACAACAATATTAAACTAACATAGCAATTCTGAAGAGAAAACATAATGGATGGACTTCTGTGCAACTGTGAATTAAATAGTGAGTTATAGGCGCAGAGTGGTGAACTATATTTATCACTACAACAATGAATTAACTTTATAAATTAATCCATAAGAATCAACACGCCACCTGTCAACGAAACAGTGCAACATTCGGCTAACAGAAGCCGATACAAACATAAGTTAGCGCCATCTACTGGGGATATATAGGACTATTATTCTGCAGCTTCTTTCCAACAGAGCTCGTAAAAGTTAGCTCGTAGAAGAACTCCAATCCAACCTATATTTATTAGAAAGACAATAATTGTAGCTACTCACTAACAGGAGGCGATGGGGCGTCCGTGTTACAAATGCAAGTTAGATATTATTACCATAAGCTATACTCGCATAATACTAGGAAGTTAAACGTTGTTACATTGAGGCTAGGGAGGCGGCCTTTGACGGGGCCGCCCGGTTGTCCCGAGTTCGATCCCCGTCTAAGACAGTTTCGTGTATTTGTTTTTTGTTTTAAACATGTGATTTTTTTTTTTTTTTTTTTTTTAAATTGTAATTTAACATTGACAAAAATACTTATATTTAAGCGGTATGTTATTGCTGTTATTTCATGCTTTTTATTGTATGCATATTGATTGACTTTTTGAATTAATAACATTAATGTGAATTTCAATTTGTGGTGTGATTCAATTGGATTATTTTGGATTTTTTTTTTATTGTATTAGTGTGGTTGCTGTTATTTCATGCTTTTTATTCTATGCATAATGATTGACTTTTTGAATTAATAACATTAATGTGAGTTTCAATTTATGGTGTGATTCAATTGGATTATTTTAAGCTTTTTTTTTTATTTTATTTTTATTGTATTTGTGTGGAGCGGGAAAACCAGCAATTTGTGGCTCATTTATATTTGTTTACACTATAACTTAAAATCAAAATGTCTAGTCCTGCCCGATCAGCTTGCCCACTCTGCCCTGGCTCTAATCGTCTTTTTGTTGTGCCCCGTGGGCTGAATGTCCATATGTCGCACATGCACAGAGATGTTCAGTCTCGGGCTCCGCTATCCGCGCCGGATCGTAATGCTGTGCAGAGATTGGATACTTTGGGTGACCTGAAGTCAAATGTTTCAGTGTTGAAGCACATTCCGAAGGGGGCGAGGAATTTGGTGGCCGGGAAACTTAGGTCCATTATAGATAAGTGCCTTTTCTCTAATGGTGTTGATGATTGGTACCATTTGCTTTCTTTTTCGTATGCTGTCCTTAGAGTGCCGGACCATGGGGATCCTCGCTCGTTGACGGCAAAAGTTAAGGAGAACGTAGACAACGTAAACGTGACATATACTGACGTAGGGAGTCGTAGGCAAACTTCAGTATCTAAGCGGATTGAGTCAAGGGTCTACGATGGGGATTTAAGAGGTGCGGTCCGTTTGTTGGATTCTAAGGCATCGTTAGCACCACATTGTGAAGAGACTTTGGCCATTCTGCGTGACAAGCATCCTTCGCCTTCTCGGCTCCTGTCCATGCCGTCATCACCGGATACGAGTTGTCCCACTTTGTCGGTGACTGCCGAGGATGTGTCGGATGCCATTGGGTCTTTTTATAATGGATCGGCTGCTGGGCTCGATGGTCTCCGGCCGCAGCATTTAAAGGAGCTAATTTCGTTGTCCGCGGGTGATAACGGGTTACGGTTACAGGAGTCGTTGACTAATCTGTGTAATTTTTTATTAAAGGGTTTTTTAAATGTTGAAGTATGCCCTTACCTATATGGTGCGACTTTGTGTGCTCTTAATAAGGGGGATGGTGGGGTGCGACCGATAGCGGTGGGAAGCGTATTTCGTAGGTTGGTGGCCAGGCTCGGTTGCCGTGCTGTGAGGGGGGAGATGGCAGCTTACCTTCAACCTCACCAGTTGGGGTTTGGGACGCCACTTGGTTGTGAGGCCGCTATACACGCAACGAGGAGATTTTGTATGGATCTGGAGAGTGGTGGAGGTGTGGTTATTAAATTGGACATCCGGAATGCCTTTAATACTGTTGAGAGGGACATCATACTTTCCGAGGTAAAGGAAAAATTGCCCACTTTGTATCCATACCTCTTTCAGTGTTATAGTTCACCCAGTAAACTTTTTTATGGTGGTTCGTTGGTGAGTTCGGAGGTTGGGGCACAACAGGGAGATCCATTGGGGCCTTTACTGTTTAGTTTGGCAATTCATAAAGTTGTCAATTCTATTAAATCACCTCTCAATTTGTGGTATTTGGATGATGGGACCGTAGGGGGAACTCCGGATGCGGTGGTGGAAGACTTGGAGATGATTTTGCATAAATTTGTTGATATAGGTCTACAAATAAATACAACTAAATGTGAGTTTTATCATTCCGGGGTCGATATGGGTGTTTTCTTGCCTAGAATTAGGGCATTGATTCCGGGAATAAAAGAGGTGGACAAACCAAGTTTCACTCTGCTCGGTTCACCCATTTTTAGTGAGGGGATTCCGGCTTTACTAGACTCCAAACGACAGTCACTCGTGGCGGTGCAGGAGAGTCTCAAGCATTTGACCTCGCAGTAACCTACGCAGTAAGGACAACTCCGACTTGGTGCTTCCCCCGCGAGGTTACTGACCTAGATAATTTGCTGAAGGAGACGTTAGAGTCCATTGTGAACGTTAATTTAGAGGAGAAACAGTGGTGTCAAGCTGTGTTGCCAGTACGTCATGGAGGTCTTGGAGTACGTCGGGTGGAAGGGACGGGACTGGCGGCTTTTCTCGCTTCTGCGCATGGTGTAGTGGATCTGGTTACTCAAGTTTTATCTACGCATGGTGACGAGATTACTATTCCGTTCGTGGGTGAGGCTTTGTCTGCTTGGGATGTGCTTTGTCCAGGTTCGGCATTACCCGAGAATCAGTCTTCTCAGAGGGCTTGGGATGATGTTTACTCCACAGTGGTTATGCGGCAATTGTGTGACGATGCTGCGGGGAGGGACCTCGCTCGGTTAAAGGCTGTTTCGAGGCCAGAGTCTGGGGCGTGGCTTCATGCCCTGCCATCGCCTCAGTTGGGGACTCTCTTGGACAGCAACACTGTGCGAGTGGCAGTCGCCTTAAGGCTGGGTTGCGCTATTTGTGAGCCTCACCAGTGCGTTTGTGGGGTAATGGTAGATGAGAGTGGAATCCATGGTCTGGGCTGTTTCAGGTCGGCAGGTCGCATGTCTAGGCATCATGCCTTAAACCAAATAATTAGGCGCGCGTTGGTATCCGCAAACGTCCCGTGTGTTTTAGAACCGCCGGGCTTGTGCAGAACAGACGGGAAGCGTCCTGATGGACTAACATTGATCCCCTGGAAACAAGGCCGGTGTTTGTTGTGGGATGCCACGTGTTGCTGTACGTATGCGGCAAGTCATTTGCCGGGGTCGACACAATCGGCAGGTTCAGCCGCAGAGACGGCGGCCCGAGCTAAGCACATTAAGTATGCTGCATTAAAATCGGCGTACCTGTTTGTTCCGGTGGCAGTGGAAACGGCGGGTGCATGGAGTTTGGAGGCTAAAATGTTTATTAGCGAAGTGGGTCGTCGTCTGCGAGAAAATGGATTGGGTCCATGTTCTGGGTCCTACCTCGTGCAGCGGATATCTTTGGCAATACAGCGCGGCAATGCAGCTTCAATAATGGGCACTTTTGAGCGTGGCACTACTTGGGGAGGACTATTCGAATAGTTTTCAACTTTATTTGACGATGTTTTATCACAGCAGATTATAATTATATGTATTGCTCGTTTCTTTTTCCTCCATTTCTTTGACGTTTATTAGTTACCCTCATTTTGGACGAAGCATGATTGTGAATTAGTTTATGTTGACAGTTGTATTATTGACATTGTGTTAACGTGACATGTATTTAAATTGCTTTATGATTAATAAATATTTAATATTACTAGGTAAAAAAAATAAAAAAAAATAAAAAAAATTTCAATCATTAAAGTCACAGATTTGTTAGCAACAGAGTTACGTAATTAGCCTACTGACCTCTGTGACCCTGTCGACAGGGGAACCTTAAAAGATTGGATCATGGTTATCGGTTATTCAGCCGCTTAAATGTGCAGGTTTCATCACGATATTTTTCCTCACCGTAAAAGCATCGGCTAGTGTTCAACTTATGTCGGTAAATAACTCAGAAAAGAGTCATTGGTACATGGTGGCACTGAGGTTCCAACCCGGTAGGTACTTCGGGGTACGAGTCAGACCTCTTAACCAGGCTACCGACGCTCAACGAAAGTACGGTGCGCCCCTATAACACGGACATAATTTCAGCCATCGCGGAGCACATATTCGGTCTTTCACCCTTCCCGTAAATTCTATGGATCACGGGGATACTATATATATATAATAGATATAACCGGAATACTACCCAATTTTTTCGCCAATAGGACGGCCTCCGGTCAAGGTAGTATCACTGTGACTTTTTACGAAGGCACTATATTAGAAAATCACGTCTAAAGTTGATGAACACACGATAATAAGAACCGTGTGGAGTGTCGTTTTGCAGTAGGTTCCCCTAACAGCTGCAAGTTAGGACAACATGAATGGCGTAAAAAGGTACTCGCATGCCGTCGATACTAGTGACGTTATTTATGACCCATCTCTAGCACTTATTTGAAGCGATATTCGTGAGAGGTCATCATATTAGCAAAAAAGTTGGGTATTTACGTCGCAGTGCGAACTGAAGGACGCCACAAACTTATTTTACCCGATGGCCAAAACAGGGAACAGTTACGAAGTATCTGTTTTTTTTACGAGGATATGTTAGGATCAGAAATATATACAAACCATGAGTTACTTAAATCGGTATATTATTAAAAGTATGGACTGGCAAACTTAATGATAATAAACTTATGATAACACCATTAGCGTAGGAAGTAGTAAGATTTGGTTGTCTGGTGATACAACCCCCTCGTATTACCAATAGGCTTGCATTTGACCTCAACTCACCTGATGGAAAGTGACGATGAGGTCGATTTTGTTGTCTACGATTATTCGTGCAATGATGGTCGTTTACGAGTGAGTGGTGTACTTGAAACAACGAGGTACCTACTAGAAACAAGTTTATCTGTTCCTGCTACCTATAGTGCTACTAATATACATCAATTAATAATAATCATCATCTTGGCGTTAATGTCCCGATGGTGGTCTCTCGCACGAGGGCCAGGCCAGTCTGCCTTCATGGATCATGATTCAGGATTTGGCGGATCAGATAATTACTTACAGTGGAGCGACTGCCATCTGAGCTCCGTGATCTTGTTACCAGGGGAACTTGACCAGATTGGATCATGATTATACAATCAGTCGCCTGCGTGTGCAGGTTTCATCACGATGTTTTCACTCACCGTAAGCGCATTGGTTAGTATTCACTAATGTACATAACTCAGAAAAGAGTAATTGGTAAATGGCCGCAGTGGGATTTGAACCCGGTACTTCTCGCTTACAAGTCGGATACCTTAACCACTCGGCCACAGACGCTCCTAGTGCCACAAATAAATATACCTACACATAATGACGTCAAATTTACGTCACCTTCCTTTTCGAGTCTAGGGTTAACATGTTAAACTTACCTAAAAGTGCTACCTATCTCCCATCCCGTCTCACGAACCACTTAATTCCCCACTTAGGTAAACCGAGGTTCAAGGAAAGCAACCAAACGTGCCGTCATTTTAGGTACACATTCACTTCCACGTGATTAATCGTTGCGAAATAAAAAATTATTATGCGGTGAAAATTAAAACGGGTCCGCGGCCAACTTGTCGCCCACGCTGTAGCTTTCGCCTGTGATTAATAGCCTGAAACTTGTCAGCCCTGTATCGCCTATATAAACACCCTGTATAAGCGAGATCCGCAAGTCACTGCTGCGTCGAAATACCTACCCAGATTGGACAACATAGATTGGGGTGGTGTGGTGCCGCGAAATTCGTCAGGATTCGTGGAGGGCGCGTGTTACGTGCGTAGGTATTGTGTTATGTACCTAGTGTTGTAATTTATTATGTCGCTAATTATAGCAGAGGAGCTTACCTTCGATAGGTATGCCTGCGGTGACTACCAGTTTTCAGTCTGTTACCGAGCTTTCGAACAAATAAGACTACATACAGGCTTTAACAAAACGCTTTTAGGCTGCACACATGAGTGTGATGTGATGTATAACAGCTCATCTAGGTGAATCCTTATATGAATAACAAGATATCTACGTAAAGAAATCTAAAAAGAAAAAAATATTATCATCTTGGCGTTAATTTCCTGTTTGTGCTCTGGCGCACGAGGGTCTGGGTTCTGCCTTGACCATGATCCTGGATTTAGAAGCTCAGATAATTACAGTGGAGCGACTGCCTTCTGACCTCCGTGACCCTGTTACCCGCGGAACCTGACCAGATTGGATCATGGTTACTCATTCAGTCACCTGAATGTGCAGGTTTTATCACGATGCTTCCCTTACAGGAAGAGCATCGGTTAGCATTCAACTAATGTACATAACTCAGAAAAGAGTCATTGGTACATGGCCGCAGTGGGATTCGTACCCGGTAGCGAAAACCGCATACAAGTCGGATACCTTAACCACTCGGCCACCGAAATCGAGGCGCAGAAATCTAAATAAACAAGTCAATTTAGATTTCTGTGCACCAAGGTGAGTTAAATAAGGTTCCCACAATAACAGCAAACTCAGTTAGGCCTGCGAGGAACAGCCGTTACTAAGTGTAAGTAGTTGCTTTGAAGTTAACAATCTCTTTGTTAGTCTCATGCCGCCTGCAAATTTAACCAGAGCAAAAGCGACGATGCCGCATATTAAATATTGCTGTTATAGTTAGCACAGGCGCTGCGACTAAGATTACATGTGCAGCTTTTGCATTCGCTTGCATCACGTGCTTACGAGATACAACGTCACATTAACGAGAACCAAGATAATATCGCCGCATCTGGAGCGGTTCCTGTAAGAAACTGACAATTTTGAAAAGTAAGTACCTACCTAAATAGTGGTAGGTATAATGTAGAACTATTTATGAGGTGTTATGGTGTTCCGATTAAAAGCGGCTGTGGATACATAGAGGGGTTTTAGTGGGTAGGGTCATTTTCCGGCAATCCCACATGTCCACCGTCATTCCACCGGGTGACGTGGTATATTTCGAAGATTTCCCCTCTTAAAAAAAAAGGTATAATGTAGAAAGACTATTATATAAAACTACGATTTACCAAGGTACGATTTTTGCTAGGAAATCACATCATGGCTGGTCTGTTTTTTCCGATTGGCTCATCTCTATAGCAATCATCGATCCGATCGACTCTCGTAACCTACGTAGGTGATAATTGAGACTCTGTATTGCATTTTCTTACTGGCACTGAGCCGTCTCAATTCCCCGCTCGGCTGTTAGACAGGAAATTGAAGACAAGTTATAATACTATTCCTGATTTGATGTTAGCCGATAAGCACTGCATAGAGCACTGCACAGCAAAACCCTAGTTGATACTGCACATTACTGTTATGGCACGTTTTCTGTGTAAGCTATCAAGTTAGCTAGCTAGACTGTTGGCCACACATGAACGTACTACGTATGATCTGTTTAAACTGACTTGTCTTATTTGGTGAGCAAACAATGCCCAAAATCGCGACTTGCCTTATCAATCACGCTACGTACATTGTATATAGATGTCGAGAATTATACAAGAAACACATAGAATGTAAACTTTAACGAATACTGCTGCACATTATCCATTTAAATACATAATTTACTTAACCAAACAAGACAAGTCAGTCTGTGCAGATTATAGTATGTTCATGTGGCCACGTGAGTGTGCGTGCGCGCGGCTCAAAAGTGGAACTAAAGACTGAAACATTAACCATGTCTTTGCCACAAACCTGACCCGGTGATAGGCGTCGCTGTTGTTTGCATCGACTATTTAAAAATGAAGGGCCGCCATATTTCCATTGTTGCAATTTTTGCCACCTGGTCAGATAAGTTTATGGCACTCTAGTCGACATAAAGTGCAGATATTGTTAAAAGTGGAGGTACCTACATATCTTTTACTCACTCATAAATAGTTCATATTAGTGCAGACCTATATATCCCGTTATGGGCCTGAAAACTACTTTCATGTGTGGCGTGAAAGTTCTTGAATTCCGTTTTGTAGGTAGTATTTCTGTCAATCACACCTAACTTTGCGACTATTACTAATATTCAACGCATATAAAGTCCTTCGTATAGGTAGGTATTCCGACATGAGGTTGTTTACGAAGCAACACGATCCATGATCACAGAGCTACACACATATCCAGATTCACCGCAAAAGGGCCTTGAAGCTATAACATTACTTGACTCGTATTACAAAGCTATGAATTGATAACTGCGTATTAATGTTGGCACAATAAGGCATGTACCTACCTATCTAGCTGAAAGTGATTATGATTGAGTATGTCAGTATTCATAAGCTGTATGTCGAGAAAGGAGTTTCATGAGAGAGTAACACATTTTCAATGAGAGTTTAATAGGTTAGGTAGATATGTGTTGTTTCAAAAACAAAAGAGGATATTTGTATTGTTATAAAAATAAAAAACTATTAGATAAGTCTGTTGGAATATAGACATATTCCTCTACAAAAACCAATCTCCTAATGGCAACACTCACACATCTCTCTCTCTAGTCTGTGGTCTAGGATTCAAACTTTGCTTCCTTCCGTGGCCTTCGTTGAAATACAAGTTGCAAAGCTAAGTATAAAACTTTAACTCTGTGTGTTATTTATCGGCCCCGTAATCCATTATCCTACAGTGTCCATTAGGACATGTGTGGATTTAAAGGGAAATAAAGCTTGAAAGGGAGTTTTAATGAAATAACAAATAGATACATTACTTACAAATTTTCTGGCTCTTCATCCTTGTGTGTGTTGGCAAGACTATCAGATTAACCGTTAACGTTGTCGGTGATGCTACTTGATGAGTAGAAAAATAACTTAACTCCACGGAGATGTTTTTTTATGTACGTATGTACATATAGTATGTACGTATGTAGTAGGCAAACAGGCAAGCGGGGTGCTTCATGGAAAGTGGTTACCGCAGTCTACAGAAATAGGAACAATACATTGCTTTAGCAGCTAAAAACCGAATGCCTCTCCATTGCCAAAGGCACACATAACGTAACACAATACAAATCAATACAAATCTAGAAAATACGGCGGTAATTTTGGCAATAAATACATAACTCAATTGAAAGAATGAAGGAAAAGACATTTATTACACATAGCACACCACGACACAATAACAGTTACAATTACAGACAAAGGAAACATTAATACTTAAAAATTCTCAAACAATACGCAGCCTCCCATGCCACTGTCGCATGCTGACTATGCTTGCTAAATTTGCTTGCATTCATGCAGTGCTGACCGTCGGGCGGATTGTATTCGACCCCCCAAAAGGGGGTGTTGGCCAGTCACCGGAGGTGACGTGGATAACAAGGTTTCGACTGCCGTCTGACGACTTTATTCAAGCGATCCTGGAGCGTCGCGGAGTTTAGTCGGGAGACCGGTGAGCGGCGGGAGTCCCACACAGACCCTTCGTCCCCCGACGAAGGGTAACGTGCGTAAATTCCCTGCGTAAAAAGAAGTATGAGAAGCATGGTTATCCGTTCTCCTTAGGTTGCAGATGTCCTGGACGACGGTTACCGCTTTCCATCAGGTGGTTTCCATCGCATCGACACTTACCAACAGGTAAGATGGCGGTCCAATGCCTGTCTTGTCTAATATATAAAAAAAAGAAGGTGGACCGACGCATTAGCAGAGGAACGTATATTTGCAATAATCTCCACGCTCGGCAGGCGGGTTGGATACTTGGATTGGAAATTGCAGTGTTAAAAATACACAGTACTTAAAATTACCTATTTTAGTTAAGATACCCGTTCTACACCCATATTTTACAAACAATACTTGCGTTACTTGGCGTTCTCACAGTAAACTGCTCTACGAATGGCCGATTTAGTTTATGTTGACGGACGCATAGTGCCGATCGCCACTCAAGTATTGTCAGTTGAAACCCTGTGTGTTCGCGCCCACTGTTAAGCCTTATAAGACCACATAGTACATTTCTGAATACGGGTGTTAATACATACCTACACTATACTAATATGCCGTAACACCGTTCGCGCAGACTTTGTTTAAAAGTAGCCCAAGCGAGTAAAAACAAGCTCATTATCTCCCAATTCTGTGGCACCACTGTGTTACTGTTCCTAGACTTAACTATAGTTATCCTCAGGGTAACGAGTGTCGTCTATTCATGCAATAAACAAGCTTTCGCGCTAAGTAATGGTCGCATAAAATAGTTTTTAGTGAATACAAACAGCCAACGGGAGCCAGTAAACAAAGGAGTTCAAATAAAGAATAATGGGGTTCTCCTTGCCGGGCGTGCTAGGCCATCTTTGCGGAATTAAAACCACAATGGTACACTGGTTTATTGTCTTAGGTATTGTAGACCCGTTCCTGCGTGTTTCAGAGTACAGCGCCACAAACTTATAGTGTAGTGAGTAAAGCTGGAACTAAGTGTAGCCATTTTGAAATGTCATGTCAATTCCAGCAATAGCGACGCTGTCACCGGTTCGGATAAGTTAGTTGCACTATAGCTTGGTATATATGTCGAGTGTGAATCAATACAGGTAAAACTAGGATTTGAAGTCAGAATTTTAAATGTCTCACATTAAATAATGTATGAAGTTGCTAACAAAGCTTTTCCGAGGTTTTGGACATCGCTGAAACTAAAGTAGCTGACAGACGTGTGAGTAAGTACGCGAACTTGTGGCTGGACGACGTTGCTCGCTCGTGTGTGAGCCTAAGTACGCGTACTTTAAAACCGCCGAGTAAATTCGCCGGCGATCCAACATGTTTGATTTTCTCTCGTAGCTCGCGGCTCGCGGCTTCGGCTCGCGCGGCTGTCTCCGCCACGAGCGCGAGCTGATATTTTTTTGTGATGTATCTCGTGCAGTTGTATTTAAGTTTAAGATTTTTAGATTACAAATAATATTATTAGCCTTCTTTTTAATATTTTTAAAATACAGCCTTCAGAGCTGGCTTTGCAATGTCGTAGATTAAAAACAACTGAATGGACTTACTGAAATTTATTATTAAAGTTTTTCTGGTTATTTTTTTCTAACGCTATTCTAGAGGATATCCCAAGTGATCTAAAATAGATATTACCAAAATGATACGTTTATGTTCAATGTTGGGCAAAATTTAGTTTGATTGACGATTAAAACTATTTTCTTCTCACATTTTAAAATTCTGACTTCAAACCCTAGTTTTAACTGTATTTATTCATTCTCGTCATAGATACCAAGCTATAGTGCAACTAACTTATCTTGCCTGTTGTTATCTTTGTTAGCGACTTGTTGCATGATTTTCTTCTGACCATGAAAGCTATAGCGATATTTGCAGATCTTTACCAGTCTAACAGCCGAATGCATTCTTGAGTGAAAATTAATTACAAAGTTTCTGTCTGTGGCTGAATTTTGAAACTGGTAAAGTTTGGGCAGATGTAAAATGCGGAAATTGTGTTCATAATTTTAATGACGGAACTTAAAATAAAATACCGCTTTCGACATTTTTGAACATAAATTGATCGATAGATTAAAGTTTCCTATCGATTTGCATAAGTTTTATGAGTGACCGCAAAATCGCAATTTTTTTCAAAATGGCGGAAAGTGGGTGGTTATTTTCTCCATATTAAAGTTCAATGATCTTTAGTATGGAAATCGAACACACTTAAATAAACTGTTTTTCATTTCGCCCTATCTGGACGCTAGTAACGGCAGAACCAAACATATAGCATGCTTGCCTAGACACAACCTTCACGTCAACCTTGAAGATGTCCAGATCAACTCTTCGGGGAACATACAAAGCGGTTTCTGAGAATAGCTTTATACTCACAACATAAGTAGGCCCGCGTCATGTACACTGAAGGGCCGTAATTATCCTTGTAAATGTCTAGTTGTCTATCTTGTTGGTACTCACGTCAAATAATGCCCGGAGCCCCATACCTTGTAACAATGAAGCTTAGAAGTAAGTAATTTCATCATCACCGCCCATAACTGTCCACTGCAGGACTAAGGGCATCTCGCATGAGAGGGGAGGTTATTGCCATAATCTCCACGCTGGGCAGGTGGGTTGGAGATCGCAGTAATGTAAATATAACTATCTAAAACGTTACTGCCTATTTTCCAGCCTGCAGAGACTCCAGAACTTTTGCCTCGAAAACATTAGTCGCCTTGTACGACACCCTCGAGTGTAAAGGGTTGGTCCTATTCTATTCTGCTGGACACCACAAGGCCTCTCAGTAATTTATTTTCCACAAAAGTAAACATAAAGATCAGGTAGGTACATGCATAATGAACGTCGGTTAGTTTCAGAAATTACTAGCCGATGTGTCGCCGTAAACTGTAGGTAACTATAACATTTCTCACAAGGAAATTGTATCCCTATTTTTACCACTAAGGTGACAAAAAGGGTACTGCCTGCCTGATGGCAAGCATTTTCCTTAGCCTATGGTATGAATGTTTGCCATAACGTATGTGCCATAACGTTACGTTGGGGCAGTGATGCCAGACCGTGGGATAGCCCACGCCATGGGCATTTTAGAATATTTTTTTAAAAGGGCAAAAAGAGCTCAAAGGTATTGAAACCGGTAAAATATGGGCAATTTTCGAAAAATAGCCACTTCCGTTAAAATGATTGTTTTCTATTTGTTAATTATGTTGGAGTTGTCTAGGATGCTTTAAATGCCTTACACAAAATTTCTTTAATGAACGGGAAATAGATTTGCTCTAGGTACAAAGGATGTCAAGGTACAACAGGTTCCTCTCTTCACTTTAATCAACTGCCACTTTGGTTATCTATCTACCTCGTAAACTGTTTAAATCACGTCCCATTATCAAGACCCGATGAAGAAATGGTTATTGCTTTAACATTTTTTAAATTAATTAGTGAGTTTCTGTGAAAAACATGAAAATGGGCAATTATGTGTCGGAAAGGGCAATTTTAATAACCTGTGTGGGCAAGAGTTCCGATCGGGTCTGGCAACACTGCGTCGGGGTATAAAGAGCGTTGCTGACCCCGTAAAACTATGATGCTCTGACAGCACATACGCGAGGCCCTTCCACTGCGAAAACCACGATTCGACACGAGAACTGGCTACCTTACAGTGGCAGGAACACAACAACTGAATGTGTAACCATGATGCAATCTGTAAACAGGCTCATGGAGGTCGGCTGTCAATCGCTCCACTATAATTACCTGCTCTGCCAAATCCCGGATCATGGTCAAGGCGGATGAACACTCGCGCGCGAGAGCGCAACCGGGTTGACGCCAAGACGATTATTTGACCGCGACAAAGCTCGCGCCGCGAGAGAGCGTTTGTCTCTTTCTCTCAATACTAAGACGAAAGAGATAGCAATACCTATGTCGCGCTTTTTCTCGCTTATCGCGCGCGAGAGCAACTTGTGCTAGGCCTACTGAGTGGTTCAATGGTCAACATCGGTCAACAAAGCCGGTCTGCCACGCAAGAGGTCCCGGGTTCGATTCCCGGCCGGGCAGAAATTGAAATGATGAATTTTAATTGCTGTTACGGGTCTGGGTGTTCTATGTATAATAAGTATCTATTTAAATAAGTATTTAAGTAGTATATCAGTTATCTAGCACCCATAGTACAAGCTTTGCTTAGTTTGGGGCTAGATGGCGCTGTGTGAATTTGTCCACGAATATTTATTTATTTATTATTTTTTTGGCTGCGGTACTCAGTAAGGTAGACCCAACAATATTCAGTATATCCGTAACAAAAAACGCGGCACCGCAAATGCGTTTCTGTAACTACTCCCCTCCCTCACCTCGGCCATACAAAACTAAACCTCGACCCGAGGAGTCACGAATAATTTTTAGAGAACGCCCGAAAGCATCTAGCCATCATTTTGTCGCATTACGGCGCTATCGTGGCTGGTGGCTGGCTTTATGTCTTCCGCTTCCTGCGATGAGGACCCTGTCGCCCGTACAAACATACATATAAGTGCACACATACATGTATGTATGGGCACATTAACTCATTTTTCCAACAGATAAGCGGGTGTGCCGTTTTATTACTTTTTAAAAAGAGCTCCGCAGATTATGGCGGTAGTGTGTGATTTGTGGGGGTGTGAGGACTTCGGGAGGTAGGTTAGGTACCCACTAATTTTATGAAAAAAAATGACACCAACAGGATATACAATCAGTTCATTGTTAACCCAATATTAGTGGTGGAGGGTTCTGCAATAATGTGAGGTGGGTCAGATTTAGATTATGGCTTATTTCAAAACTATAACAGAAAAATTCCGTTGTCCATATTTTGCTGGTCTAGGACTAAAAGCAGGATCGCCGGAGGCGTTCAAGGAGGCGATCCTCCCCAACCCTAATTAAGTAGAGATTAAAGAGATGCAAGTTTAGTGGCATAAAAAAAAAGTAATGTCGTTGCTAGGTACTTTCGCGTAGCGATTTTTGTTCAAATGTAAAATAAGTATGCTTTACTCGGCACGGGACTCTAGGTACTTCATCATCACAGCCCATATCAGTCCACAGCAGAACTTCGGGCCTCTCCACTCACAATCTCCACGGTCCTTCAATCGGCAGGCGGGTTGGAGATCGCTGTGTTATTAATATAACAATAGAAAACGCTGCTGCTATATTCTAGGTACTTACTGAGAAGTGAATTACCTACTTACTTACGTATGTCAAATCACTTGATTCCGATTTACGTGTGTCAAAATCTAACGAAAGCGTCGAACCGCGCTCCGAACAGGACTTTATTTTACGACAGTTTTTGCAAAATACACCGTGTCAGTCTGGGGCAGGTTGCCGGAAGGCATATCTTTGCGTCGATACAGGCTCCTACCATGTATCCTCCTCCCAATACATATTTTACAACAACAATTCTTACCTGTGTACCACAAATAAATACATTTCAATTCAAGTGAATCCCATGGTACCAATTGTTTTGTTTTAAAAATATTTTTGTTTATTTAACATAAACTTGTACAAGTCATTAGTAGTAATAACTAATTTAGTTTAGCATTCAATAATTTTCTAAGCATACAACGCTGCTTTTATAATAATTTAAACAATGGGGTTGAAAATAAACACTAACAATCTTTGTACGCTACGACAAACAGCCATTTACAAAAGTTTTTAGGTGTGTAAGAATTGGTTTCAACATACATTTTTTACTATGTACCTATTGCTAAAGTTTCAAATTCTAGTAAAAAAAAACTTTTCCTTTCTTTATTTTTACTTTTACTATTTGAATATGGTTTTATCACTGGATTGAGTGCGCCACGGCCTCATGAACTACCAACTTTACCTTTTTGAATTGAATTGAATATTTTATACCTTACTTTGTACAAAGTTTGTCGAGTCATTTCTGATATCGATAACGAGGAGTTCAAAATTTATTTTATTTGATAAAAAAATTTCCAAACAAATTCAAAGAACAATTTATCTAATTCTCGAACTGGGAACAATGGTAGAATGTCAATAATAGGGGTAAAAAGTTTTTATGGGGTCGGCAACGCGTGGGTGATGCTAAGCAGTCACCGCAGCCTATGGACGTTTGCAATACCAGGCAAACGTCTATAGGCTGCGGTGACTGCTTACCATCCGGCAGGCCGTAAGCTTGTTTGCCACCGTTTGGTATAAAAAAAAAACTGGCATAAACTGCCTGTCCTATCTTGTTATATTCATTTAGGAAGCTGTAGTGAGATGTGATAGATAAAGAATTTAGCTGACCCAGACGTGGCAGGTTACAGAGCTGATAATATTATACAATCTAGTCCACGTTTAGATGACTATAAACTAGCTTTTGCCCGCTACTTCGTCCGCCTGAAATTCGTTTATAACGTCCTGGACTTGTTCCCGCGGGAACAATATTAAATTTTTTCCTGGGCTATATTGCTGACAAATTTCATCAAAATCCATTCACTAGTTTTTGGATGCAGGAGTAACAAACATCCAAACAGCGTTACAAACTTTCATTTTATAATATATAATTATTAAGGAATTTAAAAACAGTTTGTTTTTTACGATTTTGTCTATAATACCCAGTTTTCGTTTGTAGCTCCACCCTTTTTCCACATAGCTGCAATGCAATGGTAGGGGCAATACTGGTAAATCCAATTTCGTACCAAATGTAGGTAGGTATTTCCTTATATGCCATACGCAAACTTATTTTTGCGTGTGATAGAGAACAGACATTCGGATCTTTTACTGTAGTATAGCAGAGCTGGCTTTAGAAGCCACGTGGTCTGGTGATTAGTTAACAGATTTTTTTATATGTTCTACTGCAGACGAACAGACAAGCGGATCACCTGATGGAAAGTGTTCACCGCCGCCTATGGACATCAGCAACGTCAGGGGAGTTACCAATGCGTTGCCCGCTTCTGAAAATATCTCTAATATAGCTCTTGAACGATCCCATGATGTCATAGTCCAAAGGAAACACTGTGTCTGGGAGTTCATTTCACAATCGAATCTTACGAACGAGAAACGGTTTTTCGAAACATCAGACAACAAACAACAACAACAGTACAAACAGAGGGTCTACGTAGGGAGGATGAGTACCCAGCCCACGGCTGGTGGTGCGATGGCGAATTTGTGCTGTGGCCACCAGATGAATTAGTTCCTCAGAATACTCCCCATTGAACCCCATACAGCCGATAGAACACACACAGGCAGTCTCCAGGGAGAAAGAGGGAAGTGAGGCCCATTGGACTTTTAACTTCTATCGGCGAAAAGTTAGTTTTATTCTGTGTCAAAAGCTGAAAGTGCAGGCCAGAAAAATATTTTAGATAGAGCTTAAGTAGGTCTAATTGTCAAATAGAGCGTTACTGTTGCGGAACGCGCCTCTCACGACGCCTAGGCCATAAAATTAAGAAAATAAACTCTTCTGTTTTTGAGCATAATTAAATGGTCGTGTTTTATTCCAATCCACTGTGTTATTCTATAAAAAGGTCTACAACCTTATAAAATTACACCCGAGACCCTCAGGCCCCAACGAGTATAATTAATAATTGTTTTACTATGGCGCGAATCCTGTACCTACGACCAGTGGTTTGGTTGAAATGATCTGTTGATATAACTACTTCCTAGTGGGCCTAACCTAACCACTGCGCGTACAAGTTTGGCGTTATGGTGAAAAACATTGTGTTGGTACGCATACCTAAATTCCATCAGCATTTATTTTTCTGGCCGGTACCCACTTTCAGCTTTTTGGACCAAATTGAATGATCCTTTCTAGGAATTGCCCAGATTTCTCCACTAGTGACCTATCAATCAGGTGAACTGTCTGCTAATATACTTAGGTATCAATAGCCAAAATTAAATTGAATAAATAATTTTACTATTGACTATTAATTACTATTTAGCAGGTAAAGTACGCCATCGTAACCCCTGGCGCTCCTGGTTGCTATGTTAGCAGTGGTAACCACTTTCCGTCAGGTGGTCCAAATTGACATAAGAAGGGCTGTAGTAATTTTTGATGGTCACTTAATTGTACTATCCTGTTTTCCTCTTCCCTTTTATAATCAGCAAAACACACACACAAAAATAAAATATTCCAAAACTCATGCAAGTCATCTTACTCTACTAGGGCAAATACTTATATGAAAATTGGTGGTTGTCATCTTACTATATTAGGGCAAATATACAAAATTACAGGCATGAGGCATTTCATCTGAGTCCTTAAAGTGACAACGCACCTGCGGTTTTGCATTTTAGTTACCTGACCTGCAACCTAAATTTTTTTTTATGTCATACGGTAGGCATACAGGCAAGCAGGCCACCTGATGGAAAGTGGTCACCACTGCCTATAGACATTAGCAACACCAAGAGTATCGCTAATGCGTTGCCTACCTCTATAACACGTTGCTCTGGCAGCAAAAGGCAAATGCCTAAATGGCTAAATGTAAGAATCGTAGATATTATGGGCACCACTTACCATCAGATGGTCTGACTGCTCGCTTATAACTGAGTAGCATAAAATATATATTATGGCAAATATAGGAAAGCTGGTGGTTTATTATCATCGCGTGGCAACACTACCGACAGCGGCACCCCTGACTTCGAAACGGCGGCACGCCAATCCGTCTGTCATGTCATAAGTTATTAGCTTCCGCTCTTCCCAACCCGTCCCATATTGAATTGTTATCCGCAAACTTTGCGAGTTTTTATATCAGTCCTCAATTGGTGGAACTTTCACTGCGCCAATCTGTCATCCGAGTCGATTGTGCAGATCCGAGGGCCTAGTGTGAGTTCCGCTTCGATTTTACTTAACTATCGCGTTTGCGTTTACGTCGAAATTAGTATGAAGAAGAAAACTTCATTTACGTACCACTAGGCGGCGCTATATATTTTTTCATACTAATTTTCACGTAAACGCAAACGCGATAGTTAAGTAAAATCGAAGCGGAACTCACACTAGGCCCTCTGAGCGAAAACGTTTCTCTGACAGAGGTTGCTTGCAAGTTTAGCGTTCTTTGAGGAGATTCGTTTTCTGTATTCGTTCGAAGAAGGATTTCGTTAGTATTCGTTATTTTTAAGTAAGTAAGGCAGGTAAAGGATGTTTCTGGGTCAGCAGCATCCTGATATTGCAAACGTCCCCGCTGCGGTAACTGCTTAACAACAAATAAATAAATAATAATAATTAGGCACGCCGCGTGCTAGTTTTCCACGATAGTGGTATAAATAATACTACTTTTATATTTATAACTATAACAAAAGTTTTGTTTAGCGTGGCCCTTTGAGAACTCGATTAATTTCATCTAGTGTTTTAATCTCAGTAGATAATAAACATCCATCATAAACTGGCTTTTATAATAGATATGTAGGACGGGGGCACATATTCTATTCATGATTGAACTAAACCTACATGTATTTTTTTTCTCTATACTAATACCTACCTAAGTACCTCTCGAAGTGTGTGGTGTATAGACCATTACAAATTTAAGAATGTCTCCTAATTTCATGTTCGCCGCTCTATCAATGGACTTTTGTCTTTGATGTAATCGCCTTATTCAGAAGGGTTGGCGCTCCATTCCTTTCGCCCATTCCATTCCATAGTCAGTCTTTGTAAATAGGTCACAAACACGTAATTTTGCTCGTATCTGGTCATTCAACTCATTACATTTATTCGGTCAATACAGAGCTAAAATAGCTACTTTAACGATTTGGAGATGATGTCCGTAATTACGATAACTTTTCGAATTGCGCCCTTCTTTAGGTATAGTCAAAAAATTAAAATATGTATTGCATTCATGACGTCGAAGTCGTTTTAGAGTGGCTCATGAGGTGTAATTTTATGTACCTGTATCTGTAACATTGGCAGAAGCTATCTATACCTATTGATTGATCCGCCCCGTAAAAAACGCGCAACAATACACAGGTGCTCGAAGCTCTGTAGCCTAGTATTAAAAACGTCGTAAGACCCTTGTGTGGATTGCATTAGGTACACATTCGGCATCTACACCTTACACTAAAACATAGTGTAACCTTACGCCAGTCAGGTCGCTAAATCGATCGATCGTTTACCCATAAGGAGGGAGCACCCAACTTTACGCAAATGTAGCTAAGTTATGACTAATGTTATGTTGAACCGGCCAAATCAGGAGCCCACGTTCTCGCCCGCTCCTGGACTAGGCAATTTCGCATTGCGATGCCCAAATGAGTTTATGTAACTTGCCTACTGCTTTATTCCGTGTCGCCAAGGCGGCGAAGACGATTTGTGATGCTATGGTGAAGGAGTAGGGAGTTGTAAAGCTTGTCGAGTAGGCTATATATAAATATAGTAGAGTAGGCTTTATATATATGGTAGGCTGTACATAAATATTAATGTTTAGAGTATAGAATTTAAAAGGTTATCTAGATGTTTGAATTTTTGTCGGAGGACACTGAGCGATTGGATGACTATTATAATGCTCTGTTAGAAGAGTTAGATTTTAAATTGTTATATTAATTCATTTGCTATTTACTTTTATACTACTTACAGGGAAAATCCACGCATTCGAACACACGAGTGCAGAGTATGCTATTCTGAACACAACCACCATATACTTCATTCGTACTCAATCCCAACCCAGGGCTAGATAATCACATTTGAAAAATCTATGTTGACGTTTTCTGTTGTACTTTTTTTTTATGTTAGGCATAACAATAAATATGACAAATTAATTAGTTCAGGCACTTAAATCTCCTAAAGATTTGTAATGTGCATTACAAGTATTATTACATCCATTTTATGTCACTGTTTATTTATTTATTAAAACTTTATGCACTAATAACTAAAGGTGGAGTCCTGAAGCTAAAGTAGACTTATCTACCAGTCAACCGTAAAAATAAAATTATCGACAACGGTAGACGGTGCGGGAGAAACAATAAGTTAAGGTGAAGGAAGGAATACTTTACATCAACGGGATGATGAAATATGATACTTAGGTATTATTTTTGGTAGGATAGAAACATTAAAAATGACACAATTATGGGAATTTGATTTCTATACTAAAAGACATTATTGTTAGACCAAAAATCAGGTTGAAAGAAAAAGATATTATTTTCCGATAGAGCACATCATTCTTAAAAAAATACTATGACGTCAAATTTGTACGCCCAATGGTTCGGTAATCATAGGCTATTAGAACAAAAAAACAACAATATTTTTTTCTGGTCGACACTTTAAGAGTTTTGGTTCAAAATGAATTATACTTATCCTTTATTTTTCCATTCTTTCATTTGTTTCAGTGTTTAGTAATTGAATTACGGTTTATACTCCTAATTAATGTATTCTTGTATGACTTCCTATAGCTTGATGATACAAAAAAAGCAGTTAAATCTCTTTGCGATCCGTTAATTCCTTTAAATATCTACGGCATACTCTGTCTTCCGGCCTCAAGGACGATGAAGATATTGACAGGGAACGGAGAGCGTTATCAGTTAGAGCGAACATGATAGCTCGCAGGTTCGCACGTTGCTCAGATGTAGTAAAAATTACATTGTTCCGAGTAAACTGCCCGTTATTTTACATCTGCTGTCTGTGGGCTGACCATACTCAACAAGCTTATAACGCTTTCCGTGTCCAACATAATGCGCTCAGGGTGCCGTTGGGGTTGTCCCGGTTCTGCAGTGCGTCGGGGATGTTTGCTGAAGCACACCTCGACTGCTTTTACACGACAATGCGGAAATGGTGCACATCCCTGATGCGCAGAGTACGTGCTAGCACAAACGGCATCCTGGCCATGATGGCTGGACTGCCAGTACTTAAATCGGTGCTGCTCGATTGCACACGGACAGCGCTGATTATCTATGTATTGTATTATTATTTTTTAAATATCGTTACTTAATTTTACTAACTTAAGTATAAGTAATACAAACAAAAATGAGTCCTTTGGTACTTGATAAAATTAATGAAATTAAAAAATCCACAATTTGCCGCTGGATGGCGTTGTTTTATGATTTTTACATTACGGGTAATTTGTAAGTACGTTTAGAAATCCATTTCTCGCTCATTTGGATACATTCACTAATGACCAGATTCACAAATATTCATCAAAAACGTCGGACCCTTGAAAGAATGGAAAAATAAGGTTACATAAAAAAATTATGAAAAATGTACCCCTCATGACAACTTATCAGCAATTGATCTACCTGTATCAACGCTAGGAAAATGAACTATTATTTGTCACGTTATTTTATGTTTATTTATATTATTTCAAATAATCGTTTGGTACAACTTAAATAATATAATTCTATTTGTTTCAAACTAAACTCGCGTTCTTTACACATATTATTATATTAGACGGGACTTGGACGCGACGTACCTTCATGATTTGTTTTCCCGACTGCCGTGGGAGGTGACAGCTGCGGTGATGTGCTAGTAGACTCCTACCCTCACATAAAATTGTCAATTTGTTGTTGATTCGGAACTGCACGACACACAACACTCACGATATCCACGGATGCGTCCGACGATAACTCTTGTGTCTTACGGTTATTTATTTTGCACACCACTGGATTCCACGACGCCGAAAGCTTATATCCATCTTCCCGATTGAAAGTTTTGTACTTTTTAATTTCAATCGCTTCCCGAACCATACGTGGATAATATTGCCACGGCAGTCGTCTCGTGACCACGGTGGGTGTAACCCTACCGAAACGTCGGGAAAACAAATCATAAAGGTACGTCGCGTCCAAGTCCCGTCTAATATAATAATATAATTCTTTCAATGTTCTAGTTCCGAACGCAATATATGAGATTACGAAACTAGAAACCGGAATATATGAGATTAAGTACCTTGATAGTGACAAACGAGCAAACGGCCCACCTGATGGAAAAATACCAAATATTTCGAGCTCGCTCATCCTTGGTTTTTGTTACTTTTATTATGTTTCTCTCAGCTCTTTTCGACAACACAATGTCGACTGTCTGACTAGTATTCGAGTAAAAATCAATGTAAGTAAAAATATCTTAAAAAGGTGTAGTAAAAGCCAAAAGCACCTCGAGTGGCGACCACGGTTAGGCTCTGCAGGTACAAGGTGGACCTACGACCTTGTGAAGGTCGCGGAAAATTGAACGCATGTAGCGTAAAACTTTCGTAGAGTTCTGTTGGGAAGCCCTTTGTCCAGCAGTGTAGTGAAGGTACTGTAGGTAGACGTCTTCGTTCAGGATGATTGTGATGGTGAACCATTGAGAATTAAAGCCACGTTATCAATAAGCATTATCAACAGATGTCTAAATAAATTGACCTATTAACACCCGTTTTCACTAAATTCGAATTAAGCATTACCTAACTAGGAAACTCTTACCTTTAGGAATGACCTTATTTAGGCAAGATTTATCTATGTATTCGCGTTGTAATGTTGTTACTGTAGATTGCCAAAAACGTATCTAAACCCGTGTTGGCGTCGCTGTTGTTGATAAAAATGTGAAATTTCAAAATGGCGACACTTAGTTTCGGTTTTGACCATCGGGTCAGACCAACTGTCATTTTAGGCGATGCCTAGTGACTAAGCACCGTCCAATCCACTCCCTAAGTTTAAGCATTACCTAACGGCGATATTTATTTCTACAATAAAATCGATTCCTGTTATCTGTAATAGCAATAAAGTCAGGGTTCCAAGCCTGAGAAGGTCACGTAACAGTTACACCACTGTTACTCGCATAATTAGTAAGAACGCAGATAGCAATGGATACAACAACCATCTTACACGCAATAAGGCCATAACCAGTTGGCCGGAATCACTTGTGAACAAGATTCCAGAAGTTTGTTCATTAAGACTCGCCGGCTGACCTGCAATCCGATGTGAAAAGTTTAATTGTTCGACGGTACTTACAAGAATATTGTTTGCAATGTGTTCCCTTTTGATCGTCTTGTTCTACTAAGAACGGCACACTTTGTAGAGCGGCCATTTTGTGCAAAGCCGCCATTTGCAAATCACCTCATCAAGATGGCGGTCATTTATTGGGCTAGGTTCACAGCTAGGTTTTATCGGCGACACCGTTCGTTATTTGGATGCATATCTGACTCAATATTATAACGTCTACGAGATTTCTTTTATAGTTACAGAAAGCCATGCAGGAACCTGAAACGTATTTACATCGAAATTGTTAGATAATTTAAAGAAATATTATCTAACTAGCTTTTGCCTGCGACTTCGTCACATGCTACCATGTTAGATACTTACCTACCTACCTGCATTGTGAAATACTATATCGCAATTTTTTACTTAGCTAGCTTGGCTAAATTATAATATTTTTATTAAACGTTTTCAAATTATGCCATGTATTTAAAAGAATTGGCGACAATAAAGGCGGATCTGTTGATCGAACCATCATCGCAGGAACTTATGTTGTAGTGACCTGCGGGGCTATTGGCTAACTCAGTTGACAACTGTATTTGACACTAGATAATTCTACACCACGTCATCTACGTTGAAAACTGGCAATAGCGTCTACCAAATTAGTACCAAATTAGAGTAGTGTCAGATTTTTTTATGTCAAATTCAGTTGTCCACTGAGATAGCCGATAGGCCCTCAGATACGTGAAAAATGTGTAGGTCAAAAAGCTGAAGACGGAACTCTTGTTTCGATTTAGATTTCTTTTAAATTTCGAAAATAACATTATATCATTATTCATTTCATAACATAAGCAACTCACAAGGATATCGTCAAAGGTGTAAATAATAAATAACAATGTCATGATTATCATTCATAAGTACTTAAACAAATATTAGTTGTACCTATGTCAATTGATTAATAATTATGATATTATTCCCATTTGTCAAACTTCAAATAATGTCATTACAATATTATATTTAGGTAACAGTATACGTATGGATTTAAAGTAATAATAATAATAATAACATATCAAGTAAAGTTATCAAATTAAGTAGTACCGGTGCAGGTACGATACTTTATTTATAGTCAATTAAAATTAATGTCAAATGCTGTAATACAACGCCCACACTCCCCCAGCCTTTTCCAATAAAAGGCTCATTTGATTAGAATGTTTCGAACCAAGGGTGATCCACAGACATTCGGATTATCCTATTTTCACCTCCTCGAAGGCTTACATGAGTGGAATTAAGTTTTCAACCGACGAGCGGGTGCAGACATAAATTCTAAAATGGAAAACAGTAGGTACTGTACAGATTCAGCGTCGTTGTAATGGCGCCTCCTATACATATGAAGCACCTGACGTCGGATTCTCAGAATTCAATGCATAAACGCTGTTACAGGCCGTAAACTCGCCTAGAAAACGACACTAGCGCCCGAAAGAGTTCTTCGTAACTTTAAGGGCTCCTTAAAGATCATGCTGTCACTTTCAAACATTTGACATTCACAAGGAATAGCATGATGTCTAATGAGTCCTTAAAATTAAGAGATATTAGAGTATTCGTGCGTAACGTATTCACAAACAATGCTAGTCTAAGTAAAGCAGCGTTACTCAGTGTCCGTCTGCTAAGTGAACGCACTGCGTCCAATATGGCTCTATGACTGGTCAATTTCGCTCCTTTTGGCGGACGCATAGTGCTGATCTAGGCTGATCGCCACTTGAATTTGGATCGTCAGTTGGAATAGAAGCCTGTGCGTTCGGGCTGATCTCATAGTAATTCAACACATTCGAAACGCAGTATTATAAATAAATAATAATCATCTGGGCGTTAATGTCTTGGTTGTGCTTCCGCGCACGAGCGCCCGGGGCCCACCTGAGCATGATCCAGGATTTGGCAGATCAGGTAATTACAGCGGAACGACTGCCATTTGACCTCCGTGACCAGGGGAACCTGACCAGATTGGACGATGGTTACACATTCAATCGCCTGAATGTACAGATTCGCAGCCTCAAGAGCATTGGTTAGTATTGAACTAATGTACATAAATCAAAAATGAGATACATAGCGACGGCAGCTTTTCACACAATCGTAACTTATTTCTCTACTTTTTTCCCAACCGATCTTTCATAAACAAAGTGGCCAGTGAAAACTCGACAAGTACAAACCTCTGCATACTACGCCAGCACGCAGTATATAGTCAGTCTGTAGTGGGTCGCTCGAGGGTGCGGACGATCGTCGCTCCGCGCAACCCCCGCGATATCCTCTCGCACATTTCCATCGATCGGATAACAATTTCAATAATTAACAACAAAAAATAAAATGCTTAGTCACAGGTTTGCTACTTTTTAGCGCGCAAAAATTTGAAATTTCGAACATCGAACACCGGCGTGAGTTGACAAAACTTTCCTGCGGTTTTCTTTTTCCTTTATTTTTATTTTTAATTTGTGTAATGGCCAGGCAGTGCGGTTATGAATGAAACTTTTTGCATTTTAATACTGTACGGTGTGAGTTTGTAACAGTGTGTGGAAAAAGGTAGAAATAGTGTCAAGTTAAGTGTTGTGTTATAAAAATTGTTCCAAAAGTAAGAAAGCACTGGGAAAGCTGCGTTTAAATTCTGTGAATAATTTAAAGGTAAGGCTAAACTAGACTAAAACTGTTAGTAACTTCGATAGTTTTCTCATGTGCTGACGGATAGACACCGAAGTTTTAACAGAACTAAAATTACATACCCAAAAAAGAAACAGGAATATATACGAATAGAGTTTCGTAACTTTGTCTTTCTCAATAATAACTAAAATGTACGAGTAAGTAGATATATTTAATTACAGGCTCGACAAGCTTTTACTTTTTTACATATGTTCTGGTTTTGTAAGTACTATCTATATATATTCCCACGTACTGAGTTGGGTGGTGGGTTTCATAGAATTTCCATGGGAAATTCTAAAACCTTTTTAAGTTCTGACGGATATTTAAAAACCTCTGTGAAAATTTCAAATCTGTAGAGTCTTGAAGAAACTTTAGATATCTACCGAAGGCAGAAACTTCCTATTTCACCCATATCTACCTACATAAATAGTTAACAAAGTAAACTGTCTCTTTGGCTGTAATATATTTAAGGAATATTACGCTGATTCCGCTGAAAATACAATCGGAGCTTCATTACCCGTATTAATTTAGATTTCAGATAGGTAGGTATGTAGGTATCTACTAATATCCTGGAACTGAGAAATTATACTTCAAGGAAGATAGCTATGAATTTTCTATAAGTTCCTTCCCAATTATATATTACAGTACAGTAGTCTCCGCAGTTTTTATCCCTGTGGAGTTCGTACCACTGTGAATACCTATACTACTACCAATCTCACAGGATCCTTTTATTCTTTCTGGGCCAAAAAATTACACTCTGATAATGTAGCTTCTGGCACAAACATGGCACAACGAATTAGCGGCGTATACGAAAGAGTGGACCTGGCAATAAATAGGTTTAAGTGTAAAAATGGGAGAGGCCTTTATTTAATTATTTTATTTATTCATTTATTTCAGGCAACTGAGGCCTTTGCCCTGCAGAGGGAAACAGAGCACTAAAAAAAATTGTAGTTGCTGTGAAAGTGTTACTAATGTTGTAGTTTTGGAGATTGAGTTTTTTCTGCGTTTTGATTCTATAGATAGATAAAATTTGTATCTAGCTGTACAAAACATCTTTTACCCGTGACTTCGTATAGTTTCGATAAAAATGTTTAAAATATTCTCCCGGTACATTTCTTTAATGAAGTATGTAGGGTACTTTCTAGGTTTTTTGATTTATCGCCTCAAGAATTCTCGATCTAACATTCCGAGGATTTCCGGGAAAGTCGAAGCTTAAAATAAATCCTGGAATCTCGAGTAAACACGAAATTAAAATTAGAACAAATAAATGATTACTTGATGTCACGGCTCAGGTACAATAGTTTAATTCATTTAATAGTGACATCAAGTAAATAATAATAATCAATATGTTGGCGTTAATGTCCCGGTTGTGCTCTCGTGCACGAGGGCCCGGGGTCCGCTTTGACCATGATCCTGGATTTGGCAGATCAGGTAATTACAGTGGAGCGACTGCCATCTGACCTCCATGACCCTGCTACCAGGGGAACCTGACCAGATTGGATCATGGTTTCACATCCAGTCGCCTGAATGTGCAGGTTTCATCACGATGTTTTTCCTTACCGTAAGAGCATCGGTTAGTATTCAACTAATGTACATAACTCAGAAGAGTCATTGGCATATAAAATAAATAAATAAAAAATAAAAATCGTTTATTACATCTATCTCACACATGGCACAGTACATTAGGTCATAATACAGCATACAAGAAACTTCGTTACCTGTGCCATAAGGAGATGTGCAACGGGGCCACACTCAGCATAAGCCACGGCTGACGCCATGGCGCTGGTTTTCAGTGTGCCCCTCAGTGAAGCACGGACGTAAGTGATTTCACATGCCAGTAATATATAAAAATAAAAACAATAATACTTATCTACAAAATACTATAGGTACATAATATAAATAAATAAATTCTAAATAAATGAATTGTAGTTTGTATAGTGGTGAGTGTCTACGTATTGCGGAGTGTGTAAAATTATACGACTAGTTTAAAAAGACACGAACGTCGCGCGTCGGTCCGGAACAAAGCCATCTAACCACATCCGTGTACCTACATTTTTTTCCGGTCGCCATGCACTCATATCACGGTCTCATTAAAAATTGAAAATTACAATAAATTAAAATTATAAAACAAATTATATGATTCAACATTAATTAAATTCTATTCTAACATTATATTCTATCGACACTACATTCAATGGCAATTAAATTTACGTGTAAGGTCGAGATGATTATAACCGACCTACCTACAAGTCACAGCAAAAAAAGTGCGTAATATTTTAATGATGTAATAAGCGAAGACCGTCACGTTGTCTGTCTGCATATCAATAGTGACATCAAGTAGAGCATTGTAAAATAAGGAAAGGTGAGACCGTCCAACCCTGGTGAACATCTAATTCTACGGTAATCGGGAAGGGATTAGTAAGCCCTGCGATTGTTATAACAAAACCACTTTAAATTAATTCTAATGTAAGCTTTGGACACAGATTTGGATCTGATGGAGTCCTCAGATACAGAGGTTGTTTTCTTTAATGAGGCTTGATTGGTTGATTTATTGAATTATTCTTTATTGCACCTCAACAATATTAAAATGACATAACTATACAATGGTATATACAAAGGCGGACTTATCCCTCAATGGGATTTCTTCCAGCCAATCTTTGAAACATCGAAAGGGCAAGTTGTTATGTTAGGCAGAGGAAGTGCGTACAAAATTGAAAGAATACTTAAAATTAGGCTTCTTCACTTGAATCAACTTCTGTTCATTCCTTTTGTTCATGTCACTGAGTTCAGACTTATGTAAAAGGGCACGAAAATAAAAAAAATAAATGTTTAAAGTGTAAAATGTCCAAATTGTAAGTCATAGCGGCGTTCGAATTTTGTTTCTTTTTCGTTTTAAAACTCCATTTTGTCGAGTTCTCGACCCATATATTTTTAAGTAGGTACAAAATTTGTCGGGAACTCTTGAGAATTCAAGTCTTGAAACCCTACCTACTTAATCGGTTGAGCGTACAAAAAATTATAACAACAAAACAGTAATTGTATTTGTCTTTCCTACAAAAGAATAGAACGCTCAATGCTATATTTATTTATTTATTTATTTCACAGTTTTACAGCATATAAAATATTATTCAAAAAGGTTACATTATTAAGTTGTAATGCCAATTACAAAACCGCGATTTTTATAATTTTGGTAACCATATAAAATATAAATAAAAAAAACAATCGAAATTCAAAAATAAACTTCTCTCTCTAAAATATAATATAAGATTCTCTCTCTGTATGTGTGTGTGTGTGTGTTCGTGAGTATGTTTAATGTATAACCATAAAATAAATAAATAAATCAAGTGGCACTTTTTCCTCCGCCTTGCCACACTTGAGTACTCACCCAGGCGGACTCCTCACGCTTGAGAGAGTCCTACCATCCGATTCTGTACTCTTTGGACACAGATATTACCAACCCGTCTGCTAAAGTTTGAGGGGTCACTGAATACTGTAAGAGGCTCAATTGCAAAGTGGACGGCTAAGTAACAATACAAAGTAGATAGGACTCACGAAATATTATGTTTTTTTTTTACTTTTCATACTAGGGTAAAGTGACAAGTAATCTCTAGTTATTAAATATGAAAACGATCTCAATTACAGGGTAAAAAGTCCAATCAAATTCTTTACACCAGAAATTATGACCGACTGATTGCTGTCTAAATCGGTACAACTGTTTCCGGATTAATAGATCTTTATCTATTTCCATTTCCATTTAGGTTTCCGGGCGATCGATTATGTAAGAATACACAAACAAGAATTACTGAACAAAATTGATTGATTCACGGAGCTCAGACGGCAGTCGCTCCGCTCCGATCCGCCAAATCCTGGATCATGGTCAAGGCGAACCCCATGCACTCGCACGCCAGAGCACAACTGGGATATTGACGCTAAGATGATTATTATGATTATTTTTAATAGCAAGCGACAACTTTTTACGTACCACAAGGTACGTCTTCTTGTTCTATCTTGGCGTTATTGTCCCGGTTGTGCTCTCGCGCACGAGGGCCCGGGGTCCGCCTTGACCATGATCCAGGATTTGGCGGATCGGGTAATTGCAGTGGAGCGACTGCCGTCTGACCTCTGTGAATCAATCAACCAGGATTTGGCAGAATTTATGAAATGAAAGTCTTTTTAAAGCAATACAAATCTTTTTGGAACGTGCTAATTAATATAATCATTTAAAAGAGTTATTAACGTAAATTCGAGGAACGACTAATAAGTACTCAAATGAAAAATATTTTATCATAACAAGCTTTCATTTCGTTGTAAAGTACCTAGTCATCACGACCATTCCAAAGAGCCAAAGAGCCCAGACTTATCGCGTTCATAAGTTCCTATGACCACCTTCCGACTTAATCATCAGACCAGCTCCATGATACCATATTAATGCGTCGTCAACTTAGTGCTTGTCTAAGCTGAAATGACGAGCCCCACTACTTAATTAGTTGATTTCGATGTGTGAGTGCAAATATGAATAACGACACTTCATCTGTGTGGGAGCGTCGACTGCTCCGCGAACTATGATCTGTATGCCTACGTCACGGTCGACTAGTCGCGTGATAAATCCACAACGATGCTTGTGTGCGTTAATGAGATAGTGGGGCGCGTCATTTCAGCTTAGACGAGCTTTTACATAGGTATACCAAATTTCAGTCGGATACCAAAAAATTGTCGAAAAATGGTTTGCCAACTTACATGCAAACAGTGCAAGTTAAATAAAATCTTGTAATAAATAGGTCTGGCAAGGGCTCTCATGTCAGAAATAGAACTAAGACAACTGCAAAAGCTTGACCGCCAGCTGTTGAGTCGGGATTTGCCGTTAGGATGGTGATGATGATGACTTTCTTCAGAGATTATACCATTGTGGAGATGGTGAACAAATGCCTGCCTGTAAAGTAAAACATATTTTAATCTAGTTTCAACATAATGATCTGTCATCCCCATTAAATATTACTAGTCCCATAACTGTATTCCTAATCAACAGTCTGCATGGACTTTAAAATAAATATTAAATATTGTTGAACAAATTTACACAGCGCCATCTAGCCCCAAAGTAAGCAAAGCTTTAGTTATAATTGTTCGATAACTGATAAACTGCTTACATACTTTTTTAGACCCTTAACAGAAATTAAAATTCATCATTTCAATTTCTGCTCGTTCGGGAATCGAACTGGTATATGTACATAAATTAATATTTTGATGTTGCCGATCAAAACAGCCACTTCGAATACATGAGTTGAAATTATTAGAGGTGTCCTCATTTATCCCGTAAATATCCCGAAATACAATAACCCGGGACCTCTTACATGGTAAACCAACTGACTAACTTAGGTCGTCATGAAAAACTCAGCTACATTTTATTGGCAGTCTGGGTTTTCCAAAAGCAAAAGAAAAATCGCAACTACCGCCAGCCATATTTAAAAATGGAAATTGTTATTGTCTGAGCCGGTACAACGTTGCATGCTAATTACGGTAGCATTCGTGACGTCACGCTACCGTCCGAATAACCCACCGAAATAATACATATTAACAGCTCTTTTGAGGTCAAATATAGAGTTGAAGGAACTTATTTAGGATTCCGTCCCTATAAGGCAATGTAACCAGGGGTCCTTTGATAACAGTATTAGTGATATACTAAGGTACAAAGTGCTTTCTTATGACTTGCCCGCCTAAGGTTGCCTAGAAGTTTTTTTTTATATTAAATAGTCAGGTATTTGACTGCCATCCCATCTGATGTTAAGTGCAGATGCAGTCTACGATGGCGCATACCTGTCTATTAAGTACCTATTCACTCTTGCAAGTTGTAGCGCTCAGGGAAAACATGTGCAGGCAGCGAGTTCCATTCCCTTGCCGTTCGTACGTATACGACATTCCACCTATACGTACGTAGTGCGTATAGATGGAATGTCGACAATATAGGGATGGTACGCTGACCTACACCTGAAGCCCCGAAGATGGAATGGGGCTGGTGGAACTAACTCGTGTAATTCTGTCGCACATACCCCAAAGTGTAGTCTGTAGAAAACCGCCAGTGATGCCACTTTGCGACGGTGATCCAGTTCCTGTAGATTTTCCTGCACCAATGGGGGATTGGATATATGATTGGGGGATAAGGTAGCCTTTGTCCGCAATTGTCATATTTATTGGATTACGGGCCTAAAAGTCCAAAAAGAATAAAAGTCCTCTGCATTACTAATGGTACATAAATTCACGCATTATAAAAAAAATTAAAATGTCATAGGTAGTCGTTTACGCGCAAAATGTCCAAAACGCAAAATGTCCAGCGGCGTGTTGGTTTTGGGCAGAGATTTTGGGATAAACGCGACGGGGACACGTACAAAGGTTCTCCGAATATTTTATTTAAAAAACTCTGCGCCTATTAATAATACGCGTAGATATTTTAAAAATTAAGTTGCGCAAACGGCTTTTTGAAGTTGCATTTGGTTATGCCGCTTCGAGCTCACTCATAAATAGCAAACATTTGTGGAACTACCATTTTGTAGATTCGTTTTTATGTCATACAGTAGAGTCCAGGGAGGGCGAAACTTTTATTGACAAACTTATTTTGTATTAATATATTTTTTTATATTATACGGCAGACAAACAGGCAAGACAAAAAGGCACCTGATGGAATGTGATCACCAAATAAAATCAAGGATATACATACTGTACGTTCATGACGTGCCGCCAAAGAATGTGATGTAAGTACCTATGGACAAACGGTTTTAATACGAATTTTTAATGTTTACATTTCTGCAAACCATGATAATATTGTGATACTTAATATCATATAGTAAAATCCAGCTTATTTAGCTCTATTCAGCAACTAAATATGGTAAGTAGGATTGGCTTTCGAGTCATTATTGTTCGAAAAATTTTCTATTTAATTTAACTTCAACTCTTTCCTTTACGATACGAGTGTCACTGTGTGTTTCCTTCCTACTTTCCTATCCCCCTCCTTTTTGACGATTGAAAGAGATATTTATTGTCCTAATCAATAAAGAAATTTTGAATTTTGAATTTTGAATTTTTATAATTTTTTGAATTCAATGTGAACTACACTGAAAGTGTACATTTTTTAAACTAATGGCGTGCCACGATATTTTTGCCGCGTGACATCTGTGGCACGCGTGCCATTGGTTCGCCATCCCTGCCGTAGACAATTAGGCAAGCGGGTCACCTGATGGAAAGTAGCCACGGCTGCCATAGACATTAGCAACACCAGGGGGTCTAAACAGGCCACATTAGCATTTAGACATAGACATATACATTATTTATTTTGACATCACAATACTCATAAAACAATACTCATTTCATCATATTAGAGTGCCACAAACTTATCTAATTCGGCGGCCAACACTGGAACTAAGTGACGCCATATTGAATTGTCATGTCAATGTCAACATCAGCGGCCATCAATGACGTCATTCGTAGGGCACTTGTCACCGTCAACGTACCGGCCGTATTAGAGCCGAAAGGTACCGTACGTAAAGGCATGACGCTCATTGGATGGCAGCGCGGGAAGGCGCTGGTGTGGGACGCTACCTGTGTGGACACACTGGCGCCTTCGCATGTAGCCTCCACTGGCAGCTTTGCTGGGGCTGCGGCCTCAGCTGCGGAAGACCTCAAGCGGAGGAAATAGGAAAGTCTAGCGTAAGACTTCGTATTTCATCCGTTTGGGGTGGAAACGTTGGGACCGTGGGGCCCTGGTGCGAGAAAGTTCTCTTCTCTATCTGTCTAACATATGTATGTATATGTTTGTGTGTGTGTATGTATTGGTATGTATGTATGTATATGTATTTGTTTTAATGTAGGTATATAGGTATGTATTTATTTATGTATAGTATTAGTTAAGCATCATTATTTTGTTTTTGCTACTGTGCTCGTCTTAACTGCATTTAATTGTAACGATCTCTCTGCTGTAGGCCTGCTGGAAGAAATTTCTTTATAGAAATAAGTTGGCCTGTTGTGTCTGATATATTATAACATATACTTTTGTAACAATTATGTGTACATTAAATGGTTAAATAAATAAATAAATAAAGTCCTTTACAGAACTTTCCAAAAAATTAAATAACGCCTCTGGTGACCGGAGAGCTGGCTCGTTCCTCGGGCAACGGATTAGCATCGCTATTCAACGAGGCAACGCAGCCAGCTTTCTGGGCACCATTCCGGAGGGCAGCGGTGTGGATGAGTTTTTAATATTTGGTATTATTTTATATGTATTAGTGTATATTTTTGTTACAACTGTAAATATTTTATGGGTTTCTTAATAAATTGCTTGTCACAACAGCGACGCTGCAGATAAGTTTATGACAAATTAACATATGAATCATAATCATAGCTAATGTGGCCTTTTTAGACCCCAAAAGGTATCGACAATGCCTTGCCCACCCCTGAAACCACGGGACACGTTGTCTGTGTCCGTGACAGCAATATAACATAACATAACATAATCACAGCCCATAACAGTCCACTGCAGGACTTCGGGCCTCTCCCACGAAAGGGGAGGTCATTGCCATAATCTCCACGCTTGGCAGGCGGGTTGGTGATCACGGTGTTATAAATATAACAATTGATCTTGCTGATGCTCATTTTCCAGCCTATAAGACTCTAGATATTTTGTCTCGAAAACATTACTCACCTTGTACGACACCCACGAGTGTAAAGGGTTGGTGCTATTCTAATCTGCCGGACACCACTCGGCGCTTTATATTTATTTATTTAATTCTTTATTGTACATCCTCATTATGAATAGGGATTACTAATACAATAGCGGTACCCTTCTAATAGCCAATAAACCATACGCCTAATGAACTAGCCCAAGATCAAACTTTTGAAAGAACTTTCCTTAGCGCTTGTCCAAACGAATACTGTAGTATATGACGGTAACTACACGGCAACTTTATAATGAAATCGGTAAGGTCAATAGGTAAGTCCAAAAATAGATCTCTACTTTTGGATGTAAATAGGTACTAAATCATTTAAAACTTTAACCACAGAATATTCATGGATTTACCTTCCGTTTAGTATGTGGCAACTACGTTGGTACTACGCAGTCACAACTATTTATTAATGCATACTTACAGCCTTGGTACGAACGAATTTAAGAATTTAAGTTTAATATTTAATTCCAATCGGTCAAAGGGCTTTGACCGAGGACTTCTTTTTTCAACTCGTCAAACTTTTACAGTTGTAACTCTCAGATCAATTAAGAAATAAATATGGCGCGCTGTCAACAGTGACACGAGGCCGGTTTCGTAAACATGTGTGTCATGGCGTAGTTTGGTTTCAATCCGTCAACCAAAGCGTAGGTTGTCAATGTGTGCATGTGAGCGTGTATGTACACAGCATGGCGTAGTTTTGCATGCGTCAGAACGTTCTCAGGAATTTGTCTTTATTTATTATTTGGTCTGAGTTCCATCAACCATTATTTGAAATCTTCGAAATGATAGCGAATCAGGTGAATCGTTGTATTGTAGATATGAATGTGCAAAGAATATTTTTAGGACAAATGGCTAGGTTCTTCAATATAAATGAGAATAAAAATTATTCGATGATCTTATTCCCTGTGGATATTCCGTTCCCATTTTTATGATAAGATCTGTCCATAATTCGCAAAAATATTGATACTTACATCTTTTTAGATTACGTTCATTTTGCGACATAAAAAATGCGATTACGATTTTTTTTGAATCGGTATGTTTCCGGATATTTCATAGGAATGAGCAGCTTTCCCATAGGTATCTAAAGCATTCCTAACCACTCACTAGATGGCGCCCCGACAATTTTGGTAATTGATAATCGCTTGAAATAGGTTCTTAGCAAACAGGATATAAACACTGGGTACGTTGTATTTAATTATGTGGTATTTGTCAATCGTTTTCAATCATTTTAGAGGTTGTAATAATAATGGAACACAGTGCCCACTTCTATAAATATTTCTTTTTACACTTCGTTTAACCTTTAACAGTTATGTTTATATTAATAAACGTTTTATTTTTAAGTTTAGTATTAGTTGGCTGCATGAAATCACTGCCACCATCATACAGATTATAAAAAGATTACTAAAATTGTAGGAGCGCCATCTATTGATGCTTTTTGAAACCATCTATCAATACCTACTGGAAAACTCCTCATTGTAAAAATTTTGATTGTAAAAATCGTTGCTTGAATGGGCCTTTATAACTGGATGTGTGTAAGACCATTGTAATACGCATTATTTATATATTATTGTGCTACAAGGATCATTTGGCACTTGTATGAGGGAGTGGGTGTGAGACATCAACTCCAACTGTCTGTCAAAAGTGATCCTTTACAAGATGGCGGCGTTAGTTCTGATTTCGGCCACGTGCCAAATATTTCTTGTAGCACTGTAGCATTTAGTTTGTGTCTTATCTCAAAGTCGCCATAGTTGGGCAGCAGAGTTGACCAAGTTGACTTTGATGGGTTTTTGGAGTACTTGGACTATTTGGGACTATTTGGACTACTGTGCGAATACAGTAGTCCAAATAGTCCCCTCTGGCACTGTCCTTCGGGGTGACAAGTGGGAATTTTCTTCCCTGTTGTCACCTGCTGTCCACTTACGTTTCATGTTGCAGGGGAAGCCTGGTTAACTTCTTCCCATTCGTCCCCTTGTGGTATAGTCCCCAATACGAATGACAGTAGAGCTCGTCTAGTTTAAAATGCCGCGCCCCACTATCGCATTAACGCACACAAGCAAGTTTAAAATATGGACGCAATTCATATACAAATGCCGTTGTAATTGGTCATTCAGTTGGCGGTGAGATTCAAACGTAGCAGCACGCGTCGTTCATTGGCTCCCACACAGATGAAGTGTCGTTATCAATATTTGCACTCACACATCGAAATCAACTAACTAAGTAGTGGGGCGCGTCATCTTAGACTAGACGAGCTCTACCTCCTTACTCTCTAAATTTACGGAGCAAATAATTAATACCAGGTGAGATAGCGGTCAAATGCCTAGCTAGTCATATAAAAATAAAAATTACCTACAGGGAATTCGGGTTTTGTACGATTTCCGCAAAGGTCGCTGTGCCAGTGACCTGCTGAAGTCCAGCAGTGGACTGGTCAAAAAGTCGAGCGTCATTACCTCGTTTAAGTTTACAGTCAGCTACGTGCGGCGCGGATTCAGCGTCTGACGACCGGACTTCATTTTTTACTGCCCGAATCCTGAATCGATTCGGCTCCAAACAAATACGTATACCGAAATCAATCAACTGCGTACGAACGGAACGGTAATCCCTCATCCGTGTTATAAATCATAACTTTAATTCACCGTAGAATAACCCTATTGTGGTCCCCGGGCCGCACTACGCGAAACTGGCAAATAAGAAAAGTTTTGCGCGTTCCATTCCACGTACATAAATCCGGGTCGACGTCACGCGATTTCGCCATTAAAGGGAATATTATTCGGTGCTTGTTCTATTCCCCTTTGACTGTTCGTGCTTCCTCGTGTCTTTTGAAAAGTAACGCGCCGGTGTCCGGTTGCAATGCCAATTTGCGACAGGCTGTGCATTCCGTCTATTGAAACGAGAAAAAGAGCGGCTCTTTTGGTGTGATTCTGTCAGGAAGTTTGTTGCGTACTTGATGAGACTATTAGTTTATTTGATTGTGATCACTTTGAAGCTAGATGAATAAGGCTGGTTGGGGCATTTGAAACGCGCACTATTAATAATGTATCAACTTAACAAACATCGCACAACAAAGCAATACTGGCCGTCGATGTTCGAAACTGAAACTAGCATAATGTTTAAGCTTAGGAATGATTGTGGTCAGTATTAGGGCTGAGACCTACCTACATATAGAATACATAACGAATCGGCACTACCTAGACTCGAGCCGATCCACCGGTCTTTGTATAAAATGATTCAGAGAGCAATTATCGATGCAGTGTACTCTCCGAGTGTGTTCCCCTGAATGGAAAATAGTCTGTTTCTAGACAGCCTTTTTACCGCGCACGTGCAAGGTGTGGAATGAGCTTCCTTCCGAAGACTTTCCTTTGCACTATAACATGGGGTTCTTCAAAAGGCATAGTACAGGCACCTCAACCTTCTGGTCGACGGTGGTCGCTTTCCATCAGGCGGACCGCCTGCCCGTGTGCCTCCCTAGGCAAAAAAAAAGTGTGTAATGATGTGTAAACATCTTTCAAAGTCCCTTTCTCTTTTGAAAACACAATCTTTTAACAAGCGAGGCGGTGTTTCTTTTTACGAAAAAAACAACAGGAGCAATTTTGTCTGATTCAATATTACATCTTTCCTGTAACATGTTTATCTGCGTGCGGTATTGGGTATACAAAAGAAATCAAATATTTTATCGCTTGTGTATTTTTTTCAAATCAACAGAATAATACTGGCGGAGTTGTCTGTTTATATTTAGCTGTGTACGCAATTATAATTTATGTAATTCTAGAATCAAATATCTTTGTTTTTTTTAGTCTGTAGCAGTAATAATTAAAATACAAGAAATATTATATTAAACGGGACTCACACGTGATGTACCTTTTCGATTTGTTTTCTCGAGGTTTCGGTAGGGTTACATCCACCGTGGTCACGAGAAGACTGCAGTGGAGAGGCGATAGCTGCGGTGATGTGCGGGTAGACTTCCTACCCTCACATGGATGCGGGTAGGCGTCCCACCTTCGCATTGAATTGTCAGTTTGTTGTTGATCCAGAACTTCACGACACACTCACGATGTCCACGGATATGTACGAAGAACGAGAGATAGTTTTAAATAAGTAAAAATACACCTATCCAATAAACATTATTGTCTCTTTATCATCATCACAGCCTATATCAGTCCACTGCAGAACTTAGGGCCTCTCCCACGAAAGGAGAGGTTATTGCCATAATCACCACGCTCGGTAGGCGGGTTGGAGACCGCAGTGTTATAGATATAACAATGGAAAGCGTTGCTGCCCATTTTCCAGTCTATAGAGACTTGTTTCCTACTTTTATAAACTTTTAGAGTAGATAACCTACTCTTATATAATTGTTCGCTACATTTTTACAGCACTTTTACACTCACCCGTAAACGCTAGACTACCGGTGAAATATTTATATGAAAATGCCGGTGAAATGCGGTATAAAAAGTAACGGTAAAAAATAACGGAATTTAGTACCGGACGAAGATCGATCTTAATGATGATTGAGTCACATGAACCTCCGATCGGTGGCTGTGTAAAAAATGGCTGGTAGATATAAAAAAAACTGATTTATTAGCCGTCGCCGTTGGATGGCCACGGGTCAAAGATTGGTTTTCGTCACCCTCACTGGACTGGGGTAATGAAAAGATAAAAAGGGAGGTTAGTAATAGCCCGGGCACTTCACTCTTTAAAAAACAAAGTCCCACGCCGCGTCTGTGTGTCCGAAACTCATAAACTACTGAACGGATTTTGATGCGGTTTTCACCAATAGAGTGATAGAGTGATGATTAGTTGTTAAGGTTTAGGTGTATAATTTGTTAAGGATCTCTATAATGATAGTAATAAATCCTCCAATAAACCTTCAGTCAAAAAGCTGTTTGAGAACATTTTCTGAATTCCTTGAATACCCGATATCAACTAAATTTTATTTTTCTTTTACTTTTGCGAATGATGTTACTTCCTTGTTAGGTACATGACAAAAAAATTTCAAGTTAAAAAATTTCAATGACAAAAAGTATTTCAGTACATTTTGCTATCTCGTTGCTTGTTTTTAGTTTTTCATTTATGTTTTAATACTGGTAGGTAGAAATGTATTTGTAATTAAAACGACCTGAGTGGTTCAATGGTCAACATGCCGGTCTGCCACGCAAGAGGTCCCGGGTTCGATTCCCGGCCGGGCAGAAATTGAAATTATGAATTTTACTTTCTGTTACGGGTCTGGGTGTTCTATGTATAATAAGTATGTATTTAAATAAGTATTTAAGTAGTATATCAGTTATCTAGCACCCATAGTACAAGCTTTGCTTAGTTTGGGGCTAGATGTGGCGCTGTGTGAATTTGTCCACGAATATTTATTTTATTTATTTAAGTATGTAAGGGGCCGTTCATAAAATACGTTCGCACACAAGGGGGGGGGGGAGGGCTCTTGCTGAGTGTGACATAGTGTGACAAGGGGGGACGGAGGGTGTATGGCAACGTGACGTTCGCTGTTCATTAAAATATTTTCAATAAGTATTTTTCTTTGACTATTTTTATTTTTAAATTTTCATCATAATAGAAAGTCATTTATTTTATATTTAGTAAATATATAGACTTTCAAACGTATACAGTTTTATAATAATAAATTGTTACTTGATATATATTCATTTTTGTATATTTCTCGATATGAGCGCTGGCCATGGACTTATTCGTTATGAATGATATTTATTACTTTATTTAAATTTTATTATAAAAACTAAATAAATATTTAAATTCTCAAAATTTGTGCACTATTAATTAAAATTTACCATATTCAGGGGGGCTTAGTTTTTGTGACGAAATATTTCGAGAGCGGTCACAGAAAGTGTGACACAGCGTGAGGGGGGAGAGGGTCAGAAAAAGCTGATTTTAGCGTGACGTATTTTATGAATAAAGCCCCTAAGTGTAATTTTATTGTAAATTTTAATGCACCGCCTGCAATTTTGATTACCAATTTTCGGCATAGAATGGTAGATAAAGCTACAAAGGTTTAAGTATTTTGAACTATTTTGTGCATACATTGTTCAGTAAAATAAATAAATACATACGTATTTGCCTCGTAAGTTTACAAAAAAGGGAAACTTAGATTGAATGGACAATAAAAGTGCGTTATTTCAACACGCTCTTCGCTCAGCGCGTTCGTTCTATCTTCTAAAACGTACTAAATGAAACGGAAAAATAAACAGGAACTAAAACAAAAATACCGGTAGAATAACAAAAAGAAAACAGGCAAATTCCGGTTTAGTTCGGGAAACGATCAGTTGCACGGTTGTTCCGGCAGCGGCGGGAGGGCAAAAGTTTTTATTTTCTTTTTTTTATTCCTTTCAATCACACCGTCGGTCTAGGGAATGTTGGATCACTGGCCGGGGTATTTTTAAAAAGTCAGATTACGAAAACAAAATATAAAAAATAAAGATTATATTTACTGTACCTACTTTATAACACGAGATTGTTTGTAGGGCAGTAGCACGACAATTGGGCACCTAGAATCATAAGTCAATTTTTTTTTTATTTTGTTATTTTCTAGGGAGATGGAGCGTCGGTAGTCGGGCGGTTGAGTATCCGATTCGTAAGCGAGAGGTACTGGGTTCAAATCCCGCCGCGGCCATGTACCAATGACTCTTTTCTGAGTTATGTAGATTAGTTGAATTCTAACCGATGCTCTTACATTGAGGGAAAACATCGTGGTGAAACCTACCAATTCAGGCAACTGAATTTGTAACTATGTCAGATGGTCGGATCATGGTCAAAACGAATAAGAATTAGTTCCGAAGGAATAATAAACATTTCATCGAAATCTGTTCAGATGTCCAAATACTAGAGACATCTAACAACTTCATTCTGCGATTAATTTTTCCGATAGACAGCCGTGCTTGAGAACAAAGCAGACAGAGATATTGACTATTAACAATGAACTACTCTGATGTCTACTAGATATGATGTACTATGCAGCCTGATAGATAATGGTCCTGTCCTTCGAAGTTACGCTTTGTCTAAAACACCTATAGGCATGACAGGGGAGCGGATGGGTCGCGGGCAGTGCAAAATTTTGCACCAAACCAACACCTTCGACTTTATAAAGGCAAGTAATGTCTGTGGCAGAAGAAGCATGAAAGAGTACAACCCGGAGTTCTTCAAGAAAGGCGTGGGTGATGCCCCTGGTATTGCAAACGTCCATAGGCTGCGGTGACTGTTCACCATCAGGCAGGCCGTAAACTTGTTTACCACCTTAGTTAGTTTAAAAAAGTAGGATAAATTCAGTAGATGGGAATCAGGGACTAGTATAGAGAAAGAAATGCTTAGTTGGTTTGGTTATGTAAAGTGGATGAATTAGAGGAGATTAACGAAATATGTGGAGGGGTATTTCAACCCCAAGTGTGGAAACCATGGCAAAATCCTCCACTGATCTGGAAGCGGCTCAAGTCAGCAGTGGACCGTTATTGTATTTGTATTGTTGTCTACTGAGCTTATTTTACAAGTATTATTAAATATTTATAATGTTTCTTTTTTTTATTTTAGAGACAACATGATGAATATTTATTATTATTATTATTATATACATAGTTACATTACAATATGTACAAACTTAAAACTACCGAATAAAATAAGAATTTTACACAAAAAGAAAAAATTACATATAAAAAACTGATTCTAGATGTTTCTTGACCTTTTTTGGGGTTCCGTGCCCGTAGTATAAAATTAAACCCTGTGTAACTAGGCTGTAAATATGCTTCCGCTTGTCCGTCTGCCTGTCACAGCACAGGTCTATTTGAGATGCTGGTTTTTATCGTTATTGTTATTAGCTTTGTATCATCATAATCACGTCAATAGTACATTTGGACTTGTATCGACTACACATTAGTAGAGTAGTAAGTGGCACTGGTCTAGTGGCAGCTTGCTTGTGAGATCGATATTTAAGGTTAAGCAGAGACTCGCAGAGTCCATAATATGATAGAACGATGCGGGTCCCACTGAAAACCAGCGCTTCGGTTCGCACCGGACAAAATGCTGAGTGAGGTCCCTTTTACACCACTAACACACACCACTTATCTACTACCGTACGCATCAACACTGTGCCAGCTTTTATTTGCTTCGGCTTTTATGTGCTTTTTGTTAATTATTGTCTACCTTTTCCTTTTCTTCCATGTTACAAAATGTCGTGTTTTCCAAATTTTTGTGTTGTGGTGTTTCTGTTTGTGTAAATATGTATTCCTTATTCTTGTTCTAATATATCGTCACAGGTGCCAATGTCAGGGACCAGGAATACCTTGGGCAACCTCGTTTCGCCAAGAAAAATTAAAAAATTCAGAAACATTTATTCATATTAGGTTTTTACAAACACTTATTAACTTATTAACGGCATTAGGATCCCTAACGAGTGGCGAGTGCGGTGCTGAGGTTCGACTAGCCTCAATGTACGTTCGCGCTTATAAGTGTATTACCATCTTAAAACTCATATTCCTCTGCAGCAGTTCAAATGTTTTGTAGAATGTAGTTTGTTCGAAAGGGAATAAAGTAGAAATATTTTAAAATCTCGCTCGAAGTCGCTACTGGTTATTTTTTTATTACAATTCAAAATTGCTTTGTCAGTTTTCCTTTTAAAAGTCCAAATGGTTTTTTTACTTATAAAAAGTGAATATGTGCAAATACTTTTTAGATTAATGGTATCCATAAATTACAGTTAAAAAAAAAATTTGTGGCTGTATTATCAAAAATTTTTTAAATTCATATTTATAAGACAAAGTATGGAAATTCTTAAACGAAATTTTCATTTATTTAGTAAACCTGCAGTTTAAGAACTAGTTGTTGGTGTCAAAGGGACAGCTAATAGTCCCTTTTCTTAGCCTTGTATGTGGCAGTAGCTTTTCAAACAGTGGTAATGCACTTCCGAGCGCGACTGTAGAGGACGGTCACCCATCCTGTTTCCAGGTCTGCGTGCGTTGCTTAACTTTGGTTATCGGTTTCGCAAGCACGCTGCCAAAATACCCGCAATATAAAATGTATTTACAATAAACAAATAGCTATTGACGCTTTGTTAATTACGCAGCCAGACACGTAGGTCAGTTGGAATATTTGTCTATTTGTCGCCTAAATTGAAAATTCCAATGGGAAACAATTATCCCCACACAGAGATGGACTAAGGATAGCTTTGTGGTCTAAAATAGTTTTATACGCAGTAAGTTAACTATACCAATTAACAGTACCTACCAATGACTCTTTCCTGAGTTATGTATCTACATTAGAAAGAAAGAAAAGACATTTATTACACATAGCACACCAAGACAATTTTATTTTAATTTAGTAAATACTAACCGATGATCTTACGGTGAGGGATAACATCGTGATCGAACCTGCACATTCATGTGCAACCATGATCCAATCTGGTCAGGTTCCCCTAGTAGCAGGGTCATGGAGGTCAGAAAGCAGTCGCCCCACCATAATTACCTGATATGCCAAATCTTGGATCATGGTCTAGGCGGACCACGGGCCTTTGTGCGCGAGAGCACAACCGCGACATTAACGCCAAGACGATAATTTTTTATAAGTACTATTTGACGATCTCATAATAAAATCTAACCAAATACGTTTATTCAGTTTAGGCTTTCACATAAACTTGTGAACGTCATACATAAATCATAACCCTTCCTTGGTAGTCGGGTAAAAATGACTTTAAAATACCCATAAATAATCTCCATAGTATTTAGCAAATGGTACTCTGCTAATCTTTGTTTAACTTCAATAAACTGAAAAAATTATAATATGTGCGATTTCAACTTAAAATGTAAACATTTGAACGTCCAAAATAGACCTCGTTAGCGTCTAAAACTAACTTCCAAGTAACTTTTGTGGTCTAGTTCGCCGGTGGGTCCACGAAAGTGCCTTAATGAGGCCCTGTATCCGTCTCAGCAACGTTTCTTCACGTCAAATTAAGGCTAAGGACACTTGCTTTCGGAGTAGGGTTGACATGAAGGCTTGTTTGTTACGGACAAGAATGTCAACATACCCATAATTCTTACGGGATTTGCGGATCGGATGAGAGAATTAAGAACGACTTTATGAATGCTGGCCGAAATTATAATGAATTGTTATGTATGGTTTGAATAATGATTTATGGGCCCTCCTCAATTTGCTTTCCTCCCAGGCTTGTTTGTTTTGGTTGGTTGTTTAATGTTTTCCTGTGTCTTCTTTGCATGATTGATGCTGATTATTATAAATTATGGATTGGGGTCTATTTTTGGAGACCCAAATTGCGAGACAACAAGAACAATGATTAGAGATAGAGATGTTTTGAGACAAACAGGCCTAAAATCTGTGGTTAACTTTTCTACAAGAATAACCAAATCGTCTCAAACATGTATTGACCATATTTACACTAACATAGCAAATTAATATGTGTGTGATCTATCGCTATATGACATGAATGTATCAGATCACTCGGGAGTCCTGTTAACCAATTGCATAACTAAGTATACTCAGCTAAATACTACAACATTAAGACGTACGTTTTCAAAATGTAATATTTATAATTTTAAGCTGTGTTTAAATTCTTATGACTGGGATAAATTGTACTACTCCAAACATTGCCCAAGCCAATCTATTGACTGTGTACTATATGTAATTAAGTACTATTTTGACATAAATTTTCCGCTAAGGAAGCATCCCGTACGAAATTTTATAAATGACTGGGCCAACGATGATGTCCGTAACTCGCGATCAAACATACGTCGACAAAAATCTGAGTTGTTGAATAACCCCACAACTACTGTACTGCCTCATTTGCTAGAGTTGGAAAAGAATCACATAGACATATTAAGAAAAGCGCGAAGGCAATATGTAAACAACATAATCGAAAACTCTGACGGTAATGTATGTCGCAGTGTGTGGCGCGCCATTGCGTCGGAGACATGCAAGTCGCGCAGCAGGGATAGCGCACTTGACGTGCTGGTGAGCCGGTCGGCGGGCGACTGCCGCGCCGCGCGCGCTGTTGCCGCTGCCGAGCGACTCAACCAGTACTACATACAGGCAAACAATAGCAGTATAATGCGACCATGCGTAGATGACGCTATGCATTATCTATCGCTTTACCTACGAGATGTTAATCAGGCCACTTTTCAATTTGGTTCATTTACATTGGAACAGATGTTAACTGCCTTAAAAAGTATAAAGCGTAAACATTCTCAAGATATCAATGACATGTCCACCTTTGTTATTGACTATCTCCCCCCCGTAGTAATATCTCTTCTACTAGAACTATTTAACAAATGCTTAACACAAGGTTTATACCCTGACTCACTCAAGATGGTAAAGGTCCAACCTATATATAAAGGCAAAGGTGAAATGCATCTGCCTAAACATTTTAGACCAATATCGCAAATCCCGGTCATGTCTAAAGTATTTGAACAATTACTAAGTATGTCTCTGATGAATTTTTTTACGACTAAGAACCTTTTAAATAAACAACAATACGCGTACCGTAGGGGAGTATCCACTACTGATGCCGCGCGTGACGTCACCACCAAAGTAATGGCCCATCTGGAGGGCGGTCGGCAGGTCGCGGCGATATTCTGCGACCTGTCGCGCGCCTTCGAGATGGTAGACCACAATTTACTCCTAGTAAAACTAGAAAAGTATGGTTTGACTGGTAATTCCCTCAAGCTAATGGAGTCGTTCCTTGGCAATCGAAAACAGAGCACTTACGTTGAGAATTGGAAATCAGATATAGAATCTATCGGTGCCACAGCCGTTCCCCAGGGATCGGTAATGGGGAATAATCTGTTTCTTATACTGATTAACGACATCACGACCGCTTGTCCAGAGTGTGAATGTGTTGTGTTCGCGGATGACACCTGCGTCATAGTGGTCGCGGAGGACTTTCAACTTCTAAAACAACGTTTGAATGAGGCAATGACTCAACTATCAAAATGGTTCACAGCTAATGGCATGCGCTTAAATGTCGAAAAGACTAACATTGTTCATTTTCAATTAAGAAAAACCAGAGGTCATGAATTGGACGTTGCCGTGGACGGTGTACCCGTTCCCCAAGTTGATCAAGTTCGGCACTTAGGATTTACCATTGACGCTGGCCTAACGTGGACGCCACACATTGACACCACTTGTAATAGACTGTCCTCTGCGTGCTTTGCGTTGTCAAGGCTCAAGCACACCCTCACGACACAAAACGTTAAGACGGCATACTACGGATATTTTCATTCTGTTCTTACTTACGGCGTCGATTTGTGGGGACAGTGCGCTGATCGTGAGAGAATCTTCCGAATTCAAAAACGCGCAGTACGTCTGGTAGCCAGAAAACCGATTGACCATCCAGCTCAGGATTTATTTAGAACCCTAAAAATCCTCACCCTTCCCGGCGTTTATATCTACCAGATCGCCAACCTTGTCAGAAAAAACTTAGCTGCATACCCTACAAACGGTCAACAGCATAATTTTAATACAAGATATCGCCACCATTTGTTTATTCACCCAAGGAGATTAACAAAAACAAATGTTTCCCTGCATATAATAGGTCCTAAGGTCTACAATTCCTTACCCTGTGACATAAAGGATGCTACCTCGGACAAGGTATTCGCTAAGCAACTCAAACGCCTACTGGTTGATATGGCCCCATACTCAATTACTGAGTTCTTTACAAACATAAAATCGTTGACCCAGTCATGAAACCTTGGTTTCAATGTTTTATTTTTTAAATAAGAATGAGTTGACATAATTATATTTATATGTAATTGAATGATGAATTTGATATTGTAATAATGAATGAATTATATAATATAATTCAATTTATAAGTAAATGAATATAATTAATAATTGTACCTAGGCATATATTTAGCAATATATGCTTCTAGTAATATAAAACTGACATGTAAATATTACTATTTATGAATAAATATATGATATGATATGATATGATTAAAATGCTGTTTAATTTGTAGCCTAAACATATAAGTAACTAACATAAAAGTATATTTATGAATTTTAAGAATCTAAGATGTTATGGGCGACAGTTACCACTTACCATCAGGTGGGCTGTCTGCTCGCTTGTCACTGAGAAGTCTTGTCACTGTCATAAAAAAAAAATTTGTACAAACTAGAACTACCGAAACGATTCTAATAAAATCACAATAGAAGCCAGTAAAGCTCTTTAACGGCTTCAGTGGCGGTCATTAGTAGACAAAAGGTCTCTGTCTCATTGCTAACCAATTCATTGTCACCCCATTCCATTGATTAGAAAACGGGTGCCCCTAAAGTAGTTAATTGAACGAAGATTGATTTTGTTCTAAGTTTGTTTATTTGCAGTTCAGGGTGGACTTTAATTAAACAAGACGCACCGAAACTTCCTCGTTATAATTTGTACGTGACTTCGGTACCTGTTTTACGACAGCGCTAGCTTTCGCGACTTCCTTCGCGTAAAATTAAACGAAATTACATTATATCATCCCTATAATTTGTATTATACTATATATTATACGTGTGGTGTCCGGCAGAGTAGAGTAGCACCAACCCCTTACACTCTGGGTGTCGTATAAGGCGACTAACGTTTTCGAAGCGATAGATGTAGAGTCTCCGTAGGCTGGAAAATGGGCAGCAGCGTTTTCCATTGTTATATTTTATAACATTGCGATCTCCAACCCGCCGCCCAAACGTGGAGATTATGGCTATGACCTCCCCTCTCGTGGGAGAGGCCCTAAGTCCTGTAGTGGACTGTTATGGGCTGAGATGATGATCATTACGCTTTAAAAAACACCTACTTTCTCACTATCTGCATGGTCTACCTGTTGTCTGGAAGATAAAGCGTTAAAGTCGCCGATTCGTCGTGCTTTTTCTAAATATTTACATTTTGTCGTAGTTACGTCAAATTTACACAAAGACTAACCTAAACTAGACCTAGGAATAAAAAATGTAGCCACAACACTGTTATATGTTATTAAGATAACTAAATACTATTACCGTGAAAGCTTTTTCTGTGTAAGACCTATTGAAAAAAAAGTGCACGTTTCAAAATTCAACCGGCATGATTCGGAAACTCCGTAACACGAATTCGGAAGATCAAATAGAAATATTCCATTGAGAGACGTCCTTTGAGTCACTGATCCCATCAAAGTGTGCACCGCCATTGATTTGACACTCAGCAAAAGAGTGGTACCTATAATTAAATGAAACTGGCGTCCCAAATTGAATTCTCAGCTTAAAAGATGCTTTAGCGAACCGCTCTTTCGATAACGAGTTATTTAATTGACAGATTGTGAAACTTCAGAATACAATAGATTAATTAAGCCACTGTTGTTGTTAAGATGAGCCGGAGTGGTCTGAGTGACGTGGACTCAACGAGCCATAGAATGTCTTTAGCTTCGTAGGGTTCGCTACGTTATTTCCTCAAATTATTTCGGACGCTAGGCGTCAACTTCCGGCGCCTCTACTGACGTAAAGGTAACCAAGAATTCTTTATGATTATATCGTATTTATGTATAGTATTACATATATATTTTTATTTAGAAGAATCTAAGTTTATTTGTTAATTGTTATTTTTCGCTACCATTTACTCTTGCACTACTTACTAGTTCATGTGAAACATTACCTCTTCCCAAAGGTTGTCTGGGAGAGATCTTTGCGCGCATGTATATTATGCTGATTCTTGTAGATTGTCTTGTTATAAGTGTGCAATAAACAGTTTTTACTTACTTACACAGTTGTTTTTAGAAATGAGTGGTAAGTGAAGATGCGGCCGTAGATGGAGCATGATTGTCGAAACTAGAATGCAGTCTCTATCTTTCATAATGCGTAAGAAAGAGGCGGCACGTGACGTTCGGGTGCGGTTGAGTTAAGGTTTAGCTGAAGATATTAGTAGAATGGACGACGCCATTCATTCGAGGAGCGTCCGTGGCCGAGTGGTAAATGTATCCGACTCGCAAGCGAGAGGTACCGGGTTAGTTCCCACTGCGGCCATGTACCAATGGCTCTACTGAGTTATGTACATTCGTTGAATGCTAACCGATGCTCTTACGGTTATGGAAAATATCCTGATGAAACCTACACATTCAGGCAACTGTGTAATCATGGTCCAATCTGGTCAGGTTCCCCTGGTAGCAGGTCACGGAGGTCAGATGGCAGGCGCTAAACTGTAATTATCTGATCTGCCAAATCCTGGATCATGGTCACGGCGGACCTCGGGCCCTCGTGCGCCAGAGCATAACCGGGACAATAACGCCTGATGAAGAACTGAAAGAATATTACAGAATGTCAATCACAGATTAGTTAGAACCTGTAGTTATTTCTAAACTTGTATATTTTTAACGGTTGACGACTGGTTTAACATAGGAATTGATTGTTAGAAGAGAATATTTCACCGGCATTTTCTAGCACGGGCGTTGTATAAAAAAAACATTAATTACACATAATCACATGCCAAAGTACACTTATGGACAATAAGAAAACGATGATAAACCATATGTAATGACAGTAGTAACAATGTTTCACCACAATGTTGTATCGTTACCGTGTCATGAGGGGACGTGAAAAGGGGTCTCACTCAGTGTAAGCCACGGCTGATATCAGGCGCTAGTTTTAAGTGTACCCATTGAGCTGGTTTACAATACCCTAAAGACAGACCAACTAAGAATTCCATAGACCAGAAAATTGACGGCATTTTGACACTTGTTTTCGACACTAAAGTTCAACTATCGTGCCAAAAAGAGATTGTGGCAATATTTTTCAAAGTTCACGAGAAGCTCAGCAGTTGCAGAAGCAGCAGTTGAATTAAGCCACTGCTGTTGTCGTTGACTCAACAATGCATAGCATACTTTACTTACTACTTACTATGATGACGCTGCGCCCTAAAATGAGTCTTGGCCTCCGACACTAAGAAGGTCATTCCACTCTGTTTTGTCCCACCTCCTGCTAAGTCATCCCGGAGTTGCGACAGGTCTTTTTCCACTGCGTCCCTCTGACGATACGTCCGACCAGTCGTTGACCACTGGGTCGTCCCAAGTATTCTTCACTACCGAGAGATTCGGGTCGTTGACCAGTCGTTGACCACTGGGTCGTCCCAAGTATTCTTCACTACCGAGAGATTCGGGTCGTTGACCAGTCGTTGACCACTGGGTCGTCCCAAGTATTCTTCACTACCGAGAGATTCGGGTCGTTGACCAGTCGTTGACCACTGGGTCGTCCCAAGTATTCTTCAATACCGAGAGATTCGGGTAGACTCATTTTAGGGCGCTGCGTCATCATAGTAAGTAGTAAGTAAAGTATGCTATGCCATCCTCTCTACGTGGCCAAGCCAGCGAAGCCTGTGGGCTTTTGTTTCGCAAATAATATTACGCTCGCCCAGCTGGTTTTCCAGCTCCTAGTTCTTCCGAATACTTTAGATACTTTATATTTTTATAACGTCAACTTTTAAGCGAACCATGTTGTTCTTACGAGGAATAATAGTATCAATAATAGTACCTACAGTAACGTGTCCTAAACTATTATACCGGGCCTTTACATTTCGGTTTCTATTCGCCAGAGCCGCATCCGTTTACCAGCCGGGGGACCGCCAGCAGGTGAGGTTACCCCTGGGATGGTGGTAAGGCCCCACAACCCCCCGAACATCACATTTATATGGCGTCAAACACTGAACAATCTACGCAGATATCGACCCTATCTGCATTAGACATAAAATCAAAAATTGACCGTAAAAAGAGCATAACAAAAATGTTCCACAAGGAAAATAAAGTTTACGAACCAGCTATAAATACGGGTATTTTATATTACTTTGCTTAGTAGTCGGTGTAAACGGTTGCATCGCTATGTTGTTCACATGAAATGCTCAACGGTGATTACATATATATTCTTTATTGTACATAAAACAATGTTACATCATTAAGACTTAAACATAGTTTACAAAGGCGAGCTTATCTCTGCAAGAGATCTCTTCCAGCCAACCTGAAAGGTGTGGAAGCGATATCAGGGGTACTTGAGCATGTACTTTTAGATAAAGTTAAAAAAAAGCTAATAACCTAAATTAAATCCTATAATATTAACAGACATGTACATAAATAATAATTATACTATATATAACATAAATACATAAATATATACATATAACATAAATATATACATACTATATACCTATCATAGCTGTGTAGATAACTTTGCGTTAATTATAACTTTGCGATAATTACTTGAGCGTATTAAACAAAATCATCTTGGCGTTAACATCCCGGTTGTGCTCTCGCGCATGAGGGCCTGGGGTCCGCCTTGGCTATGATACAGGATTTGACAGATCAGATAAATACAGTGGAGCGACTGACATCTGACCTCCGTGACCCTGCTACTAGGGGAACCTCACCAGATTGTATCATAATTGCTTTTGACTTGTAATTTATTTATTTATTTATTTAAAACTTCATGCACATTACAGTACAATGGCGGTGGCAGGTTTCATCACGATGTTTTTCCTCACAGTTAGAGCATCGGTTAGCATTTAGAAAAGAGTCATTGGTACATGGCCGCAGTGGGATTCGAACCCGGTACCTCTCGCTTACGAGTCGGATGCCTTAACCACTCGGCCACCGACGCTGAATTACTTAGCGTATAGCATTGGTTAAATACGTAGGAACACTTGACTAATTAGTAAACTTTGATGTTTAGACATGAGTCTGTACTCTAACAGAATAACTTCTCCATCCTCAAACACGATGCGATTCAAACGTGGTGAAACTGCAACTAATTAAAGCGATTGCAACTAATTGGCTACAAAATCAAAGGAACTCGAGTTAGGGTGTTTTGAAAAGCCGATTCCGTGAAATGCAGGAGGAGCCCCAGTACTAATAGTACGCGTTAGTAAGTAATGCGTTTATTAGATTTGGCTTAATTTAGTCGTCTAAATTTAGAAGCAAAAAGCGTCTCAAAGTGAAACGTATTGCTCATAAAAGAAGGTCCATTTTTGTATCACGTCTTTAGAAAGGAAGAGCGACGCAAAACATAATGTAAGTGATACAAAAATGGACCTTATTCTGTAAGTAATACATTTCACTTTGACTTGCCCTCACGCATTTTGTTTCGTAATTTAGTCGATTGAATTTAGCCGGGTGTAATAAGCGCATAAACCAGTCATAACAGTCAATCTTTACATGACAGTTTATTTCACTCGAGTTCTGTATAGAATATCTATTTAGTATTTACTCAGGGTCAATTCAAGCTGACGCCTAATTGTTTCAGTTAGGGATTAAGGTCGTTTTGAGTTTAGGTCAATTTGTATTTAGGTCAATTATTGGTTTTAAGTCCTTATGTGTCGAGGGAAACATAACAAATTCACTGTAATGCGCATATTTCTTCTGAGATTTATATATTTATTGCTCCCATCTATGGGCGGGAGCACCGGCATATCAGCTTGGTCCTCGGTCACAAGAGGTATTGAGCCGCTTACTCAGCGGAGGGATTTCGCCTCCCTTTGTGTGTTCTACCGCTTGTATAACGGTGTTTGTTCTGAAGAACTGTTTGACATAATGCCTACAGCTACATTCTATCATCGCACCGCTCGCTACCGACAGGGAGTTCATCCGCACATCTTGGAGCCAAATTGGTCGCGAACTGTGCGGTTCCTAAGGAATTTTTTCCCACGCACACTAAGGTTGTGGAATGAACTACCTGGAGAGCTTTTCCCTGAAGAGTACAACATGGAGTTTGAAAAAAGTTTTTACTGGCTCGGCAAAGCGTGGGCGATGCCCCTGGTATTGCAAACGTCCATAAGCTGCGGTGACTGCTTACCATCAGGCAGGCCGTAAGCTTGTTTGCCACCTTAGTGGTATCAAAAAGAAAAAAGAAGATAAAAAAGACGCGAGAATTCGCGCGCACGTGCGCATTCCATCCTCATGGGGTGTCGCGTCCTATGAAGCCTTAAAAGTCTTCCCGGCTTAGTGGGTAGGCGGTTAGGTTTTCATAGCGACTCTTATGTCAGACTCCAGTGTGTGGTGATGTCACCAGCCCGGCCGGCTGCGTTGTTACAATTCGATCGACCCGAGTAAATTAGCGGACGAGGCCCAGGTCTTTCAGAACTTCATCCAGCGATATCTGAGTTGTTCGACCGGCCGATTATGTATTTTTATATAACAGAGAGAAAAGCAAACCAGCAAGCGGTTTATATATCTAGATCGCAAGTAGATATGTTTACTAGTATCACAAATTTGTCACAAGTTTTGCTTAGTTTGCACACATTGGACAGCGATGGCTTAGTGCAAATCGTCGGTTATTAAACAACCCTCTTACAATCCTACAGTTTTATGTACATAGTCGTTTGCTAGAAAACATATTTACCTAACCCCACAGAACTGTGGTACCTTTAATTCTGTATGTGCCAGTATTTTCTGAAATGCTTACCCTATATACACATGGAGACATACATACTCACTCACGCCCGTATTCAAAGCAAAAGGTAGGCAAAGCCCATCGCGTGCCACAAGTTACGACCCGGACACACCTCTATCCCTGTGTATTTTCGACAAATCAGCGCTTTGAAAACATGAACTCGGAACGTTTAAATCCCGTAATGCGAAAACAAGAAAACTGTAGGGCAACACTGCCATCGAATTACCTCTAGCTACGAGCCTATAAACATTGTATGTATGTAAACCAGTAACACAAGTTGTTACAGGCAATCATGGGATTTCATTCTTCTTACCAAATAATTGTTGTTGCTGTTGGAATCTTGTCGACATAAATCGAATTGAAGGTGAGCCGCAGAAGACAGCATATCGACCTACCAAAACCAGTATCAAACTAGCTAACATTCATCATCACAGCCCATAACAGTCCACTGCAGGACTTAGGGCCTCTCCCACAAAAAGGGAGGTTATTGCCATAATCTCCACGCTTGGCAGGCGGGTTGGAGATCGCAGTGTTATAATATAACAATGGAAAATGCTGCTGCCCATTTTCCAGTCTACGGAGGCGCTTAGATCTTTTGCCTCGAAAACATTAGTCGCCTTGTACGACACCCACGAGTGTAAGAGGTTGGTGCTATTCTACTCTGCCGGACACCACACGGCCGAGCTAACATTGTTATGAGCATATATAGAGACGCTAGCTCATTTTATACTAGTTTTTGGTAGGTCGGATCGACATGGTACTTCTGCGCGGAGTAGTATATTTGTAGTATTTCTATTAATATACGAACGTGAAATATAGCACAGTTAATTTTCTTGTCACGATATCGGTTTTATAATATTAGTATTGATTGATGTCACTATACGAATCTGCTCAAGCATGCTTCTTTATTGTAGAAGTGTTTAAGTGTTTCTTAAGTAATAAGGTTTTCGTAGTACAATAAAAACGTTCGACTGGACTCGCCGTGTGTCTTCTGGACTGTGTCCCAAATATCGCATCGTGCGCGCTGAATGGCTAATAATAATTCCGGTGTCCCTTCAGAGCCTGTACGCAGTTTAGCGAAATAGGGGGGAGGGTACGCCGTTACCCGGAATGAAGATGGGATAGCATGTTCTAGGATATTTTTTGTGGGAACTACTTATTCCTTTTTTACGGAAAGGGTAGGTCTGTTATGAGATTATGCTTTAAGTTCACGTTTTCTTTAGTAGATGTAAGGGTAGATGTATGATGTTGAGTAGATACAATGTTATGATGTTGAGTAGCTATAGGTATTTTTTTTTATTTGGGACAAAAAACAGTTCTACAATAAGAATATGTAGCATACTTGACTTAAATATGAGTAATCTAATATGTAACCAACGACAGTATCCACAGAGTAGTAATCAGCATTCATTAGTGTAGGTATATAATATTATGATGTAGTTTCGATCTAGGTCATTCGACGCTCCACAATCCTAGGTAGGTAATTACTTTGTTACACTTTCTTTCAAACTCAATTATTTCCGTGACAGCTAAAAATAAGACATATTTCCACTAAAATACGCCTATGGAGCGTCAAATAAACTTTTTAAGTGTTCAACAACCTAACAAACAGATATATCAGTTTTTCCCGTGTATTTTGCTTTACATTAGTTATGAGGCATTTAATAGCAATTTAACAATAGCGCTTCTAAATTTAAAGTAGAACTGTTGTTAGTAAATAGTAAATTTGGTTATTAAAAGCGTCTCAAGCGGAGTGAGACTTTATTGTTGGCATTTACAATGGAAAGTTAGAAACTAACACTTTAAATAGATACAATTTTCGTAATTACTACTATTTTGGTTATTGAAATTCGGTTATTGCGTTCCGGAGCCGTTTGCGTGGGAATCACACTGAATTTTGGGTTACACTATTTTGAGGTACAAACTACATGCAATTTCATCAAAATTTTTTCAGCAGTTATAGCGTGAAGGAATAATAAACATTCAGATATCCTTTAAAACTGACACATTATACTAATGACCCGCCCCGGCTTTGCCCAACTAGTAACCATAACGAATTATACACCTAAACCTTCCTAATTAATTACTCTGTCTATTGGTGAAAACCTCATAAAAATTCATTCAACAGTGTTTGAATTTATCGCGAACAGACAGACAGTCGCGGCGAGGGTGTTTATTTTATAATATGTAGTGAAATTGGAAGAGGGATAGCAGGATAGGATATGAACAGGATAGGATAGGATTAAACACAAAATAAATATTTTAGAAGACTGTGGCTTCACAGCAACGGCATATGAAAAAAACACATAAAAAATAGCCATTCTTACTGTAAAGAGCCTTTATAACGGAGGGTGTTCCCGCCATGGTGCAACAAGTGCAATTTTTTATGAGGCTCTCGGATTTCCTCCGATCCTTTTGTTTGCACTGTTGGAGTCACGGGCTTCCTCGTAGATAATAATAATAAATATGCTCTAACAAATATACTTATTAAACATACTATTAGACCCGTAACAGAAATGAAAATGTATGATTTCAATTTCAGCTCGATCTAATGTCGCATCGGAATCATTATAACCAAATCGACAGAAAAAGTTGCTTACCCCTGACCAAATTTACTTACATTCAAATATATTCAAAACTACTTAACCGTTTTTAATGAAACAAAGCTAAGAACCACCTCGATTAACCTAGCTCAAATAGATAAAACCGCATCAAAATCGGTGCATCCGTTCACGCGCGACAATTCCACAGACAGATACACAAAGCTATAGATACACACCAAACTTATGACAACCCTCTTTTTTCGTCGCGGCTTAAAAATGGCTGTACGCAAGCGTTAAGGTCTTTAATATCTAAAGTGTAAATTCGCATCCTGGCCGTGTGGTGTCCGACAGAGTAGAAACATCAACCCCTTACACTCCTGGGTGTCGTACAAGGCGACTAATGTTTTCGAGACGAAAGATCTAGAGTCTCCGTAAGCTGGAAAATGGACAGCAGCGTTTTCCAGTGTTATATTTATAACACTGCGATCTCCAACCCGCCAGCCACGCGTGGAGATTACAGCAATGACCTCCCCTCTCGTGGGAGAGGCCCTAAGTCCTGCAGTGGACTGCTATGGGCTGTAATGATGATGATGATGATATACTTTTATCGAATATCTCGGTGGAGGAGCATCGGTGGCCGGGTCGGTTAAGGTATCGGACTCGTAAGCAAGATTTACCAGATTCATTCATTCATTCATGTTTAATTGATAATTTTTAATTACAAGTCAATTACAGTATAAGTATGTCAAGCTATGGATTTCAAAAATAACAATCATGATTAATAATAAAATAAAATTATAATACATTACACATCCATGTCAATATCCTTAGTTCTAAAAATTCATTATAACTATAGAATGCCTGCTTGATAAGCCAATTGCGCAGCCTGTTAGTAAAGATAAACCGGCGGCAGCCGGTTGCACACGGCCGGGCCCATCACGTGCGCCGTGCGCGCGCGCCGCGACAGTTTATGCGGGATGCTCCGCAGCCGAGCCGAGTGGCGGACGTTGTGCCTATGACCCTCCCCAAGTCTCTCGTATTTATCGATATTAAGCATTACATATTTGGCCACTTCGAATATCAATAAGCACGGTAATGTCATAATACCGAATTTAACAAAGAGAGTCTTGGCTGGTTCGTCACTAGCCACCCGGGCTACTATTCTCACAGCACGCTTTTGCATGCGAAAGACTCGCTCTCACTCTGCCGCACGACCCCACAGTTCCAGACCGTACTGAGCTAGAGACTGGACCGAGGAAAAATAACATGTTCGCACTACTTCAGTCGGCAAGGTCGAATTGAGTCTACTCAATGCGAAACACGCTCCTCCCAATTTTCCACATAATTTGTCGATGTGGATCTGCCAGGTTAGGCCCTGATCTATCTGAAAACCAAGCAGAGAGACAGATTCAACCTGCTCGATGGTGATCCCGTCAACATTGATTCGTACAGGCGGCTGCCCACGGCCACCGAGATTGAAATGGAGCACCTGCGTTTTGCTCAAATTTAACATTAGCCCGTTCGCTCGAAACCAGGTCACGAGGCGTTGGGCAACTGCGTCTAATTTATTATTTAGCTCGTCAATAGATGAAGCCGTGACAACTACCGCCACATCATCCGCGTATACATATACGTCTACCTCCGTCAGATAGTCCGGTAAGTCATTTAATAATATTGAGAATGCTAAATTGGACAGCGATGACCCTTGTGGAACTCCCCTATCAGCGGAGAGACCATCTGACCTCTCACCGTCATCACCAGATACAACATATTGATGTCTTGCCCTAATGAAGTCAACAAACACCGAGAGTGCTGGACCTCTTATGCCGTAATGTTCTAGCTTAGTTATGAGAGCCTCATGATCCGCGACATCGAAAGCCTTGGATACATCACAGCACAGAAGTGCTACTTGCTGACCCTGCTCTCGAGCGCGTAGGACGCTGCCAACTACCTCGCGAACCATCATAGTTGTGGAGTAACCGGCGCGGTATGCGAACTGCCGGTCAGATATACCTCCAGTTTCATGTACAAATTGTGTAAGTCTCAAAGTTAGACCGTTTTCAAAAACTTTGGCTATAGCTGGTATAACAGATATCGGTCTATAGGAGTTAACGTATTTTTTTTTACCTTTAACTTTGTATATGGGGCATACTTTGACGTGTTTAAATGTTTTTGGGTACACGCCATATTTTAGGCACATATTAAATAATTTTGATAATGGCATACTCATTGGTTCCACAACAGTGACTAATGCATCAATGGATATACCATAAAAATATTTAGTGGGCTTGTTCGCGACACGTTTTGTTATAATAGTGTAAACTTCGAAGGGCGCGAACGGTTTGAAACGCAAGGAACGATCGGTTGGCGGGCGCGCGGCCGCCAGCGCTGCCTGCACCCAGCCACCCGAAACATTCGAATCCCACTTCTGCCATGTACCTATGACTCTTTTCTGAGTTATGAACATTAGGTGAATACTAACCGATGCTCTTACATACATAAAGGACAACATCGTAATGAAACTGCAGATTTGTCACCATGATCCACTCTGGCCAGGTTCCCCTGGTAGCAGGCTCATGGAGGTCAGATGTCAGTCGCTCCACTGTAATTATCTGATCTGCCAAATCCTGGGTCATGTTCACATAGCACAACCGGGACATTCAACGCCAAGGTGTTTTTTTTAATACGCTATGAAATTTTATCACAGGAAATTGTTTGTTTGTGATTTTGTCCTCTATTATAGGGATGCAAATATAAGGATTGAAAAAAAAAACTAGGTATCACAAATATGTTTTGACCCCTTTCGAATACAAAGTTAAATCTGGCTCGCTCAGTCGTCAGAACCTGATCGATAACCCAATTTAGTCAAAGTTTCTTTGCAGTTAACCATCGCAAGTTGTATGCCGGCAGGGATTCGGTGGGTGTGATGAATTAGGTATCTATCGAGGCGCTGGGTGTTTTTTTATATATCCATATTCATTTTTTCAACAATTAGTTAGTTGTGAGCGAGGACTTCACATACTTATACACAACAATAAATGGATAATAATAATTATTTAATAAAATAAATATTTTTTTTACTTTGTAAGTACTTAGGATTGATTTTTTATTTTATTTTTCTGATTACTGTCATCACTTGGCCTATTAATGGTTATCGTTTGGTCGTCGCTTTCTGGGACATCCTGTATATTAGTATCTTTACTTACTTTATCTAAACTTTGAACTTTTACATATATGTACATTGTACGACAGATAAACTGGCAAGCGAGTTACCTGATGGAAAGTGGTCACCGCCGCCTATGGACATCAGCAACAGCGGTTTTACGCATTACCAATGAGTTGCCCATCACTAAAGACTTATTTACAAAAGCGGTATTCATGTCTGCTTTATATTCACTTACGTCCTAACTCAATAATACGTATTTTAATACGATTCCGTTTTTCGATTATTGGTGAGAGTGATTCATGCGGATCGTTTTCTTGGAGCGGATCCCTCTCTAGTGATTTATATTTATCTACTTTAAGTACTAGAAGACCTAACCGGTTCAGGAATCCGAGTTGTTATATTCATTTTTAGCTTGGGATAAACGTTTTCGGAAGCTACTGTAGTTTTTTTTATGTAAGACGGCAGAAGAACATGTAAACGAGCTACCTGATGGAAAGTGGTCACCGCCGCCTGTGGACATTAGCAACACCAGTGGCGCTACCAATGTGTTTATTCCAGTACCTACGAAATACTAATTATTCCATCAGTTTCATGATTTACAAGGAAATGTGGTCCCTATTTGCCTTCCTGGAATTTAACACTGGATTAATAATTTTTAAACACAGCGTAATATAAAAAGAGTTATGCCCGGTAATATTAAAAAAAAATTAACGCCATCTTTAGATCTGATTTAAACAAAATTGACCACTTTATATAAAAAAAAAGAAACAAGGAGATAGATGGGATATATATTCTAAAATTATCTATTATCCAACGTACAAAATGTTCTCTAGTCTACATAATATTCGTATGGATAAGTGATTTAAAGATTATCTACTAGTTGCTCACCCACGTGGACTACACTTTACATCTATGACCATCCTCAACTATCTCCATACCGAATTTCATCAAAATTGGTACAGCGGTTTAACCGTGAAAGCGTTACAGACAGACAGTTACTTTCACATTTAAATAAAATAAAATTCATTTATTTCAGACATTTTTGTCCATATTGTGTTAGTATTAAAGGTCTTAATAACTAGGTTAGTGTCTTAAGAAATGAATTAGGTACATTATTAAATATGAGGTAAATGTCAGTTCAATTCTAAATAAATGTCAAAATGTGTAATATTAGTTAGGACATTATACATAATAATATTCATTAAGCTACACATAAAATATCTACAGTTACTGGAAAAGTATACACTAACACATATTAAAATACATACCAAACATTTAAAAAGTCGTCTACGCTGGCCGGAAGGTATTTCAAAATTCAGTTGTAGATTTATCAGCCTGTTAATTTCGCCATAATATTATTGTTTATGTTAAAAGGCATAGCAATATCGTGCCAAATAATAATATTTGGAATACATCACAGAGAAACAAACGAGACAACGTAAACATAGGAAACATATGAATCCGCCTACATATACACGATTACAGGGTGGTTGGTGATGGTGATTTATTAATTTGGGGTATTTATTAATTTGCTGAACCCTGGTAAAAAGGGAGCAATTATGCCAGAGGTGATTTACTTTGGATTTGGATCATTTGTATTCTACATATTCTCAATTATGCTTATATATTACGATACAGACGACCTGAGTGGTTCAGTGGTCAACATGCCGGTCTGCCACGCAAGACGTCCCGGGTTCAATTCCGGCCGGGCAGAAATTAAACCGATGAATTTGAATTTCGGTTACGGGTCTGGGTGTTCTGTGTGTAGTAGTAGGTGTAGTTTCCTGATCTGCCATTTGATCGGACATAAACGCCAAGATGATTACATTATTATGTGTGAATAATATTGTTCATCAACAACTATTAAGCATAAAATAATCCACAAGTTGCAACTATTTATGATCTGTCAAAACGCATCACTTTTGTGAAATTCCAATAAGACTATGAACTGTGCCGTCATTGTACAAATGCTACAAAGGTAGAGCTCGTCTAGTCTAAAATGACGCGCCCCACTACTTAGTTAGTTGATTTCGATGTGTGAGTGCAAATATTGATAACGACACTTCATCTGTGTGGGAGCCAATGAACGACGCGTGCTCCTACGTTTGAATTTCACCGGCAACTGAATGACCAATTACAACGGCATTTCCATATTTTAAACTTGCTTGTGTGCGTTAATGCGATAGTGGGGCGCGTCATTTTAGATTAGACGAGCTCTACTCCTTTTGTTATTTTACTTGATTTAAAAATTATAAACATTACGATTTCAATTATTGTACTGAATGCTGGTTCTACTTGAAGCTCTTTACTGATAACTTGGTTTCATAATTTATATTGAATCTAGTCATGTCCCCAATGGAAATCCAATAAACTAGAATTCAATTTTTTATTTTTATTTTTCATCGGAGAGTTTGTGGTACTCAGATCAACCTGTACTTTTATATTTTTATACCTTTTCCTTCTGACCCTACTCATCTTAGGGAAATTTTCTAAAATAACGTTTATGTATTTATTTGTTGTAATTTTTAATGAGATGTTTTTTTTCTGGCAAGGTTGCCACGTGCGTGAGGGGTTTGTGTTAGTAAAGACAATAAATAGGAACAATACAAGATAGGGTTGCCAACTTTTTTTAGACCAAATATTGTATTTTCGGATTCAGTAGCTATAAAAATATAGTAGATAGGAAATTAATAAAAAAAAATATAATTTTTTTAATAAAATATATTTCTTAGATGATGAGTAATCTTAAGGAACGCTTTATAATGATTAATGCAATTTAATTCTAAATTATAAGCCACCATTACCTCAGCTTTTATCATCCGCAAGTCATCCGTTTTCTGCATACTCAGCTGGCACTATGCAATCGACAGATCTCTCGCAAATACTTTTAGACCTTTTGTTCCGCTAGATCGAGGTATTAAAAATAAATTCATCATGTTAAGATTAATAATGTCGTTTGCAATACCAGAGCAAGGAACTATACACAACGAAAAAGTCGTAGGTATTTATTAGGTAGTTAAAATGCCTTTGCGTGTGGACGATCTATAAAGTCGATGGCGCCTCGGAATAATAATCTTGATCACAATAAGTTAGGTACACTACGGGGTGGGTTAGATTCTCTTGTATTAAAAACATACTATAGCATTTATCACACTAACATAGAAGTCTGCTCACGCAACTTTGTTGACTTTAGTGATCGAACACTGTCTCTTAGGATACAGGATTTATTCCTAGTTTAGGAGGCAGTTGTAAATTCTTGCCTTACTACTGTCACTTTGTAATTACCTGTCTTATCAAAATGATATAATTTGTGTCAATAAATTCATTTTTATTTATTTTAATGATCTCAAAACCACCTACAGATATCGATGGTAAAATGAAATAATATAATACACATCGCCTAGTTGGGCTTCGTAGAGCGTCGTCTCTGTCACACGCGTATGAGTAAATATTAAGCCAAAATTAGTCGATATGCATTATTTATAGCCTTGTACTGTAAAATAATCATCTTGGCGTCATATCCCGGTGTGCGAGGGCCCGGGATCTGCGTTAGATAGATTAACTCTTTATTGCAAGCAAAATTACAGGAAAGAACATTTAACAGGTCTATTTAAACATTGTGGGCGAAGGCGTTAGTCAAAATCCAGGATTTTTAATCGTCCGAATTCGATTCCTATGCGAATTAGCACCTATCTCTCGTGATGTCGACGATTATGAAAGAGATAGACAGCTAATTCGCATACGAATAGAATTGGAACGTTCCAAACTACGGTCCGTCGAACAAAGAGCATTTAAAATTTCCTGTCGTCTATCATCGTCCTCGGACTTAGCGGCCTTGTATACAAGGTGTCGCTCTAACACCCTACGAATTCGATATAATTAAATATTAATCGAAACTAAATTGAAATCCTATTCTATGATGACGAAGACATTTTCTCAAATTGGAAAACAATGTCACCTACTTCCGGAAGACGCAGCATGGTTAGGCCTCCCACAAAGTGGACCAACGACTTGATAAAGATCGCAGGTACCAGCTGGATGCGGAAGGCACAAGACCGGCCTTTGTGGAGATCTCTGGGGGAGGCCTATGCCCAGCAGTGGGCGACTTTGATATGATGATGCCTACTTCATAAAACACCGGAACTAATAAATCGTATAAATTAAATACGATGCTTATAGAATCACTGTTGTAAATGTAAAACGCCATGTTGATTAACTAGTTAAGTTCTGTTGCGAACCGTAAGGGCTAATTATGTCGCCCTATTAGAGCTACTAGTTATTAACAGGGTCAAATAGCTACGCAACTAGAAAATACTTGCGTTACATGGCGCGGAATAATGTTGGAACAAGAGCGAATGCGTGTTGTTAGTTTGGTGTTGTAATGGGGTGGGTCCACCCTGGGCTGTGTCGTCGAGTCCACGCAAGTTTTCTTTCACTTTAGCTAGTAGCGACCCGCCTCGGCTTCGCATGGGTTTTCTTGACTTTTATTTACATATGTTTGAATATGTTTGTATCATACACATAAATGTACCCGAATAAGTTCTCTAAATTATAATAAAAATCGCATCGAAATCCGTGGGTTAGAAAGAGTTCGCGGATGTATACAGACAGGCAGACTTTGCAGAGAAGCGACCTTATTTTATACTATAATAATAATATAAAATAACATATATTTCTGTATTGTTAGTAGGTAAGTTAAAACTAAGGGTTAGTAGAACTTATTTTATAGCTGATAATGATCTCTGTAATACCTAGGCGGAATTGGTATCACAGGAATTTGCGGTAGTGACTATGTCATTTATCCGCTATGTCACTGCTTCTGAAGATAGAGTTTATTTCCCTAGAAACAGCATATTCATTCTTCACTTGAAGATTCCAGATTGTACTGTACGCAGTTGTCGGTAATGCGATTTCGGCGAAAGACTATCACTGATGATGTGACCATACATGACAATGCCTGGTTGACAAAGGCCGACAAACTCGCGAAATGGCACGCACGCGCTGACAAACCCTTACCATCCAGGGCGAACGATCATGTCTGCTCATTGTGTCATCGAATTGCTCTTTCCTGTGTTGACCACTATAACCATCAGTGGAACCTGTGAAAGTCTAGCCACTATGCGGATTGCTGTCATGCTGCTCAGAACCAGTGCAGCACCGCAGTAACCGGGCCTAACTTCCGACTGCGAGGTGCGACACAAACGACGACTTATCCCATCGGCAAAGGATGCGGTGGAGTACATCTGGCACGCTACTGCGACTCTAGTCCCTGGAATTCAGCCATGAACAGAGATCGGTCGGTTTAACTCGGTCGTGGTGTTGGTTCCAGCGGTGGCTTTCATGTAAGAACAATTTATACCGAAGGGGGTACCCTTTGGCCAAAATTGACTACCGTCTATCGGCGTTTCCGTGGGCGACCCCGCAAGTCACTGGTGGTACAACGGATTGAACACTACGGATGTCATAGTGATAGTTGTGTCTTAATATTTATGTTTGTTGTGTTGTGTTTCTAAGGGTTCTTTGTTAGGGTAAGGCTATATTTATTAGCCTGTATCATCCCACTGTTGCGCAAAGACCTCTCCCGATTCTTTCACTCGTTGCGATCAAGTGCCATTGTCTGCCAGTCACTTTCGAAGGCCCGCAGCTCATCTGTCCATTTTTTTGGGTATGTCGTAGGACAAGGTTGTTTTTTTAAATTTATTAATGTATTATTGAGGTTATAAATCTATAATTATATTTGTTTAAAATATGTATTATATCTACGGACCACAGTAGCCTGAAAATAGATCATAAAATAAAAATATAAAGGCCAGTGATGATTAGTCGCAAGTCGTAATATTGAAGAATTACCTTAATCTCTCTATAACGAGGTAGCTCAGCAGAGAACAGCGAGTTGTTTTCTTTGTGATTAATTAAGATAATTGACGTTGTACGAGTATTTTGCTTAGGAAATCCGTTAAGCGGTATTCTTGCGATTGAAGGAGATACGTCCAAATATCGGTATTTATAACATTACGTGGGAAGAAGTATTTGGTACATACCGTAAAAAAATGATCTTGACGTCAATGACCCGGTTGTGCTCTCGCGCATGAGGGCCCGGGGTCCGTTTTAACCTTGATCCAGGATTTGGCAGATCAAGTAACTGCAGTGGAGCGACTGCCATCTGATCGCCTTGGCCCTGCTACCAGGGGAACCTGACCAGATTGAACCATGGTAACATATTTAATCGCCTGAATGTGCGGGGCCCCTCAAAATGTTTCCCCTCACCGTAAGAACGTCGGTTAGTATTTAACTAATGTACATAACTCGGAAAAGAGGCATTGATAAATGGCCGCAGAGATTCGAACCCGACCCCAGCCACAGACGCTCCTTTTTTTGGTTCATATTGTATAACCGAGTATTCATACAGTTCACGAGTCCATTCATAATTTATATCTCGTAATCTGATCTCCTTGGTATTGAAACACTGGGACGACGATAGTAATCTCAGTGGTACTAGTTCCCAAACGGGGAATTACCGGGGGTTTCCGGCGAATCCGCTTAGGGGGCTTTGAAAAGCGGGGTTTCCCCGTTTGCACAGAGATTCTAATTGAAAAGTGTTTTACCTAGTAGTGCCGTCAATGAGGAGTTTTCCAGTAGGTATTGATAGTTTGTTTCAAAAAGCATCAATAGATGGCGCTCCTACAATTTTGGTAATCTTCTTTAAATCTGTATGATAGTGGCAGTGATTTCATGCAGCCAAGTAATACTAAACTTGAAAATAAAGTGTTTATTAATATAAACATAACTGTTAAAGGTTGAACGAAGAGTAAAAATAAATATTTTTAGAAGTTGGCACTATGTTCCATTATTATTACAACCTCTAAAATGGTTGAAAACTATTGACAAATATAATATTATCCAATACAACGTACCCAGTGTTTATATCCTGTTTGCTAAGAACCTATTTCAAGCGATTATCAATTACCAAAATTGTCGGGGCGCCATCTAGTGAGTGGTTAGGAATGCCTTAAATACCTATTGGAAAACTGCTCATTATACGCGAATCAAAAACAGTGTGTTGTAATCCTAATAAAGATTTTGAATTCACCTGGTATCATAAATTCATTAGGAGATGACGATGAAGAGCACTTAACACATGAAACCTGCAAATTCAAGCAACTGAATTTGTAACCATGATCCAATCTGGTCAGGCTCCCCTGGTGGCAGGGTCAAGGAGGTCAGGTGGTAGTCGCTCCACTGTAATTACTTTATCGCCAAATCCTGGATCATGGTCAAGGCGGACCCCGGGCCCTCGTTCTCGAGAGCACAACCGGGACATTAACGCCAAGATGATGATGATGATGGTAAAGAACACTTACAGACAAGAAAAAGAGTACCTAGGGGTAAAGTAGGTGTACCTAGGTCATAGAGAAAATATAGGTCCACTAGTCTATTATCCGTGCATAATAAAAAAGGAAGGTGACTTTGAAGGAAGGTTGATTGATTTATTTTGAAAAGGTTCGAGCGTTGCTTTGAACGTACGCGGTCGTGGAGGTTTTGTATTGTGCGTCCATCGCGCTGTAAACACTAGAAAATTATTCTAGAAAATAGTCATTAATTTTTGTGCTTATAAATTCTCGTCGATTCACCCGATAGCTGTCATTCGATGCATTCAGATCAAAGAGATTGGAATGTTAGTGACCTTCATGGTTATAGTGGCAAGAAGGTCGCTAACATTCCAATCTCTTTGATTCAGATCATAAATAATCTTCATGGCCTTAATGTCCCGGTTGTGCTCTCGCGCACGACGAGCGACTGCCATCTGACTTCCGTGACCCTGCTACCAGGGGAACTGACCAGATTGGAACATGGCTACACATTCAGTCGCCTGAATGTGCAGGTCTCATCACGATGTTTTACCTCACCGTAAGAGCATTAGTTAGTATTAAACTAATGTAACATAACTCAGAAAAGAGTCATTGGTACATGGACGCAGTGGGATTCGAACCCGATACCTCTCGCTTACGAGTCGGATTTCTTAACCACTCGGCCATCGAAGCTCCATATACTTTCGGTATTTCGGATTCGGATTGCGCTCAGATTACAACCATAAACTGATTAAGACGAGAATAAATAATAATACAAACAGACTAGCCATATATACCTAGTGTTCGTAATTCCCTTTATTCCCTTCATTTTCTTATATACCCTAAGCGTTTCTTTTGTAGCATTATTAATACGGCCACATATGAGACGCAGGCATGCGACAGGACATAATAACACCACTATTTCTCCCATATTACTAGATACGAATAGCTAAAGTCATATTGTAGTAATGGCGCTTTGTATACGGCTTTTAATATTACTGAGGAATAGCTTCGTGGTATTATTCTTGGGTGTGAGGGTTCTCTGTCTAGATTATTTTAGGCTATTTTGTAACATTACGAACTGGAATTAGAGAAACTATGGAAAGAATGACTAAAGATATTGACAACTTTTTTTAATACCACTAAGGTGGCAAATAAGCTTACGGCCTGCCTGGTGGTAAGCAGTCACTGCAGTCTGGACGTTGCAATATCAAGGAGATCACTCACGTGCTGCAAACCCTGTAAAAACCTGTATAAGCCTTTCTTTAAGACCGCCATGTTGTAATCCCCAGGGAAAACCTCTCCTGGGAGCTCATTCCACAACCTTGTGTGGGAAAAAGTTCGCGACCAATTTGGCTCCAAGGTGTGAGGATGAACTGTCGATGGCGAGCGGTGCGATGATAGAACTTGACTGTGGGCATGAAAAACAGTTCCTCAAAACAAACACCGTTGTACAAGCGATAGAACACACAAAGGGAGGCAAAATCTCATGGTGAACATGATATCATCGACAATTCAAACAGCGCGTTTTTAGATCAAGTCACAAGGTATAACGCTTGGTTTATATTAAATATCCTATTTATTTAAAGAACGATTAACTAAATATTGATTTTTTTCCTTGTATTGCGACTTAGTTTTCTTTTCACGACTACCATTACTAAAACCTCTAAAAATACAATAATGTAGCAATGCCTACGGGCCCGCTACGCGCCTACGCCACGTAGGCACAGTCTACACGTGTTACGAGATTTCTTGACTAACTTTGTCGAATATAAAAACCAGTCAAGTGTGAATCGGACACGCATTCGAAGGGTTCCGTACCAATAATTAACGCACGTAATTCTAAGCGAACACAAGATTTGCCAGAGGTACGTTTAATACTTTTTTTTTAGTCTGAAACCTTGGTGTTATAGTCCTAGTTGCATTTGCCCGAATATTGTTATGTGTTCTTATACTTTTGTATTGGGACTATAAACAACAAAGTTGTATGCTTTGATGTATACCCGTTTTTACAATATAGACTAAAACGGTAAAAAAGGAGGTTTCCATGAAATCAACAATTAATCTAAACTTACATAATTTGTTAATTATTTTTGCAAAGATACCCAAACCTGTAATAGACAGCCACTTAAGATTTACGCAATGACGGTTACCTAAGTCATTTCTGATCACGAGAACTCTCATAAATTATTGCTCAACGAGTGATTCTGTGCTTTCTGGTGAAGTCCTTATGGCATCCTTATGTTACAACAAAAAAACCTTACTTTATATGACCCTTATATGACACACAACATCCTTTACAATCATTTCGAAATGATCTGGATCCTTAAATCTTTTTACTTCCCAAAAGGCAGCGCTGCCAACATGAAAACACTTACGGCCGAATGCGTCATAAAGACTATAACTGCATGTATCAATCTACTTGAACGCCGTCATATTTCGGGAACAAATGAAACTAAGCCCTAGCTGTACGGAATAGAGTATGGAATGGAATGCGGTAGGACTCTTAAAATTCGAACATGTTTTATTTCTTTTTTACGCGTATGTTCTAAACTATCTTGCTGGCGTTCGGCCAGTGAGACATTTTGCATGTTTATTTATTTATTTATTTATTTATTTCCAAACAGTTTTACAGCAATAAAATTTAGTTATAATTGTAGAATTTAAAGTTGCAATGCCAATAACAAAACTGCGGTTTAAAATTTTGAATATCAAACCATCTAGCAGTATGATAACCTAATGACAAAATACAAAAGAAAAAGCTTTCATATACATAGGTAGATACATGCGCCCAAATATTTGTCTTTCTCCCACTGACTCTGTGTGTGTGTTCGTGCATATGTGTGTGTGAGTGTGTGTATGTGTGTGTGAGTGTGCGTTTGTTTGTGTGTAAGATCCTTCACTGCGACTGGAAAAACTGAAGAACACCATTCGAAAATTGCACACGACTGAGATGATGTTATTATGTTTTTTTCTTTACTCGGCTTGTGATTGAGGAATTCCGATATTGCCAGTCCGAAACGATGGAGAACTTTGTTTTTGGAACATATTCTGCTTTGATACAGCTGATACACCTATTTGTTCATTTTCTTTTCTGTGTCTTACCTGATGTGCATTTCTATTTAAAAGTATTTTTGTAAGTTTACTTACCCATAGGAAAAGGCAGTGACAATCGATTGTCACAAGCTACGATCTTGACAAACCTCTTTTGCCTCTTTCACATTCATACTCCTCATATATTTAAGCCAGTTAAGGGTAGTCCTGCATTACAATAAATTGTTATAACTTTTGTCTATACGGAAAGCGAAGGAGATTAAGACACTGCTTAGATTGATTTTGACGGCCTTGCAACAAAAACAGCAGTTTGTGGGCGAGATGCCCGGACTGTCATGAGATGTCTGTGATAATTATCTGATAAATATCCGATATTTATTATGATAAATATCAATGGAAATAATTATCTTGATCATTTCATACATAAGTAGGCTAGCACTGTGCTGGTCATGATTGCGAACAGACATTCGTGTCTTTCGTGTCACCGCTTGTTTACTAGCTACTCCGTAGAAAGCAACGCTTACTTTATACCCTGTTGACACTCTCCTTTCAATATCCTGTCGCACTTCCCATTAGCACTGAGTTATGTACATTAGTTGAATTCTAACCGAATGCTTTTACGGCGAGGGAAAACATCGTGATGAAACCTGCACATTCAGGCAACTGAATTTGTAACCATGATCCAATGCGCTCCACTGACCGCCAAAGACCATGGCGTCATGGCGTCAAGGCGGACCTCGGGCCCTCGTTCTCGAGAGCACAACCGGAACATTAACGCCAAGATGATGATGACTTCCCATTATTCGCAATCAAACTACTCAGACACAAAGCCTTTAATTTGCTCCACTGTTTCACCCATAATCATCTCATATCATCATCATTTTACTGCATTGAGCAACAAGCTTCTCCTTTCCATACCCATATTTTTAACTGCGGGCACAAACGCCTGAGGAAAAATAACAATTTTAATTAATCAGAGATCAAAACGACAGATGCATTAAAATTTATATATTTCCTCAGGCATTCAGGGGCCGCAGTTAAAAATGATCTTAAAAATGGTTTGAGGACAGTCGGGGAAAAAACTTTTTTTAATAGAATTTTTAACTGAGGAAAAAATATAATTTTAGTTAATCAGGCGTTTCGGCCCGCGGGTTAAAACTCATAATAATAATAACGTTTATTTACTCCCAGTAATTCACAATTCACATTATGCTAATTTCTTAGATATAATACTTATAATAAGTGTGGGAGACTGATGCCTAAGCTAGGCAAAAAGCCTGTATTATAACGCTTGAACGCTCTACTTCTGACTTTTAATTCATTTTCATACTTATAAATAATGAAGACCGCCACGGGGCCCTAAACTGTATGAAACGGTCATCCATTCAGTTTCCGGACATAACGAGCATTGCTTGTCGGTCTCGCAAGCACGTCGCCACTAGAACAAAGAAAGAAAGAAACATTTATTACAAATGGACGCCATGACACGATTTTGCAATACAATAATATTTACGAAATAGGTACAAAAAACACTGAGACAATTATTGGGTTCCCAGTGGCATTTAATCCAGCGTAAGTCGACCCCCTTTAGCATAATGTTGTGGCCGCTTGACGCGAACCACAACGCTGGTTAAATTTTCTTTTTTATAATTTTGTGTGCAATAATGAGTATATTTATCTATCTATCTGGTTTTCATTGGGCCCAATAATATCCCACCAACACTGCAACACCTAGTTTAATAATATGAATTTATAATTAATTTGATAAGCTTAATTTATAATTAAGCTATAAAATAAATGTAAATAAAATAATTAAATGTCGCGCTATACCCTTCCTACCAATGTAAGTATTAAATCTATATAACGACTTAAAGACATTTTCTAACTAATGTAAATGTTAAATGTCAGGCGAAAATATCACAAGTGACAATACATTGATTGTACCGTTCCGCTCCGTTGTCAGGTACTATTGTACCAATTAGCCAGAAATTTGTCAATGGCCCACCACGACACCACTATCGCCAACACCAGTGCCACTACAGCACTACCACTTCACTATCTACACACACACACACACACACACACACACACACACTTACAATACACATAGAATAAAACAAAGTCGCTTTCCGCCTTCTATCCCTATTGGTCTAAGATTCGACCTTAGGATAACTTCCCGCATCTAGTATTCAATTAAATCGTGCATTATACGAACGAATATTTATTAATTATACTCTCACCCTGGTCCTTCTATGGGGTTGCCATGGAGACAATCTACCTTTATGTGTTATTTAATTTGAGGCGGAGATAGAAAGGTTGATAGCCTCCTTACGTATTGATTGTGCCATTGGTTGGGATGATATCCCAACTAAAGTCCTTTTATTATCGCGCCAAACCCTAACCCCACCAATTACACATTTATGCAACCTCTCCATCTCTAGTTCTAGATTGGTGCTAAACTGTGTGAATGTTCTCAATTCCTTGGGTGAGAAAAACCAAGTAATTTTACGTTGGGTCCCAGGACATGAAGGGATCGACGGCAACGAAATTGCAGACGATCTAGCTAAGGCTGGTAGTGTGACCACAACACATGGTCCAGAACCATTCTGTGGAATACCAAAAAGCCTAGTCAAACTGACCCTACGGACAAATTTCAAAGAGCAATCATTAGAGCACTGGAAGAAGCAGCCAGGCCTAAACCATTCTAAAGCATTAGTCAAGGCCTACAATGGTCTACATGCCAAAGAACGATTACTACTCAGTAGAAATAAGTTGCGGATCCTGGTAAGGGCGCTGACTGGTCACTGTGGGCTGAACAAGCACATGTTTAACTTGAAGATCAGCAGTACAAAGGACTGCAGATTCTGTAAGGAGGACGAGGAATCGCCTCTTCACCTGATTTGCAAGTGCGAAGCCCTGATGCGCAAACGTAGCATCCATCTTGGTAAATACCAGCTACTACCGGATGAGGTGCACGATATCAGTGCTAAGAGCCTTTTACAGTTCATAGAAGCTGTAGGGATCAGCACTGAACTGTAAGCTAGAGGCGATCACAATAGATCAGTAATGGTCGCAGTGATACTAGGACGTTTAGCCTTGAAAAGCCCACTTAACAAATAATAATAATAACCTCTCCATCTCAACGGGTACTTTCCCTGTGGCCCTGAAAAGGGCGCTAGTTCATCCCATTTACAAGAGCGGGGACAGGAAGCTCTTCACTAATTACAGGCCAATTTCAGTGCTGTCAGCTCTATCAAAAATCCTAGAGCGAGTTTTAAATAATTGTTTAACTAAATATTTGGAAAAATTTGATATATTAGCCACTAACCAGTACGGATTTAGAGCCGGCAAGTCTACGGAAGATGCGGTAATTGCCCTGACAGACACAATCGTAGAAAAATTGGACAAGAAATTAAAGTGTTCGGGTGTTTTCCTTGACCTCGCGAAGGCGTTTGACACAGTGTCAATTCCTATCCCTTTAGCCAAGTTGGAATCGATCGGCGTCCGTGGCTTAACTTTTGACATACTCAGAGATTATCTCAGTAAGCGCACTCAGTCAGTAAATATAGGTAGTTTCATTAGCGGTGAAGAATATATGTCTTTTGGTGTCCCGCAGGGTAGTACCTTGGGTCCAACCCTTTTCTTGATATACATAAACGATTTATGCAAATTGTCTCTCCCAAATTGCAGTATTTTTACCTACGCGGATGACACTGCCCTTATAATACATGGTGAGAACTGGAGATGCGTAAAACAGCGAGCAGAGGACTCATTGCGACAAGTTATGGATTGGCTCTCCCGAAATAGTTTGACATTAAACCTGGTAAAAACAAAAACCATCAACTTTTACACAAACAAAAGCTTCTCACCCACTCAGGACGAGATCAGTATTAAGGCGCACCTCTGTAAGACAAGAAATCAGTGCCAGTATCCCTCAGTTTCTAATTTCACCTGCATAAAATATCTAGGTCTCCAGGTAGATGAGCGCCTCGACTGGCACAAACATATTGACACTACCTCAGCCCGCATAAGGAAATTAATATACGTTTTCTGTAAATTGAGACACTAGGCAGATACAAAAACTTTAATGCTTGTCTATAAAGCTTTAAGTCAGTCAATTGTATCATATTGCATTCCAGTGTGGGGAAGTACACATAAGACATCGCTGATGGCACTTGAAAGAGCGCAGAGAGCAATACTGAAGGTTATGTTGTTTAAGCCGCGTTTCTACTCGACCACAAAACTGTACTCCGAATGCCGTGTGCTCACCGTGAGGCAACTCTTTGTGTTACGTGCCGTCATCAGGCGGCACACTGAGCTCCCCGTGGAGGACAGCGTCCTACGTAGGCGGCCGGGTCTCCCAGTTTGTAACCCTAAGACAGCTCGTACTAAATTTGCTGGTCGCCACTTCAACACGATCGGATCTAGACTATATAACTCAGTAAACAAATTTCTAAAAATTTACGCCTTGAGCAAATACGAATCTAATTTCAAATTGAAAAACTGGTTAATGACTCTAGATTATGATGGAACTGAGGAGTTTGTTAAAAATTGCTTATAAGAAGTTACATATACTCACTCACTCACACACACACGCACACGCATACACACACACACTCACATACACGCACTTTTTAGTACCTTTTCTCTCTTATCCTTTAATACTAGTCTATGCGAACACGTGCTGATCTGTACCAATATTTAATTATTGGCTAAGTGTAGAGATGCTAGTCTCCGTTCGGTGGATCACTGATCCCTAAGATACAAGTTTACTTAGTTTAGGGATCAGGGCGACCAATAATACCTAGTTCTGTAAGACTCTTGTTAGTTGTGGCTAGCTCTCATGAATTTGTTGTTATGACTTTGTTATTTTATTGGAATAAATGTATTTTTATTTATTTATTATTTAATCAAGTTATATGTCAATTGAAAGGTATTTCTGTCTTCTATCCAAGGCATTAGGCATAAGGCTTCTTGCCTAGGCAATATTAGTGAACATTCATAAATTAATTTTTATTCATTTATTTTATGAATGGTTACCGATATTTCCGTTATGACCAAGTTTTTAACTATAGAGTGATTCAAGAAGGTTTACAAGCAAGAAAAAAAGGGTAGGAAGGGGTAAAGGGTGTACGCGAACAATGTCGCGCCGGGTCTAATAGTCACTGATAAACCTCGACACTTGTTTCGCTACACGAAGCATCCTCAACCGTAAGGTCTTACGGTCACTTACACCGTAGGTAGGTGATCCATTGACAGGGAAGACAACACTGAATATTCATTTATTAACAACAATTTTTTTTTTATTTAACGTAGGGCTCTTGAGTATCTACTGCTACTTAAGTTTTTAAATTTTTATTTACATTTCATTAGGTCAGGCTGGTGAGAATTTTGACCGAAAGTAAGCGAAAATGTTCCACTTGCCCGCTGTACTTGATATCCGGACATTAAAAAAGACAATTTACAGTCCAATCTTTGTTACATTTTTATACAAGATTAACACAAGAATTATGAAGTCTCGCGAATTAACTAAATTAGGTAAATGTTTACCCGCGATTTCCTCCGCGTAGACTTACAAATACGCATCTTACATTTTTTCGCGTTCTTTGAACTTTTTTTTTTTTTTTTTTATTACTCTACTAGCCAGGCATTTGACCGCCACCTCACCTGGTGGTAAGTGACGATGCGAACTACATCAAAAATAAGTTCATTTCAATGCGATGACAGTTTGACCTAACAAATATTACGTGTTTCATAACTGTTTGTGTCGAGTCTAGATTACAAAATCGACAATTACTACATCGATTCTGAGACATAAGCTTAAACACTGTCAAATTAAAAAAAATCTATTTAGTAGTTTTTGCGTGAAACAATTACTGCGCGATCCCATGGAAACCACATTTAATTTTGGGATGAATAGCCTATACGAGTATGTTATTTTGGGGCATACTTTACATCACTGCCAAACTTCATTAAAATCGGTTTAGTAGTTTTTGCGTAAAGGAGTAACAAACATCCAAACCTCCTTACAAATTTTCTCATTTATAATATTACAACAATATCGTATTACAGAAGTGGAATAACCCATAGAGCGCTTAATGGAAGTAAAAACACGGTTAATAATTTCTCGGAAACAGCGTAAACTATTTAAGTGACAATTGTACTTAAGTTGGAGTATAAATAGATTTAAAAACCCTCTAGCGTCTTGAATATGTCAATGGAAATATTGTCAGGCGTCGAAACATATTTAATGCCGACACGTGTAACATTAACTTACATCACCTTTTATACAGTATGAGTTGTAATACACTAATGAACTCGTGTTTTACTATGAACACAACATGGAGTTCTTAAAGAAAGGGGTGAAAAGGTTTTTACGGGGTTGGCAATGCGTGGTTCATGCCTCTGGTTTCGCAATCGACCATAGGCTGCGGTGACTGCTTACCATCAGGCAGGCTGTAAACTTGTTTGCCACCTTAGTCGTATAAAAAAACCCCATATTTTTGTTAGGACAGTGAGCGAGTACTTAAAGAAAGACCCATTTATATTTGAATTCACGATTTAAATTTCAACCTGTATATCGAATGCGTGTAGACGTGAATGATTTAGCAATTTTTTGAATAAATCATCTATTACAGAAGGCTCGTGTTAGTCTCCAGGCGTTCAGTTATTTCTACTCGGTAACTATATTTGAAAGCAAAATAATTGGTTGGTAACGGAAAAAGACAGTTCTATACTTAAAATTGTTTCGGTAGTTTCCACAGAATATTTTAAATCACGAATAGTTTATTGTATTACCAGGCGATGACACTCAGGCCATTGAACGTGTAACCATGATCCAATCTGATCAGGTTTCCCTGTTAAAAGGGTCACGGATTTCCATTGTGATTACCTGATCTGCCAAGTCCTGGATTATGGTCTAAGCGGACCACGGGCCCTAAGATGATGATGATGATAACAACTCGATGACACAGTTTTGGATCTAATCTTTTCTAATACGTCGCCCAAATAATTTTTTCAGCTAATGTGGCGTTCTCGGGGTTTGTCTATAATGTTAATGTATTACTAATAAATCTTCCGGAACAAATGATCTAACAGATAGTGAAAATCGCCACAAAATTCGTTGCGTTGCGTACAAGTAACAAATGGATAGACGTTCAGGTTACAGATAGATAGACGCGGAAATAATGTATGGATGTATCGAAATGTTGTAATAGCGGAGTGATTATCAATCGGTAGGATGCGTCACAATTTAAAGGATTCATAACTATGAATATGAAGGGAAGTAATTGAACTTAATTACTTCCCTGTTCTTCGCCGTTCTGTTTTCTGTTCATCGACGTTTAGTACCACACTTAGTTGAGTCGAAAGAGCGATTTTTCGCAACGTGCGTCGTGATCTTGTGAAGTCGATTATTAGATACAGCGTTGTAGAATGACATCGCAAATTTGTTAAATCGCATTGGCGATAATCGAAGATTGTTTGTCACAGATACAGTCCTCTCCCTCACTTTATAAAGAATCACAGAATAAAATACAAGATAAGTTTGGTGACGTATCACACGATATTCAGTCCTTACTAAATTCAATCCAACCACCTTTAGCGTAACAGAAACCGTGAGCTAAGCTCGCACCTTGTAGAAGATTTTAACGTAATTAATTCAGGCCACGATCCAATTAGTTCTTAACAGAGTGGCGCGAGTGAGCATTGCTTGCTAATAGCTGGCATTAGAGCTAGATTCGATTTGGACATGTCTCTCTAGTCAGTAGTTAACCTTAAATAGGTTAGTCTAGCGATAACAATCGGTTTTTTATGAGACTTCTTCAAAAGGAAATTCTTCAAGTATCTCAAAGGCCGGCACCGGGTCCGCTTCCCTCAGGTTGCGATGTCCTGGACGACGGTGGCTGGCTTTCCATCAGGTGCACCTCCGACCGTGTGCCTTCTTAGACAATAATAAAAAAGACGACTGCAGCCCACCTGAGGGTAGGTAACTGTCGCCCATAACATCCAATCAACGATTCGAGCTACGAGCTTATTTTTAACGTACAGAACTACAGAATCGCAGATGCGTTTTCGCTGTAAGGAATAAAATGAAATTCCTGGCAGCTTGCATGCCTGTAAATTCGCTGGGTATCCTTCAAACCGGTTCACAACAACAACGTTATCTGGCGCGAGAAAAAAATAAGTAGGTGCATCAAGGCTGACTCTTCTGGTTGACAGAGTCCTGCCACCTGATTAAGTTAGCAACTTCTTTTTGTGGCAGTGGTGACTTTTTTTACTTCTACCCACACAAGAGGATAAGTAAGTACGATCAAAGTTTTATCTAAATCCGGACGGCGGTTTTCCGTGAATCAAACTTCCATACATCCTTAATCACTTTCGCGTTAATAATATTAGTAGGAAGGCTCGTGGGATGAAACGAAGTGACATGTTGACGTCTTGAACGAGTAAACCATTATTATGTCAGCCAATATCATCCCACGAACGAATATATACTCTACATAAATGGTTTCCCAGGAAATGGCACGAGATTTCGATGAAATTCACAAAGTGGGAGTTTGTTGTGTAAAAGAAATTGTTATTTCAAAAGTTATACCCATTTGCAAATAATTAGTGCGGCAATAACAGGTTGAAGATACATACATTACCATACATATTGTGATGCCATCTTTTAAAAGATCTTCTTCTTCTTTTAAAGATCATAAAAAGTAAACAAATCACTCACCGAATTTGTCAAATTACTCAATCATCACACTTTCTACATGAACTCTATCTAAATAATTATTGTGACATTTACTGTCCTTTATAATTGAGTTCATTTCACTACATCGTACATTTGAGCTACGGCATACAGGTCAGTTGTCTTTTTTGTTTAGCTTTTATGCAACTTTGATTAACAGAGAGTAATCAGGTACAGACCACTGCACAATAACCTCCTCCGGCCGCTATGGCAACTGACTTTCGCAACCAGTTGCCAAATAAACCGTGGAGGGAGCTAACTTTCCAATGTTTTTGATAGAAACCATATTGTTCCACTGGCCAAACTTCTGATAAACTTCTTGCGACATTTATCAACCTAATACATGCACGGTTTAGAGTACATACCTGTGGTTTAGTTGGTTGACCAGCGTGGTCTGCCACGCAGAGGTCCTGGGTTCGATTCCCGGATGAATTTTTATTTTCTGTTACGGGTCTGGGTCTAGTAGATATATACAGGGTGTTACATAATATATGTATGAAGCCGTGAACCGGATGGAGTGCTAAATGTATGAAAACGATAGGTACAGTCGAGTTCATTAATATGTGAGCATTGCCAAGGCTTCAAATATAAATGTACATGGAAGGGTACTTATATATCTGAGCAGATGTACATATGTTTGATTGATGAATCTGCTCAGATATATAAGTACCCTTTCATGTACATTTATATTTGAAGCCTTGGCAATGCTCACATACTAATGAACTCGACTGTACAAAAATTCCACGTACGACAGAAATAATTGTACCTATCGTTTTAATATGTTTAGCACTCCATCCAGTTCACGGCTTCATATATATATATATATATTATGTAACAGCCTGTATATATATATTATGTGGCATGTAATGAATATTACCAATGAATAAATATGAATATGAATATGAGTATAATAAGGGATGTATTTAAAAAAAGTATAAAAGTTGTTTATGATTTATCTATTTCTGATAACACAAGCTTTGCTTACTTTGGGGCTAGATGGCGCTGTGTGAATTTGTCCAAAGGAATTTATCTAAAAGAAAAAAAAATCTGAATTGATGATGAATAGCAAACTAAACGAGTACCTATGACAATGAATATACCTCATTAGTACGGGGTTGACCTATAAAAATCAAGTCACAATTTTTATCCGACAACAATAGAAGAAAGCCATCTATGGCCTATCAAACTGTCTGTATCAATCACAGTCAGTTAAACGCAACATTGGGGTCTGGGGCAGCGGGGGTCACTCATAAAACATTATGGCTGTAAAATATCGACGGGGGATTGAATTATTGCCCCAAATATGGAACGTTGGAACGATGGGGCTGACGTGAGAGGATTTAATGGGCGACCGTTTCCTAGAAGAAACCGTTTTACTGGACATAGTGGGCTGCCTGCGAGAGTATAAAATCATCTTGGCGTTAGTGTCCCGGTTGTGCTCTCGAGCATGAAGGCCCGGGTCCGCCTTAACCATGATCCAGGATTTGGCGATCAGGCAATTATAGTGGAGCGACTACCATCTGACTTCCGTGACCCTGCTCCCAGGGATACCTGACCAGATTGGATCATGGTTACAAATTCAGTCGCCTGAATTTGCAGGTTTCATCACGATGTTTTCCCTCACCGTAGGAGCATCGGTTAGAATTCGACTAATGTACATAAATCAGAAAAGAGGGCTGCCTGCGAGAGTGTCGGTAGCTTAATAGTAAACAGGTCCGACTCATAAGCGAGGGGTACAGAGTTCGATTCCTAGTGCCGCTATGTATTATTGACTTTTTCTGTGTTATGTACATTAGTTGAACACTAACCGATGCTCTTGTGATGGAAAACATCATGAGGAAACCTTCACATTCTTGCGATTGAATATGATCCAACCATGATCCAATCCCCATTTTACCTGCACAGCTAGCGTGTGCCCGAGAGATAGTTCGCGCCGCGAGAGAGCCTTTGTTTCCTTCTCTCAATAATAACATGAAAGAGATAACAGTCTCTATGTCGTGCCTTTACTTGCTTTTCGCGCGCGACAGTATTAACGAGGACATTAACGTAAAGGTGATGATGATGATTACATAGTGGGCTGCTTGCGATAGTTAAAGAAATAACTTTAAATAGTATGCTAGGTTCTTCTAGATAGTTTCAAGATTTTACTGGCTGCGCAGGCTTCGGCACAACAATATTGTGCTTCTCAGTGGTAAAAGTTAATATTGCTTACGTTAGATATTGTTTTCTGATTTCAGATAAGGTAGCTCAAATATTAGGCGTACCAGCTCAGTCAACAGTGACAACGCACCTGCGTTTCAGCTATTTTATTTACATGAAAGTCAAGATTATTACTATCAATCGGGTGGGATGTCGCGCTTGTAACTGATTGGAAGTAGTATAAAAAACTGTACGAAGATTGATGAGTACCCACGTCTTTATGAGTACTACAGCCATACCTATTTCTACACCAACTGTACCCCTATCTACCCTTTTTATCTTTGCGTTTAAACCACTCTTGTATTATAACCAACAGAACAAAAAAAAAACAATTATTCCAATTGGTACTAATGCACGACAATTAATTTTTACACTATTAAAAAGAGTTTAAGCTATATTTTATGTACGTAACTAAAGGTTCACAATGTCTTGGCCAATAATAGCGTTGCTTTTAAAACTGGCCATAGATACTGCTTTTGAAACTGTCAGGTTGCGTCACAGCAATTAAGAATAAAAACCATGTAATAACGAAAAAGTTACACTCCTCGTTGCCACCATGCCTACCATACCTACTGTTGGGAAGGTACTACAATACTGAAGGCCTTTACACAGATTAAATCGAATTTCGTGAAGGCCGATTGGATATATTCGTAAAAGTGCGTGGGCTGGTTAAATATCCAACAAAAGCCAAAGTGATACAGTCATCAAATATTACTGAGTATGGGACTTGACAAAGTGTTCAGAAATTTAATTAAGCCCATGGTGTTATATGCCCATATGTCTCGTCTAATAATGTAGAGTAGCAACAACTTTTATGCCCTTTTATTCAAGGCTAGAGTGAATAGGCTGTTACTAGACAGGCATGCTCCATTTTCGGCCGCATCGCTTACCACCAGGTGAGATGGCGGTCAAATGGCGGTCAAGTGCCTGTTATCTTTATAATGATAAATTAAATGACATTGATATAATTACAGGATGTTTTTAAAAACGCTCCGGCCATGAACCAATGACTCTTTCTTATATCTACTCTATAATTATTTGCAGGACATAACATGGTGCCTGCCCAGTCAAGTTGTGACACTTTCCGCAAACTTAGCACAGGTAGTCATGCCCGATTTAGCATACAATTCGTCAAGCCTGATGATTGTAATTGATCGAGCAAGTTTTTACTGAAATTTTTGTTAAACATTATTTTTGATTCGATTCGTCAAGCGAGTAAATATTTCCAAATTAGCGAAGCATTACAGTGTTCTAATTGGTCAAGCCTGTATAAAGTTCTGATTAGTCAAGTTGACAATAAGCCTTATTGCTGGCTATAAGCTTCAATTCGCGCGGCCAATCCTGAGACTTTGCATACAGTATAGAATAGAATAGAGCTTTATTTGATGCTTCATGCACATACATACAACTTATGCTAGTAAAGAACAAAGGTCTTGACTCAGCTTAGTGTTGCCTGGAAAGGCAACACACTGATTTTCTGACGAAACCTGAGTAGGTTCCCAGACATATCACATGGCATATATCATTACAAACAAATTCCTATTTGGTAAGGGGTGAGATTTTTCAGATACCACTCAGTATTCCAAGGAAACAATAGAAACACCGCTACGATCCTTCAAAATAGAATCGAAACATCTTCGAAACGCAATATACCTGGGGGCGAATTCAAAATCGCATTTAAGTTCAGTCCGAGCGAAATTTCATTCTTTCCCCGCGCTGCGCTGGGGGACAAAGCACTTTCTGTCTTATTTCTTGCACGGTGAAGTTTGTTTTGCGTCGCCTCCAGTCTGTTGTAGACAGGGCCGTGGAACTATTTTACATTTTCGCAGAGTAAAGGGAATTGCGAAATTGTCCGTAAGTCTTCCTATGGGCGCAGAAACATAACTTTGTCCGCGGGGCAGCTGGAAGAAATTTAGGGCATTAAGTGAATATATTATACATTTACAGATTTGTGAATATTGTTGTTGACTCTAAACTGTTCAACTGTTAGTTGAATTTGATATTAATTAGGAGGCACACATAACAAGTGGCGAGCTGGTTCGTCAAGCCTCAAAGTACGAGACGGTCACCCATCCAGTTCTCGGACTTAGCGAATATTGCTTAACCCTAGTTATCGGTTTCGCAAGCACACAGCCACCAATGCCGTTCGCCTGTGAGATTAAAAATGATAAATATAGTTAATATTTTGTATTTGTTGCAGGTACGTGCATACGAGCATGGGTGCAGCATCAGGTGCGTAGTGAGTAGAAGATCTATCCAAGGATTCCAACTACGCTTACTTACTTACTTACTTCGCTGGCTCAGCGACCCGAAGTGGATCTTGGCCTCCGACACAAGAAGCCGCCATTGGTCCCTATCCTGCGCCACTTTTTCCCAGTTCGTGATCTGGCTTTAGTTATATTCGTTAGCTTAATTGATATTATTATTATTTATAATATTCATATTTCTTTATTAATATAGTATTAGTATTAGTATAGTATTAGTATATCATATTTCTTTATACATTAATGGTGGAATGAGCTCTCAGCCACAGTGCTTTCTTTGGACTATGACATGGGATCATTCAAGAGGTATATTAGAGGTCTCTTCAGAGGCGGGCAAGGCATTGGTGACTCCCCTGGTGTTGCTGATGTCCACAGGCGGCGGTGACCACTTTCCATCAGGTGGCCCGCATGCCTGTTTGTCAGCAGGATAACATAAAAAAAAGTTCTAACTAATAATACCAAATTGTACTAATACCAATTTGACAAGTCTTCTGCCGGGGACCCGGAGACTGGTTTTAAAAAATTATTTAGATTAGCAACAATACACTCATGCATATTATCTTTTATGTATGTATTTATTTCTATTTTTTTTAATGCAGACAATCTGGCAAGCGGCCACCTGATGGAAAGTGGTCACCGCCGCCTATGGATATCAGACACCAACACCAAATTCCAATTGGGTAGTTACCAATGTGTTGTACCAATTTTCTTGAAAACACGACAAGACTTAACTCTTTTATTCCCGGTACCTGTTACGATTTCACGACTAAACCAATGCACCGATTTTGATGAAATACAATACAGAGATAGTTTAGCATCTGAGGGTAGATTTAGGCTATTTTTTTATTCCCCTCCCGTCTCAAGCTTGTAAGTTATAAGTACAATATTCAACTGGCCGATGGTTACAAGTATTTCAAATCTATATAATACATAGTGTATAACATACTCTCTGTCCCTATGTATGTATATCTGTACTCTTAGATCTTTAAACTACGCAACAGATTTCGGTGCGGTTTTCAGTAATGGATAGAGTGATGCAAGAAGAAGGATTATAAGCAGAAAAAGGGTAGGTGTAGGGTTGTTGTAGGGTAGGCTAGTATAGGTAAGGGTAGGGGTAGGGTAGGGGTAGGTAGTGTAGGAGTAGGGCGCCACCCGAACGAAGTAGCGTCGGGTGAGGACCCGAGGGACTAGAGGTAGTTTAGGCACAAATTCATCTCCATTCGTCACCATTTTGCGATTGTAGAGTGCAACAGAGAACTAATGTAACATGATGATTATCACCACTATCAGTCGGCCGACGTTCCTTGATTAGCAAATTATTGGGAAATAACTCTGTCATATTGTCACGGATCAATATGTTCTTTATGGGCAAAGCACATCACTTGTTTTCATCATTAGACCTGCTGTTTAGTCAGAAATCATAGTTGGGTAGTATTTTATCCAATCTGGTCAGGTTCCCCTGTTAACAGTCGCTCCACTGTAGTCACCTGATCTGCGAAATCCTGGATCATGGTTAAGGCGGAACATAACCCTAGCGCGCGAGAGCACAACCGGGACATTAACAACAAAATATAGAAAAAAAAACGCCCTTTTTATTGCACACGGTCTGAAGGTGTACCTGATCGAAAGCGGCCATCATCGTCCAGGATATCTGCAACTTTACGGGAGAACTTGATAATCGTAAGGGAGGAACATTAGTTGTATACTAACCGATGCTTTTCCTGCACATTCAATCTGGTTAGGTTCCCCTGGTAGCAGGGTTACGGAGGTCAGATGACACCACTGTAATTATCTGCGAACTCCTGGATCATGGTCAAGACGGACCCCGGGCCCTGGAATGGAAAGCTTCCACCGTCGTCCAGGACATCTACAACTTAAGGGAAACGGATTTGGTGCCGGCCTTTAAGGTACTACGTTCTTATATTCATAGGTATTCATTATTTCCACATTCATTAACATTTTCATACATGAACGTTGGTTTAGGGTCTTGACCTGACCTTTCCTTAAAATATCATCTCGTCACGTCCGTCTCATGGTTCTTAATTCTAACGGTAAATCCCGGCTCTGCGGCTATTTTGAATGAAAAATGTGGTGTTTTGGCTTTTTAGGTGAGGCGACTGCGTTGGTTGCCGAGCGGTTTTGGCCGACTGAATTTGTAACCATGATCCAATCTGGTCAGGTTCACGGATGTCAGATGGTAGTCGCTCCGTTGTAGTTACCTGATTGCCACATCCTGGATCATGGCCAAGGCGGACTCCGGGCCCTCGTGCTCGAGATTACAACTGGATATTAACGCCAAGATGATTATTTACGTGCGGCGACTGATATCTAAATAAATAAAATAAATAATATGCTTTGACAATTTATACAGCTCCATCCAGCTCCAAACTAAGCAAAGCTTGTGTTATGGGGGTCAGAAAATTTATAAACTACTTATCTATATTTTTAAATACATACTCATTATATGTATAACAACCCAGACCCGTAACTGAAATTAAAGTTCATCATTTAAATTTCTGCCGGCCGGGATTCGGACCCGGGACCTCTGCGTGGCAGACCACAGTTAACCAATTGAAACACTCAGGTCGTCAACATCTGACACATACAATCCGTTAGGGATTCGCCAGACCTCGTCCGTTTGACAGTAGGGGAAGATGGATGCATGTCAGGTTGGCTGAGATCATGGTGGGACCCCATAACCCCCCATTCCTACTCATTCTAAATTGTACTGCTTAGAATTTAAACTTTAATTTGTGTTTCTGTGCTAGCTTATTCACACATTTATTACGCTATAATAGCCATTGAAGTTATATCTGCAATTGGATATCATTCATTTTGGACTACAAAGCTAAAAAACTTGTCGGCCAGAAAAAAATGTAATTTTTAGATAGGGTGCCTATACAATTCCCAAAAAAATTTACTATGGCACGAAACCATGACCACCACTATAACCAATGGGCGTATGGCTAGGTTAATATTGTTATTTTAATAGCTTATTACAACATAACGTAATAGTCAACAATTTCATTTATCCAAAAATGTATGAAACGTGAATGATGTCTCTATTGAGGTCACGCTGTTATAATCAGTCTACAACACACATTCCCTAAATATCACAGTAAAATTGTGGTGAAAGTACGTAAATGTGTGAAAGCGAAAATAACAAGGAAATTGGTTCTTTACCGGCCCAAAGCCTTTGTGGAATAAACGATGGGTTAACAACAGTTGATTAACGACCTTACGGAGTCGCATATGGTAGTAGTAACTTACTGGGTATCTAGTAAGGTTAGCATTCAATGAAACTAAAAATAAAACAGGCCTGTCATTAGTTTTTAGTAACTTGACATTGCTACTGCGCTCGCGTATTACATTAAGCATAACCGGGATATTAGTAGTGTCCGGGGTAGCTGTGTGGCGTCCGGCAGAGTAGAATAGCACCAACCCCTTACACTCGTGGGTGTTGCATAAGGCAACTAATGTTTTTGGGGCAAAAGATCTAGATTAACAATAACAATAACGCGAGTAACAATGGTAGTGGTTCGAGAATTCAAAGTGAAGGTAAAATCGTCGAATCCAAAAGAGGGCGGACCGATATGTCTGTCCTTAGGAGCGACTTCACACAGCGGCACCAGTCAAATCGTGACCATGACACATGCAACTGCATCCAAATATCGAGGTAAAAACAATACTAACCGTGGTAACAGATAAAGAGTCTCCATAGACTGAAAAAATGAGCAGCAGCGTTTTCCATTGTTATATTTATATAACACTGCGATCTCCAACCCGCCTGCCAAGCGTGGAGATCATGGCCATTAACCTCCCCTTTCGTGGGAGAGGCCCTGAGTCCTGCAGTGGACTGATATGGGCTGTGATGATGATAACCGGGATATTAACGCCATGATGATGACTTAAAAAAATTAAAAAATGTGGGCATCTTTTAGCATTTGACGAGCGTACAGCGCGCAACGCAGTGTGCTTCGCGCGCGCCTCGGACACCTTGTACAAAACCTACAGACAGAAAAAGCCCCGACCAATTTTACGTTTATTCAAATAATTTCAAAACGAATGTCAACGTTAACATAATTTACAAAGTCAAAATAAAAACTTAGAACTCCGTCCGGATATCCGTACAACTTCGTCATAAAACTTAAACTAGATGTTTAACCCACTCTTTGCCACACCCGCTGCAAAGGTGCCCATAACACTAGCAGCGTTGCCACGCTGAATGGCGATGGACAGCCTCAGCTTTCTAAACTACCAAACCAATTTTAATGAAAGAAAGTTCAGAACTATCTCGATTGGACCGTCGGTGGCCGAGCGGTTAGAGTATACGACTCGTAAGCCAGAGGTCCCGGGTTCGAATCCCGCTCCGGCCATGTACCAATGATTGTTTTCTGAGTAATGTTCTTTAGTTGAGTACTAACCGATGCTCTTACGGCGAGGGAAAACATTGTGATGAAACCTGCACATTAAGGCGACTGGATGTGTAACCATGATCCAATCTGGTCAGGTTCCCCTGGTAGCAGGGTCATGGAGGTCAGATGGCAGTCGCTCCACTGTAACTACCTGACCTGCCAAATCCTGGACCATGGTCAAGGCGGACCCGGGCCCTCGTGCGCGAGAGCACAACGGCGACATTAACACCAAGATGTTTTTTTTATCTCGATTAAACTGACTTTCAAATATAGAAGATCGCATCCAAATCGGTCTACTCGTACGGGAGCTGCAGACAGACAAACACCGCCACAGAGCCACATATATACACCTCAAACTTATAACCCCTCTGTTTTCGTCGGGTGTCAAAAAGTGTATCTGCCTACTTGTCACTTTTTCATCCATTATATTGACAGGAGTTTGTACTGAAGATTAATGCTTGAACTGTGTATGGCTGGCTGCCAACGTTCAAAGGATAGCTTGTGTGTTGGAAAACTATCTTTAATACAATTATGTACGAGCTATGTTGCGGGTTGGTTTAACATAAAATGCAAAGCCGCAGGTGCAGTGTCGCTTGAGGCTGATATGTCTCTTACCTACCTGTAATTTAATCACACTTGCTAACTTAATCTTCAAACTCGGACAAGACAGTGCAATTACGTTGTTTGGTTGGCGGCGGAGATAGATACTTAGGCGGTTGCGTCTTTAGGTATATATGGGATCTTGAGGCTTTCTATATCCTACCTAAGGTTGCATCTATACAGGTTTGGTTCTTGAGATTTTTTATACCTACTTTTGTGTATTTGGCAGAGTTCGGGCAACATTGGTAATAAAAACTTATGTGCATTGTGCAGTGCCTTTCAGATTGTTTTTGTGATTGTTATGTTGTGTTCTTGTAATGTCTTATTTCTCTTTTTGTTGTTGTTACAGAATAAATGTCTATACTATTCTATGTGTAAGTTTCGAAATCCATGGCGGTATCTTTTAAACGCTTAAATAAATATCGATTTTATATTGTTATCAATAACTTTCCACGACGCTTGACACTGTTTCAATAAATCGTATTTTTTTTATACCGCGAAGGTGATAAACAAACAAACGGCCTGCCTGATGGTAAGCAGTCACCGCAGCAACTAGCAGTAAGTAAATGGAAAGTCTTCTCAGAAATACGAAAGAATGGCAAAAAACTTGACAGGTACCTATATGACATTTGGAAGTCTTCTACGAGTCATATAGGTTATTGCTCACAGGTATTTAATCATCTTGACGTCAATATCCTGGTTGCAATCTCGCATGCGAGGGTCCAAGGTCCGCCGTTGAGCACCATCTAGGATTGGCAAATCAGGTATTACAGTAGAGCAACTTTTATCTGACCTCCGTGACCCCGTTAACAGGGGAACCTGACCAGATTGGATCATGGTTTTACATTCAGTCGCCTGAATATGCAATTTTCGTCACGATGTTTTCCCTAACCGTAAGAGAATCGGGATGTGTCAAACTAATGTTTACGTAATTCAGAAAAAAGTCATTGTTACATAGGATCGAACTCAGTACCTGTTACTTACGAGTCTTGACCCGCTAGCCAAGGCCACCGATGCTCTGTCACAACAGTACCTAATCAATGTAAAACAAAATACCAAATGGATATTCATCAAAACTCGCTAATTAGTTTCAGCGTGAAAGGGGAACAAAAAACAAAACCTTAATGCATAAACAAAAAAAAAGGGCATAGGTACTATAAATCCACTCAACCCCGACACGCTGTGAAACGAACATCGATAAAACAAAAAAAAACAGACAAAGGCCCTCAATGTATACAGCCCACGGCTAATACACTTCCGTTACGTGCTCCCTTCGAAGCACGTGCACCCACACAACACTATGCACGCAGTCCGGCTTTGTCTGCTGGCCTTGGTAGCCTCACCGCAATGCGGTTCGGCATTAATATTTTACTTATAGACTGACATACAGACGCCTGTGTCGGCCAGCAAGGCGCCAGGTCGCTACCTGGCAAATACGCTTATTTGTATGTAATAGGGTGTGTTAAGTACCAGATTATATTGTATATTTGATTAAAGTCAATAAAATAAATAAATAAATCATAAATAAATACATAGTCGTGGACAAATTCACACAGCGCCATCTAGCCCCAAACTAAGCAAAGCTTGTGCTATGGGTCCTAGCTAACTGGTAATACTACATATATACCTTTTTTAAATACATACTTATTATACATAGAACACCCAGACCCGTAACAGAAATGAAAATTCATCATTTAAATTTCTGCCCAGCCGGGAATCGAACCCGGGACCTCTTGCGTGGCTGACTGGCATGTTGACCACTGAACCACTCAGGTCGTCAAAATGCCTGCTTTCCATCAGACCGTAAGCTTGTTAGCCACCTTAGTGGTATAAAAAAATACATACCGTCACGGGACGCCAATCGGCGTTCGGCTGTTCGCTTCGACAACGATATTAGGCGGCGCATTTAAAGAGCCCTATTACGGTCACACTCTGTAAGATTATAGACTAAATAACAAACTCTAGGCTCATATTGATGGTAAAGATATCATCCACCTGTAGAGACTCCGTCGTGGTCGGTCGAATGGGGACCTTGTACAGTATACCATAAAAGTGTGGAGTGAGGTCTTTGAGAAGCATATCGAACTTGTTGCGAACCCGGTACCTCTCGCGTCGCGAGTTGGATACCGACACCGTTAGGCTACCGACGCTCTCAAGTGTGAAGATAAAGCCTTAATGGCTTTAAGTCCGCCCATTGTATTATTGTGCAAATAAATAAATAAATAATAAATGTGGAACGTCAATAATGAGAGTCTAAGGAAGCTCTATACCAATTTAGAAAATGGCAAATCCAAATCTCTCCCAAAGGTTACCCATTTTCCACGCCCGCATGTAGAACTTTGTAAGCGAAATTTTAATCGTGTGCGAACATTGCGGAGTGGATAGAACGTAAGTAATGATGCCCAGTGCCAGCTTGCTTGTTATTTGACGGCGCGTGCTTGGCCTGCCAAGGATGCCATGAATTTCTGTAGCTCTGGTGGAGCTCTTCAATTTATCCGGGTTATCTCGTAAACAATTTAGTGGCTAGATAATTTGTGGTCCGGATGTTCCGTGAGAGTTTTATCTTGAGGCCAATTTAGGTTTTATTATAGGTTTACTAGGTTGGGCATCTTGGCGTTTATGTCCCGGTTATGCTCCGCACAAGAGCCCGCGGTTCGCCTTGACCATGATCCAGGATTTGGCCGATTAGGTAATTATAGTAACAGCTTATCCAGGGATATTAGATGATATTTTGTGTTAAGCCTGTATGTGTTCCATTATGTTAAGACGAGACAAATAAATCACGTAAAGAAGAGGTCACAGTGTTGAAAACTCAACAGAAACATTGCAAACATCCAAAGGCTGCGGTGACTGCTTGCCACCATACTTTTATATAACCGACAGAAAAATTCGGATAACCCCCTACCAAGTTTACATATACTCAAATATTTTCTACACTACTAGACCGATTTTAATTAAACAAAGCTAAGAACTATCTCAATTAAACTGGCTTTCAAATAGAGATAACAGCATTGAAATCGGTCTATCCTTGCGGAGCTATGGTGGTACAGACAGATACACAAATCCACAGATATAAACACGTCAAACTTACAACACAGACATTGGAGAGAAACAACTGCTGTAAAATTAATGATGGATCTATTCTACCCAAAGAAATGCCTTTATTTTGAAACTAGAACTCGCGTCCCATTAACAACTTGTGGTGGATTTTGGGATTGCGAAACACCTCATTCCACGACATTTCGATAAATGTCGCTGATCTCGGTGACACCTATAGTTGTTAATGAAGTAGAGTGCCACATTAAACTTATAACGTCCCTCTTTTTTCGGCAGGCGTAAATAAAAAAAATCTGTCTGTGGCGGCCTCGCCATCAGTCCGACTCTCGTCGTATTATTATATTCCGCTCTGGGGTTCGGCAGGCAATAACATCATCTTCCCCATTATCATCATCTTGGCGTTAATGGCCCGGATGTGGTCCCGGTGAGATTCGAAGTCGGTACGTCTCGCTTACGAGTCGGATACCCTAACCGCGCGGTCACCGACGCTCCGGCGCTTCAGCAGGCTATAACAAAACTGTTATAAGAGTCCACTTAAAAAAATCCCATCTCGTTCATGGCACTTATCGGTCTACTTGTAGAGGAAATGTTCACGCCCTACTCAGTCATCGCCTCTCAAGGACCTTACCGGACAGGTCTGTAAATATTATAGGTGTAGGATACGGAAAAGGTGATACGAGCGTGCCGGTCACCTGATTTATTATGTTCCTAATAATACTCACTAATATACATGACTTTAAATTCATGATACCAAGAGGTACTGTATGCATGTGTATGTGATAACAAACAACTTTTACTAAGGCACCAACTCTGAAATTGCAAAAATAAATCAGCTGTTTCATACATTCTGACCGAAAACGTTTTAAATTTTGTATATATTCAGAGTTGGTGTATAATAATAGTTAAAGTTGATTGTTATTACGACCACATGCATACATGGTATTACGAATTTAAGTCACCTGTATAATCGTGAAATAACTCTTAAAAACACTAATGCCCTATTGCAGTAAACTTTAGGCGACGCTTATGTTGACTTAAAATATTCCTAACAAGAAAATCACTGCACCAACCCCAATCTAAGACCTACACGAACACACACTACAGTATTAATTCTAAGTTACAGTCTCCCACAAAAAGTGAATAACTGGCGCATTAAATGGATACTGACACTGATTGCTCGGATGAGTTTCGTTGAAGAGACAAATTGTCCCAATAACCTATTAATACCACTAAAACAGGGTTTAGCCCGGCGACTGTCGACGGTAGCCGATTAATATTTCCAAAGTCGATTTTTCTCCTCGACCGTAACATACTAAAGCCTTTTACATAAGTATTTTTCGCGCCATGCCTCATTTACTAGGAAAAACAAAGGGCAGATGTTCATGCAGTTTTGAACTTTCCGATTGGAAGGTTAGAGCGTGTTTTCCTTTGATTTCCTGGCGGCGAATTACATCGCCCGCCCTATGAAAAGGTGAACGGGGAGATGGTTTATTTTCAGAAGAAATTATGTAATAACCAAGTGTTTTCTTTGGGAACATTTAAGCTCTCTCTGCGAGCGGAGATGGATAGTAAATCGTGTTTTAAACTGCGCTACATATTAAGCATCAATTAGTATTCAACGAGTATTGAGTCAATTTTGAGGAAGTGGGTTCTGAAAATTGCCACTTATAATTAATTATAACCAGATATACCGGGTTCAAATCCCACTGCGGCTATGTACCAATCTCTCTTCTCTACGTTACGTACATTATTTGAATGCTAACCGATGCTCTTACGGTGGAGGAAAACATCGTGATGAAACCTGCACATGCAGGCGTCAGAATATGTAACCGTGATCCAATCTGGTCAGGGTCCCCTGGTAGCAGGGTCACGGCAGGTCCACTGTATATATCTGATCTGCCAAATCCTGGAACACGGCCAAGGCGGCCCCAGGCTCTAGTACGCCAGAGCACAACCGGGACATTAACGTAAAGATGATGATGATGAATTAAAAGCAAACTTGACGTCTTGGTGTTATCGGCATTAGACACTTATTTCGTGTTGTGCCTGCTTCAATCTTTTACAAATATGAATATGGGAAGTGGCTTTAGTTAGGTATCATTTGTTTAGACTTGACAAAGATAATACCAATAAGATTAGAAAGTTATCTACCTCCATTATGTATCAAAGTACCTATCTTTTTTCTGGTCTGTGGAAGACAAAATCCTATTTAATACTGTCTTTTTTATTACAGAGTAGCTTTCGTCCGCCCTTCGTTCGTAAAGCAGCTTTAATTTTGAATTGAATGCGAAGTGGTATCTAACGTTTTTGATAATTTTCTACCAACCCCAACGTATAGGCTTACGGGCCTGTCTTTTAATTAATATACGCTTACACCGGTAATGAAACAAAAAGCAATTAGCAATAAATTCGGCAAATTGAAAACGCCTATTTGGAACAAAAGAACAGTGCCGAAGGAAAAAATGATTTACATACAAACTACTTTTTGAAATGACAGTTGTTTGTGGCGTGCCTTGGGGTCGTTTGTCGACTTTGTATTTGCATTGCAGCGTGGAAATAAAAAGTTGAATGTGAAAAACTGCGTGTGGGATATCGAAAGCTATGTTTGTTTTCAATTTGATTTATTCGCTGGCGATCACGATGGGATAGAATCTTGTCGAAATTCTAAATGATAGGTAGTTTTTCGACAAGGTTCTATCGCATATTGAACGCTAAAGCTAATGGCGGCCACACACCTTCATCACGCTTGACAAATGGAATGACAAAAATAAGCTTCATCCCGCCCATTTTACCCCACACACCATTGTGATGATAAGATGTTAGTCACCCGTAATAAAGCTTTGGTTGGACAGTGCATTGCCGAACACCGTTACTCCCCTAGATCGCCATAGATCAAGATTAGTATAGCGATAACCATTGTATTGTCGAGGACCTACGAGGACCTATAATAGAACTTTATACGCTGTAATATAGAACTTGCTGGTTCATATCCGGCTCGAAGGACCATGTTAAAGGTTCTATGGAGGTCCCTGACAGTAATTTTAAAAAATAAAATTCAATTATAACGTAGTGAACGAAATGTATATTATTGTCTAGAAGGAGTTAAAGTTGCTAGAGCTAAATGTAAATAAAATTAATGTTGCTGTAATAAAAAATACATTCTGCAACAATTATAATAATGTACTGCCAAGCTAACAAAGAATGTTCAAGAAGTCGCAGGGCCCCAAGCCCAAGACCTTGGTCAACCTCGCTTCGCCAGCGGTATCAGGAGGCACCTCTAACGAGTGGTGAGATCGTTGCGGGATTAAAGTTTGACAAGCCTCAAACTACATTATTCAAGACGCAAATATAGATGCAATCCAAAAATGTTGCATAAAGAAATCAATATTTCATTGTGTGCCACGCCAAAGTGCTGCAAGACCAAAATTCATAAGGAACTTTAGCCGCCTCTTGAGCATTTTGGCCACGATCCAGTGGAGTCGTACCTACGTCCAAACGGTGTAATTTGGTTTATTGATGTTGTAAGCCGTCCGTTTCTGGGTTTAGTGTATTCGGTAGTTTATGTGTGCGGCAGTGCATTGGCCTGCCGAACTGAATCTCCATTGTATACTAACATTTGTCTTTGGGACTTTGGGAGGAGAAAATGTAGTCGTTTGTTTTTATTGTTCCTTATTCGCTTAGTTTTAACAAAACTTAGTGTAAGAAAGTAATTCAAAAACTAAAAAAAAACACATTGCAAAAATTTTGTAAACCTCACAATATGGCTCCCAAAGTCCGCCATTTTGAATGTTATTTATAACACTTATCTAAGGACTTTTTGAGACTAATCTAAGTTTAGAAAACACGAGGTATTAAAGAAATTTATATACATACGTACAAAATACGCGCGAAAAACATAACCCTTCCTTGCCAGTCTGGTAAATAGAAAGCTTTGATATTATGTGAAATTTTTCATTAGTCTTGTAGAATAATGGATTATGGGACCGATAAATAACTAGAGTTAAAGTTTTATACTTAGCTTTGGAGCTTGTATTTCGACGAAGGCCACGGAAGGAAGTAAAGTTTGGATCCTAGACCACAAACTAGAGAGAGTAGGTTGTGTAAGTGTTGCCATTAGGAGATTGGTTTTTGTAGAGGAATTTGTCTATATTCCAACAAGTCTATGCACCTTCAGTATCAATCCAGTATAAAACATGCTCACTTTCGAGATTTCCATCCTTACACATACATACATACATTTCCATTCAAAAATACTTGCTCGATAGTACCCATAGCTTTATATTCAGACAAAACAATCGCTTTTTATACTAATGTAATATTTCACCATGCGACCGCTGCCATATCGTCCTCCTAATCCTTTACTTTCCATTTTCCTTTAATATTTCCTTAACCGCAGAAGTTGGATAGGAACGAAATACTAAAATTGTTATCAAAACTAAACCTTAAAGTATACAGACCAGTGAAATACCAAATTTAAATACTTACTATGAAGATTATTGTTTTCATTGTAAAGTGTCGATAATATTAACATAGAAGAATGGAACCATAAATTCAATCATAAATTTTACGAGTGTGACATAAGAAAAACAAAACGCAGTGATTATGAATGAGTATACGATTATGATGAAAAAACAGGCTAGGCGGATGAAAAAGCAACGAAATTTGACAGACAGTCAACAATATTAACTCACAATATAAACAATGACAAGGACGCCATAACCTCAAAGCAATCTTATCTGGCCCCGAGTTTAGTATTACGTGGCAGTATTTTTTTTTCTTATTTTGATGGATTGACATCGCTGAGTCAAATGCGAGAGCCAACGGCTGGCGAAGTGAGGATGCCGAAGATCGGGTAATATGGAGAAAACAAAGCAGGAAAGCTGACCCTAGTAACAGCCAGGATTGACCGCTCGGATGATGATTATTATTATTTTTTCTTAATAATTTCAATATCGACCTAAGGCTTAAAACTTTTTGATTCGCCACAGTACTATAATTTTTCGTCACTCAATATAAGAGGAGAAAACATAACACAATTTTTTTTTTGCTAATTATAGTGGTGTCTATAAATGAACTAGAAGGTGTTAAACTCTATTTCGATAGCCCTAAGAGTGATAATCGCACAGCCGCGCGTGCTCCCGTGGGATCACGTTTGCGACCCCAGGATCGATTGCCAACGACACGTATTGAATTGTCAATGCGCCCGACCCATAGGTCAGCCGGCCGTGTGACTTGGGATTTCTATACCTTTACCAAGCCAGAAGGAAAGTAATTAGGTGCTAATGTTGGTTAAAATACATTTTCGGAGGTACTTATTATTATGGGCAGATAAAGAAAATATGAGCGATATTTTAGGAATGATCCAGAATTGACTGGGAAAAAGCGAAAACCATTAAAAAAATCCTTTAATAGTTTGTAAGCTGAAAGAAAATATTTAAAACATTCAAGGCAGTACATCGACACAACGATGACGTTTTTTATTTTTAAGTATTTATTGTTTTTTTTTTTTGTTTAATACGATTACATAACGTTTTCTATATTATGTTTATTATATAAAGATCAGACACAATAGTAAATATTTTAAACTTTATCGATTTTAGTCTCCGCCTTTAGTCCCTCGTAGGGCGCCAAAAAAAAAATTGGCGATATTTCAATAAAGTAAAATTATTGTGATTTCGTGTTGCAACCATGTGATATTCCTCGGATTAGAATTATAGCCTCAACCTCATCCATTGACGGATGTCGTAAAAAGCAATCAGTGTTCTTAAAACATTAGTTTTCTGTATAGCCAATGTAATTTATAAAATATTGAATTTGTCATGCCGCAAATCAAAATAAAAAATCGTTCGACTTGAAGCGAGTGGTTCCAAAATAGAACCCCTGGTGATAAGTGACGATGCGGCCGACAGTGGACCATTCCTGGACTTTAAGCTTAGCGCCTAGTAAACCTAGATAATACCACAGTTCATATAAGCCTAACACCATGTCAACAAGCAAGGGTCGAAATGTAAGCAAAAGTAACAGAACAAGTTTAATATATAGTACAGTCCTTGGATTTTCCTTGCGAATAATGGAGGATTTAATTTCACTCGTTTCCGCCAGACAGATGAAAGCGTTGCTAAGTTTCATGAACTATTTTCATTACATCCAAACGAATTGGGGTTAGTCACTAAGTTCGTTCGAATCGAAGCTTAAGTTTTACGCCGGCGAGGTTGTCTATCCGTATTGTCACAATGGAACTTGGGTTTCGTTCCGAGGCTTTGCTCCGAACGCAACTTTTCATTCAAAAGTCAAAATTTCTTTATTGAGTAGGACATTACATAATGAATTATCTCTTTCAATCGTCAAAGAGGAGGGGATAGGAAAGTATGAAGGAAATACAGAGTGACATATTGGCCGGCCCATGGCCGCAAACTCTATGGGTGGCTTCGGTGCCAAATGCAACGAAAATATGTGCTTTAGGTATCTTTATGTATCTTGGCTAGGTCACCACTGCATTCCGCAACTTTGATTACATGGATAGAAGTCGATTGTAAAAAAAATATTAAGGCGCCGATGGAATTTTATTAAATTGCAATCGGTTTCAAATTTCTCATCGTCAGGCAAAAGTAATTCAAAAACGGAAAAACATAAAGTGGAACTAGTGTACAAAAGGTGATTTATTCATAAAATAATTTTTGTTTACCGATATTTGAGATGAATATATTACTATGGCCAGATCATCTACTATTTGTTATCTGTTAGGTGTTAAATTTTGATGTTGAATAGTTGTGAAAGTCAAAAGTCACTGAGTCAAGTTTAGCCAAATTGGTCGCAAACTGTGCGGTTCCAAAGGAACTTTCTCCCACGCACACTAAGGTTGAGGAATGAACTACCTGTAGAGTTTTTCCCTGGAGAATACAACATGGAGTTCTTCAAGAAAGGGGTTAAAAGGTTTTTACGGGGTCGGCAACGCGTGTGATGCCCCTGGTATTGCAAACGTCCATAGGCTGTGGTGACTGCTTACCATCAGGCAGGCCGAAAGCTTGTTTGCCACCTTAATGGTATAAAAAAAAACTGAATCATCTTTCTGTTTACATTTAATTTGTCATCCATCCTAGTTTTTTAGATAACAGACGTCAGTTTCCTTCTTTTCGTGATTAACTTTTTTGCGTCGATGTCAAAATTTTGAGGTTAGTTCAGAACAGTCTATTCTCTGAAAGCGCACTCCGAGGTCGTGAACGCACCTCTTGTACCTTTAGTTTTAACATTGAATTGGGAGCCATTTGCTCGGCTCTGTATTCTGATATATAATTGTGTAACGGTCTATTCAATTTCACATTGCTTAACTTGAGCCACATTAGTGGAGGGATTTGCCTCAATCTCCTCGCTTGGTAGGCGGGTTGGCGATCGCAGTGTTATAAATATAACAACGAAAAACGCTGCAGCCCACTTTCCAGCCTACGGAGACACTAGATCTTTTGCCTCGAAAACATTAGTCGCCTTGTACGACACCCACGAGTGTAAAAGGTTGGTGCTATTCTACTCTGCCGGATACCACACGGCCTCACATTGTTTATACATTACTGCATAAATGTATACATTCATAACCTCACGAATTTTTAGGGATTGACAGAACAACGTCTAGACTACTTTGTCTGCGAAATATAAGTTGTAATACTAATGATACATATGCCGCTGGGACGGTACAGAACGCAAAGGAACCAGGATTCTATTTCTGTAATAATTTCCTAGAGTACACCTACTTAAAACCTTTTGTTATGAAAGAACATAATATTTTCGTGGTATAGTAAATTTTGTTTCGACGAGTTTCACTGCCTCTTTACCTTTTTAGTGCTTACTTATACTTTTTACGAACGCTCCATTATTTGGGAGGATTCAGCATAAAATTGTTTTGTTAGCTGAACAATTTTTGCTTATATTATAAATAGACATTGTGGCTGACCTGACCTCACCAAAAATTACCTTGAACTTGAACTTTGAACTCTGAAATTGAAGATAAGCTTTTAATCCATTAAAGTTACCTTCCATTTACAGATATATAATTCAATTCAATTTCTTTATTGCCTTCTTGTTATACAAAATATCTTTAAAGTAACAAACAAGAACCCCACATTCACCTGCAGTTACAAATAAACAAGCGATAACTGCAAGACAGGTTGGACCATTTTAATTGAGTTCGTGTTAAATTCTTAAGCCGGTTAAGACCGGTTAAAGCCGGTTTAAGTTGCGTCAAAAGCGGTTCAAGAGCCGAGCCAACTCGCTCTAATGAGATGTGGAGTTGCCTTTTGATGTTATTCCAAGTTTATTGTGCATGTTTAATGGAACTTGATAGATTCTGTAAATAGTTGGTATATTAGTTTACTAGAATTCGTAATTCTTGTTAGTAAATGATAATTTAAACTGTTTGTTTTGAGTAATAATAAAGTGCTACCTGGGGAACCTGACCAGATTGGATCAGGCGACTGAATGTGCAGGTTTCATCACCATGTTTTCCCTCACCGTAAGAGCATCGGTTAGTATTCAGTGTACATAACCCAGAAAATAGCCATTGGTATATGACTGCAGCGGGACTCGAACCCGGTACCTCTCGCATACGAGTCGGATACCCTAACCGCTCGGCCACCGACGCTCCGTTTTAAGCAATAATATTAGCCCGTGGTAATAAAGTAAGATGAGTTCAAACACGTCTCCATGAATATACATTGTGTCGTATATATCGACACATAGACGGTATCAAATAAAAGGCACAGGTTAAGCAACGCTCGCAGAGTTCAGGAACAGGATGGGTGACCGTTTCGTGCTTTGAAGCTAGTTGAACTTCAGCACCGCAACGAACTCGCCACTCGTTAGTTGTGTCTCCTATTACCGTTGGCGAAGCGAGATTTACCAAATTGTTCCACTGAGGACCCTGCGACTGGAACAGTATCAGCAGCCAATTGGCAACCTGTAACGGTATATTATCGCTATAGTAATAATAATAATAACTCATTTATTATAACTAGAAACGTCACAACACAACATAAACAAAAAAAGAAAAAGACATATACATCAACACATCAAATTACAAACAAATTTTTGCCATTATAAAAATGTCGAGTTGGCATTGCCGTGCTGTGGCCCTCCCAGTTGATAAAGGGACCTCGCTCAGCATTAGCTGCGGCCACAGCCGCGGCGCTGGTCTTCCGCGGGTCCCGCGGAGTGAGGTCCGGACTGCTACCCCCTAGTACGTGCGTCTATCATTGCCTACAGTCAATAAATAATAGTAGAGCTCGATAACCGAAAAATCACTTCAAGTCGATGTATTTACTACCGCGTACATTTACTAGGCCTCCTACAAGGTGGACCGACGACCTGGTAAGGATCGCAGGTGCCAGCTGGATGCGGAAAGCGCAGGACCGGCCTTTGTGGAGATCTCTGGGGGAGGCCTATGCCCAGCAGTGGGCGTCTTCTGGCTGATATGATGAGGTAACAACCAAGTGGTGACCCTGTAATGTAAACTACTATCGTAATTAATTATCCAGAAGAACTATATATTAGCTCGCTTTTCATTCGTGGTTGTACGCTAAAAAACCGGTCTGCGTCACATCCCCTTGACAGTTTCGCTTTTCAGCAATATTATAGTCGCCAAATAAATAAATAATATAAATTCAGAGAGTCGGTGGCCGAGCGGTTAGAGTATGCAACTCGTAAGCCAGAGGTCCCGGGTTAGAATCCCGCTCCGGCCATGTACCAATGACTGTTTTCCGAGTTATGTACATTAGTTAAATACTAACCGATGCCCTTACGATGAGGGAAAACATCGTGATGGAACCTGCACATTCAGGCGACTGGATGTGTAACCATGATTCAATCTGGTCAGGTTCCCCTGGTAGCAGGGTCGTGGAGGTCAGATGGTAGTCGCTCCACTGTAATTACCTAACCTGCGGCATTCTGGATCATGGTCACGGCGGACTCCGGGCCCTCGTGCGCGAGAGCACAACCGGGACATTAACGCTAAGATTTTCTTTTATAGTCGCCAAATATAAAAGCGACTTTAATGTCCCTACGAAAAGTCGAAGTTTGGGTCACTAAAAATATTTTTGTGCCAGGTTGTGCACGGGCCAGCGTTTTGTGGGTCTCCTAAACGTCTACTGTCACTTCAAAGTGGAATTTCTCTTGTACTTGATGACGTAGGCGACGCGTAAGTAGTCCAGTACAATGTAAGCTTACACGATTGACATTCAATTTGTCAAGTCACTCCAATTTAAAACATCCACCGTTCAACGATCGGATACCCTTTATTCTTCCGATCCCCGAATGGTCACCAAACACTTCGGACTGAAGCCCGAATTGGGTCAATGACGTCACAGTATTGTGCCCAATGTTTACATAGTAGCCTATTCCGTGAAAGAATGTTTATTATACTGACACAGCCGAATGGGTTACGAGGATATGTGTATCTTATTCGCGTGTAATAAAGTGCCTTTTACTCTACCCCGAGGGTTTCCATTTAAGCAATGGGGTAGGGCTTTATGGGGTCTGTTTACCGTGCTGTCGAATTAGTTGCTAGTTGTTATAAGTTAATTTGTAGATAGTGGAAAATTACATTGTATAACCTGATATTTGATTGGTCGCGGTCTTCTGCTTGTTATCGACTCGGCGGTATAAACTCTGGCTTACACTTTATTCGCCCAGTATTCGGCGACGCATACTACGTTTGGACTTGCCTCGAACAAGTCCTCCATTGTGTAAGTTTTAGGACACGCCGAGCATAAAACGAGGTGGTCCATGGTTTGCGGAGATACGCCACAATCACGTTGAGAACTGTCATCTGTATATCCCCATCGCTTAGGTCGGCGCACCTGAGTTCGCAGCCTATTTAGCGCCTTCCAGAACGGCCACGGAAGTTTGTTTCCGGGTGGGAGCCTTTCAGTGGGAGGGACAAAGGAGTATTTATTAATCCACAGGTTTTTCCTTGCTGTGGGGGCGTTGCTTTCGCAGGCAGTCGCCAGGAAACATGATGATACCCTGTTAATAATGTAAAGCAAAACTTCGCTTGTTAAGGCTCGATATTAGTTACTTTTAATTACTTCGATAACAATAGCAACTAATATTACAATGTTACGAACTTATCTGTTCCGATGGCTAAACTGGAAATTAGTTGTAACTTAGTTTAATGTCATTTTAAAATGACATTTCAGATACATTTGTGGCACTGTGACGGCTTGCATCAAATTCTTAAACGCATATAAGCTGATAAAAAAAAATCATCTTGGCGTTAATGTCCCGGTTGTGCTCTCGCGCACGAGGGCCCGGAATCCGCCTTGACCATGATCCAGGATTCGGTAGGTCAGGTAATTACAGTGGAGCAACTGCCATCTGACCTCCACGACCCTGCTACCAGGGGAACCTGACCAAATTGAATCATGGTTACACATCCAGTCGCCTGAATGTGCAGGTTGTCACGATGTTTTTTCTCACCATAAAAGCATCAGTTAGTATTCAACTAATATACATAACTCAGAAAACAGTCATTGGTACATGGCCGGAGCGGGATTCGAACCCGGGGCCTCTGGCTTACGAGTTGCATACTCTAACCGCTCGGCCACCAACGCTCTCATATAAGCTGATACTTAAACTAAATAAAACATTAAACGTCATTCTTAAACGAGTTTAAGAATTTGGTGCATGATGATGAATGTTCCAATGATCAATGATGAATGTCTAATATCAATGGAAGGACTCTTTCCTCTTCGCACAAATTCAGAATAGCTACTGCAACGACAAATCACGGGTGCTTATTTGATGAAATTGTATCGCAAAGGCGAAAAAGGCATAGCGGGATATCCCGTTCGAATTGGAGCTGTCCGATTGTGGAAGCACCTCCACCGTACAAAATACCCAAACCTATCAATATTGTTTCAGATAGTACCGTGTTTCTGACGGTGAGATAGGTCACAAATTTTCCTTTGGGAACCGTGAATTTGGCAGTGTTATTTGCTTATTTGTATCCAGAGCAGCGTCGCACTACTTGTATGGAAAGTTAAAAAGAAATCTGACAAACCACAAACGTATTTATTGGTTTCTGAATCAAGTCTACAAAATTTCGTTGCCTTTGATTGCATAACATTGAAAATAATATTATCAAACTCCATTTGTATGGAGCGCGCTCGGGGGTGTCCCCCTGTTACCTAAAAAAGGCGAAGCTACGCTTATAATAAAGCTAGAATATACCTTTCAGAAGTCAACACCGTAAATATATTACCGCTATAATCATAATAATAAGGAAAGAATAACTCACTGGAAACGGACGGACTTCACCGTCCGTCAGTTATCGTTCCGGTTTACTACGCCCTAAACTTGTATCAAGGGCGCCCATTTTACGCAGAAGCTCGTCTTTTGGGCGAAAAAAAAAAGTGTTTGTATCGTATTTCAAAGCAAATGCGGCAGCAGCTGCGGCTAGAGGCAGCGGTGGACTTTTTACAAACTTTTGCAAGAGACAAGCGGGGACGGACACACGACCTCTGGTTATTGTTGTGTTTGCCTTCTACAAGGTTTGTGATTTGGTAGAAGGCTTTTAGTGTGTTATTTTTGCTTTATATGTCGGATTAACTTTGACCGCTGCTGTTGCCTTGTCGTGGTCCATTTTCAGCTGTATCCATTTTTAGTCTGTGCTCGCGACTTCGCCGCCGCTTGACCCGGTTTGTTTAGACATTTATCTCTGAAGTCATAGGTATTTAACTTGATTTTATCAAAATAACACATAGTCTATACCTGTCAATACATAGATTTGTAACTGGAGGCAATAAATGACACATTACCACGGATTTGTACTGTTTATGCATTAATAAATAAATTAGACTTTAGGCTGAGTTGAGCCAAAACATTGGGTTAAATAATTAACTCGGAGTTTACTAACATTGATTTTTAACTTATATTGTACCAGTAGGAATTAACCCAGAGACCATTAACCCAAGTCAAATTTTAGGTAACGGTGTAAGAAATTTGAGTGCCCTCTCTTTCGCTCTACAGTGACTTGTATAAGTCTATTCCTTTTCGTCAGATTTAAAATGACGTCTCGTTTTCGACATCACTCACCCAGAGTTAGTTGATGAACCATCGCAACAACAATTTTGGGTCAACAATTTAATTATTTATCTCATATCTCAAAGTTATCCCCTAATCTTGTTGATGCATGATATTATACCTATTATAATTTAACTCCAAAGATAACCCAGCTTGGCATAAGTGGGCCTGACAGTTTTGTTTGCCATTTTACTCACTGAGATCGGATTCTGTCCCTAGTTATCCCCCGTAAAGGAAAAAGAATCATTATAAAGATTCCATCCCATATTTCAAAAACAAAATTCTTGCGGCACCGGACGGAGTTTCTCACCAGTTTTATGAGATACGACAAGGTTGTGTTTCATACTTAGTGTCCTGCCAAGAGCGGCTTAAACTTACTAGTTTGAACGGATGCGAATAATCCCCTACTTCTCACTTTCTTACCCCTGTTAGGTGTATTAGTCAATAGAGATTTATCATCTACTTGTTCTTCTTACTAGTATTATGAATACGTAAATTTGTAAGGATGGATGTATGTTTGAATGTATGTTACTCCTTCACGCAAAATCTTCTAATCGGATTTTTATTTATTTATTTACTTCAGTTTGTATAAACATATTAGTAAAGTAAAATGAAACTTTTATACATAACGAGTAGCAATGGCTATAAAAATACAATCAGCAATTAGTAGCTAAGTAGGTACTTAAAATTAGGACACACTGTGACGTCGGTGATGATGTCGACGCACGTCCTTAGAATCGACGCTACACCATACCCTTAGGCCAACATTTTACCTTCATGACTCATTTTTTATGTGACAGTAAAATAGGTTATAGTCCAGAATAGCACATAAGCTATATTTTATCCCGAAATTCAATGTGGTACCCGCGGGAACGGGTCTGGTACGTTATAACCGAGTTTTACGCGGACGAAGTCACGGACAAAGGTTAGTATTGTAAGGTTTAGTATACGACAGTATGTAACAATGGATGGATGTTTAGATGGCTGTTCTTTAATCCTTCACACAAAAACTACTAAACGGATTTTGATGAAATTTGTCAGTAATATAGCGTAGAATAGCACATAGGTAATTTATCCCAAAATTCAATGGTTCCTGCGTGAACGATTCCGGAACAAACGAAGTCGCGAGCTAAAGACGTTATTTTTTTTATTTTTTTTTATGTTATACGGTAGGCAAACAGGCAAGCGGGCCACCTGATGGAAAGTGGTCACCACTGCCTATAGACATTAGCAACATCAAGAGTATCGCTAATGCGTTGCCTACCTCTATAACACGTTGCTCTGACAGCAAAAGGCAAATGCCACTCCACTGCCAAAGCCACGGTTCCCCAAATCCCCACCCCATGGAGCACTGGAAACCTTACTCACCGGCAGAAACACAATACTATTTAAAATAGTATTATTTAGCTGCGAAATTCTGTAAGGTGGAGGTACTTCCCCAGTCGGGCGGCTCCAATTCGAACGAGATACCCCGCTATGTCCTACCTCTCTGCGCTTTTGGTGTGTATAATGTGGCTGGAAAGCAAAACTACCACGAGGATGTAAGCCACCCCGGTTTCTTTACTTCTAGAACCCACACAAAAGGATCTGTAAGTACTATAGCTTCGAAATGTCGAAGATTTTTTTTTTAGAATGACTATTTCGTTTTATACGCAAAAACAATGAACTGCTCCTGACTTCCACCAAGCAACGCCTAACCCTTTACGTAACTTGTACCATATGTTTCCCCGTTTTTTCCAACACACTTTATGTAGATTCTCTTCGAAGTAACGGCCCATCCTAATGATGCATTTGTGTAACTAGACTGTCATTTGTTTGATGGAACGAATTATCCGGAACGCTGTTCCGAATGTCTCCTTCATGGTTCAAATTATTTGGATTGGTCATTTGAATGCCTCCCTCGTAAGCTGGAGTTCATACTAACGATCGCCCGTTCGGTTCTAATTTTATTAATGGATTGTAATTTGGGAACGTTTTTATGAGAAAAGCAGGTTGTTTATTGCTGGTGATGTTTGTATGGCGAAGTTTTACCTCGCTTGATATGGTATCTTAGTGTGAAGTACGTAAGAAACAGACAGCCATGTCTGATTAAATTTGTAGAAAGTTGAGTAAATCCGCGAGCAAGCAGAATGAGAGCGTCGGTGGCTTAGTGGTTAAGGGCCCAACTCGTAAGCGAGAGGAACCGGGTTTGAACACCACCGCCGCCATGTACCAATGACTCTTTCTGAGTAATGTACGTACATTAGTTCAACACTAACACTAACTAACTCTTACGGTGAGGGAAAACATCGTGATGAAATCTGATGAATGTGTAAACATGATCCAATCTTATCAGGTTCCCCTGTTAACGGGGTCACGATGGTCAGATGGCGGTCGCTCCACTGTAACTGCCTGATCTGCCAAATCCTGGATCAAGGTCAAGGTGGAACCCGGGCCCACGCGAGGACAATTAAATGCCAAGATGATGATGAATTAGAATGAGATGGAATCTTCTCGAAATAAATCGAAATGACAGATGTCGGTCGAATTTGTAGCGTTCTGAATGCAATCGAACCTTGTCGAACTACATCAACCTACATTTCCATACTACGGCATGGTTCTACTATTATCCATATTGACGATTCATATGATTGGGTTTTATTATGTGATACAAAAATGCAGGTGATTAATCGCTAGTGTTAAGCTGATTTACCTCATGACTATACTGTCTATCTATTCTTCAATCCGCCAACCAACAGCGTAAAGGCTCTGTCCCTGAAATATACATAACACCCGTTTAGTAAACCCAAAGAAGGTAATCAAATTTGCAAAGGCAGTTCAGAACATAAGCTGGGCCTCTCTAAAGGATTTTGGCTCATTACGCTAACAGAATCCCAGTCCAAATCCCACCTTTCTAAATGTTTCATAACAGAAATTTCCATGCGCCACTGCCTTTACATTAGACGTCGCATTATTTTAAAACGATGTAACCCCATTTTGGATATGACCAAGGAAAGGTTCTCTAGCACTCTCCCGAGATACATTCCCCGCTTCACTGCTCTGCCTTTACCTTATCACGTGCACTTCAAATTGAGACGCTATTCTTAAGGTGTTAAGGGCTACTTTCGCACGACAATGAGTATGCAAAATTAATTTTAATCCGTAAGGGTCGTATTGACGCGCGTCTTAAATTTTTAACTTCGCCATGATGCTCTAGCTTAGTTGTCTCGGGTTTGGGTTGCCGGTTTAAATTTTCAACGGGCTCTGTTTTACAGGAATAGTATTTAAAACTAGCGTGCTTTGGCGAAATAAGAAAATATAGTAACTATTTTAGGATGGAGCAAAAAATATCTCTTTGCCAGGAGTGAACGGTCAAATCCAGGATATGATAGAATTGAAACACTGTTTTACACAAGTTCCACTATAATTACATCTATGAAAATTGTACAGTGATAAAATATTTGTTTCAAACTAAACTCGCGTTCTTTACACATATTATTATAACTGCACGACACACAACACTCACGATATCCACGTGAATATCGTGAGTGTTGTGTGTCGTGCAGTTCCGAATCAACAACAAATTGTCAATTTTATGTGAGGGTAGGAGTCTACTAGCACATCACCGCAGCTGTCACCTCCCACGGCAGTCGTCTCGTGACCACGGTGGGTGTAACCCTACCGAAACGTTTGGAAAACAAATCATAAAGGTACGTCGCGTCCAAGTGATAAAATATTTTAAAAAAATTACAAAAATAATTAAGTTCTTTTTTTATTTTAATTATAGCGGAACTTGCGTAAAAAAGTATTTTAATCCTATCATACAATTCAGTTCCATCAAGAATGCACTATAAAAACTATTAACTGATTCCAGGATATTTTATAGAAAGGTCAGGTCAATGTGGAAGAAGCGAGACGGACTTCTCAGGACCGCTTGCGCAAGTGGAGCAAAGTTGCCATTTGAAAATAATAGAATTTTTCTACACAATCGCTTTTTTACCTATTGCGATTTTACACAATCATCTTCTCCGGCCCTTATCGAACGAAATCGACCAATCATAGAGCCGTATTGAACGCAGTGCATTCACTTAGTGAGTTTATTTTATTTTTCATCCATTTATTTAATTTGCCAACCGGTTAGGCTATCGGATAACTTCCGACCGGGTTCACATTTACTCTAATATTTTCTAAACTACTCACCCGATTATCGAAATAAATATGAGAACCATCCGGATTAAACTGACTTTCATGTGGAGAAAATTACATCAAAACCGGTCCATCCGTTCGGGAGCTACTATGCCTCAGACAGACACACAGACACACAGGATTAAAAATAGCCACTGTTAGAACTATCTTACTTTGCATAGTATGTATGTATGTATGTATGTAAACTCTTTATTGCGTATAACTACACAAAGAATAATAACTAAGGAAAATAAATATACACTGCAAAGGCGGGCTTATCCCACAATGGGATTTCTTCCAGCTAACCTTACCTTGGATAGTCCGAAATGAGCTATTTAACGAGCATAGTAATACTAAGACAAGTACTTACTTACTTGACCTTGGCGTTAACATCCCGGTTTGTGCTCTCACGCACGTGGGCCCGGGGTCCGCCTTGACCATGATCCAGGATTTGGCAGATCAGATAATTACAGTGGAGCGACTGCCATCTGACCTCCGTGACCCTGCTACCAGGGGAACCTAACCAGATTGGATCATGGTTACACATTCAGTCGCCTGAATGTGTAAGTTTCAATACGATGTTTTCCATTTACCGTAAGTGCATCGGTTAGTATTCAACTAATGTACACAACTCGAAAAAGTAACTACGTGAGTGAGCCATAATATTAATCGCCTTTTACGACATCCATTAAAGGAACGGTGGTTCTATATGCTCTGCCGGGTATCACACGGCCGGCACTCTACCTCACGGCATATTGTAGTGTGAGACTCACAAATTAGGCCACTAGGCTAGCCGAATAAATTAGGCCGGCCTAGAAATTGGCTCCATAGCTCATACTTAGCTAAATTAACGCCAGAACAAAAACTATGATTCTCCTTTTTAGACTTAATTTTGATGATAGAAATCTCTAATCGCACATATATGATAGAGTTTAAGGGCAATAGGTATGCTGCAATGCGACAAGTGTGGGCTCACCGTTTTTCAAGAGATAGACTGTCTGTCTGTCCGTTTACCAATAAGTAGCATACAATTTTTGAGGTTTTACCATGTTTTATCAGGTATTACGTGGGTGTGCTACTAATAATATTGTATATTGGACTTGTTTCACACTAGTTTTGCGGCGGCAAGAAGGCTTTTCGTTAATTTTTTATTTGAAAATTGTTGTGCAATTAGTGTTATAATTGTTTGTACTTTTGTTTTTAGTAGTTATATTGGAGAAAAGTGTTCGGATGAAATCGTCTATATAACCGATAATATTTTCACCTATGTCCGTTTGTGAAAATCTGTAGTTGGCTCTCTGATGCTAAGTTTATTTTTAATCCATGTTACAACGGCTGTTGATTTTCTTAAGAATAAATAAATAAATAATGTCGACGCTTGGCAGGCGGATTGGATATCGCAGTGCCTAAAATAGGCAGAAAACGTTGCTATCCTTTTTATAAAACACAAACAGCCGAAAGGTTGGTGGCTTAACGGCTGGCAGGTCCAACTCGTAAGCGAGAAGTACCGAGTTCGATCTCCAGTCTACACCTTCGGCTGTATCGTCACTTACTACCAGGTGAGATGGTCAAATGTCTGGTTAATTCTTATTAAAAAGAACAAGATTTACTTCGTTTGATTTACTTTAACTAGGTTCCATCGTAATCTGATTGCGCGCAGATAATACCTTTTTCTTTACCCTTTATCTCCTGGTGGACTGGTAGATAAGGCTATTTTAGCTTTAAGTCCGCCTTTGTACTTTTTTGTGCATGAAGATTTAATAAATAAATAAAATCAATAATACGATAAAACATTGGAGGAACGATGTTTACCTATAGGAGTAGCTATCTTTAAAATATAGCTATATTTACCTGAACCGTCAAACTAAGATGCCTAAACTGTATAAAAACGCATGCTAACGTAATATTTATTAACAAAAAATCACTTCCATATCAACAAACATAGCATTAATTAAAATTCACGACCCCCTTGGTACTTGTTACCGAAACAATACTTAGTTATTACAAAACCTGGCACAAGCACAGTTGTAAAGAATCGCCAAAGTTGTTTGAATGTTTTTCTATGCATTTGTCGGCATGCAAGGTGACGTTGTTATGACCCAGTTCAGAATTGGAACGTTGTTCCATTAGAAATGTAGCTAAAAAACTTTTCATTGTTATAGAAGTTGCCACTTGATGCGGGTTTGTCACCGGCTAGCACTGGTGGAATATTCTAAAAAATCTTTCTGAATTTGAAACGTTTCACTGTCGGAATAGGTACTTCTTGTCGAACCTCTTGATTCTTGTACAAATTCCATACAATTCTTAATTATTACAAGTTGTTTATTTTAAGATCATTACTCGGTCCAAAGAAAATTCTTTTTCGTCTCCGTCTAACGCGAAGCGAAGCATTATTTTCCGATAGTGTACATAATTCAGGAGTGTCTGTTTTACTAGGGAATATTTACTAGACTACGGTTATTTACTAGACAAATTTGGACATTCTAGGTAATTACCGTCAGGTGAGCTTGAGCGATTTCTATTACTGGTAATGAGTATTGACGATTGAAATAAGATAAAATAAAAGTAAGAAATACAGTCTTCATGTTTGGAAGAAAGAAAGATATTTTCCAGCCGTTTGGGGTGGAGATGTTGATTCAGAATTAAGTAAAAAGCGAATAGATACCACAGGTGACCGAAGAGCTGGCTCGTTCCTCGGACAGAGGATAAGCTTTGCTATTCAATGAGGCAACGCAGACAGCTTTCTAAGCACCATTGCTGGGGGCATCGGCGTGCATATTTAATTGTTGAGAAATATCCTCTATCTAATTTAATTGCGTATTGATTAATTATCTATTATGGCATTAGCGAACTTCATTTTCAGCCTGAAGCCAGTCCAAGTTCAGTTATACCCTTCACTTACTTATATGAGTAACAAAAATAATACAGAACACTTATGTGAATTATAAAAATATTGCAGAAAAACTCGTCCGCAATGTATTCGCATCAAATATATTATATTGCCGTCCCCGTATTATTGGCTGGAGACGCCCACTCTATCCAATTGCTACTCCATCTTAAAGTGATCATTGACGGTAACAAATCGAATAATCTCTTCTAAGAGGCACTTTGCAAGTGACCTGTTCTGGTCAACCCTTTCACGGTGAATTGGCGCAGATATACCTTGGGTTTTTTCCCTACGAGGGTCAAGGGTCGGGTAATATTGACCACAAGCGTTGATAAAACAGCCCGAATTAGACCTACCTGTTGATCAAAGCGGTACGGCACGGGGTCACAAATGGTTTTAATTTTGATTCTGCTGATTGAAAATATGCTGTTTGCATTTGGATTTGAGTTCTGACCGTGCGCGATGGGTGTTCAATTGTTGTAATAAGGAGATGAAAGTGGATCGTTGATGCACACTGCTACATAGATCTGAAAAAGAGGAAATACAAATTTTATATTTATTTTTATAGATAATTTTTGTAAGTGAGGGTAATCGTCGAATCCGAAAGAGGGTGGACCGATATGTCTGTCCTTAGGAGCGACTTCACACAGCGGCACCAGTCAACTCGTGACCATGACGCATGCAACTGCGTCGAAATATCGAGGTAAAAACAATACTAACCGTGGTAACAAACCCGATAATATGTGTAGTGAAAGTGTAGTGAATAACCACGAAAGTCTTAAAACCTATAGAATATTTTTGTATTTGGTTCGTTCCATATTTTTCGAATTTTAGCTGAAATTAAGCTTGGGCGAACATATTACAACAACAAAGTAATGGAATGAGCGAGAACAACGAGCTCGTAATTTTTAGTATTTTGGCTATTAATATCCGGATTAATCACGTGGTGCAGGCGGTGTGAAACGATTTCGCGGGAAGGCGGGTTCAACCCTCTGAATTTTGAAAATGTTGGGTTGAACAATCATCTCATTAGTTCAAGCCAACTTCACCTGCTCGTGGTCCTCCTTTTCCTTAATTCCTCAGTTCAGGGGCACTATTTTTGAAACGCTCGCGTCCGCTACCTATCTCTTTCACACTCGTGGAAAGTTGCTAGAGATAGAAAAGACAAGCATTAGAAGGCGTGCGCTCGCGTGGATGCGAGCGGTTTCAACAATACTATATAACAACAATAGTATAATTTCCCTGATGGTAGTCACCGCACGTAAAAGCCCAAACAGCATGTCATGTGCTAAAATGGACATATCCGGTGATAACGCATCCAGAGATCGGGCATCACCGCATGGTGCCAAACACCATAGAATGGAGGAGGTAGAGTTGTATAGAGGACCCTGGTATAAGCTGCGATTGACGCTAGGAGGATAGTGATGCTTATAAAAATTATAATGTAGGTATTACAAAAATTAAATTAATTTATTATTTAAAAAAATTAAAATGATAAGTACGTTTTGACAGACACCTTCATACGAACAGTACCGCTAGCACGAGTTGCTCCCTCGCGCGATAAGCGATAAAAGGCACGACAAAGATACTACTCTCTTTCATATTAGTATTAGAAGGAAGGAAACAAACGCTTTCTCGCGGCGCGAGCTGTGTCGCGGACACACATAAAAATTTCAATTAAATTGTTGCGTCAGAAGTTTTATGATTATGTTGTGTTTTATTGTCATTTTTATTTTTAACGTTTATACTGTCTGTCTATATATCGTGATTGTGGGCAAATCGTCGAACTGGGTCAAACGTTACTAAGAGTAGGGAAGTTAACGGGATTTAGGAATATTGCAATCGGGTTTGAAAGTTATAGATAATCTTTGAAAGTGCTGAAAATTGTTCACTTCGAAGCTACACAATACATACAATATACATAACACATACATACACAGTGTCATATATTATAGACACTGAAACTTTCATGCTTTTAATATTTTTTATAACTTGTATGTGTAACGGCCATGGAAACACATAATTGAAATACGCTAGAGAGACGCAGGCAACAGCTGTTTGCATCGGCGTTAGCACGTACCGACACCACCAGGTGGGCTCGCATATCGCACGCACTCACACTTCTAAATCAATTGATAACTGACCGGTTTGTAGTTGATCTCTTTGGCACTGGTTATCAAAAATTTATAAATATATTCACTTCTTGGTTAAGCTTACTGTTATGTAGAATAAGATAAGTACCTAAATGTAAATAGTGTAGTAGCTCTCCAGACGTTTTGGTTTCATTTCAACCGTAAGTCTGGAAGAATTTAGAAAATAAAAAAATAAAAAAAACACGAAATTTTCAAGTACCTATGTATTATCGTTCCAAAAATAACAGACAGACGACGTAGGGTTAGCAATAGGATTCCTGTCCACTCCACGTCCACTTCCTGTCCTTGGAAACCCTAAAAAACCCAAAAAAAGTACTTTTTCCGGCAATCACATCACCGTGTCTCAGCCCAAAGGGTTCAGAAGCATTAAGTAAATCTAGTAGGTTTCAGTGGCGGCTTTGATTCGACGCTTTCTCAATGGTAAATTTATTCGAAACCCCCGCTTTGGGATTACCAGGTCGCGAGGTGGGTTTGAGGGTAGTTTTGCAAAATACAGAGATGGTAATACAATTTCCCTTGCCGTTTCCCTGAAGAAGAAATTCTCTAGTCGAAGGCTTCTACAGCGTATATCAATATTAAGGACATTTAAATAAAAACATTTTTTATACCAATGAAACAAAAAATGTGGCAAACAAGTAGTCCGCCTGAGTTTGCGGTAACTGTAGCCTATGGACGTTGAAAATACCAGTGATATTCCTAAAAAAACTAGAGACACTAGCGTATTGGCGATCCCGTAAAAATCTTTTCACACCTTTTTAAAGCAATCTGATTTCGATTTCGGTGGTGAGGTGGGTTTGAAGGTAGTTTTGCAAAATACAGCGACACTAATGCTATAAATTCCTTTCAGGTTAGCTTAAAGGAGAAATTCTTGAAAAAACCCTGTCTCATTTTCACACATAAATACTTATTTAGATAAGAAAAATTACGGTCATCGGGATCGTTAGTTGGTGTCTTTCAATCTAGTTATAAATTACGGAGAAATCCTACGGAGCTTTCATTTTTGTACATTACACACTTTTGCACATTTTCAAGGCATAATTAATTCTTTTCACATAAATTTTCTTTTACTGGTCTTACTGGGACCAGAAAATGAGGAAAATGAAAAATTATAGTGTAAGCCACTAAAACTTATACTAACAAAATATGGGCTTATTTGTATACTACAGAATATACTTTATTAATGCATGAAATAAACGTTATATTATGTTAACGTATGTAATTACGTTATGTAATGTTACACGATAACTATCTCTGAAGAACGACCCAGCCATTTTGAAGTTTAATATTTTTTAATATTCGATTGTCTTGTATTATATTTACTTTTATTATGACAAAGGAAACACAGCTGTTATTGAGAGAGAGTGGCTGAATGGGTCAGCCCATTTTTTTCGGGAAAATAATAATAAGTATTGTCAGGAAATGAAGACTCTTTGTATTAGTCACGGACGTTATAATGGGAGTAATAGTGAGGTTATTGGGAGTATTTCTGAGAATGATCGACTATAACACCCGTATATAAGTAACTATTAGGTTTTACAGTGCGCTGGTATCTTTTTGTAGATATACCCTCATAAAAATAAAAAAGGTCTCATACTGCGCATGTATAAGACCCTTCCTATTTGAGTGGCAGTTATTATGCGTCCGTAAAAATTAACGCATAGCTAAGGAAGCGTCGGTGGTCGGGCGGTTGAGTATCCGACTCGTATGCGAGAGGTACCAGGTTTGAATCCCGCTGCGGCCATGTACCAATGACTCTTTTCTGAGTCATGTGCATGAGTTGAGTTCCAACCGAAGCTCTTACGGTGAGAGAATACATCGTGATTAAACCTGCTAATTCAGGCAACTGAATTTGTAACCATGATCCAATCTGGTCAGGTTCCCCTGGTAGCAGGGGCATGGAAATCAGATGGTAGTCGCTCCACTGTAATTACCTGATCGCCAAATCCTAGATCATGGTCAAGGCGGATCCCGGGCCCTTGTTCTCGAGAGCACAACCGGGACATTAACGCTAAGATGCGCGAGCTAAGGAAGCGAGTAAAAATGAACAAATACAGAGCCGTATTGAACCTTGAGCCTTAGGTTACCCTGCATCAAGTGCAAGAAAAAATTTACTTTGTAGCGATATTAGAGAGGTTCAGGAGACCCAAGCGGCTCCCAAGACTCCCAAGACAACCAGTGTCAGTGTCCCCAGCGAAAGACCTAGTCAAGAGGCACATCCTCAGCAAAATTAGAGCAATGTGTGCTGAAAGATCTTAAAGCGGTCCGCAAGCGACGAGAAGCCGGTTTCTAACTTCAAAAGCTTCAGGAATGACTTCAGGAAAAACAGGCGTCCCCAGAAGATGAAAAGATTAGAAGGGGAGTGATAGAGCTGATGAAAGAAAGGATAAAGATCATAATAATTACTAGCTTAATTTGAGCCCGCGGCTTCCTCCGCTTAAGAAAGAAAGAAAGAAAACATTTATTACAAAGGACGCCACGACATGATAATTTACATTTAACACAAAAAAACCGTACATAAAAAACGGAGACAATTATAGGCTTCCCAGTGGCATTTTTCGTGGGAATCCAGCGTTAATTGTTAGCTTAAAATTCGCTTACTGTGCGTTGGACTCGTTCCCGTGGAAACCATATTGAATTTCAGGAAAAACTATAGCCTATATGTTCCCCTGATAATGTAGCTTTCTATAGGTGAAATAATTTGTAAATCGGTTAAGTAGTTTTTGAGTTTACCCATTACAAACAAATAAAATATCAAATCTTTCTTCTAAATAATATTAGTAATATTATACTGCTTACCATCAGGCAGGCCGCAAGCTTGTTTGCCACATCAGTGGTATAAAAATTTTTTTGTATAGATAGACTATCGATACTAATAATATCGATACTATCGACAGCCTATCGATACTATTGCTCATGCCACAACTATCGATTGTCTATCGGTCGGCAATGCTAATAGCCAAAGAAGAGACGAGTCTAATAAAATTAAATATTTATAGAATTATCTACGAGGTTCAGTGGGAGCTTTTTTTTCCAACGGGCTTTGCCCCGTCGCTGCTTGCAGGATGGTGCAATGTGATCGTGGATTTTCCAAGTATACTTTGAGATCGAAGTTAGAGACTCGACCGGGTCATTTAAGCGAGCGTTCAGTTCGATTTACGCCCGAATACTCATATGTTTCTTAATTTTAAGGGCTCCCTTGCTTTCCTTGTATGTGTATATACTTTATATAGTACTGCGTGGACCTATATCTAGCGAGCTTGCGAGTGGAGGGTAATAAAAAGTCACTTATGTCCAAGTGCTAAACTATCTCCGTGGCGAATTTCATTGAAATCGGTGCAGTGGTATAGCCTTGAAAGCTTAATAGACAGTCAGACTCGCACAATCGGGTCACTAATGAACCAACTTAGTGTAAAAACCTCGTCAAATCTATTTATCTATACATGGTATTAAACAATGTCAGTTTCCGCCGGCTGTGTCTACCCGTATGTATCTATGTATGCTTAGATCTTTTAAACTACGCAATGGATTTTAATGCGGTTTTCAACAATATATAGAATGATTCAAGAGGAAGGTTTAGCAAAAGAAAAAGGGTAAATTAGGTGGTCTGCGCGAACGAAGTCGCGCCAGGTCCAATACAATAAATTGTCCGATTCTTGATACATTAGTTCAAAGGTGCCGGGGAAATGTATGGGACCCGCGGTTGCGTACAGTATGTGATAGAACGGCCGCAACTATCTTTTGCCTCCTATCTAATGTTCAATCCGAAATATATGAGGGTCATAGCTTTGAGAAATTTTGCTGTCGGCGAACCACACTTTGGAGGGTGATGTTCACGAAAATGGACTTTTCACTGTGTTATAACGAAATAATATTATGGCGTTATGATTATTAACCATGATAACTTGACGCTCTTTAATTTTAGGAACAAAATTATAAAACCATCATTGTCATCGTCATCATCTTGGCGTTAATGTCTCGGTTGTGCTCTCGCATACGAGAGTACGACCATGATCCTGGATTTGGCAGATCAAATAATTGCAGTGGATCGACTGCAATCTGGCCTCCGTGACCTTGCTACCAGGAAAACCTGACCGAGAAAGAGACCTTGGTACATGGTGACGGTGGGAATCGAACCCGGTACTTTTAAATTATAAAACCATATTAGCGAAATATAGAAACGCTTTTTGCGACCTTTTTAGCTAATTATTGAAACCCTTATCAGCTATTTTAGCTTCTTTATTGAAAGCCTTTTCATATCTCCTTGCTACTTTATAAAACACTATTTAAACGTCCAAATGCTGCGGTGACTGCTTACCATCAGGCAGGCCGTAAGCTTGTTTGCCACCTGTGTGGTATAAAAAAAAAAAAGCAGACTAGAGAGTTGAGTGGCGATTGCTCCACGGACAAGAGTTTTTTTTATTTTATAGGCAGACAAACAGGACAAGCGGGCCACCTGATGGAAAGTGGCCACCACTGCCTATGGACATCAGCAATACCAGGGGCGCTAATAAGGCGTTGCCCGCCTCTGAAGTTTGAATTGATTATCATTTACGTAGAGGTTGTTTTTAATGGTGATGGTGTTCAATTAAGTGTAGTTGTAAAACACACAGGTGGACGAAATCATCTACTGTGATTTACTCTGCATGACTGATAACATCGATCATCAAACAATTAGTCAATACCCCGGTTTTGTTATCGCGTGCGAGGGCCCCTAGTCTTTGACCATGATTATGGATTTAGAAGGTCAGGGGCCCGAAGTGCTCGTACGTGGCAGGAAGTTTCTTCAAAATCATACGGCAGTTGACTACCACTCACAACATAAATAAATAACGTTTTATTACACATAAAATAGGTACATACAAAGCTTAAAAAATTAAACAGTGACATTATAAGAATCCATAGTGTATCGCTACCCGTGCCATGGGAAGACCTGCAAAGGGGTCACACATAGCGTAAGCCGTGGCTCTATGGCTCTGGTTTTCAGTGCGCCCTTCAGTGTAGCACCCTTTTTTATTTTTCGTAGCGAAAATACATTTACGGATATCCATTTGCCGTCCTAGGATGGCGAGAAGATTATGTGGGACTCGCCTATCATAGGAAATGACAGTCCTACCAACTAAAATTCTTTTCTCAACGAGATCACGGGACCGGTTTGCACACTCCGCAATCTCGTTGATGAGTAGTTTGCTGACATGGCGATATATTCCCACATCTCCTGGGGTACACGCTAGAAGTACGCCCGAACGCAGAACGTTGCTTCTGTAAAATAATAATCATCTTAGCGCTAATGTCCCGGTTGTGCTCTCGAGGTATGATCCAGGATTTGGCGAGCAGGTAATTACAGTGGAGCGACTACCATCTGACCTCCGTGACACTGCTACCAGGGGAACCTGACCAGATTGGATCACGGTTACAAATTCAGTTGCCTGAATTTGCAGGATTTATCACGATGTTTTCCCTCACCGTAAGAGTATCGGTTAGAATTCAACTAATGCACGTAACTCAGAAAAGATTCATTGGAACATGGCCGCAGCGGGATTCGAACCCGGTACCTCTCGCTTACGAGTCGGATACTCAGCCGCCCGCCACCGACACTCGATGCTTCTGACTTTATAGATACCAAATATATTTTTACACGATGAAACTCTAAAAGCCGTGGGGCAGAGTATCTCATCGAGTTGATAGAGCCGACACCGAAATTGCCTTAGACTGTCGACGTGATCCCGAAAGCGACAGCCTTACCATGATTGATGGAGAACGCACCTGTGGATCCGAACGAGAAAATAATGCCGCGAAAATAAAAAAGATGCCGAGAAAGGTGATATTTAAAGGTGAAGAGTACATAGGATACGGGTGAATTTGTACATATTATATAATTTATCTACATCATCTTAGCTTTAATATCCCGGTTGTGCTCTCGAGAACGAGGGCCCAGGGTGCGCCTTGACCATGATCCAGATTTTGGCGATCAGGTAATTACAATGGAGCGACCACCATCTGACCTCCGTGACCCTGCTACCAGGGGAACCTGACCAGATTGGATCATGGTTACAAATTCAGTTGCCTGAATTTGCAGGTTTCATCACGATTTTTTCCCTCACCGTAAGAGTATCGGTAAGAACTCAACTAATGTACATAACGCAGAAAAGAGTCATTGGTACATGGCTGCAGCGGGATTCGAACCCGGTACCTTTCGCTTACGAGTTGGATACTCAACCGCCCGGCTACCGACGCTCTTATTATATAATGTACCTACACTCATATGTAAATGTTTTTATCTACACTCATAGTAATGGTACAATGGTCCAATTTCATATTCGAAAACAGTTGTTTAAGGATACACTTTTTTCACGCCAGTCTATAAAATTAAAAAAAATTACTTTTCGATGCAGCATTTCCCATACTAATTTCATTATAGCTGTAACGTAATATAACTTTTTAATCATTATGCAAAACTTTTATTTTTAAATTTTTGTCGGGCGCCGAGACACGGCGTAATGTAGGCTGAATACCTAAATGTCTTTGACAAATTCAAAATTCAAATTTTCCTGTTTATATTTGTGTGTAATTATTTTCCCGCTAAACAGAATATTTTTTCTAGTTGTTGTAATTTGTGTTTGTGAATGATTTTTCTTGTTTGAAGCAAATAAGTAGATAAAAGTAGTGAAGTGAATTTCCCGCCGCTTGATATCCTCGACGCGTAGATACAACAGAACTGACTCGCAGCTTACTTCCAGCAAAGTTGAGAAAATTATAGGTACAATATTTTAACATAAAAATATGAGTGTAGATAAAGTGTATGCAACTGCATATAATTAGGTATTAAAACACTCGTGTCAAACTATTATCATACTCATGTTTTAATACCCTCTTTTATATGACAGTTGCATAAACTACTATTTTGTGTCAGCTTGTGCACGTGCAGACCAACGTTTTGTGGGTCTCCTAAATGTCTACTATTGGTACAAATCGTAATTTTTTTTTACTCGATGACGTAGGCTAACTTACAGCGCCCTCGCAGTCTTTAAGCATTATTCAAACATCTTGAAGCCTTAGCGTCAATATCACGGCTATGCTCTCACTCGCGAAGGCCTCGGATTCACCTTGACTGTGATCCAGGATTTGGCAGAACAGGGTTACAGTAGAGCCACCGTGACCCTGTAAACAGGAGAACCTGATCATAAAGGGTCACGGCTACATATTCAGTCGCCTGAATGTGCAGGTTTCATTGATCAGTGTTCAACTAATGAACCTATAATTCAGAAAAAGTCACTGGTACTCGAGCTCCGTACCACTCGCTTACGAGTCGGACCTGCTAGCCATTAGGCCACCGACGCTCTTTATCTTTAACCTTGCTTACCCTTAATCATACCTGCTTTAATGGCTGTGTCGTGACCGTAGAGCTGAACATAGCACCAATCCTTGACGGGTGTCGTAAAAGGCGATTATAATCGTTGTTGCACTATTAAATTAAATTGCGATTAAATTGTTGCACTATAGTGCAACAACCTTATCTGACCCGGTGACAGTGTCGCTATTGTTGGAGTTGACATGACATTTCAAACTAGCCACACTTAGTTCTAGCTTTAGCCATCGGGTCATATAAATTTCGCCTCCTCATTCCGCCGGCCCCTTTCCGCCACCGGGAGACGCGATCCGGGCGAGAGTTTCATTCTTATGTCGTCTATCTTCCTACTATCCGCACGAGCCGCTTTGGCTTGACTTTTATAATGCGTACGGCTAAGGAGTGGAACGCATTACCTGCGAGTGTGTTCCCTGATCAATATAATCTGGATGCCTTCAAGGCTAGAGTAAATTGGCTGTTCCAAGACGGGCATGCTCCATCTTAACCGCATCGTCACTTACCAACGGGTGAGATGGCGGTCAAATGCCTGTCTAGTAAATTATAAAAAAGAAAATTGTGGCACTGTAATTTCATAGACGCAGACCGTCTATTACTTCCGTAAACCAGCAGCATTTTCTGTTGAGTGCCTTCAATACTCGATCTTCGACCCACTTGCCAAGTGGAAGATGAGATGAGTGTTTCCCGAGAGCTCTCCATACAAAAACAAAGTTTGATCATATTTTCAATATTACGCCATCAAAGCCAATGAAATATCGTAAATGATTTGTAAGATTTTCGTTGAAATACATCGATTAAAAGTGGAACTTTTTTTAACAAGGGTTTTAAATTTAACTTATTTAACAAAGATTTACTTGTACGAAAATCTTCCATTCAAACAAAATTTCATTGGCTTTCATAACATAATCTTGAAAATATCATCGAACTACGTTGTATAGAACACATTGGGAAACACTCCTATGCCTCCTCAAAAAACAGGAGGCTCAAAATCAGCTGTGAACTGTTTGTTTGTTTGTAATATCTTTATTGCATTAAACATTATACTAAATACACAAACTGTTTGACGCTGTTGATTAATTCAGAGTTAGAGAGGCTTATCAACAAGCTCCAGGTTTCTTATCTGTTACTTAACAAACCATGTAGATTACGGCCGTACCCTAATTGGCAATAATCGCGCCACCATGGTTGTAGGTACGTCGGGCATCGCTCGTCCAATAGAACACCTCAAAACCGCCGTAGCACGACCTCGGTTTACAATAATTGCCAATTAGGACAGCGAGTTTACTCAGTCAGTGTTTTTTGTTAAAGTAGCCATATTAACTCACTGACCATATAACCCATTTGTATATACAAAATTTTACTGGATAACAACAGCTAACTATCAAATTCGAATTCTTGTAAACGTTTTAGCTATTTATATAGATTTATATAAAACTACAGAGCCCTCATTCCTTATTCACGACACAGTTTACCGAACTCGTGGTGTTATTTTTCATACTTACCCTGAAAGGTGGGGAAAGAACCATAAACAATATAGGCAGAAATATGGGAAAGCAAATGTGTAACAATTTTCCTAAACCGTTGGCATCTTTTACACAATTTTTCCCGCATAATTTCCCACCAATTCTCATGAAATATTATAACCACCGTATTTTATACCTAAAGGCTTTATTATACGGGGGGAAAGACTTTGTCTTTTATGTAAGAACAAAAGGGAAAGGGATAAGATCATAATATGAAGATGACATTTGAATGAAATGATAATTTCGTTTCGTTATGAATTTGCGGAAACGTTTCGGGATTTGTCGCATACTCTTTCAGTCTCTTTGAGTTGCGTATTTGTAATGTTCGGGGACAATTTGTGAACATGAAAGGAAACCATTTTGGTTTTAGATTTAATTGTAGGTAACTGAATGCGAAGGCAAATTGTGGATCTGTGTCCATCTCTGGCTGTACGTTGTTTAGAAAGAGGTAGTGAGAGGTACTTTTCTTTCTTTCTTTCTTAAATGGGTCAGATTTTAGCATAAATAATAGCTGCAATGAATTTTCATAGCGCCGATTGTTACTGAAGTATTTTCAGTTGGAACCCGGAATGTTTCTGAATAAACAGGATGATTTTCAATTGATGATACAAAGGGGGGCTCGTAACAACAAACAACTTTTACCATGGCACCAACTCTGAAATTGTAAAAAGTCTCCTGTTTCGGCTACATTTTGGAAGAAATCGTTTTTTAATTTTGTATGAACCATCTGTTTTTTTTTCAGAGTTAGACGACCTGAGTGGTTCAATTGATTAATATGCCGGTCGCCACGCAGAGGTCCCAGAGGATTCGATTCCCGGCCGGGCAGAAATTGAAATGATGAATTTTAATTTCTGTCACGGGTTGGGTGTAGTATGTATAATAAGTATGTATTTAAAAAAAGGTATATAAGTAGTTTATCAGTTATCTAGCACCCATAACACAAGCTTAGCTTACTTTGGGGCTAGATGGCATTGTGTGAATTTGTCTAAGCATATTTATTTATTTATTATTCACTCGCAGACGAAACAACTGATTGTTTACAATAAATCGATAAAACAAATGGGTTGGCATTTAAATTTATCAATCACAAACAGCCAAACATAAAATAATGACGCCTACATTCGAATTTGATAACATACATAAGCCAACTAATATATGAGAAATATCGAATTGTACCCTCGTCTATACATCCTTATAAGTAAATTGAAAGTATTTGTTATTCAACATATAAAATACTAGCGGCCCGCCCCGGCTTCGCACGGGTACCACTACGGGTACACGGGTTACACACGACCGCTGCGTAGGGAGCCGACCGCGCGAGTATGCCGCGCGGCAATTTATTACTTGACATTGGAGGTGTTCGTTATATTAGATAACGAATATATTATAACGGTATATACCGATAACACCTAATATTAATACATAATATTTTCTGCTACTAATATATTGCTATTTCACACAACACGACTACGCCATCTAGTTTCGTAGTTTCGCACTACCACCACCTGCACTGAGGTCAGAGGTTAGCGTCACAATTTGTCAGGCGCAGCGCGTAAATACAACAGTGACGAACGCACGTGTATGGATCACTATGGATAATCTATATTCTATTGCATTCGCAATAGGGCATAATATTAATCAAATTACATTTTGATATTAATATTCGAATGTTGTGTTATTTTTTCCGTTATATCTGTTCATTCTGTTATAATTATAACTTATAATATATTCAGTCGCTTCAGGTGTGCTAAAGAGTAAAGTTCTTTCTGCGATTTATTAAGTAGTAGGTATATGGTTGTTATACATTAATTATGTCTCGAATTGGACAAATTTGGCAGTATTTTTAGCGTTGTCGACGAAAATGCTAAAAAAGCAGAATGCAACAATTGCAAAAAAGATTTTTCGTATAAATCAAGAGTTTCAAATTTGAGACATCACCTCAAACAAAAACACATCTATTGAAATAATTCATAACTGAAAAACGATTATCGTTATACGGTGGATATATTATATTAGGGTGTTATTTATAACGTTAAAAATAACATAATATTTTATAATAGCATAACGTTCTGTTATGGTATATAAATATAACGGATCCGCGCACCTTTACTTGACATTGACTCCCCTCCCGTACCCCGTGCTGCCTAGATAGCCGAGCGGACTGAGCGGCGAACATGCAACTTTTTTCTAATATTCACATTTTTAAACTCGTGATATCTTTCGAATGGAATGTCTGAATTGAATAATTCAAAAAGTTATATAAAGGTATTGAAGCAGTCGTGAATATGAAGTTATTGATTTTGATAAGGATTAATACCAAGGTACAAATAAAGAGCGTTTTTTAGCGGCGGCATTTCAATTAAATTTTGAAAATAAAAGAACACTTATTGTGACATAACTATAATAGTTAGACATATACTGATGCGACACTTTTTGTAGATAATGATGAGTTCTGCAAAGTCGTAGTACATTATTTTGTTCTATCATCAATAGTTTTCGCAGCGCACGCGATGTAAGGAGTTTTTTGGGTATTTTTTTACACCTTGGGTTACATTATTGGAGTTTTATTAATGATCCGTAATTTTTTAGGAAATATAATATAGCCTATGTCACCCGCGGATAGTGTGGCTTCCCAAAGGTGAAAGAATTTTTGAAATCGGTCCAGTAGTTTCGAAGCCTATTCAATACAAACAAACAAAAAATCAAACATTTCCTCTTTATAATATTATATTATATTATATTATATTATATATATAGACTAGCTACTATCGGTCGCGTGGTGTCCTCTCCCTACACCTAAAAAAGGTTAAAAGGTTTTTACGGGGTCGGCAACGCGTGGGTGATGCCCCTGGTATTGCAAACGTCCAGTCACCGCAGCCTGCTGACTGCTAACCATTAGGCAGGCCGCAAGCTTGTTTGCCACCTTAGTGGTATAAAAAAAACCTGAGGTACACCTACTTTACGCCTACTTACCCTTTTTAACCTTAACTTGAATTACTGTATCTATTTATGAAAACCGCATTAAAATCCGCTGCGTTGTTTAAAAAGCTAAGTGTATATAGATAAAGACGACGCCGGCGGGATCCGGCTATGTTTTAAACTACGTATAGATAAATATACAAATAAAAGTGGAAAATAATTTAAAATTAATAGTTTTGAATCCAGCTTATTGACATGTAGTTTAAGAAATAAGTTTGTTTTCGCAGCATATTGCATTATATGTAAACTGCAAAAGTTACGAAACGATTTCACAGGAGAGAGAGGGAAAAAGTTTTGCATTAAAATTAACCGAACAAAACCGCGACTTGTCGCTAATCAACATTGTCGTTATAAATGTCATTCACGGACACTGATAGCATTTACATTTTAGCAGTTGTTGTGATATATGTAGGTTAGGTGTGTAATACAAGTGTTCTTAACATTGAATAGGTTGTAACTATTTGTATTCTTATCAGTGCGATAGTAATGGTAATGGAACTTTTGCGTTAAGAGGGTTTACAAAATAATGCCTATTGGTACTGTATTGTACCCTGCATGCGCATTATTATCAGTTTTGTGCTCTTGCCTAGTGATTGTGACCTGGTGTCTAATACCAAAATGGAGAACACTACACAACTTCATCAGCACAAATCAAATTGTCATCGGAACTCTTCATTTGTGTTCAATTAGTTACATGGAAGTGTCTGCTTTGATCGGCTACAATGTTGATGATATAATTGTGAACATTTACGGAAGTGAGATTCTAATTGAGACCTACATTTGCTGGTCAACATACAACTCGTTGACAGCATATTTGAAAGTTGTTCTGGTGCCTCTGAAGAAAATAAGTAGAGAGAAGACTACCGGATGCATATTTACCATAATAGCGGTTGCTCTCGTGAATCTAGCACACTATTTCGGCGACAGTGACGAAAGACACATATATTATTGGGAAGTAAGAGGCAGTCTGTTTCAAATTATAGCAACCAAATTCGAGATAATCTACATGATCCTTATCCTCAACCTTGCAATATTCGCTAAAGTGACAGCGTCGGTTTTAACGAGGAGGAAGCGAATTGTAAATTACGGAAGAAACCAGGCTTCGATTCAATCTCTTATAACTATAGCACTGTTCTGTGATGTTAACACATCGGTGTTCTTCATGTCTTTGTTTCTTACAGACTTGCAAAATAAGCAAACAGGAGTGTATAATAATCGTGGTGTCCTGATATTGAGTTATGTCATGCAATTGTTGTTTGCATCCAGATTAATACTACATTCTTTAGTGTTGCTATTGAAGACATCTTCCAGACAACTTTGGTTAAATTTTCGGGAGTCCAGGAGACGCAGAAACATAAATGAAATATTTTAAATCTGAATGTATGTATATGTTATGGATCAAGTAATTAATCCGGGCACACACACACACACACCAGTGCACATGTATATACCTTGTTTTATTCTTCTTTTTTATTGTTATTTTTGTTTGTCCATTTGGGTATCTATCTGCTAAGCTGCTTAGTGGCTACATGACAAAATTTTAAAATGCAGTATTGTCATTGGCATTTCAACCATAATGTACCCATATTTTATATGTATTTAATTGCTGTTAAACTGTGAAATGAACTAATAAATAAATAAATAAATAGAATTATTTACAATGCTCGGGCAATATGCACAATGACAAGTCAAATCGGGAAATGTTATAAATACTTATTTAAAGTTAATTATTTATCATTGCCCGGTCATTATGAATACTGCTTCGTAACTGTTAGGCAAAGTGATAAGTAAGATACATTACATAAAAAAATAATAAAGTGATAATCGAGCATAACTACCATCTTATTTATTCCTGCCGCCATGCAATAAATTGTATTTGAGTTTGAAAGATAACGTAGCCAGCGCAATTACACGCTAGAGGTTACGGGCATCTTAGTCCTCACAGTGACAACTCTATATTCAATTTGTGTAACTTGTGACATTTCATGTAGATATAGAATATAGATAATGTCTAATGTTGTAGTGGTCACTAACATTTAAACGTGAGTATTTCAGATGGTAAGCAGTCACCGCAGCCTATGGACATTTGCGATACCAGGGGCATCACCCACGCGTTGCCGACCTTGTAAATCCATTTTCACCGCTGTTTTGAAAAACTCCATGTTGTACTCTCTATGGAAAACCTTTTTACGGGTCTCTACCCGAATGGTAAATGGAATCAGAATGTATTTCTTAAGAGAAAGTAAGCCTTCGCTGCTAGTCTGTCATATATATTTACGGCAACAGCCGAACCGTTATAGACATTTGAAATTTTCACAGAATAGATACACATCTACATACATACGTCGCTGGAGGAGCAACAACGGATGCTGGCCGGCCTAGCATCAGCTTTGTTTTTATAATTGGACAAGCCAGGCATTTGACCGCCATCTTTCCTGGCGGTAAGTGACGGTGCGAGTGCGAGCTTCGCACCAGATAGATCTTGGCATGAATCTAGCCAAAACCAAAGTCATGATCAATGCCTACATCGATTTGGGACTTCGTCGTAAATGGCAATCACCTTGAAATTGTTTCTGAGTACCTACAGGTATACAATGTAGGTCATCATCATCACCATCTTGGCGTTATGTCCCGGTTGCCCAGGGTCCGCCAGGGTCCACCTATGCAATGTGGATAAATACTCATATTTGACGAGTATTGTTGAAACTATTTTGATTACATATTAGCTGGTTCTTTTTTAATGTAATACCTGATGGAAAGTGGCCACCACCGCCTATGGACATCAGCAACACCAGGGGAGTCACCAATGCGTTGCCCGTCTCTAAAGAGACATCTAATATACCTCTTGAACGATTCCATGTCATAGTCCAAAGGAAACACTGTGGCTAGGACCTCATTCCACATCCGTATCGTAAGATTGCTTCACTTTATTGATTAGTCTTACAAAGTTGCTATATTCCGGGCTATGAATGAAGGCAAGATTAACTAAGGATAGCGTTTACTTAGCAATATTGTCAAAGTTACGTGCACTTCAACGTTAGTATTACCTCTACAGGCCGGTAGTGCCGAGAAACTTACAAAGAACTAAGTAGTTGCTTTCTCAATTGATTTCCAGTAAGCAACGGACGTACCGAAAGCAGCACATCAACCTTCCCATCATCAGTAGAAAATGAGGTAGCATCGCTATGGTTGCCCACAGGGCAAGAATTAGAACCCAAATGCTTAGAAATTATCCTTAGGAGCGTCCGAGTGGTTAATTTATTCGACTCGTAAGCAAGAGGTACCGGGTTCGAATTCCACGGTGGCCAATTAACCAATGACTCTTTTCTGAGTTATGTACATTAGTTGAATGCTAACCGATGCTCTTACGGTGAGGGGAAACATCGTGATGAAACCTGCACATTCAGACGACTGATCCAATCCATCCAATCTATGATCCATGATCCAATCTGGTCAGGCTCCCCTGGTGGCAGGGTAACGGAGGCCAGACCGCAGTCGCCTCGATCATGGTCAAGGCGGACCCCGGGCCCTCGTGCGCGACAGTACAACCGGGACATTAACGCCAGAATGATGATTATTACTTAAAAATTATCCTCAATTTCTTTAGTTATAAAGAAAAATCTTAGTTATTGATTATTGGCTCATGACTCCATTCTTGTCTTTTATCCTAAAAAGGATAGGCAAAGGGGATGCATTCATACAGCTATGACTTCATTTTCCTTAGAACTCCGTTTTGATAAAAACAGCACATTGAATTTTTTTATGAGACTTGGCTACTATTAATTTTATGTATTTGTCAACATGAGCATTTCGGTCCGGCCTGGTTTTGGCCCACGGGCCGAAACGACTGATACAAAGTTAATATTTTTCCTCAAGCGTTTGGGCCCGCAGTTAAAAATGGTTTTATGACAGTCGGGGAGAAACATTTTTTAAATATAATTTTTAATTTTTGTTCACTCCAAAGCGCACGAGTATAATGCGCAAAATACCTACAGAGAATTTTGACAAATTACTTCAGTCGCCTCTAAATTATAAATATTTTTGAGGGTTTTCCCTGGGTAGGACATCTGTTTTGGTACGCGGTTATGAGGGTCATGTTTGGATCTTGTGATACCCTTTTGCGGATTAGACCTTTTATTTAAAAGTACCTACAGGAAAAACAAACCGGATCGCTGTGCCTGTATTATTATACAGCCGTTCATAAATGGTCTACATGACATTAAAGTAACGTGAATCCTGAATCGTTGGGTAAGTTTAAGAAGTATATAGTTATCGCAAATTTTGTGCAAATGTTGTCAACAGCTAAAAAGTGATTACGCGAAACAAACGTATAAAACACGTTCTATTTTAAGCACTTATTACAAATTCAGAAGCAAACAGCGTGAGACTGAGAGCAAATTAAAGTCAAAAGTGTTGCACATGGAATAAGGTTCACTGCTGTTATGTTACGTGTCGCTTAGCTTTTCAAAAGGCGTGATACAAAAATGGATCTTATTTTACGAGTAATACATCCACTTTGATTTGCTCTAACACTTTTTGCTTCTGATTTAAACGACTGAAATAAGCCAAAACCGCATTACCTGGATACAATATACGATCAGACAGAGTACTTGTCAAGACAAATCAAACGAACCTTACTCGGTGGGCTTATCATGCGTAGCTTAAGAGTGCCTATGATATCTCTAACAAACTCAAACTCTCACACTCTATTATGGGTCAGTCTGAAAACCAGCGCTATGTTTGGCTGCTGCCATTCATAGCATTAAGCTGAGGCTGGTCCAATTTGATTCGAGGACGCTTCGCTCTGCTTTCTTGATATGTACTTATTGTTAGTTTTAAGTTTTTGAATGTGTATTGGACCAAATAAAATACGTCTATGTCTATGTCTATATTACCGACCCCCTTGAATATCACTTAGGGGTATAGTACTGTTCAAGGCCATTCCAAAGAGCCCAAATGCGATGAGGTTATCTTGTTGCGTTCATTAGTTCCTATAACCGCCTTTCGACTCCATCATCAGATCATGTACCATATTAATGCACTGTCATCCTAGCTACTTAGATATACCAAATTTCAGTTCACTTAGACGCCGGGAAGTGGGTCAAATTAGGCTTGCAAGATTTTACCACAAATACACACGTAAATACTGGCACAAACCACTTTGCATCAACATTTATTGTGCGAACCGCGACGAAACTCTCTACCCGACTTAATGTATTTTGATAAATACTTAGGAGTTTTCACATTCAGGGTTTTTTATAAGAGTGCTTCACCGCATACCACAGTGTTGCTTAATATTAGACATACCAACTAAACATCATATAGTCTACGAACGAAGACGCGGACACAACTAGTCTTAGTGAGTAATTAGAGTAGCAGGTGCGCTGCTATACCTGGCATGTCTCGAGCTGTGCGTAAAGCTTTATCTTTAGTTAACCAGCGCGTGTACTCGAATGTCGCTGTCACGTATCCCTGAAGGATAAAGTACTTTATACGAGTTAGATATTTATAGTTTTTTTTATACCACTAAGGTGCAATCCCTCGGCCTGCAGTTACCGCAGCCGATGGACGTTTTCAATAACAGGGGCGTCACCCACGCGCTGCCGATTCCGTAAAAACCTTTTCCACTTTATGTTGTACTCTCCAGGGAAAACCTGTCCAGGGAGCTCATTTCACAACCTTAGTGTACGTGGGAGAAAGTTCTTTGGAACCGCACAGTTCGCGACCAATTTGGCTCCAATTTTATTTATTAAATTTCTTACACACAAACCACCATTGTTTATTACCATATATAGATATACAACTATACACGCCTCCGGCACGGAAATTATTCCAGCTTATTCTTACTTTTATGATCAAATTGTCCACATAACCCTGGAGACAAGTCTGTGGGAATACCCGATACTACTGGGTTTAATAAAATGATATTTTGTTTTCCCACATATGAAAAATCTTCAAAAGGCACCGAGTACAAAGGAAATCAGATTACGTTGTGATATTGTGACACTAGAAAAATATCAAAGTCGCGTTTGTGGCTCTTGGTAAAATTTATTGTTAACAATCATATGAAGTAGAGGCACGGTTTGCTTCGGCTTCAACCCAATAAATACCACTCAATGATAGTCATTAAGCCTCCTGCACATAAGTGGAGGGTTTTGTCATGATCTCCATGTGCTGTAGGCTTGTTAGAGAAAGAGGTGTTGTAAACTCACAAAAGTAAACGCAGCTGCAATGCCATAAACCTATCTGAACTGTATAGGTTTTAAGCATTTCATGGTTATTCAATACACTTTCATCACAGATATTTCATATACAGATATCCTTTTTTTTAATATGTATATTTAGCAAAGCCAGGCATTTGACCGCCATCTCACCTGTTGGTAAGTGACGATGCGGCCGAAGATGAAGCATGCCCGTCTTGGAACAGCCTGTTCACTCTAGCCTTGAAGGCATCCCGATTATTTTGATCAGGGAACACACTCCAGGCACCGCGTTCCTTTCCTTAGCCGTACGCATTATAAAGGTCGAGCCAAAGCGGCTCGTGCGGATAGCTGGAAGATTCACGACATAAGGATGAAGAGCTCGCCCGGATCGCGTCTCCCGATGGCGGAAAGGGGCCGGCGGAATGAGGTCGTGCAGCTTCTTCGCACTGTCTCAGAAATGTAACCTGTAGAAGACGGACAGACGCGCAACCCTACGCCGATTTTCGAGGCTCTGCAGCCTAGCTTCAATCAGCCGCGGGTCACAAGTTATTTTCTTCGCACGTTTTTCCATCGAATTCAAAGCCGCCAGGTGATATTTAGCTGATCCATCTCAGAGGTGGCAGCAGTACTCCATGCAGGATCGCACTTGCGCTTGATATAACTGAAGCAACTGCTTTGAAGTAAAATACCGCCTAACCTTCGAGAGGATACCAAGTTCTTTTGGATCGGGTTTCTCACCACGGTTGGTATTATTTTAGCCTCGATATTTCGATGCAGTTGCATGCATCATGTTGCACGAGTAAACTGGTGCCGCTGTGTGAAATCTCTCCTAAGGTCAATATCTGTCTACCCTCTTTCGGATTGGCAATTACCCTCACATCGAATTCTCGAACCACTATCATTGTTTCTCGCTTGATTTTCACGACACACTGCCTTTGCTCAAAATCTGAAGTCCAGGTGGAACCCAGGTGAGATGACGGTCAAATACCTGGCTAGTCTAACTATAGAAAAAAACATAGTTAAGTGACAGAGGCTTCATTAGGCCCAGCATCCAATAGCAAACATGAGCCTTATCTTTGGATACTACAGAAAAACAAAGCTCCAGTAAAAGGCTCGCGTACCCCTTGTAGTTTAGAATAAAGGACGCGTTTCTCATATAGAATAGTTTGTATACTTTTCTCTACTTTGGGTCGTATCGTTTCGTTTATAACTTTGCGCGTCAAAGCCAGATTCAATATGTCTTTTTCTTTGTGTGATTCAAGCGTCGAATATTAGTGAGCGGCTTCCAGCTTCTTTGCTTCCTTTTGCCTTTTTTCCTGCTTTATTTGTTTAGAAGAAAAAGGTTTCTTATTAATGCGAACTGACTAGCTTTTGCGTGCGACTTCGGACGCGGGGTTTAGGATAAAAAGTAACTAAGTGTTATTTTATTTTAATGGAAAAACAATTTCATACGCGGGGACTGGACTCAATGTAACGCATCGTCACTTTACGTCAGGTGAGAGGGCCATAAATTAATGTCAAAAATGACATAACATTGTCAACTCCTTTTCACCTTCAATCAAAATTTTCCGGTTCGTGAAGTTACTCTTTACAAAAAGTTGGCCGTCGTCCCGATTTGTCCGGCTGGTAGAAGGACAAGCAACAACCAAATGACATACATTCGCAGATTATTGAGCCTCTCCCAGACATAAGCGATAACATCGTACACGTTACTACGATATCTGTTCAGAGTACGTTTTGTATTAGGACGCACGCTATCTTACAGACAGCTGCGATTCGTCGGCGACTACCATCTAACCTCCGCGATCCCGCTACCAGGGGAACTTGACCAGATTGGATTATGGTTTTCCCTCAACATATTATACGGTTGTCGAAGACAGTTTAAAAAAGTTTTTTTTAGACATTTGAGTGTAATTATATGGAGATTTGTGTCTTGAAAAAATTACGAATTTGAGATGTCATAATTCGAGTATGCCTAGTTTGCCCAGAAAACACAATATTTTTGCTCTTGTGTCTAAATAGACATTTTTCAGAGCAAGAGCGATGCTATAAGCAGAAACATTTCAATTTTGCCGTTTTCTCTCTTATTTTGCTCGCAATAAACTGATGTTCTTATACAAATTGGATTTACGTGTCACAATTTCATCTTGACGACATCCCTTACAGAAAGTAGGTATTGACGACCTGAGTAGTTCAGTTGTTTAACATGCCGGTCGCTACGTAGAGGTCCCGGGTTTGATTTCCGGCCAAGCAGAAATTGAAATGATGAATTTTAATTTCTGTTACTGGTGGTGTAGTACGTATGTATTTAAAAAAGAAACTATATAAGTAGTTTATCAGTTATCTAACACCCTTAATACAAGCTTTGCTTACTTTGGGGCTAGATGGCGCTGTGTGAATTTGTCCAAGCATATTTATCAGTTATATTTTTTATTGAAGTAGGCAATATCCTAATTTCACGATAGCAAATAGTCCACCAAAATTTGTAGGCTTGGTTGCCTAACTATTATTAAATTCCATTCCTTTTGATGTTCTTTGCGCTTCTTCGAGTAGTGATATTGCCTTTTTGTTTTCTTACTGTTTTCTTCATTATATTTAATCTTTTCTCGAGCTCCGAGACTCAAAGCTAAAGGTTGATAGTCGACTATTTGAGTCTGGTATTATTACTATATTGAGGGCTTCGCTGTATGTGCCTTATTGCTTGTTTAACTAAAATTTTGGAGAGAAATAGTAACCTTTTAGGCATTCCTCCTACAAATACTCCAGATAGCAATATCGTAGTCATTTATTATGAAATATCGGAAATACATGCAATTTGTTTTTAATCATTATAGACAATTACTAGGAAAGGAGCGTCGGTGGCAATGGTAATGGTAACCGATTCGCAAACGAGATGTACCGGGTTCGAATCCCACTGTCGCCATGTACCAATGACTCTTGTCTGAGTTATGTACATTAGTTGAACACTAACCAATTTTCTTACGATGAGGGAAAACATTGTGATGAAACCTACACATTCAAGCGACTGAATCTGTAACCGTGATCCAATCTGGTCAGGTTCCCCTGATAGCAGGGTCATGGAGGTCAGATGGCAGTCGGTCCACTGTAATTACCTGATCTGCCAAAACCTACACCAAGGTCAAGGCGGACCCCGAGCCCCCATGCGCGAGAGTACAACCGGAACGTTAACGCCAAGATGAATATTTATTTACATACATACATACATAAAGCTCACGCCTGTGTCCCACAGGTGGAGTAGGCAGAGACTATGGACCGCCACTTTGCTCTGTCCTGACACAACTCCCTAGCCTCGGATATATCCACAACTCTTTTCATACATCTCCTTTTATTCTTACCAAATATTTATTTTTTATTCTTAAACTATACAAGCATTAAAAATAAGGCCATTGGCAATATATCTGATCCAAGCGAGCCGGATTGCGAAACCGCACGTATCGCGGACGTACGAAGGCAAATGAAGAAATAAATATGAGATACGTGTATCTTTTTTATTTATTCCAGCGAATATCTGTAGGTGTGGAACTGTTTGTTAGTCTGTTTTGACGTATCCCGTCTACTCATTTGTGATAAGGAGTGTTTTTAAGAGAGGTAGGGCTTGCGCCTTATTACATTTGGCTAAATTGAGTCGTCTAAATTCAGAAACAAAAAGCGTGAGAGCAATGCAAATTGGAATGTATTGCTCATAGAATAAGATCCAGTTTTTTATCAATTACGTTACGCATCGCTTTTCAAAAGACTAGATCCAAAAATGACCTTATTAAAGAGCAATATATTCAATTTTCGTTTGTTCTCAAGCTTTTTTTGTTGCTTCTGAATTTAGAAGACTAAATTCAGTTAAATCTAATAAACGCAATGTATCCCGTTCAAATGGGAGCCGGCCGACTGGAGAAGTAGGTATTACAGAATACCGCAAATAAACAATATTATTTTAAATTGTATTGTCATAGTACTATGGTACAGTGTTCCTGCCGGTGAGTCTCTATTGTTTCATGGAGAACTGTGTCTTTGGCAGTGGAGGAGCCTAGCATTGGCCCGGTTGCCAGAGCAACTTGTCCTGGGGTTTTAGAGGTGGGCAACGCATGACGCGGCAAATGGCCCGCTTGCCTGTTTTATATTAACAAAAAACCGGGCAGCAGCCTTTTATTTTTAACCAATAGCGTAACCTAGTCTACATCGTAACTAGCCTAACCGACAGAAAAAGTCGGAAAACCCCCGACTAAGTTTACTTAAACTCATATATTTTCTAAAATACAGAAAATAACAAAGCTAAGAAGCTCTCGATTAAACTGGCTTTCAAATAGAGGAAACCGCATCCAAATCGGTAAATCCGTTCGGTAGGTACGAAGCCACAGACATATACACAAAGCCACAGATTCGCACGCCAAACTTATAAGACCCCAATTTTTCGCCGGGTGTTAAAAATAGAAAACTAAATAGTAAAGCTAACAACAGGTTTCTCTAGTAAGGCTATATTATAACTAGTGTCAAATAAGAAGAGACTTGGCGGGTCACGTGGTTCGACTTGCGCTGTATACGATTACCTGCGCGAAGTCCCCTCCATTGCCATTTGACAAGTCTCTTCTTTCGTGACGCGGGTTATAACATGTTTCTCTAACCTTTTGTATAGAGTGTTTCCCTCCCTTTGGTTTGTGTACTTGACGACGGTGATCACCGTGTTCCATCAGGGGATCTACTTTTTAGCATGAAAAATTTAATATCTTTATTTTCCTTACTCTTTACCGTTTGCTTTCTTGTTCGCAACGTACGTAGTTTAAAAAATATTGAATTTAAATTGAAAACAGTTCAACCGGAAGCGAGCAGTTCAAAAATAGATCCCCAGCACGGCTAGCATAAGTGTGCAAGCGACATTCCTCGTGCAGCAAGAGTCTTTGTTTCCTTTTCTCAATACTAAGATTAAAGAGATAGCAGTATCTATGTCGCGCTTTTTCTCGCTTATCGTGCGCGAGAGCACTTTTGTGCTAGCAGTGCAGGTGGACCGTCTGACCGTGTGAATCGCTCTCCACAGCTGGCAAACCTCGCCAATGATGTGGATTGTGAACACAAGACTTTTTAAAAACTTTACTTAATACATTTTTTTATACCACTAAGGTGGCAAACAAGCTTACAGCCTGCCTGATGGTAAGCAGTCACCGCAGTCTATGGAAGTTTGCAATACCAGGGGCGTTGCCCGTAAAAACCTTTTAACACCTTTCTTGAAGAACTCCATGTTGCACTCTCCAAGGAAAACCCCTCCAGGTAGTTCATTCCACAACCTTAGTGTGTTCCTTTGGAACGTGCTCGCGACCAATTTGGCTCAAAGGTGTGAGGATGAACAAAATATTGAAATAAAAATTAATGTAAATATATAAGACGAGCCAGCAAGTAGCGGGAATCGAAATGTGTCGATATTAGCATAGTATTGGATCGAAATGTGATTTCCAAAAGATCGCGTGTGGCCCACGTTTGATATCTACTAGTATTAAAAGTGATTTTTCTTTTATTACAGATTGGCGTGCTATCTTTCTAGGTAAGTACGGTCATTATCCTCATCTTGGCGTTAAATCTCGATAGCACTTACGCGCAGCACGCAAGGGCCAAGGGTCCGCCTTCCTTGGTCCACTTCGCTCGGTCTTCGGCATTCGTGATGGTGAGTTTGTTGGCACGCATGTCATTCTTCATCATCATAGCCTATAACAGTCCACTGCAGGACTAAGGGCTTCTCCAAAGAAAGGGGAGGTTATTGCCATAGGTAATCTCCACGCTTGGCAGGCAGGTTGGAGATCGCAGTGTAATAAATATAACAAAGGAAAACTAGACTACGACTAGATCTTTTGCCTCGAAAACATTAGTCACCTTGTACGACACCCACCAGTGTAAGGGGTTGGTGCTATTCTACTCTGCCGGATAGCACACGGCCAATGTCATTCTTAACGTTTAATCATAGCTTCTTGGGCCTTCTCGTACCTGGTAAGTACGGTATGCTGCTTATATTTTTTCTTCTGTAGTTATACTTATGTACTTGAGAGTTACCCTCTATTCTAAGAATCTACTAACAACGATTTAATCAAAAGATCAAAGACCAAATTCTCTTTTGTATTCAATTGAAGACACCCTATAATCTAATACCGAGTTAGTTTGAAAAGTTCTCCGTTCCAGTAGCTTTGTTTGGTGTTCACCTTTTTTTTTGTCTAAGATCTTAAATGCTAACTGTAAAATAATAAACTGAGCGGACTTAAATAGAAATTTCAATGAAAAAGGGACCTGTTTGTGATTTCTAGTTAAAAATACTCGGCTTCCATTTATTTGACTCTATTGTGATTCGTAGGATTCAAATACCTATTTAAAGAAATGCGAAAGAAAAATATACGGCTAGCCCATTTTTAAATATGCAAATAAGCAGTCTAGACTACTTACTATCGCTGAAATTCAGCAAATCACTTCTGCAGCATCTATTCTATGTTCCATAGGGTATTTTTTTATACCTAGAAAGTGCTGCAGCAATTCACTTTTATTTTCATTCCTTGCTTGGTCTGGTAATGGAATCAGATTGAATAATGTCTACTTATTTGAATCAGTTATTTTTGCAAAGTGACTGTAAAATTCATCTGTAGAACTAATGTGAATCGACAGTTACATTTACCTAACCTGGTATCTACCATTTGTTGCACTTTCGGTTTAGTTTTCGATTATTAAAGTTCGAAAATTTATCGATAAGCTTGTTACTTAGAATTAAATTACAGATAGTGCGCTAATATAAATATTTATACATTTTTTGAAACATACAAGTGGTGTTTTGTTTGGCCAAGGTCAATTCATTAGAATATTTTTATCGTATCTGTCCACGGGACGGACTATCTGAATATCAAAAGTTTATACGTTATGCAGTGCAACAAAATAAAAATACATAGCTGCACCGTGCTGTACCTCATCATCACAGCCCGTAACAGTCCACTACAGGACTTAGGGCCTCTCCTATGAAAGGGGAGGGTATTGCCATAATCTCTACGCTGGGCAGTCGGGTTGGAGATCGCAGTGTTTAAATATAACGATGGAAAATGCTGCTGTCCATTGTCCAGACTACGGAGACACACGGCCACCTATCCTTGCTGTATCCGGTTCTGTACCTATCCTTAGAAAATACGGAGAGCGTAAAGTCTACAGAGATACATGAGCTCTATAACAACATCAATATATCGATTCTATGTCAACAGTTATAACTCTATCCGTCATTATCATCATCATACATACACTTTAAGTTGTACACTTATCTAAGAGGTACTTATCCAGGAGGTCCATAACACAGGTTAATCTAATTTGGACTCCTATCTCCCAATCAACTATTTGATATTTTAAATGTCTTTGTAAACTTTTTTGGGAGAAAAAAATAAAAAAATATAAATATAATCATACTAGTCCGCTGCTGGACTTAGGTCTCGCTACGTACACCAGTGCACCCTGTTTTGGGCCTGCCGCATCCACTCTCAATATGCAGCCTTTCGCAAATCTCCACTCCACCTGGCCGGAACCGTCCTATCCTACGCTTGCCGAGGTGCGGTCTCCACTCAAGAACTGTAGGCTAACTACATAACTCTGTTGCCAACTATTCTCTGATTTCAATGATTGAAATTGTTACTTTTGCGATTCCGAATCATCGATTGCATGGGTTCAGTTGCTAACAAAGCTCCATTGCAATAAACGGAAACTAGAAAATCGATCACACGTAATCGCACAAGTAACAATTTCAATCATAGAAATCAGATAATTGTTGGCAGCTGGGTTACGAACTTAGCCGTAGTTTACCAGTTCTCGGTTCTTCCACAGATATGGCTAGTTTGATGAGTATCTTTTATAAAGGCGTCATGTCAACAATGTTAGCGGTGTACGGGGTTAATGCAGAGTAGAATATTGCACCAACCCCTGCCCTTTAAGAGGGTACGCTTTTCACAAAAAAAATTAAGTATTTTATCCATTTTTTCAAGCGTTTAACGCTTTTAATGTATTTTTCTCGAATTTGTCGTCAGTAAATGTATTCCAACAAGCTTAATATAGATTTCTTAAGCAATTAAAAAGAAAAATAATGCTATCACAAAACAACGCCATCTAGCGGCGATTTGAGTTTTTTTTCGATATAACGGTTTCTTTTTAATTGTTAACCTTTAGGAACCCATTTTACGCACCATTGAACACATTTACTAAGAGTATAAAACATAATTCTATTACTAATAACTCAAACAAATGGAAGAATGGAAAAATAAATAGATGGAAGCCGACTAATGTCCCACCCGTATTCCGAAACATTACTATGAGGTCTCACAGTGCGCGCGAATGTACACTATGTACAGGTTCCAACTGACAATACTTGAATGGCGGTCGGCACTATGCGTCTGTCAAAATGACCAATCATGGTGTAAGAAAGAGAAAGAGAGTTGAGCTGTTTCGCTGAGCTGCCTTGAGGGGACAGGGAAGCCGAGCTGAGCCAAGTCGAACCGCGTTGAGCTGTGCCAAGCTGATCCGGACTGAGCTGATAGAAATGCTGAGCTGTACTGTTTAAATGCTGTGCTGAGCTGAGCTCTACCATAAAATCGATAATTAATTTGTCATATGGAAATCACGCGCGAATGATTAATTTAATTGGAATATTAAATAAAGGAGTATTATGTTGATTTATTTGAGGGGTCATGTGGGTAGGTTATGATTGATTATTTTTCGTTAAAAATAGCAGGTATTTACAATAGAGCCGTATCTAACGCAGTGCGTTCACTTAACAGATTAGCATTGTAAGAACGCATCGAAGGACTATTTTGGACTATCGAAGGATTAGTTTGTGAATACAGATGATAAAAGTATACCTTAGGATGCTCGTAGAAAAGAATGTAGGCACCAGCTAATTCTGTTCCGTTGTTATAACTGCCAAACGTGAATTATGTGTAACCCTTCACCAATGTCGAGGAGGCTTAACCCTAGCGGGGCCATTAAGGGCTGTTGATGTGATGGTATGTGTCCCGGAAATGAGAGGTCGATAAATGCAATGTTTCGGATTTACGGGTAAGTGGTTGCCTTATACGTCTCCCTACGCGATGAATAGACCTATTTTTCCTTAACGTCGCATTGAAGGCAGAAAACGCGGGAAAATCGCGTGTCCTTGCTTATAATAAAATTAACTTATATGTAGTTTATGAAAGGAGTAAAAAATAACCCCGCCTACTAGTATTAATGGTATAACGTATTGATGATATTAGTTTGTTCTTAGTTTCACGGGTGTGAGTATGTGTGTGCTTTGTGTGCCTGTCTGTAGCATCGTAGGTCCAGAAGGGATGGATCGTTTTGCATGCGATTTGCTCTATTTGAAAGCCAGTTTAATCGAGATGGATCTTAACTTTGTTTCGATAAATTGAGTTCTGTTGTTTAGAAAATATTTATGTATACATAAGTAAACTTGTAAATTTTTCTATCTGTTGTCTATGTACGCTTAGATCTTTGAAACTACGCAAAGGATTTTAATGTGGCTTCCAACAATAGATAGAGTGATTCAAGAGAAAGGTGTAGGTAGGTGTAAAGTAGGTGTACCAAGACACCAAAGGATGCCTTAATTTGCTATGCCGGCGTATGTACAATCACGCGGATTACGCGCAGTCTCCAATCTCTTCAAAGATATGCATACCATTAACATTGTAGCTCTTAAATAAAAAAGGAGCGTTCCTCATATGCAATTCTGTTAGGAAAACGTAACGACCGCGTTACATATAACGCAGCGTTTTTACAGCCGGATGCGTAGAAAGCGGTCCAAAGGCGTCCTTTTAATCTTTGGGTGGTGCCCGAAAATAAAAGTCCCCTTGAACCGCATTCTCTTTTTCATTTCGCCGTAATTTGTACATTTCACGCAGACCAACGCCGGTTCTAGGGTGGGGGTCCGGTTTGATTAAGACCGAAGTTTGGTTTTGCATGTTCGGCTTTAGTATTATTTCTGTAAGTCTCGGAGTATTGGAAGATTGTCGATAAGTAAAAATGTGAGTTAAATTACTCAAGTTTGAAATATGAATAACCTACATAAACTGCAAATATTAATACTAATTTATAAATAAGAAATTTGACTAAACCAAACCGTCAATTAATATGATGATAACTTCCCGAAGTTGAAATGATGTACCTAATATTTTTGATTACAAGACAGCAGATTCTGGCTTACATTCCATGGTCAGACATAAATTGTTACTATATTGCTATAAAGCTGTATTTTCCTATACATTCCATGGTCAGACATAAATTGTTACTATATTGCTATAAAGCTGTATGGTCCGCCATGACCAATATCCAGGATTTGGCAGATCAGGTAATAACGACTGGCATCTGACCTCTGTGACCCTATTAACAAGGGAATCTGACCAAATAGAACCATGTTTACACATTCAGTCGCCTGAATGTAATAGCTGTATTTCGTTAGATATTCATATATATCGTGTGGTGTCCTTTACCTATTCTGTGCAAATTAGTTGTTATAGGTGTTAAACATGGCAAGAGTAAAATAAAATCGATGGGCAACCTAGATATATTTCAAATATACTAAAGATTTCCGAGGTTTACCACAACTTCTCGACCAGTTCCATAATTTTTTTTTTCTATTTAGCCAGAATTTGGTCCTTTTAACAGTGGCCAATGTTTTTTATTTGATATTTCCCCTCACTAGTGCACGGTATAGCCCTCCGGGGCTTGCACGGCTTTTTCTTGTTATGATCACAGTTGAAGATATTTGAGCGCTTCTCTTATTTGGATTTCGCTTGTCTGAAACTTGATCCGAAACCGGATTGATAATTTGTTACTGTCATAACCAGTTTTTCTGTAAGGACAAGTTATTTTCGGAATCCGAATTTGTAGTCAGAGGCTTTAACTAAACAATAAGTCCGTGATTGAGCTCGTGCTTCGTTATGACGTTTTGTCATTTACGGTTTATTGATTTTTTTTAAACTAGATTAATGAAGGCTTGAGTGAAAAGGCTGTTCCTGGCCAAGCATAGTCCATCTTCGGCCGCAACATCACTAACCACCAGGTGAGATGGCGTTATATCCCGGTTTTGCTCTTGCATGCCACATGCGCCCAGAGTCCGCCTTCCTCTTGGTTCACTTCGCTTGGTGCATCCTTGGTGGTGAGTTTATTGGTATTATTATTATTATTTGTTTTACACCCACCGTGGTCACGAGACGACTGCCGTGGGAGGTACCAGCACATCACCGCAGCTGTCACCTCCCACGGCACTCGTCTCGTGACCACGGTGGGTGTAACCCTACCGAAACGTCGGGAAAACAAATCATAAAGGTACGTCGCGTCCAAGTCCCGTCTAATATAATAATAATTATTATTATTGAGTTTATTTAGGCATGTCATTTTTAATGACGTCTAGCCACCGTTTCTTGGACTTGTTTATTCCCGTGTCTAGCGAAGGTGACATGGCCAGACATTTGTTCCCTACCATGTCCATACCATCGAAAGCGGCACTGTTGCAGCTTATCTGCGATGTCACGGACGCTAAGGCTACCACGAATGGGGGCATTTCGAACGCGATGTTTACGTAGAAATAAAGTAGCAACCTGCTCCGGCATTGCACACGTTTTCTCCAGTTTAATATGCGTGTTTTAAACGTAGAAATCGTCTAAATGATAGTGAAAGCCGCATTAAAATCCGTTGCGTGGTTTGTATTTCAGACAAACAGACGCGGACAATGACTTTATTTTGACATACACACACAACACACTTTAGGAATCCTAGGGTATATTTTGTTTACTACGTTGCCTGCAAGAAATCGCTTTAAGCCTTGAGGCCGCCGGTTGCTTATTCTATTTTTCCCTTTGTTTTTGTTATTGTTTGTGAATAAGCAATAAATAATTTTTATTAATTCATTCACGCTTTGTCGTTATTATATGAATAAGTCCCTGGGGTCCTTGGGGTTGACATTGAGACCACATTCTTCCACTGCTATGGTTCTAACAAACCTCTCCCACTTCTTTCACATTCATGACGATTAGTTCACAACAACGATGATCTCAAATACTACAAATCAGCCTCTTACAAACACTTCGATCGTATTTCACAAAATTCTGAACCACGCCGACTGTGCCTAAGAGCACTAATTAAATTTGGTAACTTCAAACGGGGTGAAATAAAAAAAGCGGAAGGCACTTGGTGGAATTCTTTCGGGTGGGCAGATCTCGGAATCCTTTCCCCCCTAATTGTTAACAGATGCTCGAAAGAGGATTTTATTAAGATAAATAGCGGAATGATCGGCCATGCGGCCCGGGGAATGACTCAATTTTTCTTTTGCCGGTTTGAGAAATGGTTAGTTACACAGTGATTAGAAAGGACCAGAGGCTCTATTTATGAACCGCTCGCGTCCATGCGATCGCTTCCGTGTGCTACCTATCTCTTTCACACTTGTGGTAAGATGCTAGAGATAGAAAAGAGAAGCATTAGAAGGCTAGCGTTTGCATCCAGTCGAATGATCTTACAGTTTTATTTTTGGTCAAAAATTCAATCTATAGATGCATGACGCTGACTTTCCTTATTTTTAAGGTTGGAAACCGTTAATTGAGCTCTAGGTTGGCTTTATTATAAAACAAGCGCTTCATCATCAACATCATTGAGAGGCAGGGCATGGCGGGATATCTCGTTCGAATCGCAGCCGCTTGGGAATACCTCCACCTTATAGAATACCGCAGCCAAACAATACTATTTTAATTTGAAAAGTATTGTCAAGCACTTAGCTTGCGTCTGTGTTTCGTATATAGGATACCCGTACCTACATTATGTTTACACATGTGTCGCACAGGAGTAATAGGCAGAGTCTACGGACCTGCGCTTTATTTACCTAGTCTTAACACTGCACCCTAGCTCTGCACTCTATTGTTGAAAACCGCATTAAAATCCGTTGCGTAGTTTATAAGAGCTAAGCGTACATACATAGGTACATAGATACATAGGGAAAGACGGCAGGAAGCTTTATACTATGTATGTATAGATAATACTGACCTCACCTAGTGCGAAAAGGGCTGGGATGACGTATTTCACTTTTAACCACGAAATATAACCTTACCTTATAATAAAAAAACATAAAAAATAAACAAAACCGCCTCTACAAACACTCTATGTGACGCTATCACTGCACTTCGTTAGCTTATAAAACTTGTAGAGCGCCACAATGTTTATAGAGTACTCCGTAACGAGGTGTTCAACTTTCATGAACCTGCGCACATGCTTGTTACAATAAGCAGCATGTTATTACGCTCTACATGAGCTCTACACGAGCTCTACATGAGCGCTACGTGTCTGGCGATCGAGTACTGATTACATGGGTTCGAATTCGAAATAGTTTTACTACGGTTTTTCATTGAATATTCTGTGAACTATGTGGAGCGTCGTACCGGGTTCGAATCGCAAGAGGTACCAATGACTCTTTTCTGAGTTATGTAAGTTGAATGCTAACCGATGTTCTTACGGTGAGGGAAAACATCGTGATGAAACCTGCACATTCAGGCATCTGATCTGCCAAATCCTAGATCATGGTCAAGGCGGTCCCAGGGCCATCATGCGCGAGAGTATAACATTAACACCAAAATGATTTTTATTATTCTGTAAAGTATATCTATGCTATGTTAATAACGTTGCTGCAGTAGAGTATCGCTTGTTACAAAGAAGTTTCTGCAAAATAAAATGTTGAAATTAATAATATTCGCGGTCAAGTCTAGCTTCTGCCAGGATCCGCTTTCCTTCACCGCTCCTTTCGGTATTCGGCATCCTCGCATGGACAATCAATCAATAATTTTTATTCAACATTCTTTAAAAAACTTATTGGCTACAATACAATTCACACTTTAACCATAATTGACTTTTACATTGTCTTTACCATAAACTACTTACCAAAGTACATTTCAATATAAAAAGACAAAAATAACGATAAGTAATTCTCACAGACATCAAAATATTATGACTTATTTAAATAAATATAGATTCTTATTTTGATTTTACTGGATAATACATTAAATAAAACAATTTATTAGATTTCTCTGGAGAAAACTTACCGTTGTCGTACTTTTACGTTTGTAAGTGGTTTCTCTATAGTGAGAATACGAGAATAGGTATTTCAGTATTTAATATGACGATCTGTGTGTACAGATAGGTAATCATCATCATCATCACAGCCCATAACAGTCCACTGCAGGACTTAGGGCCTCTTCCACAATAGGAGAGGTTAATGCCATACTCTCCACGCTTGGCAGGCGGGTTGGAGTTGGCAGTGCTATAAATATAACAACGGAAAACGCTGCTGCCCATTTTCTGGCCTACGGAGAGTCTTGATCTCGGAGATAGCCTCGAAAACATTAGTCGCCTTGTACGACACCCACGAGTGTAACGGGGTTGGTGCTATTTTACTCTGCCGGACACCACACGGCTACGGCGGATAGGTAATAATGACGGGATAATATTCCTAATTGTAAGCAAGGGAAAGCAATTTTTGTAAGAAACGCGTGCTTTTCATTTGATCTGAAATACTCACCAACGAAAAAACGAGCGGTTTTTGAGGCCGAAACATTATAAAAATAGCAAAGAAAACTCTTACAAAAGCACACAAAAATCCTCCACTCCACATTATAATAAATTAAATCATTCAGAGACGGCTGTTCTTAGAAAGTCTTTATCCAACACTTCAAAGATAAATCGAGAAAAAACAGGACCTTCCACCGAAAGAACCCAGAGCCATGACCTATTAAAATAAATATGAAAAATGATATCTCGCCAAAACCGACGGAGTAATGGTCAATTTATTTTAAGTATAACCGGAGTTAAGCGTCGAGGAAATTTGTTAAAAGGACCGCAGGATCTATGCAATGTGTTTCCGGAAAGAAAATGTGACGTTTATTTTTAAAATTTGACGGGCCTCAGTTTTTTTAGACTAGACAGGCTTTTGACCGCCATCTCGCCAGTGTTTTTCGTCATTTGAAACGCGGTTTAACTGATTATGATTACAATAAATAAATTGTACCTACTTATCTCTTTTCGTTTTTTTTTAAATATTTTTTAATTATTTTTTCTAGCCCCAAAGTAAGCAAAGAAATTTAAATTCATCATTTTAATTTCATCTATTCTGGGAATCTAACCCGAGACCTCTGTGTGGCAGAACCACTGAACCAATCTGGTCGTCAAGTTTTGTTTTGGACTTTCTCCGTAGTCAGAAAATAGCTAGTAGTACATCAGGCTCTTGTACGGACTACATTGTGGCTGGGATATAAAGTGGATTGGATGCCTTAATTATACAAGACTCAAACCTTGTTTGTTCCATAATTGGCCATTATCATTTGTTGTCATAACATTGGTTTGTTTAAACATAAATAACATCATTGGCTAATCGAACAATCGTTTGTATGGATACATTTTGTCATTTGTACATATTTTGATATTTTAATCAATTAATGCTATGGGCAAGAGCGATATCGAAATAAAACTTAATATGTACTATATAAGTCTGTAAATGGCATGGCGAGAGCTTTTATTGCTTAAGCATCATTTACAATGCAGCTTAATAGTAAACCTAAAGCTAAATAGCTTTAACTTCAAATCAATTGGAGAACATTAAATAAAAGTACTTACTTTAAAAAATTACTAAGCTTTGCACCAAAAATTGGATTCAAAACAACGGCATCGGCAACAATTTCCCTATTTCTTTAACACATTGCGCGTCCGTCGCGTATTACCTATTATAATTTTTTTGGCACTCATCCGGTTAAGTTTTTATATTTTCGGCACTGACCAATTTGGATAGCTCGGCCAGCATGATGTAGGTACAAAGCTGGCAGACATATTCTACACATGTTATACTTACCTCCCCATAAAAATTAAACATTTTTCGCCCATATTTTAATGAAAAGAAAACATGCGCATTTTAATTAAAATAATTTAGAGTGCGTTCCGCAAGTGGTCACCCATCCCAATTATCCTACTTGTTCAGAAAAATATGCCAAAGCGAACCCACGCGAGTACGTAAGCTATGAAGATGAAAATCAACCCATTAACCGGATAGCACCAGCTCGATCGAAACCGCTCAACACCCCAAAGGACAAAAGTCCACCCAACGCATTAATTGTCACCCTGCCTCTAATTTGACAACCCTTAGTCTAATTTGACATAGATTAGACGTGTCCAAACTAGTTTAGTTCCCTTTTGTGGGGCAACATGTTTGCCGGGTTAATTTGTGCCGGGCCACCCGGGTGGATTGCGGTTGGCTCACACTTGTTGTGGCTCTTTCTGACCTCCGAGGCACGCGGGGTTAACCGGCCTGCCTGTGGTTAGGGTGCTCAAAATTTTTTGTTTGTTGCTTGTTTGGGCTGTTGCACGGTAGAAGAAATTGTAGCAATCCGTTCACGTTGACTTGTGACGTACACCGCGATTAATATATTCGCGGAGCAAGCGGAGTGGACAAAAGACCTATTGCAAATTAAAGTACAAGCTAATTTATTAATGAAGATGGTAGGAATGATAAATTATCAGCCTCTGCCAAGCCTAAGGAGTTAGTGTTTACAAATAATAAAATAACCTATCTGTCATTGGTATAGAAACCAAACTAAATAACATTTGTGACAAATCGTTAACATATGTAGTGACTATAATGATTTTAAACAACGAGATAATTATTCATGTAACTGCTTTGTAATATTCTGCTATTTGTAAAGCAAGGTACGCGGTAAGAAACCGCGATAGATTACACATTACATTAACAAACATGTAACAACGATATATAAGTAAATTTTAACTAGTATGTACTATATTATGCAATGGAGCTTATGGGCAACAGCGTTCTCTGTTGAAAAGGTAATTATCTACACTAATAGCTTGATGTTCCAATTACACAGTCGAAAACAGTCGTTTACGGATTAACTTTTTTCATGCCAGTATGATACAGCCTTTTCCATACTACATCCATTACAGCTGTTGCTGCAGCTGTCATAAAGTAACTTTTTAATCATTATGCATTATGCATCGCTTTTATTTTTTGATTTTGGTCGGGCGCGTTTAATGAGCAGTTTTCCAATAGGTATCTAAAGCATTCCTAACCACTCACTAGATGGCGCCCCGACAATTTTGGTAATTGATAATCGCTTGAAATAGGTTCTTAGCAAACATGATATAAACACTGGGTACGTTGTATTGGATAATATTGTATTTGTCAATAGTTTTCAACCATTTTAGAGGTTGTAATAATAATGGAACATAGTGCCAACTTCTATTAATATTTCTTTTTAAACTTCGTTTAACCTTTAACGGTTATGGTTATATTAATAAACATTTTATTTTTAAGTTTAGCATTAGTTGGCTGCATGAAATCACTGCAACCATCAGACTTACCACAGATTAAAAAAAGATTACCAAAATTGTAGGAGCGCCATCTATTGATGCTTTTTGAAACCAACTATCAATACCTACTGGAAAACTCCTCATTGGCGGAATACGGAACTATGCCATTATCTGTGGTTGGAGTTTGAGTTATAGGAATTATTTTCTCGCTAAACAGTATCTTTTTCGGATTGTTGCTGTATTTTTCTTATTCGAGGCAAATTAATAAATAAATGTGAAAGTAGTGAAGTGAATTTCACGCCGCTTGATATTCTCGACGCGGCAACAGAAATTATTCGCAGCATACTTGAGCAAGTTGAGAAAATTATAGGTACGAGATTTTAACATGAAAATATGAGTGTAGATAAAATAGTGTATGCCACTGCATATAATTAGGTATTAAAACACTCGTGTCAAACTGTTATCATTTCATAAACAGACACTCATGTTTAATACCCCCTTTTATATGCGAGTTGCAGAAACTACTAGGTTTTTTTTATTATTATCAATAGGCTTGCATTTGATCTCAACTCACCTGATGGAAAGCGACGATGAAAGGTGTTACTTATTTAGTGACTAATAAGCTGAAAAGACACACACAATGTTGCCTCCGTGAAATTATAATTTCCCCATTTGACATCAGTTTATGGCATACCTATCTCATACATTATCAGAACACAATTTGATATGCATGAACGGGCTGTAAACTGTAAAGTCAGATGCACATCCGAGATAACATTGTTACACTGTGACACAGCTCAATGTTGTGTTTTTGTAGGTGGAAAATATATTTTTTTATTTGCGTATTAATATTTTTTATTTACAGCAACATGCCTGCGGTCTGTCCCAAATCAATTTTTCACCGTTGTAAAATCTACAAATTTAATTATTATTTAATTATTGGTGATATGCAGATCGTTATAAGTGGTTATTTGCTTACAAAACTGAAGCAAAATTAGTGACCATGGTGTAAATTGACATCTGTTTTTTTTGACAGATTAACGAGTGCATTTTTCTATGCGATTGGGTGCTACTTTGACAACACAGGCCATGTGTGAAGATGACGAACGAAGGGCGTAGCACCCTCTTATCCATTTCTGACTAACTAGACCTTTGTAAGGCATACAATATTGTAAATTAGGTTCAATATTAAGAGCGGCGATGGCCGAGCGGTTAGAGTATCCGACTCGTAAGCCAGAGGTCCCGGGTTCGAATCCCGCTCCAGCCATGTACCAATGACTGTTTTCTGAGTTATGTACATTAGTTGAATACTAACCGATGCTCTTACGGTGAGGGAAAACATCGTGATGAAACCTGCACATTCAGGCGACTGGATACGTAACCATGATCCAATCTGGCCAGGTTCCCCTGGTAGCAGGGTCGTGGAAGTCAGATGGCAGTCGCTCCACTGAAATTACCTGACCCGCCAAATCCTGGATCATGGTCACGGCGGACCCCGGGCCCTCGTGCGCGAGAGCACCACCGGGACATTAACGCCAAGATGAGATGATTATAATGGGTTTAATATTATAACTTACAAAATTGTAACTTAATAGGTTTAATATTAAAGATAATTTAGGCTGTTCATTTAATTTTTTTTGTCTCATAACTCTACCTGATTTAAGTTTAAGTTGGTAACAACATTCACACCTTTTCCTTTCCGACAACGATTATGAAAAGGTGATGTATGTGGAAGAAGCGCGGGAGGTTTGTCAAGACCGTAGCAAGTGGAACAATGTAGTCGTCTATGAGAAAAAGGTGTGACGTTGGTGTCACACCTTTTTCTTTTGTTGGTTGGTGGAAGGTGTATGTCACTACATATTATAAAAGACCGACGCCCCGTCTGTCTGTCAGTCTATCTGTTCGCGATAAAGTTAAAAATTACTGAACGGATTTTGCCTGTGACATGCGGTTTTCACCAATAGACAGTGATTCATAAGGAAGCTATAGGTATGTAGCGACATCTATCGCTCCACTAGGGAAACTCAACGATACTCACATTACGAGTACACGAACACAAGGTTGGCAAGCATCCGCACATAGATGGCGCTTACAATCCTACATCGCGCTAGAGAAATGTGCCAACTTCCACGGCATATATACAACTTCCGACGATCAACTGTCGGGCCCTTGGTCCCCTGGTCACAACACCCGGCCAGGTGGGTAATTACCCTTTTCTACCTTCTATCCATCTTCGCTTGCCAACATTGGCGGCAACCTTACCATGCACCGCCAAAGTGGTGACCCCGACGTGATCCTTACGTCTTCCCTACCTGACTCCAGCACACAGCAGTCACAGCCTTGACCATAGTCGGCACAACGCGTGCTACCTGGTCGTTCACCTGCGGCATCTCACTGTCCCCACCCAGTCTCGACTCACTGCAGACTAGGGAACAGCATCGCTTCGGCACAGCTCACAGCACAACCTCACGCCAGAGCTACGCCATTGCTCACCGCATCGCCAGACTGACTACGCTTCATACGTCAGCTTCAGCGTTTCTCGCTTCGGTATCGACCTCCAGTCTCCGGGGGGAGTACTGTAGCGACATCTATCGCTCCACTAGGGAAACTCAACGATACTCACATTACGAGTACACGAACACAAGGTTGGCAAGCATCCGCACATAGATGGCGCTTACAATCCTACATCGCGCTAGAGAGATGTGCCAACTTCCACGGCATATATACAACTTCCGACGATCAACTGTCGGGCCCTTGGTCCCCTGGTCACAACACCCGGCCAGGTGGGTAATTACCCTTTTCTACCTTCTATCCATCTTCGCTTGCCAACATTGGCGGCAACCTTACCCTGCACCGCCAAAGGTATATAACTTGTTAAGGTTACCTACTACCCGTGCGAAACCGGGGCAGGTCGCTAGTTTATTGTTATTACAGAAAGATTATTCAAATTAATAAGCTCATTTATTTCAATCTAACTGTAACGAAATGAGTCGTACTTTCAATTCATATATGTGTCCAGCATAGGCAAAAGAAAAATAACAAACAAATAAATGGACAAGTAAATAAAACATTTGTTTTATTATGCCACTAACCTCTGTAACAAATTATTTTATATACATTTACGTAGAGGATAACAACAGCCTTCGGTTCACATGATTGTAATTTACTTGAACAAATACGCCATGCACGGGTGTTATTGACTGGCTAGAGTGACCTTCAAGGCTAAAGTGAACATGCTGTGTCTAGACTTTCTAGACAGGGATGATCTATCTTAGGCCGTATTAATAATTCGTAAGTAAATGTTCATGAATAAAGAAATACTCGGCACTCGGGGACTGCCGCGGTAAAGCTATTGCATAGCATTTTTTATCAACTTATGCAATTATAATTATTTATTTATTTTATTCATGCAGTATTGTTTTTCTTTGATATTAATTTGAGCTAATTAATGCGAGCTTCGTACAGTCGTACCATATACATACACGTTAAGGTTCAACTAGTCGCGGGCTCGAACTCACTCGTGGACGCGGCCAAAAAGCACGCTCTCTCACCTAGCATTGTGTCTAAAAGAGATGAGCAGTTAGCAGCTAGTCTACACGCATACGTCTAGTCGCACGCACACAAACACCGTGCCGAAGTCTGCCGAACTGAAACGACGTTAGACGATGCACGGCTTTCAACGCCGCACCGCTGTGCCGGTCGGAGTGGGGGGTGTTCGGTTTTTTTCGTTACGGAATTTCTTGATTCGGTCGCCGCGCTCAAAGCCCGCGATAAAAGCTATTTTTCTTGACTAGCTTTTACCGCGAGTTATAGATAAGTACTCATCAAGACCATTCCAACGAGTCCAAAACGATGGGGGTTTCTTGCTGCGTTCAGTAGTTTCTACGACTCCATCACCAGACCAGCTCCATGGTACCATATTATTGCATTGTCATCCAAATTATTATGTGCCAAATTTCAGTTTAATTGAACATCGGGAACTGGGTCAAATTAGGCTTTCAAGATTTGCACCGAACATACCTACATATTATTTAGAACTTATACAAATATTCAAACTTAAATCATCATCACATCACAGCCCATAACAGTCTACTGCAGGACTTAGGGCCTCTCCCACGAAAGGGGAGGTTATTGCCATAATCTCCACGCTTGGCTGGCGGGTTGGAGATCGCAGTGTTTAAATATAACAATGGAAAATGCTGCTGCCCATTTTTCAGACTACGGAGACTTTAGATATTTTGCCTCGAAAACATTAGTCGCCTTGTACGACACCCACGAGTGTAGGGGGTTGGTGCTATTCTACTTTGCCGGACACCACACTGCCAAACTTAAATAAAACCTTGTAAAATATAATTATTTTGTCAGTCAAAATCAATACACGCCGTATTGATTTTATGCTAGTCGATAACCAAAGTCAATCAACCGGCGGTGACTGCTCACCATCATTCCGGCCTTAACCTTGTTAACTATCTTAGTGGTGGTGTAAGCCTGGGGTGGTGGCCGTTTTTACTTTGGGGGTAGCCGAACTTGAGCACCGCAACGAGTTCGCAATGAGTAACGAATGAGTAACGCAAACCGTAAAATCACATCATGCCGATATATTTACTATTGCGTACATTTACTAGGCGTTCCACAAGGTGGGCGGACGACTTGGTAAAGATTGCAGGTATGGAGATCTCTGGGGGAGGCCTATGCCCAGCAGTGGGCGTCTTTCGGCTGATAAGATGATGACATTAGCCGTGTGGTGTCCGGCGGGTGTGGTACAAGGCGACTAATGTTTTCTTGTAAAAGATCTAGTCTCTTATATACTGGGCAGCAGCGTTGTCCATTGTTTTATTTATAGATACTGCGATCTCCAACTCGTCTGCCGAGCGTGGAGATTATGGCAATAACGTCCCCTTTCGTGGGAGAGGCCCTAAGTTCGGCAGTGGACTGATATGGGCTGTGACGATGATTTATAACGGATTTCGATACCATTACGCACATCCTGTACGTTCAATAATGCTTTCTATTACCTATAGCTAACATCACAACACAACATCAACAACGGGCTTAATTACGAGGCCTAATTAAGGTGAATTTATATGCTCGAATTATATGTATACAATATATTCGTCTTTGTAGGGTGTTTTAATGTCATGTGGATTTACACACGCCCGATTGCCCCATGCCTATGATTAGTGTAGTACCATTGATGGATATTAAATATCTATCAATGGCACTATATAACGTACTACTCTCGTACGTAACATTTTCGTAAGTACACCGTAACGCATACGGTGGCTGGCTAGTCTGATATAATGCACAAAAGCACTACATTAAAGTGTATTGTCTTTTTTACATTTGTCTCTTTTTTTTCTACGATTATTTTTGTTTGTTGAGCCGTGTGTCTGAGTAGAATAAACGTAATTTACTTACTTTACACGCACGCACACACACACACTCGCACACAAACGCACAAAGGAACGGGCAACGTATGGACTTGTTCTTGAAGATCTCAAATGTCGTATCATTGATAATTTATGTGCAGGAAGCTTTGCAGGAAGCTCAATCTTGTCGTTTTATTCATATACGTTCGTCATTCATAAAAGCATTCCGATTTACAAGCGGATCTAATCTACATACTCATATCTCACACGACGACGCACAAGATTTTAACCCTCAATATGCAGGGTGGAAAAAGGGACTCCTACTTTAGAGAAAAAAAGTTTGAAAAGGTTCTTACTCCTAGTAGGAACAAATTAATCTAAATTTAACATCCAATGTTAGAAAAGCTAATGAGTATCACTCTAACGTTGAATGACAGTCTCAAAAATTACAAAATGTCTACGTTTGACTTTCAGCCTCAAAACTCATCTAACATTTGTAACTGAATTTTTAGATATTTTCATCTTGTATTATACCTACATATACCTAAAGATAAGTAGCAAAAACACTTTCAACTACAAACCCGGGCAGGGGTTGGGATTTTTTATTTAACAGAGGGAGGCAAACGAGTTAGAGGGTCACCTGATGGTAAGTGATCACCATTGCGAATGCGTTTCCGGCCTTTGAGATAGGAATAGGCTCGTTTATTGTAGGTCTCGATGTCGTAAGAGTCTGGAAACACCACTGTAGAAAGCTCATTCCATGGCGTAGTCGTACGAGGCATTAAGGCTGGTCAGATTGACCGCTAGATGAGGGTAAGGAGGACAAAATATATTATTGTAACACATAATCCGTGGGACTCCGCGAATGTCAATTACTTACCTTTCTGAAAGGCGCCCGCGAATGTCCTTCTACTATCACGACGGTCGCGCCACCGACGATAGCTACTGGAGCACATTTTTTTTATATATATCAGCCTGAATCATTCTTCCATACTTTGCGATCGTTTGCTATGGTTTGCTAGTCCCAGTCGAATGCCGACAATTCGTCTCTCCATCGTATTTTGGGTCTGCCGCGATGTCGGGTATTGGGTGCGCAATCTGTGTCTGTGTCTGGCCGTGTGGTGTCCGGCAGAGTAGAATAGCACCAACCCCTTTCACTCGTGGGTGTCGTACAAGGCGTAATGCTTCCGAGGCAAAATGTCTAGTCTCCGTAGGCTGGAAAATGGGCAGCAGCGTTTTCCATTGTTATATTTACAACACTGCGATCTCCAACCCGCCTGCCAAGCGTGGAGATTATGGCAATAACCTTCCCTTTCGTGGGAGAGGCCTTAAGTCCTGCAGTGGACTGTTATGAGCTGTGATGATGATGAATCTGTAGTAGTTTTGGCCCATAACTCCTCCGACATGCGGCAGATATGACCGGTCCAGTCCCACTTCAGTTTTTCAGTCACACTGGAGCAGATATCGCGCTTAAATAAAAGTCATGAAAGAAAGAAATTAGGACTCAATGGGAGTCCTGCTACAGAATAAGGGTTAAAACAGAATACGTTTCTTATTACGAGGTGTATACGTGCGTCGCTTTTACATTTCATGAGCATGTCACTCTGAGAGTGAATTAGTCGTGTGTAGAATTTCGTCGCAAAGCGGTGCTCATCATGACCGGAGATTTTTATGTCTTAACTAGCGACTTGCCCCGGCTTCCACGGGTTTTCTCGGGGTTACTCTCCTCTATTATTATATGCATGTATTTTACACATAATGAATCAGACTGTGTGATTTATGAGAAAGAACAATAGTCAAAAGCACATAGTCTATCCAATGGTGAAACCGCATGAAAATCCGTTCAGTGGTTTTTGAGTTAATCGCGAACAGACAGACGCGGCTTTGTTTTACAAAATGTAGTAATTGCTTTGTAGTGATGTAGTGCGTTCGATTTTCGGATATTTAAAGGTCAATTCAACTATTTTGTAGAACATTTCTATCAAATTGATTCATAGTAGATGAGTGTTGTAAGACATTTTTTTAAACCACTAAGATGGCAAACAAGTTGCGGCCCGCCTGGTGGTAAGCTCTTACCGCATCTTATGGACTTTTGTAATAGCCAACGGTATCACTCCCGTGTCGCCGAACCATACCCTATGGTTGTGGAAGAAAGTTCATTTGAAACCACACAGTTCGCGACTAATACATTTCCAAGGTGTGAGGATGAACTCCTTGTCAATGGCGAGCGTTGTCATGTACAAAGTCGCTGTAGGGGTAATGTCAAACAGTTCCTCAGAACAAACACCGTTGCAAGAGCGATAGAACACGCAAAGGGACGCGAAATCCCTATATTGACTTAGCGGCTCCACACCGCTTCCGAGCATAATATCGTCGACAATTCTCAATACGAACAAAATATCAATTCAAAGCACTTAAAATTTTCAATTCAAAATCCATGCGCAGATATAACTTGTCGACGACCTGAGTGGTTTAGATGGTCTGCCACGCAGAGGAGGGTTCGATTCCCGGCCAAGCAGAAATTGAAATGATGAATTTTAATTTCTGTTACGGGTTCTGGGTGTTATATGTGTAATACTTATTTATTTAAAATAGTAGTTTATCAGTTTTCCGGCACCCATAACAATGGAGCTTAGATAGAGCAGTATGAATTGTCTAAGCATATTTATTTTGATCGCGTTTGTCACAACAGTTATGATAATTAGACAAATTCTTAGGTCATAGTCAAGGCGAACCCGGGGCCCTCGCGCTCCAAAATTATATTACCTAATATAAATGACGATTTACGTTTAGTTTTACTTTATATATCCACTGTACATCTGCAATACTATAATTTTAACAAAATAAAACTCTGTTATAAGAAGAATGCCATAAACGGATTCTGCCCTTAACGCCTGAAAAGTTGTTAAATAACCACAAAAGTTCTAAAACCAAGACCAGAGTGTGCACATCACTAGTCTCCGTGGGCGTTCCATTCCTTCCACCTTCAAACATTCCATCCTTTGCCTCATACATACCTATGCTTAGTGTAATGTACACTGTGCAACTAAATTACGAGCCGACTCTTTGTATCTCACTCAAATAGCAACGTGTAATTGCCCTGTACCTTTGCAATGAAGTCGTCTAAAATGGACAGTTGATTACGCGTGCCTTTTACGAGAGATCAACGCTATTTTTCAACAAAAAAGAGAACAGAAATAAAAATGAACTTTCTGCATGTGACAAAGGTCACGTTCGAAAGACTAGCCAACTTTGCAGACGTCGTGGTTTTATACGAAATGTCAGCGACATCTGAATTAAGTAGTTAATTATTTAAGCAAGTGGTTCGTTTATACGTTCAAATGTCAGTGACTCGTTACTGTCTTGTTACTCTCGTAACATGACCAGATAAAGAAAAAGCTCTTACTTTTACAAATTCTCTACTTAAGCAAACCTCAAGGCATAGACTTTTATAAATCAAATACCCTCGGAACGACTTCGCCTTTTTTTTGAGACTTTCCTATTCACGTCTCATTTTAAACTTGTAATAGTTTTAAATTTTCATTATTCTTGAAAATATTTCACACAGCGCCGTTTGACGCCAAACTAGAAAAAACTTGGGCAACGGGTGCTAAAATTAGCACTAAAACTAGGATAAACATCCATAATAAATATATTTAAAGCTACTTGTAAATGTATATCATAACATACCTGGAGAACAATAAAATTATATCGAGATTTATAATTACATTATGATTTATCTATCTTAGTTAATATGATTACATAAAGTATAGAATTATCATAATAAGACTATACTTAACTAGTCCACTGCTGGACATAGGCCTCCCCCAATCCTCGGCTTGCCGCCACTCCACCTGGCCGAACGTCGTCGTACACTACGCCTGATTTCCCAAATCCTGGATATCCCGAACCCCTGCTCAAGGTGGACCTCGTGCGCGAGAGCACAGCCCTGACATTAATGCCAAGATGATAAGAAGATGACGATTAAAGATGTGGGCCGTCATATGAGGGAGAGGAGTGGCGACCCTCGCTCTGGGTCATTCCTGTTACAGATGCAGTCCATTGCCATACAGCGTGACAATGCCGCTAGTGTTATGGACACCTTTGCACCGGGAGTGGCAAAGAGTGGGGCCTCTAGTTTAAGTCAAGACGAAGTAATGTACTTCATCATCATCATCATCATCAGCCTATACTAGTCCACTGCTGGACATAGGCCTCCCCCTTGTAACATTGTTGCAATGTACTTACAGATACCCATTTAGTTTTAGTTTTAATTTTGAAATGATGAGGTTGTGTTTTATTTTTTTCTAAGTACCATTAATAAAGCTATTTGATCTTATTAGGAGAGATATTGTCTAGTTTGGAGTCCTGCCTAGTATCTCCTATCTAAAAAAGGTTCACGTCAACCTTGTTTGCGCCAATCGTACGCACGAATAGACTCTTCTAATAATATGAATGTGGGTAGGCATTCTCGATGTCAACATGTTTGTTTAGGCCTCATAAAATCCACTTACAATTCTGTCCGCGTTTTGATTGTACAGATTCGGAACGAATACGTGCATTATTGATAAGCGCTTTGAAAGCGTGATGGTTGAACTGCAGAGGAGTTCGATAGAAAATAAACATTTATATTTCCGTTGTCTACAGATCGGGGCAGACCGATTCGGGAGTCGTGATTTTGGTGAGTATTTATTTGAGTATGGAGTACGGAGTCAGCGTCGTCGATGGCCTATGGGCTGGCGGGACCAACTCGTAAGCAAGAGTTACCGGGTTTGATCCCCAGTGCCGCCTACATGGCAATGACTTTTTCTGAGTTATGTAGGTGAACACTAACCGATGATTTTACGGCGAGGGAAAACATGAAGAAACCTGCACATTCAGGCGACTAAATGTGTAACCATGGACCAAACTGGTCAGGTTCTTCTGTTAACAGCGTCACAGAGGTCAGACGGTAGTCGTTCTACTGTAATTTACCTGATTGGACAAATTCTGGATCATGGTCAAGGCGGACCCCGGGCTCTGCTGAGTACAGAGTGATTCTCTGAGGTGTCAGGAGCCAAGAGGTAGTTTGGGTCGATCCCGCGTAGTAAGCCAGAAAGGAGTGATTAAACCCTGGCTCAGGGTCGGGGCGGACCCCAGGCCGTCGTGCACGGGAGTACGGCCGGGACATGAACACTATGATGATTATCGCGTGTAGGTACCTACTTACGTGACGACCTATGCTACGAGTATATATTTTACATATATAGGTATACATACTAGTGACCCGCCCTGGCTTTGTACGGGTAAGGGCGACCTTAACCTTCCTCTTAAATTGCTCTGTCTGTTGGTAGGAACCGCTTGGAAGTCCGTTCAGTGATTTTTGAGTTTATTGTGTAGGTACAGACAGATAGAAAGACAGACGGACGCGGGGTGGTACTCTGTTTTGTAACATTATGTAGTGATGGTGATTCCTTTTATTTTTTTATTTTTCCGTGAACTAAGGGGAGACACAGGAAATAAGACAAAGTTCACCTACTCACTTACTAAATTATAATATTATTGTGTATGGAGGTGGGTACTAGCACTATGATAACAAAAAAAGATTGGTAGGTATTTACCGATACGGATGTGTGCGAAAGTGTTTTGACATGGTATCACTATAATTATAATATGTACGTAGGTATGCACTTTGAACCATGGGCAATCAGACTTCTTGCCTCCTTTGTTGTGGGGTTGCGTTTGCCGGCCGACTGGCTCGCCCGTCGCCGGGCAGCGGCGCAACGCCGACCGGCGCGCGTGGGGGAGCTAATCCGAATGACTAGCTTGGCTAGACTAGCTGGGAGCGAGTCGGGTGCCTGCGCCCGCCTCACTCCGCGGTGCTCGCGGAAGACCAGCGCCGCGGCACAGGCCGTGGCATACTCTGAGCGAGGTCCTATTGTCGTTGGTGGTACCACTGCAGTAGTTCCGATGCTATCTGGGTAGATGGTTTTAGTTATTTTGTGAATTCTTTTGTTGTGTATTGTTTACTGTCTGCCATTATATGTAACACGTAACCATTAGGTTTAAAATCGGTTAGGTTAGCTTTGTGTTGTGACAATTTGATGACAAGTCAGCCCAGTGCCGAATTACCTAGTAAGTTTAAAATTTTTCGACAGCTTATCGTCTAACAAACTTTAAATACGTAAGATTATAAACTAACGGTTTGGACAATCTTGCGGTGACGTAGGTATATTTGTCTACAGTGCCAGTATAATTGGCGTCAATTATGCTGGATTCAAGATCCAAGTAATTACATTAGAGCGGCCACCATCTTGAACTTCGTGACCCCGTTCACGAGAGAACCTAAACAGATTGGAGCATGCGTGGTTACACATTCAGTCGCCTGAATGTGCAAGTTTCCGCACGATATTTTTCCTACCGTAAGAACATCGGTTAGTGTTCCACTAATGTATATAACTCAGCAAAAGCCATTGATACATGACGGACACCGGATCGAACTTAGTACCTCTCAAACCCACTATCCATGAATACGAACGCTTTAACTCTGCCAGTAAAATATAGTTAAATTAGTGTCCAACAATAATATTAATTAAAAATTAAAATCAATAGGTGTCATTATTTAGTATAGAAGCATTTATATTATTATTATCATTAATTTATAAAAGTTTATATTACTTCAATTTCGGAAATATTTTTTGTGGAATCTGCATTGGCTAACGTGTCACTTATTTTCTTATATTGTAAGCCGTTTGTTTTCCTTACTAAAGGAAAATATTAAAAAAAATTAAAGACGTATGTACACATACGCGATAAACAAACTGAAACTACAACCGAGAGGCAGAAATTAGAGCAAAAGTAAAAAAAAAACTCCAAATTGGGCCTTAATTGCTACATGGTATGCTTGTTTCGTTCCCGAGTACGTCGCTATTAATTCGCTGTACGTTATATCGGGCGCACTAATTAAGCCAAGGCTTTTTACGTGTAAAATTCGATGAGAGTGGCCCAGTGGCAGTGAGTTTGCAAGACCGATATCGGAAGTTATGCAACGCGCGCCAGCAGCAGTAGGTGGCCGAGCATTTAGGGTATCCGACTCGTAAGCTAGAGGTGCCCGGTTCGAATTCCACTGCGGCCATGTACCAACTCAGCTGAGTCATGCACATTAGTTGAATCGTTAGTATTCAACTAATGTAACCTCTTACGGGCAGGGAAAACATCGCGATGAAAACTGTATATTCAGGCGACTGAATGTGTAACCATGATCCAATCTGGACAGGTTCCTATGGTCACGGAGGTCAGATGGCAGTGGCTTCACTGTAGTTACTTGATGCGCCAAAGCCTGGATCATGTTCTAGGCGGACTCTGGGCCCTCGTGCGCGAGAGCACAACCGGGACATTAACGCCAGGATTATTATTTTAAGCAAACGCGCCAATTCCGGCCTGCAGCTGGATGTCATTGTTGCAGAAATTCAGTACCACAACGAGCACGTCACTCGTTAGGTGTGCTTCGTAAAACCGTTGGCTCTGAACCCTGAGACTAGAACACTCTCGGGAGCCAATGGGCACTCCGTGACGGTGTATTTATTTATTAAAACTTCAAGCACCAAATGGTACAATGACGGACTTAAAGCTAATATAGCCTTATCTACCAGACCAAGAAATAGTGAGTTAAGGAAATGGTTATACCTATTATAGAATTCGATGAGGTAATATTTTTCCCAAAGGCCTACTTCTTAGCTCCCTGGCTGTGTTTGCCCACTCTTTCCTGATACCGGCAGGTTCAGGCACCTATTTCCGACGTATCCTTAGGACTTCCGCAACACGTGAGTAAACCTGCGCAGGCGAGCTTCCTTCCACGAAATCCCTCACGCCGAGGCTGCCATCATGTACTCGTGACGTATTCGGTCGAGTTGCGTAACTCCGCATATCCACCGTAGCATTCTCATTTCGTTAGCGTGGAGTTCGTGGACGTATTTCATCAGCCCCGGCCATGTCTCGCAGCCATATATATACCATCACAGGTCTAATTTTACTCTTGTATAAGCCCATTGAGCTTGACGCGGATTTTAGTGTCACAGATGAATGACGTAATGAGCTCCCGCCATTTGGCCCTAGCTGCAGAGATTTTGCAATTGACATTGGGGCCGATATATGTCATTGAATAAGTAATGTCATAGCCTCCTTCATGGAATGAACGTAATTTCAAGTATGTGTATGTAAGTTTTTATACTGTCAGTTGTAAAATACGTTTTTAAAATAAAATAAAGTCATAACATTTACAAGGTGCTTTTTAAGAAATCCAAGCAATTTTTTATCAAAAGCACTAAACCGATTTCGAAAATTCTTTCACTAATAGGTAGCTATGTTCTTCCCTAGTGTCCCTTAAAAGTAGTTACCCGAATGCCAGCCGAGTTTTACACCCGAAGTCACAAACAATACTTGCCCAAGTAAAGTATTGTTAATATACGTACTCACTTGGTTCTCACAGTGCTCGTCTGCTAAGTGAAAACATTTCGTTCAATACGGCTCTGTCATTTTGACGGACTTATGCCGATCGCCACTCAACTGTGCTCAGTTGGAACCCTGTGCGTCGCGCGCACTGTAAGACCTCATAGAAACGTTTCGGAATACGGGCGTCAGTCTCGCAGGTGAAGCCGCAGGCACTACTAGTCGAATACAAATCACCAGCGTCTATTTTCAGTGCTGAATCACTGATGAAATCCAATCGGTGCCATGGCGCGGCTGACAATGCGAGGTTTTGCACGCATTACTATTCATGTCACGTGGCTCAAGCCTTGGACGGAACGCGTGGCAGGTACCGCCTTTTGTATTAATTTTTGGCATTTTTGTGGGTAGTTTAACATGTTGTAAAGATTTTAATTTCTGTAGGTAATGTTATCGGGCCCTGCGAAGTCTTGTAGAGAGGAAGAACGAAAAAGAAGATGGGAGAATGTTCACGGATCTTGTAGGAAACGATGAAACTCTTAAAGTCAAAATTTCTTTATTGATTAGGACATTAAATATCTCTTTCAATCGTCAAAAGGGAGGGGGGTATGAAAGTAGGAAAGTAGGATTAGGTTGGCCCATCTAGCAAAGGCGTAGACCAGCACGGACACTAGCGAAGTTTCATCGCTTCAATTCCTGCTAGGAAGATGGATTTGAAGCGAGCAAGAAATTAGAGTAAAACCCTTTGATGGCGATGATAAATTGTCGGCTGGACAACTACCTACAAAAAGTATTAGGTCCCAGAATGTAAAACATTTTGTGAGTCATATGCACAAAATATAAGTAAATCAATGTAATGGAGAAAAACGTGGCACCGCACCATTCAATCATGAGGCATTTCATCTTAGTCCTTACAGTGACCTGCGGTTCTGAATTTTTGTTGACTACTACCTAATTGCATGAATCGTAGATGTTATGGGCGACAGTTACCGCTTACCAACAGGTGGGCTGTCTGCTCGTTTGTCACTGCTTAGTATTTGTAACAAAAAATCAAATATACCCAAAACGTATCTGCACTATAAAGTTACCGGTGTCCAACCAATAGCGGGCCAGTTATTGCCCCACGCCTTCAAATAACGAATCCGGCCGGCATATGAGCCAGTCGCTGTTGTCTTTTGGAGCCTAGTCGTAGCCTTTGGTCGATTTGTTGCTCAAAGCTTTGCTCTGACTGTTTGCATTCAATCGGGACAGTCGATTTGACGGTTTCCACGAATTAACATCTGGCCCGTAGTGGTCCAAGTTATAAACGCGTGTCGGATTTCTACCCTATCAAAAGTTTACCCATACAGTCGTACACGATTTGTCGCAAATGCATAATGCCATTTTGGTTGCTTTCTAATGACAGAAAGCTTATTTTACTATCTATCAGCAAACGCGCAGCGCCCGCACATTCACCGCGCAGCCACCGAGTCGCGCCCGCCTAACCGTCGTGTCAGGCTTACGCACGCGAGGCAACAGTGTCGCGTGTGCGTTTCCTGTCCGATCGTTACGCGGTGAGTAGGCGGGACGAACACGACGCTTACACGATTTATGTGAATCATAATCACAGCCCATAACAGTCCACTACAGGACTTTGGGCCTCTCCCGCAAAAGGGGAGGTTATTGCCATAATCTCCACGCTTGGCAGGCGGGTTGGAGATCGCAGTGTTGCAAACATAACAATGAAAAACGCTGCTGCCCATTTTCCAGTTTATGGATGGACTAGATATTTTGCCTCTAAACATTAGTCGCCTTGTACGACACCCACGAGTGTAAGGGGTTGGTGCTATTCTACTCTACCGGTCACCACACGGCTATTTATTTTATGTGAATACTACTTACCATTAGGCATGCGGCTAGCTTCTTTGCTACCTTAGTGGTATGAAAAAATTTTTAAAAGTTATTTCAAGTTATGGCGAGCGGCCACACAGAAAAGACGTAAGACGCACACACGTTACAGACGCGGCGCCCGTTCAATTTACTTTCATATAAAATGTATAGATACGTCGCGACGCAAAACATACAGCAAAGACAGGGCGCGGACAGGGCGCAGACGCGTCGCAGACACGACTTAAAATATACAAAAAGGACGGGGCACAGGCGCGCCGCGGGCGAGAGCGGGGATGCGGGCGGGGCGCGGGGAGCCGGGCCTCGCCCGCAGCGCTTGCTGTCCTTGTCTTGCCTACGCTCTTAACTGGTCCGCGACGGCGCCGCATCCGTGCCCTGTCTTTTCTGTAGGTTTTAAGTCGCGTCCGCGTCCCGTCTGTGCCCCGTCCGCGACGTGTCTGTGTCTTTTCTGTATGGCCGCTCGCTAACGGAGAGAGTACGACATTACTACAAATATGTAGGACGCTCAAGTCCATCTGTAGATTGCTTTGATTGATGTGATGTTGAGGTATAAGTATAATCTTACTTGTTCTCTTGACTCTTATTTATTTAATAAAAAATACAAGGTCTACTTAGGAGTTTAGGAGACAGTTATGCCCTCTTTTAGCAAAATTATTTTACCTAAAGATACGTCTCATACCTTGACCGTTGCTGTAGCTGAAAAGGAAAATTTTCTTCAAGTGGTACCTAATGCACTAATGCTCGTATATTGGACATCCATGTCACGTCCATCAACCAGAAAAAGAGCAGTTGCATTTACAGTGAAAGGTAGTTTTGTCATAGTTCTTTTATGCTACTCAGCGATTATGTGTGAGTGAGTGACGTTTACAGTTACGGGCAGCGAAAGGATGAATTGTTGAACATCGTTTCTTAAGCCTTTAAATATGAAATTACACGGAGCAAATGACGTAAACTGTAATTTTTATACAAGAAAAAATTATAATTTCTTGGAAACAGCTAATCCGATTATAATGATTTGATTGATTGTAGGTATAATCGTAGGTAGGTGAAAAGTATTTTTTTGCTAAAATATAGCCTTTATCATTAATTTATGTCGGGATAAACTGACGAGAAATAAAAAGGTGAATTTTCAAATATGTTTCTAAATAAAGTAGGTGTTCTTATATGTTTCTAACTAGTGGGCCCGACTTTACCCCCCTACCTACCCTATCTTTCTTGCTTATAAACCTTCCTCTAGAATCACTCTATTTTTGAAAACCGCATTAAAATCCGTTGAGTAGTTTAAAATACCTAACCGTACATAGATACATAGGGACAGACGGCGGGAAGCGACTTTGTTTTATACTATGTGTAGTGTAACTACGTATTAGTATTTATTTTATATATTTAATCTGATAATAAACTAAATATAAGATTGTAAAATAGAAATAAATAATATGTATAGTATAATATAATATGATAAGCATTACAATAGTATTATAATAGTGTAACATAAAAGAACGTACACCGGACAGACCAACTACTTTTGTTAGTAGACGATTTTGTGACACGCGTGGCGGTAGCCGCAAAATCACATCTACCGGCTCCTACGCCGCGAACGCGGGTCGGTCCGGTCGGCAGTCCGCAGCCATAAGAGACGCGAGACGCATGTCACTCTGTGCACCGCCCACGTACCTACTTTTATACGTAATCCATTTTCTGTACTTCCTATTTCTAAAACTGTTTTCCATCGCTTCTAATTTCTCCTTCTGTGCTTGTTCAGACTTTCATTGTGTGTACTGTATTCTGTATCGGTATAGGTACCTATTCAGTTTGAATAAAAACTAAAAGTGAGTGAACATTTTGTGGCTTCATTTTTACCATCTAATCCACCACCAGCACCATCACATCACTTTATTGGTGACCCCGAGAAGAGCACAATGTTGGGCGATTACGGCGAAGGCAGCAACAAAGGAAGAAATGTGGATCGAGTTGCCGTGCGGATACCGCCATTTTACCCGTCGAAACCGTCGATGTGGTTCTCGGCGCTCGAGAGCCAATTTGTATTGGCGAACATCACTCAAGATTCGACGAAATACCACTATACGGTGTCCAGCCTCGAGCCGATGTATGCTGATGTGGTCGAGGACGTCATCAACGCTCCTCCAGCACCTGACAAGTACGAGCGGCTCAAGACCGAGCTGATCAAGCGGCTCACGGTGTCACAGCAGAGCAGGGTAAAGCAGCTGCTGAACCACGAGGAGTTGGGAGACCGGAAGCCGTCCCACTTTCTTCGTCACCTGAAGCACCTGGCGGGGCCAGGAATACCGGATGACTTCATCAGGACCCTCTGGGCTGGTCGCCTGCCCAGCAGCATGCAGACGATTATCGCGTCTCAGGCCAAGGCGACACTGGAGGAAGTTGCCGAGTTAGCGGACCAGATAATGGACATAGTAGCACCGGTTCCACAAGTGTCAGCAGCGCAGGCGAAACCGCTGCTCTCTGCAGCACCAGCTCCAGTTACCAGCTCGTCGGCATCAGGCGAGATAGCTCAGCTTATTCGGCAAGTAGCGGCTCTGACAGTGCAGGTCGACAGGTTGTCGCGTTCGCGAGCCAGGAGCAAGTCGGATAATCGCCGGCGTGGGCGTTCGGCATCTACGCGGTCCCAGTCCAACTACAGGCAGTATCCCGTCTGCTGGTATCATTCCAAGCACGGCAGTAACGCAAGGAAGTGCGTAAAACCCTGCGACTACGCGGGAAACGCTCTGGGCGGTCGATAATGGCGGCCGACGGCTGCCCAAGCACCGGTCGCTTATTTGTGACGGACAGACAATCTGCTGTGCAGTTTTTAGTGGACACTGGTAGCGATTTGTGCGTGTTTCCGAGATCTAGTGTTAAAGGTACTCGTCCTAGAACGAATTATGAGTTGTGTGCGGCGAATGGTACGGTTATCAACACCTACGGTTACATTCATTTGGTGCTAAACCTAGGCTTACGCCGCGACTTTACGTGGCGGTTTATTGTCGCCGATGTAACCAAAGCGATAATTGGTGTAGATTTTTTGTCGCACTACAACCTAGTTGTTGATATCCGTAACCAGCGCCTTATAGACAGTAGTACAACGCTCACGACCACGGGGTTGCTTGCACGTAATACTGATGATGTTTCTTCGGTGAAGGTAGTATCTGGTCATTCTGTGTATCATGACATACTAGCCAAATACCCAGAAGTCACTCGTCCACCCGGTATTCATCGCACAACACGTCACAACACTGTACACTACATCCGTACCACACCCGGCCCACCTGTTTCTGGCACACCCCGTAGACTGGCACCTGACAAGTTATTAATAGCGAGGTCTGAGTTTGAGGCCATGCTCAAAAATGGCACTTGTCGGCCATCAGATTCTCCTTGGGCGTCGCCTCTTCATCTCGCGCCTAAGAAGGACAACGGTTGGCGTCCCTGTGGCGACTACCGTATGCTCAATGCCAGAACCGTGCCTGACAAGTACCCGATTAAGCACATTCATGATTTCTCCCATAGTCTTGCAGGTTGCAGTGTGTTTTCCACCATCGATTTGGTTAAGGCATATAACCAGATCCCCGTGCACGTCGACGACATCGCCAAGACCGCCATCACCACACCGTTTGGGCTGTACGAATTCCCTTACATGACGTTTGGGCTTCGTAACGCCGGCCAGACGTTCCAGCGGTTCGTCGACGAGATGCTGCGGGGCCTGGATTTCACGTACGCCTACTTGGATGACTTTTTGGTCTTTTCCAAGGATAAACAGACCCATGAGGAACACCTCCACCAGCTATTCACCAGACTCAAGGCCTACGGCATGGTGGTAAATACCGCCAAGTGCGTTTTCGGGGCCTCCGAGGTCACGTTTTTAGGTTACCACATTTCGGCTGAGGGGACAACTCCACTGCCGTCGAAGGTCCAAGCCATCAGGGAATTTCCAGTTCCCAAAACGGTAAGGGAGCTACGTAGGTTCCTGGGTATGGTAAACTTTTACCGTAGGTTTATTCCAGGTGCTGCTCAACACCAGGCGCCATTGAACGAGCTTCTCCTCGGATCGGTGAAGGGATCGCATCCGGTCAGCATTGCTGGTGAACGTCTTCGGTCATTTGAAGCCTGCAAAGAAGGTCTCAGTCAGGCCGCCTTGCTGGCTCACCCGAGGTACGACGCGAAGCTTGCTCTAGTCACAGATGCTTCGGACACAGCCATTGGAGCAGTTCTTCAGCAGCTAGCCGCCGATGGTACTTTTCAGCCCCTCGCATTCTTCTCTCGTAAGCTCAGTCCTTCCCAGCGGAAGTACTCACCTTACGATCGAGAACTGCTTGCCATCTACGAGAGCGTGAAGTACTTTCGGCATATGGTTGAGGCTAGGCACTTTGTGATCTATACTGATCACAAACCTATTGTCTTTGCCTTCCATAACCGAAAGGAGAACTGCTCCCCAAGGCAATTTCGACATCTGGACCTGATAGCGCAGTTCACGACGGACATCCGTCATATATCCGGTAAGGACAATGTGGTAGCAGATGCCCTTTCCCGAGTCGACGAAGTGGTTCAGCCGGTTTCCTTGGAGCATCTAGCGGCAGCTCAGCGTGCTGACGGCGAGCTTAACAACCTCATCGAGGGGACCACGTCGCTACGCTTGGTGAAGGTATCGTGCCCGGGTTCCCAGACGCAAATTTATTGCGATGACAGCGCCGGCACTCCCAGACCTTACGTCCCACTGCCCTTTCGTCGACAGATTTTCGACAGCCTACATGCACTGAGCCACCCTGGTGCCAACGCCACGGCAAGATTGGTTTCAGAGAGTTATGTATGGCCAGGCGTGCGAAGGGACTGCAGGGAGTGGGTTCGAGCCTGCTTAGCGTGCCAACGCTCAAAGGTCACCCGGCATGTCTCTGCACCCCTCGGTTCCTTCAAACTTCCAGCAGCCAGGTTTAAGTTTGTCCACATAGACCTGGTCGGGCCGTTACCTGTCTCGCAAGGTTTTCGGTACTGTCTCACGGCAATCGACCGCTTTACGCGTTGGCCTGAGGCAATTCCACTTGCGGACATCACGGCAGAGACAGTGGCGAAAGCCTTGATGAGTGGGTGGATTTCACGATTCGGTTGTCCTACAGACATTGTCACGGATCGTGGTCGACAATTCGAGTCTGCATTGTTCGAGCAGCTCTCGAAAATTGCGGGATTTCAGCATCGCCGAACTACGGCATATCATCCTGCCTGCAACGGACTCGTGGAGAGGTTTCATCGGCAGCTGAAAGCTGCCATAATCTGCCACGGGACTGTTAACTGGGTTGACTCCCTTGCACCAGTGTTGCTGGGAATAAGGAGTGCGTTCAAGGAGGACCTCCAAACAACGTCCGCGGAGCTGGTTTACGGCGAACCTCTGCGCCTACCTGGCGGATTTTTTGACACAGCAGCTGAGGATGGTACCGTTGACTTGACTTTGTTTACGTCAAGACTTCGGGGTATCATCCAAAGCTTGCAGCCATCTCCAGCATCTCGCCATAGCGGAAGGCGTTCCGCATTCGTATTCAAGGACTTAGCCACATGTACTCACGTATTTTTGCGTGACTGCACTGTTGGCGGGTCCTTGAAACCTGCTTATACCGGTCCCTTCGAAGTTCTCCAGCGCGGTGACAAGATCTTCACCATTCTTGTCAACGGTAAGAGCACCACAGTGTCGATTGACCGCATAAAACCGGCCTACACATTACGCACCAGTGACATACTTTATACACCTGTCACGTTAACACCTAACACACACACTTCACCCACACATACTCACATGACACACACGGATGACCGGAGCCTACCTAATACTGAAGAGCAAGTCATCAGAACTCGGTCAGGGCGTAAGGTAAAATTTCCGGACTATTATCGCCCGTAGCCCGGTCTCTGGAGGGGGGTGATGTAGTGTAACTACGTATTAGTATTTATTTTATATATTTAATCTGATAATAAACTAAATATAAGATTGTAAAATAGAAATAAATAATATGTATAGTATAATATAATATGATAAGCATTACAATAGTATTATAATAGTGTAACATAAAAGAACGTACACCGGACAGACCAACTACTTTTGTTAGTAGACGATTTTGTGACACGCGTGGCGGTAGCCGCAAAATCACATCTACCGGCTCCTACGCCGCGAACGCGGGTCGGTCCGGTCGGCAGTCCGCAGCCATAAGAGACGCGAGACGCATGTCACTCTGTGCACCGCCCACGTACCTACTTTTATACGTAATCCATTTTCTGTACTTCCTATTTCTAAAACTGTTTTCCATCGCTTCTAATTTCTCCTTCTGTGCTTGTTCAGACTTTCATTGTGTGTACTGTATTCTGTATCGGTATAGGTACCTATTCAGTTTGAATAAAAACTAAAAGTGAGTGAACATTTTGTGGCTTCATTTTTACCATCTAATCCACCACCAGCACCATCACATCACTTTATATGTATAGATAACTTTGTACATATTTACTCCATTTTCGAAATCAATAATATAGGTACTTATGCGCGAAATAATCTGCAACTTCATACTTAGACCACTATTATTTCACTTGATGTGTAATGAGGCTGAAGTGGAAGATATGTCACAGTTTCCCAGAATTTGCATGTGGTAATACGCCTACCTCAATAGATATTAGGTGTAATCAATATACCTCATAATTGTACAATCAAGCGGAGGAGAATTAATTTTTTGATATAGTTTGTTGATTATTATTTAATATCATTGTTGTATTGATCTACCAAATCCTGGATCATGGTCAAGGCGGACCCTCGAGAGCACAACCGGGACATTAACGCAAAGATGATTATATTACTATCATTGTTGTATTGTAAACGATATTCTAATATTGTTGTAAACGGACAATCCCGGGTTCGATTTCCTCCCGGACAAAAATAGCAGCGACTTCCATTTCTGTTGCGGGTGAGTGATTCTATATCAGTTGTCTATAGGCACGCTATAGGTACTCTGATTTATAAATTATTGATAAAATATAGATGGCCCTGTGCGAAAATATTCCAGAAATATTTTTTTTATTACCCACTAGTGGACCCTACTTTACACACCTGTACACCTACTTTACCCCTACCTCCCCTTTTTTCTCTTGCTTATAAACATTCCTCTTGAATCAGTCTATCTATTGTTGAAAACCGCATTAAAATCAATTGCGTATGAAAAGATCTAAGCGTACATTGATACATACATACATAGATACAGAATGCGGGAAGCGACTTTCTTTTATAGGTACTATGTTTAGATAGAAGACAGCTCTATACGAGTCGTCGCTGAACTAACTAGCGTCATAACTAACAATAGTTGGAGCAACACATTGGTCCGTTCTAAAATTATTTTTCCATTCAAATGACGTCGTCAAGCTTAAACCACACTCGCTCCATGAATATTGAGGAGCGTTCGGCTGAGCGCCGGGCGCCGTCGGCCGACAGCTCGCTGTCAAAACATGACATTTTCGAACGTTGTTTGTTTTGAGAAGACAAATTCCTGTTGAATCGTGTGGGCGAGTGTGATGTATAGTCTGTACCTTATGTCACGTGGTGACAATGTTTTGGTGATTTTGGTGATTTCAATGCACATTATAGACAAAAATATAATCATATTGGCGTTAATGTCCCGGTTGTACTCTTGCGCGCGAGGGGCCGGAATCCGCCTTGACCATGATTCAGAATTTGGCAAATCAGATAATTACAGTGGAGCGACTGCCATTTGACCTCCTTGACCTTGCTACCAGGGCAACCTGACCAGACAATGCTGGTCTTTATATTTGTTAAGTTCACACCCCAAAGGCACGAGTGCGCGACCCACGCGTCAAAGTTCACTTTTGCCGCAGCCCGCATCGCGTCGCATGCATTCAGTAATTAACGCGGCACGAATGCCGTTCCGAATGTGAAAGACGCAGTCGCTTTGAGCGCCTCATTTCTATATGATTGTTCACGAACATGTATGGACTCACTGACTGTGTACAGCTTTACAGCCAGGGGACGAGGTTTTGTAGTTTAATTCAGTGTCAACACTTCGTGCACAGCAGTCGTGGACAGATTTACAGAAATGCACAATTTAAGGCCGTGTGGTGTCCGGCAGAGTAGAACGGGATTTTAGATTGATATTGAAATATATAAATGCCCTGCAATTCTGAAGCGATATATTTAATCTCGATCTCTGCCAGGATCCGCTCTTGTAGCAGGAAATCGCTTTTAGACTTATTGGAAGCGACTCCCGTCGGAATCTTAATTAAAATTCAAAATTCAATTTTTTTATTAAATATAGTTACATACAAGATACACTTATTGAAAGTCTTAAAAGAAATACCTAATAAACAATGAGTACTTATGTAATAATGCGCCGCGCGCGGCACCATCTTAGAGGTCAGTGGATCAAACCCATTAAATAGTGGTGTTTTGGCTTTTTACGTGCGGCAACTGCCATCTGAGGGCCTATCGGCTATCTCAGTGGACAACTGAAATCGACATAAAAAAATTGACAACTGAATTTGACATAAAAAAATCTGACACTACTCTAATGTGGTAGACGCTATTGCCAGTTTTCAACGTAGATGACGTGGTGTAGAATTATCTAGTGTCAAATACAGTTGTCAACTGCGTTAGCCAATAGCCCCGCTGACCCGTACAACCCATTAGAAATACACTGACTCGCCAAAGCCTCGTCCGTCTCTCAGCAGGGGGACCGCGTGCAGGTACGGTTGGCTTGGGCCCATGAGACGGTGGTAGGGCCAACCACCGTGATATGCCCTCTTAAGAACAGTGTTTCCCGAGCGCGCTCCATACAAACATGCTTTGTTCATATTTATATAAAAACGGAAGTATGTAAAATAGGGAACGCGAATCAGTTGAAAAAAGAAATCTAAGTCTAGCCAATTCTTCACAATTATTTTTTGAAAACTTAATATTTTTAGCAAAACTGCAACACTCACGCGACACTCATGCAACACTGGAACAAGCCGTAGAGTAAACGATGAAAGAAGAAACTCCTTTTACGCCCGGAGTAAGAAGTCTTTTTCGTCATAGCGAAGAGAAATCAATGAGGAAAGAAAAAACTCCTTTCAAGAGGAGAGGGCATTATGTTCAATAATGCGTGTAATGCTCTCGCTTTGAGAAAACACTGGTAATGCGGCGTGCCACGTGACATACCTTTTGATGTTACATAAAATAGCTGACGGATGTGCCCAAAATCAACTAGCACAAGAACTAGATTTCCCTAGAATCATGGTATGTACAACACCTCGGTCGACCTCGCTTCGCCAACGGTATTAGGGGGCACACATAACGAGTTTCCAACTCGTTGCGGTGCTAACGTTTGACTACCCTCAAATACGAAATGGTCACCCATCCAGCTCCCCTGCATTACTAGCATTGTTTAACCTTGGTTTTTAGTACATAATAAAAAACTTATCTGGCACAATGACCAAAACTAGAATTAAGTCTTGTCATTTTGAAATGTCATGCCAATGCCAACAACAGCGACGCTGTCACATGGTCTGACAAGATTATGGCTCTGTAAGAAAACTCCTTTTAACTCAATGGCAAAAATGCATACAATGCGTGACACACACCTTTTGATACATAAAATGATGACGGCGGATGTGGCCAAAAAGAAACTAAAATAATAATTACAATTCCCCAGCATCATAATACATATTATTATGGCTAATTAACTCGCTCACAGCCTATCATCGCCATAGAAATTACAACCACAGGGCAGGTCTTCCTAACGGAGTATGGAGTTTCATTCGTCATTAGTGGCAGTGTATGACAAAGACAATGACATGCCTGTCATTGTCAATGTCCAAACCTAGGATTTTTTTACCTGTCTGTCTATGCAGTGCCACAAACTTAATCTAACCCAGTGACAGCGTCGCTGTTAATGGCATTGACATGACATTTCAAAATGGCGACACTTGGTTCCAGTTTTGGCCACCGGGTCAGATAAGTTTGTGCATCCATAGCTTTTATCGGGTGTGTTCATAATATCATGCCAAGAATGCGTTCGTTTCATAGCAAATTAGTAATATTTTAAACATTAATATAAATAAATTGGCTAGCTAAAGAATTTAAATAATTACGAGAAGACATTACGTTCTATAAGCTTTATCCATTACAACTCTCATTATGCCGGCTGGTGGTCAGGAAAATTTTAGACTGTCTCCTTTACACACTAGCCCTAAGTCTGACACACACCAATAACGCACGCAATACAACACTGCTTCACGACTAGAAATAGTGCACGAGTTACCTCTACGCACAGTTTCGATATGTATCACCCTTTAGTTCCTCTCAACGAGATCACGGGCCTGCTTAGTAAACTATGTCGCCAATAAACAGCTTTGCAACATAGCTAGCACTAAAGTCCCTTGGGGTTTAATTGCGAGTTCACAGCTGTTCGGATTCCTCGGGTAATGTAAATATTTTACATACTCGGATACATCCGGAATAATATTGTGCATCTGGAATTATGTCTGTTATGCTATCACGGCTAAACCTCTAAACCGATTTTAATGAAGGATATACTGACGTCGGTAGAAGACAGAGCTCAGCGATATAGCAGTTATAGCAAAAATAAGTAGAAGTGGTCGGGTCAGACGGAAGGCTGGTGTGAAGACCACTAAGCTAGGTAGGACTGTTGATGAAATCTAGAAGTCATTATTATTATTATTATTGCTACTGGATATTCAAAAGAAGCATATATAAAATATTCAACTTACCACAAGGGTTGCAGACTCACAGCGGGGCGTTGGCTGGGTCGTTTCGCATTGGGTATGCAGGGGATTACCAATACCAGATGTCTCTTTGTTTAGTACGCTCCAAGTCATTTCAATGTGAGTTATTTCAGTGACTTTAAACTTTAGGTTAGACATAGGTAGGTAGATATATATATCTGAAAAATTCAGGGTTAATATAATTATATTATTTTTCTGACATTTTCATTGACATTTATTTTATTCTGTTTATGTTTGACTTAATCCAATACAATTATAATATTAATATTCACCTGACACAATAATTTTCTTTTATCTATTTTCTTTTCTTTTTTCTAGGCCTGAGAGGTTAGGAATGTGGTCCGGTACATAAGTCATTATTGTATTGTTAACTCTTCGTTGCGGCCAATACATCCATACATTAAATTACACATTACACTAAACACGTATTTACACTCCACACGTAGTATTTATCTATTTAAAACGTCTTCGTCCGTGCCTCACTCAGCAGGTCTCACTGAAAACCAGCGCCCAGAGGGCCTAGTGTGAGTTCCGCTTCGATTTTACTTAACTATCGCGTTTGCGTTTACGTCGAAATTAGTATGAAGAAAACTTCATTTACGTACCACTAGGCGGCGCTATATATTTTTTCATACTAATTTTCACGTAAACGCAAACGCGATAGTAAAGTAAAATCGAAGCGGAACTCACACTAGGCCCTCTGGTCTCCGCCAGGGCATGAAGCTGAGTGAGGTCCCTTTTACACACCACACCACATCCACATGCAACGGCTCTGTTCTTCAATTTTCTTCTATCTTTTGTTTGTCTAGTTTTTGTTTCCTCATGTCATGTTGTTTGTTATTAATCGTAGGTTATAAATGATTTTGTCTGTGCATTTTTTTATGTCACTTATTCCTAATAGCTTTTTTCTTTTTAATTTTTTTTTTACGGCTCTGGAGTCGAGCCACTGACCTCAAAAAATACCTATTTGGAGGTCAGTGATTCTACCCCTTTGAGCCATTTGTAATGTGTTTGTGGTGTTATTGCGTGTAAATAAATGTTTTCTATTCTATTCTATTATAGAGAAACATTAAGGACACCTGTCGCCGCAAAGGCGGCATGAGGATGTAAGCTATACAGAATATTATGCAAGCATAACCCTAGGCGGAAGCTAGTCTAGAGTCTAGCAAACTCTCGTATATCAGCGGTGACGTAACCAGCTCATGACACGAGTTTAGAAATGGATCTGTCACCGAGTACGATATAACAATACTTAATAATACCGCAGCGTATCTTCGCGAGTAAACATACACAGGGATGGTTTCAGGATTTGAAACGGTGGGCCACGTTAATAATTAGCTTGTAATATTAAATTGTAAATGTGAAAGATCGTTTGGCCCTCAATCGCGCAAAAAATTTGAACATGGACTTACGTAATATTTAGTAAATGGTCTTGAGCAGGAAATTAGATACTTTTCTGGAGTTTACCGTTACTCGCTGCCCGCTGGCCAAATTTAGTAGTTAGTATTCAATATTGACATGTATATAATATTTACTGTTATCCTTACTAATTTAATTAACAGAGATGACCCAAAATCGCAAACAGTGGCGTAGTAGTAGATATCAGGAGGGCTGGTAGGGCTGGAGGCTGATAGGGAAATTGATTGATTGATTGATCCTTACTAATTTCGTAAACTTACGTGTTTGTGTCCATTAAATACACTTCATCAAACACTATTCCTCGATATAATCACTTGAGTAATTACAAAGCACTGACATCTCAGTTTGACGTATAAATTTGCTTGTGAGAGAAATGCGAACACCCGCCTACAATCCGATTTGCCACATCTAACGCCAGCGGTTTTGTCCCGCAGGTTTAAACTGTAAACAGCCTGGATAAATTGCCTGGATACCTCCCTGGCGCCGAGTACCAGGCACCCCCGTTTCGTCTATATTTATTCACGCACCTCGTTAAATATACAGCGTGAATTTAGATTGGCTTCATGGGAGCGTAGCGTCCCAGAAAACAACTAGGCTAGGTAAATATCATCACGACGTGTAAGTTTGCAAACTCAGCGATGGAACTACTGGCTCCAGCAGGTACGATTCAACGAAATGGTTTTTAAATATTAGTTTACAGACTGGGGTTGTGGAGTTTTCACATGTTATGATCGGTAGCAAATATTGTGCACGTCCTATCGGCGTCTCATGATCACATCACGTTTCCGAAGGCCTGCTGGAAGAGATTTCTTTTAGAAATAAGTAGCGCCTGTTATGCCATTTATTACTTTGCCTGTTATTCACTATGTATTTCCTGTGCACAACTGTTAAATAAAAATAAAATAAATAAATATTTTCCAAAATTTCCGTCCTATATAAATTATTAAAAAATGCAAAGATTATCTTTACGTTAATGTCCTGGTAGTCCTCTCGCGCACAAGGGCCCGGGGTTTGCCTTAACCATGATTCAGGATTTGGCAGGTAATTACAGTGGAGCGACTGCCATCTGACTTCCCCTGGTAGCGGGGTGACCCCGGTGGATCATGGTTACACATTCAGTCCCCTGAATGAGCAGGTTTCATCACGTTATTCTGCCTCACCGTAAGGGCATCGGATAGTATTCAACTAATGTTAAACCCAGAAAAGAGACATTCATACATGGCCGCAGTGGGATTCGTACCCAGTACCTCTCACTTACTAGTCGGATTCCTTAACCACTCGGCCACCGACGCCCCTAGAACATGTTTTAATATTGGGCTGTTATTATTTAAAGTAACAAAAAAAAATTCGTAACCAGAACAGAAATCTCTAATATCCATAGAGGTAAACATCGTCGGATACGGAAACTAACGAAACATTCTGCGGCCTCAACAGTAACATAGACAGACATAGGTCAACAAAATTCTATATTATTTATTTATTTGCTTTATCCTAATCAATTGAGGCCTATCTCAAGTCTGCCAAGCTTGAAGAGGACCTGGATAGGTACACTGCATTATCTTTTTCTGCCGCTAAATTAAGGTAGACAGAGTAATTACCTACATTCATGATGAGGCAGATCAACTTAGTACAGTATGAAAAGTAGTAAAGCTGATCATTATTACGATCAAATCTAAGATATTTTAAAGAAAAGTCAGGTCAAGAGTAACCTAACACGAAAACAAGCTGTTAGTGGTGTAACGGAAGATTTTTCGACGTATTCTGAGACCCACCAGGAGCGAGAATGGAACCTGGAGGATGAGAAAGAACTTCGAAAAAGAAGAATTCGTGCCCGAACCTAACATAATCGGAGAGTAAAAGCTGCTCGACTTCGCTGGCTTGGACACATTGAAAGAATGAGAGAGGATTGTGCGGCCAAACGTGCCGCAAGTACATAGCTATATTAAGCACTTATAGGTATTTTTTTTTTTTTAACAATTTATTTTACACAAGAAAATTAAAGATATAGTACAAATTAGATATTAGACAACAGGCACTACTTATCTCTAAAAAGAAATCTCTTCCAGCGGGCCTACAAAAAGAGAGATTTGATAAACATACGCAGATACGACGTATATTAGTAGTCTCCTTAGAGGCGGGCAACGCTTTGGTAGCGCCCCCTGGTGTTGCTGATGTCCATAGGCGGTGGTGACCACTTTCCATCAGGTGGCCCGCATGCCGCATAAAACACGGTGGGATGGCCCAGGTGTCGATCGATAGACAAAGTCCGGAAAGACCTGCGCGAACTCCAAATAACTGACTGGTAACAAATCGCGCAGGCTAGGGACCAATGGCGAACTCTTGTGTCGGACCAAGATCCACTTCGGGTCGCTGAGCCAGCAAAGTAAGTTCAAAGGGAGTTCAACCTTGGAGCCAAAATGGTCGTGAACTGTGCGGTTCCAAAGGACCTTTTTCCCACGCACACTAACTTTGTGGAGCTACCTGGAGAAGTTTTCTCTGGAGAGTACAACATGGAGTTCTTCAAGAAAGGGGTAAAAAGGTTTTTACGGGGTCGGCAACGCGTGGGTGATGCCCCTGGTATTGCAAACTTCCATAGGTAACTGTTTATCATCAGGCAGGGCGCAAGGGCTTGTTTGCCACCTTAGTGGTATAAAAAAAAATACTAAATAGGAGTTTCCTAGACCCACGAGAATGTATAAAAAGGTTTATGAATGTGGAAGAAGCGGCGGAGGTTTGTACCACCGTAGCCAATAGAATAATGTGGTCCTACCACTACAGGGAAAAGGCTTGAAGATAAGTATGTAATGCATGGAAGTGTAAGTGCTAGAATCGTACGGCAATTAGAATCGAATAGAATAGAAATGTTTTATTTGCCTGTAGTTTACAATTGATAATTACATTAGTTGTATGAAACATAAGACTTTTATAGACAAAAGGTCCAAGACACAACGTATGGATAAGGGTGAAACCCACACCCGCTGGTATTCTGTTCCAATTACCGTTACTACTAGTTACCGCTTTCCATCAGTCTGTCTGTTAGTTTGCCACTGTGAAATATAAATAACGAACGCAGGACGGTACTCGGGACATTCATTTGCTACGAAAACTTTTGCTCGCGTCACGAATTCTAGTACAATATTCTCGAGTTTCGCCAGTATCGAAAGTTTGCCTTTGCCATGCAATTTTATGTTTATTTCGTGGACGTTCATTTCGAGAAGTGATGTAGCGAGGGCTGTATAGTCGTTCACGTCGTATAACGAAGCGACACATCGTCATGGAGATAAGCACGTCCACGTCTTAAGTTCTCCGAACCATGAACACACAGAGCTGCCAGATTCGGTTTCACCACCAAATGCCAATTGGAAGTCTCTGTCAAGTGTCAACTCTCTTGCTGACTGAAGCCGCATCGACAACCGTAAAAAATCATTGAACGAACACATCTCTCAATCTGAATTGCTGTGTTGTAATTATGACGGTGACTATAGCACAGGAGTTTCTTCTCCTATATAAGTCACCAGATTTCTGATGTAACCACATACAAATACTGTTTTAAGCTTATAAGTATAGACGTAAAAATACTCTGTATAAGTATTTACACAAATAAATATTATTATTATTATTACATATTTTGACCTGTTAAATTCATGGCAATAGCGCCACACAATTTTCTAAAGGACGATACAATGAAAAAACAAAAGACGATCTCACAAATTAAACAGTAACAAGTTCCCAGAGAGGTCCATGTTGTCATTGACACGCTAAGAAAGGAGTTCCATTTTCGAATTCATTAATTGCTTTTTTATTTTATTTTTAGTACAAGTGGCCAGTTCCAGACACTTTCAGTATTCCCCGCGCCCCCGCGTTCAGCCCCGCAACATCACCATCTTATCATCTCCATACGTTATCTTACGTCATCGTGTACAAGAAAAACTACTTTGTAGTGATCGTAGACGTTTAGGAGACCCACAAAACGTGAATCAGCCCGTGCCCGTCTGGCAAAAAATCATTATTTTTAACTTTGACTTTTCGAAGATTTTTTTTATGTTACACGGCAGACAAAGAGGCAAGCGGGCCACCTGATGAAAAGTGGTCACCGCCGCCTATGGACATCAGCAACACCAGGGGAGTGACCAATGCGTTGCCCGGCTCCAAAGATACCTCTAATATACCTCTTGAACGATCCCATGTCATAGTCCAAAGGAAACACTGTGGCTGGGAGCTCATTCCAAATCCGAATCGTACTAGCGAGAAACGTTCTTTCGAACCTTCGCGTGGTGACCAACAGAGGGTCTACGTAGTGGGGATGAGTACCTAGCCCACGGCGGGTGGTGTGATGGCCGAATTGTGCTGTGGGCACCAGATCGAAAAGTTCCTCGGAACACTCCCCATTGTACAGCCGATAGAACACACACAGGGAGCCAAAGTCCCTTCGGTTAGCCAGTGGTTCTAATTTGCTTGTTTGTATGGGATCGTCGACAATTCGTACGGCGCGTCTCTGTACAGGTCGGCAGTTTCGCCGGCCCAAAGATGGGAACAATACTCCATATGAGGCCGCACCTGTGCCTTGTACAGCAGCAGGCGCTGGCCTGGGGTGAAGTATCGCCTGGCCCGGTATAGCACTCCAAGCTTTTTCGATGCCAGTTTGGCCTTACCTTCTAGGTGACTCCGGAATCGTACGTTATCCGATATGTCGACACCAAAAATCCCGATACTATTTGAGATGGAAAGGGGTGTCCCTTGGAACTGCGGCACTATGACAAAAGGATCCTTTTTGGCGGAAAATGCGCAGACCTGTGTCTTTGAGTGGTTGAATTCCACTAAGTTCAGTCTGCCCCAGTGAGCAACTTGCTCTAAGGAGTGTTCAATCTCTGACACAAATATTATTCGGTTTTCCGACACCACGGAACGAGGGATATTTGCACGGCCAGTATAATGAACATCTCCAGTACTGTCATCTGCATAGCAATGAATACTGGGGATATTCAGCATATCATTGATATGCAGAAGAAACAGCGTGGAAGATAGCACTAAACCTTGGGGTACTTCAGAATTAATGGTCTTGGTATCGGAGCAGCATCCGTCGACAACGACTTCCAGACAGAAAACTGGATACCCAATTGCAGAGCCCCTCGGGTATACCGTACTTCGGGATTTTTGTTAGCAGTGCCCTGTGCCAGATTCGATCAAATGCCTTGGCTATATCAAGACTGACAGCCAGAGGGAGGCCCCTTGCTCTCGACAGCCTTAGCCCACCGCTGTGTTAGGTACACAAGAAGGTCATCAGCTGAGCGACCATGACGGAAGCCATATTGACGGTCACTGATCAGCTGGTGATCCACAAGGTATCCAAGGAGCTGGATATTGATGACCCGCTCCATCACCTTAGAGAGCAAGGAGGTTACCGCTATAGGCCTGTAATTTGATGGGTCTGAATTGTCACCCTTCTTGGGTATCGGATGCGCATGGGCTAGTTTCCATGAAGACGGCACCGTTCCAGAGTTGTAGGAAAGCTTGAATAGGCGCATTAACACGGGAGACAACTCGGGAGCACACTTTTTTAAAAATATTACCGGAATGCCATCAGGTCCACTGGACTTCCGGATGTCTAGGGAGAGAAGCACACGTCTTATGAATTTTTGGGTGAAACGAACCTCGGGTATGATGCCCTCACACCGTAATATGGTGCTGCTCCCTCATCATCCAGAGTTAAGTTATGAGAAAAGAGATTACCCAAGAGATCGGCTTCCTCTTTTTCTGTGTGGGCCAATCGGTCATCCGGCTTGCGCAAAGGTGGAAAGGTGGTCGAGACAAAAGAGAGCGACCAAAAAGCACTGCTCCCAGAGGGGTAGGTGATTAGTTTCTCTCCAATTATCCGAAGAAATTAAATTTTGCTCTGGCCATTACCCTGTTTTTATTTTTTATTAGACTTCAATACAGCATTCCTCAAAATGTGGATGTTAGGGTCCTTTTGGGCCCGAGCCACTGTCCAGGCACGAAAAACATCCTGCTTGAGGCGATTTGCCTCAGCACAAGGCTAGGCACTAGTGCTGACTTTTGCCGCCGAGACGGACTACAGAGGATAGGATAAAACACTCCATTCCCTGCAGTATGACATCAGCTACAGCGGCAGCACAGGTGTTGGTGTCATTTGAGGAAAAGCAAAGCTGCATCCACGAGTACGACGCGAAGAATTCTCGCAATCCATCCCAGTCTGCTGAACCATAGTGCCATACCTTGCGTGACCCACTGGGGCGAGCCCGTTCGGGTATAGCAAGAGGCACCTCAGAACGGACCAGGCAGTGGTCAGATGTCCCAAGAGGAGCATCGACGGACACCCGATAACCGTCTGGGTGGGAGGTCAACAGAATGTCTAACAAAGAAGGATTACGGCCCAGAACATCCGGTAAGTAGGTGGGTTCTAATACCAGTTGCGTGAGACCATTGGCCAAAGCAAATTCGTGAGCGGATCTTCTGGGAGGGTTGGTAGGGCGGCTTGACCCTAGCCACTCAGTGTGGTGACCATTAAAGTCTCCTAAGACTACCAACTCAGCAGAAGGACACCGCTCAAGAACCTTGTCGGTAGCGCATTGAATGTGCTAGAAAAACCGATTTATCTCACCTACGCCGTGAAGGTTGTTGTATAGGCATGCGTAGACACGGGATGAACCTCCCTGTTCCACGCACACCCACAAAACAGATTCGTCACTCTGTTCAATAGCAAGACGTCGACAGCAGATATCACCTCTGACGAATAAACACACACCAGCGCGAGGAAGAAACCTGTGTTCTAACTTGTACCCAGGATAGTGGAGGTACGAAGTGTCGGCCGGAGGTGATATCTGTGTTTCAGTCAGGAAGAGTAAGTCAGGCTTCGCCGTCTCAAGGTGGTGATGTACGGCGTTCAGTAAAAAAAGGAATGCTGTAACATTAGTATCCAGCAGGGCAAATATGTTTTGCTACTGGACGCTTCAGAGGGATGAGTTGTGTGAAAAACTGGCACGGGGGACGGAAGGGCCCCCGATCCCCCCTGAAGATACCTGTCGGGTCCACTCCGGTCACCTACCCCGGCACGACAGGCATCCCCAGGATTTTTCGCGCAGTTGGCGGGACAGCCTCTCGGGCCGGAGGTTGAAAGTGATGCCCGGGTTCGGGTCCCCTACTAACTGGCGGGCGGCCAGCGACGAGCCGTTTCATCGGGTATCCCTGGCCCCCGCGCCAACCTGTCACGCCCACCATCTTAACATGTCCGACACAAAACTGGGACCTACAGAGTACCAACATTACAGCACTCGGACGAGGGGAAATGAGAGTTCTCTGGCGGAACACAGCCCATGGGCTGCTTAGCGCCATGCAGACTTATCTCCGTGGGTGGTCGCTAGCCATGCGGGCCGAGGCCCTACCACCAAGCAATTTCGGCTGCACTCTTCGCACCACCCGGGGGTCACGTGTAGGGTCTCTAGGGTATAGCCTACGGACGCTTGCCCAGCAGGTGTATTTTCAAACTTTCAAATGTGTGGTCGATCCATAGATCGACGTCATAACGTATTCAATGTATCTATTTTTAAAGACGTATTTAGTTCGTAGTTGAAATAGAATTACCACGTATGTAGGTCACCGTTGTTGTCACATAGTCTACATGCTAAATAGGGTTCGATATTTAGGAATAGCTGACTGTGCGGTAGTTAGGGGCTGTTTGCTAACTACAATCGGTATCGATTACGGATACACCGTTACACTCTCGCGGTGTGAAGGTGCGGTACTTAGTTTATGTGCAGAATAGGCCTACTGATGTACATACCCTACTGTACACACACATACACTTTTATTATGCACACTTAAAAGAACTGGAACTCTCTGCCTGAGTCAATGTTCCCCAATAAGTATAACCTTGGGTCTTCAAATCAAGGGTGAATAATCAATAGACTATAATAATTTAAAAAAAAAACGCCCGGGTCCCATAGGGGTAGCGGTAGGTATCCTGACACATATCTTTTGCTTCTTCCACATTTATATATTTATCCGGTTAAGGATACCCCCTGTTTTTTATACAAATTAGCTGGTGGTAAGTGATAATGCGGCCGAAGATGGAGCATGTCTGCACCAAAGTGACTCGTGCTGGTCTAGGCCCACTTAATTTAGAAGTATTGAATATTTTAATGCAGTTAGTTTGAAGCTGTATTACTTATTACATACCTGTGCTTATCGTATTGTTGAATTAAGAAAAATGATAATTTTGGCGTTAATTTCCAGGATATGCAGGAATTGCAGTGGAGCGTCTGTCATTCAACCTCCGTGACTCTGTTACCAGGGGAACCTGACCAGACTGGATCATGGTTACACATTCAGTTGCTTTAATGTGCAGGTTTCATTACGATGTTTTCCCTCACCGTAAGAGCATCGATTAGAGTTCAATTGTATATAACTCAGAAAAGAGTAGTACATGGCCGTAGAGGGATTCGAACCCGGTACCTGTCGGTTACGAGTCGAATAACCATGACCACCGACGCTCCCATATCGTATTGTTGAATAAAGTTATTTGTTTATTACCATCTTTCTTCTAAACATCATCAAAGCCATTGAGCGACATTCTTTACGATGTGACAGAAAATTTTTGCGTGCCCAACCACACAGGGAATCGTAAAACTATAAATAAAAGCTCGCAAAATATGTATGTTCGTACGTAATAAGTAATACACTAGTCACGCAAAGTGAGGTTTTCACGTCATAAAATGGTAGGCGTTATGAGGGAATATGTATTTTTCTTTGATTCGCTACGGGAATATATTATCTGCGAAATGTTTGGTTATGATAGAATAACACACAAATCACATTATTGAATATGTTTCACATTATCTACAAATAAATAAGAATATATAGGTATATATAAGAATAAATAGGTGTATAGGTATATTAGTATAGTAAGTATAGAATTTTATGTATGTATTTATTTATAGTATTATAATTATAGTCATTGTGCAGGTCTCATCTGCGTTTAATTTTCACATATCTCTTTTGTAGGCCTACTGGAAGAGATTTCTTTTAGAGATAAGTAGTGCCTGTTGTGTCATAACTAATCTGTACTTTCTGTATTTGTTACATTGTGTACAATAAACTGTTAAATAAATAAATAAATATAAATAACGCCGCGCCTTTTCCCGTAGGACAGGAATTATATTGTGACCAACCGTGTATAATTAATGTTAATTAATACATTTGACTAGGGAAATAATGTAACAAAAAATTTAACATAGTTGCAGTGTTAGTAATGATCTGAAGGCTGGCCTCTACTTGTCAGCGTATAAACTTCGCTAGCCAGCGGGGCAACGCGGCCAGCCTTCTGGGCACTTTTCCGCAATCTAGGGACCTGGGGCATTTTTTTTCCTTTAGATTAGGTTCATTTATTTCATAAATTAAAAAATTACATGTCAGCATTCTAAACACAGTTGTGAATATAAACTAATTGCAAGCTCGTACAGATTCACGAGTGTATGACACTTCCATCACCATCATCATCACAGCCCGTAACAGTCCACTGCAGAACTTAGGACCTCTCCCACGAAAGGGGAGGTTATTGCCATAACCTCCATGCTTGGCAGGCGGGTTGAAGATCGCAGTATTTAAATATAACATTGGAAAATGCTGCTGCCCATTTTCTAGACTACGGAGACTCTTGATCTTTTGCCTCGAAAACATTAGTCGCCTGCCGGACACCACGCTGCCAACCACGGTCATACCATAAATCTTTACATTTAATTACATCTACAAGTCTAAATAGATGACATATTAAAACAGTTATTGACATATTATTTATTATAAGATAAATTTTAGACGTCAATAATTACATTTTTTTAAATATGTGTCAATCTGTATAATTATATCTAAATTAATCATCATTAAAGTATGATACTCAAAAAGTTAACAGTTCTTTCAAAATGTCATTAGGTATTTTAAAATATGAATATTTAAGAAAGATGTCAAAAATTAATTCCTTTAATATTAGTTAGGTTATGTATGGTCTTCTTTGTTTATTAATTTTTAGTTAATAAGCTATTGCATAGCTTTTATCGCGGGCTTTGAGCGCGGCGACCGAATCAAGAAATTCCGTAACGAAAAGAACCTAACACCCCCCACTCCGACCGGCACAGCGGTGCGGCGTTGAAAGCCGTGCATCGTCTAACGTCGTTTCAGTTCGGCAGACTTCGGCACGGTGTTTGTGTGCGTGCGACTAGACGTATGCGTGTAGACTAGCTGCTAACTGCTCATAACTGATTCTATCTCTTTTAGACACAATGCTAGGTGAGACAGCGTGCTTTTTGGCCGCGTCCACGAGTGAGTTCGAACCCGCGACTAGTTGAACCTTAACGTGTATGTATATGGTACGACTGTACGAAGCTCGCATTAATTAGCTCGAATTAATATCTAAGAAAAAAAAATACTGCATCAATAAAATAAATAAATAATTATAATTGCATAAGTTGATAAAAAATGCTATGCAATAGCTTTGCCGCGGCAGTCCCCGAGTGCCACACGTATTTTTTATTTATATAGTTATTTTTTATTTAGTTATACTTTTTTTTTGTTTTTGATTTCATTGTAAATATATATTTTGTAGATATTGCTGTTTAAAATAAAAATATTTATTACATTGTACTATTACAACACAAACCTAACCTAACACCGTCCGTGTGCCTCCTTAGGCAACAAAACAAAAACCTAACAGAATTTTCATAAACCTGAATTGAATCAAACATTTTATTTAAGCAGGTATTGTTTTTAGTCCCTTCCACGAACTTCTATCCAATTAGGATTCACATTGCAAGCTCAAAAATTCGCGTGAAAGTCCAAAATAATTCACCAGTACTTTTTTCAGTTCACGCTCTCGAGCGTAGTGTCACGCCACAACTCCCTCGCATACCACCTAAAGCCAAAACGAACTTTCAAAAGTTTCCCGTTTACTAGTAAATGCCTTTTGACCTCAAACTTTCCGCCCACCAATTTGTGGGGTGCCGATAAGCCTCTGAACAAACTTTCGAGATGTAAATTTTGATTCTGGTCACCAAACTATGGTTTTAGGGCAGGGTAAACGCGGACACAACAAGCGTAGGTGGTCAAGTGGTTAAGGTATCCGACTGGTAAGCGCGAGAAACTAGTTTTGAATCTCACTACGGCCGTATACCAATGTCTCTTTTTTGAGTTATGTATATGTCGCAGCCGGATGGTTAAATTAGCCGGTTAACTAAACGGCTAGCTTTTTGAGCAATTATTTAACCTGAGTCAACATGCCGGTCTGCCACGCAAGAGGTCCCGGGTTCGATTCCCGGCCGGGCAGAAATTGAAATGATGAATTTTAATTTCTGTTACGGGTCTGGGTGTTCTATGTATAATAAGTATGTATTTACTAAAAAAAGTATATAAGTAGTTAACAGTTATCTAGCACCCATAACACAAGCTTTGCTTACTTTGGGGCTAGATGGCGCTGTGTAAATTTGTCCACGATTAATTATTTATTATTATTATTATTTATATACATTAGTTTAATGCTAACCGATGCTCTTACGGTGAGGGATGCTCTGCGCTGTGATGTTCCAACGTATGCCCAAGCAGTGCTGGTCAGGCAACACATACAGGAAACGTCCTGATGCCCTACAACGTCTCCCAGTCATGTGGAACCGTGGAATGCAGGGAAAGGTACTCCTGTCACTTTCCCGTTGGTTCCACTAGAAATGAGGAAGGAGAAATACATCCATCCATACTTACAAACCTCATTTATGGCTTTAGTACAATAGGCTAGGATAATAAAGTACTGCCTTCTCGTGTAACCGTTTTATGCCTTCAAAGGCCTTTTTGTTATAGTCTCACGAACAGTTCAAAAATAGAATAAAAAACTTATAAATTCTGTTTTTAAAAAAACTCCGGTAATATTGTAAGTCACCGGCGTAGGCATTTACAAAATAATATTATCTTTGAAAGACAGCGTTTTGTAATTACATTCATTACAGTTATTTGTTATGTCTTTTTGATCGAGCAATTTAATGTTGTATTCAGTTCTTTCTGTCTTTTATATTATTTTTATCATTTTTGGAACGTATTTTTCCTGCAATGTAAGACCTATTATTTTTATAGGTTTTAAGACTTTCCTGTGTACTTTCATCGCACATATTTTATTACCACGATTAGTATTGTTTTTACCTCGATATTTCGACACGGATACATGGTCGCATGGTCATGGTCACGAGTACTCATATTATATAAATTAATTAGAGATGAAACGGATATCCGGTTACTATCCGGTATCCGGCCTATCCGGCGTTAATTTACTATCCGGCCGGATACCGGATAGCAAAAAATGTATGAAAAGTACATAAAAGTGATTTTATTGATATGAAAAACGTAATCCCAAAAATTATAAATATTTATTTATCAAACACTGTTGATTGGGTACCTACCCGTTGTTCATTTAGTAGGTAGGTTAGCAAAAAAATAATTTTTGCAGTGTTGATCTAAGGCAAATAAAGATAAATTATTATAAATTGGGTTAAAATACGAATTGTTCCTACATTGAGAGGTAGCATGCGGTTTCGTCTGTCTTCTTATGCGAGCTTAAGAGAATCTTTCACTACACTCTGATCCACGATGCTGGGGCTAATTACCCATATTTGGAATCTAGGGTACCGCCTAAAGTCGGAAGAATTGTTCAGAATAAAGTTCAAATTATTTGTATTGAACGACGAATTAAATTACGTGAGTAGTCAAATTTCCCACCCACGCTCATAGCTTGCACAGACTTGTTTAGAGGCAAATTGTCCTGCCAAATATCCGGCCGCCGGATATCCGGCTATCCGGCGTATGGTGTGGCCGGATATCCGGTATCCGGTATCCGGCCAAACAACTATCCGTTGCATCTCTAAAATTAATCCCATAACATGTGCGGTGAAAGCGTATTATTTATATTTTATTCATATTTAGTATGACCATGCGTTCCGTGCTTCTAAGGGAACGTCAAGGCAAGTGGCATACATTCAAGTTTCTGATCAGATTTCCGAATTCGAATTTCGAATTCCACCAATCAAGTCTCTGTAAAAAACCGCTCTTTTTGATTCATCTAATTCCGCCATTTAGCCATTCCTATCTAAAGGAAGCGAAAATACAGGCATGAGTCATTTTGTATCAGTCCTCACAATGACGACGCATCTGTGGTTCAGCATTTTTTCGAAATTGTTTGTAAATAATGAATCGTAATTATTGTTGTCGGCGACAGTTACCGCTTACTGTCAGGTAGGGTGTATGCTCGTTTGTCACCGCGTAGCATCATCATCATCATCATCATCTTGGCGTTTATGTCCCGGTTGTGCCCTCGAGAACGAGGGCCCGGAGTCTACCTAGACCATGATCCAGGATTTGGCGATCAGGTAATTACAGTGGAGCAACCACCATCTGACCTCCGTGACCCTGATATCGGGGGAACCTGACCAGATTTGATCATGGTTACAAATTCAGTTGCCTGAATTTGCAGGTTTCATCACGATGTTTTCCCTCACCGTAAAAGCATCGGTTAGAATTTAACTAATGTACATAACTTAGAAAAGAGTCATTCATACACGGCCGCAGTGGGATTCGAACCCAGTATCTCTCGCTTACGAGTCGGTTTTTCACTGCGTAGCATAAAAAATCTAAATTCGAATTCAGAAACTTTACCAATAAATGACTTAACCGAAAACGTTTCTGCAATAAACACCGCAGACACATTCGACATTACGTCCATACAAATTGAGTGGTTGAGTGGCATATTGATGCCCATAAGACCAGCTCATAAACTTGACACTTTGTGGACGCTGACTATCTAATGTAATCTGATTCAAACTAATGCCTTTTACGTTGGCAGACCTGATGACGGCGGCGCTCAAGTTGACAACAAAATTATATTGAGTTGTAGTTTGTGTGTGTGTTAGTGCGCTAGCTAGGTATTTAACATTGAAAGAGACTTCTTTCCAGACACTATAGTTAAGTACGACGTAGGCGCGAAGCACTCCCGTAGACTATGCTGCGCGTTTGGGTCAGGTGCATTTTGGATGCAACACTTTATACGTTATGTCAAGTAGACGTCGTCGGTAGACCCGGGCCAGATTAGATTGCTCGTGGACGACAAAGGAACTAAAGTTGACAGGCAGTCATCAATATTAACTCACAATATAAACTTATATTGCACGTCGGCTAGTTTGGCAACGTAGACAAAATGCAAACATAGGACAGATAACAAAGGGATCCTTTAATTATTCCGTTTTAACCTCATCAAAGGCATTGGGAACCCTAGAAAGTAGAATATAAATAGTGTTACTGAGTGTGCCACGGACGGTGACACTGCAGAAAAGCTTAATTGTATTACATGACCTTATTTAGCATGCTAATGTTATGCAAAAATGTCGCCTAAGTGACTAAGGTTGGGTCAGGTTGTTTTGTGTTGAAATTTTAACAACTCCTTATTCAACGCGTCGGTAGTTGGTTGGAATAATGGTATTTGTTACGATCTAGCTTTTTCTTATTGTAAATGGCAAAATGGGTGTTGAAATAGGTGTTAAGAGTTTTGAGAGAAAAACGTAAATAATTGTACCGCATAGTGACGTCGCAAGAAAAAACTGATGACTGTTTTTCTTTTTTCCTTTCTAATCTTTATTTAGGATGCTTAATCACATTACATGACGTTACATTTAAAGAAATTTTACGTAGGCAGTATTTTTTTTATGTCATACGGTTGGCAAACAGGCAAGTGGGCCTGATGGAAAGTGGTCACCACTGCCTATAGACAGTAGCAACACCAATAGTATCGCCAATACGTATACAGTATACAGTTTTTTCCTGTTGATTGGTGTTAATAATATAGAAGGACCGTCATAGAGTCTTTCCCGTACGTTGACGCGTCGGTAGCAAGAAGACGAGTTTTATTTCAAGATATTATAATCTTCTCACATTACACAATACAAAAAAAAAATTGTTTTTCCTTTTACTTTTTTCTTCTGTGCATTTTATCCTAATTAAAACAGACACTCTTTTTAATGTCGATACGTGTTTCTCTGTGGTAAAATTATGATGTGGTGCTTTAAACGATCTGCTTGTACAGTCAGTTCCAAAGTGAACGCACCCCCGTACCATGCATTTAATGTATCCTGAGGAGGTCATGTGACTCTGCTGCTGACTGTACCTATTTAATATTGCGAAAAAACTAGACTTTGCAGCAGCTGGTTTACAAAAAAAAGGAAAAGCTCAATATGAAAACTTTTACCTTACATCTCAACTGTGGTGTTGTCAGTGCGTGTCAAAATACCCCTACTACCAGTTTCAGTAAGTTTTATTGGGAAATCTCTCTTTTGAATACGAAAAAGATGAAACTTGGTGGAAATTTATTATATTTATACGTTTCTGACGCCCGTATCTCAAAGACCGTAAGCGGAGACTATCGAGTGCCACAATGATCCTGAGCCACCCATTTTTTAAGACCAGAGCGACTGCTATCTGACCTAAGTGACCCTACTGACCAGATTGGATCATGGTTACACATTGAATGTGCGGGTTTCATCACAATTTTTGCCTCACCGCAAGAGCATCGGTTAGCATTGAACTAATGTAGATAACTCAGAAAATAGTTATTGGTACATGACCGCGGTGGGATTCGAACCCGATACGAGCCGGATCCCTTAACTACTCAGCCACCGACGCTCCTCATGCGGAACACATTAAATTACCACTAAGTAAGTAGATACTGTTATTTTGAAAGAATCCTGTGGTACGGTTGCAGGTGTACAAAATGTCGGATGTGTCGATGTCGGGAGCGCCCAGCATATTATAATACAGTTTGCGCTCTGTGCCGTTGACAGCTACATGTTTGCCATTTTGGAGGTAGCTGTACAGTCAGCGGAGTCGTTGTAGTGCATATCAATAATTCTAGAAAGAAAGAAAATATATTTATTACACAGCACAGCACGACACAATAACAGTTCATTTTCTGTTCTTTTCTTGTTTACTTATTTTTTGTTACACCGCCCTGTAAGTGGACTGGTAGAAAAAGCTACGTAGCTTTAAGTCCGCCATTGTACTGTAATGTGTATGAAGTTATAAATAAATAAACAAAAAGTTTAAACATGTTTGCGTCTGACTGTACTCTTCGCCACGCTCAACCTTGTTTGCTGGTTTCATTTCCGTGCGCGGTACATTTATTGAAATATCGCCGTATTTTACAATAAACTTTTAAAGGAAATTTTACCACACGGATGAAATATGTGGTACATTACAACGTGGCAATTACACTACTTTCCAGCTTATTCCCGTATGAACGGAAACATGCTGAAAATTGGTAGAAATTATGGCATAACGCGAAAGTTCATAATGGAAGTTCATTTGAAGTATTTAAGCTACAAATGTGAAGTTTAACCAAGGCCCGCTTCGTGCCTGCTGTAATTTGACTAATAAACCTTTCAGGTAAGGTTACATCTGAAATCTGTCCAAACTGACTTGTCTTATTTGGTTATGGAAATTATGAATTTTAATGGGTAATTTGCAGCAGTATTCGTTGATATTCACATTCTATGTGTTTCTTAAATAATTCAAGACATATATACGCAGTGTACGTAGTGTGGTTGATACAACAAGTCGTGATTTTGGATATTGTTTGTTCACCAAATAGGACATGTTAATCTGGACAGATCATAAACATATATTCCCACATCCTCATAAACTGTAGCGTTTATAATATACCTGTTAGTGGGAATATGCAAACAGTATGGGATAAATGAAAGAAGAAAAAGAAGAAATATACAGATAAAAAGGGTATTTTTCAAGATTTTCATCGTCTGACAACGGAGCTACGGATGATAATTAATTATTTTTTCGATAATTAGACATACTTAGATAAATATAATGTCTGTATCTATACTTCTATACTAATATTATAAAGAGGAAATGTTTGATTTTTTGTTTGTTTGTTTGTTTGTTTGTTTGTAATGAATAGGCTTCGAAACTACTGGACCGATTTCAAAAATGTTTTCACCGTTGGGAAGCTACACTTTCCTGGAGTGACATAGGCTATATTATATTTTCTAAAAAATAACGGATCATTAATAAAACTCCAATAATGTAACCCAAGGTGTAAAAAAATACCCAAAAAATTCCTTACATCGCGTGTGCTGCGAAAACTATTGATGATAGAACACAATAATGTACTACGACTTTGCAGAACACATTATTATCTACAAAAAATGTCGCGACAGTATATGTCTAACTATTATAGTTATGTCACAATAAGTGTTCTTTTATTTTCAAAATTTAATTAAAATGCCGCCGCTAAAAAACGCTCTTTATTTGTACCTTGGTATTAATCCTTATCAAAATCAATTACTTCATATTCACGACTGCTTCAATACCTTCATATAACTTTTTGAATTATTCAATTCAGACATTCCATTCGAAAGATATCACGAGTTTAAAAATGTGAATATTAGAAAAAAGTCGCGTGTTCGCCGCTCAGTTCGCTCGGCTATCTAGGCAGCACGGGGTACGTACGGGAGGGGAGTCAATGTCAAGAAATACGGCCGTCAGGAGCCGGGTCGCCCCTTCCCTCTAAAATGGTTGAGGAGACGGTTGGAACTTTTGTGATCGTAATATGGTGTCCTGTTTGTAAAAGGACACTACTCAGTACATACTTAAGTATAATATAATTACTTCATATTATAAAACGAAGTCCCACGCCGTGTCTTACTGTCAGTCTGTTCGCGATCAACTCTAGAACTACTGAACGGATTTTCATGCGGTATTCACACACAAACTACATAGTGCGGTTTTAAGACAACGTGATTCATGACGAAGGTTCAGGTGTATAATTTGTTTAGGTTTACTACCCGTGCGAAGCCGGGGCGGGCCGCTAGTATTATATAAATAAATAGTAATTTATTTCAGGTATTTTATATCCATATGAAAACACCATACAAAATAAATAAGTACCTACTAATTAGTATCAAATCAAATCAAAAATGTTTATTCAATATAGGTACATTCAAAATACACTTATTGAAAGTCATAAAATACCTAACAAACAATGACAAGCAATGATGTAATAAGGCACCATCCCCGACCATCACGTATTATTAGAGGTCAGTGGATCAAACCCATCGATGCGTGAGTTTTATTCGTCTGTGGTCATGCCTCACATCACCATGCTAGACCGAAAAAAAAACACTACAAATTAAATTTAAAATCTATTTCATAAACCAATGTTAATGCATGCATATGCGACCGAAGTTACTGGAAAAACTACCATTAAATCATATATGACAGTAAATCATTTATCTTTATTACAGTTAAAATTGCATGGCGAGTCGGGGGCCGTAAAAGGAATACATTACATTGATTTATTTTGAAATAACGTGCGGCAGCCTACAGCGATTCCTATTCCAATGTTATTACCTTAACACCTGATTATATTTATAGTTTGAATACTCAAATAGCGTGAAAAGATAGCCTAAGTATAGTTTTAAGGATAAAGAACACCGTTTTGTACGCTAACTTATACGATACAAGCTACCAACCCACTTCGCACGGGTGTTGTCGGATTTTTTTGCTATTACTATTGCTCGCATAATAAAAATAATCATCTTGGCGTTAATGTCCCGGTTGTGCTCTCGCGCAAGAGGGCCCGGGGTCCGCCGTAACCATGATCCAGGATTTTGCAGGTCAGGTTTTTGCATTACAGTGGAGCGACGGCCATCTGACCTCCATGACCCTGCTACCAGGGGAACCTGACCAGATTGGATCATTGTTTTCTTGCTATTCTAATACGCATGTATTATAACTTAAACTTCGTACTTAACGCTGTATTTTCACCACAGAGCAAAAAACAAAATTGCTCAGCTATCAAGGTAGCTAACATCCCGATCGCTTTGGCTTTCATATATAAGACGAGCACTGTCAGAACGCATAGCAACGTAACTTTACTTAGACAAGTATTGCATTGCAAATACTTGTCCTAAGTCAAACTCCAACGTTCTATACGAAGTGCGTATGCGTAGACGTCTGTTTATAACATCCTCGTGCCCCCACATAGCCTAGCGGCGTCATCTATTTATTGCTTGTCGACGACGTGGCAGCACCCTGTATTTATGTGGCTGAGTCACGGCAGGGTTAATAACCATCCTGTATACCTAGTACTCGTGCGAGCTGCCTATTGTTATGGATTGTCACGCTTTTGGGTATTTTGTAACATAATGTATTTTGAGGTGAAAAAATAAAATTATTAAAATATTTTATTAATTTCCGATTATAAGAATTACATTTTTTTAACGTTTGCTTACACCTAATTTACCACTACCTACCCTTTTTTCTTACTTATAAACCTTCCTCTTGAATCACTCTGTCTATTGCTGAAAACCGCATTAAAATCCGTTGCGTAGTTTAAACGACCTTTGCGTACATAATTACTGACTTTGTTTTACACAATGTGCAGATGAATAGGGTACACAAGTTTTCCTAGCTTAGGACCTGGAACTTTTTCATGTTATATGGTAGATAAAGAGGCAAGCAGGCCACCTGATGAAAAGTAACCACCACTGCCTTTGGACAACAGCAACGCCAAAAGCCACCAATGCGTCACCCGTCTTTAACCTCTAAATATACTTACCTCTTGAAGAATCACATGTCATAGTTCAACGGAAACACTGCTGGGAGTTGTGAGGTCTTTCCACATCCAAATACCACGAAGAACTGGTTGATTTTAATGACAAACACGCCTTTAGCTATCAATTATTATGTAAGAAAGAGAAAGAGAGTTGAGCTATTTCGCTGAGCTGCCTTGATGGGACAGGGAAGCCGAGCTGAGCCAAGTCGAACCGCGTTGAGCTGTGCCAAGCTGATCCGGCCTGAGCTGATAGAAATTCTGAGCTGTACTGTTTAAATGCTGTGCTGAATTAATTAATTGCTGAGCTGAGCTGTATCATAAAATCGATCAATAATGTATCACATGGAAATCACGCGCGAATGATTAGTTTGATTGGAATATTAGATAAAGGAGTATTATGTTGATTTATTTAAGGGGTCATGTGGGTAGACATTATGATTGATTATTTTTTTTGTTAAAAATAGCAGGTATCGTGTTGCGGTGGCGCGGTGGAGCTTGATTGGGTTTGGAGCGCAAAGGAGTCGATCTATATTCTCGTGCCGATGAAGTTGTGATAAAATAATAAATAGATTTTCCAAGTTCACGTTGTGTTAATTATCCCTTCTGTTTACAATTAGTGGTGTCTCCTGTTTCCTGCCTTCGCAATAAAGACAATTCCCTCATTCATTAATTCATTCAATTATTCGCTGAAATCGCGCCTAGAACGCGGTAAATCGAGAAACAGCACCACAGCCAGTGCCACCAGGGACTTCAAATGTCCGGGATATTGCATATTTAAATTCAGAACAGATTCGCCAGTCTTGGCCGCATCCGATTACATTGACTAGGAAATCGAGCGTGAGAACGTGTACCGTTTAGATGTTGCCAGTTATGTGAAGGTTAGCGACGAATCTCAACCAATGTCAATCATAAATGTTAAGGGTATATTCCGGGTTTCCTACCGCGTACCTTTTTTGTCGATATTTCGACACAGTTGCATGCATCATGGTCACGGGACGTCAGTCGTCAACAAAGGTACGCGGTAGGAAACTCGGAACATACCCTTAAAATGTGTGATAATAACCGCGATAGTTTAAAACATTAAAATGTCAATCATGCCCGTCGTGGGCTGAGTACTCATCCCCACTACGTAGGCCCTCTGTTGGTCATATAAACGTTTCTCGCTCGTACGATTCGCTTGTAGAATGAGCTCTCAGCCGCAGTGTTTACTTTTGACTATGACATGGGTTCAAGAGGTATATTGGAGGTTTCTTTAGGGGCGGGCAACGCATTGGTAACTCCCCTGGTGTTGCTGATGTCCATGGGCGGCGGTAATCACTTTCCATCAGGTGGCCCGCTTGCCTGCTTGTCTGTCGTATAACATAAAAAAGAATCATCATCAGCGAATACTGGACATAAGCCTTCCAAAATGAGCATATCCAGCATCCACCTGCAGCCTTACTCAAATCGTCACTTCATCTGGCCAGACGGTCCCTACTAATATTATACATTTTGAGAGTTTCTAAGGTTTTTTGGGGTCGGCAACGCGTGGGTGATGCCCCTGGTATTGCAAACGTCCATAGGCTGCGGTGACTACTTACCATCAGGCAGACCGTAAGCGTGTTTGCCACCTTGGTGGTATAAAAAAAAAGGATATTTTTTAGTCCTTCAAGCAATACCTACTGAACGAATTTTGATGAAATTTTGTAGCAATGTTATAGCTCAGAATAGCATATAGGACCGTGGAAGCAGGTCTGGAATGTTATAACATTTAAACAAATATATAAATTTGAAAGAATGTAAAGCTTATAGTTCGGTATTTTTTCTTGATTAGCATATATTACTTTCTTCTAATTTTTATTTTGTAAGAATTTCTATTGGGTATATAAACAATGCGCCCTAACACAGGTTTCGGTATTTTTTGTTGTGAAGGATTGTATAATTTTGCCTGGGGTTACAATATAGGTAAACCTATTACTGTATTGTTTGTGCATGCGTCGTATTGGCTTTAAATAAAAAAAACTGTTTCTAAAACTAATAGTTCTGCAGTTATTAACTTTCAGTCCAGTTTTCTGACTCGGTACTGTTTCAGTGTAATTTTAAGATGTTTCACGTCAAAAATAATAAATAACCAACATATAAATACTGGCCTCCACTTACTAGCTTGCGAGGAACGGGCAATACCTCAACTGAAATGGGATGAGACCGGACGTTTCAAGAGGCTTTTCAGCGTGAAACTGTAAGGAGCCGTCATTCAATGTCAGAAATTCTATCTTGGTACACATCAGAGCTGGGACATCTCGTCCCAGGAAAAGGCCCAATGAAGAAAGAAACTTATTTTAAAAGGAGAGGGCATAATGTCAAATAATGCGTGTAGAACTTTTGATGTTAAATATGACCGAGGAATGTGCCTAAAAAGAATTAGCGTAAGAACTAGAATTCCCTAGCATCATAGTCGAGGAAACTTTTCAGCTGTTTAATTGCCTTCGTAATTTGTTCGTATTATTACGAGACTTAGCATTTGCATGTGGTAATACGCCTACCTGACTCTCAATAGATATTAGGTGTAATCAATATACCTCATAATTGTACAATCAAGCGGAGGAGAATTAATTTATTGCTATAGTTTGTTGATTATTATTTAATATCATTGTTGTATTGTAAACGATATTCTAATATTGTTGTAAACGGACAATCCCGGGTTCGATTTCCTCCTGGGCAAAAATAGCAGCGACTTCCATTTGTGTTGCGGGTTTGGGTGATTTTATATCAGTTGTCTATAGGCATGCTATAGGTACTCTGATTTATAAATTATTGATGGCCCTGTGCGAAAATATTCCAGAACTTACTTTTAATTACCCACTAGTGGACTCGGCGCAACTTCGTTCGCGTACACCCATTTTACCCTACCTACCCTTTTCTTCTTGCTTATAAACCTTCCTCTTGAATTACAATATTCTTGAAAACGAAAAAATATAAAGTTCTACGATCTAAGTGTACATAGATACAGACAGCAGGAAGCGACTGTTTTGTACTATGTATAGATATAGATAGATGTAGGAATGCGGAAGAGGCAAAAGAGGTATGTTAGGATCGTAGCTCATGGCACTCGAGTCTCTGCCTCCCCCGTGGGATACGGGCGTGAGTGAGCAAGTAACATTGCGTAATTTTCATTTTCCAAACCACACGTTGGAAAATAGTAACACAGCCAATTTCAGACCTATGTCAACTTATGGTAAACAATCAGTTTTTTCGACAATACTTAATATGGGGAATCGGCGGTCAATCAGCACGCTCATGGCCTGTAATCGCCATAGAAATCATAATCACATGGCCCGTCCTCTTTGCGTCCTGTTTAGATTATTTATTTATTTATTTATTTATACTTCATGCACAAACAGCTGATGATTATGACTGCTTTCCTCACTTTATGGGTAAACTTGGTGAAAACTTCTATGCCAGATACCTATCTCCAGTTATAACAAGATGTCCGAATTGGGACGATGATTAACTTAAGACTTTATTGTCGAATCAAAGTGTTGTATTTCGACTGTTATAATCCCTACTAATTAAAATTATACATGCGAAAGCAACTCTGTCGATCTCTTCCCTGTTTATCTGCCATGCTGAGTGGGTACCATTAATGCTGACCGCCGCAGCACCGACAGTGACATGGGAAGCTACTCATTGTTTTAAATGTTTTTAGTAAAGTAAATGTTACCTTTATCAATTATGTAACCTACATTATTTGTTACGCTTTCACGGTTACACTAGAGCACCTATTTTGATGAAATTCGATGTGGAGATAGTTTAGCACCTAGGGATGTACCTAGGCAACTTTTTATTCCCCTCAACTCTCAAGATAGTACAATAGCACACGCGGACAGAGGGCGAAAGCTGGTATATTCAAATTTGGCTTAAGCATACTCATGTAAAAGTTTTTGCAATCAGATTTCGTGGTACTAGTTAAAGTATGTGGTAGTACGTGTGTGTGAGAGTGGTGCGGAGCTTCTAGTGTCGGAGGCCAAGACTCATTCTGGGTCGCTGCGTTATTATAGCGAGTAATTTCAAGATTTGACTTCTCACCATTCAGGATATTTAGAACTCAAATTAGTTGGGTAATTATTCGATCTTTGACGGGGAGGTCGGACACACTATCTATCCTACTCCTACCTGTTACTTCTTAATTCAACTTGTTTCGGGTTCCAAGACCGTATTAGCTTGTTCTTGGGCGCGCCTGAGTGTAATTACTCAGGACCTGTGTGTGGTTGCCGCTGTAGATCCTGGCAAAGGATATGCAGCGGTAAAGCCCGTAACTATTCGATTTGTGTACCATCCTCATCAACATCGATTGCATTGGTCATAAAAAGCTGCGTATTGCAGATATTCAGTAGAGGCGGTGTTCACTTACCTTCAGGAGACCTATACCTCTTCCTCTTATAAAAAAATACATATCGAACAACAAACTCTGCCTATTAGTTGCGCTCACCACCGCAACCAATAAATAGGCAATTTAACCTTTTCATCGACTGAGCAAAGGCTCAGGGACTCCGGAGCAAAGTGCCAGATGCCGCGTCCAGATCTCCCTTCCTTAAGAACGTTATTATGGGGAGATATTTAAAAAGGGTCCACTACAATGCTCGGGCCTACCGCTGAGGGCTCGTTTAATGGAATTACACCCGTGTCCGGGGCGAACGCTGCGGCATTATGTTATGGTAATGTAATCCTGGGAAGCATATTTACTGACTGTCATTCCGCAGGTTTATACCGACGTTCGCGGCTCGCATTTCGAATTCGGCTTTGAGGCAAGGTTTTGCGGGTAGTTCTGCTATTGGATCGTGCCAGAGTTCGATGATCAAAATTTTTATTTTTTATACCACAAAGGTGGCAAACAAGCCTATGGCCTTCCTGATGGTAAGCAGTCACCACAGCCTATGGACGTTTGCAATACCAGGGGCATCACCCACGCGTTGCCGAACCCTTAAATACCTTTTCACCCCTTTCTAAGATTAGATACCTTATATAATTTTTTGTTTGTTTTAGTAATTTGAATCTCCACAAGCGACTTTACTATTACAGGTGGTAAGACCCTACCAAGCTAGAGGAGTCAGCTGTTTTTATTTCTTCAAAATATTAATTTGAGTTTACCCTGTAGGGAAGCGAATTATTAATTTGTATTAATAATTTACTTAACAAAATATATTGTTAAGGACTTTTTGTCATGAATATAAAATTCTGGCTGTACAACTTAATTAGCCTACTCTTAGATATATAGGATAAAATTTAAATATTAAAAAAAAAAGAATTACCGTCCCTAACTGTTCAACCAGTCTCAACGTTCCCAGCGAAAGACCTCGGGCAATCTCGCTTCGAATATTTTTTATGATTTAATTTATTTTCAGAATACTGAGATAGATTTTTTTGCCCCGCCAAAATAGAGGGACGCTTTTTTGGCGGGGCAAAAAAATCGATCATTACTTAAATGTGTGGCTATTTGTGTAGATATCGGTCTGTGGCACAGATCACAACAAACAACCTTGTTTGTTGTGATCTGTGGTCTGTGGCATCGTAGCTCCCTAACGGATGAACCGATTTCGATTCGGTTTTCTTAGTTTGAAAAACAGTTTAATCGAGATGGTTCTTAGCTTTATTTCATTAAAATCAATTTAGTAGTTATAAAATTATTTGAGTTAAAGTATGGTTGGTCGGGTGTATCCCGATTTTTTTCTGTCAATCAGGTTATCCAAACAGGGTAGCCAAACATTGTAGATAATAAGAAGCATAACTACCGTCATCAGTGAGCTGGATTTTTTACAATGTTATTACTTCAGATAAAAATATAAGTACGTAATAGAAAGAGTAATAATAAACCGTAAAAGAAAAAGAAATGGAAACAGACGTAACGGAAACCAGCCACTGAATCGGAGGAATATAATAGAATAGAAAGGTTTTATTACATCAGGAGACAAAGAAAGTGTAGAAAGAACACGTACTATAACTAAATCAATATAATAATAACGCCAAGAAATACCAATATATTGCTTATCAAAAACTTTATAACAACGAAAACATGAAAAGTGGGCCAACTTAAAGAATGTTTTATCCATAATGCAGATTTCAGATAGTCATGTTCAGTAGATAAGAAAGGGAAATTGTAAAAATAATGTAATTGTAGGCAGGTACCGAAGGAATCCGCGACGTAGTTACCTAGCGACATTTCTTATTCTATCTTGTTTATTTTATGAATACCTTAACTGTCTTATGGTTGAACGTGACTTAGGATTGAAAGGGTCTTTTAGGCGATATTGTGCTCTAAATGGAGGCTTAAAAGGTGATATTTCAAATACCTTTGTATCTTTTTGTGAAGCGTAGGAGGAGGAAATTATACAAGCAAGGAGTTTACTTTATAATAAAGTTTTACTATTTTACCCGTGAAGGTTCATTATTTTAAGTTAATATCTGATCTGCTTAATTCTAGGTCATGTTCAAGGGGAACACCGGGCCCTCGCGAAAGTACAACCGGAATATTGACGCGAAGACGATTATTAAGAATATTTTTTATTTCTAGACCTAGACCTAGTACCCACACTTGCGCCGAACTATAATTAAACTAAAGTAATCATTGTGGTAAAGTATTCAATCTATAATTATAAGAACCCTCATCTGTTTGGTCTCCTCTAACGGGGGTATCGTTAAATGGTAAGGGCACACGAGGTTACCGATATCTATATGGCAAATGACGTCCACTGAGAGTATAGCAATGCTCAAGAAGCCTCTGCCAAATATAGAACGACGCTGACATCTTACATGCACGAATCCGAAGTACTACTTACTGCTCATATTATCATCATTAAATTTGCACAATTATTATTTCAGGCTCCTCTACGGTCTAAAATTATCCTTCGCATAATCTTTATGTTTCCAAATGCGTTATAATTTCAAGTAATCCTTAGCATGAAAATCATTTGTCACACCAAAATGGCCACATACCGTCACGCACGCGCGTTTGCGAGCTGGAATTACCCTTTATGCGAATTTATACGGCTAATAAAATCCTATGGGACTAAAATGTTAGATTAAAAATAAAGCATTCATTCAGTTGAAAGGTATGGTGCGCCATTCGATTGTTGTCGCCAAAGTAGTTCAGGTAAATAAAAGCATAAATGGAAATTGAAATGGAGTTCCACAAGGTTGCAACCTTTGCCCTACTTTACTATTATGTTTACATCCGAAACTATACTCATGGGAATATTTTTAACAGTAACAGGGTTGGAATAATCGATATTGACTTTATATATAAATGTCATTAAGTTATATACTTGGTAAATTATTAGTGTAAAGGATCTCAAAGAATGTATAACCCCTTAATAACAACAAATACTTGCAACTTCGTCCACGTGAAATTAAATGTTTCTGTTGGAATCACATTGAATTTCGCGATAAATTATAGCCCATGTACTATTCTAGGCTATCAGCTACGTTACTACCAAATTTCATCAAAATCCGTTCAGTAATTTTTGCGTGAAGGAGCAAATACTACTGAAAATACATCCTATATCCATCTATGAATCCATACCATCCATCCTTACAAAGTAATACAAGTAATTTTCCCACTTATAATATTAGTACCTAAGATACTGGAAATATAAACTGATCTAGGTATGTTTAAAACAATTCACTTGAAGCATATGAAACGGTACATTTTACATTGGAAATATAAATTATGGCTTTTGCAAAGCGCACATTATTACGCAATATATCCGCGGCGTAAAATACCGGTGGCATATTAACCTGGCCATATATTAACGGTAAAAAGTGGGTACAGAAGAAATTTTCCAACCGCTTTAACTTTTCAGTGGGGAGGCCAGGGATGCGGTAAAATATTAATTAGGAATGGAAATATGCTTTGGGCGCGGCATCAAACGTTGTTTACGATGGTGGATTTATTTTTTAATAAATAAATTAAAAAGAACGAGCGTTAAATGAAGCAGTAATATTACAATTTTAGATATGCTAAATAAATAATAACAATGATTGTTACTTGGGAAGACAGGACTATTATTTTATTACTTATAGGAACAGAAATTGTATTTTGTTGTAGATTAATAATAAAATATCACATTTAATTTTATAATCATGCTATTTTCATTGGATGGAAAGGGTCGGGAGCACCCGTATGAAGTATATCTACTGATGAAATAAATCATTTTCTCCAAAATGGGCAAGTAAGGATTAAGTACTCTCAACCAAGGGTCAGGATCCTAGCTTGTGGCAATCATAAATATCTGCTAACCCGCGGATGTGTGTGTTTGGCAACTGTAACGAAAACCTGTAACCGACCCAACATTAGAAATCGGGACGATTGCTCACGATTCATGCATGTAAGTCTGTATTTGTCCAATGATATATTTAAATGAATATTGCGAAAAGTATTATTAGAATTATAAAACAATCTTTTTTATAAAAATACTTTAATGTCAAACATAGGTAGCGCAACAAATGCCAAATTAAATAAAATTCAAAAATAATGCAAATTCGTTGTTAAACAGGAATTAATTACGAATTCGCTTCACATGCTCACAGAGCAGCCGAAGGGGCAACCCTGCAGCTATCCATTATGCCACCAAAAAGTACATTAACATACGTTCTGCGCTGGAAATTCATAAATTCATAAAAAAGTTAGCGGCACCGCCCGCGGGTGAATTTACATAGTCGTATTTAGCTGACACGAAACTTGCTAAGTGTAATATTTCAAATTTATAGACGATTTCGTAGAGCTACTGAATTCTACATTAGATTTCACATGTAGTGAATGAAACGAGATTACACCATCAGAAACTACATTAGCAACAACCATTACCCACAAACGAGTAGGCGACCCAGCTCATAGACAGTTAATGCTTACATTACATTTAGGTTACACCAAGGAATGGTATGGAGCTTCGTAGCCTTAACTGTAACCGAATTCGAAATTAGTTCATATTCTTACCGGAATCCGAAATACAATGCCCCAAAAAAGAAAACCAATTTAAAAATGAATGTAGTTTTCAGTGTAGATATCGAAACTATCCGATAAAGTACGAGTATTATTCAAACTTCCGTATCTGTTTACAGTATTACTGCATGGACTGTCATGTGCATACCCGCAATATAAGATTAGCTTTTTCTACATAACCTAAGCATAGAAAAAGATGGATAAACCCCGACTAAGTTTACTTATACTCAATTATTTTCAAAACTACTGATTGCGCTGGTTTGGTCACGTGTTGTCTAAGCCCCAGGGATACGTGGGAATTAGGTGTCTAAACCTGCCTGTATCAGGAAAGAGGTCCTGCGGGAGATCCAAGAAACGGTGAATTGACATGGCCGAGTCGGACGCAAGAGCCAACGGCATACGACGTGAGGATGCCAAAGATCGGGCAAAGTGGTAAATAAAGTAGGAAAGCGGACCCTGGTAGAAGGAATTGATCGGATGATGATTTTCTAAACAACTGAATCAATTATAATGAAGTAAAGCTAAGAATCATCTCGTTCAAACTGGCTTTGAAATGGAGAAAACAGCAACCAATTGCTTCAGACAGACACACTGATACACAAAGCCACAGATACACAGAGCCACAAATGCCCACATCAAATTTATAACTTACTTCGTTGCGGGTTAAAAATGGTTAATAACAACGGCCTATAACTATTCAAAGTCTTCATAAGAGTTTCGAAATAGACCACTGCATAGATGAACGGTTATTTCAAAAATAATATTCCTGTCGGCCTGAATCCACGGACAGTTAATTCGGAAAATGGTTGTCCATTTTCTTCACCAAAACTCAGTTGGCTTATCGTTCAATGTCACGAATTTAATGACAAAGGTACGCCCAAAGCTTACTTCCAATTGTTTGCAGAGCTTGACTAATGAAAATTGCAAATGAACTCAATTTGTGCGTATTGCAAATTACTGTGTGATAGTATTTACTGATAAGTCAAAACCAAATATGTAATAGAAATCTCTGCGCTAATATTGACAAATTAGCTTTTTAAATTTCTAAATACGTATCATATATTTGTTCGACATTGTATTATTTATTATTTTATGTAGGTTTAATTAATAGTATCAGGTTCATTATAAATTCATTTTATTCATGTATTGACGGTGCAGTGTTGGTGGGAGATTACTGGAACCACGGCAAAACAAGCGTTGTGGGACGCGTCAAGCTGCTACATTTACGCTGGATGCCACTGGGAACCCAATAATATCTCAGTGTTCTCCGATTTTTTACAGATATTGTTTTGCCTTTGTGGTGGCAAACAAGCTTCAACCTGCCTGACGGTAAGCAGTCACCGCAGCCTAAGGACATTTGCAATACCAGGGGCAACACCCACGCACTGCCGACCCCGTAAAAATTGTATCATTATAATAAATTCCTATTCAGCGCAATTTTGTAAAATTCTGGATATTTTGCAATATTTCAACGAAAAGGAAATCGCAAACAGGAGCAAAGACCCAAATATCACAAGCAGTAATCCGTTCATCAGATTTAAATTAAACTCATAAAGAACACAGGGCATAATGCCCAAAATTTTCCATTTTGCAAGCAAAGCCTCCATTTCGCCTATAAATGGGAGGATACTAATGAAATCCTCAATTAAGAGGTCTTTTATCGAGTGCTCCGTTGTTCGGAGTCAATTAAGGATGGCTGAGATTCCAAGGGTAAAAATACTTCTATACCTTTTAGAAGGGACTTTGCGGATGTTTTCTGAGATTATGAAAGCGAAAAATTTTGATATTTTGATCAAGGAAAAAATCGGATTAATCCACCACGATTTCGGGGAGGACGGTCTTTATGGTTTTAATTTCGTCTTTTTATTACAGAAATTAGGTCGCATTTCATTACATATAGCTAGGCTTTAAAGGCGTCGTTTCAATACTGTGTGCTTTCAAAAGGTTTTCACCATCCTCCCCTATTCGTAATTTGGGAAGAAAATGTACTTTTTTGTCTTTATTGTATGGCTTAACACAAATTCTTTATTTTTGGAAGGTCGAAAATGTTCTTGGGTAGGTAATTATTTCTGAGATTTGTATTAAGACGTTTCGCATGCAGACGAATAATTAAAATAAAGAATTGTATTCAGGTCTATTTCGTATTTACAGCAGAGTAATGTAGATAAATACATACATAAGTATACGTTTTCCCGTAGGGGTAGGCAGATACCACATCATTCCACTTGCTACGGCCCTGACAGATCTCTCTCGGTACCTCTACATTCATTAACCTTTTTATACAGAACTTCGGTTACTCTGGTATTTTTGAATTTTATTGACGACTTTTTTAATTCCTATGCGAAACATTTTCACACGTGTTAATTTCAAATGGTTCAATTTTCCAGTATTTTTGAATCATTCGAAACCGGGGTAGCCATTAGAATAAAATAAAAGCGATTGTGTTACTTTCACACATGTTGTGGATTGGTATAAAATAAAAAGCCGTTAATGGACCGCACCCAATGTAACGGGCAACGGAATGTCAAATGTTAAATCTGTGGTTGTGATTTTGAGATTTCGGCGCTGCATTTCAAAAGTACCTCTTGAAATTTGAATTCTACCGATAGAATTCGGATTCGCGTAGTAAGGAGCACTCGTTAAAATAAGTCATCGATATGAATTTGAAAAATAGTGTGCGAATTCGTAAACGATGTTGGGATTTACGTATACGTATGAAATTCAAGAATCGAGTCCTTGACCTTTCTTTAGGATACTATCGATTAATTCTTGATTCTTTTTTTCTTTCGTTAATAAATTCATCGCGCGTTTTTACCCGCTCTTTAAAAAGTCGCCAACTTTGAAAAATATAATATTACACCTAATACCTGTACATTTACAAAAGTGTAAGATACATCACATGGCCGTGTGGTGTCCGGCAGAGTAGAATAGCACCAACCCCTTACACTCGTCGATGTCGTACAAGGCGACTAATGTTTTCGAGGCAAACGATCTAGAGCCTCCGTAGGCTGGAAAATGGGCAGCGTTTTTCATTTTTATATTTACAACATTGCGATCTCCAACCTGCCTGCAAAGCATGGAGATTGTGGTAATCGCGGGAAAGGCCCTAAGTCCTGCAGTATACTGTTATAGCTTGTGATGATTATGATGAAGACATCACTATGGCTAATACTAAGAACTTCATTGTTATTTAGTCAGATTCGCACTACGTCAGATTTTGATTAGGGCTAATTGGGAAACTGGGCTAATGGCAACAAGTTTGCGAGAATCACCCATCCCACGTTGACCACGGCGCCGCCAACTGCTGGTGAGGCATCGGTGAAATTACGTTAAAAGTACCTACTTTAAAAATAAATAAATATTAATTTATTCACTCATCCCATTGTCCCAGTGTCATTCAGAAAACATTGTATCACCTACGGCTAACCTAAAACAAGTTTTTACTCGAACGAAATAGAAATCTCGAACACCGAAGCCCGGGCCAAGTTTCGTGGCTTCACCTCTTTTATGGTACCCTTATTAAGCGCTAATAGTGGAACTCTATCGTGCACGAGTTGTTCGGAAAGAAATAAAGGGCACATGTGAACGGAGAACATAATGAGGTTAATGGCCACTTTGTCGATCCTCCTTCGAACGTAACGCTGGTTGGCAGTTCGGATCCGGCGCAAGGGTTTGGAGGCTGGCGATTGAAGGTGTCCCTTAATAAAGTGCGAAAAACGAAAAAAAAAAGTTTCTAAAAGATACATATTCTACTTTCCGTTGAGCCGAAAACCTTTTAGCTCTCAATTAGGGAACGCATTTATTCTGCTTCTTTGAACTAGAGAACGAGTTGCACGCCTAGTGTAAAATTATAGTTCGCAGTGGCAGTTATGCTGTTGGCATGCAGGTGCAGTCTCTTTTATTTTACATTTAAGAATTCTAAGAAAAACATGTACCTATTCCCAACAATGAATTTTCTTAGCTTTTGAAGTTAGTTTTTTTTATATTTTTGATTATATGGCAAAGGTCAACCAAGCTTACGGACAACTTAGCATTAGCAGTTACCGGAAAATGTACAATATTTTTCTAAGTGCATATCCGCTCAATCCTCAGACAGCAGTCACCGGTAAAGCCATCGTGGGCACCGTGCTTTTAAAGTTATTTCCCGCCACCAGAAGGGCCACAGTAATCCGCCATTTCATCCCCTCTTAACCGTTAAACAGATAACGAGCCTTGACATCGAATTGTTTTCTTCAGCTTTGCGAGTTCGCAGCTGGTGTTTAGGTGGCTAGGTCGGAAAGCACTTACGCTGCTTTGCTCTGTTAAAAAATATTCTCTTTTTTTGCAGATAAATACACGTTAGCGTCGAGATATTCGTTTTTTAATTAAAAGGACTAGCCAGGTGTTTCACCCAAATATCGCTTGGTGGTAAGTGACGATACGGCCGAAGATGGAGCATGCCTAACAGCATGCATGGGCTTCGAATCGTCAATGTGTCGTCGTCATGGCGCTGTATACCGGACTTATAATTAATATATAATAGACGTTCAATTATAAATAAAAAAAGTAGGGAGATGCGAATGAGCAAGCGGACTGATAGTAAATAGTCATCGCCGCCCATAGACACCCACAACCAGGGTTGCCAACCCTACTATATAATATAGTATCCTACTATATTAGGAGTCTACCTACTATAAATTAAAAATGAAAATATAGTAGGCGAAACAACTATATTTAATTAGCACAACATTACCACTTACCGCAAAACGGAACGCGTCCATAAGATCATCAAAAGAAATTTTTTCCTGATGCAAATCGAATATTTCAGAACGATCTTGAGTCTTGACATTTGTATGACGTGAAGTCAAACTCTAGTCAAATAATCTATGAAGCTCAATGTAACAGAAAATATACATTTAAGAAATAATATAGGTACGTTCATTTTATTAAAAAACCTACTATTTATTTTTTGATTAATTTCCTACCTACTATATTTTTATGGCTTCTAAACCTGAAAATACTATATTTGGTCTAAAAAAAATTGGCAACCCTACCCACAACATCCGGGGAGTCACTAACGTGTTAGTGGTTGTGGGCGCGTTTCCTGAAGTCTTCCATCTTTTGGCGTTAATGTCCCGGTTGTGTAGCGCATAAGAGCTCTGGGTCCGCCTTGGCTAAGATCCAGGACTTGGCAGATCAGGTAATTACGGTGGAGCGCCTGCCCACCAGTTACCAGGGGAACCTGACCAGATTGGGTCATGGTTACACATTCAGTCGCCTAAATGTGCAGGATTTATCGCGATGTTTTCCCTCAACTAATGTACTTACTTAACTCAGAACAAGTGATTGGTTCCTCAAGGTTCCAATGTCGTAACACTGCCGAGTCTTCTACTCCGATAGACTATATTAATCTACGCCTACGCTATATCCACATTTAGAAAAATAAATTAATATTCAGCAGTAATTTTCTATAGCGACCAGAGAAAAAAGGTTTTCATCTCCCAAAGGCACGTTGTCTCAAACGATGTAATTCCGGATCGATTTTAATAATTCATTTGCCATTGTCCCTCCGACAGCTACCCGGATGCCGTAATATTGGAATAAATCAGACAATATCAAACAAAGAAGTGACCTTTCGAGACAGACCGCGCCGGAGACGCCATCTTTGTCCGATTCGTCGGTCTAGAAAATTAATATCGAAAGATGATGCGACAAAGCGAGTTTCAAGTGGTAATAGGATTTCTTACAGTTGTTTATTGGAAGGGAGTTAAGGTTTGCTTTCTGTTTATCGTCGGATTATAATTAACCCACTGTTTGAACACAAAACAAGAGTTCTGAGTCCTTCAAAAGGTGCATGTCTACAGATACAGGAAGGTTTGAAAGAACGTTTCTCGCTCGTACGTGTGGAATGAGCTCCCAGCCACATTGTTTCATGTGGATTATGACATGGGATCGTTTAAGAGGTATATTAGAGGTATCTTCAGAAGCGGGCAACTCCCTTGGTGTTGCTGATGTCCATAGGCGGCGGTGATCACTTTTCTATCAGGTGGCCCGCTTGCCTTGTTGTAGGTTTCCGGAAGAAATTGTCTAAATGATACTGAAAGCCGCATCAATATCCGTTTCGTAGTTCAGGAGGAGTTAGCGGATACACAGACAGACGCGGTAAGCGACTTTATTTTATACTATGTAAAGATTAAAATGAAAACGAACTGAAATCGTATATGTTATAGGCCAGCACTATCCATTATCGAGCATGTACGTTATTGAGAAGTATAAAAAGGAATTGAGAGCCCACCATCCCAAACAACAACATAATACGTTTTCTCAATCAAATGTTTCATTTAGTTGTTACGTTTTCTTCTAATTCTGTTCGGCGGCAAATTGCTATCATAAACTGACTTTATTAACACTTGGCTATAGAGATTTTGCGGTAACAAGGAGTGGGTGTATCGCCAACAACTGCTTACAGGCTTGACCTACATTATGGTTTACAATCCATACAAGGCATACTTTCGTGTGGTGCCATAACACGGGAGAAGGTAGATTCGGTAATGGATATCGGGTTCTTGATATTTTTGTGGATACATTGTTTATGCACAGAAATATCGAGAAATAGAGAGATGTAATTGTGAAAATATCAATCCTATAAAATACAGTAGCACTATTTCGGTTTGGCTGTTGTTGGTTTTACATTTATATAAATTGTTGTTGTCACTATGATTTACGTAAAAAATTTATTGTTGGCAAATAAAATAAAATAAATTAAACTTATAAAATGCACTAATATGAAAATAATGCATAATATTTTTCAAATGCAAAATTTATAAAATCATAACTATTGTCCTACTAAGAAAGCTAACATTGATTTTGTAAACCGACTTAGCACACTATGATACATGCTGTGCTATGTTGCATATTACACTTCCGCCTCAGAAGTGGAGTATGTAACCTTGGTTCGAACTACAAATGATCGATTATTTGTAGTTCGACGGATCGTTGCTTCGACGAATTATTTTTCGAAATCAAGTTTATGCGCCGAACGTTTGTACGAAAGAACGATGGTCCAACATAATATAGGCCAAAAGAATTGCGACGAGCGAGAAAATCCACTTAACCTGCGCTATCATTAAAAATCATCATGGCGTGAACCCCGGTTGTAGTGGAAATTATATGAAGAATGGAAATGAAATCTTGACATTACGCACACATGTGGAATAGGCTATATTCAACGAAAAATCGGTTAAATAATGGCTGCTTTACGAGCAAGTGTCTTAAAAATTTAATATACTCCCTCGAAAACGTACTACACACTAAACGACACTGAGTTCCCAATCGGCAATGCGGACAATTCTTGTAGTCTGCCGAGGGAACTCTAAAACGTGAGTAATTACAACGTAGCGGTCTGGGCTTGGTCAGCATTCAGTATTGCACTTAGGGGAGCTCTGCAGGCCTATAAACTAACGTGAGTTTGAGTGAACCAGACCGTTATATGCGAGTAGGTGCATTAGTACCTTCCGGGAAAATGTATTTTTGGTCTCCATTTGGATTTATTTCGGCCGAGACTGCGTAGCCGTAATTCTATTAATAAAAAATGAAATAATCTTCTTGGCGTTAATGTCTCAGTAGTGCTTTCTTACCGAAGGGCCCGGGGTACGCCTAGACTATGATCCAGGATTTGGCAGATCAGGTAATTACAGTAGAGCGACTGCCACCTGACCTCTGTGACCCTGTTAACTGGGGCACCTGACCAGATTGGATCATGGTTACAATTCAGTCGCCTGAAGTGCAGGTCACGATGTTCACTCTCCGTTAGTATTTAACTTAAGATAACTCAGAAAAACACCTTGGTACGTAGCAGCAGTGGGACTCGAACCCGGCACCTCTCGCTTACGAGACACACACCTCAACCACTCGCCACCGCCGCTACACCTTCACGGATGACCAGCCCTAAAACGTTGATCCTTTAAGTACTTACATTCATCCAATTTCGCGCCATAATCGCGATGGAAACAACCATTAACGGTGGCCTTGTTTACAACAGCGCAGATTAATTTATGGAGCCAGTCGACCAGACAAATTGCGGCATTTGCGGCTTTGCGCCCACCAAGATGACTTGCTCTTGCAAAACGTAAATTTTAATTAGATCCGTAGGGATATTAAATGCAGGTCGGAATTGGGGATGCAAGTTCTTGCAATGATAATTGCCTGAAATATCACGAATGTTCATAATAATCTTGGCGTTAATGTCCCGGTTGTGCTCTCAAGAAGGAGGGCCTGGGGTCGGCCTTGACCATGATTCAGATTGTGGCGATCAGGTAATTACAGACCAAAGTGGCGGTCCATAGTCTCTGCCTACCCCACCTGTGGGACACAGGCGTGAGCTTAATGTATGTATGTAATTACAGTGGAGCGGCTACCATCAGGCGAATTTTTAGTTTTCATCGCGATGTTTTCTTCCCAGGTTAGAATTTAACTAATATACATAACTCAGAAAAGAGTCATTGGTACTTGGCCGCAGCGGAATTCGAACCCGGTACCTCTCGCTTACGAGGCGGATACTCAACCGCTCGGCTACCGACGGAAATATCACGAATGTTATGGCAGGCAAAGAGGAGTAGGTTGAAAAGGTAGCTTTTGTTGAAATTGGTATTTATGTAGGTATCAATTGTTAGAACTTGTGAAGAGGATGGACGAAAGACTAATTACGAAATGTATACTAACGAATGAGAATTGAAGTACCGGGAGAATGGTCCCTTGGAGGACAAGTACTTAGGTAGGTATAATAGGGTATGGTATTCTGATAGGTATACCCCTAGGCCTTCACGGCACTGTCCCATACGGGGTGGCAAATACTGATCAAATAAATGACTGTCTCTAAAAGCGTAAACACAAAAATAAAAAAGGATTTTGCAAATTCCCTGCGGCAAGGGATGAAATGGGTTCGGAATAATGCTTGGAATATTGAAAATATTAAAGACAGAGTTATGAAAATTTGTATTTAGATTAATAAGAAAACATTGAAAAGCAAATATTTTGGATTTAAAAAATTCCCGCGATAAATAATCGAAATGAGGTGTGGGAATAATGTATGTAATAACGAAAAATTTTGCAGCAGTATAACTAATGCGCCAGAGATTCTTCCTTTCTACTGTTACCACCCCCTCCCCTCCCCCTTTACCCCCTTTTCCTCACCGAATGTGTAAGACCGTATTTCAGAAAGTATACATATAAATTTAGCATTGATGTTTTGGAAATTTATTGTAGATCAATTATTTCTGTGACAATTTGGCCCTATTTGTAACCGTTTTACTGCAAAATGAAAAAACCACGACGGGACACTTTGGGGAGAAAAAGGAGGTGAAGGAGAAAAGGGAAAAGAGCAGTTAGTGACCGGAATTTTTAGATTCAGCGGGGTAGAATTAGTAAGAATCAACAGTTACCAAAAAGTAATACGATTTTCTTCTAAGACATCGCTTTTAAAATTTTTTGTTCGGTATAATATCTTGAATAGTACGATCATCTGGTTATAAATGCTCCTCATCCACTTAATACTACATAATTGTCGGTTTTGATCCTAGGCTGAGTTATCGAAGACATGCATTTTAACACAAATAGAACAGGGTATATAATTTCATAGCTTCTCTCACACTAATCTTGTCCAGTTCATATTTGCTTAAGGGATCCATTTCAATATGTCTGTGACGTCAGCACATACTTGGGATTAGAGGTGGGAGGTAAAGCGTAGAATTGGGTTCAAAGGAAGCCCCCCTGTCTGGCTTCATTGGCTACCCATGATTCGAAATTACTAAGTGACATTTAACGACGATAGTTTCGAAAAACGGGCTGAAGAGTAGCCCCAACTGAAGCACGCTACAACGAAAATAAAGGAGAGATTATATCGAGATGATCCTGTACACATGCAATTTATGAAAAATTTTATCCATATAAATCTACATTTTATGTACTACTAACTTATTTAGTCACAGACAAAATATTAACAAAGACCTTTACAAAGTAAGAATAAAATAATAAACACTAATACTAAATTAATTAAATACTAAAGAAACCATCCACACCGCTGTCCCCCGGAATGGTGCCCAGAAAGCTAGCGGCGATGCCTCGTTGAATAACAAGGCTTATTATTAGTATCCTCTGTCCGGAACGAGTCAGCTCTCCGGTAAAACAAATATTATCACTGAGTAATATATGCCACCTTTTATTACGGGAAAATAATGGGATCCCGCGGGAAAGTGGAACTGAGCGCGGGTGAAACTGATAACGGTTACTCATTAATATACCCAATCACCACTAGAAAACACACCTCACAATATAAGATTATCTCAAACAAGTATCGTAACGGATACATCCATATTTTGTTTCACCGTGACTAGAAACTGAAGCCGAGCAGTTCTCTATCGAAGATACGTATATGGTACGAAATAAGCTGCAGTGGTAGCGTGTCCAGCGTAGCTTCCCGCTAAGGGAATATTCCGTATGTTACCCCCTGACGTGCAGGATTAGCTGGCCTCTGTGAATATAGTGGATTGAATTTGCCCGCTGCATATTGTAGGATATTATTCGGGATAGGAATTAGGGTTATGACCGTCTTGGCATGCAAACGGAAGTAAACTATTTGGCGGATTTTACATATATTATTTCGCGCTACTCCTTCTTCTGTACAGAATTGAAATGTGCTTTTACTGAAAGGTTTTTAGACGAAATGTTTACAACATTTTCTGGTCAATCGTTTCAGTTTAATGTATGCATGAATGTTTGTGGTATTGTAAATAAAACTCAAGTGTATGAATCGTAGATATGCTACGGGCCCAGTTTCTGCGTACCATCAGTTGGCTTTTTTGTTTTGTACGAGGTAAGCAATAATTTCCTTAACTTATATACTTTTCAGGTTGGCGAGTAACCTACGGAACTTCTTTTTTTATATTAGACTAGACAGATATTTGTCCGCCTCCTCACCTGTTGGTAAGTGAATACTAAACATTTCGAAAATTCTTTAATTAGTAGGAGACTACATGATTTCTGAGTGTTATATCAATAAATACTTTTTCATTTTCATTTTCGTATAATGGTCACTTTTGATTCCGGAAAAACAATAGAATCCCGCGGGAATCTAAATGTTTTTCAGAAATCCCAACTGCACGCGGTTGAAAACGGCTATACTCTATTTTTATAACTATAATGTACTGAGGCTGAATACGACATGCTTATTGGTTCAGTCAAATTAAGTACGCTGAGGCGTGGATTTGGCGTGGATTGATTGGTGGATGGGATTGGTGGTTGATGTGAAAGCCGGCTTGTAACCAATAAGAAAGGCGAACATTATCCCAGTACTTTACAGTTAAAAAAATAGAGTATAGTAAAATATATATAAAAAAACTGTTCGATCCGCCGTAATATTAAATATTACAAATACACCAATTAAAAAAAATTCGATACGATATACTCTCCCAGTTGAAAAGAGTACCTAATAACCTACTTTAATACAAAGAGTTTATTTTTTATTCAAACCATATGAGGCTACAATATGTCTACGACATACAATTATACAAATGAAGGAAAATAACTTTATAGGGATTGAATGCTACTAAAGTAGGTACGTCTCAACAGAAAATAACGAAAGCGTTATCGATAAATATTATCCTCATAAATATAAATAAATTGATTTATTTAACGTAATATTCACAGAATTCTAAAGAACAATATATTTATTTATATACGTTATTAAGTTCTTACTATACCAAATGCGCTATTGTATTTGCGCCCACTTGTTTCGTTTTATCTATTGAAAAATACGTCAATTTATCTATTTCGATTTCTGTGCACGCGCTGTACCGGGACGTAATATCGACTTTTCTGCCTGTCCATAATGTAGCACCTACAGCGATTTCACAATGTGTTTTTTTTTTTGGATTATGTAGCTTGTAGTTAGGCTTATGTATGTAGGTTGTAATAGCGATAATCGCATTCACTCAAGGAATAAACCTATGAAAAATAAAAGAATGAATATTTTTGCTAAATGTTATGGGAAATTGAATGCAAATAAAAACAATCAATCTATGCAACAAAAAAAACAATAATAAACGAATGCTAAATATATGTCTAGTAGGAGTCTTGAAGAAACTGATAAAGGGCATGATTACTGAAGTTTATTTTATTTTCTTTAATAGAATTTTGTTTAATAAATAATAAATTAAAATGTTTCCTGGGACAATTTAAACTTTTTAAGTAATACTTTGACTATGTATTTAATGTACTGAGGTTTTTTTTGTTCTTTAGTTTATTAGATGGGTACGTAGTTCTAATTATATTATTTGAATGTTAAAGTTTTTCAATTTGAACATCTTTAAAATTAAGCAAGGTATAAACTTTTTTAAATTGTTTTTTGTTGGTATATGGTTACGTACAGTTAATATTCTGTGGTGCAGTTTAAAAGATTGCTTTTAAATTAACGGTGCACTGGAATAACAACTGGAATAGTGAACATTGGTTCACTATTGTCGTTCATAAACAGCAGAAGTCAATCTCAATCTCGATTATCGATAAGCACGAATTAATCGACGGTGCCATCACTAGAAAAGCGACAGTTCTGCCCGACAACATCGGCTTTGGGGGAACATGTTATTGGCCTATAATTGGACAAACTCCCATTATAGAAGGAAATTGCCTCTATGATTGGCGTAGGAAAAACGTGAGGAAAGTTCCGAAAATAAACGTTTTGTACAGTACGATCGTTTTTGTTTTATATGTAGTAAATAGTTAAGATCCATGTATTTTCTTTATGTAATCATTCTTTAATTCACGTTTGAGTACTCTTCTTTGACGTGCTTTTTGAGGGAAGAACAAAGCGAAATCTACTATTACTTTGTCCATATTATGTAGGTACATCTAAAATCTAAAAATCTTCGAAATCATCTAAATCAATAAATCATCACCATAATTACAGGTAGTTTACGCGCGCGAGTTCATGTCCATCGGGAACGACTGTTTAAATAATTCGAGTAGCGTTAGCATTCAATTATAGAAGGCTCGACACATCGCCATGTCTCTCGGTTGCGGTTTGAGCGAGTGAGTTGGCGACACGAACTCGCGCGTGCACAGTAGGTCTAAAGGTCACCCAAAGCGATCATGATTACAGTTTATAGTACTTATGTTCTATGAATATCTTAAGTACTTACATTAAATTTTATTACATTACATTTGTTCACACTTATAGCATCCTAGTGGTGAAGGTATCAGATTCGCAAGCGAGAGGTATCGGGTTCGAATCCCACCGCCTTAATGTACCAATGACTCTTTTCTGAGTTATGTACATTAGTTGAACACTAACCGACGCTCGCTTCAGGCGACTGAATGTGTAACTATGATCCAATCTGGTCAGGTTCCCCTGGTAGCAGGGGTACAGAGGTAGATGACAGTTGCTCCACTGTAATAACCTGATTTGGCTAATCCTGGATCACGGTCAAGCCGGACCCCTGCCCTCAACAGGGACATTAACGCCAACATGACGCCTGGTTGACTGGTAGATAAGGCTATTTTAGCTTGAAGTCCGCCTTTGTACTATTTTGTGCATGAAGATTTAATAAATAAATAAATGATTAGGTATGTTTTTATGATGATTCATATTCCTTAAGGAACGCTACCTTTGAAATTGGAGTATGGACTAAAAAGCGAAAAATATTTAGAATGAATCCAACCGTCACGCCGGAGTCACAAATAATAAAGTTTTTAAGTAGTATTACTTTAAGTATCGGAGTTTCATGACATTAATGTTACGTTATTTCATACATATGGACGGTTTTTCATTGATTTTTCTTATGCGTACAGGACAACTTTGGCATCAACGCAAAAATCGTAAAAAATCAAGAATTTCATACAAAATTGATGGCGAATTCTGCCTAAATGTGGGAGCTTATGTTTTTTAACGATTTCAGGGTGGATGCTTAAAGTTGTGTATTATCACAAGTACAAGCATACCCCTTTGTATAAAGTATTAACTTGAAGTCACCCTATATAAGGCATTTCCCATTGATATTGTGTGAAATGTATAACCAATAACATGTCCAAATACGTTACCACAGGGGCACCGTTCATTTCATTTCATTTCATTTACTGCGTATGACAGTTTTTAAAAGATTTCACAATATTATAAAGTACTTACATGTGACACCCTGCAAGGGCATTGCAAACAAAGTGAGAGAGAGCATGCATTATTTACATTATGTCATAACTTATGTATTTAATTAAGAGTACAAATTTTTTCCTTACATAAAAATAATAATAATCAATTAGTTGCATATTAAAATATCAATCAAATAACAATAATAATAATGTCAAGTTAGTAGATATATTAGTCAGATGTCATTCTGTATAGCAATAAATTTTTGTCATACGTTTTCATGTCACAATGTAATCAAATAATCAAATAGCGATGTGCCGGATTATCTTAATTCGAGGTCAGCAAAAAATTCATTTATCATAATAACACTTTTGCACTAGAAAAGATTTCAGTAGTTTGATAAATGACTCAAATTTTGAATGTTTTTTATGTAGTTAGGTATGTGATTGTAAATTTTAACCATCATAGCATGAGGACCATTTGTAAATAGAGATAATTTAGAAAAAGGTGTTTTTAATTTGTTAACATTGCGATCGTTTCGTCTAACGGAGATTATAGGTGAGTACACATGTACTTAGAGTACACATGTCGTAAGAAAACACGAGTACATACTCGTGTTTTCTTACGAATTTACATGATTCTAGAATATACAATGACGTCACTGTAACTATGCCGTACTTTATAAATTGGGGTCTACAGGAATCCATTTGACCAATATTTGTAAGAATTCTCACACATTTCTTCTGTTGGATGAAGATATCTTCCACATCTGTAGAGTTTCCCCACAATGTTATTCCATATGCAAGTCTAGAATGGACATATGCATAATATGCTGTGAGTGCGGTTTTAAAATTTGTTACCATTTTTAGATGTCTAAATGCGTATATGAATGAGGACAATTTCTTAGTAAGTTTTTGAATATGCGGTTTCCAAGTTACACTTGTATCAATATCTATTCCTAGCAGAGTAGCCGAAGTCACAGTCTCGATCACAGCATTATTATATTTATAATCAATTTGCAATGGAAGTTTTTGATAAGGTTTGAACTGTATTATTTTAGTTTTTTTCAAGTTGAGCTCTAAATTGTGACATTCCATCCAAGTTAAAATTTTTTCCATAATAATATTTAATTTATTATTGAGCTCCTCCGTATTTGAACATGATATTACTATTGAAACGTCGTCTGCGAAAAGAATACAGTCCTCACCTAGTTGTTTTGGAAGGTCATTAATATAAATGGGAAATAAGCAATACCCTAAAACGCTTCCTTGGGGAATGGAGCCCATGTTACTTTCCACATCCGATCGTATGGTTTGTATCCTCCCGTTTTTATAGTCTGTATTTTCAATCTCTACATATTGTGACCTATCTTCGAGATATGATTTAAACCATTTTTGTGCAATTCCTCTGATTCCGGTGCCGTATAATTTATCTAAGATAATTTTATGGTTTACTCTGTCGTATGCTTTGCTCATGTCGAGCAATAGGCCTACAGCATAATCTTTTATTATTTATTGTATTAAGTACTTCCTGAATGAATTTGTATAGGGCTAATGTTGTTGATCTATTTTTCCTAAAACCGTTCTGGCTGTCATGAAAGATATTTTTTCATAAAATGAGTAAAGTCGGTTTACCATTGCAGTTTCAAATATTTTGGCCGACGTCGGCAAAAGGGCAATTGGGCGAAAATTGCTAGGGTTAGTTACCTCTCCGTTTTTATGTATCGGCTTTACCAAAGATATCTTGAGACTTTCAGGAAATATACCCTCAGTAAAAGACTGATTTATTAGTTTCGTATAGGGATAAGCTAATTCATCGCTACATCTTTGATAAGTGTTGGGGGGATTTCATCAACTCCGCAACTGTTTTTGTTTTTTAAGTTTTTTATGATTTTCAGCACTTCGGTTGGCTCAACAGGTTTCACATCATTTTGCAGTGGCGGTTGTCGATTTTGGGGTTGGATATTACCAATCGATGCGAAGAAACTATTAAATGCATTGGCGACCTCTTTCGGATTATTTATATATTTATTGTTAATTTTTAATTTTACATTTTGTTTGTTTTGATTGTGTGTTTTGTTAGCTTCACACCGTATAATTTGCCACATAGCTTTCATTTTATTTGTTGATTTTTTAAATTTATTAATATTATTAAGTTTTTTTAATTTTCGGACCGCATTTTTAAATATTTTGGAATATGCTCTGTAGTAATTCTTTATCAGTTTATTGTTTGTCTGTGATAGGAATAGTCTAAGTAGTCTTTTATTTCGACATGATTGTTCAACTCCCGGAGTGAGAACAGGTCTTGCTGGTTTTGAATTGACTCTTAATAATTTTTTTGGTATACATATATTAAGAATCAATTGTAAAACTTTACTAAATTCATTGTAGTTTTCATTGACATTTTTTGCTGGTGTTATTATATCATCCCAATTAATTTTTAATAGTTCATTTTTCAATTTAAGTATATTTTGCTCTGTAAATATTCGCTTTAAAACGTAGAATTGATTTTGACATTGCTTAGTAATGGGGTCGAGAATAAGATTCCCTTATGGTCAGAGAAACCCAACTCTTCCACATTTATTTGAAAATTGCTATTTCTAAAATTTGCAAATAATAAATCAATGCATGTAGAGCTACTTATTGTAACTCTTGTGGCTTCCTGTATGTATTGGTAGAAATTATAAGTTAACATTAGGTTTGTAAACTTTCTTTTTGCTTTATTATTAAGAATTTATTTAAGAATAGTTAAGAATAGTTTTATTTTCGTTGGAGATTTTAACGTGGACACGTTAAAATCTCCAACGAAAATAATGTTTTTATTTTTATCTCCATTTGATATGAGATATTGATATAATTGATATTATTTGATATTAATTTTAGGACTTTTTCCAATGAATTATAAAATGCTTCTACATTTTTCTTACTATTAGGCCAATAAATATTTATAATTAGTAGGTTAGATTTGCATAATTCCACAGCACAAACCTCAAAGATACATTCCAAAGACAATGAGCTTATATCTAGTCGCTCCTTATATTCTACCAATGATTTAACCAATATGCAGACGCCCCCGCCAGCGTGGTGTTCTCGACAAAAAGATGACCCCAATTCGTATCCAGCAATTTTCATAAGTGCTTGTTTTTGAGTATTTAATCAAGTCTCGGTGACACATATAGCGTGAATGGGCGGTTTCTCCTCTAATAAAGCTTCGAGAACGTGCGTTTTATTATATATACTTTGCATGTTTTGATACATGAAATGGAAAACATTAGTTGCCTCGAAAGGAATGCTTCCTACTACGTGCTTCGTTTCGCGTCTCTCGATGATAGGGCTGATCCTCCGTCCTATAGTCGTAGCTGTTTGACTTTCCATTGCGTACAGTTGATTTTCTACTTCTTTTGATTCCATTCTCCGCCCATCTTCGGTCCTGTTTCTCTTGCTTATCTACGTTTATCTCAGCAGGTGGTAAACAAACTTTCGACTTTTGTCCATTTATTATAAGATTATTTCCTTTAATAATTGCGTAGTCCCCATTCATCATTGCCATGATAAGGGCATTTCGTAATTCCCTTCTTTTTTAAGATTATTTTCGGTTAAATATTCTGATACACTTAACTCTGTATTTCTGAAATAAATTGAATTTTCTAATATGTATCTTATAATTTTTTTGCTTATTAATTCTATTACTAACGGCCTCTTTCCATCTTTTTTTCCTATATAATTTACTTCTTCTATATATCCGGTTAAGTTTATATTCAATATATTATAAAAAACATTTACAACTCTTTCAATAATTTCATCTTCCGATTCCCAACAATTTTCTATAAGGCCATGTAAGACAAGTGTTCTGTCGTAGTTACGTGTCGCTGAAATTTGTTCTTGTAGCTGTTTAATTTCATCGCTAAGTTTTGCATTCTCATTTTGCAAGTTTCTGCATTCATCCTGCAAACTGCTAATCTTGATATCAATTTTAGATATTTCCTCTTTCATATTAGTATGATCTTTTTGTATTTGCTCTATATTTTTTGTCATGCTTTTTTCAAGCTGTGATATCGCTTTATCTATTTGCATTTGTAAAGTTTTATGAATTTCCGAGATAATATACTTATTGTTTTTGCGCAAAAGGGTTTTAAACTGCATTATTGTATCTAATATTGTCAATTTCCGGGGAATCTGTGCTTTCACATGATTTTGATGTTTGACTTAATATTGTATTTGCCAATGGTGGACAGAATGAATCGTCGTCTGAGCATTCGCTTGTGTTGTCCTGACATGTCAGCGGTTTTTGCTTTCTTTTAGTAATATTTGCGTTGTCAGTTTGATACATCTGACTAGTATCTAATGGGTCATTATGGTGTTTTGATGTGGTTGGTTGTGGTTTAATAAGCGTATTTTCTTCGTCTTTAGGCTCTTTTGTACGACACTTGTGGCATTTCCATGCCGATTTATGTTCGAAAGACATCGTACCATAAAAACGCGTTTCTGATACATTAGAGCACTCTAAATGGTATTTATGCTGACATAATGAACATTTCAGAAATGCTTTATTGTTTATTTGTTTATGACATTTTACGCATGCTGACGCCATCTTGCGGCAAGTGATGTAAAAATAAGTAAATAGGTCTGCACTAGATTATCTATCTACGTTCAATAGTAGGTACGTGATTCTTACAACTTTTTATAGATGGAGCCACTTTATACTAATAGCGCCATCTTGCGTGCAGTAGGGAGAAACTGATTAATAATCAATATACAACTTCTCTGGTTTTGGATCCAGGGTACATTGGATCAATACGAACCAATCCACGCGTTACGTATTAATTCTGTCAGGTGGAGCCACTATATGATAATTTATGATATTTTGAAGGTGGATGACCTTATTTTTATTTATACCTTGTTATTTAATTTTTAATTTTATGGTTATAATTATTATTATTCTTTTAAATATCGTCAATGCCTTTTTGATTCATATGAATTTTTACTGTCTTCTTTATAATGATGTTTTATTATCTTCGTGGGCTTAAACTGCAGCGCCCTTTGTCACAATATATGCACAGCTCTTGGATTAAATATAGTTAAAATTAACTATGTTAAATTCAATATTTATCCCAGATAACGTTTTCACCAGTACACTAGAGTTCACTTTTCACATTTATTCACTTTCTGCTGTTTATTAATTACTACATATATTTTTCCGATTAAAAATACACAGAGTTAACTATTGTAAGGCAACTAGCGCCCTCTCTCCAGTCCAGTCGTCAAGCCGCCATACACTTCGTAAAGATAACCCCTTATCTACAACTCTCTACGAATGCACACCGCGTACGCAAGAACCGTGCGTGGGGGGCACACATAGCACTGCCCGCGTAACAGCTTCACGAGAGAGCTGTTTCCTTCTCTCAATAATAATAAATCGGCGTTAATGTCTGGGTTGTGCTCTCGCGCACGAGGACCCGGGGTCCGCCTTAACCATGATCCAGGATTTGGCAGATCAGGTAATTACAGTGGAGCGACTACCATCAGACCTCCGTGACCCTGCTACCAGGGGAACCTGACAAGATTGGATCATGGTAACTGATTTAGCCGCCTGAATGTGCAGGTTCCATCACGATGTTTCCCTCACCGTAAGAGCATCGGTTAGCATTCAACAATTTATTTATTTATTTATTCATACTTACCATAATAAATAAATAATCGTGGACAAATTCACACAGCGCCATCTAGCCCCAAAGTAAGCAAAGTATATACTTTTATTTTTAATATATACTTATTATATACCCAGACCCGTAACAGAAATTAAAATTCATCATTTCAATTTCTGCCCGGCCGGGAATCGAACCCGGGACCTCTTGCGTGGCAGACGGCATGTTCACCACTGAACCACTCAGGTCGTCTATTGTACATAACTCAGAAAAGACCTGAATTATGTACAGTTATTGTACATAACTCTGGTAGGTACATGGCCGCAGCGGGATTCGAACCCGCTACCTCTCGCATACGAGTCGGATACCTTAACCGCTCGGCCATCGACGCTCCAGTTTCCATCTCTCTACACTAAAATGAAAACGACAACAGTATCCCGGTCGTGCCTGTCTCGCTTATCGCACGCCAGTACACACTAGTGCTATGTGCAGCTCAGTATGCTCTAGTATTAGGGTTGCCATCCCTACTATATAATATAGTATCCTACTGTTTTTGGTGTTCGCCTAATATTATTTTTTAATTTTAATATAGTAGGCGAAATTACAATTACAATTGCAATTACGCAATACATATACAAATGCCGTTGTAATTGGTCATTCAGTTGCCGGTGAGATTCAAACGTAGGAGAACGCGTCGTTCATTGGCTCCCACACAGATGAAGTGTCGTTATCAATATTTGCACTCACACATCGAAATCAACTAACTAAGTAGTGGGGCGCGTCATTCTAGACTAGACGAGCATAATACGAGATGTGTCCTGAATTTTTATGTTATGAATTCAGAAATAACCATCCTGGATCAGCTAACTACTTACTATTATATATTATAATAAAATACTGTGTATTTATTTAGAAATTCCCTATCTACAATATTTTTGTGGCTACTAAATCCGAAAATACTATATTTGGTCTTAAAAAAGTTGTTAACCCTATCTACTGTCCCAGTGTCTGGCACTTGCCAGAGCCTGCCCTCTGTCCCGGTGGCTGTACCCAATTGCCTACTGGCTTGCAAGTGCGTGAGAGCACTAATCCGATCATACAGTACACGGATGGATGAACACAGTGTTACTATGAAGTACTGGCAGTATTAAATACGCACGGCAAACGTTGATGCACTAAGGTATTGGTGCTCGTGGTACTAAACTTTAATCGACGCCTAAGCGCCCATTTTTCAATCCACGGATAAAGTTTGTCTGCCCGATGAAGTGATATACTGCCAAATTCAAATAAACTATAATTCACTTTTCGATAAATAAATAAATAAATATTCGTGGACAAATTCACACAGCGCCATCTAGCCCCAAACTAAGCAAAGCTGGTACTATGGGTGCTAGACAACTGATATACTACTTAAATGCTTTTAAATACATACTTATTATACATAGAACACCCAGACCCGTAACAGAAATTAAAATTCATTATTTCAATTTCTGCCCGGCCGGGAATCGAACCCGGGACCTCTTGCGTGGCCTAATACGATTTTATTGTAGTCGCACAATGACTTTGTTGTATCGTCACACAATAAGTTATCAGGCTGATATCCTTTTTGAGGATTGAAAAATGGGCACTAAACGACTTAAAATACTCGTATTTCTAACAAAAAATGCATTGAACCAACAGAAATCAGCGAAAACTAAACTCGCTTGCGCTTGTTACATTTGACTAAACTCAGTCGTCTAAATTCGGAAGCAAAAAGCGTGAGAGCAAATAAAAGTGGAATGTATTGCTCATACAATCTCTCTCCGGTCGGTATTTCATGTCTGAAGATCGTGGCTGTGGTGGGTTCGGGAACGGATAAATTGTCTTCAGAGACCTCTGTCTATGGAAATACAATATAATTAGGCTCATACGATAAGGGGGTCTAAAAAGGCCATATTAGCGTTTCATATTACCGAAATCTGCCGTGGCCGTGTGGTGTCCGGCAGAGTAGAATAGCACCAACCCCTTACACTCATGGGTGTCGTACAAGGCGACTAATCTTTTCGAAGCAAAAAATCAAGAGTCTCCGTAGACTGGAAAATGGGCAGCAGCATTTTTCATTGTTATATTTAAACACTGCGATCTCCAACCCGCCTGCCAAGCGTGGAGATTATGGCAATACCTCCCCTTTCGTGGGAGAGGCCCTAAGTCCTGCAGTGGACTGTTACGGGCTGTGATGATTACCGAAATCGAGTTGTTACATGTCAACCGTGGTAACAAACCCGATGATATGTGTAGTGAAAGTTTCATATTATGATTCGTATTAGAGAGCTCAAAATTTAATTATGTGGGCTATCATACACTTTTTCCTTATAATATAAAAAATACAATTTTATATACGGAAAAAGTGTATTTTTTACCAAATGGCTCTTATAGCCGAAGAAAGTGTTGCTGCTGTATTGCTAAAATATAGTACAGTATATAGTTTCTCTTGACCCAAAATACAAGGGGATACTATACATACATATAATACAGTAGATTTTACAACCCTAGCTTCTTCTGCTTCGTAGAGTGTCGTCTCGTGTCGCACGCGTTTGAGCACCTAAATCAACGTCTCATCTTGGCCTTAATGTCCCGGTTGTGCTCTCGCGCACGAAGGCTCGGGGTCCGCCTTGACCAAGATCCAGGATTCGGCAGATTACAGTGGAGCGACTGCCATCTGACCTCCGTAACTCTGCTACCAGGGGAACCTGATCAGATTGGATCATAACATTCAGTCTTCTGAATGTGCAGGTTTCATCACGATTTACATAACTTTGAAAAGAGTCATTGGTACATAGGGGCAGTGGGATTCAAACTCGGTCCCTCTCGCTTACGAGTCGGATACCTTACCTACTAGGCCACCGACGCTCCGTGTACGCATCTACATACGAAACTAAAACTAACCTTTATGCATTATTTACCGCCATACTGTAGTTAAAGTTACGGAGGTACAAACTAGAACACGGCTTTGACTGCGCGAGTTAGCATAAATCACGTGGTTAATGCCGACGCAAGGGGTGCCTTGTACGTAGAGACCTAGACCTCAGTATGGGAGTCGTTATGGACTAGATATAGTACAGCAGTGTAGCATGTGGCTCTGGCAGACCTTAAGTTAGGTCGGGCTCTAGGATAGGTAGGCCTTTAGGAGGATTTATCGTCCAGATCCCCAGAGTACCCAAATGTAACCGAAGAGTACTCACACTAGATGAGTGCGAGCACCCCATCCAGCTGACCGAGGAGACGATACCATTTACCGGAGGTTTTCCCTGGAGAGTACAACATGGCATGAATGGCATTTGCTAAGTGGCGCATATAGTTTTGATCTTGTCTACTGAACTACATTGGTGACACTGTCATCATCATCATCACAATCTAGGCTATTGCCAGGGTCTGCTTTCCTGCTTTGTTTTCTCCACTTAGCCCGATCTTCAGCATCCTCCCGTCGTAAGCCGTTGGCTCTCGCGTCCGACTCGGCGATGTCAATCCATCGCTTCTTAGGTCTCCCGCGGGGCCTCTTTCCTGATCCAGGCAGGTTTAGACACCTATTTCCCACGTATCCCTGGGGCTTACGCAACACGTGACCAAACCAACTACATTGGTAACACGGTAGGTGTGGGTTATTATGGCTGGAAAGATATTTATATTGTCTCTTATGGTGGCCAAACATCCATTCAACCTTTGCATAATTTCGCATTAATACCATTAGTACGATATGATACCGCGTACTAATGACTGTTTTCTGACTTATGTACATTAGATGAACACTAACCGATGCTCTTACGGTGGGGGAAACCATCGTGATGAAACTTGCACATTCGGCGTCTGAAAGATAAAACCGGGGTCGGCGACGCGTGGGTGATGCCCCTGGTATTGCAAACGTCCATAGGCTGCGGTGACTGCTTACCATCAGGCAGGCCGTAAGCTTATTTGCCAAAATATGGTCAGTTTACCCTGTTAACACGGGCACGGAGGTCAGATGGCAGTGGCTTACTGTAATTACTTGCACGGCTAGCACAAGTGAGAAAAAACGCGACATAGATATTACTATCTTTTTCGTCTTAGTATTGAGAGAAATAAACAAAGAATCTCTCGCGGCGCGAGCTATGTCGTGATCACACGTGTGCTAGCTGTGCTGACCAGCCAAACCTTGATCAAAGTCAAGGCGGACCACAGACCCTCCCCCGCGAGAGCACAACCGGGACATTATCGCTAAGATACAACTAAACTACAGCAACACAACACAATAAGTTATTATGTCTGCATTCTTGTTTTCCGGTTCAAAGGATAGGTAGGTAGGTTACAGGCATGACGATCGACATCTTATTTCTCACAGTGACTACAAAGGATCTGCGGTTACCATTTACCACTGTCTATCATGCGGGCTGCCTGTTCTTTTGTTATTTTATTTTTTATGTGAAATAGACAGGTATTTGACTGCCGTCTCACCTGATGTTAAGTGCAGATGCACTCAACGATGGCGCGGTTGTCACACAGTATAAAAAAAATCTAAAAACAACTTCAGTGACCCTTCTAGCCCTACGCAATTACTCTATAGACTATATACTCAGAAAAACCTCCAAGACACGAGGCTGGTTTCCCTTGACAGCAACTATGGGAAGAGGCCTAGCGATTCGATGGTGGAGCTAATGACATTACGGTAATGCCCTATTGTCCGCCAATGCGATGATAAATGGGCCCCATTCTCGAGATATATATTATATTCTTAATAATATCCTTCTCACAATACCCCTGCTGATTCATCGGATACCTATTATTATAGCAAACCACTTAAGTGCGATATTACTGAAAGAGGCGAATTTTGTTTAGCACTACAATGTTAGGTTAATGTACAAACATATCCTACCTAGATGATAATGCTATTTTTATTGCTTGTCTGAAAATTATCTTTTTCACTTTCTAGGCAAGGAAAGAAGAGATCGCTTGTAGCGATAAGGCCGCCTTAGCCCACAATGTTTGAAAAGACCTGCTAAAGAGCTTGGCTAACAAGTCATAGACAAAAAAACCGAATCGCCAGTAACGAAATGAATAAAAATGGGCTCACTATATTACTATAGTGAACCCATTTTGATTCATATTTTAACATAATGATTTTACAATCATTATGTTTTTAAAAAATCAGCCCCCTAACCCATGTAATAAAGGAGTTATTATACTGTATGAGAATCATAACTACATTGATTTTACTTGATTTTTATTTTATCGCTATTACTTTATTAAATGATAATACTTATATTAAAAAATGTAAAAAATATACCCTCTAATACATATTTTAATACTTCGTAATAACATTTTTATTCTATTACATTTAACTATACCTATGTAAAAATCAATTGCAGTGCGTTAGTCTTGCTAAAACTCGAAAACAGCTAGACCGATTTCAATAATTCGTTTTTTGTTTTGCTCGCTATATTGAGATCGTTTAAACTGAAAGAAAAAAAGGGTATGTAGGGGCAAAATAGTAGGCTATTTTACCCCTACCTACCCTTTTTTTTCTTTCGTACAAACCACCCCTGTATTATAACGAACAAAACAAAAGAAAAAATATTCAAATCTGTTTAGCCGTTTTTGTATGGAGATTGTACCTTTTATTAAAAAAATATCTAGTATTCCACATCGATTTTGCAGTAAATTATTATATATGTTTGATGTACACATTATGAATATAATAATGGTATATATGACATTTCTGGCGACTCTGGGTTTTTTTTTAGTCAAGAGTGTGTAGAGAGAAGAGAGAGTGTATCTATCTACCTATCTATATAGGCAAACAGGTAAGTGGGATACCTGCTGGAAAGTGGTAACTGCTGCCTATAGACATCTCTAAAACTGAGGCTGTTGTTCTGGCTCCTCTGCCACACTGCACAGTTCACACTGGGGTGCACTGGGGAATACCTAAATGGAATATATTTTTATTTATATGTAATTCGGCAGACAAGCAGGCATGCGGCTCACCTGATAGGAAGTGGTCACCGCCGCCTATGGACATCAGCAACACCAGGGGTGCTACCAATGCGTTGCCCGCCCCTAAGAAGACCTCTTGAACGATCCCATGTCACCGTCCAAAATTTTAACACTGCAAAATTTTGGAAAACTAACTGCATCCGCGGGTACGACCGCGGTAACAACGTGGTCCGTGAGAACTACTTTGAATTTCGGGATAAACTGTAGCCTACGACATATGTTATTCTGAAGTCGTGGTCAATCACAGTTTCTGCTAAGGTTTCGGTTTCCCACAATTCGCTCTCCACTTCGCAAGTCTTCGGAATTCTCGCATCGTATGCCGTTGACTTTTATTTTCTTATACCACACAGGAGGCAAACAAGCTTACAGCCTGCCTGATGGTAAGAAGTCACAGCAGCATATGGACGTTTGCAATACCAGGGGCATTACCCACGCGTTGCGGACCCCGTAAAAACCGCCGGCCCCTTTCCGCCATCGGGAGACGCGATCCGGGCCAGCGCTTCATCCTTATGTCGTGGATCTTCCAGCTATCCGCACGAGCCGCTTTGGCTCGATTTTTATAATGCGTACGGCTAAGGAGTGGAATGCGTTGCCTGCGAGTGTGCCCTGATCAATATAATCTGGATGCCTTCAAGGCTAGAGTCAATAGGCTGTTCCTTGACAGGCATGCTCCATCATCGGCCGCATCGTCACTTACCACCAGGTGAGGTGACGGTCAAATGCCTGGCTAGTCAATAAGTAAAAACATAATTATTTTTTTCAGTCCTTTCTTGAAGAACTCCATGTTGTACTCTAGGGAAAACCTCTGACTGGCATCTGACTCAGCTATATCTTTCCATCGCTTTTAAGACCTCTCGCAAGAACCCTTTTCTAATAAATACATATATTTACAGTAGCAGTATGTAATAGAATATTAATTGATTCCTTTGTCAAACATTTAACTAGACCTCATTTTTTTTTGTTTCAGATACATAAATGACTAGGAGAGTAAACCTAACAGCAAACCAGTAAGTATTTTGCCTTCCGCGGTGTTACCTTGTTAATAAAAACTGATTTATCACAGTAAGAAGAAAGTTTACGTTAAAAACGTAACGAACAAGCACGTATTCACGGGAACAGTCAACTTAGTTCCGATGTGAAATCTTACCCGTTGCATATAAATATTTTCATTTTTGTTATACTTTACAATTGCTACAATAAACCGAACAGTGGTTTCATACCTATAACATTGTCGTAATCCTCAAGTCCATTCCATTCTTATTGCTTTCATTAGTTCTTATAACCACCTTCCGACTCCACAATCAGACCAGCTTCATTGTATCATATTAATGCAATGTCATCCAAGTAACATAGGTATACCAAATTTCAGCTCAATCGGATACCAATAAATGGTCGAAAAATTGTTTGCAAATTTTGACGGACATACATACGAACAGTGCAAGTACAATTAAAGCTTGTAAATAGGAATACTTAGATATTCCATATAACATTGTCATAATATAGGTACCTTATATACTTATATTTTCCATACCCGCTTTATCGGTTCGCTGAAATAATTAGCAACTAAATTTTAAACCGCGCGTTCCCCATTAGGATTTGAACGTGATTGATTGCAAACGATCAGGGCATCATTAATTATTGTGGTAGCCCTAACATAAAAGTGATCAATTATTCAGAGGTGGTGATTAATCTAAACTAAACATCCGATTCTGTGTTCGCGTTGCAAGTGATATTATTAAGTATCTGATAAAGTGCTGTGATGAGGTACCTGCTTCGAATCCCACTGTGGCTAAGTATCAACGACGCTTTTCTGAGTTGTGTACATTAGTTGAATGCTAACCGATGCTCTTACGGTGAGGGACAACATCGTGAAACCTGAGGGCCTAGTGTGAGTTCCGCTTCGATTTTACTTAACTATCGCGTTTGCGTTTACGTGAAAATTAGTATGAAAAAATATATAGCGCCGCCTAGTGGTACGTAAATGAAGTTTTTTTCTTCATACTAATTTCGACGTAAACGCAAACGCGATAGTTAAGTAAAATCGAAGCGGAACTCACACTAGGCCCTCTGCACGACTGAATGTGTAACCATAGTCCAATCTCAAGTGGTAGCAAGATCACGGAGGTGAGATGGCATTCGCTCCACTGTAATTAACTGATCTGCCAAATCCTGGATCATGGTCAAACGGACTGCGCGAGAGCACAACGAGGCAATTATAATTTTTTGTTTATGTCTTTATTCTGTTTCTAAACCGAAACTATGAAATGTCTCACCCACATTGTAGCCACGAAGCCCCTCCTAATACCCTCTTTCGTAATTATAGGTTATCGCCGCGCCCGATTTCACAGGCTTCCTTGCCTCTTGGCTGCCGCGATAATTAGTACATGTGCCTAGCGAAATTAGCCCCTGCCACGTGGTGTTTAGTCCGACATTCGCTTGGCAATACGCCGGCACACCACTCAATGACACTTTGCTGTGTGTGGAGAACTATTCACACGGCAACGTTGTGCGCTGATATTTCGCTCCGGATCTCCTTTCATTTTTCCCGCTTTTTCGCTTTTGACGCCACTTTTTTTGGACGGTTTATTGTCGTGGCCACGGATTTGGATGTTGGATCTCCTTTTTTTTTGTAGTCGAACGAATCTAGTGGGCTGGAGCAAGCCGTGGCGATAGAACGTAAATTGGAGGCGTTCGACCGTTATGCTTACAGAGCCATATAGATTTTTGTATTCTCGTCGGTTTTGGACCTTACTATGGGTAAAAAGTAGGTTGTATTGGACGATGAATGTATGCTACTATGCAAGAAACATGGAGTGACGATTCATCATCATCATCATCCTAGCCGCCAATACCGGCGTCTGCCAGGATCGAACAATAAACCACCCTTGTTATAATTAAATTTCAAACCCTGGTCTGCTCACTCATTATCTCGGGCCATAATGAATCAAAATGTCGAGTGAACTCACAAAATAATTATCATAATTAATATTGCACTCCACGGATAGTTTCTATCAAACGAAGCACACGTCGGCAACAGGCAGACAAAACGCTCTGTTGGAACACTAACGCAAACAAATGAACAACTATGAAACCACGTCATTTGTTTGCTGCAAAACAAACGAACGCTAGCAACAAATTAATTTCCAAGAGAGCGCTGTAGACCAACCTGGCTGCATTTCGGTAACTGCGCAGTTTCATGCGGATAAATTGGAACTATTGGACTATGATATTTTCCTTTGGACTATGATATGGGATTGTTCAAGAGGTATATTAGAGGTCCCCTCGGGGGCGGGCAACGCATTGGTGTTTGCTGATGTCCATAGGCGGCGTGGCTACTTTTTATCAGGTGGCCCGCTTGCCTGTTTGTCTGCCGTAAATAAATTAGTCTGAAACGAAAGGATCGCATCAATCCAAATAAATCCAAGGTGGCAAAACATTACTCTGCATTTCATCATTTTGGTCAGCATATCGGTTGTTTTCTTTTGTCCACACTGACCTTGGTCCAGGATTTGGCAGATCAGGTAACAGGCAGTGGAGCCTGTTAATAGGGGATCAGAAATACACATTCACCTAAATGCGATTAGTATCGATTATTGTTCAGCAAATATACCTACATTACTTAAACTAGTAAATGGTATGCGGTACTGGGGATTGAACCCTGTACCTTCGACTTACGCTTACGAATCGGACCCGCTAGGCATTAGGCCACCGACGCTCTCAAATAAATATTCGGCCTACCTAAGAAGATCTCATCATCACAGCCCATAACAATCCACTGCAGGACTTCGGGCCTCTCCCACAAAAGGTGAGGTCATTGCCATAATCTCCACGCTTGGCAGGCGGGTTGGAGATCGCAGTGCAGTTGATGTAAATTTACCAAGAAAGATGCTGCTGCCCATCTTTCGGATTTGTCCCTTAGTCGCCTCTTACAACACCCACGGGAAGAGATGGGATGGTGCTATTCTTCGAGAAGAATAAGAAGATTAAATAGATTAAGAAGATCTACTGTTACATAATAGTTAAAAAGTCGGGGTTTTAGGCCCGCAGGTCACTTATTTCATAAACCATTGCAAATTCAAATAGCCCTCGATTCCAGATGATACAATTAATTGTGTTCGCACGCTTTGATAAGCTACTGGTACGGCTGTAGCCGACGGATCCGTGCTAATTTTCTATAGAGCACTGCAGGTTTTAATAATAATAATAAATCGTTTGTTGACGTTGACTGTGCAGCACAAGACAGCAAGTAAATTAGGGTTTTCAATATGAATCGTTTTTCTTCGACCACATACGTTCTAGTCAGTGTTTCGGTGTTTTCAAATGTTAATCAGCAGTCGCGGTATTTTAATAATCTTTTGTATCATTTTGACCTTCGAATTTCAGAGCACATGTAGAATCGGCCATAAAAATGCTAGATTTCGCTAGACTGCAAAAAAATAATATGCGCTATTTTTAAAATTCGGAGCTCATTTTATCTGCCCCATTTATAAGTTCAGGAGAAGTTGCGAAAATTCCCAGCCCACCCCTAAATGAAGAACGACACGTGGGGGCAGATGGGAATAGAAGCATGTGTGCTGGGCACTACCTCAGGAGACAAGACCCGTGACATGCTCCCGAATACGAACAACGAATCGTTCATATTTACAATACAACCTTTCTATGCGATATTTCTACCATAACATAGATTGATAGATAAACACTTTATTGCTCATACAAAACATAATACAGTAGATACAGTTAAAATCAGAGAGACAGTTGAGCAAAGGCGGCCTTATCGCTACAAGCGATCGCTTCTAGGAAACCTTCACAGAAATTAACAAGAGAAATCGAAAGGTAGAGTTGAGCACTTAACAAATATTAGAACAATCAGGAATACATAATTATAAAACATACATACAATCAGTAGTAAATAAAATAAAATAATAATAATAATAGCAATGAATTGAAAATTAAAAAACGAATTATCATAGATTAGTAAATTTTTGACAAATAATAGAACCGAAGTTTTGTTTTTAAAATTGTCAGAGACTCTCCGCGTATCTCCCGCGGTAACTCTGGATTCGTATGAAATATCATGCCATACAATCAGTCAATAGAATAGGTAGGGACCCAGAATCTCAGTTGATAGATTCAAGTTGTTCGATTCATGCACCACCAAGCATTGCACTCTCACAGGCATAATATTTCTTCCTGATAGATCGTGGTGCTTGCAAATGTGTCTTCGTCAGGTTTAAAACGAGACGGTTAGTCGGAGCTTTTGGAAACACGCGATGCAGTGTTCGTCTAGTACTCGAGAAACTAGAGTGATGGAGCAGTAAGAATTATTACAATTTTGTTGGTAAAAAAACGTGTTTCCAATGCAATTGCCTTTACTTAGAATAGTAGAGACGTTTGATTTGATATATTTACATTAAGACTTTAAATATTAGAGACATTTGGTCATGAACTGCTTCAAATTTTATTTTACCTTAACACATAAAATAGCAGAGACATTTTATAAATTTTACCTTAAGAGTTAGAATGAACTCTTTCTTCTCCACTTCGCCCGGTCTTGGGCATCCACGTGACGTAAGCTTTGGCTCTGGCATCTGATTCCGGATGTCGGCGATGTCAATTCATCGCCTTTTAGACCTTCCGCGGGACATCTTTCCTTACAACGGCTGGAATCTAATTTCCACGTATCCCTGGGGCTTACGCAACACGTGACCAAACCAGCGCAGGCGAGCCACTTCGATCTATTTCGATATAGCGATAGCATGTAAATATATCTCACTCTTTTTTTACAATTAGTGTATCCAGACATTTGACCGCCATCTCTCTTGGTGGTAAGTGAAGTGATGGTGACGATTCAGCATGCCTGTCTAGGAATCCTCATGAAGGCGTCTAGATTATAATATAATAATATAACTTTATTGTAGCTTCACAATAATACAATACAATTTTATGAGTATCGAGTTATACACATAGGTACCACTTTATTATGTTGTGTTACAAACTAAGTACTTCATTTGAATAACAAGTGGATAAATTCAAAACCTATGATGTATACAATAGTGTATCCAACACATGGGAGCACTATCCCTTACACTAGGATAACCTGTATTGTAAGGTTACATTACCTTCCACCGGCCTATTTGTTTAGGTATTGACTTTGTGTATTCACTATAATTATCAGGCTTAGCATCAGATGATTACTCTATTATATTCGTTCAGTATAATGCTGTCCTTTTCTAAACCCAATCATGGTTCCAATATGCTCCAGCTGTACACAGCAGAGCGTCTCGCTGATTAACATCAATTAAGCCATCACACACTGCCGGCGGTTCCATCTCGCGCACTACAAAGTTTCACTTACACAACTGGCTCGTAGTTCCGAGGGGAATTATTTACATACGACGCCGACGCACACACGGACGGGGAGAACGAAGAGCGTTTGAAGTGTATTTCAATAGAAATCGAGGGAAAACGCCGGAAGCAACGCACAGAAGCATAGTGATATTGTTCTTCAAAACAGGTGTAAAGACTCTGTTGAAGAACTTCAGACTTATCGCTGCTGACCCATGTGTATAAACTGTTTTCGAGAGTCATAACGAATCGTCTTGCAAGCAGGTTTGATGACTTCCAGCCTCCCGAACAAGCCGGGTTCCGAAAAGGTTTTAGTACCATGGAAAACTATTAGTTGAACACTAACCGATGCTCCGGTAAGGCAAAATGTGTACATTCAGGTGACTGAATTTGTAATCGTGATCCAATCTGGTCAGGTTCCTCTATTAACAGGGTGACGGAGGTCAGATGGCAGTCGCTTTACTGTAATTACCTGATCTGCTAAATTCTGGACCATGGTCAAGGCGGGCCTCAGGCCCTCAAGCGCGAGAGCACAACCGGGACAATAACGCCAAGATGACCAGATGACCAGCAGGCGTGTTGGAGATTGCATTGACAATGTATGTAAGAAAATGCTGCTATCCGTTCTCTAGTTGGCAGATATGTTACCTCTAAATTTAAGATATTAGTCGCCCTGTACGACACCTACCAGTAGAAGGGGCTGATGCTATCTACTCACTCACTCACCCACCTAACAGAAACCTCACCTCCTCACCTCACTTCTCAATGTCATCCTAGCGGTCCATCCAGGCTTCTTCTTTTTCCTACTTTTATTTAGTTTCACATGTCCCCACGTCTGTTTGTAATGAAATCTTGCAATGACCCCTTTCCCCGTTTCCGATTGAGCTGTAAGTCTGCACACTCATGTAAGTTCTGTGACAATGCAATGTTATGATGAATACGGAAGGTGGCTATAGGAACTTCTCAACTACGCATGGTAAACCCATCGAGTTTCGGCTCGTTTGATTAGTCTTGACAAATGCTCTGAGTGATCATAGAGAACGCGCAAAAAGCTTTATATTATTATTTATTTTTAGCCATTTCTGTCCCACTGCTAGGCAAAGGCCTCCCTTTCGATCTTCCACGACTCACGGTCGGATGCTTGCCTCGGCCAATCCTTAGAAAAGGCGTCCAACTCGTCAACTAAAAAAAGCTTGCAATGTAAAAATATTTTTCATTCGAACTTGTTTTGGTTTTATCAACAGTCACATCAAAGACATACATTTGTCATAATTTCGAGAATATGGTTGAGTTACCATGCTATTTGGACATTCTTTATACTGTGCTAGTAGTTAGTAAATTGCCTAAAAAATTAAAACAGTTGTTAGATGATCTAAATAATCGTATGGTACGTTCCCTTCCTGTTATTGTTAGTTTAAGACTAAATGTGGTTTGAATATGCGTATCTACTTATGGAATATTAATATCAGTAGTTAGGTTAGCGGTACCTATACATAATGTAAAGTGTATAGTAATATAAACATATTGAACATTGTGTGTGGTGTGGTGTGGCCGCCGTGTGTTGTCCGGCAGAGTAGAATAGCATCAACCCCTTACACTCGTGGGTGTCGTACAAGGCAACTAATGTTTTCGAGGCAAAATATGTAGAGTCTCTGTAGGCTGGAAAATGGGCAGCAGCGTTTTCCATTGTTATATTTATAACACTGCGATCTCCAACCCGTATGCCACTTGTGGAGATTATGGCGATAACCTCCCCTTTTGTTGGAGAGGCCCTTAGTCCTGTTATGGGCTGTGATGATGGTTGAATATTTTTAGAACATAGCAAGGTAAATAACGTGCAGCAGATATACTATTATTATTTTCAAGTCCCTATAAATACATATACATCTAAGGTGACAAATAAACAGACATTCAATCTGACACTAGGCAAGAGCGCTTACGCATTGCAACTTGTAGGTAATTATATTTTTAATAGATGACAAATACCGTAAAATAATAATAAGGGCGTACAAAAGTGTAACTACGTATATACACGTATATAATGTACGTAACATTCACTAAAATAATTATTCGGTAACTAATGAAAGTACCGAACATTACCCTAACGGAAAATTAAACTATATTGGCGAACAATCTTAACTTTGCCGTTGGAATACTCGATTCATAACGGCTGTATCTTTTGTTTGCGTTTACTTGAAATATTCGATATTAATTTCAGCTTGATATCTCTTGGTCTTGCTTGAGAGACGGACGGACGGACAACAAAAGATCCTATAAGGTTTCCGCTTTTTTCTTTTGAGGTATGAAAACTTAACAATGGAGATCGTGTTGAAGCTAGTAAGTGGACGTTTCAATAGCGGCAGGCGAATCCTATTTAATAATAATAATAATAATAAATAATAAATAATCGTGGACAAATTCACACAGCGTCATCTAGCCCCAAAGTAAGCAAAGCTTGTGTTATGGGTGCTAGATAACTGATAAACTACTTATATACTTTTAAATACATACTTATTATACATAGAACACCCAGACCCGTAACAGAAATTAAAATTCATCATTTCAATTTCTGCCCGGCCGGGAATCGGGACCTCTTGCGTGGCAGACCGGCATGTTGACCACTGAACCACTCAGGTCGTCAAGAAAAAAGTTTATCAGTTATCTAACAACCATAACACACAATACAATATGGAGTTCTTCATGAAAGGGGTTAAAAGGTTTTTACGGGGTCGGCAACGCGTAGTTGATGCCCCTGGTATTGCAAACGTCCATAGGCTGCGGTGACTGCTTACCATCAGGCAGGCTGCAAGCTTGTTTGCCACCATAGTGGTAAAAAAACACAAGATTTGCTAACTTTGGGGCTAGATGTGTGAATTTGTCCAAATATATTTATTTATTTCGTCTATAACTATACGAAATACTGTCCAGTATCACTCTCGGACAGAACTCGTAGCTTACCCGTATTCAGAAAAGTTGCTATGAGGTCTCTCAGTGCGCGCGAACGCACAGGGTTCCAACTCACAATACTCAAAGTCAAAGGCACTTAATTGTGACACAGGTAGGATACAGATTCATCATATAAATAGGAAATTTAGGATTTGACTAATTATAAATAATTTGACATGATTAATGATTCGTAATAGTTTTCTCTCTTGTCTAATTTTTATTCAATTTGACATTTATTTTTAATTTTTTGTGACATTAAATCATTAATAATACTTTAATTCAATGATATTTTCCGATCCAGTTGTAATTTTCAAGTTAGAATTTTAGATTCAATGTTAACAATTTAAATTTTTTGTGACTTGTTTTAATTATCATTAATATAATATTTTCTTAATTTAATAAGTATTATTATCACATCTTGACATATTAGAAAATGTAGATCAATTATGGATATACGCCTGAAAAGGTAGGAATTTGGTGGGAAAGAAGCTACTGCATGTCGAACTGCAAAATCACGTAACCCAAACTCCATATTCAATAAAATTTCATTTCATTTAATTTCAACATATTATAATGTTAGTAAATATCTCTGTGTTAACCCCAATTGTGGGCATACAAATATGATAGTACTCGAGTGGCTATCGGCACAATGTGTCTGTCAAATTGAACGAAATTAACCAATCATGGAGCCGTATTGAACACGGTACGTTGACTTAGGAGACAAACACTGTGAGAAAGCATAGTAAAGCTACTTTGCTTAGTATTGTTTGTGTATAAGGGGCTATGGCTAACTCTGATGGCCTTTATTAGAATTTGAACCAAATTTAGTGCATTGAGGAAAATGCGTAACGTTATGTATTACATAAGGTTCTTGCTGGTAATAAGGGCCGGCACCGAAAAAGGGCCATTATAGTAAAAATGACTCAACATTTAAATAAGTCTACGCACCTACACATACACAGCAGAACCAATAGCAACACTAGATTTGACGTTCGCGTTATCATGCGGGACGTCATTTCGTCAGTAGACTCGGGGCCAGATAATATTAATAAATAAATAAATATTCGTGGACAAATTCACACAGCGCCATCTAGCCCCAAACTAAGCAAAGCTTGTGCTATGGGTGCTAGATAACTGATATACTACTTAAATACTTTTAAATACATACTTATTATACATAGAACACCCAGACCCGTAACAGACATTAAAATTCATCATTTCAATTTCTGCCCGGCCGGGAATCGAACCCGGGACCTCTTGCGTGGCAGACCGGCATGTTGACCATTGAACCACTCAGGTCGTCAATATTGCTTTGAGGTTATGGCGTCCTTGTCATTGTTAATATTGTTGACTGTCTGTCAAATTTAGTTCCTTTGTCATCCGCGAGTAGAATAGAATTAGGCCAGATTAAATTGCTGAGGCCTAATTCTCGAGCTGTGACATATCTTATTCGTAATTTTTTCTAGCTGTATATCGCCATTAATAATGACATTGAAATTGCAGCCACAATTTTTTTTAGCCGAGTCGTTACGACAGTTGTATATTGTCGAAGATAAATTTGAGTGACGTTTTTACACAGATTTTTGGCTTGAGAAAATGCCGAATTTGAGATGTCACAGCCCCGTCCCAATCACCCCCTGAGTCCTTTTAGAGTTTTTGGGTGCGACACTCCATTAAAACGATTTCTGGTACTACATTTTAATAAGGGCCATTATCGTTTATTTATTATAAGTAATTATGTACGTTTTAAAACACGAGTCAATGCTAAACGATTATTAAGTGCTAGAAATAATGAGAGGATTTCGTATTTACGGTGATTAACATCTTTTTAAGAGTATAATGTGGCCCTTATTAAATTCTCTGCTATTCACAAGGGTTTTAAAAAATGGAAGCCTTATATTACCTCGAATTAAATAAAAAAGTACAAAATATTTAGTCTTCGTCGGTGGCCGTGTAGTTACGGTATCAGATTTGTAAGCGAGAGGTACCGGGCTCGAATCCCACTGCGGCCATATACTAATGATGCTTTTCTAAGTTATGTGCATTAGTTGAATGCTAAACGATGCTCTTACGGTGAGGGATACGTCGTAAAATCTGCTCATTCAGGCGACGGAATGTGTAACCATGATCTAATCTGTCAGGTTCCCTGGTAGCAGGGTCACGGAGGTCAGATGGCAGTCGCTCCACTGTAATTATCTGATCTGCCAAATCCTGGATCATGGTCAAGGCGGACCCCGGGCCCACGTGCGCGACAAAACAACCGAGATATATGTACCTATGTATGCATGCAGTGCATTACCGCTCGTAATCCCCACAACACTCATTCAGATTTCAAAAATGCAGATTCGCAGAATCTGTGCAAGTGAAAAACAAAGTTGTTGAGATTATTTCACTAATTGCCTTCCAAAGTACGGTGAAGCCAATTTGAAACACGAAACCTCTGCCACAAATTGGATGTATTTAAATATTAACTATGTTAAAAACCACAGGCTCACAAAATACACGAGTGAATCCATTAAAGGCTGTAGGTCAAATACCGCCCGAGCACAGCTGTAAAAAACTGTTGCGAAAAAATACTAGGGTCGAAGCTTGGTCAAAGCGCTAGAAATTTCGTTGAAGGGTTATTTATTTTTATTTTCCAAGAGAGTTTCCAAGGGTTTCAGGATTCTTTCACGTGTATTCTTATTTGGATAGGGAGCTGATGGATCCAAGAGACACAGAGCCGAAGAGGCCTATGATGCCTGAGATTATGATGGTTTTTAGACTGTAGAATGAGCTTCTTGGAAAAATATGTTGTAAAAATGGTGGAGATGATTCATCTATAGGGTACAGAATCCAGATGTTCATGGTTATTTTTATGTAACAAAATTGCATAATCACTCGGGGCAAACCGGGTACGTCTTATTGGCTGTTACGATCTGGTGATGATGCTGAGTCGTTGTATTGTAACTGACCATAGGTATTTATCGACAATTACCTATAACCATTTTGGCGTTATTTTCCAGGTTGTGCTCTCTTGCACGAGGGCCCGGGGTCCGCCTTGACCATGATCCAGGATTGGGAGATCATGTTATTACAGTAGGGAGACTCTTATTGCACCGAAATGATTTAAAATGTTCTCACTAGAAAGGCACAGCACCAACACCAAGAGTGGGGTGCTAAACTCGCTTAGTCACTTTAACTTATAACACCGATTTTGTGACTCCTAAATACTTAGGAATATCTTAAGGCGGCAATTTAAGCGTCGCCTAAGTTTAAGATAATCGGAAATTTGTGTTGTAACCAAAAACCATACTCACGAAACCGAATCCTAGTCTCATTACGTAGAAACAGGACACATCCAGCATCGAATAGAGCTTCTGCAATGCAACGTGCATTTTTCCCGGCCATCCGGGCATGCTCGTGGATACAACACACCATAATTCACCTTTATCTACAATTGCATGTGCATCCTCACACTATGCATCCTGGGCTGTGGGTACGAATAGTGATGTGCACGCTGGTACGGATTTTTAGGACCGAGACTGGATTTGAGTTTATACTGGTTTAAATAGCTGGAAACGTGGAAGTGGAGAGAAGTGTCAGGCTGGTAGCATGTCTATTTCAGTAGTGTATGTCTACCATTTTGAGAAGTAGAATATGCGTGTGTGATTTTATGTATGTAGTATGTATGTATGTATGTAAACTCTTTATTGCATTAAACACCTTAGAACTATATAACAAAGTGACATAAAATACATGTAGTCGTATGTAGGACGCGAGCTATTTCATAATTTTAACAAATCTATTAATTTTAGCACATGAGTAGATGAGTAGGCAGGTACATTCATTTAATTCACCATAAATAATAAATATAATAACAGTAAGTAGGATAACTTATTAAAGGTAAGTAGTGGAACGTGTAATCGATCAGGCTAGGTGTACTGGTACACAGACTAACAATCTAAATAATTAAGGCATTTTGTCTGGTCTCGGTTTGGACACTCTAGAACATAAGTTCAGCAAAACAAACGTTTGCGCACAGTACAGTTACGACCGACTTTGGTGGTTAACTGTTCCCATTAATTTCCACCTAGCCAGCACTCTGTAATAAAGGTAATAAACATTTACTAAGGAAATTAAGTAACGATGAAATTCTAGGAGATTCGCCGTGGGCAAGAAAAGACATTTTATGTTGTATGCCACAATCATTACACACTTTCCGCGTCTGTCTGCATATCCGCAAACTACCCCTAAACCACGCAACGGATTTTGATGCGGTTGTCACTATCATTTAGTATTTTTTTTCCGTGAAGGTCATATGTATAATATATGCATACCTATTATAAGAGAAAACTCTAGAACGGTCAATGAATGTATTGTTCATTTAATCTATTATTATTTTCTACATTGTTATAGAACCTAAAGTAAGTTTTATTCTTTTAATTTGTTGATGGTATTAGGCGTTTATTCATGAAACTCTAAAATAGGTTTCGAATAATGAATATTTAGCTTTATAGCTAAGACTGACTTATAAACATTGACCAGATTTTTGGGAAAACTGTAGGGCTATAAAAATGAACAAAATAAGCTAATGAAGGAAACTTTAACTATGTAAGTAATCAATTATTTATTGAATAAATAAATAAATGTATAAAAAGTGATCTTATACTATGGAGTTATACTCCCGAATGGATAGACCAGACCAATTTGGACGGTGTTGGTGTTTTTTTCTATTTAAAAGGCAGTTTAATAAAGATTGTTCGTAGCGATGTGTTTTTAGGAGTAAAAAAAATCGGTCTGAAACACATCCTCTTTTCAACAACATTAAAGTGACTAAAAAGAAAAATGAATTTAATGTGGCTGACGTTTGACGCTGCCTAACGCTGATGTGAGGCGTTTTATAAAACAAATGTGCCAGCTTGTATACGGGCAGACCAACGTTTTATGGCTCTTCTAAACCTTTACTATCGCTACAAATTGAAATATTTTTGTAGTCGATGAGGTAAAATAACGCACTCACACAGTCCCCGGGTGTTGCGGGTGTCTATGGGCAGTGACCACTTTTCATCAGGAAACCACTCCCCCCCACTCCACTCCCCACTCCACTCCACTTTAATAATAAAAAAAACCACACAACTCATGATTAAATAGCCAATGGGAATTCGGTCCGAATCCCATCTCTAGTCCAATCATCATAGACTGTTAACACAATACCACTGATACAGATGGAAACGATTGGCCCCGATCAATTTCATCGTGATAGGTGGATTTCCGAATTTCGAATGCCCTGGAGAATACCGCGCGTAATGGATAGGATGGCGTATGAGTGGATATCTATTCGTTATAGAATAGCTGATGAGCTCGTTTACTACTTTAGGTAAATGTTCATGGATAATGGATAATCTGTATAAAGGGAAAAGTTTGAAGCTACACCACACTGGTAGATCTTATTTAAATATTTTTTTTTTTTAAATAGGCTAGCCAGACTTGTCCATGTCCCTGGTGGTAAGAGACGATGCGGGTGATGATGGAGCTCGCCTGTTTAGGAACAGCACATAAACACTAGCCTTGAAGGCGTCTAGATTGGAATGATCAGGGTACACAATCGCACGTTCAGATTTCTTTAAAGTTTGTAGGTAGATAGTTCGTGTGAAATGGTCGCTACTGACACCGAAAGTTAGCAGCGTTGAACGATATGATAGTTTTATCCTGTTGCTGGTGGTAGTAAAACTTGGTGTCCATAAGTAATTGATTTCGACAACTGCAAAGTTTACCAATAATAACCCAACCGACAGAAAAAGTCGGATAACCCTCCTTCAAGTTTACATAGAATATTTTCTAAACTACAATACCGATTTTAATGAAACAAAGCTAAGAACCATCTCGATTAAACTGGCTTTCCAACAAAGAAAACCGCATTCAAATCGATCCATTGGTTAGGGAGCTACATGGCCACAGAAACACACATCAAACATAACATTTCTCGTCGAACGTGAAAAAGACAGCGTATAAATAACAAACCAAAACTGAAAAGAATCCGAATAAAAAATCAAAGCACCAACCCTAATCCAGAACATTTTAGTACCTCATAAACTGTCGCTCGAATCCCTTATTTGCTATACACGTATCTGTTTATCCGACTCGTTTTCGCGGACGGAAACAGTATCCAATGTATCACCGGCATCGGATGAGAGCCTCCGGGAGCCGGATAAATCCGGTGATTACCAGTTCCAGGATAGTTTCACGGGGCTTAATTTATTATAATACATTAGCGAAGTGCGTATTGCCACCGCCGCCGCTAGAGTTAATCCGGCCGGGTTTGACGTATTAACAAGTTTTGAGCTGGAGGAAATTGAATCCGAGATCTGGGAAGCCCCGTTATGAATGGCTGTTGGGAATCTTTTCTCGGATACCGAAGAGACAATCCCTATTTGCCTACTTATACTATTATAAATGCGAAGTAAGTCTGTCCTGTTTGTAATGCTTTCATGGCTAAACTGTACCGGACTTTGATGAAATTCGACATGGATATAGTTTAGTTGGTTGATGTGGAATGCTGATGAAAGTGGAAGAAGTGAAGAAGTTTTACAGAATCATATAGCAACGCTCGTTATGTATTTATAATATCGTTACATAGCTACAGTAGGTACCTATGTTGTCTTGTTACTGTAGGTATAACTATAGGAGAAACCATTATGCACAGTATTCGCAATGTGTAGTTGGAATGGAGAGTATGATATGATATACAATGATTGATTGATTCATAAGTGTTTGATTACAACAGAAAACATGAGGCACGATGCTGTAGGGTTTCGCAAAATGTCCCTTGGTAGCAAAAGGTTCTTTTCTCATAATGCCTCTTTCGCAGAATGCCCCTTTCGCAAAACGTCCCCTTAATGAAATTTTCCCATCTACTTGTGTTCCTTATTGATTTTTGTTTCAATACTTTTTTGAATACCTACTCAATTAAAACTGCGTCATAATTATAAAGTTTATGATATAATAATGCGCTAATTCCTTTTACTATTAATAAAATCACGATAATTGATACCTAAATACATTCTCATCCAATAATAATCAATACTTAATATAAATATATATACAAAACATACCGACTAAGATTAGGACAAATTTTAAAATCCATTACAAAATTTTTCACTATCTTTTATTCGATGAATGTTTGACCACTACTAATTACAGTTGATTCTTGACTTCTTCTTTGACGTGCGTAAAAGTGTAAGGCGCTGTCTTGATTGGCAACGGTCGTGCGGCCATGGTCGTTCGACGGACCTCACTAGACCAATAGGAGACCTCAAAACCGCCCGTCGCACGAACATAGTCGCACGACCGATTCCTATTAGGACAGCGCCTAAGTCCACCAGGATCAGTCGTGCCGCTAGATTTTTATTGACTCGACTTCTAAAAGAGCAGCTATTGTATTGTACCCTGCAAACAAACATAACGTCACGTTATTTCTCAGAGAAGTACCTATATTCGAAGAGAACGAATCAAAATGTAGCGAAATATCATATTTTCCAACTTTTTCTTCTCTACTTTGCCCGATCTTCGGCATGTAATAAAAAGTGTATCTAAATATATATTTTAACATTTAAGTAGTACAAACATTTTACTAATACAATATTTTTGAACGATTATCATATCAGACGAAAGACGCCACTGCCACTGCTGGGCATAGGCCTCCCCCAGAGATCTCCACAAAGGCCAGTCCTGTGCATTCTGCATCCAGCTGGTACCTGCGATCTTTACCAAGTCATCGGTCCTCGGTCGGTCGGACAACGCTGCGTCTTCCGGTATGTGGCCGCCACTCGAGAACCTTACTGCCCCCTCGGCCATCTGTTCTTCGAGCTATGTGCCCTGACCACTGTCACTTAGCCTGGCAATCCATTTTAGCTATGCCTATTAAGTATTCAGTCAGCGATGACCAACGTAAAAACATCTCGGTACTAACTAACATTTGGAATATTAAAGCTCATTGTATTTTATCAAAAAACATTACTTTTTATTGCCTACGGTCAGACGATCCACGGATAAAACTGACTCTACCAGAAGATAAAATAAAATAAAAAAGAGATTTCGTGTGAAGCTTAGCTGAAATTGCGCCAACGAATCTTCCGACGGGCCGATAGATTTTGCGAAACGAATTTCTATGAATTGATATTCACACCAATGCATATTGCGTCGAAAATTCAACATGGCCGACTAGTGGTGAGCACTATGCCAGATTTCCCAATTTCGATAGACGGTTTATGTCGTCGGTAATAGAGTTTCAATTGCTCGATAGATTACTTTCTGCAGCGATATTCCACAAACATGTTAATTCTTCCTTTTAATACCCCCTCGAAAAAAGAGGGAGGTAAGTTTGACGTGGCTTTGTGGCTCTGTCACTCTGTGTGTCTGTTACTAACAAAATATTGACATTTTATGTATAGTAAAATTATAATAATCATCTTGGCGTTAATGTCCCGTTTGTGCTCTCGCCCACGAGGGCCAGGGCTCCGCCGTGACCATGATCCAGGATTTGGCAGGTCAGGTAATTACAGTGGAGCGACGGCCATCTTACCTCCATGACCCTGCTACCAGGGGAACCTGACCAGATTGGATCATGGTTACACATCCAGTCGCCTGAATGTGGAGGTTTCATCACGATGTTTTCCTTCACCGTAAGAGCATCGGTTAGTACTCAACTAATGTACATAACTCAGAAAACAGTCATTGGTATATGGCCGGAGCGGGATTCGAACCCGGGACCTCTGGCTTACGAGTCAGATACTCTAACCGCTCGGCTACCGACGCTCTCCATTTTATGTATAGTAATTTATGTAATTCTTGTCTGAAATAAGAGTTTATTATTATTAAAATCAGTCCAGTACATTAGAAAATATTTAAGTTTATGTAACCTTGGTCGGGGGTTATCCGACTTTTTCTATCAGTTTTCTACTTTTTCTATATATCTATTTATTTATTTATTCGTATGGCAAAAATTAAATATACGAGAAAACACATTCAACTACAAATATACTATATACTATATACCTATTAAAATAATTGACTTTAAACTTTATTTATTTATTTAGAGGTCCGACAGTTATTTTGTCCTTAGACCACGTGAATGCCACAACTCATGACGAATGACATGGGATCGTATGTTAGAGGTCTCCTCAGAGGCGGGCAACGCATTGGTAGCGCCCCTGATGTTGCTGATGTCCATAGGCGGCGGTGACCAATATCCATCAGGTGGCCCGTTTGCCTATTTAACTGCCGTATTACATTAAAAAAGCTCTGACAGCTCCTTAGGTTCCCTTCACAGGTGAACCAAAGGGTCTGTCCTCCAGTAGATCAAGTAGATCCTGGCTTCACAGGAGTTGCAGCCGTGGGAATGAGTGGTTCGGCAAAGCCTGTTAAATAAGACCCTTTGGTTGGGTCGCCACGCCGCTGCAGAGGAATTGCAGCGTCGCAAATGAGCTGCACTTAGCTAGTTCCTTATTAAAAACAGCATGCTTCTTTCAAATTCAGCCCGTACATTGCGTACTATACTTAGTATTTCCACAAAGGGAAGCTGCCTACTGTATCCATTTGGCATATTCAAATTGCGTTGCCGTCAAAAGAATAATTACCTGCGCTCACGGCGGTAACTCTCACGCTAAATATAAGCGAAGCACTTTCAAGGTGTTTGAGCCTTGAGAGCTCTTGGCTGGGGCCTACCTACGTCTTTTTAACCGTCGACGGAAAATGAGGGGTGGTGTAAGTTTGACATGTGTATCTGTGTGTATGTCTGAGGCATCGTAGCTACCATACGGATGAATCGATTTGGATGCGGTTTTTTCTCTGTGAAAGGCAGTTTAGCCGAAATGGTTTTTAACTTGGGTGAGTGATACCCCTGGTATTGCAAACGTCCATAGGCTGCGGTAAGCTTGTTTGCCACCTTAGTGGTATAAAAAAAACTTTGTTTCGTTAAAATCGGTTTAATAGAAAGTGTTTTTAATATAAAGACTTCTTTGTCAGTTAGGTTATTGCAAGGCAAAGAGGCGAATGAGTCACCTGACAAAGTAGCAAAAGTACGGTCTTTAACTTCACCTTTCAAATCGATGCAGCGAAATCCGAGTCCTACTAATTCCTATTCCTATTAATACAAATATTATAAAAGCGAAAGTTTGTAAGGATGTTTGTTTCTCGTTCACTCAAAAACAACTAAATGGATTTTGATGAAATTTCACAGTCCAGAATAGCGCATAAGCTATAATTGATCCCGGAATTAAATATTATTCCGACGAGAATGGGACCGGTACTAAGTCGCGGGTAAAACCTCGTGACATTATAAAAGGTTCTATAGTGGCGCCAATTTACAATTGACGCGTGGCGAGTATGAAAACTAATTTTTACCCCTACATTTAGCAACAAAATGGGAGGTGCCGCTGTTCCATCTGATACCAAAGCGACGTTTACGCAAGCGATAGGCACGTTAGGTTTGATAACTAACCAATGTTCTTACGGTGAGGGAAAACATCGTGATGAAACCTGCACATTTAGGTGACTGAATGTAAAACCATGATCCAATCTGGCCAGGTTCCCCTGGTAGCAGGGTCACGGAGATCAAATTGCGGTCGTTCTACTGTAATTACCTGACCTTAGGCCTTCGTGAGCGAGAGCACTACCGGGACATTGACGCCAAGATGATTATTAGTTCCCCAGATAAAAGGGTAGCGGAGGTCAGATGCAGTCACTCTACTGTAATAACCTACATGCAGTGGTACCGCCTATCTTCGATTGTACGCAATTGAGTTTGAACCAATCAGAGCCAGAGCTGTCTTGCTGCGAATGGTCCACGCTCAATCGGCGGTACGGCTGCTGATCTGACAAATCACATAACGTGTAGTCGCTGAGGGTAGAAAGCTAGTCATCATCATCACAGCCCATAACAGTCCACTGCAGGACTTTGGGCCTCTCCCACGAAAAGGGAGGTTATTGATATAATCTCCACGCTTGGCAGGCGGGTTGGAGATCGCAGTGTTATAATATAACAATGGAAAACGCTGCTGCCCATTTTCCAGTCTACGGAGGCGCTCAGATCTTTTGTCTCGAAAACATTAGTCGCCTTGTACGACACCCATGAGTGTAAAGGGTTAGTGCTATTCTACTCCGCCGGACACCACACGGCCAAGCTAGTACTACAATATATTTACAATATTTTATAATTATAGGATTGAATAGGATGGGTTACACCTAGCAGGTGTGATAAAAATATCTTATTGGGCCAGATCGAAAACGGGAAGTATTGACAGAAATAGTCAGAAACAAATATGCGGCTAGAGTAAGTAACACTAATGAGCCAACATATAAATTTTATTATTAGTAACCATAATAATATTACTTTGTTTCCAAGAAAACACACGATAGTGTTTTCTTGGAAATAAAAGAGAATATTTTCTTGCGGCAGTTATTCTTATTCTATTATTATTGTTATACGAAATCGATTAGGTATTCATGAACTTATATATGATTTGTAATACGAGAAATGTACGAGCATATATGGAAAAATATAGATTGATTCCAGTTGATCGCCTGCGAGTGTAATTTATTTTCTATATTTTCTTTTTGGTAAGAGGCAATTTAAAATATTATGTATTTCGTTATTTGGCTATGCCACCCCCGCCAGGCATGGGTAGAAGAGGTCGGCCTAAGAAGTGATGGATTGACGTCGTCAAGAATTAAGCTCACCACCAAGGATGCCGAAGACCGAGTGAAGTGGGCCAGGAGGAGTAGGAAGGCGGACCCCGGGCCCTCGCGTACCGCGGGGGAGCGCAACGAGATGATGATGATGTGTTTCGTTATTTGATTGGAATATCTGTATACCCTTTGGGATCGCACAAGGATGTTTATTACGTAGGTATTATGTTTACAGATTGGCACAACTTTTCCAACAAATCTCCAAGAGAGACCGTTTCGTATTAATCAAAGTATATCTTGCTTGAACCGAGTTATGATTTGTTACAGTAGTTTACGAAAGATAATTTCTATGATCGTAACCTAACTAAATAAACATAAATATCTATTCATCTTGGCGTTAATATCCCTGCAATCCGCTTTGACCATGATCCAGGATTTGGCAGATCAGGTAGACAGTAGGTACAGTAGAACGACTTCCGTCTGACCTATAATCTGTCCAGACTAACTTGTCTTATTTGGTTAAGGAAATTATGTATTTAAATGGATAATGTGCAGCAGTATTCGTTGAAATTTACATTCTATGTGTTTCTTGTATAATTCAAGACGCAAGTCGTGATTTTAGGCATTGTTTGTTCATCAAATAAGGCAAGTCAGTTTAAACAGATCAGAGGGGAGCCTGAAAAGATTGGATCATACTTACACATGCAGTTGCCTTAATGTGTAGATCATTATGATGTTTTCCCTCACCGTAAGAGCATCGGTTAGTAATCAACTAATGTACATAACACAGAAAAGAGTCATTGGTACACGGCGGAGTGCCGCCAGCCCAGTGGGGATTCGAACCCGGGACCTCTCGCTTACTAGTTGGACCTCTTAACCAATGCCACAGACACCTCTAACTAAATACCCAGTTATAATTAGATGCCATCCAACTCGTAAGACGTACGAACTACAAACAAGTTTAGATTGTTTCGAACTATTGGTTTCAGAGAATTACCATGTGTCTGTCTTCGGTGGTGCAAATTCCTTGTCTATAGACTAGATATATAGACATCTTGAATTCCACAGTTTCATCAGCCACTGTTAGTAAGCATACTAAGTTTCTTGGAGCATATTCACGACTAAGCGAAAAGATCAGGAAAGTGAACCCTGATCCGGACCGCTGACGATGATGATGATTAATTATTGGTGTGCAATGACAACATTGCTGCAATCATTCGGTGTTGGGCATGAACCTTCTCCACACACCTACCTACATAAGAGAGCGACCTTTTTTTTCCTAGGGTGGCACACGGACAGACAGTCCACCTGACGGAAAGTGGCCACCATCATCTTGGACATCTGCAACCTAAGGGCAACGGATGCGGTACCCATACTATTCTCACTTGGCATGTGGGCTTAATTTGTATATAACCTAACCGATAGAAAACGCCGGAAAATCCCCTACCAAGTTTATATATGCACAAATAAGAAAACCGCATCGAAATCGATCCATCCGTTCAGGAGCTACAGCCACAGACAGATACACTGAGCCACAGATTCACACTTTCGATTCGAACTTATACCACCCCCCTTTTTCATCAGATGTTAAAAACTAAATGAACATTAATCAGTAACTTAGCTAGTCAGACTCGGAGAAAACTCAGCCAATACCCCTAAATTACATTACAGCGTAATACAAAGAAACATGTAAGCAAAGCAAACGTATATCTCGAACACATTTGTAAAGACGTAAAAAGCCCCAATAAATTACATACTTATCCCACGCTAGGGCTGTCCCAGAGGGTGTTGCCAGGTCTGTTTGAGTTTTGGGCGCTAGATTAGTTAAAAAAGCGCTAGATTCCGCTAAACAAGTGTGATTTAGAAAAAGCGCTCATCTTCATCATCATATCAGCAAGAAGACGCCCACTGCTGGGCATAGGCCTCCCCCAGAGATCTCAACAAAGGCCGGTCCTGTGCTTTCCGTATCCAGCTGATACCTGCGATCCTTACCAGGTCGTCGGTCCACCTTGTGGAAGGCCAAGCTGCGCAAGCGCTAGATTTTTACAATTAAGAGTTACGAATTACGTTCCCCAACCACAGCTAGTGTTTGACTGACCAAGAAATCAATTAGTTGGCTTCCACTAGAGCGGCACAAACAGGAGCTCGTTGCGCTCGCTCAGTCAGTTGTTTATGTTACGTACCTGTATATTTTTCAAGCAAGGCAAGTCTTTTCAGCCAAAATTAAACATATTTCGGCATGTTTTAGGCATATTTCAGGTATTTTCAAATATTTCGTTAAAGCGCTAGACTTTCAGCTAGAAGTTAAGTTTTAACAATAGGTGTTGATTGCCCCAAAAGTCCGCTAAATCGAGCGCTGAAAGCGCTAAAATGGCAGCACTGATAGCCGACTGTACCTACAAAAGTGGAGAGTTGGAGGACGTAGTAAATTTTACAAACCCATTTGGCTATAAAAGTAATGTACTCGTAACAGGTTTAATGACGTCATGTAAAGATGAATTCTGTCAACAATGAGTTCCCTCGTAGTAGGCGGAGTACCATTCCGCTTACGGGAAGGTTATCTGATGTTTTGGTTTCACAAATGTGGACAATTGTTATTTTGTAGTTCCATTGGGGTTTTTAATTAATTTGTTTTTTTAATTGCCCAGAGACACGGACGGCCCACGCCCACATGATGAAAATTCTACCAATTTTAAAAATAGGGCTATCGTCGTATCCCAAGGCAAAATTAGTGTATTGTGTCCGAGCTTATTGGTAAACAAGAAGGTTATTGGTATCGGACTCCGATTTAAATACTTACAATACAATATTATGATTTTAAAGTAATTGAATAAGAATAAAAAATATTTATTTACACAAACAGAAACACCACAACACAAAAATTTGGAAAACACGACATTTTGTAACACAGAAGAAAAGAAAAAGTACATAATAATTAACAAAAAAAGCACATAAAAGCAGAAGCAAAGAAAAGCTAGCACAGTGTCGATGCGAATGGTAGAAGATAAGTGGTGTGTGTTAGTGGTGTAATGCATGTGTAAAAGGGACCTCACTCAGCATTTTGCCTCGGTGCGAACCGAAGCGCTGGTTTTCAGTGGGACCCGCGTTTTATAGCGGGAATTGAGCATACTATTAAGCTTCGTAGGAGCGTCGGTGGCCGAGTGGTTACGGTATCCGACTTGTAAGCGTGAGGTATCGGGTTCGACTCCCACTGCGGCCATGTACCAAAGACTTTTTTCTGAGTTATGTACATTAATTGAATACTAACAGATGCTCTTAACGGTGAGGGAAAACATCGTGACAAAACCTGCACGTCCAGGTGTCTGAATGTATAACCATGATCCAAGCTGGTCAGGTTTCTCTGGAGGCAGGCTTTAGTTTTATTTATAAATGTTTTGTTGCAAACGTCGCCGAATTTGGGAGTTATCCGATTAATACCTAATTTCGTACAATAATACAGCTTCCATCCGTGCCATCCCTAGACAGATGTTACTAGAAACAACAAAAACGAACATCAAAAGGCTTACAAAGGTTCGCAATGATTAATTCGCGACGCTACACAAATTAGTCATTTGTGATTGATAGTGCTCCTAATGGATCACTTAGGCCTCTTAGCCACTGTAATAAACCTAGATGCCTAATACAAAGCTAGAAATGTATTTAGTCTTAAGTAAGTCTACATAAATTTTATTTAAGTTTCACTCTACCATATAAAATGAATTAGAGGTAAATCCAATTTCTCTCTAAAACTATAACTAAACACACAAATGAAACCTAAAACTAAATAAACTTAATACTTACCTTAATACCTTACTCTAAAACTTAAATATACAAATGACCCCAATATCGCTGCCACTACTGGAGAGGGCTTCCATAAGGCAGGCTGCATTCCCTGCTGAATAGCAATACTTATGCGTAGGCCGAGGAATGAGCCAGCCCAGTGGAACGAATTATTTCATTTATTAAAACTCCGAAAAGCTATTTTGCATCCTAACCCCAACAGTTAAGTCTTATCATGATATTTCATCAGGTGGTAGGACCCTGTTAAGTCAAGCCTGAGGAGTCCGCCTGGGCGTGTACCGCCTTATCTATTTCTGCCGCCAAGCAACAACGTTTACCTCGTTGTGTTCCGATTTTAAGGATATGGTAGCCAACGCAATTACAGCCAGGCAATTAGAGGCATTTGCCTCATGCCTCATGAACCGCATCCAAATCGGTCTATCCATTCGGGAGCTCCGATGCCACAGACAGAGACAGATACACAAAGCCACAGATACACAGATAGACACGTCAACTTTATAACGCCCCTCTTTAAAAATAATTCAATTATCCCACTTAAAAGTTCTTGCAATGTATGTGCATTCGTTGTTTTTACTCGTAAAAGAGTCAGTAACGTATGGTGTATGTATGTACGGTAAATTGTCATTTCATTGGCCACGCTACCGCACTGCAGTGTTCGACCTTTCGTTTTACGACGCCCGTGCGCCTGGCTTTTTTTGTTCCGGCCACCCGGTACCTTTGGTCGTGTTTGTATGTCGCGTGTTAGAAAGATTTTACGAATTTTTCGCCGTACAATGGACAGGACAATGACCATCAGTGGCTGGTATATTGCTTATTTGCCTCATGGATACACGGGGTGTTTATTTGGACGTATTTTATCAATAGGTAGGAGCGTCGGTGCAACTCGTAAGCGAGAGGTGCCGGGTTCAATACCCAGTGCCACCATGACTCTTTCCTGAGTCATGAACACTAGTAGAATACTAACCGATGATCTTACTGTGAGGAAATGGGATCTTGATGACACCTGTCAGTCAGACGACCGCATGGTAACCATCATCCAATCTGTTCGGGTTCCTCTGTTATAACGGAATCACAGAGATCAGATTGCAGTCGCGCTACTTGATCTGCCAAATTCTGGATTGTGACAAGGCGGACCCGAGGACAACGGGATATTCACAAATACGTTGCTGGCTTTAAGAAAAGTGTAGGTTCGTTTCTTGAAGGCCACTAAGTAGGTATATACAGTGGGTATATTTATAAGTAGGTAGAAAACACCTATGTGTTGAACGTAAGAAGTTCATAGACTTTCGAATTTCATGAGGGTAAAAACCGCCCCTTAGGGGCAACAATTGCTACCTAATTAAATACAAAATAATAAAGATAACAACTTTGTTAGTATTCTCAAGTTTGCTTTTTGTAAGCTTTGCACTTTAACTGTCTTCTGTCATATGTCTGATGATTTATGTATGGTGAGCGTGTATGTACTGTGTATTAACTGCTACTGAATATGTGAGGCAATTCGCACACGGAGTTTATAATAAGCAACATTTATATACGTCGGATATCGAACGACGAGACGTTTGAAAAGTACCAGTCACCGCAGATTTATCTAATATCAAACTTGAGTCACTTGGGAATAGTTCAATGCGAATCGCCTATTCGCCCATGATTCAAAACTATAGGTGGCAATATTATTATATTAGACGGGACTTGGACGCGACGTACCTTTATGATTTGTTTTCCCGACGTTTCGGTAGGGTTACACCCACCGTGGTCACGAGACGACTGCCGTGGGAGGTCACAGCTGCGGTGATGTGCTAGTAGACTCCTACCCTCACATAAAATTGACAATTTGTTGTTGATTCGGAACTGCACGACACACAACACCCACGATATCCACGGATGCGTCCGACGATAACTCTTGTGTCTTACGGTTATTTATTTTGCACACCACTGGATTCCACGACGCCGAAAGCTTATATCCATCTTCCCGATTGAAAGTTTTGTACTTTTTAATTTCAATCGCTTTCCGAACCATACGTGGATAATATTGCCGGTCAGTGGAGAGGACATTAGGCGCATGCAGTTCTATCCAGTGGTTTGGGCCTGAGTTGAGCAGGTGCTCTGCTATGGCAGATTTCGTCTGGTGGTTTTTAACTGCAGCTATATGCTCTTTGACCCTTTCGGCAATCGAACGTTTAGTTTGGCCAATGTATGAGCTTCCACAGCTACAGTCAATCTTATAGACACCTGGTAAAGAACGCGAGTTTAGTTTGAAACAAATATAGGTGGCAAGCCTGAGGAATCCGCCTGGGTGAGTACCACCGCCTTATCTATTTCTGCCGCCAAACAACAATGCTTTCATTCTTGTGTTCCGGTTTGAACGATAAGGTAGCTAGCGCAATAATAGGCATTTCATCTTAGTCCTCACAGTTACAACGCACCTGCGGTTCTGCATTTTTATTGCCTGCAACCTAAATGCATTAATCGTAGATGTTATGGACGACAGTTACCGCTTACTATCAGGTGGGCTGTCTGCTCGTTTGAGACTGCGAAAAAGAAAAAAAAAGGCCCATCTGTATCGAAAATCCTTTCAGAAAATCGACATTGCCCAGAGTTCACATCCGCACTATGAACGACGTGCTTACAGAGTAGCCCGCAGCCACGTAACCTAAACAGAGACAGGGAGCGAAAGCCAATTCTTTCAAATTAGATGCGTCCCGTAAATCCTATTTTTCCTGATTCAGACCAACATTCCCTCCCATTTGGAGCCGTCCCGCTCCTGCGCATGTGTGTTTTTCAATTATAAATGAGATAATTTTACCGCCCGCCCAGTGTAGGCGTGCCTTTATTATTATTTCACAAATTCGTTTCTGCTATAGCACAAATGGGGTTACTAACACCCCTGTAGGATTACTCCTGCATACGGAACGTAATGGTGTGGATGTTGGGTTGCTACAATAGAGACATGAAATCATTTGCACAACAAACGTATTAATGGAATTAACACGAACAAAAGAGTACGGTGAGACGTAAGGGGGGGGAGGTAAACGGATCGCACACCTGGAGTTGGGACTCGGATTATTAATACTAAGAGAGAGAGGGAAGAAACCAGAACATCAACTAGCATACATATTACATCACACACTTATAATCTGTCCAGACTGACTTGTCTTATGTTGTTAAGGAAATTATGTATTTAAATGGATAATGTGCAGCAGTATTAGATGAAATTTACATTCTATGTGTTTCTTGTATAGTTCAAGACATTAATACACAATATACGTGATGGATACGGCAAGTCGTGATTTTTTGGCATTGTTTGTGCACCAAATAAGACAAGTCAGTTTAAACAAATCATAGTTGTGGCCGTGAGTTGCCCAGTCACTATACTAAGGGCGGCTTGCACCAAATTCTTAAAAGCATTTAAGCTGATATAAACAAAAAACCGTTAAATGTCATTCTTAAATGACGTTTGTTGTTTAAGAATTTGGTCAAACCGGGGTTATTATAGAAAGTAAACATTTAAGCGGTTTAAGAAAAAAAAGCAAAAATATGTCAAAAACTTTTCCAAATATGGTGTAATTAGTCATAGTTTAATTTACACGATAATTAGAGAAGTGTCGAACAAACACATACTAAAATTTTATATTCATTTAGCTGGCTCAGAATAATGCATATTCTTCTAATAAGATTTCTTTACTTCGCATTTGAATTAACTCATGTTATTTATGGTGCTATACCTAAAATTATGTTCATAGAAGTGAGGTTGTGCTGCGCAGCATTCATGGCGTGAAATTTGAGCCTTAATAAACTTTTAATTATCCCGCGAGAATCTTGTATGTTCAGATCTTAAAAATTGCCTGACGGGAATTCTTGTTTTCTATTAGTATATTAGTATAAGGATTGTCTAGATAACGTTCTGTCTTATATTCAACAGATTGTTGGAATTAGATACTACAAAGCGACTTACACGTGATAGGGCGGTGATTCTAGCGTGTATTTATTGAGTTTGTTTACAACAAGCGATCCGTATAAAATAAGGTGTAATTATAATGTGCAAAAAAATATACGAAAATTAAATTTGTCGGCCTCGGCCCGTGCTAGAGCCAGCAAGAAATACAAATTACGGCAAGAGGTTGCCATGGGCCACGCGTGGTCAGAGCCAAGCTGTCAAGGTAGACGTTTCGTTTTAAAACCAACGGCCGTGTTGCAACACAGCCCCACCCTAGGTATTATATTTAGATCATTATCTTTTACAACTCAACTTCAACTGGCTAGCCAACTCGGAGAAATTACTAGCAATTTTCTTTTCACACACTTGAAAAATACGTTGCCCCCAGACCCCCCATTATTTATTTCTATGAAACAAATTGAAATTCTGCCCGAAAACACCTTCAGGACGACGGCCATTGCTCCCACTTCAATCTTAATAAGTAAGTACGAAACATATTCACCGCTAACAATGCAATTTTAAACTTTGACTTTGCTTTCCTATTCCTAACTAACGTTTTGCGTGTTAACCGCAGATTAGTAACTTCAAAGTTCACTGTTACTGAACCAGGATTACAAGAACGATATGGTTGGATTTAGTTTTACACAATGCACTTGGTTCATATCACGATTGTGAGGGTAATCACAAATAATGTTTTTAAGCTAGTTGGAGTAGTTTATTCAAATACTTCAACTTGCTTTACCTACGTTGCTTTAACTATAAAAGACATGGTAATCATCATCTTGATGTTAATGACCCGATAATGCTCTCGCGCACGAGGACCCGGGCTCCGCCTTGACCATGAGGCAGGATTTGCGAGATCAGATACAGTGGAGCGACTGCCATCTGACCTCCGTGACCCTGCTACCAGGCAAACCTGACCAGCTTGGATCATGGTTGCACATTCAGCCGCCTGAATATGCAGGTTTCGTCACGACGTTTTCCCTCACCGTAAGAGCATCAGTTAATATTCAACTAATGTACATAACTAAGGAAAGAGTAATTGGGTACATGGCGGCAGAAGGATTCTAACCCGGTACTTATCGCTTACGAGTCGGATAGGACGCTTCACAAAAGACATGGTGATGATTGGCCGTATGTATATGGCACTGTAGAATACATGAATCCTGTCGACATATATAATAATAAATAAATAATAAATTTATTTATTCAAATAAAATTAATCTAAAATTACAAGTTAGTTAAAAATTACAACTACTTACATTAAAAATATGTCAATTAAGCACTTGACTACGCTTGGTGAAAAGCCAGTCTTATTGACTACCTACATATCCTATTATATACAGGTCACCCGTATTGACCTGTACGAGGTCCGTTAAGGTCTATAATAAATCACAGTAGAAAGACTCCCAATGACATCTCAGCCATATCTCGAAATTGCAACAACGAAATTCAATAATAATCCGACCACGGCATATAATTGAAAATGCGTATTTTACAACCTAATAAATAGAATAAAAAATCAAAGTGGTTATTATGACGTCGTTTTTATCTATTCATCGGGGTAAATTAACAAAAAAGGTATCAAGTATATATTTCAATATCATCAACGTACAGACATAGCTTTTTTATAGTTTTATAATAGTTTATAAAACTGTAAAAAAGATAGATATAGGTCTCACTTTCTAGCCTATACTTGTTCTAGATTAGTCGCCTTGGATCGTGTAAACGAAAAGGGTCCTACATTCAACTCTCCCGAACACAATCCAAATGTAGCTATACTACGAACATGGTAAATATCCTTCCCAAAAGGTCAGTCACCCAATCCACAACAGCGCCGCGAAAGGCTCGGGTCAGTAACATTGAAAAGACCTCGATTATACAAGATATAAATCACTTTGTGGCTGTGACAAATGATCGTATTGCATATTGTTGTAATGTGAGTTAGGTTTTGAGGGGTCTCTGACGTTTTTCCATTCACCTTTCGTGCGGGTATTTTGGTTCGAGTATTATTTGGCCGTTTGGTATCTGGCAAAGTAGAAATAGCACCAACCCCTTACACACGTGGGTGTCGAACAAGGCGACTAATGTTTTCGAGGAAAAGATCACGTCTCCGTAGGCTGGAAAATGGGCAGCAGCGGTTTCCATTGTTATACCCCTGAGTGGTTCGGTGGTCAACATGCCGGTCTGCCACGCAAGAGGTCCCGGGTTCGATTCCCGGCCGGGCAGAAATTGAAATGATGAATTTTAATTTCTGTTACGGGTCTGGGTGTTCTATGTATAATAAGTATGTATTTAAAAGTATTTAAGTAGTTTATCAGTTATCTAGCACCCATAGCACAAGCTTTGCTTAGTTTGGGGCTAGATGGCGCTGTGTGAATTTGTCCACGAATATTTGTTTATTTATTTATTTATATTTATAATATTGCAATCTCCAATCCGCCCATCCATAATAACCTCCCCTTTCGTGGGAGAGGTCCTTAGTCCTGCAGTGGACTGTCATGGGCTGTGATGATGATGATTATTTGGCTGGGTTATTACAAATTTCGTGAGGTGTATTACAAGTTTGACGTGTATATGTGTGGCTTCGTGTGTTTGGTGTGTGTGGATGGACCGATTTGGGTGCGGTTTTCTGTTTGAAAGCCGTTTAATCGAGATCCTTAACTTTGTTTTATTATAATTGATGTAGTACTTAAGGGGTTAATTATCTATTTCAATAAATTTCTAATGCATACGTTTAAATAAGAATGTTTTGTGGGGGAAGAAAACCTGAAAAATTTTTACAAATTTAACAGAGTCTGTTACTACTGAACTTAGTGCTATTTTATACGATCCTTAAACTTAATACCTAGTTAGTTTACTTAGTATTTCAGAGTACGTTAGATTATAAACTGTTAATTGATGCTTAGATGCTCTCGAGCATCGGCATAGGGTTGCGCGTCTGTCAGTCTTCTACAGGTTGCATTTCACAGAGTCGGTTTCGCCGAAGTGTTCAGTTAAAACTAACATACCTACTGCGTACAGGCCTTCAGTTGTAACTGCCAGTTTTAACTGAACATTGGAACTGCTCAGTTAAAACCACACGTTGAATTGAATTTTTACCTGACGTGCCTGAAGGAGGAAGTAGGACTATCCTCGTTTAACTCGATACTAAAATTAGTAAAAGAATAACGTAAGATAATAAGTTATTTAGCACAACAACTGCGCAGTTTTTTGTTACACACCTACAATTTTAACTTCACAGTTTTTACAGGTACTTACTCAGGTACTTACTTTCAGTTTTAACTGCACAGGTAAGACTGTGCCCGGTTAATACGAGATAATCAGAAAAACCGAAGCAAGTCATTCTATTTATAAATAGATATTTTTATTAATCCTGCGTATAATAACAAATACGCAGGATTAATAAAAATGCATTAATAAATAGCATAATGAAATGCGTACGTCTTTTTCTAATATTAGCAAAAGTCTAATTGTAATACATATTATTACAAATAATAATTATTATTATCTTGGCGTTAATGTCCCGGTTGTGCTCTCGAGAACGAGGGGGCCCGGGGTCCGCCTTGACCATGATTTGGCGATCAGGTAATTACAGTGGAGCGACTACCATATCATACCGACCATCGGTTTAATTCGACTAATGTACATATCTCAGAAAAGAGTCATTGGTACATGGCCGCATCGGGATTCGAACCCGGTACCTCCCGCTTACGAGTTGGATACTTAACCGCCCGGCTACCGACACGCTATTCTGTTTCACTGAAATACCTATAGACATTCCGTCTATAGGTATTTCAGCCAAACAGGATAGCCCGGGGAAACCGACCGCTTTGCGGTATGAAATTGAAAATTTATGAAACAACAAGATTTGCTCCAAGTCTAGACCGCTTAGCTTCGTCTCGGCCGAACGGAAGCTATTTCTAAGCTGAGCCCGTATAATGGTCTCTTCTCGTCCCATTTTGAGCTACGTGTGATGTGAGTAGGCCGGGAAACAGCGTCAGATTTCGAGTTGTTATTGTTACATGCCAATTTTTTTTTTACTAACTTGTTGTTAAATAACGTCACAGTAGTATCACTGTGACTTTTCACGAAGGAACTATGTTACAAAATCACATCATAACATATAAGATACACGATACAAAGGAACGTAATAAGGAATCAGGTATTTTCATCAGCAGTTTCTCTATCGGTCAATATAAAAGTTGGTGTAAAATTATACTAACATGCCACCGATACTAATGACGTTATTTATCATCCATCTCTAGCACTTATTCGAGTGAATTTAGTCAACAGGCCGTTGACACATTTAATTTGAAATTGCGTTAAAATGTAACATAGTTCTTCAGTTCATAATTCTTCTACCGTTTTTTTTATTATTGACTAAAAAATCATCTTGGCGTTAATGTCCCGGGTGTGCTCTCGCGCACGAGGGCCCGGGGTCCGCCGTGACCATGATCAGGATTTGGCAGGTCAGGTAATTACAATGGAGCGACTGCCATCCCGGAACCCGGGACCTCTAGCTTACGAGTCGTATATAATGGCATCCAGATTATATTGATCAGGGAATTCACTCGCAGGCAACGTGTTCCATTCCTTAGCCGTACTCATTATAAAATTCGAGTCAAAGCAGCTCGTGCGAAAATCCACGCCATAAGGATCAACCGCTCGCCTGGATCGCGTCTCCCGATGGCGCACTGTACAGTTAAAACTGCCATTTAAAACTGAAGGTCTGTAGCCCACTTTAAATTCCAGAATCATGAGTCTTCAGGGGGCATAGCATACACGCTACATCTTGTAAAAACTTAATGGCCATCACACAAAACCTCGTTACTCACCTCATGACATTAAAATTCCGACCACCCGGGGGAAATACAAAATGTATGAGAAGAGAAAGACTTTGTGAAGACGCCATAAACTTTCCTTTCTGAACTTAACCGACAAGTGTTTTATTAAGTGAGCCGTAAGCTTCTTAAAGCTTTTTATCGCTCACTTCTAAGACAGCGGCGAGATATGATTTACGAGCACCGGTTTTACTTTATGTCTTCTTGGAATTTGGTGTTGATTAGTTATTTATCTATTTCCATTTAGATTAGGTACTTCGTGGAAGGCCAAGGCACTTGCCTCATCTTCTTAATTGACAGCGTGGTGTGTTTCATCTTAAGACTGTAGAAGTATATTGTGTAAGAGCGACGGTGAAATGATGAATTTTAATTTGTTTATTAGAATTAAATTAAACAAATATGTAAACTTACATATTTAGTTATAAAATGACTTACTTTTAAAAGCCTTGCTTACTAGCGTTTAAAAATACTTAGGTACTCCATTTTTTATATAATTTAATGTTAATGTCGCTGTTATTGTGTCGTGGTGTGCTATGTGTAATAAAAATCTTTTCTTTATTTATTTCTTACATATTAGGTGTAAGAAAGAAAAAGTTTGAGCAAATATCGCAAACATGAGTGAAAACAAAAAAGACAACTTCAAGAGTAAACATCTATTATCGGCCAATGGTTAAATGTGCACACGTTCTAGACATCTGACAGGCCAGCACGGAACGCCCAACCAAGGTTATCGGCGACCAATTTCCGAGCTACAAAAGCGAAGGTGACCCATACGTTCACGGTAAATTAGTGGCCAGGCTCGAGCAGTTGATCGTTGTCCCAGGTTGTATTCCCGTCACGTCTTCCGCAGACTTGAGCCAGTTCCATTATAGGTACCTACGGGCCGCTGGGAAATCGAACGGCGCAGGTATAAACAACTCAATTGTTGTTCAGGTCGGAAAAATGCGGATCAATCTGGCAGGAACCGGATTCCGGCCGAGGATGTCGAGTTGACTGGTTTCTCGATAGGGTCGCGTCGATAAGACATTTGGGTTTCACTGCTTTTTCTCCACTGTACTATATATATCGAGTATGTTGATTCAAACTATTATATCTTAGATAGTTTTCATACACCTGACGACCTGAGTGGTTCAATGGTCAACAATGGCCGGTCTGCCACGCAAGAGGTCCCGGGTTCGATTCCCGGCCGGGCAGAAATTGAAATAATTAATTTTAATTTCTGTTACGGGTCTGGGTGTTCTATGTATAATAAGTATGTATTTAAAAGTATTTAAGTAGTATATCAGTTATCTAGCACCCATAGCACAAGCTTTGCTTAGTTTGGGGCTAGATGGCGCTGTGTGAATTTGTCCACGAATATTTATTTATTTATACAATGTTGCAGTAAATTACTTCGCGAATTTTAAATACTTGCGGATGTGTAGGTAGGTACAGTCGACTCTCGTTAATTCGAAACTCTAGGGACTCTTAAAATATTACGAATTATCGAATGTTTGAAATATCAAATGGTTCGAAATTTGTGAGAGAAAATAAATAAAACTTCGAATTATTAAGTGTTGATCAATTATTATTTATTAACTGCTATTCTATAACAATGTCATAAGTTTAGAGGTACATTCGTGTACATACATATGTATTCATAATGTGAATTAATTAATCTTTCGAAAGAACTCTGTTATACTGGTTTGCTTCAAAGCACATTGCTGCTGCTTATAAACTAAATCATAACAAAAACAAAGGCTCGTGTACATACGTTGATACAAGTTTGAACTTGTCGCAAAATGTACTTACAATCTTTCCGCCTCTTTCTCTCTGCAACTTTGAATTGTCGAGTGTTGGACGCCTATGAGTTCGAATTTACGCGTCGTTTTGTTATATAGCAATGATTTTTTCGTTCGAATTACCAAGTGCATTAAAATGTATTGATTTAGTTCGAAATATAAAGAGATTTTGTAGGGAACTCGTGATAACTTTGAATTATAGAGAGGTTCGAATTATCGCAGGTTTGAATTAACGAGAGTCGACTGTATCTGGTTTACGAAAGGGTCTAGGCTAAGCATTAGTGGTCGCCTCGACAACCTTGACCTTTGACCTTTGGCGGCGTGGAGAGTGGGGATTAAAGGGGTTGTTACAAATTATATTATAACTGACTAAGACGTGTCTGGCCATGTGCACTATAGCCTCTAGGGTTCCGTAGTTGCTTGTCAATAAAATATGGTTAGATACTATAAACACATTACACATTACCTAGATACAATTTTTTTCTACACATACTAAGTGCTACATCTGTGAACTCTTTAAAAATAGACTGGACAAGTTTTATCCATAATGACTTGAAGTGCAGTGATATACACATATCAGCATTAAAGTATCCATAAATAATAATGATAATTTGTACTCTTTACTCGTAAACTTAAAAGAGTCCACAAGGCTCTGATAATTTTCCTTTTAACTTCAATAGATATACACTTATACAGTGGAGTAGAATTAATCGAAAATATATATTGTAGAGATATCACGTAAAAATACATAATAAATGCCATAACATTATCTTTTCTATAAAGCTTGTTTCACTGATACTACTTTGTCTTTGTAATATTTCAATTGAAGTTCTCCGCCTCCAAGAAACACACACTTTATATTTTATACTATATTTTTCCTAAGAAAAGGATATTTTGCGTACTACTCCAAATTAGAGTGTGTGCTCGTAAACGGTTGGGAATTCGAAAAAGCGGGTGTTGCAAAATTTATAGAGAATTTTATACCTAGGCTGTAATTTTGTAATGGACTATATTACCATACGACGCACTGTTTTCGAAATATTTACGAAAGACCAAAAACTGGGACTTCTTGGGCCACACCAAAAGCACCAATGGTGCAGGTGTAGGTGTTTAGTAAATTGATTAGAAGCAAAGACTTATATGGACCGGTTCATTGTAAAAAAGGCAATGAGACCACTTCATTGGGGCTAAAACTGCAATGGAGTTCCAATGTCGTCTCAGTGACGTTTCGGCCATGTATACGAATGATCGTTACTTTACAATCTAAGAATGCCAAGTTGCTTAGGAAACACATGCACTAATTCCGATAAACAGGAACCAAAAACAAGGATGGAGTATATTTTTTCGGTAAAGTATAACAAACATCATGTATTACATGTAAAACTTATGTTTTTAGCATCTCCAATAAATATTTCAGTGTTTATTGCTAAATTATTAACCGCCATGTGTAGTTGGTATGCTCAATCAAATGCAATGCACTCCATCTGCTTGTTTTTGATTTGGCCGCCTTACATACATGCGCACGATGTGACTTTACACTAGCGGTATAACACCGTGGATTTAGTTCTGACTATTAAATGTGGGTAAAACAGAAAAAAATACTTATTACTGTCATTTGTTTAGTACATCATGACCCGGAACGGACGAATATTTGGAACTAGCGCCATAGTTACTTTTTTTCAGCTCGAAAATAGCTATCGTATTACACATAGCTATTGGAATGGTTACCACTGTCTGTACAAATTCTTGTACGCGTTCACAATGTTATATCTGGCGGCTTGACCAGATTGTTGACAAACCTATTTGATCCGGTGGCAAAAAACGGAACTAAGTGTTGTCGTTTTGAAATGTAATGTCAATGCCAACAACAGCAACAAACATGTCTGTCAGTCACCCTGTCAGACATGATTGTGGCACTGTAGACGGCGCAGTTTCTTTTACTACGGTAACCATCAGAGTTATTTACCGCTTCTAGATGTATATTTCAATGATTAGAAGCGTTTTACCTATCATTAACCGCAATAATCATTTCTGTTACAATTAGTTCCACTTCTAAAACTATTTCTACTGCACTAATAGATACTTTACACGTATCAAAATATTAAGGCTTAGCTGGTAGACGTAAATATTTTGAAAACGGATCGCCAAATCTTACAATGTTCTTCACATACCCTCCAATAGCTTTTTAAATAAACCACGGACAAACAGTCATGGCGAAAGGATTCAACAAGTGTATCTTGAATGTTAATCATCATATCAGCCGAAAGACTGCTGGGCATAGGCCTCCCTCAGAGATCTCCACAAAGGCCAATCCTGTGCCTTCCGCATCCAGCTGGTACCTGCGATCTTTACCAGGTCGTCGATCCACCTTGCAGGAGGCCTACCCACGCTGCATCACAATGTTCCTATTGAATAAAATTTTGAATAATCAATCTCTTTGTTTTAATACGGAAGGGGCCTTAAAAATAAACAAATGCAGGTATGATCATTTATTGAATGAATTTAAAATGGATCGCAACCGTTGTCGCTATTTTTCCTTTTATCTTCGCGGCTAAAATTCCATTGATATTTTCCCGCCGGATTTACGGAACACGAAAAAACACGACAATTTTTCGCGTGCCCCACAATTGAAATTTAAAACACGAGAAGGCTCTCTCCTAATCATGTCGTACAAGGAAAAGCATTCATTATTTACCGGCTGTAATCAGAACCGGGAATTTGATTCATGTTTCGGGTCAGGATTTAATTAAATCCGGCCCGCTGGGAGACATCTTTTGGTCCAGTACACGAAGTTTAGTATTGCTCATCCGCCTACCTGGATTATTTAAAACTACTGTTGATACTGTTGGAGTTTCCTGTTCGGGGTACGTTTGACCGTGCTTCAGGATATTTGCATATTAGGTTGTTCGTAGACAGGCATGCTCTATCGTCACTTACCGCCAGGTGATGCTATATAAAAAAGGTAATGTAAACATGTGGTGTGACGTGTGTGTGTGGTGTGGTAACATTTGTAAATGTATAAAGGTAACATACAGTTATTGTTTTTGACCTCAACTCACCTGGTTCCCCTGTCAACAGGGTCACGGGGGTCAGACGGCAGTCGCTCCACTTTAATTACCTGATCTGCCGAATCCTGGATCATGGATAAGGCGGACCTCGGGCCCTCGCGCGCGAGACCACAACCTGGACATTAACGCCAAAATGACCATTGTTTTGGACGCACAATTTTTACGCACCAAGATGTTTCCGTTAGCTCATGGTTGCTATTATAAACAAGTGATCGAGCAGACTCCCGTAACGGTGTAAAATTAAGTTTCACGTAACAAAAAGGCAGCAATTTATTTCTAGCCGATTGAGTACCTACTTTGATCACAGAATTTGATTCCAGAATAACTCACGGGAATGTCTGTAAAACATACTAATATTCGCATATTCAAAAATTTATCACAATAATGCTTCTTTAAAATCTAAACTTTATCCACGCAAGTCCGGGCCATCGATATTCTTGTCAGGGATGTAAAAGTTACGTCAATAAATAAATAAATAAATTAGCTTGGACAATTCACACAGCGCCATTTAGCCCCAAAGCACAATACATTCAGCCCAAAGAAAGCAAAGCTTGTGTTATGTGTGCTAGACAAGTGATAAACTACTTTCAACATATAACACCCAGGTGCATAACACTAATTAAAATCCGTAATTTCAATGTCTCCTCGGCCGGGAATCGGACCCCGGGACCTCATGCATGGCAGACCATGTTAACCACTGGATCACTCAGGTCGTCAAATATAATTATAGATAACATAAATATTATTATCTCAATTACTTTGACCCACGACTCAGTACAATTAAGTAACGATGTACCTACCTTTACATTCCATTGAGCTGAAGGCTTGGTGATCTGTGGGACAGGTATTTATTTACCTAGTGCCACACAGTGGACACCAGTCTCTCACACAGGTTCTACTGCAAATTAAATTGATCTGTATGTATGATGCCTATGTGATAAGAAAATAATTTTTTTTTTTTTATTATTAACGGTAAAATTTCGTTAGCCATCAGACGTTGGACCGTATACTGCTGTGTGTTAAAGAGTTCATAAAAATTTAGCTTTACAACAATTTTCTTAAATAGCTTCAGTTGGAGCCGTCCATGCGTCCCCACTGACGGATAACTGCCTTTAAACACAATATTTTACGCTCAAAACCCTTACTGTAATATATCACCGGGTCACCCCCGGTCTATAAGTGCCCATAACTCTGGCAGAATTGGCACGCTGTATGGGAAGGAAACCCTTTGAACCAGGTAAGACCCCGAGCGTGAGCTGTAAGCCTCGCACGTAAGAGACCTCTTTAATACAAAGTTTTGGCAACTCCAAACTCCAGGAGTCTCCACGTCAAAAGAAACAAAAAGGTGACTCTTCTTTAGATAGGCGTATTTATCATAAATTATCTTAGTTCGCACGGCGTCGCCTTCTCTTCTAGAAGCGTCGGTGACAGAATAGTTAAGGTATCTAACTCGTAAGCGACAAGTACCGGGTTCAAATCCCACTGCGGTGATGTACCAATGACTCTTGTCTGAGTTATGTACATTAGTTGAATACTAACCGATGCCCTTATAGTGAGGGAAAACATCGTGATGAAACCTGCACATTCAGGCGACCTAATGTGTAACCTAACCATGATCCACCATGAACCATGTTCACTTGGTAGCAGGGTCATGGACGTCAGATGGCAATCGCTCCACCGAAATTACCTGATCTGCCAAATTCTGAATTTATTACACTAAACGTCAATTTTACTTTAACATACCTATTGCAATTCATACGTCATCTCGAGACCCTTTTTATCGAATATTGTTTCGTCGATGACTCCATCTATCGGTTATTAATAATATGTAATCTAAGTTTCATTGGTCGAAATAGGTTAGTTACCTATAGGTATTTATAAATGTTAGAGAATAGCTTTAATGGGGCACGGTAGAAGTTTTAACGAGTAAAGAGATTACGTTTGGGTCACATTTGTGTTTGGCTATTAGTCAACCGACCGCACTTTGGAATCTCTTGTGGGTCAGTTGACACAGCTTCTAATTCTCCCAGTTACCTATTTGCCTTCGTGATTGGTGTTCGCTCTCATTCGGTGTTTACGTAAGACATGTAATTTACATTGTGTAATGTTTCGGAATTTAAGTTAATATTTGCTACATTTCACGCTCTCCTGAATAAAGATGCCTACAGAATATGTAAACAAGCGACTCAATAAATTTGGTAAATTATTAATCACTCATACTTTGTACAGAAATCTCGCACGTGTATTTAATTTTGAAACTTAAATGTAACTACTAGTTATTGTAACAATTACAGCCCTTTTTAACTCCCAACGAAAAAAGAAGGATGCTATGAGTTTGACGTCTGTATCTGTGGCTTTGTGTATATGTTTGTGGTATGGTATCTCCCGAACGGATGGACCGATTTGGATGCCGTTTTCCCTGTTTCAAAGCCAGTTTAATCGATATGTTTCTTAGCTTTCATTAAAATCGGTTAAGTAGTTTAAAAAATATTTGAGTTTCTTTCTATAACAATTTGTGGGGGATTATCTGACTTATTCTGTCAGTTACGTTATTAAATTGATTTCACTAAAATGCCTACATCACACATTATATTACAGCTACGGCACACTGGACAATGCAATTTTACAAGCGCCTATGCTTATGCTTATGTGCTATTCTGAGCTATATTAGTAATTTTACTACAAAATTTCGTAAAATCAATAGATAGACTCTGTTTACACTGAATAAGCGCGTAAATGTCTACTTGTGTACCTACATGTATTTCATCAGAATCCATTCGGTCGTTTTGCGTGACAGAGTAATAAACATCCATACATTCTAACAAACATTCGCATTTATAATATATTATTTGATAGAAAAAACTAACCCCAAACGATGATGGAGCATAGCAAAGTGTCACCGGGGCTCAGAAATGTGAGTTTTCCGTTTTCCGCGTAACTCGTAAAACCACTGTTTTAACGACAGCATTAGATTGTAAAATTTAAATTGTTGATCCCCCTTCGAAACACATGATGCGGGGATGCCGGGTAGCTACTAACTTTCCTCGGTTTAATGTACACATGTGGTTGTCTACCCTCTATAAAAGAGGAGAGTATAGGTCAATGTTCATAGAAATTCAGAGATAAAACTGTTTGCAGCAAAAAAAAATGCTTGGGTAAAATTCATACAGCACCATCTAGCCCCAAAGTAAGCTAAGCTGGTGTTAGTGGTGTTAGATAACTGATAAACTACTTTTATGTTCTATACTTTTTTAAAGTACATAGTTATTATACGTATACCCAAACCAGTAACAGAAATTAAAATTCATCATTTCAATTTCTGCTCGGCCAAGAATCGAACCCGGGACCTCTGCGTGGCAACTGAACTACACAGGTCGTCACAGCAGCTGATTCCAATGTATCTCGCTGACGAAGAAGTAGACAGCACACCTGATGGAAATGATGGGCTTTCTCCCAAGAATGTATAACGCTGTCTATGGATAAGGATCTAACCAACAAAACCGGAGTCAAATCAAACCTGCGGTCAAACACTGGTTTTAATAAAAAAGTTGATTGACGTCAATAGATACGCTTTCCAAAAGGCTTGCTATAGCTATTGACCTTATTTTATAAGTAATATAATTGCATCGCATAAGAAATAAATCCAATTAATTAATTTCCATACAATACATAAATCGCTGCATTTACATAATCCTCTTATCAATTTCATTTATTGGGCAATAACAGTCGTTCAATGTGATATACGGCTAGTGACTACAACAACTGCATTTCAGGAACATTTTACTATGTAGTCCTCCTCCGCAATCGGTCCCTCAATGCTGAGGATCATGACTCTGCCGACATGGCCTGGATGTTCTCCATGAGCTGCGATCAGCGGCATCCTGAAGAACCGCGCTCGCTGGCATTTCCATACTTTCCGACACCTGAGGGCCTAGTGTGAGTTCCGCTTTGATTTTACTTAACTATCGCGTTTGCGTTTACGTCGAAATTAGTATGAAGAAAAAAACTTCATTTAAGTACCACTAGGCGGCGCTATATATGTTTTCATACTAATTTCCACGTAAACGCAAACGCGATAGTAAAGTAAAATCGAAGCGGAACTCACACTAGGCCCTCTGGTTGAGCCAGCGCTTGAGGCTTCGGCCTCTTGGTCTTCTGTCCACGGGGTACCGTGCTATACGTGCTGTGAGGGTACTCCAACAATTTGGAGAGTCTCATTGTAACCGGTATCTCTCTCCTATTGTTGGTATCTCGGCAAGCAAACGTGTAGTAATGAAATGCAGAATATGTTGTTGTGTGTAGACTTAAAAGCTTTTGGGAACGTATTGGGTACGAATGAGAAAGAAAGCCCAATGGAAACAAATGGGGAAATCTCCCGAATGGTCCCGAATGCTGCAAGTGTAGCCAGTGGTGTCAAAGTATGTGTCCGCTTTTGCTTTATTCTCATAAAGTTTAACAAATTCGTCCAATTTGTAATCCTTTTTTGCTCGTAATCCTGCTGTAGATACAATCAGCGGCACAAAAACTCGAAAAGTAACTCTTAACTAATCCAGACAGAGACATTGCCACATCACATATTTTCTCTACCCCCATTAGAACATCTGAGTAATTTATGTAGCTACCCTCAACCACAGTGGTCTGCAAACTTTTCGCTCACATGAAGATAATATGTCGTAATTAGTGCAGTAGCGGACTCACCTGCGGTTCGGCGCCTCTCACTTCTTAATGAACCCGCTGCATTATTACTGCTTGCTATAAATTAGTGTAGGAAACTTTAGCTGTAAAGAGTAATTCGTGTTGGGAGTAATTTAAAAAAAATATCATTTTGGCAGAATAAATAATAACAGTGGAGCGACTGTCATCTGACTTCCGCGACCCTGTTAATAGGGGAACACGATTAGATTGGATCGCGGTTACACATTCAGTCTGCTGAATGTACCTAGGTATCCTCATAATGTTTTTATTACCGATGCTCTTACGGTGAGGGAAAACATCGTGATGAAACCTGCACATTCAGCCGACTGAATGTGCAACCATGATGCAATCTGGTTCCCCAGGTAACAGGGTTACGGAGGTCAAATGGCAGTCGCTCCAGTGTAATTATCGGAATTGCCAAATCCTGGATCATGGTCAATGCGGACCCCCGGGCCCTCGTGTTTATTTATTTTATTTTTAGTTACAAACCTCCAGCCATAGGTACTAAGTATTCTATTTATACGGACCACAAAAATACACTACTTAATATTAATAATAGCTTCGTAACGAGGTAAATCTCACCCTGGAAACGACTTAAAAACTCTTCAACCCTAAAACGTAAATAAAACAGGTACAATAAAAAGGAACACAGCACTAAAAAGGGGGAAAGAGAAAGAAAAATTACTAAGAAACGAGTACAAAACGCCTGAAGATTTATGACAAAAGTTACTAATTCATTTGCAGGGTTCCTCGGATACAAGGGGGAAACATGAAGCCAACATGGAAGGGAGGCTTCTTGTAATTACGCCTAAATTGTTACTTGTAATATTTATAGGATTTTAATACTTAAATAATGGAATTTAAATTGTGTAGGTATATTGAAACAGTTTCATAATAAAAAAATATGCTTGGACAAATTCCCACAGCGCAATCCAGTCCCAAAGTAAGCAAGCTTGTGTTATGGGTGTTAGATAACTAATAAACTACTCATAATCCTTTTTTTAAATCCACACTTATAAATCTCTGCTCGGCCGGGAATCGAACCCGGCCTTTCTTTTTATGTTATACGTGAGCGGTACAAATTAAAAATAAAAAGTTGTAGGGAGTTTTACATGCTATCCCTCGGTACAACAAGACTTTTCTCTACGACCCACCGTTTTGGGGATATTAAGTATTTAAGCAGTATATCAGTTATCTAGCACCCATAGCACAAGCTTTGCTTAGTTTGGGGCTAGATGGCGCTGTGTGAATTTGTCCACGAATATTTATTTATTTATTATTAGCGATAACCCAATTATTGTGACCTTGACCTTGACCTTGAATAACTTACGACGCAGGCACGAGATTTAATGAGACTCTTGAGACAAGTTTTAGAACGCCAACATGGAGGAAACGCCAATAATACTCGTATACGAGTATTATTTCTCATTCCGAGGTTGACACAATTTTTTTACAAGCGGTTATTTGACTTTTACTGTTCGTATGTAAGTTGTCCGTCATTTGCAAACCATTTTTTGACCATTTGTTGGTATCCGATTGAGCTGAAATTTGGTATACCTATGTAACTTGGATGACAATGCATTAATATGGTACCATGGAGCTGGTCTGATGGACTCGGAAGGTGGTCACTGGAACCACTGAACGCAATAAGATGACCCCATCGTTTTGGGCTCTTTGGAATGGTCCTGATGAATAGGTAACCACCACGCGATAAAAGTCTACGTTGAAAAAATATTTTTCCTAATTTAGAACTACATATTTGCGCCATTTGGCGTGGAAACTCTGGGGCCGTGGGGACCAGGCGCACATTCCCTATATAGGGAACTAGCCAAGCGCCTGGTCGACATTAGTAAGGACCAGAAGGCTGGCCTCTATTTGGGACAGCGTATAAGCCTCGCCATCCAGCGGGGCAACGCGGCCAGCCTTCTGGGGACATTTCCGCATTTAGGGGACTTGGGGCAAATATTTTGCCTCTTTAAGTAATTTTAAGAAAAAAAGAAAGAAAGAAAATATTTATTACAAAGGACGCCACGACATAATAATTTACATTTAACACAAAAAAAAAATAGTACATAAAACACGGAGACAATTTAAGGTTTTTATTCATAGGTAGTTTTAGTATGTAATTATATATTGTTTGTGTATCATGTTTAAGTTGTATAATCCTAAGGAGTCATTTAGAACTTATTTTGCTAAAGTGACTGCTTTATAATGCATGATTTGTATCTTTGAAGCTGAAGCTGTGTTCGCGTACCACTATGATTGTCTTCGCACTGGTAATACTCGTAAATGTGATCGTAAAGGGCCATTGTGCTTTTTTTTTGCTGCCCGAAACATGCATAGGTATAGGTACGCGTGACGCTGTACACTCGAATTATCTTGTTTTTCCCCACTTGTGTGTTAAAAACGTCGTACGTCACTCTTGAACATTAGTAATTGAACACTCGAGCATTATTTTGGCATGATTTTCAATGTAGCGTGGCATAACTCAGCACGGCTATCACAAGTATTCCCGCGACACAGCTCGCGCCGCGAGAGAGCGTTTGTTTCCTTCTCTCAATACTAAGATGAAAGAGACAGCAGTATCTATGTCGCACCTTTTCTCGCTTATCGCGCGCGAGAGCACACTTGTGCTAGACGTGCTATTCACTATTATTTACGCTGGTTTCACGTAAAATATTTTTAACAAAAATAATTCAAATTCACCATATTAATTTAGCCGGAAATAATGAAAATTAAGATGGGTACCAGAGCATTATTTTCCTTGATTTAAATGAGGTGAAATAACTTATATTTACTACCTATCTACTACACTACGCTACTACTCTACCTAATGTTTATATAGTGCGCTAAATTGTAGCTATTAGGGAATCGGGTTACTTTATAATCTCGTGAGGTATAAAAGATTATAAACGTAACGTTTTCCACAATCATACGGTATTTATACATTCTTTTTGGGAGCCGTTGGTGTCCCACTGCAGGGCAAAGACCTCTGTCTCATTTGCCCACTCAGACCTATTTTGTTGGCAGGACCCTCCACTCTTTCGCATTCATTGCTAATTCGTCGTGCCATGTTTATTAGTCCGACCTCGACTTTTTGCGTTATGTGGCACCCATTCGGTGATTTGTTTCGTCCACAGATCAGACGGCATTCGGGCAACATGGCCAGCGCAGGCCAATTTTAGAAAGGCAATACTACTATATTCAACTATGTTTACTTCTTCTTCATCTTTTGGCGTAAATGTCCCGGTTGTGCTCTCGAGCAAGAGGCCCCGGGATCCGCCTTGACCATGATCCAGGATTTGGCAATCAGGTGGAGCGACTACCCTCTGACCTCCGTGACCTTGCTACCAGGGGCACCTGACCAGATTAGATCATGTTACAAATTCAGTTGCCTGAATTGGCAGGTTTCATCACGATGTTTTCCGTCACCGTAAGAGCATCAGTTGGTATTAAACTAATGTACATCACTCAGAAAAGATCATTGGTACACTTTCGCAGCGTGATTCGAACCCGGTACCTCTCGCTTACGAGTTGAAAAATCAACTGCCCGGCTACCGACGCTCTAATCTAATTAACAGTGTATTTACATTTTAGCTCATTTATGACGGAAAAGCAATAACATTCCTGTAATGTATGAACGTCTTTAACATAATATGATATGAGCTAAGGGTACAAGATAGGTTAGTTTATATTCTCGTGAGACATAATAGAATTTAAACTAACGGTGTCCACAATCTTACGGTATCTCATATCTCAATAATACATTACCTACAACTCTGTTTACTATTAACAAATTAACAAAAATAAATGCACAAACACACGCCGGTAACCAGAGACATCGTCAAAACACGAAAGTGCCGGAAAAAACTGGATCATAAACCAGATTAAACCGGCGCGAACTGGTCGGCAAAAAGTGAGAAGGCGCCGCTACTGAATTCTGTAGGCAGCGCTCTAATTAAATGGCAAAAATCGGCTGCACTCGGCTTGACCTAGTTACTGACAATAGTTGGCTAGAACCAAGGGTGCCAAGTGAGAGGCGTACGCGTGTGAAACCTGTGTGAAACTGTGAAGGCGCTTGTTATCCTATGTCATTGAGTACAAGAAAAATTCCACTTAGCGATAGCAGAGCTTTAGGAAACCCACAAAATGTTGGTCTGCTCGTGCGTCAACGTGGTGCAATTTTTTAGTACCTCAAGCTTCAACTTCTCGTAGTGATAGTACTTACATTATTCTCTTGTGTGGTTTCTAGAAGTGAAAAGAAAACGAGGCGCCTTACATCCTCTCGGTAGTTTCGTTTTTCAGACATATTAAAGTCACTTTTCTTTTTGGTGAGTACTATCGCTACGAAAAGACAAAGTTTGGGTGACTAAAAAGTTATTTTTTGTGCCAGGTTGTGCACGCGCAGACCAACGCTTTGTGGGCCTAGGACGAACCTCTACTAAGGCTACAGTGTGGAATTTTTCTTCCACTCGATGGCGTAGGATAACCACGGCGCCCTCTCAGTCTACTACTGGTAGATAAGATACCTACTTATCTACTTTTCTTATGTTATTCGGCAGACTAACAGGCAAGCCGGCCACCTGATGGAAAGTGGTCACCGCCGCCTATGGACATCATCATCAGCAACACCAATAATATACCTTATTCTATGAGCAATACATTCCACTTTGATTTTATTTATTTATTTAATACTTTATGCACAAAATAGTACAAAGGTGGACTTAAAGCTTTGTAGCTTTATCTACCAGTCTACCCCGAAAGTGGTAATAAAAATTGCAGGCGGTGCATAAAAATTTACAACAACATTACACTTACACTACTAATTAAAAATACAATTCTACCCACCAGTATTCACATACCGAAACTCAATTTTTTTTGTAAAATACTAAAAACCAACAACAGCAAGACAGCAGAACGCACTTGACTACCAATTTTAATCAGGCCTACCCACCAAGCTCACTCGCAAAAGTAACCGGTAAAAAAGAAATAAGTTAAAGTCGGGTATTACAAAGAATTTAGAAAATGCTCTCGAACAGCTTTTTTGAAAGCTTTTTTGTTGGGGCTTCGTCTGATATCGACCGGAAGATCCATTCCACAGCCTTGTTGCCATTAAAGAGAAAGAGCTTTCTCTCACGCTTTTTGTTTCTGAATTCAGTCACCGAATTTAGGAATGTGTAATAAGCGCATTAGTCAGGTGCCACACCTGTGACTCAGCATTTGAAATACATGGAACCTAAATCGTAGTTCTTATAAAACAAAGTTTCAGCATCAAAGCTGAAATTCACAGCGAAGTTAGACGTTCTTTCACATGTCACAATCTGAAGCTTATACCGAAGCTCGAATTATTTATAGAAAACTTTTAGGCACATCCAATGTCTGAAATTTATCTCAGACCAAGTAATTATGTCAATTTCAGAAAATCTTTGAAGGCTTTAAGAGCTGAAAAAGATAAAAGTACTTTATTGAACATTCAATTAATATGTCAATTCAAAAATATTTGAAATCTCTACCTCCACGCGCAACATGAAATTTAATTTATTATTCTGTTATAGGTATTCTTTCTTTTTTCATAATACTGCTGGCCTAGCAGTATTCGCGCGCGAGAGCAACTTGTGCTAGGCCTTAGCACAAGTTGCTCTCGCGCGCGATTTGCGAGTAAAAGCGCGACATAGGTATTGCTATCTCTTTCGTCTTAGTATTGAGAGAAAGAGACAAACGCTCTGTCGCGGCGCGAGCTTTGTCGCGGACACACTGGTGCTAGGGCCACTGGTGGGAGGGAATCGAGCGAGCGGGTCACCTGATGGAAAGTGGTCACAGTCGCCCCTAAACACCAGCAACACCCGGGAGTCGTGAATGTATTGCCAGCCTTTCAGAGGTAAATAAACGAGTATTAAATAATAATAAAAGTTTTATTGCAGGCATTAAAAAGCCCATAAATTAATACAATTACAGTCAGATACACATTAAATATACAGTCAAAAATACATGCTAAATTTACATATGAAAGATGTAAATTAGTCACAAACACAAGTCATACACTTATTTACCCATTACTTACAAATCTAGATTTACATGTACATGGTGTAAACCAGTCGAGTACAACTTTTTTTTTATACAAATTTAATATTCTTAAATAATTAACGTAGTAACTGTCTGGAAACACTGGTGCAGGAAGTCCGGAAGTCTTTAAATTAGGTTTGGTCGGGATCACTATAATTCCTACTCCTACTTGTTACATAATTCAATTTATTGTAGTTTCTGAGACAGTATTAGCTCGACCTCGGGCACGGCTGAGCGTCCAGGTCCTTTGTGTGGTCGTCGCTGTAGATCCCGGCTACACAGGAGTTGCAGCGGTAAAAATAAGTTAAAGTACATAGTAGTTTCCTATGATAATGTGTTAGTGTAGGTATAGTACCTGAATACGGGGAAAGGCGTGACCTGTGTATAGTAATATTGTAGGTGTGTAGAAGTTATATAATGGAGTACCATTTTATATTATTATTGAATGACATTAAAATATTTACAGTTATAATAAAAATACCTATACCTAAGTTTAAAATAGCAAAAATATACACTAATATATATAAAATAATACTAAAAATTAAAAAACTCGTCCACACCGCTGCCCCCCGGAATGGTGCCCAGAAAGCTGGCTGCGTTGCCATTTTGTCAGTGGTGTCATTTAATTTTTTGGAAAGTTCTGCAAAGAACTTTCTCGCACCAGGGCCCCACGGTCCCAACGTTTCCACCCCAAACGGCTGAAATACGAAGTCTTGCGCTAGACTTTCGTATTTCCCCCGCTTGAGGTCTTCCGCAGCTGAGGCCGCAGCCCCAGCGCAGCTGCTTTTTTTTTTTTTTTTTTTTTTTTTGCCCAACGCAAAGGAAATGGGCACCCTCCGGTATTGCGGTTGGGAGGGAGGAGGTGAACTCTCATGAGTATCCCAGCCGGCCGGCCGGACTGGTTATGCACGACTCGCCAAAAGAACCTAGGCGCATACGTACTAAACACCCCCTGGAAGCACCTGTAGCCATAAGGGCCTTTCAGGTTTCATCGGATGCTACACCCCGTAGGGACGGGGTGCGCTCAACGTCACTCCTTACGGAGCATACGCTGGAGAATTTATAGCGAGACCCCAGAAGGGGGTCCCGCTGCTGTGGATTGGGATTGGGGGCCTACGGGGGCCGCTGAAACGGCAGGGAGGGGCTCTGTCGAGTCGTCCTGAGCCTCCAGGAGGAGGTTCAGGGCGCTCGACAGTTCGTCGGGGGGATCCGTGAGGACGTGTCTCGGTCTCCGTACCACGTGGCCGGAGACCGGGCGGGGAGCGTAGGCTGCTGCCTCTCGCACGAGCGGATTGGGATGCTCCTCCGCGGCCTTGAAAAAGGTCTCGGAGAGCGTTCTAAGAAACTGCTGCAGGGTAGGCAGGTCCATGTCGTGGTGTAGGTCCGCATTGCGGACGTACCATGGAGCCGCCGTTGCCCTACGGCAGAAGATGTTCTGCACAATTTGCAGTTTCTTAATGACGTGGGAGCTCGCGTGAGCGAAGACGGGGGAGGCGTATGTCAACACCGGTCGAATGCACACCTTGTAGAGGGTTCGCTTGTTCCTGAGGGACATTTTACTGAATCGACCCAACATACAGTTGAGGCGACCCAGGTAGAAACGGGCGGTGCGGCACACTCTTTCGACATGGGGCCGGAAAGTGAGCCTTTTGTCAAGCGTGACGCCTAGATATTTTACAGCGCGCTGCCAGGGAACTAGTTTCCCTTGCATGCGGAGGGGAGGGGGGTCGCTGTCACCCCGTCTGCGTTTAACATCGAAGCAAACCGCGGAGCTCTTCTCCGGATTCACTTCGATGCGCCACAGTTTGAACCAAGCTTCGAGCTTGTTCACCGCCTTTTGGAGCTTTGCCATGGGTGGCCTTCGCCCTTTGGCGTAGATTGCCGTGTCGTCGGCGAAAAGGGACAGTTGCACCCCGTTGTCGGGGACGGGAATATCGTTCGTGTACGATATATAGAGTAGGGGAGAGAGTACAGAGCCTTGCGGGACGCCGGCCTTCAGTTGACGTGGGGAAGACAAAGTACCTTCGTGTCTGAACCGAAAGGTACGGTGTTTTAAATAGGACGCTACTAATCGGACGAGTCGATCGGAGAGACCAAGCTTGTACGTACAGCTTGTAAACAAGGCCTTCGTGCCAGACTTTATCGAAGGCCTTGGCGACGTCGTAGAAGACTGCGACCGTCTTTTCTCTCTTTGGGTAGAATCCATTGAGGATGTATTCTACTATACGATGGACTTGTCTGGGGCAATTGTGTTTGGGACGAAAGCCGAATTGATGGGGAATAAGAACATCGTCTTTGAAGAGATGTTCTTTCATTCGAGAGAGCACTACTCTCTCGAATAACTTCCCTAGTGCCTTGAGGAGGCTTATCGGGCGGTGGGATGATGCTACATTTAACGGCTTTCCCGGTTTGGGAATGCCTATGACTATGGCTTCTTTCCACGCGGTCGGAAAGTGGCAATGGTCAAAGCAAGCATTAAAAATGATCGCTAACAAAGTAAGCACCTGCTCGGGGAGGTACTTAAGCGCTTGGTTGGAAATTCCATCCGCGCCCGGCGCTTTGTTAGATTTGAGACCCTTGATGAAGGAGTGGATCTCGTCGGGGGACACAGTGACAGGGTCCGTGGTGGGAGGGAGCGAGGTCTTTTGACAGACTTCGTCTTCCACCGCACGCACGTGGTCGGGGTCGCACTCCATGGTGCTAGGGGAGCATTGTGAAGCAATGCTATCTGCAAAGCATTCGGCTTTCTCGGTGTCCGCAAACGCAATTGTGCCGTCTGGGCGAACAAGAGGAGGGATGGAGATTCTGGCGTCTGTACGAAGGGCTTTCGCCACTTTGTAGTACGCTTGATGGGACGGGGAAATCGTCTGCATGAGGTCTCCCCATTGGGAGTTCCTCATTTCGTCGAGACGTGCTCGCACTGCCCGCTGAAGTCGGTTCGCAGTGCGTCTGTACTCTGGGGTCGGATAGAGTGCGGCCCTCTGGAGGGCTGCGTTTTTGGCTTTGATCAGGTTTCGAACTTCGAGTGGAAGTCCCTGCCGATTAACGACAGGGGCCACCACTTCGTTGTCCTTCAACGCTGACCGAATGTGGGACGTTAACGAGGCTACCGCAGCGTCGATTTTATCCGGACTATCGAAGTAGTCGGATGAAAAAGCGAGCGGCGAGTCGGGCGCGTCCATGACGGCCGCCATGGACTCTTTGAATCCTTCCCACTTCGTGAAAGTTCGCGGCAGTGGGGGAGAGATAGGGGTGGGGGAGCCTAGTACTAGGGAGACTGGACGGTGGTCGGAGCCTAAGTCGTCGAGGGTGTCGATCGACCGGAGGGTGAGCGACACGCCCTTCACTAGCGCAAAGTCCAGTACATCGGGACGGTGATCCACTCTGTCTGGGTAGTGGGTAGGGGAGAGGGGGCAATACACGTCTAGGTCGAGAGACCCAACGATGTCCATTAAGTGGACACCGCTCGTGTTGGTGGAGGAACACGTCCAGTTGGTATGTTTGGAGTTGAAATCTCCGAACATAATAACAGAGTCGCCTAGAGAGAGAAGCGCTTCGAAGTCGCTTTTGAGTGGCAGGGAGCCGGCGGGGATGTAGACAGAGGCTATGATCAGGGACGGATGTCCTGTCATGCCTAGCTGCACTACAGAGGCCTCCATACTCGAGAGAGTTGGAGTTGGAAGAGGGGAGCAATGAAGCGATCTCTTGTAGTAAATGGCAGTTCCGCCACCACGCGCTGACGCGGTGGGGGACCTGTCATCCCTGACAAGGGAGAAGCCGGGGATCGAAATACCCTTCTGGATCGAAGGCTTGAGCCAAGTCTCCTGAAGGAGAAGTAGGTCGAGCTCCCTGCTCCTAACGAACGTCCTAAGTTCGGAGATGTTTGTGCGTAGACTGCGCACATTAAAAGAAACAAGCGAAACCCCACCCGGCCTCATGCGACCGGTGCCGACACTGGCGGGAGTGGGGGGGTGTGGCGTGAAGCGCCTGGGGCATTACTTTAGGGCCTGGAGGAGGGAGTAATGCTCGACAAGTGCGTCTAAACGCTCGAGCTGGGTGGAGGCGTTACGCAGTTTGCGTGCCAGGACGGGGATCTCGTCAATGTTGACGGACGCAAGAATGGAGGATATGTAACGCATATCCTCCGCCAAAGAGAGAGAAAGAGTGGCTGATGGCCTTGGGGGGGGAGGTGGTGGGGGGATGGCCACAATTGCAACAGAAAGGAGGGGTGGTGGAGTCGCGCGTACGCGCGCACTCCTTGGCAGTGTGGCCTTCGCCACACTTGACACAGCGCGGCGGGGCCGAGCAGTTGGCCGACGCGTGGCCATAAAATTGGCAGCGATGGCACTGCCCTGGGGAACCGCGTTTATGCGGGGCCTCGACTTTGATTCCGGAGAGCCCACAGACCGTGAAGCCTCCCCGGAATATAGTCCTGGCACCAGTGGTGTTGGAAAGCACCACCAGCGCCATGGGAAATTGTTTGCCGGACCGGCTGTACATCTTGTGTACAGCCTCGGCGGGGAAATTTTGGGACTTGAGGTCCATGAGGATGGCCTCGTTGGAAAGCTCGTGCGGCACTCCACGGAGCACCGCACGCACCTTACGCTCCTCAGGGAGGGCGTAGGTGTGGTAACCTATTTTGTTGTGGGCTAGGAGCCTCGTGAGGTTCCTGAAGTCGTCGATCGACTCGACGTCGATCTTAACGGCTATACCCGTGTTGGAGGCACGGGTATAGCGGACGCGCTGTTCCGCGCAGAGACGGGAGACTAGCTCCCACTGAGACTTTTCCCTAAGGAAAATAGGGGGCGGGGGCTTGGCTTTAGACGGGGCAGGGGGGGCAAAACGCGCTACTGGCTTAGGGCCAGACGGCGCGGTCTCGCGAGCGGCAGCAGTCACGCTCGAGTCGGGGGACGCGGGGCTAGAGAGAACCGCGACCGCGACCAGGGCGGGCGCGGCGGCCGAGGACGAGGCCTCGGACACTGAGCGGGCGGCCCGCTTTCGGTGCCGCTTAGATTTTGCGACGAGCTCGAATCCGTCGAGCTCGGCCGCAGAGGGTGGGACGGGGGTGACGGAAAGAGTTCCCGTCACGGTGGTCGAGGACGAAGAGTCGTCCCCGGACAGAGAAGCCGCCCTCTTGCGGGAGGGCGGCGCTGAGACCTGGGACACGGAGTCCTCAAACTCCATGTCCTCAGAGGGCTCGCGGGGGGCCTGAGGGGCACTCCCCACTGACGCCAGGTAGCTACGTACGACGTAGTTATCCTGGCCTAGATTTGCTCGGAGGAGCAATTTCACCGCCTGAGCGGCGAAATCCTCCACCGAGACCGTCGCCATTGGGAGGCGAGAAGAGGGACGAGAGATGTCGACGAGGGACTGAGAGACGCGGGGCGTCCTCCCTGCGCGAGGCAGGGGGGAGAGGGGAGAGGGGGTCGGTGGAGCGGCTATCCCTAATGGATATGCCGCTATCCGTCACCCTTGGGCAGGCCCAAGTGCAATGGGATCGGGACGTCCGGTTTCGCTAAGACCTGAGGGGCCTTAACAGCGCACCGGGGCAACGCTAGTTGGCTTAGTTGTCACCGTTAAGTATCCACCAACTCAACGCGGCAGAAACGCAGCTTTGTGTTACCAACGAATCGGTAACAAGAAACTACGTCTCTGAATGAGCGTAACTAAAATTCGTTACGCTCAGCGGGACGCGGGCTCGCAACGCGAAGTGAACGCGCGCGAAAACTTGCGAAATACGTAAGCAAAACGAAAGCGAGCTGGCAACGAGCGACGCGGGGGTGCGCTACGAAGCCAAAACGGATACTGCGCAGCTGCCAGTGGAGGCCACATGCGAAGGCGCCAGTGTGTCCACACAGGTAGCGTCCCACACCAGCGCCTTCCCACGCTGCCACCCAATGAGCGTCATGCCGTCGGGCCTCTATGGAGTACCTATTTAAAAATATATTAACAGCATCAGTACCTATTAATATTGTATGTGTGACGGCGAAGGCGAAGACCAATGTTCAGTTAAAAATTGTAAAGTTTTTGTGAAAAAAAAAAAAAAATTAAAGCCCGTTATAAATAATATTAAAATAAATAATTCCGTCCCGGAAGGAAACGACCACGAACAAATATGTTGGAAAAAAAAATTAATAAACAAGCAACTCAACGAAGCTCCCACACGAGCAATCCATTAATTATTAAGCTGTTGCAATCACAATCAACCGTACGGCAGAAATCATAACAATTTTGGGAATAAATCTGTGATACGTGTATGCCGCGTTAATAACGTTAATTACTCAGAGTAGAGTCCCCCCTACCGTAGTCAATTAACATGATGAAGACGTGTAGGAAGACGATGCCTTTGTTTCATAACATAATATGTTAAAATTTAATTAATTCTAGGGCGGTCCTGTGTATATTAATTTTTGAAATATTAATCGGGGAAATTTAAATTTCTAATGAACTCCTTCTAAGGTGTGGGCGTGATGATATTGTGGACTAATAATAATGTAATTATTACGTGAAATCGTAGTGTGAAATAAAGTCGCCGTCCGCGTCCGTCTGTCTGTTTGTCCTGTGTCTCCTAATCCACGCAACGGATTTTGATGCGGTTTTCGCCAACAGTTAGAGAATTTAAATCCGTATTAGGGTTAGTAAAGAAAAGTCGAAAAATACCGTGCAAAGCCATGGGTCGTTAGTATTCTATATAGCAGTGAGGGGAAAAGCCGTGTCGTATCAGGAGACAACGCATTTGCGACGAAGGTGATCACTATCCAGGTGACCCGCTGGTTTGAAAAAAGGGAGACATGAGGGATGTCTCTCTGTTTATAAAAAAAAAAATTTTTTTTACGTGGAAAGTTGATTCGCTCGCTCCTACGCCACGACTTGGGGCAAGCCGTATAACACTGTGTGTGCTGTAGTGGGCAATTTGTAACACACGGTAATTAGCCGGATTTTAATACTAAGCGCGGCAAGTGTGCAGAAATTTTGTGAAATATCGAAATACTAGCTTTTACCCGACTTCGTTTGCGTAAAATTTGGTTGGTAAAATTTAATGTAATTATATATTATATGTATTTAGCTGCTGTAAAACTGTGAAATGAATTAATAAACAAGTAAATAAATAAACGTGACCGTGGGAACAAAATTACGTAAAATATTTAATAATTAATTAATTATTATTATTAATTATAATAATTATTAATTATTAAAAAATACTGCCAAATTTCAACATCATCCGTTGAGTATATCCACTAATTTTGTTATTCTTATCGAGTCAATGTGTTTTGTTTTTGAAGTTCATAAGTGTTTTTATTGGCCGTATGGTATCCGGCAGAGTGGAATAGCACCAACCCCTCATACACTCTTGGGTGTCATACAAGGCGACTAATGTTTTCGAGGCAAAAGATCAAGAGTCTCCAAAGACTGTATAATGGGTAGCAGCTTTTTCCATTGTTATATTTACTGCGATCTACAACCCACATGCCGTGCGTGGAGATTATGGCGATAACCTCCCCTTTCGTGGGAGAGACCCTAGATTCTGCAGTGGACTGTTATGGGCTGTAATTTAATACCTTCCTTCTAAGTTAATACAAGTTCTTTTTTATTTACAATGAGGGGTAGAAATAACATTTTTACAATTTGTTTCAGTCTTCATGACAGACTCATTATACCAACTAAAAACGTATCCAATTAAAAAAGCAAGCCCACTTATTTACTTGCACCCGTGAAGTTAAGTAAGCTTCAAAAATATAAAAGTTGAGACTTGAAAGTTGAGTCTAGCTTTGAGAAGGAAAAATATATTTATCAAGCAGGCAAATAAATCTCAAACTCCGCGTTAGCTTCCCCATTTCATAAGTGGATAAAACCAAACTTGTGACATTCCTCTTGGAATTTCAAGATACTTTTATATCCAAACTACACGATCGAAGTTAGTACACACCAGAATAATTTAAGAGTATATATATGAGTTAGTTGGAAGGGGATCATCCAGATGTAGGGTACACATCATGATCAAATCGGACATATTTTAAAGAAAGGTAAAGTCAAGAGCCTTTATTAGCCTTTTCCTTCACCGCACCGGCTTTACTTCTGACTCTTTTGCAGTTAAGACCATAAGGCTCTGGAACGATCTTCCCTCGGACATAAGAGTATTACCTAACAAATATTATTTTAAGAAAGCGGTCCATGGTCATTACTTGAATGCTCCATAATACTCGTTCTCCCTCCCTGTTCCACCCACTTCACTTTACTTTCGCCTCGTCACTTTGTCCAATTGGAATATTATTTTACCTTTGGTTTTACTTATAAATTGTATCCAGTTTTAAGTTCATATGTTTATTTTATGGTTTTGTATATATATTTAGTATGTGCTTCCGGACTATAGTTGCATAAATGTATATCCCTCCTCCTGTTTACTCAAGTAGATTTGTATTTATTGTATTTTTCTGTCAGGCTTAGATTATACCGGTTACTTATAGAAAACGCTATTTTAGCTTTAAGTCCACCACTGTACTTTTGTGCATAAAGTTTTAATAAATAATAAATAAGTTTTAATAACCGCCGCCGCGATGTCTGTTATTACTTACGCTTAACCTCCCTCTAACATGAAAAACAGTTACAAGTAATCATCTATTTGTACAGTCTATAACCATTCAAAATGGCAGTTAACACAAAAAGTTGGAGTGAATAATAATTCGAATCACCTGAAATGTTTTTACGATCGTAAATAACGATTACACAAATGACGAAAGTTGCAGCAACGGTTAAAGTTCTTCCCAATGAAAACTTCCCCAGTAATTCATTCCGTATTGTTGGCAACACTGAAAGAATGGAGTTTAGGGGTCGTATCCAATAATAAAATGAAACAATGGAAATTTCACTTTGCCTGTGTTGCCAGTCCACGAAACGTTTTGTTTTTCCCTTCGTCCACAGGCGGAGGTGTAAAAAGTGGGAATTCTCCTCCTTTGGGTGTTAAATTTTATTGTTTGCGCAGTTTTTAGTACTGGCAACAATGTGACGGAGTAATGTATTTTCTCGTGCTATAGGATGCAGAATAAACTTTGCTGTTGATGGCCTCGCTTTAAATTGGGTCACGAAAAACGTTGTTTTGCAGTAGTTTTTCTTTTATATAACCGTGGTACGATTCAGATTTACCTGTATTAGAACTAGAGTTCTAAGAAATATTTAAAATCGCAGATTGTGTTGTCAACACTGAATAAAGTGATTCACGGCTTCAATACTTTTTATTTAAACCCTAACCGCTAAACCGTTTTTCATGTTAATGCTCACAGTAATTTCTTAAGAGATTTGTTAAAATATTTTTATTGAACACAACATAGCAGAAATATTTTTTTTTTATATGGGTTTAATTAAATATACCCCCTTTTATTAGTCGTCAGTTTTGCCTCTTTAACCAGATGTGACATTAATCAACAAAAAAATGTATACCACTAAGGTGGCAAACAAGTTTACGGCCTACCTGATGGTAAACAGTCACCGCTGCGTATGGACGTTTGCAATACCAGGGAAAAATGAAAATATATATACCGTATTATAGGTATATAAGATTTTTGTAATCGGATTTTTCACTTTCAAGAAATTTAAAGATTTGCGTGTATGAAAATTACAGTTACTGTCATTTTCGCCATACCAATCTCCAATTTCATAGGCAATATTTACACTAGCATTCATACTAGCCGTCTTAGAAATACTAACACAAACAAGATGATACGTCATTGCCTAGAGAGACCCATGTCTTAGACAAACAATAATAGAAACTCGAAGACCTTTCACAATCTCAAGATTGTGTAAACGAGTTGGATGGCAATAGAAAAGCAATACACGAGAGCGTGAAGGCTTGGAAAAGAACAGTGTACTCTATATAGAACCCTCGGTTATTATTTTGAACGCCAATACCGTGTGTAGGGGAAATAGTGCTTTTTGCAACCTTTGTCCTTTTAAACTAGCTGTGGTTTATTAAACCGCTCAAATTTTATTTTAAAATAAGTATAAAAATGAGTTTATTGCAGCAACACCTTAAAGTAATACAAAATGTATAAAATACAACATTGTTTAACAAAAAATAACCCTAAATCTAACCAACCTATAGATAAATTATTTGACCCAAGTCCCCCGAATTTGGAAAAGTGCCCACAAGGCTACCCGCTTGCTCCGCTGGATAGCGAGGCTTACAGGCTGACCCAAGAAGAAGCCAGTCTTCTTCGTAATTTCGACCAAGCGCTTAGATAGTTAATTCCTTATATAAGGAATGTGCTCCTGGTCGCCACGGCCCAAAGATACATTGATCCCGTACATTATCCTTAAACCATTCAACTGATTTCGATGCAATTTTGAACGAAAAACCAGCCTTTATCTTTCTCAAAACCGGCAATGCATTGTGTACATATAGTCGTCAGAATGTTCAAGTTTCCATTTTCTAATCTGGTCTGGTTCCCCTGGTATCAGGGTCTCGGAGGTCAGATGACAGCCGCTCCACTATAATTACCTGATCTGCCAAATCCTGGATCATGGTCTAGGTGGAAAGCGGCCCTCGTACGCGAGAGCAGAACCGGGACATTAACGCCAAGATGATTAATTTTGTTTTTATACATATTCTGTTTTAGAAATCAATTATTAATTTTTGCATATCATGCGAAATAAAACAAAAATTGTGAGCAACTGTATATGAGTGATATAAAACTGTAATTTCACCCTTAAACCCCATTCAAATATAGTAGAGAAGTAGGCATATTAGCAGGACCATTGACGCAAAATGTATGCACTGAGTACCCGTATGTGCATCTACAAGCATTGTAGCTGGAGCGTGCTAGGTATCTCCTCCAACCAGGTTATTTTCCGGTACATTTGCTGCAATAACACGTTCAGTATGGAATACGTGTCACAGTTTGATATTAGCGTTTACTGCTCAAAGCCGTTGCATTGTGCAAGGTAACATTGTAAGTCTGATATTGCGGCCTTTGTAATGCTTGGACAATTCCCACTGTGCCATCTAGCCCCAAAGTATCATCTAGCACCCATAACACAAAGCTTGTGTTATGGGTGCTAGATATATATACTTTTTAAATATATACATATTATCCATATACATTAATTGTGACCCGAAATACATAGCCTCGATGAACATTGTACGAAAATAATATTCGCCGGATAACCATTGTCCGATTAGTGATTTGCGCGAAGACCGTGCGTTTGTTGGCTTTCAGGCAGCTAGACGGAGTGTATGAAATCTATCTCATCGTCGGAGGGTTAGTTTCGATTATTATCTACTGCTTCCATGATTTATGATTAGCCGATGGTGGTAGCGTGCATATTAATATTCTCCTTTTTAATTATTTTTCATTGATTGCTAGCCTATGCCTTTGCCAGCAACAATGTTCGCCCAAGTTCTGATAAAAATAGCTAAGGTATATCCTGACCTTAAAAGTCAATTCATTTCCTAAGGTAATGTATCATGAAGCGGTGTTAATGCATTCAGGCGAATGAATGCCTAACCATGATCCAATCTGGTGAAATCCCCTGCTCACGGGGTCACGGAGGTCAGATGGCAGTCGCTCCATTGTAATTACCTAACGCAAATTAGGTGGACCGTTCCTCAATGTGGACAATAATATACAATAATAAAAAAAAGTCCTGGATTATGATTATAGGTACAACCGCTAGACTAATGCATCACAACCGGGATATTCGACCGGGAGTCGACCACCTGAGTGGTTCAATGGTCAAAATGCCGACCGGCCTGCCACGCAAGAGGCCCCGAGTTCGATTCCCGGCCGGACAGAAATTTAAATGATGAATTTTAATTTCTGCTACGGGTCAGGGTGTTCTATGTATAATAGTACGTATTTAAAAGTATTTAAGTAGTATATCAGTTATCTAACACCAATAGTACAAGCTTTGCTTAGTTTGGGGCTAGAATTTGTCCACGAATATTTATTATTTATTTATTTATTGACGCCAAAATCCTCTATAGGTACTATAGATGCCAGACAGATCCCCAAGTGCCGCGGAATAACGTCATCGTTCCCAAATTTCAACGTTCAGCGTCCGTAAAAAAAAGCGTCACCTGATATTGACAACTAAATCCTGGCTCAGGCAAAGCCAGTCAATATTCACCCACTCCCGTTGAATTATTTTTTGCCAATTCTATTTGGGATTAAGAGCGGGCTTTATTTTGATGTGGGTAAAATAAAAATATGGAAACGAAAGCAAAAGTTGATGGCACGCAAAGTAATGGTAGATAATGTTTACGTTTTGGAAATTGGATCGGTACTACTTGCGCAGTATTAGACTTTAGATTGTTAAGTACATTCAAAACTTTTAGTATTTTCTTTAAATACCGATTTTCTATTGTCTTTTGTTATTCGTTATTTATGGCACTTCACTAAACTTGTCCATGAAGTACGATATTATCCGTAGTACATTTTACCGAAAAAAAAAACACGAAACTTTATAGGCGTGCGCCAAGGACCAAGAATAATTCTTTGTCAAAATTAATGTCCTATATTAGACAAAGCAATAATAGTAGGTTAAAAATGTCCATTAGCTAAAATACTCATTAGGCCTTTAAAACGCATTTAAAAATTATTTATTCATAAACGTTCCATAAATCTCTAGCTAAAGGTCTAATAAAATACAGATTGACATCATCATGTTGTCGCTCTGAGAAATTTATAGCCATAAACATAAAATCGCTTGTAGCCAAGTCTTATAAAAAAAGTTTAATATGCTGAAATTTGCTATCAAAACGGAGTTCCATGGAAAATTATAGAAGTCATGGCTGTATGTATGCATGCCGTTTGCCCACCCACTTCAGGATAGAAGTCAACACAAAGCGAATAAAAATCAGCTGTTCTTGTGACGGCAGCCATGTTTGTTATTAATATAGATTTATCAGAGGTTCATAGAAAAGCCTTTTAGGAACCTCTGATAAGTTATGAAACCGTTATTGAAAGTTTTAGCGCTAATATGCATTTATGAATAATCGGCGGTTACCTGTGACCCTAAAATCCCGATCAAGCTCACGGGGCTTATATATAAGAGCATAATTAGGCTTGTGATGCTTTACGGCTGCGAAACCTGGCCAGCGTTGACAAAGCATGTCCGCAAACTTCACACCAACGAAATGAAAATACTGCGGTGGATGTGTGGCGTAATGCGACTTGATCGAGTGCGTAACGAGTAAATCCGTGGCAGCCTTGGCCTTGGCGTTATCGCGGATAAGTCGAAGAAGCTCGCGTTCATTGGTTTCAGTGGACGTCTTTCGGCTATGATAATTATATTTTTGATACTTCATCTTAAAGTTACCTACGGAGTGGAAATGTTGAAAAACCATTTTCTCTCAGTGTTCTTTCCAGCAAACCCTTTCATAATATGCAGGCATATATTCAAAGGCAATATACCTAGATAAATAATGAAAAGCGAGTTGAGCAAAATAAGAAGCAGTTTACTACGATTCAGTGAACTGACTGTGACTCAATAATGAGCTCTGTGACTGACGCTCAGAGTTTATTATTATTTTATGGCTTACGCTGTTAACAGCCAAGTTCGTTATAAATAAATAAACAAATATGCTTGAATAAATTCACACAGCGCCATCTAACCCTAAAGCTTGTGTTATGGGTGTTAGATAACTGATAAACTAAATTAAGGTATTTAAAAAATAACTATATTATTTTTTAAATACATATGTATTATACTTACACATTACACCCGGACCTGTAACAGAAATTAATATTCTTAATTTTAATTTCTGCTTGGCCGGGAATCGAACCCGGGGCTTCTGCGACACTTGCGTGCGGGTGTCATTGTGAGTTGATAAGCAAAAATTTATTATATATCGATCTTCAACCCGCCTGCCAAGCGTGGAGATTATGGCAACAACCTCGCCTTTCGTAGAAGAGGCCTTATTCCTGCAGTGGACTGTTATGGGCTATGATGATGATGATGATAATGATAATGATAAACTGAATAGTTTCAAGTACAACATATAATTAATTATTATAATATGGTTGCTTACTAAACTGGAATTTACTTATTTTATAAACTGAATAAGTTTCATAATGTTATTTTATCTACACTCATAGCGCATTGTTCCAATTACATATTCGAAAACAGTCGTTTAAGGGTACCATTTTTTCACGCCAGTCTATAATAGAAGTTTATGCAACTGTCATATAAAAGGGGGTATTAAAACATGAGTATGATAATAGTTTGACACGAGTGCTTTAATACCTAATTATATGCAGTTGCATACACTACTTTATCTACACTCATATTTTTATGTTAAAATCAAGCGGCGGGAAATTCACTTCGTACTTTCACATTTGTCTATTTATTTGTTTCAAACAAGAAAAAACATTCACAAACACAAATTACAACAATTAGAAAAAATATTCTGTTTAGCGGGACAATAATCACACACAAATTTAAACAGGAAAATTTGAATTTAGTATTTGAATTTTGAATTTGTCAAAGACATTTGGGTATTCAGCCTACATTTCGCCGTGTCTCGGTGCCCGACAAAAATTTAAAAAATAAAAGTGTTGCATAATGATTAAAAAGTTTTTAACACTTTGTGTTGTCATCATGATGGAACTCCATTATTATGAATTAAATCACTTTTTGTACACTAGTTCCACTTTCTTATACAATTTTATTAAATTGCAACCGGTTTCGAATTACTCATCTTCAGGCAATTATTTTATATTTATATATAATTATTTTATATTTTATTTTATATTAAATATAAAATAATTGCCTGAAGATGAGTAATTCGAAACCGGTTGCAATTTAATAAAATTGTATAAGAAAGTGGAACTAGTGTACAAAAAGTGATTTAATTCAGATTAAAAAGTTATGTTATCTACACTCATAGCGTAATGTTCCAATTACATATTCGAAAACAGTCGTTTAAGGATACACTTTTTTCACGCCAGTCTATAAAATTTTAAAAATTACTTTTCGATACAGCATTTCCCATACTATTTTCATTACAGCTGTATAGTAAAATAACTTTTAATCATGATGCAACACTTTTATTTTTTTTACTTTTTGTCGGGCGTCGGGACACGGCAAAATTAAGGCTGAATACCTAGATGTCTTTAACAAATTTAAATTCAAAATTTAACTTTTCCTGTTTATGTAATTATTTTCCCGCTAAACAGTTTTTTTTTCTAATTGTTTTAATTTGTGATTGTGAATGTTTTTCTTATTTGAAGCAAATAAATAGATGGTAAAAGTAAAGTGAATTTCCCGCCGCTTGATATCCTCGACGCGTAAATACGACAGAACTGACTCGCAGCTTACTTCCAGCAAAGTTGAGAAAATTATAGGTACGATATTTTAACATAAAAATATGAGAGTAGATAAAGTAGTGTATGCAACTGCATATAATTAGATGTATTAAAACACTCGTGTCAAACTATAATCATACTCGGCTACGCCTCGTATCATAAACAGACACTCATGTTTTAATACCCCTTTTTATATGACAGTTGCATAAACTACTATAAACTGCTGATGTTCTGAATAAAATAAAACAAACAACAATTAAATAAATTTCATTTTTGCTACCTCTAATATTATCCTAAATTACAGTAAAATTATCATTACAAATTCAATTGGTACGCAAACATAAAATATAATTATAATTCAATTGATACGCAAACATAAAATATAATTGTAATTCAATTGGTATGCAAATATTATTTAGAACGATTCATTGTTTTTGTAGACAAAGCAAATAGCTTGATGATTTTGTTAATTCATTATTGAATTTTGCAGTGATTTAATGAAGTTATGAGCTGAAATTATCAGTTATTCGCTACAAATATTTTGGTACTAAGTTGAATCATTTCATAATGTGTGGTACAACAATTCATTTGGCCAATACTTGGCATCAGCAATGCATCTCAGGCCTAAGAGTGACAACGCACCTGCGGTTCTGCAATATTGTTTCCTGGATCCTAAATGCATGAATCGTAGATACAGTTACGGCTCACCATAACGTAGTGGCAACTCCATCGTCTGTTTTGCTATATCTAAATACTTAATATAATTGTACATTACGTGTACTCTAAAAGTACATTTAAATATATTTGCGATACAAAACTCCTCAATCATCGTGTTTTGTTAAAGATTCAGGATAGTAAACAAATGTTTTTGTTTTCAGATTAATTATCCAGCAGCATCAGACTTTTCGCAGAAGGTAAGGAGTCTTAAACATTCAATACAAATCATTACTACATAAATTGTTAGTAAATTAACAATATCGTCTACGCTGTTAGTGGAAACTCTTCTGATATACTTTACTTTTTAAAATTAAAGTAGTTACCTTTTTAAGTTTAAAAAGTGAATAATTTACTTTATTAAAAGTAGTAACGTTCCCAATTATTGGCCAAATCCTTAAAAGCGGTTAAGTTTCAACAATTTTGTTCGCATCTAAAATACCACACACATGCTTAGCTTCCTTAGCCTCCCTTGTATTATGACTTTGACCACACGTATACTACCTTAGATTAACCTGCAAAATATAATAAATCTGTGAATTTTCTACTTACATATTTTTATAGATTTAATAAGCCAGAATTCCACCACATTTTTGCGAGAACTTGGCTCGTTTTTATACAACAGTGGCCTTGGGTAATCCTGTTAGTGCCCTAGAACAAGGCGCCGGGCGCTGAACGTCCGTTCCTTAAGGCAATTTGTTTTACTTGCAAATAAATTGAAATTTATTTCGTCCGAAGTGAACTTTTGATGGGAAATAGGGATTTGCAATATCCTTTTTTATAGCTTCCACATATATCACTGGGCCTAAATGTGCTATGTGTATGAATAGAGGAACTAATAGCTGAATTCGAAACAGGAATTGTAGCCTTTAGTAATTTAGAACGATGTTGACGTGTCATTTGATCCGATTATAAATGAAATTGTCGATCAATAAATTAACTGAACATAACACATAACAGAAATAGGACAGCACTAGGTCATATTATAAAACGGGGAAATAACAACCGGGCGAATGCTTGCATTGTTGTTCCGGTTTGAAGGATAAGGTAGCCAGCGCAATTACAGGCATGAGGCATTTCATCTTAGTCCTCACACTGACAACGCACCTGCGCTTCTGCATTGTTGTTGTCTGATCCTAAATGCACGAATCGTAGATTTTATGCGCGACAGTTACCAGTTACCATCAGGTTGTCTGCTCGTTTGCCACTGAGTAGAATTAAGAATAAATAACATATGGATGACTGTTACAGAAATACTTTAATAGTTTAACCGAGCGGCTTTTAATTAAGTTTGCGAAAAATTATCTGGCAAAAATTATGAATGATCAAAATACGTAAAGTAAGCTACTAACAGTGGATAACAGTTAATTTAAGCTAGCAACTAAAATTCCAAGTGACCGAATATACTAAATTGGGCGAAAAAAATACTGAATGGACTAAAATAATACTAAGTGATATTCGTTCACTTAAATTCGATGATAGAGAAATAACGAGTGTTTCTATGTTCCAGTCTCGTCTCAAAACTATTTAAACGGACAATACTTTTTATAAATTTTATGAATTTTTAAGCCAAAAGTTTTATCCAATATTTTTTCCAATACTTTTACTTTGACGTATCATTCAATTATGTTTACTTTTTTCTTTTGAGAACTTGGTAAGTGACAAGCGGCCAAAGATGGAGCATGCCTGTCTAGGGACAGCCTATTCGGTCTAGCCTTGAACCTTCTAGATTATAACGACTAGGGAACAAATTCGCAGGCAACGTCTTCCTTAATTATATAGAACCAAATCGGTTTAGCTAAATGTTTATAAAAAAATCGTTAAAGCGATTGGTGTTAACTCAATATTCTTGAGTTTCCCACCTTATACAGGTACTATTACAGGTATATAGTCCAGTTATGTAGAACCTGCATTAGACCCTCAATACCCCGATATCAGTATAGGAAATAGAAAAATTCCTGAACATTTTCCTTTTACATGAAAAATACCGCGGAGCCTCTATATCGGCAGGCGGGAATATCGAAGCGAGTACCTTTTATTAAGTTTCATAATAGGTTTCGAAGATAGGGCTGCCACTTGCAAGTTAACCTGTCCATATTTTCATGAAAATCGTTATTTTTGTCCCAATTGCGTTAAATTACATTAAACGTAATATTGAAGGTACCGTTCAACATTACGTTTTATGGCATTTTTAATAATAATCAGAATAGTATAAAACTGAACCGATTTTAATGAAACAATGAAATAAAGCTAGGAAACATCTCGTGAAACTGGCTTTCGAATAAAGAAAACTGCATCCAAATCGGTCTATCCGATCGGGAGCTACGATGCCACAGACAGACACACAGATCGACAGATACAGGCCGCCGGTTGCTTTTATTTGTTTATTTTTTTTCCTCCGTTTTTGTTTTATTCTATGTATAAGCAATAAATAATTTTTCATTCATTCATTTTCATATACTCATAAAACCCTTCTCTTTTCGTTGGGCGTTAAAAATGTCAAAATAAATTGTTGCGGATCTAGGAAAATATTGCTAATTACAAGACTGCGCCTTAGCTAAAAATGCTATATTTTTCAAGTGTTATGTGTAATCAATAAGGTACCTTATAAAATGGTTTGTCTTGTTTTCTACCAATACCAGATACAAGCCAAAAAAAACGCTTTAGATGTATTCAAGAGGTCATTATACTGTATTATGTATTTCGAATATGTAGGTAGAGCTCGTCTAATTTAAAATGACGCGCCCCACTATCGCATTAACGCACACAAGCAAGTTTAAAATATGGACGCAATACATATACAAATGCCGTTGTAATTGGTCATTCAGTTGCCGGTAAGATTCAAACGTCGGAGCACGCGTCGTTCATTGGCTCCCACACAGATGAAGTGTCGTTATTAATATTTGCACTCACACATCGAAATCAACTAACTAAGTAGTGGGGCGCGTCATCTTAGACTAGACGAGCTCTACTATGTAAATGATGACATTAACAACGTTTTTTATGTTATTCCATTACTAATACCTAGTATGATTATCTAAGGAAGGCTGATATTCTTTTTTTTGTACTTGATTTACATATTCCACATTTTACACTTTCTACCAAAATGTTGTCTGTTTTGTTATGATCAACCCTACTACCGAAGTTATCATTGACATTTCAATTTTTATATTCCAAGCAGAGGAGGAATACTTTTCCTGTTTCGTAATTCTACATCGGTATGGCTTCCGATTTTTATTGTAAAATAAATACGATAATAAGAACCTTTCAGTAATTTTAACTATACCGTGTTCAATGAAACTTCGGTATCGCCCTATTGTTGAATCGCTCGCCTCGATTTGAGTGGTTTGCTATTTTTATTTTCATCATGAAAAATTAGATATTTTTATGCATGATGCTGATTTTCCCTATTTTTGAAATATACTCTTTCAGTGTTGCCAATGTGATTAAAAAAATAGTGAATTTTTCATGCCAATAATAAAAATCCGCTCGAATCGATCATTAATATAACGTAAACCGTTCGAATCGATGCGAGCGATTCATAAAATGGAGCCTCTGGTCGACGATGGCCTGTTCCATCAGTCGGACCATTGGACCGTGTACCTATCTCGGCAATAAAAATCAATTTTTTACCTTTGGGTTTCATCTCACACGTGCAGTTCAATAAAAATCTCAAAAAAAAAATGGAATCTGTCCTTTGGACTATGACATGGGTCGTTCAAGATGTATGTTACTGATGTCCATAGGCGGCGGTAACCACTTTCCATCAGGCGGTCCGCTTGCCTTGTCTGCCGTATTACATAAAAAATAAAACTTTAAAAATTTGCCGCGACATCCCTACAAGACTCTGTATTCCAACGCGTCTTGTTTAGTGAACCAAAGTTTATTGTACAACCTCTCTTGTGGAGTTGTATGCGTATGAATATATCGGAAAAACCACTAAGCGCTCCAGCCTCACACTTCAAAACGTTTAGTTGAAATTGGTAGTTGATAAAACGATAGTAAAGGGAATACTCGTAAATATTAAATCCTTCTACTGTTAGTCAGTAGTTTGACGAGGATGTTACTTGGTGGCAACTACAAATACAATACAAATCTTTATTTCAGACAAATTGTACAGGGTTATGCGAACACGTTGGCAACCGTGCTAGACAAAGACTGTGTTACGTATGCCAGCGCCCTCCACCAGCGCATCTGGATCTGTTTTACAAAGTTAATTTAAAAAAGAAAAAAAATACAATTTTTGGTTATTAATCTAAAGAAAAGAATATGTTGATATTTTTAGGTTGTGTGTGTACTTTGTGAGTGTGGGTGTTTGTGTGTCTGTGTATGGGGGGGAAGTGTGTGCGTGTGTGTATGGGGGGGGGGGTATGGGCGTGTGTCTTGTACTCGCACTGTACAAGTCATGATACTCTTACAACAATACAGATACAATCCAAAACCAAACAACTAGGCTGAGGTTTTTAATATAGTTTCTGTATCCATATAGTTTAGCCCCAAGAGATACTCCCAGAGTTTATTTTTGCACCTTATTTTACTTAAATGGTATATACCTAGGGCATTATTTATTTTGTTGTAGAGAAATGGACTCCGCACAAGATGTTGTCTACTAGCCGTAGTTGTCCGGTGTTGTTTCTGCTGGCAAATGCGATTGCTTCGACGAGAATTTCGTAAAACTAAAATACGCTTTGCTATTAATAATTACCCTCTAACTAAGATAGCAACGCCTTAAACTCACGAACAAAATCCATAACCATATTCAATTTCGGAATAAATTATTGCTTATTACGTTGTTCTTTTCGGATATAAGGTATAACTTAATGAAAAGCTGTCAACAAAATTCGTCTCATAGTTGTTGTGGGAAAGAGTCCATGCAATCTTTTTTTACACACAAAATTATTGGCGCTTAGGAATGAGCCTGCAGCTGTGTTTCCAAACCGTTTATGGCATTGAAAGCTTCACGAGAAGCTTCGGCCTGGTTTCGGTTTTTTATTTATTACAAAGTAATTTTTTTATCATCTCTAGATCAACTTCTAAAGCTGATTTGAATTACCTTTCAATTTCATACAGTCAGTATATGCCAATAAAATCTAAATATTAAAGTTTATTAATAATTTATATGATTAAATGTAGTTTGTAGGCAATCTTGAATAACATTTCTTAGAGCTTTTAAACCTTCGGCTTCGGCTGATTGTGGCGAAAGCCAATTAATCGGCTTCGGCTTCGGCCAGAAATTGACTATCGGTAGGACACTACCGGCAACGCTTTCGTGACTCCCCTTATGTCCCCCTTATCGTTTGCCTAACTTCCATGCAATTGAATTGTGCGATAACTAAAAATAGCGGACTTGAACTTTCTATTTTAGCATTCAGAATTCAAAAAGGCTTCCAAATTGATTTAACTAAAAATACCTTTTTTAAAAAGCCGTTTAAATAAATTGGTTGATTCCCTGTCTACGCAGTAAAGATATTAATAATAAATATTGTCAATTAGCTTTCATTTATTTTACACAAGAAGGTAAGTACCTAATTTAGTCAATAGCCAACAAATGTCATTTATTCTAATATCACGAGTACCTAGTTATTAGTTACAGACAGTTAACCGTAATTTATTTATGATACCTACACATTAAATTACTAGGATAGGTCAGACAACGCCATCAGGAGAATAAGGTTCTAGATTAGTTCATTTGGTAATTTCATTACTTTGATTTCAGTAAATTATTTTGATTGCCTAACTAATTGGACTTGGGCCTTCATTTGATATGAAATAATTATCGCTTAATTTTGTTCTATACAGGTACCTGAAGGCAAGGAATATTCATTGCGAGAGCTTTAAATTGGAACAATGTGACGGTTCCACCTAAGCTCAAATATTAAATAGGTACGATAATCAAATTTAGATATTATTCTATCCGCAAGTGAATAGGTACATTTAGGTAGTCTAACTAAATACCTAAGTAGTAACAACCTAGATAAGACAGACATCACCTAAAACAATTCCCTTCCTAGAATATACCTAAAACAGTTACCTACCAACTGTGGGGAGGTCAGCATCAATACTTACTTATAGTAAAATAGATGGGGACATTTTAATAATAATGTATCCAAATATAAAAATTAAAGGAAATGACTATACTCCACAATTTGATCACTACTTGAATACAGGTTATTCACGCCCTTAATGCCTACTCGTAAGGCCCATTTTCTGCTGGAGGCAAGTATCGAGTTGGGTCGGTGTTCGGAAGGCAAAACAAATATCAACCTTATTCTGTTATCATTGGAGCGTAGATTTCATCGGCATCGAGGGATTGTGCCGTGGGAATCGCATGAGTTTCTTTGACGACCTAAGTGGTTCAGTGGTTAGCATGCCGGTCTGCTGCGCGGGAGGTCTCGGGTTCGATTCTCTTCTTCTCTTGTTGGTCTGAGTTTTAGTTTCTGTTGCAGGTCTGGGTGTTCTGTGTGTAATGGGTATGTGTTTGAAAGTGTATGGGTGGTTTGTCAGTTGTCTGGCACCCGTAGCGCAGACTTTGCTTGCTTTGGGGCTGGATGACGTTGTGTGAGCTTGTCCACAGTTGTTTAATTGTTTATTATTCATTATTTTTATGCAACAGAGGACCTTTAGTGTAATATCGACTTTGTCGCCTTATAAATGGAGCGTACTTTCTTTCAATCGTCGGAGTTGAATGAAAGTTTGTTCCGCGCGAAACATAACATACAGTGATCCTGTGAAATGCTTAGTGCGCAATATATCTACGGTGATTCTGGGAAGCGTTTCGCGCGAAATATGCCTACGGTACGGCGTGTTTGTTAGACTGAGGCGATCATTCATGGTTTATATCGTTTCTCTGTACTCATCGAATTCTGCTATGTTTATATAAAAGCAATAAATCTATCCTAATGTAAGACTCATTGTTGCATACCGGGCCCTTGTAGTGGTCTAGCTGCGTAAGGGAATTGGTTAACTGAGGCGACCATTGATGGCGTCGTATCTTTTCTTCGAATTCGGCTATGTTTATAATAAGCAATAACATCGTCCTGTGTTGGGGACCGCAGGGCTTTGTTCTGTAGTCAGTGGGATATTATAGGAACACCGGAGCAGGACAGTCGATTTTAACTAGTGGTCCAGAACGCACGCGTTTTCGCAAGTCATTGTATAGAGATTTTTAATGCTAATAAACAGTTTGAGAACGATCAGTTGAGTCTAAATGGTGTTTGGACTCAGTCTGATTACTTAAATCTACTTTTACTGGGATTAAGATTTAGATTCTTTACATTATAAAATATCTTATCTAGATAAAGTATTAGAATCAGTGCTACCATAAATAACATACAGGTACGTTAGTGTAACTGGAACAGTGATAAGATTCTAATTAGTTTGTTTGTTTCAGGTGGAGTTGTTGATGCTTTTTCCTTAGGTTCCTGGTGCCGCTTTGTTTTAAGGGCGGATCTGAATGGATTTCAGACAACCATTCGGGCAAATGGCTCCTACGATCCCATCATTTGTTTTTAAAAAATATTTGCTATCTACGATGGGACTAGCGGTCACTTGTACCTAAAGTCTGGCATGGGTTTAAGGTTTCGGGAAAGAGCTGGCCATGGAAACATGGTACGCCGCTTGGGCGGGTCTGACCGCTGCTCGCTAAACAGTTTCCTGCCCGAATACTGATGACTCATGATCTTGTACACTTCTTCCGAGGATCCTCCCCAGGCAGTGTGGACCCTTGGACTTGCCAGGTACACATTCCATCAGCACGCTCCGGAGGAGTTCTGTTGGAAGGTTAGGCATACACTTTTTGGACTATGGAATCTCACTATGCCTTGATGTGACCACTGGTGCTTTTCCACTCCAAACTGGTTAGGGAATCTAGGGTAGTATAGGTATTAGACACGTGCTTAGGGGAGAGAAGACAACAGAAATTCGGTCTTTTCTCTGTCACATAGGCAGGTACACACACACACTCACATAAATTAATACTATAAATTTTATTTTGATTACATCTGCAATTACAAGGAATAGAATCAAGCTTCATACTTGGGGACAAGCTAGATAGACTAGGTATGTTAGGATCATCCTTAGGAATTAAAGTATGGTTGTAACAAAATCAGTAAAGCTTATAACATAAAATAATAATAACAAAGAAAAGGAAGGAAAATAAAGAAGTGCAAAACACAGTATAAATCCTTTAATATTCAGTAACATTAATAATAGTCCAATATAAATACCCTACCAATAAAGTATAATGATTTTTAATTCTCAAAAATTATTAAGTTTCCAAATTGGTTGAACCCACGCAGAGACAGAATTCTATTCAGAGAATCTTAGACTTGAAAGGGTGAGGGGCGAGCCTATAGCAATACAATTGTAGGTTAACATTAGATGTATGGATCATCTTAGTATTCAATCAGTAAACATCTTAAATTGGAGAGAATTTTCTAATACTAAACGGGATTACAGATGTCCATTCCACTAAATATTTGGCTATACTAGGTATTACTCACTAAACGTAAAGCTTTCATAAGTAAAATATTAGTATCATATTATAGTTGGCTTAAGTAGATCATACATCAGCTATGATGACACCATCAATAAGAATCAGCAGTCTGTTACACTCGTAGCTCGAAGCAATTTGAAAGACCAAGCTTACTAACCGAAGGTTCAGCTGGGTGGAGATAAGAGATAATATACTATCCAAAGTTATTAAACTAGGATAGATCATAAACTAGACTATCTAGAGTTCTGCTTAGGGTTGAAATGTGAAGGGGCGACAAAACTATTTATGTACAATTAGAGTTAGACAACTCAATTACCTACCTTTGAATGTCCATTCGCAAGGATCCAAACTAATTGCATAATCAATATCGAGTCACAAGATGTCACAATATAGAGTTCCACGCTAGGTCGAAACTAGTTACTACTACAGACCGACAGATTTCATAAAACTACCTTAAAATAGACGAGATTACAGTTAATAAAACAATACATCATACCCATAATTGCCCTAGAATTAGGATTAGGCCTAGTATTAGGTTAGAATCATGGTAGAGCTATAATATTGCATTAAACAGAAATACAACAGACTTTTATTTAATGGACGATTATTCACATTAGGTATTCTCAAATTAAGAATACAACTAGCACATCTTCCGATGAGACTTACAACCGTGCCCTGGTTTTGGCCCATTTTAAACACTGTAGGCTCCTACGCGTTATTTCCAAAATAGGTGCTAAGTTTTATTTACCCTGGGAGACTAGGTTATAGTCATAAATAACATCATTATACTATTGTTTGGTTATATTCTGTTGCACCATATTGTATTCTCCAAAATATTAAATAACAAAACGCATAATTAAATCGTGAGATTGTACATACCTACTACATTAAATAATGTGACGCAGAGCTCATTTTGTAGCGTTGTGTTTGTTAGTTTTCATGGATGGCCGTCTAGCCGAAGGTGATCACATTTCATTTATACACCATGTTCACATTAAGCGAGAGTTTTGCGCTATTAGGTACTTGACCTTACAAAGACATTAGGACTGGGAGTAAACAGCTGATATACAAAACCACATTAGTAGTAAGATCCGTCTCAAAATCACACAATGATTGGTTAGGTCCAATTGAATCAAATATTGAGCGAGATTTCTGGATTTGGGCGTAAAATTTAATTATATTGTATGACTGTATGATAGGATGCTTGGTATGTGGTTGTTTGCGTGACTGGATTATATTGACAAATTATCGCTAGAAGTTTTATTAGGTTGGGTTCGGTATCTAGATACAAATAAATACTAGCCTGGAATGATTTTACGAAGTATGTACATAAATTACAATACACATAGGCTACAGATATTTAGAAAGAGCTATCAAAGAAGGAAATATTATCATTACGAGTGCAGCATTTGATGAGTTGTTAGGATTGGGTCCATGATTTGAATTCCAGATGTAACTTGGGTTTTATTCCTCTATTTAGGATTTGTTTATTAAATTACTGATTAACGAATGAGCTTAGGTTCCTACTACGGAACTAAAATATAAGATTGTATTCGGATAGCAAAGATAGACCGGATAATTAATATTATGATATGGTTGTTGGAAAATATTATACTTTTGAGATTTGATTATATTACTTTGTTTTGTGTTGTTTGACTCTTCATATGTGTATGGTTTGTGAGTATGTAAAAGTGTACCCAGACCGGAATTAAATCTCGAGTAGATTGTGCGTTTGACGCCGTCCGCATCTGTGGCGATTTACTGAGTGTTAGTTGTGTTTGGAGGTAATCAAAAGGTAGAATAAAGCTGTATCTGGGACTCTCTGGTTGATCGATGTCGAAGATCCTAGAAGGGAGAGCGCAGCTGATAGCTATTCGGACGAGTTGTTGTTTCGTGGTGTTGAAAGGCTTCGGCCTTATACAACAGGAAGCTGCAAGACTGTCTGAATCACGTAACTCATGCGAAACCGTTTTATTATCACTAGAATGAGGCTCTCGGGGAGCCGTTGGTGTAGCAATTGTACCTGGCTTGACCCACAAATCGCTTCTTTTACTTCGTGAATGTCCACCTATATGCGAAAGAGCTGATTCCGGCATTTTGGTCTGTGCATTGGATGTAATCGCAAATTGTATACATACTCATGGAGAATCAATCAGTTTAACTTATCATAAATCACTGGTCGGACCTTGGAAGGTGGACTCTACAGGAGCTTCCTGTCCGGACTTCAATATTACTTACTTCATAACTGCTATTATTGGATTCACAACCACCAAGGAATTTCTACACGAATTATCTACCAATGATAGCCATTAATGCTACGAGTGCAACAAGGTTGCTACCTATCTCTGCGATCCGGATTTCAATAAATTAAAACAGGGTTGATATTATCCCCAATATTCACATATCATGGCAAGGCCATTGGAATTGGAGCAACACCATTGATCTATGGAACATATCCAAATATTACTAACTGAAGACATCACTGCCAGTATTTGGCTATGCATATTTTGTATGTGTTTGGAGCACTCTCTCCAGGGACTACCTGCTGATACTACTATACTACCTATATCTGTGCCACGGAATTCGGGCCCATCACCGTAGCCACGAGGAAACACAGCCCAAGTATTCGCCTTTAATGTATGGGATGCCACAACCACATCGACGAGTCTAAACATATACCTGCACCCTGCATTGCGTTTGAGTAAGCTGTTTTCCGAGTGAGATTTATTATGCCCAGGAGTACGTTCCGCACATGATCGACCTACCATCAACGACACGAAGTGGAGAGTTCATGGAGAGAGAGAGCTACAAGCTTTATGGATCTACTTTATACATTTATCATCTGGATATGCTTTGGAGACACTGGATTGTTCATATCGTCCTCTCAAGTCACTTCATAACTCGAAACAAACTGACTGACGATTATGACTTATCTACTTGTGCCCTCTCATTCAATATATAAAAAAAAAACATTGCTGGGCGGATTGGAGTTTTTAAAAGACGTCTTTGGCTGCTCCAAACGGAATCTTGCGGAGAGATATCATTTCCTCTATTAGGATAGCCATTAGAGGATATGATGAGCCAGTGTAATGGCTGGGGCAAGATTCACTCTCCCATCCCTCTATTTTTTTATATAGTACGGAGAGTCCCAAAATCCCCTTAAAATCAATATTCCCCTTGACCATACAGTATGTATTTTATATTTAAATTAGGTACGTTATTTATTTACTACATAGTAGCCATTTATCCTAACAAAACATAATAACCTGTTTATCTTCCTACTCTAAAAGTCTTGGGTTACCACAAACACAACGTAGGAATAACTAGACGATCACGAGGCCATAGTAATATCAGGAATGTACGAATACGCGTTAGGTAATAAACAGAAGTAGCATTTTAGAGTTAACGTGTGACTGAGTTGCTGAATGAGTTTGTGAGTGAATGAATGTTGAAAGAATGAGTGAGTGAGAGGTTTATTTATTTACAAGGGTTATCGAAGGGGGGAGGTACAATATGGATTAGCCGTGACCAGGATTTATGACCATCTTCATCATCACTTCACAATTTTCTTCATCCTCACCAACTTCAATTTACTATTTAAGCACAATTTGAAATTACTAAGATAGATTTAGGGCAGTAGGTGGCTTACATCGTGATAGCCACAATTTGTTGTACGTGTAATGGAGAGAGTCGGAAGTATCAAACGGGTTATTCAACAAAGGATAAACAAGAAAAATATATAAATATAAATATACTTTGTGAAATAAGTTACCTTATAAGGCGAGTAAAGTTAGTTCTGGTTCAACGAAAACTTTATAAAACATTGGAGTGTTCAACTATTGGAGTCCATATTTATGTTAACACAACTATGAAAAATAAGAACTACAGTCAGGGTCTCGAACCGGGGACACAAGATTCACAGTAAAAAAAAAAAACATTAAAAAAAACAAAAAAATTACGGTCCGAGTCTCGAACCGGGAACGCGGGGGTCGCAGTGGAGCTTGTCGCCACTGCACTAACGGCATGTAATGATCGAGTGCAATCGTCGCAGGATAGCGTAGAAAATGTTTACTTGGAATTCAAAACACTCGTCAGTTATAGTTATTAAAGCATGTTATATATTGTTTTAAGGTTTAGGCACAGATATGTCATTTATTAACAGGTAAATGGTACTGTACGCAAGGTCTTTGTTCGCTGCACGGTTATCACAATTTGTTAATTTTTATGGTTTTAAACATAATGTTATGAACAACTAACATTGTCACTGCTATGATACATTATTGTAAATCAAATGGCAATTTGGAATCAATATCTTAAATGTAAATATTTTCAATAAATTATCAAAAATCGATCAGAGATCGTCACATTACGCCATCAGTGGTTGATAGAGGAAACACCTTAGCGCAATGTTCGTGCAGTGGTATCAAACGTAGTTCACATAAACATTGGTAGATGTCAGATGTAAATACTACTCAATGCTATGGGTATTTAGCTATATAGAAATCGGATGCGAGTACAGTCATCTGCAGTGATGCTAAAACGCGTAATTTTGTTGTAAAATTAGTTATGATGTCGTAAATTGACCGGGATTTACGAACTAGGTAGGTAGTGTAATGGGTAATGGTTATACCTAAGACACTAATGACATAGGGGCGTGATTTTGGGTGGGTATGTTGAGTTATCACTGTCGTTACCAATTAAGAGTATAGAGAGAAAGCAAAGTATCTAGGATATGCGAAGCGGAGTTCATGGTTGACTGTTATGACATACGAATGCCTATCTATGTGTTGTACTTTACTAAGAAAGGAGATACCTACTTTAGTTTACATCTTTTGTAGAGAGGTTTGTGATTGAATTGTATAGCCATAGCAACTTTCTGGTTCAGGCGGATTCTGAGTTGAGGGATTGTTGGCGTGATAGGAATTCATTATTTAATTGCAGTAGGTACACTAAAAATATAACATCTAGGTATGTCTTGAAATTGAAACTACCATTTATAAATAAAAAAATTCATTACATAATCAGAACAAAAACAATAAAATCGAGTAATGTAAATAAAGTTATCTAATCGAATTTTTATTATAAATTTCTTTTATCATAAAAATTCAGGGGCGAATGTGACGGTTCCACCTAAGCTCAAATATTAAATAGGTACGATAATCAAATTTAGATATTATTCTATCCGCAAGTGAATAGGTACATTTAGGTAGTCTAACTAAATACCTAAGTAGTAACAACCTAGATAAGACAGACATCACCTAAAACAATTCCCTTCCTAGAATATACCTAAAACAGTTACCTACCAACTGTGGGGAGGTCAGCATCAATACTTACTTATAGTAAAATAGATGGGGACATTTTAATAATAATGTATCCAAATATAAAAATTAAAGGAAATGACTATACTCCACAATTTGATCACTACTTGAATACAGGTTATTCACGCCCTTAATGCCTACTCGTAAGGCCCATTTTCTGCTGGAGGCAAGTATCGAGTTGGGTCGGTGTTCGGAAGGCAAAACAAATATCAACCTTATTCTGTTATCATTGGAGCGTAGATTCCATCGGCATCGAGGGATTGTGCCGTGGGAATCGCATGAGTTTCTTTGACGACCTAAGTGGTTCAGTGGTTAGCATGCCGGTCTGCTGCGCGGGAGGTCTCGGGTTCGATTCTCTTCTTCTCTTGTTGGTCTGAGTTTTAGTTTCTGTTGCAGGTCTGGGTGTTCTGTGTGTAATGGGTATGTGTTTGAAAGTGTATGGGTGGTTTGTCAGTTGTCTGGCACCCGTAGCGCAGACTTTGCTTGCTTTGGGGCTGGATGACGTTGTGTGAGCTTGTCCACAGTTGTTTAATTGTTTATTATTCATTATTTTTATGCAACAGAGGACCTTTAGTGTAATATCGACTTTGTCGCCTTATAAATGGAGCGTACTTTCTTTCAATCGTCGGAGTTGAATGAAAGTTTGTTCCGCGCGAAACATAACATACAGTGATCCTGTGAAATGCTTAGTGCGCAATATATCTACGGTGATTCTGGGAAGCGTTTCGCGCGAAATATGCCTACGGTACGGCGTGTTTGTTAGACTGAGGCGATCATTCATGGTTTATATCGTTTCTCTGTACTCATCGAATTCTGCTATGTTTATATAAAAGCAATAAATCTATCCTAATGTAAGACTCATTGTTGCATACCGGGCCCTTGTAGTGGTCTAGCTGCGTAAGGGAATTGGTTAACTGAGGCGACCATTGATGGCGTCGTATCTTTTCTTCGAATTCGGCTATGTTTATAATAAGCAATAACATCGTCCTGTGTTGGGGACCGCAGGGCTTTGTTCTGTAGTCAGTGGGATATTATAGGAACACCGGAGCAGGACAGTCGATTTTAACTAGTGGTCCAGAACGCACGCGTTTTCGCAAGTCATTGTATAGAGATTTTTAATGCTAATAAACAGTTTGAGAACGATCAGTTGAGTCTAAATGGTGTTTGGACTCAGTCTGATTACTTAAATCTACTTTTACTGGGATTAAGATTTAGATTCTTTACATTATAAAATATCTTATCTAGATAAAGTATTAGAATCAGTGCTACCATAAATAACATACAGGTACGTTAGTGTAACTGGAACAGTGATAAGATTCTAATTAGTTTGTTTGTTTCAGGTGGAGTTGTTGATGCTTTTTCCTTAGGTTCCTGGTGCCGCTTTGTTTTAAGGGCGGATCTGAATGGATTTCAGACAACCATTCGGGCAAATGGCTCCTACGATCCCATCATTTGTTTTTAAAAAATATTTGCTATCTACGATGGGACTAGCGGTCACTTGTACCTAAAGTCTGGCATGGGTTTAAGGTTTCGGGAAAGAGCTGGCCATGGAAACATGGTACGCCGCTTGGGCGGGTCTGACCGCTGCTCGCTAAACAGTTTCCTGCCCGAATACTGATGACTCATGATCTTGTACACTTCTTCCGAGGATCCTCCCCAGGCAGTGTGGACCCTTGGACTTGCCAGGTACACATTCCATCAGCACGCTCCGGAGGAGTTCTGTTGGAAGGTTAGGCATACACTTTTTGGACTATGGAATCTCACTATGCCTTGATGTGACCACTGGTGCTTTTCCACTCCAAACTGGTTAGGGAATCTAGGGTAGTATAGGTATTAGACACGTGCTTAGGGGAGAGAAGACAACAGAAATTCGGTCTTTTCTCTGTCACATAGGCAGGTACACACACACACTCACATAAATTAATACTATAAATTTTATTTTGATTACATCTGCAATTACAAGGAATAGAATCAAGCTTCATACTTGGGGACAAGCTAGATAGACTAGGTATGTTAGGATCATCCTTAGGAATTAAAGTATGGTTGTAACAAAATCAGTAAAGCTTATAACATAAAATAATAATAACAAAGAAAAGGAAGGAAAATAAAGAAGTGCAAAACACAGTATAAATCCTTTAATATTCAGTAACATTAATAATAGTCCAATATAAATACCCTACCAATAAAGTATAATGATTTTTAATTCTCAAAAATTATTAAGTTTCCAAATTGGTTGAACCCACGCAGAGACAGAATTCTATTCAGAGAATCTTAGACTTGAAAGGGTGAGGGGCGAGCCTATAGCAATACAATTGTAGGTTAACATTAGATGTATGGATCATCTTAGTATTCAATCAGTAAACATCTTAAATTGGAGAGAATTTTCTAATACTAAACGGGATTACAGATGTCCATTCCACTAAATATTTGGCTATACTAGGTATTACTCACTAAACGTAAAGCTTTCATAAGTAAAATATTAGTATCATATTATAGTTGGCTTAAGTAGATCATACATCAGCTATGATGACACCATCAATAAGAATCAGCAGTCTGTTACACTCGTAGCTCGAAGCAATTTGAAAGACCAAGCTTACTAACCGAAGGTTCAGCTGGGTGGAGATAAGAGATAATATACTATCCAAAGTTATTAAACTAGGATAGATCATAAACTAGACTATCTAGAGTTCTGCTTAGGGTTGAAATGTGAAGGGGCGACAAAACTATTTATGTACAATTAGAGTTAGACAACTCAATTACCTACCTTTGAATGTCCATTCGCAAGGATCCAAACTAATTGCATAATCAATATCGAGTCACAAGATGTCACAATATAGAGTTCCACGCTAGGTCGAAACTAGTTACTACTACAGACCGACAGATTTCATAAAACTACCTTAAAATAGACGAGATTACAGTTAATAAAACAATACATCATACCCATAATTGCCCTAGAATTAGGATTAGGCCTAGTATTAGGTTAGAATCATGGTAGAGCTATAATATTGCATTAAACAGAAATACAACAGACTTTTATTTAATGGACGATTATTCACATTAGGTATTCTCAAATTAAGAATACAACTAGCACATCTTCCGATGAGACTTACAACCGTGCCCTGGTTTTGGCCCATTTTAAACACTGTAGGCTCCTACGCGTTATTTCCAAAATAGGTGCTAAGTTTTATTTACCCTGGGAGACTAGGTTATAGTCATAAATAACATCATTATACTATTGTTTGGTTATATTCTGTTGCACCATATTGTATTCTCCAAAATATTAAATAACAAAACGCATAATTAAATCGTGAGATTGTACATACCTACTACATTAAATAATGTGACGCAGAGCTCATTTTGTAGCGTTGTGTTTGTTAGTTTTCATGGATGGCCGTCTAGCCGAAGGTGATCACATTTCATTTATACACCATGTTCACATTAAGCGAGAGTTTTGCGCTATTAGGTACTTGACCTTACAAAGACATTAGGACTGGGAGTAAACAGCTGATATACAAAACCACATTAGTAGTAAGATCCGTCTCAAAATCACACAATGATTGGTTAGGTCCAATTGAATCAAATATTGAGCGAGATTTCTGGATTTGGGCGTAAAATTTAATTATATTGTATGACTGTATGATAGGATGCTTGGTATGTGGTTGTTTGCGTGACTGGATTATATTGACAAATTATCGCTAGAAGTTTTATTAGGTTGGGTTCGGTATCTAGATACAAATAAATACTAGCCTGGAATGATTTTACGAAGTATGTACATAAATTACAATACACATAGGCTACAGATATTTAGAAAGAGCTATCAAAGAAGGAAATATTATCATTACGAGTGCAGCATTTGATGAGTTGTTAGGATTGGGTCCATGATTTGAATTCCAGATGTAACTTGGGTTTTATTCCTCTATTTAGGATTTGTTTATTAAATTACTGATTAACGAATGAGCTTAGGTTCCTACTACGGAACTAAAATATAAGATTGTATTCGGATAGCAAAGATAGACCGGATAATTAATATTATGATATGGTTGTTGGAAAATATTATACTTTTGAGATTTGATTATATTACTTTGTTTTGTGTTGTTTGACTCTTCATATGTGTATGGTTTGTGAGTATGTAAAAGTGTACCCAGACCGGAATTAAATCTCGAGTAGATTGTGCGTTTGACGCCGTCCGCATCTGTGGCGATTTACTGAGTGTTAGTTGTGTTTGGAGGTAATCAAAAGGTAGAATAAAGCTGTATCTGGGACTCTCTGGTTGATCGATGTCGAAGATCCTAGAAGGGAGAGCGCAGCTGATAGCTATTCGGACGAGTTGTTGTTTCGTGGTGTTGAAAGGCTTCGGCCTTATACAACAGGAAGCTGCAAGACTGTCTGAATCACGTAACTCATGCGAAACCGTTTTATTATCACTAGAATGAGGCTCTCGGGGAGCCGTTGGTGTAGCAATTGTACCTGGCTTGACCCACAAATCGCTTCTTTTACTTCGTGAATGTCCACCTATATGCGAAAGAGCTGATTCCGGCATTTTGGTCTGTGCATTGGATGTAATCGCAAATTGTATACATACTCATGGAGAATCAATCAGTTTAACTTATCATAAATCACTGGTCGGACCTTGGAAGGTGGACTCTACAGGAGCTTCCTGTCCGGACTTCAATATTACTTACTTCATAACTGCTATTATTGGATTCACAACCACCAAGGAATTTCTACACGAATTATCTACCAATGATAGCCATTAATGCTACGAGTGCAACAAGGTTGCTACCTATCTCTGCGATCCGGATTTCAATAAATTAAAACAGGGTTGATATTATCCCCAATATTCACATATCATGGCAAGGCCATTGGAATTGGAGCAACACCATTGATCTATGGAACATATCCAAATATTACTAACTGAAGACATCACTGCCAGTATTTGGCTATGCATATTTTGTATGTGTTTGGAGCACTCTCTCCAGGGACTACCTGCTGATACTACTATACTACCTATATCTGTGCCACGGAATTCGGGCCCATCACCGTAGCCACGAGGAAACACAGCCCAAGTATTCGCCTTTAATGTATGGGATGCCACAACCACATCGACGAGTCTAAACATATACCTGCACCCTGCATTGCGTTTGAGTAAGCTGTTTTCCGAGTGAGATTTATTATGCCCAGGAGTACGTTCCGCACATGATCGACCTACCATCAACGACACGAAGTGGAGAGTTCATGGAGAGAGAGAGCTACAAGCTTTATGGATCTACTTTATACATTTATCATCTGGATATGCTTTGGAGACACTGGATTGTTCATATCGTCCTCTCAAGTCACTTCATAACTCGAAACAAACTGACTGACGATTATGACTTATCTACTTGTGCCCTCTCATTCAATATATAAAAAAAAAACATTGCTGGGCGGATTGGAGTTTTTAAAAGACGTCTTTGGCTGCTCCAAACGGAATCTTGCGGAGAGATATCATTTCCTCTATTAGGATAGCCATTAGAGGATATGATGAGCCAGTGTAATGGCTGGGGCAAGATTCACTCTCCCATCCCTCTATTTTTTTATATAGTACGGAGAGTCCCAAAATCCCCTTAAAATCAATATTCCCCTTGACCATACAGTATGTATTTTATATTTAAATTAGGTACGTTATTTATTTACTACATAGTAGCCATTTATCCTAACAAAACATAATAACCTGTTTATCTTCCTACTCTAAAAGTCTTGGGTTACCACAAACACAACGTAGGAATAACTAGACGATCACGAGGCCATAGTAATATCAGGAATGTACGAATACGCGTTAGGTAATAAACAGAAGTAGCATTTTAGAGTTAACGTGTGACTGAGTTGCTGAATGAGTTTGTGAGTGAATGAATGTTGAAAGAATGAGTGAGTGAGAGGTTTATTTATTTACAAGGGTTATCGAAGGGGGGAGGTACAACAACCTTTGTTTTATAACCTTTTGAAGGTTACAAAGGTTGAAGTAGGTATTCTAACATGGCGAAAGTACCTATCGCTACAGTCATAATCAGCATCATCATCGTAGCGTCACCCGGTTGCGGCCCAGCGCGGCCCGCGAGGGCCTAGGGTCCGCATTCCTGTTACTCCTGGCCCACCTCGCTCGGTCTTCGGCATCCTTGGTGGTGAGCTTATTGGCACGCATATCATTCTTGACGACGTCAAGCCATCGCTTCTTGGGCCGGCCTCCCCTTCCCTTGCCTGGCCAGACACTTGTCCTCCGCGTAATTTGCCGGCCTGCGCATGCTGCGGCTTATCTGCGATATCACGGACGCCAAAGCTACCTCGAATACCATATAATTATTGTAAATTAGCTGTATCGCGACTTCGTTCGCGTGGACTACAGGATGTTTTGCATGTCTATTAAGCTACACTGTGGTCTGGTGAAGCACAGATTTGAAACTCCAAGGTTGTATTTATCAAAAGACAGTAAATCAGTTAGAGAGTTCCATCGTGGTTGGCACAATAAATGTTGAAGCAATGTGGTTTGTGCGAGTAGTCTTTGTAATTTTGACTGTAAATAGTATCATTTTTCAAAGTTAATGCCCGAATTTCTTTGCTGTAGCAAGAATAAAATAATGGTAAATAAATATATAATCATCTTAGCGTTAACGTCCCGGTATATCGCGCGCGAGGGCCCGGGGTCCGCCTTGACCATGATCCAGGATCTGGCGATCAGGTAATTACAGTGGAGCGACTTCATCTGACCTCCGTGACCCTACTAGGGGAACCTGACCAGTTTTGATCATGATTACACATTCAGTCGCCTAAATGTGCAGGTTTCATCACGATACTTTCCCTCACCGTAAGAGCATCGGTTAGTATTCAAGAACAACAATATGTTATCATGCTATTAATATATTCCGAAATTCAAATTAATTCCCACGAGACAACACCATACTCGTAACCGTATTAAGACCGAAGTTAATTCCACTATTAGCTAGTATCTCACTGCATCAGATTCGAAGGAAGACATTACTGCTACTAATGGGAAATGCTACAGGCTAGATAGTCATCGTGATAAGTGGATAGCACGATAGCGCGATACGAAGATGGATGCAGTTGCATGCTAGTTCATCCCCGTTCATTCAATAGCAGAATAGTATTAAGATTTTGATTATAATGATTCAATTTAATTTTATTTTTTTACTGTTAAAATTGTATTGACGTTGTAATTTGTGTTGTAATTGACATTGATATTGACATGGTAATTTGTATTGAATTTGACATTGATATCTTGACATTGTAATTTGTATCTATTGAATTTGACATTGATATCTTGACATTGTAATTGTAATTTTATTTTGTATTTAATTTGACATTGTACCTAATTTTGTAAGTGAGCGTATTAGTGTACTTATTTTATGGGCTACCATGAGCCTGAAATAAATGTAATTTTTTTTTTATTATTATTTATAGCGATCCTGGTACTCTATTTTTTAATCGCTCGGCTCTATGCGAACGGTTTTCAATTTTGATTTTCGAAAAGAGTTCGCTTGAAAAATAGAAAAAATCAGAATTTTTCATGCTGAAAACCAATATTGAAAACCGTTTGAATCCAGGCGAGCGACTCAAAAATAGAGCCTCGCCCTGGTGTTCGCCAGAGTAGAATAGCACCAAGCCCTTACACTCGCAGGTGTCGTACAAGGCGATTAAAGTTTTCGAGGCAAAGCTATCTAGACACCGTAGACTGGAAAGTGGGCAGTAGCGTTTTCCATTGTTATATTTACAACACTGCGATCTTCAACCGCCTGCCAAGCGTGGAGATTATGGTTATAACCTCCCCTCCCCTGCAGTGGACTGTTATGGGCTGTGATGATGTGTAGCATTCGCCTATAACAGCTTACGCACTATTATAGATATCTGAGTTCTGTGTGTCCTTGTATATTTTAATTTTATTATGTGCAATATAGAGTTATAAATAATAATAATAAATATTCGTGGACAAATTCACACAGCGCCATCTAGCCCCAAACTAGGCAAAGCTTGTACTATGGGTGCTAGATAACTGATATACTACTTAAATACTTTTTAAATTCATACTTATTATACATAGAACACCCAGAACCGTAACAGAAATTAAAATTCATCATTTCAATTTCTGTCCAGCCGGGAATCGAAACCGGGACCTCTTGCATGTTGACCATTGAACCACTCAGGTCGTCAAAGTTTTTAGTTGCTTCTGTCCGAGTTTTCCTGCAGTCAAGTTTAGGCTGTATTTCGTATTCAGACGGAATGTTTCGAATGTAGGAAACGACGTCATTACGAGCGCGAATTTAAGAGGACGCTTTAATTTTTTTGTACTTTTTGAACAAAGATTCTGCGCTGGATATATAATTTAGACACGTGAAATTTTAGTATGTGTTTAGTATTCGTATAACCTATAATCACCATCATCCGAGCGATCGATCCGGGTTTATCATCATCCGAGCGATCAATCCCGGGTACTGCCAGGGTCCGGTTTCCTACTTTGTTTTCTGCACTTTGCCCGGTTTTCGGCATCCTCACATCGTAAGCCGTTGGCTCTCGCGTTCGACACGGCGATACCAATCCATCGTTTCTTGAATCTCCCGCTATTCGCGTAACCCACGATTAATTGTATTTTATTTTATATAAAATTTTAAATTTACCGCTACCTATATATTTTTGTGAGATTATTACGGATTTCTCCTAACCCGCTAATGTAGGTAAATCAAATAAATACCATTAATAAAACAAAGCTAAAATTCGTATAGAGGGATTTCCTGTAATTCATGAAAAAGGTAAAATACACATTAGTGTAATTGTAATTGCTAATGCATTAGGCATAGGTAAGAGCGTCAGTAGCCGGGCGGTTTAGTATCCAACTCGTAAGCGAGAGGCACCGGGTTCGAATCCCGCTGCGGCCATGTACCAATGACTCTTTTCTGAGTTATGTACATTAGTTGAATACTAACCGACGCTTTTACGGTGAGGGATAACATCGTGATGAAACCTGCATATTCAGGCAACTGAATTTGTAACCATGATCTAATCTGGTCAGGTTCCCCTGGTAACAAGGTCACGGAGGTCAGGTGGTAGTCGCTCGACTGTAATTACCTGATCGCCATATACTGGATCATGGTCAAGGCGGACCCCGCGCCCTCGTTCTCGAGAGCACAACTGGGACATCAACGCCAAGATGACATATTAGCATAGGTCGTAAGTCGCTTTTTTAGTACAAATGATATTCAAGTTTATGTAAAAACACGTAAAGACGAATCTGTCATGGCACGTCGTGTGAAAACAAATTACAGGCGACCGTGTGCTAGCTAGGGTGTGGGTAGAAATAGGCATTTTTACGAAAATGGTTCAAAAAGTAAAATCGAAGCAAAATTTACACTCAGCCTGTTCTCGTGAAACAGATACAAACACACGTATCTACACACCCTCTTTGCATCAGTATTCGCGATAGTCTAGCTAGATAAAGCGATGAACATAGAAATTCAAATCTCATTTTCCGAATATGATTGCGAAGCCAGAGACACAGAGTAGCGCCTTTGTGGATGCAGATTTTGTGATGCATAGGAAACATGTACAAAGGCATGCCTAAAAGACAGGCGTTCAGTTCAGAACAACAATGCAATGTGAAATAGGTATGTTTTCATTGCATTTTTGTTTCTAATATTCGATACAGGTTGTCTTTATTCATAGGTATCAATACTATCAATAAATAAATATGCTTGGACAAATTCACACAGCGCCATCTAGCCCCAAAGTAAGCAAAGCTTGTGTTATGGGTGTTAGATAACTGATAAACTATTTAACTATATACTTTTTTTATATACATACTATACCCAGACCCGTAACCTCGGCCGGCTATCGAACCCGGGACCTCTGCGTGGCGACCGGCATGTAACCAAATGATCCAATCGGATCGCCATATTCAATACAGTTATTGTCTTTATTGAGACGTATTGGTTTTTACATCGCAGTAACACCTACCTACTGTATTGTCGCAGCAAAATTGCCCTTATGGCATTAACATGCAGCCACTGATTAAGCGAAATAGGGAGCGTCGGGTATCCGACTCGTAAGCGAGAGATACCGAGTTCGAATCCCGCTCCGGTCATGTACCAATGACTCTTCTCTGAGTTATGTACATTAGTTGAATACTTACCGATACTCTTACGGTGAAGGAAACATCGTGATGAAACCTGCACATTTAGGCGACTGGATGTGTAACCATGATCTAATCTTGTCAAGTTCCCCTGGTAGCAGGGTCACGGTGGTCCGATGGTAGTCGCTCCACTGTAATTATCTGGCCTGCTAAATCCTAGATCATGGTCAAGGCGGACCCCGGGACCTCGTACGCGAAAGCAAAACCGGGACATAAACGCCAACATAATGTTTTTAAGGAAAGGCATTGATTTTCTCTTCTCAGAAACGCCTACTGTATTCTCACAGCAAAATAGCCCTTATGGCATTAACATGCAGGCAGTAATTAAGCGAATCGTATTCCACCACTTCGGAGGGTCCATTACCCGACAATCTGAAAGGCATTCCCGAATTCCTGTCTCAACTATTATTAACCAACAATGATGACGCGTTAACAAACTTCCCACTATACCGCTTGCCTATTTAGCGGGAACCCCGGAGTGCTTGCATTACGCCGCGAATCCCTAAAGCACCTTGAGGCGTCTCACAATAACGAGCCAAGTTTAACGTGCGATGTGATTCATTATGCCTTACACAGAGTAGGGCTGACACTAATGCTTTCTAAGAAATAAAAAAAATAAGCGTATAGATTGAATAGGATACTTTTAAACTAGAAATACTTTTTTTTATGTTATACGGCAGACAAACAGGCAAGCGGGCCACCTGATGGAAAGTGGTCACTGCCGCCTATGGACATCAGCAACACCAGGGGAGTCACCAACGCGTTGCAGGGGACTCTGAGACTGGTTGAGACCAATTTGCACCCAGTATAATATTGTTATGGAACCATATTTATTATTACCCTAGATAATCCTATGTTATAGTTAAAAAAAACACGGAGTCACCAAACTGTGACGCTTTTTTATATTATGTAGTCAAAAAGGCAAGAGGAACTCTCTGCCTGAGTCATTGTTCCCCGATAAGTGTTACCTTGGGGTTTTCAAATCAAGAGTGAATAGGTATCTTCTAGGAACGCATGCTACATTTTCGACCTCATCGTCGCTTTCCATCAGGTGCGTTGAGGTCAAATGCAAGCCTATAGATAATAAAAAAAAAGTTGTCGACCTGATGGGAAGTGGTCACTAACACTATTTATTGGTAACAGCACCAGTCAACAATGCGTTACCCATCTCCATGGAGTCCACCTCGAGGATATCCAAAGTCAAATTATTTACATAGTTACCTACTGTTAAGGTGCTCCCACAACGGCGTTAATTTTTTCGAACATTCGGTGAAGCCTTTGAATTGTTTTTTACACATAATGAAACTTTTTGCAACATCTGTGAACATTGTATGAGCAAATACAAAAGTCAAAATGAAATTTATAAAACAATTTTGGTTTTCGACTTCGAACATCGGTCTCTTTTATTATGTAATACAACAGACAAACAGGCATGCGGGACACCTGATGGAAAGTGGTCTGGGAGAATTGGAAAGTTAAAAATTGTTATAAACAGTTTGTAACAAAGCAAAAAAACAGGGCCGTTTATAACAGTTTCAGACACCGATATGGGAGCACCTTAATATAATAATTAATCATCCCTTAAATCTAGCTCGAATTTCAAATTTCAAGAACCAGCCTCCATAGGAGAGATCTACCTTGACAATCTCATTACACTTGAACTTGAAGCAAACGATTGAATTAATTCGAATGTCCCCGTTTGTATGGGAGGTCTAATATAATTGAAGTGGCACGCTTTATCTTTACGATTTTACGTTGCGACGCAATTAAATCCGAAATGGATTCTAAAGGTTCCTAAGATAGTGACAATTGTTCTAGTAAGACAGGCATTCGCTTTTGTTTGGGGTGTAACAGGAATACTTGTGCTCGTGTTGAAAGTATTTATTTAAATAAACTATCGGTATTAAATATCGGCATGCGAGAAAAATACCAGGATATTGACGCTGGGATGATTATTTACTATGGGAGTTAAATAATCGATTTTAATAATAATCGTCATCACCCTAGCGGTTATCGCTATAAACTTTAATAATGCCTTCTATGTGTAGCACAAAAAATGCTTAATATAGAAAAACAAAACAACTTTATAATTAAATAAACTAATCTAAACAAAAACATGGACTTGGAAATTCACATACTAATAAAAACATTGAAATTTCTACTAATATTATACCTTGATTTTTCATAAAAACAGTTTTCTTAAAATTATACTTAAAACCATCTTTAATAACATACAAAATGGCTTTAAACGATGTTCTTGTATTTTTTTGAATGCTCAACTTTTAAAATAAGAATATGAACTACTTTACTCTAAATAAAAATCAAGGCAACGGTAATTATTGCGTCACATCTCAGAGCTCTTACCTGGAAATAAAAAAAGTGTGTGAAATGAAAAGAAAATTCAAGACACACACAAATAGGGTACTAATCTTAACAATTCTCCAAAAAACCTTCTCTTTAAAAACAACTGGTCACGAAAAAATATTTTGTTTCTGTAACACAAACGTCCGAACCTCTCTTTATCACCACAATTTCAGCTTCAATGGATTTTACTTAATTTTTATTTTTTGTCACTCTTAATTAAGACGAGTGGCAGCCCTAACAAAGAGCTCATGGTAAGTTTATTGTTTCACCGTCGTTACCCACTTGTTTGGGTTTTGTTATGCAAAATAATGAATTCGTCAGTGCTTGGATGCCTCTTGCATTATACAGTCTTGCGAAATATCAAGTTTTGGGTAAAGTTCGTCGTACACGGCGAGCTATGACGTCACTTGGGAACAATGTCATCCACGGCTTTTACACATGTTTTAATAGAAGAAATAGAGTAGGATCGCATCATAAACGAAAAGTCTTTCACCTAAATCAAATAAAAATAAGAAAATTAGAGTAACCGATGCTTCAAAAAGAAAAACTAAATCTGTGTGACTTTCAGGCCGATCGATCCAGTGCTTTCCGAACCAGGTCTTGATTGATGTATTAGCTTGGAGGCGACGATGAGGTTACCGATGGAGCGATAAAATCCAGAACATACTAATTTTGAAACAAAATCTTCTCTCAGACGCGTATTTCAGGCGTCTGTTTTTATAGTATTTACTTTACTTACCATTTACGGTCACCTCAAAGTCTTTAGATACACAAAGGCCTCGTAGGGTATCGGCGTTAGGTATTTATGTAACCCCACTCAGAATATAAATAAAAAAGATCGTATTTTAATATGTACAAACGGCGATTTTCTTTACTGTTGATGGAGACGTCAAGGCAATGGACACCTTATCCACTAGTTTAGTTATGCATAGACGATGAAGGAAATATTAACTAAAAATATAATATATAGGTATGCAGAAGTGAATGGAAGCGTTTGAAGAGGCAGATCGAGACAAACATATACTTAAAAAGGTTACGTACAAATTCCTGTAAGTTTTACGAAAATACTTTTACACGAAGTATGATGAAACTAAGTGTTGTATTTTATTCTTAAGTTATAGTATAGACAATGTGAATATTATCTCGAAATTCATTTTAAAGCCCATACAAACATATCAATTCAATTTAAAGCCCATAGAAACATATCAGCACATTGTTTTACGCGACTGAAGCCGTGAACGGAATCGATTGATAATATTATTTTCTATGTTGTAGTATCTACGAATGTCTGATCACTTTCCGAAGTTATTTTTGGTTCTAAGCGGCCGGATATTGCTAGAGGCAATGACATTATTTTAAAAATCAAAACATTTTCTTACCTTCGTAGGACCGGACTTACGGGCTCAAATAAACGGTACACTTCTTCCTGGGTCCTTATTAGCATAACTTGAAGGGGAAAAGGTTCCACAGCGCTTTCAGACGCCCTCAGGCGTCGGGATTATTTTTGACATATTTCACAAGCATTACCATACTTTTTCAAACGTAGAAATTATTCCATTTAAAAGGAACCACGGTGAATTTTTACTTGTGTGTCCGATTTATTTTGTTTTATTGCTAGATTTCCATGAATGTCTCAGCCCTCGCAAATCCTGTGAAACGAAGTAGATTGTTCCACCATTGTATCGTGTGTGTTCTAGGAATATTAGCTGCGGCAGAGTTCGTAAATTGTTTCGAGGAACTGTGAGGCTTGTGCTATGGAAGCTAGAAAGACAGTTTTTTTATTGTATATTAAACGGTAACACAGCGCGTCGTTTTTCTTTTTTTATAAGCTTATTAAAAGCTTAAACTACCACTAACTGGGCCACTCTAATCCTGGTTGTTGTTGCGAAGTTGTCACAGGTGAAATACTTTTTAAAGGATTAATTTTATTGCGGTTTTATGTTTACCACTAACAGTGAGTTTTACGTGCATCGGAACCTTAATTCAGAAAAATTTACTACACAATTGGTTTTTATTTTACGCAGTGAAAAACGAGCAGACAGCCCACCTGATCGTAAGCGGTAACTCCCCTATACGGCAGCGAGATGTAGCCCTAGTAAATGCTTTAAAGAATCTAAGGTGTAATTTGGGGGGGGCGCATTGACCAGCTAGGAGCTACTACCCGACCTACCTAAATCAAATCTGCTTGCCAACCGTAGAGATTACGACAAAATCGTTCAATTAGAACAACTTACAGGAACTTGTTTACTTAATACTTTGCGAACTTCAGTCCTTGAAAGGCTTCTTTGCAAACAAATAATGAGTTAGGAATTAAGTTTTATTAAGAATAGAAGAAATAAGTGGTTAGAACTTTCTGTAAAATTGGAATGGAACGGAAATCTTATTGTTAAAAAAAATTTCTTTTCTGTTAATTTTATTGTACCACATCAACCTAGGTATTGCTATAATCTCCACCCTTAGCAGACGGGTTGGAGATCGCAGTGTTGAATATACACACATAAAGCTCACGCCTCTGTTCCTGGGACAGGAGCGTGCCTCTGTCCCATTGTCCCACAGGTGGGGTAATAAGAGACTATGGACCGCCACTTTGCTCTGTCCTGACAACTCCATAGCCTCGCATATATTCACCCACAACTCTTTTCATTCATCTCCTTTTATACTTGTTGAAAATACTCAACAGAAAATATTGATGCCCATTTTCTGGTCTTCGTAAGTTTTAGTTTTAAGCCTTTAAGACATACCTTCTCAAATCCATTAGACACGGTACCTTACATAAGTTAGTCGTTCAGTGGAAAGCTTGAATTGAGACTAACCGCTCGACTTTTGTCGTACCTATAAAGGCGGGGAAAGTTTTCAAAGTATTGGTTGAGCTCGTGTCATCCGCTTTCTAGCCAAGGAGCATTGAGATTTTTTTCTTATATTAAGGTCATTTGTCATGCGTACAAAATTTCTCTTACTAATCTTTCATTTGTTTGAGTGATTAGTAATTGTATTCTGGTTTATACTCTTAGTAAATGAATCAAATTAACAACGAAATGGCTTTCTATAGATTAATGATATAAAATAAACCCGTTAAATGGAAAAAAAACCACAATTCGCCGCTAGATGGCGTTGATTGATGCGTGATTTTATTATATTACGCTTTGTTTTATAATATTAGTATGTAGATATCCATTTGGCGTTTAATTTGATATATTTACAACAACTTTAAAGCCTTACAGGAATATAAATGAAAATGGCATACAATTTGTATTAAAAAACGTACCACCTTAACGTTTTATACTACTCAGTATAAAAATTTAACTTCATCATACCCTAAACGAGTTGACAGGTATTTTTTTATACCACTTAAGTGGCAACCAAACTTAAGCCTGCGTGATGGTCAGATAGTTACAGTGGAACGCTTGCCATCTGACCTCCGTGATCCTGCTACCAGGCTGACCAGATTGGATCATGGTTACAACTTCAGTCGCCTGATGTGCAGGTTTCATCACGATGTTTTCCCTCACCGTAAGAGCATCGGTTAGCATTCAATTAATATTTATTTCATCTTAGTCCTCACAGTGACAGCGCACCTGTGGTTCTGCATTATTGTTGCCTGCAACCTAAATGCATTAATCGTAGATGTTATGGGCGACAGTTACCGCTTACCATCAGGTGGGCTGTCTGTTCGTTTGTCACTGCGTAGAATAAAAAAAATACAAATCTCAGAAATGAGCCATTGGTACATGGCCTCTCGCTTGCGTATCGGATACGTTAACCACTCGGCCACCGATGCTCCATAGCTTCATCAGTAAATTCATCCATAGGTGTACCCCCTGATGATGCAAAGACCCCAACTCGGATACGAGTTAAACCTATCCCAACCAACCAATCCACACCCAATAAAATTTCTTCTAAATAATTTACATGATTCTGTTATCGTTAAATTAAAAGCTGGAAATGATATAGGTTGATAGATTTTGTTGGTGACACCAAAATCTATCGTAACTATATAAATAACACCACTATGATTATTGAAGAATGTACTCTAAAGAAGACTCGAAGTGATCGCCGCGTTAGCAGACCAAACCAAGCTTATCATTGGTCCTAACTTCCGAGCGTCTTACAAACTATGTTGGGAGAACTTCGAAACAAATTGTTCATACACTTACTAATTTCTTTCTCTTTTACTGTAACATTATTGTCAAAGTTATCCGCTTATACTTTGGTGGCATTGTCTTCTCAACTAATATAGTAAATTAAGCTCGAATATAATGGGGTAATATTCAAACTTATGTTATTTATTATTTCTTAGTAAATCGTAGCGTGGGATGACTTGGCGTGATGGACGGACGACTTGTAAAGATCATAGGAAGTCGATAGATTCAAAACTCAAAGTAGGAGTAGGCAAAGATCATTTGGTACGGACCGGGCAAACCTCTTTGGTTCTTTCTCAATACATAAAATACAATAATAGAAATATAAGCAAACAACCACTGCTTACCCCGTAAGCTTGTTTGCCACCTTGGCGGTATAAAAAAAAACAACTAAAAAAAAACATTATATGATACTTTGTAATACTTTGTGTACTGTATTTTTGATGGAATTCCATCATAAATCAAATACCTTTTGTGTACCTACACTATTTTAGTAGAACTAGTGTAGATACACAAAAAAAGCCTTTTGTGTATATACATTTGCCCTGTAACTGTTACTGCCCAATCGGACATCTGTTCTGCGAGATATATCCTGCTTTATCCACTGCCACTTAAGCTTGGCAATCCTTCCTCCTGATATAAGCAAATGGCCGCCAAAACACTGTTATTGCTCCGAATATCATAGCTGGCAGTCTCCTCAAGGTTTAGTTTAAGGAAGGCGCTCATTAATTCATGGGCCTCGTTCCAGGCGTTGCGGTTAAAAAGCGGGTTCGCCAGCCACCTGAATATTTCTTGACCAGCCCCGCATAAACAACCTCGAGTTCGTTCGCCTCTGGTTCTCGTATAATCAGGTAGTATTTGAATTTGAATTTGAATTTGAAAGAAGAAATCGAGGTTTTTTTTCGGTACGTGTTCTATCGATTCGTACTTGTAGGAGTGATTATTCGGGCATTCTTTGTCTGTATTTATAACGAAAGCGACAGAAAAAGTCAGATAAGCGCCGACCATGTTTACCTATACTCAAATATTTTCTGAACTACTGGACCGATTTTAATGAAAGGTAAGTACCATCTCGATTAAATTGGCATTCAAATCGGTCCATCCGTTCGGAAGCTACGATGCCACAGACAGATACGACAGATACATAAAGCCACAGATACACACGTCAAACTTGGAACACCACTCATTTTTCGCCGCGGGTTAAATTTTTTTATTCAATGTACGAGTACTTCAGTATCATTTATTCAAAGTTGATATACCCTAAATACCTTGTTTGTCGTAATTATAATTAAGAATGTAATAGCAGTGTTGCGCGCCTTGAAAAATATGTCGACCTTAATAAGTTTTAAGCAGTAGCTTGGTTTGAGTAATGCTTTTTAAATCGATTGTTTATTTGGTATAATTTTAGTTTTCATGTTATTTAGTTTTAATAACACTTACGTTATATAAATGAAAGCGTCGGTGGGCTAATGGTTGAGGGATCCGGTTCGTAAGCGAAACGTACTAAGTTGGATCCGCCGTGCCGCCATGTACCAATAACTTTTTCTGAGTTATGTAGATACATTAGTTGAAACCTGCATATTCAGGCGACTGAATGTGTAACCATGGTCCAATGTGGTCAGGTTCCCCTGTTTAAAGGGTCTCGGAGGTCAGATGGCAGTCGCTCCACTGTAATTACCTGATCTGCCACATCCTGGATTACGGCCAAGGCGGACTCTAGGTCCTCGTGTGCGAGAGCACAACCGGGACGTTAATGGCAAGATGATGATTATTATTATATATAAATGAAGGCGTCGCCGCGTTGGTGGTTGAGGGGTCCGACTCCGATTTCGGTAGATTTCTGAAACCTGGAGACCGAACGCCATAATCGAATGCTAGCGCTTATGACTTGCCATCTCACTCGCTCGGGACTGGCGCCACGAAGCGAGTGAGATGAAGTCAAAGCTATTGCAAATGCTGTCGTAAAGAGTTAGGTGGTCGGGCCCCAGCAACAAGCGAACTCGACAACAAAACCCGTTGTAGCGTACAAAATACCCCGTAAATCTACATTATATTCCGCTAGGACAGCTGACCAACTTCGACATGCCCACTCGGTATTACAGAGTTGCGGAAGCCAACGACACGGTGTTGGTCAAAGGGAAAGTTGAGCGTTGTCAGACGGGATGAATTAAGCGACGACCACAACTGTGGGGATTAAAAACAAAATGGAACTGACTCTCTGTACCTATGAAGCCGTAGTACCTAACAGCGATCTCTGAGATGCCGAAAGCGGCAGTTTGAATTTATTTTACCTGTTGTTTCATTTATTCCGCTATGTCTGCTGTTTGATAAAATAGCGGAAAAGCTTTGCCATGCCATGCCATGGCAATTTTTTAATAGAATTAGGCTCACACTGTGTTCTTGCCAGATCCAATTAGGAGCATCATAATTTTTTGTATCAGGTATACAAACACAATTACGATATACACCCTCTCAATAGGTACTGCAAAAACGACTAAACTTAACTAAACTTAAATAATCTAAAACTAATCTAAACTTAAAAAGGAGTAAAATCTTAGACCCGCGGTAAGCTGCCCATCATAGCGGCGGCATACCCGCGCTGCGCGAGAAAGCCGCTGGCACGTGGGTCACCCGGCGCCTGCCTGAGGCGTTTGCTGAGCTCCTTGAAGAGCGAATAAGCGCTCGGGCCCCACCGACCCAGTGTCTCGACACTGTCAAAGTCGTGTTGGGCGCCCAGACAACTGTACTTTGCAATCTTAGAGCGCTCACGCCACGCCGGCCCGTTTGACGGTAGCCGGAAGATAAGTCGCAACTAATATGTCGGCGTACATGGCGTCCCATCCTTCACGGTATCATAGACATCTCGTCGGGTCTCTTACCAACGTTCCGTGCTGAGGCTAGGATTGCGGAGGAAGCCCATGGTGGTCGAGGTGGTTTTTCTCACAAAGTTAGGGTCCAAATGAAGTAGGTATTTAACTCAGAACATGACTTTGGTACATGGAATGTTTAGTGTACTCAGTTTTCATTTTATTACCTGTACCTGAGTTCCTGGTGGATTTAGATAGGTATTACTGCTATAGTTCGTCTGACAACCCAAATAGATGACAACGAGCTGAAACCGAATATCCGAATCTCAGCGAATCTATTGGATAACCGAACTGTAGAGTCGGTTTATCTTTTCATTCGACAGTGTCCAATCTCCATACACATGGTTGCCTACATTCACTGCATCTGTTTTAGTTTCGGTTTTGCTGGCTGACGGAGATATTGCATTTTGTTTGCTCAGAACAAAAATTATTTCTACTCTCCTTACAGCGAATTAGGGTCGGGGGGCATTAAATATTACATTTTTTACCCACCCATCATCACCAGCACACCACGGCTCGACTTAGAGCTTCCTCTTTTTAGAGCAGTCCCGCTTACAAACAGGGCAGAAAACGAGCACGGTTGTGTCGCCGCTCAGCAACCGGACAGAAAACGCAATGTGAAGCCTACCCTATTGGCGCGCACACGACGCGGTGAGTACGCGAGCGCGACACGACGCGGTGAGTCGGGAGACGCGATCCGCACGAACCGCTTTGGCTCGACTTTTATAATGCGTACGGCTAAGGAGTGGAATGCGTTGCCTGCGAGTGTGTTCCCTGATCAATGTAATTTGGATGCCTTCAAGGTTAGAGTGAATAGACTGTTACTAGACAGGCATCCTCCATTATCGGCCGCATTGTCACTTACCACAAGGTGAGGTGACGGTCAAATGCCTGGCTAGTCAATAAGTAAAAAAAAAGAAGAGTACGCGAGCGTGACACGACTAGGGTGGCGACTAGGGTGGCGACTAGGGTGGCGGCGCGGTAACTATACGGGCGCTGTGTGTTTACTTACAAATAATAAAATAGGTTTTCTGTCATTAGTATAGAAACCAAAATTGCGACTATATTTCTTAGCTATTTAACCTTACATTTTATAACCAACTAATGGCCCTTCCAATGGCTCAGTCCAATGGTGGATTGACTTTCAAACCGGATAGACAATTCGTACACTCAACCGAACCTATTAAACTTTACATCACTGAAAATGAGCAGCTTACCTTAATGGTGCGCACACGACGCGGTAACTACTTTTAAGAGAGGTAGGGCATAGCGGGGTATCTCGTTCGAATTGGAGCCGCCCGATTGGGGAAGTACCTCCACCTTACAGAATATCGCAGCTAAATAATACTCTTTTAAATAGTATTGTGTTTCTGCCGGTGAGTAAGGTTTCCAGTGCTCCATGGGGTGGGGATTTGGGGAACCGTGGCTTTGGCAGTGGAGTGGCATTTGCTTTTTGCTGCCAGAGCAACGTGTTATAGAGGTGGGCAACGCATTAGCGATACTCTTGGTGTTGCTAATGTCTATAGGCAGTGGTGACCACTTTCCATCAGGTGGCCCGCTTGCCTGTTTGCCTACCGTATGACATAAAAAAATAAAAAAAAAAACTACGAGGCGTGATAACTACACTTTATTTTGACTACACCAAAGACGCGCTATACCAGTAATGTCAAGTATCAACTAGAGTGGTGCAGTGTCATAATTATTAGTATGCATTCCATACCTATCTGCTAACGTCAAATCAGCCATAGTGTTGGACAATGTCATCGAATTCCTATCTAACACTACCAGCATATTCATTTTGGGTTTAAACATTCATCACTTACCAACAGCTGACCTAAAAACCAGAGATGAAACGGATAGTGGTTTGGCCGGATACCGGATACCGGATATCCGGCCAGCTTCTCAGTCGGATAACCGGATATCCGGCGGCCGGATATTCGGCTGTACTTAGTCTCAGAATAAATTTGTGCAAGCTGTATTCGTGGGGTGGGGCTTAGACGACTGCATGTGTTTACGTGATTTCAAGTCTTCCTTCAATGAGAATAATTTGAACGTTGAACTGAACAACTTTTTCGACCTCGAAAGGATTTGTAGTTTCGAAATACGGGCTTACACATGCCCCCAGAAAATCGGAGGACAAACGACATCGTATTTTACCTCTAAATATAGAATTTGTATTTTTATCCAGTATAAATCATGATTGACTTTAAATAAATGGTTATACCAAACAACACTTATCAAAACAACATACGATAGAAATGCGCATTTTTTACGCTGGTCAGCGGTTGGGAAAAAATCGTATCTAAACTCGTGGAAAGTCTCATATATCCCAGAAAAATTTAGAGAACGCCGAATGCGATGGTATGGGCATGTGCTCTGTCACCCCAAATACCACTATGGTGCAAGTAGCCTTAAATGTGTCGACGACGCGGCTCTGCCGCGGAAGACCCCACACGCCACCCTGCTGACGGCGGTCCAACAGGAAGGATAATATTATTGACGCGGCTACTGCTCAGAGAAATGAAGGAAGCCGATGAGCAAAATATTTTTTTATGGAATTTTCATTCATTTTTTACTATTCGGTATCCGGCCGGATATTAACGCGCTATCCGGTATCCAGCAACCGGATATCCGTTTCATTTCTACTAAAAACCCATATAAATAAAATAATAAATAAATATGCTTGGACAATTTACAAGCACCATCTAGCCCCAAACAAATAAAATTTTAAATTCTTGATATACCCACATGTTTCGCGCAGGGGCAGGTTTTATGCTGTTGACGGTTCTACGGTTTTTTAATAAAAATAATGGATTTTCAGCGACTATAATCGCATACGGCTTGTATAGTAGTGTTTTAAACCAATATTCCCATTTATTCCGCAGTCCGCATTCATGTCAGTTAATCCGATTACTTAGCTGGAAAACTTTTGAAAACGCAAAGCGCATACCGTTTGTATAAATGTATCTAGTTTTTTTGCGATGTGGACGTCCATATTTGTTAGTTTTTTACGATCCCACATAACAACGTAACCGTGTTACGGTGGCGATCTCCTAAAACTAGGGCATTGGTAGCTTTTATAATTTGTAACGTGACGATATTATCACGTCCACGATATAGGGGTGAGTTGGCACGACGGCGACAGTTTGTTGTAGAGGCTCCTCTAGTTAATGCTCAATATAATATTTTACCTTTAAATACATACTTATTATCAGTGGCGTAGCGTGCCCTTCGGGGGCCCCGTATCAATCATTGTGTATGGGCCTCCCTAGGGGGGGGGGGGGGGTTCTAACGAGTAACTTAAATCCTAGTCTCAGCTTAAGTCAATAAATGGACAATAGTCTCTAACAGTCAGTTTCGCGAGGCTAAATAGAGCTAGGAATTTTTTAATTTGGCCTTTGGCTTGGCTATATTAATATCTTGTGCGATTATAACATATAACATTGAATGAGCGAGCGCAGCGAGCTCGAAATTTTTGTAATTTATCCATTAAAGCCTAGCGCGATTTAAATAAAAAATTCCGTAAAATCAGCAATATGACGATAGCGCCGGGCTACCCCGAAATTTTTGACGAGAATTTAATAATAAAATCAACTTCGCGAACATTAATGAGCGAGCGTAAGAACTCCAAATTTCTAGATATTTTGGCTATCAAAACGTTCCATTATTAACTTAAAAAACAGACAAATTTAAAGATTGATTGCGTGTGAGCCAAGACGATTATGCGTGTGGGCGTGTGGGCCAAGGTATATTATAAACCAGGTCCATATGACCCGTTTAAGAAAGAACGGAGTAAGGAGGTAAGCCTTTGGTGCTACCGATGGTTCTGAAAGAATGAAATTTTCAATATGAGATCAAAATTGTTACCATTTTTGCCATCTGATAGGCGCACATTTTACCCAAAATTCAATGAAGTAATAAATGAGTGCGCGTGGAGGGCACTACGTTGTCTTGTCTTTTTTTTTCAATAAAAATGATAAATATCTCTTTAACGAAAAGTGAATGAAAACGGATTGTATCACTTTATTTCAATTGTCTTTTTTGCGGAGGGGCCTCCGACCCTGGTCTGAAATTGTATAAAATAATTATTTTTATCGGGAAATAGGGAAAGTTTAACTGAAATTATGGATAACGAGTTTTTGCTTACACACGTTTGGGGGCCCTATGGCCCGGGGGCCCCGTATAATTGATACGGCAGATACGGCGGTAGCTACGCCCCTGCTTATTATACATAGAACACCCAGACCCGTAACAGAAACTAAAATTTATCATTTCAATTACTGCCCGGCGGGAATCGAACCCAGGACCTTGACCATTGAACCACTCAGGTCGTCGTCGTCGTCACATTAATCTTCCATCATCTCAAACGTTTCATTATTCTCCGATTATTTGACTTATCCCTTTCAAGACGTGTCCCCTTCATGCCATCTCTCCTCTGTATCGTGGAGTCATGAATAACGTCACATTACAAATTAGAAAAGCGCCCATTGGGTCAGTATTTTACCCACGAGATGCTTAGACAGCACAATGTGCCTGACTGCAGCGGCCCACCCGCCTGGAATATGCTTGTCATTTTTGGATCTCACATCTCAATTGTCACGTTAGTTAAGTTAGTAGGGATTTAGTTTACTATAGAAAAGGGGTTCAGATGCGAAAGGGTCTGTACGCGACTTAGGAAGCCGTATTAAGGACAGCAGCGGTGGCCCCCGCGCTGGCTGGTTCCTGGTGCGGAGGATCGCCATTGCCATACAGCGCGGGAATGCTGCTGGCGTAAATCAGTGGCGGGTTGTTTGATGTTTGTAATAATTTATTATTTATTTCATGCTAATTAGGCCAATGTTTCAATTATTAATTTCCTTTAGTTTAATCACTACAATAATTAATAAATAAGTATTATTTTTTTAAAGTAATAAATTAATTATTAGAATCATTTCTGGTTTCTTTAGCATCTTTCGGCTGTGGCTTTCATAATTAGTTCAAGTATTATTTTTATAACAACATATGGAATTGTAAATTCTGAAATAAATTATAACAATAGTAAAAAAGAGGTTACAGTCGAACAAACATTACCCTACACAGGGGCGGTAACACAGCGCATCGTTTTTCTTTTTTTATAAGCTTATTAAAAGCTCAAACTACCACTAACTGGGCCACTCTAATCCTGGTTGTTGTTGCGAAGTTGTCACAGGTGAAATACTTTTTAAAGGATTAATTTTATTGCGGTTTTATGTTTACCCTTAGTGAACATGATAACTGTAGTGTTCAACACGTCGGGATAAAATGATAAGAACAGAACCCCTTTTTGTTTGTAACTAGTTATTTTCCACGGTTTTACAAAAAAACTTTACCTGTACTATTTTAAGAACGTACGTACTGTTGTATCAAACAACATATCCTTAAAACTTTAATAGAACTTCCACCAAACACACGGCACAAGTTGACCGTCTGACCAAAGTTTGTTTGTGTCTTGAAAGAAAATCTTTATTATTAAGTTAAGTGTTTTACTTAGTTTCACCATATGTATTATTATGTTTCAGGAAAGTTAGAATTATTTTGTGGATATTTATTCTGAAAATGACAATTTCATTTTTCCGTCGTGCGTTTAAAAGTCTAAGAGCCTCACTTTGTTCCGTTGGTTGATAGACCAAATCACGTGTTCAGGAGCAAATCTTAATCTTGGAACTCGATAGTGCCTAATGAGTTCTAGTCCTCGCGCTGGTCTACTTGCGTTAGAAAAGAGTGGATAGAGTGTCCGTGAGCCGTGTGGTGTCCGGCAGAGTAGAATAGCACCAACCCCTTACACTCATGGGTGTCGTACAAGGCGACTAGTGTTTTCGAGGCAAAATATCAAGAGTCTCCGTAGTCTGGAAATTGGGCAGCAGCATTTTCCATTGTTATATTTAAACACTGCGATCTCCTACCCGCCTACCAAGCGTGGAGATTATGGCAATAACCTCCTCTTTTGTGGGAGAGGCCGTAAGTCCTGCAGTGGACTGTTACGACTATTTATTTATTTAAGTCAAGTTTATACTTAACTCTGTATCGGGTTTTTCTCAGGTCCTTTTCAGTCATTCGACTGGGTTTATATAGTTTTAGCGGAAACAACTAAGTCGGCTCGCTCGCGTATCCGAATTAATCCAAAAACGTTTTTATTTTTTACATCGTAAGGATTAGTATCGATTACAACTGACCGTTGGTCGGCTCCAGTCAAATCGAAGCGCCTTTTATTATGTTATGTTTGACGAACCCAGATCAACGCGACCGATGACAAATTTGTGGTAGGTGAGTGGCGCCGTCTAAAACTAGACCCTATTACGATGGCACTTGGCTCCTTTCGGTCTGCAGCGGAACGTCGATAAGCGAAGCAAGGCAATACAAATCAGCTTACAAGTTGGCGCTTGACTTCACTCATATTTACTCGGCCAACACGTGGAGTGTAACTTAATAGATTATTTTATGCCATTTTTGTCTGACACAACACAGTGGTAGGTACCCGTACCGAGCGCGCAACGACGACAAAAGTATTTTAAAAACAAGAAAATATATTTTGAAAACAAAAATAAAAAAATAAAATGTTAAGCCGCACTAACAGAGAGGGTTGGAGAAAATGGCAGTTCGTTTAAAAATATAAATCTTCATAGTCGAGAATTACCTCTATTTTCACTTAGCTTTGACACTTTTCGTGAGAAAGGTGACCTTCGTTGGAGATATTTTATGTAAGAGTTTGCTTTTTTAGGGGCACAGATTTTTCAAGGCAATGTAACTCAGTCACTCATTCAGCCGTCTCGACTAAATCCATCAAAGTATATAATATATTGCGGTTTTGAGGATGGCCAGGGCAATCACTGTCTTATAGCGTAGGTATTCTAACTAGAACATTATATTTCTAATTCAAAACGTGAGAAGTAGATATAACATAATTTATGAGGATGATATTGTGTTAAAAACAGTTAAGTAAGAAAACAGTCGTCAACACAAGTGCCCACAGTGACAGAAAACACATCTGTTTGCTACGTTAAATTACGACATATATGTTACCATTTCGTTAGCTATTTGCTCATTGATTACCTTTGAATAAACCATTAAGAGGTTTGCCACTCAGTTGTATCCATCTAATTCTACAAATCTTCTACATCCTTACAAATTTTTCCTTGTTTATACTACAAGCTTTTACCTGCGAGATCGTCCGCGTAAAATTCGGTTAAAACGTCCCGTTCCCGCGGGATCCACGTTCAATTTCGGCTATGTGCAATTCCTGTAGGCTAATTAGTAACTCTGTTGCCAACAATTCTCCGATTTCAATGATTGAATTTGTTAGTTTAGCGATCACGTATGATCGATTTAATAATTTCAGTTTATTGCAATGGAAGTTGGTCAGCAACTGGTTCCATGAAATCGATGATACTTCCGATTCGCAAGAGTAACAATTTCAATCATTGAAATTAGAGAATTGTTGGCAACAAAGGGCAAAAGGTGTAATAAAAATAAAGGTAACTATAAAAAACTTATTAGCAAAAATATTAAATTAAACAAAGAAATTTCCACCGCGAAAAATGAGCTACAACATTATACTGACATTATACGTGAAGGTCAGAATAGGTACAAAATCGACACATCAAACTTACAATTAAAACTTAATGATTTAGAGGCAGACTTACAAAACACTCTACACCAGTACAATTTGTCCCAAAAATTAATTTGTGAATACTCAGACTCCATGAATCTCTTACTAAAAGATATAAAATATAATGAGGAAAAGTTTAACTCATTGTGTGCACGCCAATACTGTGGTTTTTGTGACTGTACTCGAGAAGACAGCTCAATACCTACAGAAAATAACATATTGAGGAGCGTGTGCACTGACACGCGGGTGGAACCACCGGTGAGACATATGCGTTCTACCGTACAGTGTAATCCAACCGCCACTGTAAAACACATTGTGCGTGCTAGAATAATTGTATATTCGGATATAATGGGTCGTAATCTTGGGCCTATTTTGTCAAAATATACCTCTAATGACGTGGTAAATAACTGCTATCCGGGCACATCATTACCCACGTTAGGAATGCAAATTAAGAAAAATAAATTTAACTGTTCTGACACATTAATTGTAGCATTAGGTGATAGTTTAATTTATAAAAAGTATGACGTCATTAATTTTTATAACATTTTAAATAGTATTCAAAACATAGGAAAAGTAATAATTTGTACCTTACCATATTCCAGGTCCTTTAACCATAAGCAAAATAATTATATTTATTATTTAAATAATTTATTGCACAAGCTGACCAGTCATAGTGACAAAGTTTATCTCTTTGACATAAATAAATTTGTTGCACATTGTGTGTATTACAAACAATATGTATATATCCCAATCAAAGAAAAGCTAATATTCGCTAGATTACTAGCCTATAATATTTTTCAAAGTAACATTACATATAATTCTATTGACAATACATTAAATAGTGACATTACATTAAGTGACATTACTTTAAATAGTGACATTACATTAAATAGTGAATCAATTACAGAGCCATGTACACTGAGTACAAATTTAAACTAATACCTACGACAATAGCCAAACCCTGCTTAAAACTAAAGCATAATCATCTCAATTTAATACATCAAAATATTCAAGGGTTGGCTAGCAAATCATTAGAATTAAGTTTGTTTTTAGATGATAACAATGTCAATATTCTATGCATAACCGAGCACTGGCTCACTACGACGTCTATATGTCCTAAATTTGGTGGTTACATTATTGCTAGCAGTTACATGCGACAGAGAGCAATACATGGTGGCTCCCTAATTATGGTAAAAGATTGTTTAAAATACAAAGAGCGCAAGGACATAACCGGACTATCTGTTGAACAAACGATTGAATTATCCTGCATAGAATTGCCATCTTACATAATTGTGTGCATCTACAGACCTCCTTCTGGTGACTTCGTAAATTTTGAGGAAATTATGGAAGAGGTTCTAATAAAAGTTACTAGTAGTAAGAAATACGTCATGGTATGTGGAGACTTTAACGTTAATATGTTGGACGATTCTTCTCGATGCAAGAGATTGATATCGTTGTTCGGATCTTTTCAACTCGGAAACGAATTTTTGGAACCCACTAGAGTCACTAAATCGTCATCAACTTGTCTTGATAATATGTTTTGTGATTGTGAGGTATCCAACAGGTTTGTCCTGAATTGTCTTGGATCTGATCATTTTGGAATAGGTGTAGAGTTGCCCGCAAAAATAGTATTGAAACCACATATAATTAAATGCAGACTCATCACTAAAAAGCGGCTGAAATCATTTTCAGCAAACATTGACAAAAAAATGGCCTCATTCATTTCAGAATCGAATACTTCAAATCACCTTTACAGTACAATGTTTAATGAAATAAATTTGGAATTCCAAAAATATTTAAAATAAAAGAATTTAAAAAGTGTAATAAGGTCAAATTTTGTGATTGGGCTACCCCAGGTATCTACAAAAGCCGAATAAGACTATATGAATTATATAGCATAAAGTCCCATAATAAATCCGAAAGTGTTGCATTGTATGTAAGGACATATTCCAAAATATTCAAAAGAGTTTGTCAGAATGCAAAAGCTATTTTCATTAAAGCTAAATTAAATGAAGCTAGTAATAAAGTAAAAGCCACCTGGCAAATTATAAATAATGAAACAGGCAAAGTCATAAACCATGATCGTCATTTTGAATTGCACATAAACAACAACGTCATAAAAAATGACCAAGAAATAGCAAACTGCTTTAATGAGTATTTCTCAAGCATTGCTTGCAATACAACAAGTAATCTTCGCTCTTCCACTAACTTAGCAGAACAATTAATACAAGACCATGCCCCTAAGTGTACAACTGATTTTAAATTTGAGCATATAACTGAAAACGACATATTAAAAGCTTTCAGCTCCCTAAACATGAAAAAGACTGAAGATATTTGGGGCATGTCAGTCTGTGTGATTAAGGGTATAATAAAGAGTATAGCTCCACAGCTCGCACTCATTTTTAACAGTAGTGTGGATGAGGGATCTTTTCCCAGTCTAATGAAGCTTAGTAAAATAGTGCCTCTCTATAAAAATGGTGAAAAAACAGACCCTTCTAACTTTAGGCCAATATCAGTCTTACCAGTACTGAGCAGGATCTTTGAAAAAATTGTTCTGAAGCAGTTACTTGCTCACTTTACATCACATGGTCTATTTCATAAAAGTCAGTTTGGTTTCACTAAAGGCCGATCAACAGTTGATGCAGGTGTCGAATTGATTAAACACATCTACAGTGCTTGGGAGAGATCACAGAATGCTATTGGGATTTTTTGTGATCTTTCCAAAGCATTTGATTGTGTTCATCATGACACCCTGCTAAAGAAGTTGATGCACTATGGCATAAATGGCAATGCTCTTTTCCTTCTAAAATCATATTTAAATGACAGAGTACAAAAGGTAAAAGTTAATGATTCCATATCTAATGGATGTCCTGTGGATATGGGAGTGCCACAAGGTTCTATTTTGGGGCCTTTCCTGTTTTTAACGTACATCAATGACTTGCCTTTCTTTTTAAATAAGCTCTGTGAGATAGTCCTATTTGCGGATGACACTTCTTTAGTATTTAAGGTTGACAGAAATAAAAACAATTATGACGACGTAAATGGGACTCTTTCGCAGTTGCATGAATGGTTTGAAATCAATAATTTATATCTGAACCCAAAAAAGACAAAGTGTGTGCTTTTTCAGATGCCGAATGTGAAGGTGGATAAGTTTGATCTTGTTTTAGACAAAAATATTTTAACATTTTCTGATTCCACAGTTTTCCTCGGTTTTACTTTGGATCAGAAACTACAATGGAAACATCAGCTTGCTACACTAAGTAATAGATTGAGTTCTGCAATTTATGCAATTAAAAGAATTAAAAGTCTCACTGATATTGAAACAGCGAGAACAGTATACTTCAGCTATTTTCATAGCATAATGGCCTATGGATTAATGCTATGGGGTTCGGCAGCTGATATCCAAGATATCTTTATCTTGCAAAAGCGGGCAATCAGATCCATATACAGTTTGGGTCCTCGGGTCTCATTGAGAGATATTTTTAAATAAATTAATATTTTAACCGTAGCATGTCAGTACATATATTTCAACCTTATTTACATATATAAAAATAACTTTAATTATAATAAAAATTCAGATACTCATAATTACAATACCAGACACAGAAACAGGTTGGTCACTGAACGCTTCAGACTGACAAAAGTGAAGTCTTCATTTGTTGGCCACTGTGTTCTTTTTTATAACAAATTACCGCAGGACATCCAGGAATTGCCTCTTCATAAGTATAAATCTTGGCTTAAGAGCAAACTACTTAAGAAATCATACTATAAAATTGCTGACTTCATCGAGGACAAAAATCCCTGGACATTATCCTAGCGTGAGCTGAAATGATAATTAGGAATTTAATAACAGTACATACTTAGGGACTATATTCAATGATATTTACATAATAATATTAATACATGCAGTAGGTATGTTGTTTTAATTAATTTAAATAAACTATTGACTTCATTATACTTACATGACATAATACTTAAATACATGACATATTACATGATACTTACCAGCAGTCATTTCACTTTCACCATAAATGCGTATTTTGAGGGAATTATATGTTCCAGCTTTTTGTATTTCATTGTACTCTGTATTCATTAGTGTTTTCTGCTTGAATTACTGTATTGTCGAGTAATTAATTTTGTATGAAATAACCTATAAAGAGAAAGTTAGGTTACTAAACTGATATTGTGACTGCATTGTATACATTTCTTTGCATTGTACTTATCGTAATGGAGTATGTACTTACCATAGGGTACGTTATTGTTTGTTTTTAACTCACTAAATTCAGTATATATTTGCATATTTAGTAATTAGTGAGATTTGTATTAGTTAATCACAATACAGGCGAGCGGCATCATCAATGCGCTCGGTGGCGGGGTGACATATCAAATGACATTACGTGACTGTCAATGTCACAGTGTCGTGGACAAAGAATGTAATCTTTGGCTGCCTATTTTTTGTTTTCTTTTTTATATGGCCTATACTATCCAAGTAACCGTTGTCCGCTCGATGGTGCTGTGGTGCCTAGTATTCATTTTATATTATAATTGTGACGTTCATAAGTGTTTGTAAAAACCTAAACTGAATAAACGTATTTGAGTTTGACTTTGAGTTTGAACAGCGTTAAGTAGATAGCCTACTGGACTACTGTTCTTGTTTTAAAAAGTGAAAGAAATCACTGTTTCAATTTACCCGACGCCATTTCACATGACTTTATTCTGAATGGCGGCATTTTTGGCATTGTGCTAGGTCGCGAGGTCGTGACACAAAAGCCGACAGACACAATATTCTTTTGATAAATATTAAAATCCCAGTTTGCGTTTTCGATGCCACTGAGCCTTTTAACGCTTTGTTTATTTATTTAAAAACTTGATTGCACAAATTACAGCAATGAGGAGTTTTCCAGTAGGTATTGATAGTTTGTTTCAAAGAGCATCAATAGATGGCACTCCTACAATTTTGGTAATCTTCTTTAAATCTGTATGATGGTGGCAGTGATTTCATGCAGCCAAGTAGAACTAAACTTGAAAATAAAGTGTTTATTAATACAAACATAACTGTTAAAGGTTGAACAAAGTGTAAAAAGAAATATTTATAGAAGTTGGCACTATGTTCCATTTTTATTACAACCTCTAAAATGGTTGAAAACTATTGACAAATATAATATTATCCAATACAACGTACCCAGTGTTAATATCCTGTTTGCTAAGAAAGTATTTCAAGCGATTATCAATTACCAAAATTGTCGGGGCGCCATCTAGTGAGTGGTTAGGAATGCCTTAGATACCTATTGGAAAACTGCTCATTGGCGGACTTAAAGCCATTGAGGCATTGTATAACAGTCAACCAGCAGACCGTGCAGAGATTGATTAAGTAGGTGCTACTTAACAGGAAAACATTGAAATAAGTGAAAGAAATAAATATGAGATTAAATTAATTTGTCTTTGTTGGTAAATATACCATATTTATTTCATTCTAATTGAAATAATAATTTCAATTACTTTTAATTAGGTAATTACAATAATTTTTAATTTTAAATAGGTAGCGCCCCTGGTATTGTTGACGTTCATAGGCGGCGGTGACCACTTTCCATCAGGTGGCCTGTTTGTCGGCCATATTACATAAAAAGTAGTATTCTAACAATGGTATATCATCTCTCTCTGTTGAAAATCCTAAATTCAAACATTTAAAATTCGACTATCAACCATTTGGCTCGATTTTATTTTATTTTTCTTACTTACTTTCATATTTCAACCAAGTTATAACCCTTACGAATGGGCGCCTCTGACCTATGACTAAGCCTAAGCCCTATGATATACAGGTTGTCCGTTAATGAATGGATAACCTTGAAATATATTTGATAACAGTTTTATAGAAACATTTTTATTTATTATGTTTAAATAGTGTAACGTCAGTGCTAATATAACATTTGTTCTACCACCTGCTTTCACAGCTCCTATTTTCAACCACCTACAGCCGATGTCATACCCAGGTCGTAGACCGGGCGTAGTGCGACAGTATCTTAACATAAACCTAGTCATCATTTCGTAAATACCCCGATTGTGCTATCGCGCACGAGAGCCCGGGTCTGCCTTGACCATGATCAAGCATTTGGCAGATCAGATAGTTAGAGCGGCTCTGTGATCCGGTTAACTTAACAAGGGGTACCTGACCGGATTGGGTCTGGGTTATGGTTACATACACAGTCGCCTGAATAACTTGCTTGCCATTCAACGTGCCAACAAGCTTACCAGCAAGGATGCCGAAGACCGAGCGAAGTGGGCCAAGAAGAGTAGGAAGGCGGACCCCGGGCCCTCGAGTGCCGCGCGGGAGCGCAACCGGGACGTAACGCTGTGATGATGATGATGACACAGTCGCCTGAATGAGCAGGTTTCATCTAGATGTTTTCCCTCACCGTAAGAGCATTAGTTAATGTTTAAGTTTCAGTTTCGAACCCGGTACCTCGTCGTTCAAGTCCTTACCCTTAACCATTAGTGGCCTACGCTCTTACCATAAACCTATGATGCGTTACATAAATGTCAAACGTCGCTTTCGTAAAACATATTCGTTGCTAATAGTACTTCTAGGAAATTATTACGATGGTATTAAGGCTTTCCTCTGGGGTCTGACCTCGGGCCCTTCGCAAGAAAGCTTTCTAAAGGAATTATTCATTCACGATCCTAAATACGTACTGTGTATCAAAACGGACGTTTGCTTCTTGCATAATTTAATGTAAACCGTTGGATTAAAATCCCTTAAGGAAAGACCAGTAATGATTACAGCCTTATTTATAAAATCCTGTCTAATCACCAACATCTCTCATCGTAGATTGTGAGGACGCCGAGGTTCGACGTCATCAAGGACACGAAGAATTCCACTTTGTAGCTGTAGTAGACGTTAAGGAAACCCACAAAACGTTGGTCTGCTCGAGCACATCATGGCACATTTTTGTTATTGACTCAAACCTCGACTTTTCGTAGCGACAGTACTTACATATCGACTTTCCTACTTTGTTTTTACCACTTGGCTCGATCTTCGGTATCCTCACGTCGTAAGCCGTTAGGTCTCGGATCCGTCGCGGCGGCGTCAATCCATAGATTCTTGAGCCTACCGTGGGACATCTTTCCTGATACCGGCATGTTTAGGTATCTATTTCTCACGTATCCCTGGGGCATACGCAACACGGATCTAATCAACAATAAAATGCAGTCGACCGCAAAATAGTAGTTTATGCAACTGCATATAATTAGGTATTAAAACATGAGTGTCTGTTTATCATACGAGGCGTAGCCGAGTAAGTTTGACACTCATGTTTTAATACCTTATTATATGCAGTTGCATACACTACTTAATCTACATTCTTATGTTAAAATATCGTACCTATAATTTTCTCAACTTTGCTGGAAGTAAGCTGCGAGTCAGTTCTGTTGTATTTACGCGTCGAGGACATCAAGCGGCGGGAAATTCACTGTACTACTTTCACATTTATCTATTTATTTGCTTCAAATAAGAAAAAATATTCACAAACACAATTTACAGCAATTAGAAAAAATATTCTGTTTAGCGGGAAAATAATTACACAGAAATATAAAAAGAAAAATTTAAATTTTGATTTTGTTGAAGACATCTAGGTATTCAGCCTACATTTCGCTGGTCCCGGTGCCCGATAAAATTTAAAAAATTACAGTTTTGCATCATGATTTAAAAGTTATATTTCGTTACAGCTGTAATGAAAATGGTGTGGGAAATGCTGAACTTATCAAAAATTAATTATTTAAAATTCTATAAACTGGCGTGAAATAAGTGTACCCTTAAACGACTGTTTTCGAATATGTAATTGGAACATTACGCTATGAGCGTAGATAAAATATTTTTACCTTCACAGACTTCACAGGTCAAAAGTTTGGCCATCCCTCGTGGTATAACAGAAATCACAAAATGATGTCATAGTACTTGCAAACGAAAAGACAATAAAAGTAAGCAATAACTAAATTACGAACGTAATCACGTCCAGCCATAGACGAACAACGCTAAGCGTTGCCGCAAATACTTTGGAAAGCGTTAATCCCGTCGTCAGATAAAGCCGTTGGTCCTTGGAAAGGCACGACGACAATCGAACCTGGGGCCCGCATCCCTTATCCGATAAATAATGAGGGCTACTCCAGTGTCAACCCATTTGGTTGGACAAATAGCCCTTGGGGTGGCACGATGATATATTATATTTCACTTGCCACATTTGCGTGGTTTGACGTCCTTCTTCCGCGGGGTTTTCGTTGATATCTCTATCGGTTTGCGGGATTCGTTTCACCTGGGGAAAAAATAGTGGTGTTATACGTTTGTCGCGTGTATCGTAATTCCCTAATGAATGGACGCTTTGGATGCGGTTTTCTTTTTTCTTGTCAATATGCAAGTCATTTCTTCGGTAATATGGCATGTAGGTATAAATGAATAATGAGGTAATTTATTTATATGGAATAATAATTTGGATACTATATGTAATATAATTTTAAATTGTATCATTTTGACAATAATTAATTAATTTGACATGCGTACTAAGTATTGACATTGGAAATATTCTTGGCTAATGTGACATTGTTTACTTAAATTAATAATTTATATTGAATAACTTTACCAACTTGGCTATATAATTATTGAATTGTATGACATTCCCATAGTTTAAGGTACTTGAAAACTTGTAATTTAATGAGGAATGAAAAAAAGAATGTAAGTACTAATATTGACATGTAAATTTCTAATTTATGAAATAAATAAATAAAATTTAAATCTAAATCAAGAAGCATTTGACCTCAACTCACTGATAGAAAGCGGCGATGAGGTCGAAGATGTAGCATGCGCGCCTAGACGATACCTATTCACTCTTGACTTAAAGATTCCATCTACTTACTACTTATCGGGAAACAGTGACTCAGGCAGCGAGTTCCAAAGCAATTTTAATGCGAGATAATTCTTAGCTTCGTTTCATTAAAATAGGTTCAGTAATTTAGAAAATATTTGGATGAAGTAAACTTGGTCAGCGGTTATCCGACTTTTTCTGTCGGTTCGGTTATAGCGCTGTAAGCTTGAACTGAACTGTGTCTACGTTGTTTGTGTATTACAGAATAAATATGTCATTATCATTCTCATCATATCAGCCTAAAGACGCTCATAGCTCTTGTGCCTTCCGCATCCAGCTGGTATCTGCGATCTTTACCAGGTCGTCGGACCACCTTGCGTCTTCCAGTATGTGGTCACCACTCGGGAACTTTACAGCACCTCCCATGGCCGAAGAATAGATAGCCGACTGGGCCATTCTTCGTGCTATGTGCCCTGCCCACTGCCACTTCAGCCTGGCAGTCCTTCGGACTATGTCGATGACCTTGGTTCGCTTGCGGATCTCCTCATTTCTGATTCTATCAAGCTTTCTTATAAGGCCCACAGAGAGAAATATGTGGGCCTAATAAGACAAAGACAACAAATATAACAATTCAATGAATACGTTCTTCATTAAATACCAACGAGGCCTGTAGTTGAAGTTGAACAAAGTAAGTATTTTATACTTCGTTTTAAAGTTCGAAAAGTTACTACCAAAAGTTATTAGGAAACCAAAAGTTGCTAACAAACGATCCGTAGTTGATAAGTAGTACAGTAGTTTGTAGCACTGAAGCGAACTATAGGTTAATATTTAATACCGTGAGTGTAGCTTGACAAAATAAGGATATCATAAAACAAACTAGCTTAGATATCGATATACGCGTTGTTAATAACGCGAAACTAGTGATGGGCTCTTTAGTCGTAATACATTCACTTAACGAATAAAACACAAATACCAAGATAAATTCTAAATACATAATTTTAATTAAGTAACGGATTTCAATGCGGTTTTCAACATTAGATAAAGTGTTTCAAGAGGAAGGTAGGAAAGTTAGCACAATACGCGAACGAAGTCGCGGCGGACCAGCGAGTCATTTATAAATAATTGCTTTTGTTATTACTAACGGTCCATCTGCACCGATTACCAGGGATGACAATGGAGAAGTTGGAAGACGGACCCCGGACAATGATGAGAATGACTGTCTTTTTAACCAATGTTCTGCAATTACTAGCCAATAATCGTACAATCAATTAGAAACTCTTCTCTGAATATATCATAGGTACATAGTACATTTTTAATCAGACTCGGTGCAGTAGTTTTAACCCACTACGATAAAAGAGCGGTGATATAAGTTGGCGTGTGTATTTGTTATTTGTATTTGTTTTTGTGTGTTTATTTGACGACCTGACTGGTGTAGTGGTCAACATGCCGGTCTGCCACGCAAGAGGTCCCGGGTTCGATTCCCGGCCGCGCAGAAATTGAAATTATGAATTTTAATTTCTGTTGCGGGTCTGGGTGTTCTATGTATAATAAGTATATATTTAAGAAAGTATATATGTAGTATATCAGTAATCTAGCACCCATAGTCCAAGCTTTGCTTAGTTTGGGGCTAGATGGCGCTGTGTGTTTGTCCACTATTATTTATTTATTTATTTATTTGTGGCTTTGTGTATTTGTCTGTGGCATGGTAGCTCCCGAACCGATTGACCGATTTGAATGCGGCTGTATTTTTTTAAAAGCCAGTTGAATCAAGATAGTTCTTAGCTTTGTTTCATTAAAATCGGTCTAGTAGTTTAGGAAATATTTGAGTATATGTAAACTTGGTCGGAGGTTATGCGACTTTTTCTGTCGGTTAGGTTATTGCGTGAATAGTATTCTAATATTGTACTTCTGCCATTTTTTCTATATATAAAAAGTTATCTTAGGAACCTAGAATTTAGGTTGGCATGTTCTCTTCCTCCATCTAAAACTCGAAAAACTAAAATTGGTTTACAACTAATTATAGAATAATATGTTGGTTAACTATTCGTTGTGTTCACAACACTAGAGGTATTGCGGTTTCCTGTCCTTGTCCGAATAGATGAGTCTCATATTACACATTGTCGGGCCATGTGATAATAGGTAATTAAAGCCCAGCTATAATTATGGGGCGTCGGTGGACTAATGGCTAGCGAATCCAAGTCGTAAGCGAGTCACTCGTGCCGCCATGTTCCAATTACTTATCTTGAGTTATATCTGTCGCAGCCGGATATTTAAATTAGCCGGTTAATTAAATGGCTAGCTTTTTAAGCAATTATTTAATTGAAAATTTGCCAAATTCATGAACTTTGAAAGTAACGTGTAATGAACAATATTGTAACGAGTTTACGGAGCTCCTCCATGCTTTGTCACAACGCTAACCTAACCCATCCGCATTAAAAATTAATGCGAACTATTATTATTGTTTAAGATTATTGTGGTTAGGTTAGCGTTGTGGCAATATTTGGAAGAATCCCGTAAACTCGGGGCAATATAAACTCAGGGCAATATCATTATTGAAATATTACTTTAAAATTTCTTGAAATTGGCAATTTTCAATTAAATAATAGCATAAGGAGCAAGCCATTTACTTAAATGGCTTATTTAACCATCCGGCTGCGACATATACATTAGTTGTACATCAGGCGCGGATCCAGCCCCTAAATAAGGTTATGGGCACGATCGCCTGAAAATCTTGCTTGAAACCATGAGCGTAGCAATAAATTCTATCTTACATACGTTAAGGACCTATACAAGGCCAGCTCTGTACGAAATTTTAATGCATTGACTACAATTTATAGGATAGGCCTTCTTTTGATGATTCTTGAAAGCTGGAACGGAGCTATCGCAATAAAAGGAACTAAGATGATTCAATAAACGAGCTATGAATTTTTAACGCATTCCGATTTTTTTTGTTCGTCCTATCTCGTAGTATGAATTCAAATCATACTAAGTTTCATTTGAATTGGATGTGTGGTCAAGATACAGACAGACAGACAAAAGTTTTGGTTTCATAACCATTTATAGAGTCCAAAAAATACCAATAATTTTTTCAAAATATCTTCAATGTACAGTATTGGACCTGTTACAGTTTTATTAGTATAGTCTTATTATAGTAAGGTAGTTAACGGTAGCTTCAGTAATATGTATACTCTAATTATAGTCGGTAGCGAAAGGTACCCTCTAATTACAGGAAACAGCCATCCAGACACAACACATGCTGCTTTTGTATTTATGATACACATGGCGCTAAAGACTTCTATTTACGTCTAGGAAATCTAGTATAATGAGTAATTGACATCATGGTTCTATAAAAGCTTTCATTTCAGCTGAAATAGGAAGGGAACATTGTGGGCAACGTTTCACGACAAACTGTTGCCCGACAGATATTTAAAGCGACATATCTTGTGACTGACATGATTGCTTTTCATCAGAGATGTGCTACGGGTCCGTTCTGCATTTGTGTTCATATAACACAAGCTTTGTTTACTTTGGGGCTAGATTTGTCTGACCACTTGGCGAATAATTCACGCACTAAATGTAGGGGTCAGCTGAAAATCAACGCTGTGGTCTTACTACCTACAATATTTAATCTAATCTATGTTAGTAAGAAATATTTTAGTTAATTTATATTGTAGAATTTGCCAAATAAATATTATGTCTATGTATAGACATATACATAATATTTATTTGGCCATCTACATCCAGACATAGACATCTAGACATAGACATAGGTCTATGTCTAGATATTTCCATAAACATGGTTGTCAATCAATGTCAGTCTTCAACACATTTTTGTAATTGCTCATTAATTAGAATTTGGAAAAACACATCTTGCTGGCAGCACGGTCTAGTGGAGAGAGAGCGCAAAAGGTGTTGCTAGTTGGAAAAAATTCAATTTCCTCCAACCGACACTACACACGAGTCGCTAGGTTGGTTTGAAGAGCATACACACGGACATGCAGCCTGACCGACCAATGTCCAACACTTCCCCTTATGCTCTACAAACCCCAAACACTACACAATAATTTCAGGTATGCCAGCAAATTTAGACTCTACATTTACTAACAAATGACTCTATTTCAGATTCTACAAATCTCAGACAAATGACTCTATATAATATTTCTGACGCTAAATTAAAAATAATATTATTATAGGCGATGTGTGAATCTTTATTGGAATTAAATATACGTTATAACCTTTCATTAAACGTCATAAACATAATATATCATCTTCTAACCTTAACAATATTAATTAATCGGGTAATAAATACCGATGCGCCTCGGCATCATTAGCCATTCTATGCATTATCGTGGCATGATAAGTCAAGGCTTAAAAGAACTTGAGTCCAGAAATTTAAAAATGAATCCTTTAAATAAAACAAATAAAGTTCAATCAATCTGTGGTCATATAGAATGACGTCACAACATGCATTTGGGATATTCTGTGACGTCATTCCAGAGGGTGGTATTATGCGATTAGAGATCGGCGGGACCATTCACCTCACCCACCCGGCCGCCTGTGCCAATGAAGCCGGTCGCTCACGAAAACGTAACAACACGCGTACACGTGATTTCAAAAGTAACCTATACATAACAAGCAAGCACATAAAATAAAAAGTTATAACATTACTCTCCCATGAGAGAGGAGGTTATTGCCATAATCTTTACGCTTAGCAAGCGGGTTACGTTAAGCGAGTACGCAGTGTTGTAAATGTACAAATGGAAAACGCTGCTGCCCATTTTCCAGCCCTCGCAGGCTCCAGAACTTTTGCTTGGGAAATATTAGTCGCCTTGTACGACACCCACGAGTGTAAGAGCTTGGTGCTATTCTAGCCAGACATGCCAGACACCACACCACACGGTACCTACACGTACATAATATTATTATTAAAAATAACAGGAAGCCAATTCTTAAATACTCCGTGTCGTATTTTCTAGGAAGTACAAGTACATTGGAATTACCTTGCTTGTGCAACAATGCAAACATTACTTACATAGGAAAAATGTTTAAATTGTTTTTTTTTTATGTCATACGGTAGGCAAACAGGCAAGCGGGCCACCGGGTGGAAAGTCGTAACCACTGCCTATAGACATTAGCAACACAAAGACTCCCAAGAATCACTCGAAGAATCACCAATGTGTTACCCACCTCTACGAGTATAAAAAGTTGCTCTGGCACCAAAAAGGCAACCCAAAAGGCAAGGCAAAAAGGCCCCTCTACTGCCAAAGCCACGGTTCCCCAAATCCCCACCCCATGGAGCACTGGAGACCTTACACACCGGCAGAAACACAATACAATTTAAAAGAGTATTGTTTAGCTGCGGTATTCTGTAAGGTGGAGATACTTCCCCAGTCGGGCGGCTCCAATTCGAACGGGATACCCCGCTATCGTTTAGTCTCAAAATGTCCCAGTTGCAAAATGTCCACTGGTAAAAAAAATTCCAAGTCGCAAAATGTCCAAGTTGCAAAATGTCCAGGTTGCATAATGTCCAAGTTGCAAAATGTCCAGGTTGCAAAATGTCCCGGTTGCAAAATGTCCAGGTCGCAAAATGTCCACATTGTAAAATATCACTATATAAGTCGCTAAATGTTGTACACACTTACTACTCATGAGTTGCTGCTTATATTTATAAATTTCACGATATATTACGTATTTATATATATTTTTTTATATCACTAAGACGGAAAACAAGCTTAGGTACGGCCTGCCTGATGGCAAGCAGTCACCGCAGCCTATGGACGTTTGCAATACCAGGGGCATCACCCACGCGTTGCCGACCCCGTAAAAACCTTTTTACCCCTTTCTTGAAGAACTCCATGTTGTACTCTCCAGGTAGTTCATTCCACAACCTTAGTGTGCGTGGGAAAAAGTTTCTTTGGAACCGCACAGTTCGCGACCAATTTGGCTCCATGGTGTGAAGATAAACTCCCTGTCGGTGGCGAGCGGTGCGATGATATATTTATTTATCAACGATATCAAACTATACGAAAAGAGCAGGTATATTGCTGACTGTGCGGTGTTTCCGGGTGGTTGGTGGGCCCACTGAAAACCAGCGTTGTAGTACACGTCAAGCGACCACAAATTTATGCCTAAACAATGCCACTGGGAATAGATAAACTGTAGGTAGGTACATTTATTATTATTCTTCTTTCTTTTTCTTGTGCTGGACAACGGCACAGAACAACAAATGCTTTAGAAGGATGGCACAACCGGTTGAATCGCCGCATACCCAAGCATCCCAACCTTTATTATGTTATTTAACAGGCAACGCGTAGGTATTGCAAACGTTCATAGGCTGCGGTGACTGCTTGCCATCAGGCAGGCCGTAAGCTTGTTTTCCGCCTTAGTGATATAAAAAAAAATATAAATACGTAATATATCGTGAAATTTATAAATATAAGCGGCAACTCATGAGTAGTAGGTAAGTGTGTATAACATTTAGCGACTTATATAGTGATATTTTACAATGTGGACATTTTGAGACCTGGACATTTTGCAACCGGGACATTTTGCAACCTGGACATTTTGCAACTTGGACATTATGCAACCTGGACATTTTGCAACTTGGACATTTTGCGACTTGGACATTTTTTTACCAGTGGACATTTTGCAACTGGGACATTTTGAGACTAAACGCCCGCTATGCCCTACCTCTCTCAAAACTCTTTGTAGGTCATTTACTTACTACAAAAGACAATCTACTATATAAAAATAAGTCGGGTTTTTCTTCCTGACGCTATAACTCCAGAACGCACGAACCGATTTCCACGGTTTTGCATTTGTTGGAAAGGTCTCGGGCTCCGTGAGGTTTATAGCAAAGAAAATTCTGGAAAAATTTGAAAAGAAAAGCGGGAAAATCGTGTAGGGTAGGTGTAGGGTAGGTGTAGGGTAGGTGAAGGGTAGATGTAGGGTAGGTGTAGGGTAGGTGTAGGGTAGGTGTAGGGTAGGTGTAGGGTAGGTGTAGGGTAGGTGTAGGGTAGGTGTAGGGTAGGTGTAGGGTAGGTGTAGGGTAGGTGTAGGGTAGGTGTAGGGTAGGTGTAGGGTAGGTGTAGGGTAGGTGTAGGGTAGATGTAGGGTAGGTGTAAGGTAGGTGTAGGGTAGGTGTAGGGTAGGTGTAGGGTAGATGTAGGGTAGGTGTAAGGTAGGTGTAGGGTAGGTGTAGGGTAGGTGTAAGGTAGGTGTAGGGTAGGTGTAGGGTAGGTGTAGGGTGTAGGGTAGGTGTAGGGTAAGTGTACGGTAGGTGTAGGGAAGGGTAGAACTAGAGGTAGGGTGGTGTAGGGTTAGAACGCTACGCGAACGAAGTCGCGCCGGGTCCACTAGTAATACAATAACTAGGAACTTATATCTGTACTCTGAATATCTATGCCCTATAATAATATGAGACCACACATCGTCCCTCTTTCCATACAAAACAGCTTTTTATTCACATCGCTTCATTATGTCTTTTGATTGCAACCCCTGCGCTTATGAAAAAACCATTCAGCCCTACATGTCAAGTATCCATTCAAATCAAAGAATTCCGCGCATTTTAATTTCAAAGGGTACCAGAAAATCTTTTAGCCAAACTTCATTTCGGTGTTGAATGTGTGCACGAGTTTGCTGCATCGCGCATACGTTCCAGTGAAATATGCATTCGTGGGGTGGTAACTTTATGCCGGCTACGGAAACACACTGCTGTAGTGTTTGTGGAATAATTTCTTATGCTGTAATTACGTGGTACGTGGGGTACACTGAAAGTTTTACATAAGTTATGTAAATTGATATTTACTGTTTTTCTAAGTTTTGTCCATTATATTTTAAGCAAATTTTCATTCGGTCACAACGACCAACAAGTCGCATCCTATTGCACAATAACAATGCTTCGGCGCACACCGCAAAAAAGACAAACTCATTTTGGCTCCTGAAAAGGTATACCTAATAATCCATCCTGCACATAGTCCAGACCGGCCACCATGCGATTTCTATATTTTCCCAAAAATCAATGACTTTATGAGAGATTTGACATTTACGGGGCCGGAAGAGGCCATAATAGTATTTAAAATGTAATGGAGAATACTTCGAAAAGCAGTAAATATACCTATTACTTTACATGTAAATTGTTTTACTAATAAGTTACGCAAATTTTTCAGTGTACCCCATGTAAATAGAACAAATAAGACCATGCAACGGATTTTGATGCGGTTTTCACCATCAGTTAGACGATGTCTTCCGGAAGGTTTATATTATGTACAAAATATGCGTACATACAAATAAAAGCCAAGAAAACCCGTGCAAAGCCGGGGCGAATCGCTAGATTTCTCTAAATATCACCTCGCTCACTACGGCAGTGTGTATCTGCGCTATTCAAATCACGAATAGCAAATGAGGCGTGAATACTGGAATATGGCCAGGACAAACATAAACTTTAGCACTTGGCTGACCCAGGTCTTAAATCCAAGGAAAGCCAGCGGTTTCGTTTAAGAGTTTCGAAGCGTTTCCTTGGGAATAGGTATACCTTACACGGTTATTTTCTTTGGTATTTCAGTTTTCTGGCATCCATAACACAAGCTTTGCTCACTTTGGGGCTGGATGGTGCTGTGTGTCCAAGCATATATTTATTTATTTGACAGTTTATTGTACACAAGATAACAAATACAGAAAGTACAGATACGACACAATAGGCACTACTTATCTCTTAAAGAAATATCTTCCAGTAGGCCTATATATCTTAACTAGAGGTTATAGGAAACATTTAGTCGTGCCATTAATATTATATGGAGCCCAGAGCGTTGATGGCCGAGTGGTTAAGGTATCCGACTCATAAGAGAGAGGTACCGGGTTCGAATCTCACTGCGGCCATGTACCAATACACTTTTCTGTGTGATTAGTTGAATGTCCATTCGTGAGCAAAAATTCGTGCTGATACCTGTACATTCAGGCGACTGAATGTGTAACCATGATCCTGATCAGGTTCCGCTGGTAGCAGGGTCACGGGGGTCAGATGGCAGACGTTCCACTGATCTGCCAAATCCTGGATCATGGTCATGTCGAAACCCGCGCCCTGGTGCGCAAGAACACAAACGGGACATTAACGCCAACATTTATATTATTAATATGATATGAAAGTATAGATGGATTTGATATAATCTTACAATATTGTAGTAGAATACCTTACAGAATATCGCAGCTAAATAATACTCTTTTAAATAGTATGGTGTTTCTGCCGGTGACTAAGGTTTCCAGTGCTCCATGGGGTGAGGATTTGGGGAACCGTGGCTTTGGCAGTGGAGTGGCATTTGGTTTTTTGCTGCCATCCTAGATTAACACGAGGGCTATAATGTATTCTGACATTCAATGCAGTTTTCGCAGGAACACGGTATAGGTAACCAAATATTACGCGGACGAAGTAAAAAGCGCATTTTAATATTTCCATTTTCTGTCTATTGTTTAACGAGCTGAGTGGTTCAGTTGGCCGGTCTGGCACGTAGAGGTCCTGAGCTCGATTCCCGGCCAAGCAGAAATTAAAATGATGAAAAATAATACTAGTCTGGGTGTTCTATGTGCTATAAGTATGTATTTACAAGTATAAGTAGTTTATCAGTTGTCTAGTTTTGCTTACGTTGGGGCTAGATAGCGCTGTGTGAATTGTCCAAGCATATTTATTTATTTCGTGGTTTAGCAGCGTGGGTAGGCCTCAAGGTGGACCCACGATCTGGTAAAGGTCGCAGGTACCAGCTGGATGCGGAAGGCACAGGTCCGGCCTTTGTGGAGAACTCTGGGAAGGCCTATGCCCAGCAGTGGGCGTTTTTCGGCTGATATAATGATTTATATATTTATATTATTGTTGAATAAACTTCATAGCAGTATGCAGCTTCATAGAAGTGGCATAACGAATGAGGTGCGAAGAACGAAAAGTGGAGTTGAAAACTTTCATACGCGATTTCAAGTCTGAGTGTTTTAGTTCAAAACTTGTCCGGCATCTGTTTGACTAGCAACTATTTGCGAGATGAGAAGTAAAGTTTCCTCTTAAAGTAATGTGTGAATTAAGTAGGTACTTTGTTATATGCATCTTGACTTTATACTTTATTTACTAGTAAACCCGGCGCGACTTAGTTTGCGTGGAGCGTGGGTCAAATTAGGGTCAAACAAACTAAGTTAAATAAAAGTTTGAAACAAGTTCAAATGAAAAATATTTTTTGCATATCAAGCTTTTATCGCGCGTTATCAATGAACACTCAGAGTATTTGTCAAGACTAATCAAACGAGCCCAAACTCGATGGGTTTACCATGTGTAGTTTAGGAGTTCCTATTACTACCTTCCGTCTCCATCATCACGGGAAATGGGACAAATTTAACTTGCAAGATTTTATTACGAACCGACATAGGGTTGGCCCCGTGGTGTCCGGCAGAGAAAAGCACCAACTCCTTAACTCGTGGGTACAAGGCGACTAATGTTTTCGAGGCAAAAGATCAAGAGTCTCCGTTTATAACACTGCGATCTCCAACCCGCCTGCCGGGATAACGTAAGAGGAATTTTATTCAATGTGTTTTCATGAGAACTGTATTGGGCCGACTGACATACATATATTAAATTAAAAATTAAAATTAAAATTAAAATATCTTCTTTATTTCTTTCACAATTTTTTACCTTAAATCTACTGTCGTTGGAGCCTCCTTTTAAGCTAAAAGCCTGTGGTAGGAGGCTCCGCTCTTCCTATGGTAATTATAGAGGTAGGTACAGGTGAGTTTTTTCTATTTAACAATAATACAATCCATGTATATATACATGTATATATCTATGTATGGTATATATAAAAATATATACCATATGTAAACACACAAACCGTAGGACGGTTGCTATACACATTTGAATTTGACAAGGTTCTATATGCTACGGCCCCTAATAACTACTTTGGAAACTGCCAACCTATATTAAATTTTAAAAACAATGATAGATTGCCGGTCCGATGTCAAAGCTAGCAGGGCCGGAAATGGGCTTATTAAAATTTGTTACTAAGCATTATTTTATGGGTCGTTGAAATAGTTTTAGTTTTGTAATGGATGGATTTGCCCTTTTGACCTTTGATCTCCGTAAAGTTAATTGTCAGGTGATAAAAACAGTTTTAGCGGCCTCATAGTTGTCCTATCGTAGCTTAGTAATTGAACACAGTAACACTTAGCTAAAAGCAAAGAAGAACAAAACTGAGGATAATTTGGATTTATTTTCTGCCCTGTAGCTCTTGAGAGTTGATAGGTTTTATAATGCAGTTTACAATTTTCCTATATATATATATATCCCTAATCTTGCCATAAATATTATAATAAAGTAAAAATATATTTTTCTATTGCAAATAACATTTATTACTTTTACAATGTGTTAGTTTAATACGTAAATATAAAACAATTTAAAATATTAAAAGCTTATTCGAAGTCTCCATTGGCTGCAATACAGTCCTTTAAACGTTGAGGCCAGTTATCAATAGAAGCACGCACTCTTTCCATGGGAAAATTCTTCACTGCCAATCGTATGGATTGTTTTAGGGACTCCAAATTATCATGGCGTTTAGAGCAAGCCGTACTCTCTAAAACTGACCATGAATCATAATCCAGCGGATTAAGATCGGGACTAGACGACGGCCAGTCTTCAGCTCTGATGAAGTCGGAAACGTTCGATTCCAACCAAGACTGCGTGGACCTGCTTTGTGACCCGGCGCCGAGTCTTGCTGGAAGGACCATTCTTGGTTATTGAACATGGTGTTGTTAAGGGGCCTAACTACCTTCTCAGGAATGGTATCTTGATACACTTGTGCCGATGTTTTGATACCTTTTTCACAAAAGTATGGCTCAGTCACTTCTTCATAGCTAACACCCCACCAAACCATCACTGAAGTCGGATAATGCCCACGTTGCACTCTGTCGACTAATTGGGAAGCTTTCTTAGAGCTTTGAGCATAAATACGGTCATTTTGTTTGTTAAAATGTTGCTCAATTGTAAAAATTGTCTCATCCGTAAACAATTTTTTTCTGTGGCCTCCCTTTGCGTACCGCTTTAGTAGTTGTTTCGATTTTACCCCCTTATTCTTATTTAAATTATTAGTTATGAAATGACCAGTACGTCTCTTATAGGCTGCAAGTCCTAAGTCATCTTTTAAAATACGCGACATGGTTCTAGGTGCTATCTTCATCTCCCGAGATAAAATCTTTTGCTTTCGGACAGGATTTCTTCGAATTATTTCCCTTACTGCTTTGACCACCTTTTTCGTACGAACACTACGTTGACGGCCAGATCTTTTTCTGTCACAAACAGAGGAGGTCTCATTGTACCTATTAATAGCCCGGTACACAAACATTTGACTAATACCAAGCGTATGGAGAGTTTTAAAAATTTCATTTGGCTCCATACCTACTTTATGTAATGCAATCACAGCGATTCGGTTCTCTTTATCACCCCACTCCATTTTAATATCGCAAAAAATTGTACAAAGTATTGGCGCCAAAATAAGAAAAGACAATGAAATATCATACAAAAATGTTAGATTCCAAATTCAAATGTAATATTTTGTTTATTTTTAATTGTAACAGTATTTATGGCCAGACTAAGTATATACAAAGCTGCGACGTCATTACCGCGGTCTACCTCCGTTCGGGAGGTACTATTATGGCATCTTTTGTTTTTTGTATCTGTCTCTGGAGACAGATACAAAAAACAACAGATACACAGTTACACACGTTAAACTTATAACATCCCCTATTTTTTCGTCGGCAATTAAAAAAGTCGGTTAATCCCCGGCCAAGTTCACATTTACCAAAATTTTTTCTAAACTATTGAATAGAAAAACTGATCAAAATCGGTCCATCCATTCGGGAACAGCTACGATGCCACAGCAAGATACACAGAGCCACAGTGCCACAGTTAAACTAATAACACCCTTCCTTTTTATAAATATCAACAGATCGGACGCGCACCCCTACGCCTTCGCATCGCTTTGAAAAACCTGTAACATACTAATAATCAACGTATCTAACAATAGGGAATCCCTGGAAATGAAGCGCCGTAATAAAGGCGGAACGAAGTTGTGTGCTAATAAATTGTTATTACCTACTGGATATAGAAATAGTTTTCAAATAACCGGTCCACCATTTCCAGTCGTGGCTGCTATCATTGGAATAGCTTTGAACCGTTGTCTTTATTGCGTATTATATGTGATTTTTATTGATAAGTCAACACGTTTCGGTAGTTTTGACACACGTGATGGGCATAGAAATGGGTTAATCATGGACGAGGACGATCTAAGTGGTTTAGTTGGTTTGCATGCCGGTCTGCCACGCAGGTCCCGGGTTCGATTTCCGGCCGAGCAGAAATTGAAATGATTAATTAAAATTGATGTTGCGAGTGTGGGTGTAGTATGTATAATAAATTAATTATGCAGTGACAATTTCACACAGAGCCATCTAGCCCCAAAGTAAGCAAAGTTTGTGTTATGGGTGCTAGATCACTGATAAACTACTTAAATATATTTTTTAAAACGTACATATTATTACATCGACGACTTGAGTGGTTCAGGTTAACATGCCGGTCGCCACGCAGAGGTCCCGGCTTCGATTCCCGGCCGAGCAGAAATTGACATAATGATTGACATGATTCTCAATTACGTTAGCGAGAATTTTTTATACTTAAAGTGGCAGCACCTTCGCACCCCTTAAGATCTCAAGGATTCTTGTGACAGAAATGCTATAACGCAGGGGCATTGTTGTTAGGGACAAGCTGACATACCTGACTAATTACACAAAGGCCTCCCTTAAAGAACTTTACAACGAGTCATTTCACGCTACCCGCATCTAGTTTCCGCGTCAAACCAGATTGTAGAAGGTATTCGTAGCTTTCCAGCACTGCACTTTAGTTTTGCCTAGAGGTCATTTTCTAATTAGTGATCCAGATTTTGTTTACTACTTCTTTTTACATTCATGTGTAAATAAAATGAAAATTTGATTTTACTTGACCTACATCCTTGATTTTACATCTAACCTGTTGGTAAGTGACGATGCGGCCGAAGATAGAGCATGCCCGTCTTGGAACAGCCTATGATGGAGCCTAGGCGAGCGGCCACTCAGAAAAGACGTAAGACGCGGACACGTCGCAGACGCGGCGGGCGTTCAATTTACTTTCATATAAAAGTATAGAAACGTCGCGACGCAAAACATACAGCAAAGACAGGGCGCGGACAGGGCGCGGATAGGGCGCGGACGCGTCGCAGACACGACTTAAAACATACAGAAAGGACGTGGCACGGGCGCGCCGCGGGCGAGACAGGGGGTGCGGGAGAGGCGCGGGAGCCGGGCCTCACCCGCAGCGCTTGCTGTCCTTGTCTTGCCTACGCTCTTGACTGGTCCGCGACGGCGCCGCGTCCGTGCCCTGTCTTTTCTGTATGTTTTAAGTCGCGTCCGCGTCCCGTCTGTGCCCTGTCCGCGACGTGTCTGCCTGCGTCTTTTCTGTGTGGCCGCTCGCTAGGATGGAGTCCACCCTATCTCCCACCATCCCCACCATCATGACCTGGAATATATGAGGTCCGTCAAAAGTGTTAAGAGGGAGCTACTGTTGGTTTAACTTGCTGTTGTGAAAGAAATGAGTTCTAAAAACTCCGCAATATATTTCTGGTCAGGCTTATTACATATTTAAATTGATGATAAAAAAAATTTTTCTTCTTCAGGTAGATTATCAAAAAATATTGACCACGTATTTTTTCTTTTATTACACAAAACAAATATAACCTCGATACAGTGACACTCCTGAACTTTTATACTCTTTATCTTTCTAATTTTTATTTATTTGAAACAAACATTAACAAGTAGAATTAAAAAATATTGATCCAGTCACCATTCTATTTGTTTATATTTCTCCTTCGTTGGTGATACCATTTATTATTATTCTCCTTATTTATTTACATTCTTAAGTCTAAATTTTTTACAATATATATGAAAAATAAATATTATAAAAAACCTAAACCTAGAGTACCACCAGCACCGGGGCGAGGCCCAAGCTACCGGCGGTTAGGGCTGCAGAGACAGGAACCTCCTGACAATACGCGCCGTCTCCAAGAGAACCGCTTTCTGAATCTGGCCCTTGACCCAACCATCTAGCGAGAGACTCTTGAGATGTTGGTCGAGGCTCTTCGCTATGAGACCGTTCACTGAAACGACTATCGGAACAATGATCGTCGAATCAACATCCCACATGGCGGTCACCTCGTGAGCCAAGTCAAGGTACTTACACTGTTTGTCCTTCTCGGCCTTCACAAGGTTTCCGTCATGCGGGATGGTGACATCGACGAGCACTGCTCGGCGCTTCGATCGATCTGTGAGCACGATATCAGGTCTATTAGCTACAATAGTCCTGTCCGTGATCACAGATCGATCCCAATAGAGCGTGGCAAGACCATTTTCAAGAACTGGCGCTGGCACGTATTTATAATATGGCACCTCAGACTCCACAAGACCATATTGAAGAGCAAGTTGCTGGTGAATAATCCTGGCTACCAGATTATTATTATTATTATTATATGCATAGTTACATTACAATATGTACAAACTTAAAACTACCATTTAGAAAACGATATAATAAATGTACAATTTCTCCTTCTAAATTCTTACTTTTGAAACTGTCATAGATCACTTACGTCACAAGAGCCTTAATATCAAATAAAACCGCACATGTCAGAGCCGACAGTCGCAAATTCTGACGAAATCGGTGTGGTTGTCTACACTTTATCCACTATCAACAATCAAGATGGATTTAGGTTAAACCGTTTCCTGAATAAATTAGATGGGAGGGTCACTATAATCTATCGATTTTGATTTGTGAACGTCAAGTTGATAAATCGGTACGGTTTCGAATGAGATTCGCAGGTCTACTCTCAAATAGCGTCATTTGTAGATATTATACCGTAGCTGTGTGGCCGTTGGCCGCGTGGTGTTCGGCAGAATAGGCCCCTTTCCGCCATCGGGAAACGCGATCCGGGCGAGCGCTTCATCCTTATGTCGTGGATCTTGCAGCCATCCGCACGAACCGCTTTGGCTCGACCTTTTTAATGCGTACGGCTAAGGAATGGAACGCTTTGCCTGCGAGTGTGTTCCCTGATCAATATAATCTGGATGCCTTTAAGGCTAGAGTGAATAGGCTGTTCCAAGACGGGCGTGCTTCATCTTCGGCCGCATCGTCACTTACCAACAGGTGAGATGGCGGTCAAATGCCAGCCTTGTTTGTTATAAAAAAATATATATAATAGCACCAATCCCGACACCGCGGGTGTCGTACGAGGCAAGTATTGTTTTCGAGGCAAAATTTATAGAGTCTCCGACTGGAAAATGGGCAGCAGCGTTTTCCATTGATATATTTCTAACAGTGCGATCTCTAATGTGCATCATCATCATCTTGGTATTATGTCCGGGATGCGCCCCAGCGCAGCACGCAGCGCCCAGGGACCGCTTTCCTGCTGTCTCTAACCCGCCTATCAAGCGTTATGACAATAACCTGCAGTGGGCTGTTGTGTAAGGTGGTAAATATGTAAAGCGAGTCAACAGTGTCATCAGTCAACGTATTCACAAATAATATGTAACTTACAGAAATCTAAGTAGGTACAGCAAAACCTTTTTTTTTTTTTTTTTATGTCATACGGTAGGCAAACAGGCAAGCGGGCCACCTGATGGAAAGTGGTCACCACTGCCTATAGACATTAGCAACACCAAGAGTATCGCTAATGCGTTGCCCACCCCTATAACACGTTGCTCTGGCAGTAAAAAGCAAATGCCACTCCACTGCCAAAGCCACGGTTCCCCAAATCCCCACCCCATGGAGCACTGGAAACCTTACTCACCGGCAGAAACACAATACTATTTAAAAGAGTATTATTTAGCTGCGATATTCTGTAAGGTGGAGGTACTTCCCCAGTCGGGCGGCTCCAATTCGAACGAGATACCCCGCTATGCCCTACCTCTCTTAAAAGCCTTACCTTGCAAGCGGCATGTATTTATACCTAGCACGACCACTCGAGCTACAGCAAAAAGGCTAGTGGCAATGCTTTGCTTGTTCAATGTATCTCACGAATTTCCGAAGAAGGTCCAATGTACCTCAACCATTTTGATAGAAATTACGACAAACCACGCAATCTATCCAGCGGGCCCCCGTTTGTGTTAGAATCGGAATGTACATAAAAGTAATACTGATTGTTACTTGCCCCAAGGTACCTCTCGATTCATGGTTTAACTCCAAGGAATCTTTAATAGAACAGGGGGTCTAAAAAGGCCACAATAGCATTTCATATTATGATTCTGATTAATTTGTCACAAACTTATCTGCAGCGTTACTGTTATTGACATTGACATTGACATGACAATTCAAAATGGTGTTACTTAGTTCCAGTATTGGGTACTGGATCAGATAAGTTTGTGGCATTCTAACATGAATCGTAATATGTATATAACATTTTTAGACCCCAGGACAAATTCAACAAGAAATTTTTTCTAGTTTTTTATGCTGACCTCCTTGCGGAAAATATTTGTGTTGTGGATCTTACCTAGCTAAGAGCCTATTACCCACTTTTTTATGTATAATAAAGTGCAAAGAAACCAAGAATAATTTAGTAAAACGTGAAAAGTGGTGAGATACATTTGTAATGCGTAATAATGGTGCGCTTATTCTGCACGTATTTATTCAAATTACAAGGGAAAATTTCTGTTGGAAAGACAAAACTTTCTTGCTGAATTTCTCCTGTTCATTTATATTCCTTGGATCCTTGGAGAAGTATCATCCAATTGTATTGTTGGAACTGACATGACAATTTGGACATTCAAAATCAATGTTTGCATCCATCTAAATATAATTACAAATACAAATAAGTTGATTGAAAAATTCGAATTAGAAAGTTTTTTATGGCTTTCACATTTGATCAAGCCTGTAAGGTTGCATCCGGATTGCATCCAGATTTATTTATTTATTTATTTATAAACAGTGGGTGGCAAACAAAACAATTTCATTGTGGGTTACAATAAAAATATATGAAAATGAATGTGGATGAATACACAGGACGGAAAAGACCAAAGAAAAGATGGATGGATTGTGTGATGAGGGTTATCACTGATTCAGAGGTGAGCGTGGATATGACAGTGGGCAGGGATGAAAGGAGAGAGAAAACATACTGTGCTGACCCCAAATGAATGAGACAAGGGCAGCCAAATGATGATGATGATGACCTTCTTCCAATCTTTACATGCCGTTCGGTATCGGTCTAGGTATCGTATCGGCATCGGCATAGGCAGAAGTGCGTAACGATGCATCCCTACTTGTAGATTCAAATATCTCTTCGAAAAATACTCGCAATTAAATATAAATAATAAATAAATCCCCGTTCCTTGTTTTCCGGTTCCCAAGACATGCCCTGCCGCTCTAGCGTCAAGGCACTGCTCTCTATTCCTCCTCATCACTCCGAATGTTATTCCAACTCCTTTTCTGTTCATGCGGCTAGATTGTGGAATTCGCTGCCGCATACTGTACGTACTAGTCCTTCGCCTGATACGTTTAAAAAACGAGTAAAAGAGCACTATCTTTTATTCGTTATTTATATATGTATGTATTATGTACTATTATGTATGGTATATGTATTTATATTTCGTTGTACTATAGTAGGTAAATAAGTTTAAGGTGCACGCCATCTGCCTCTCGATTTTGACCTCTCTCTTCCGTTGGTCGGCTGGAAGATATTTCTTTAGAAATAAGCTGTACCTGTTGTGATTTTTTTCTGTATGTCTATTTTGTATACTATTTATTGTGCACAATAAATGTTAAATAAATAAATAAATAAATATGCTTGGACAAATTCACACAGCGCCATCTAGCCCCAAAGTAAGCAAAGTGTGTGTTATGGGTGTTAGATAACTGATAAAATACTTATGTACTTGTTTTTTTTAAATACATACTACACCCAGACCGTAACAGAAATTAAAATTCATCATCATCATCATCATCTTGACGTTATGTCCAGGTTGCGCCCCCACGCGGCACGCCGGGCCCAGGGTCCGCCTTGTACTATGAGTGCTAGCTAACTGATATACTACTTATATACTTTTAAATACGTACTTATTATACATAGAACTCCCAACCCCCTAACAGAAATTAAAATTCATCATTCCAATTTCTGCTCGACCGGGAATCGAACCCGAAACCATTGCGTGGTGACCGGCATGTTTACCAACTGAACCACTCAGGTCGTCATATTCGTAGAAGTTCTCACATAATATACCTGGTACGTTCCGGTCTCCGCCAGGAGTATTTTTTTCCGCACAGTTCCAGTCAAGTGACTAGCTCGGGTCGACGATGCCAATGCGCCACGATTGTATATTGACATTCATAAGTGTTGTAAAACCCAAACTGAATAAAATTATTTGATTTTGATTTAATATTTTCCCGTAAATCCAGTTTTCACTCGTTTTCCATAAAGGTGTTTCGACTTCCTGTGTACATTTTTATATAACAAATTAAACAACGTTGTCCAAATATGTCGTATGGTTAATAACTTACCAATTGAGAAAAACCAATAAGGCTATAAAATCATAAATAAAATTCTGACATTGCGCATGAATTTCTTTTGACGTCGCCACTCTTCCAAAACCCTTCAAAGAATAGATCACAGAGAAAAATATAAAAAAAGCATATTACATGCATATGAAATGAAATGTATAATGTAAGCACACATCTTCGCTTATAATGATATCCTCTATAGTTCAAAGACCCTTGCTGAATCTTTGATGTGATTTTGTGTTGCGTAGATGATTGTGTTTGCAGTTTTATTGTACAATGTTCCCTTTTTGTGGAATATAGCTTCCAAGCTTCTTCAATAATATCTGTTATAAAAAGGGGCTCATGCCACATGTCTTTTATGCGCATCCTATGAAGCCTGTAAAGCCTTCCCGGCTATAGGCAGTCCCACGGCGGAGTTTAGCAGGTAGCCGCCTAGGTATTTCACAGCGAGCCCTGCATAACCAACCAGACAGCACACATGAGTGTTCTCCGCTTCCTTCCACTTTTAGCCCAAAGGGTGCCCAGTACCAGTAGCGTAGGGTGCAAAAAAATAGAGACAGACCATTTAGCCATTACCTCCGCAAAACAAAAAAAATATCATTTTCTGATGAGCGTTTCCAACTCTATTGCCAAGTGTGGACATTATAGCAATGATAATCATCTTGGCGTTAATGTCCCGGTTGTGCTCTCGCACGCGAGGGCCCAGGGTCTGCCTTGACTATTATAATCCAGGATTTGCTAGATTAGCTAATTACAGTGGAGCGACTGCTGTCTGACCTCCGTGACCCTGCTACCAACAGAACCTGACCAGATTGAATCATGGTTACACATTCAGTCGCCTGAATGAGCAGCTTTCATCACGATGTTTTCACTTGGTTCCAATTTTGGGAATAAATTTGTGGTGACGTGTGTGTAACTTGACAGAAGCCAACTATCGGCGGCAGACTCTCCGAGATAATTACTCTGCAAACTATCTTACCCGGTAGCCAAAGCTACAACTAAGTATCGCCATTTTGAAATGTCATGCCAATTCCAACGAGGTTGTCACCGAGTCAGATAAGTTTGTTGCACATGTCAAAAGTATTTTGACATAAGACTTGTACCTATAGTTTTCGTTGAAAGCTTGATCAACGTATGAACAATCAACGACGGATACCGTCTATAGTATTCCACCACATGATTGGTCCTCCTACAACCACTCACAGAATTTGGTCTGCTAATGAGCTATTAGCATACCCTGGAACAGGAAACTCGGCATTAAGAATTAATAACTGAAATATTGTGGGAACATAACACGCTTTCAGTGATAAATATCTTAATACATAACGGACAGGGTTAATTGTCGGCTAATAGATTTATGGGGTGAAATGGGGTGAAGTTGGTGGAAGGATGAGATTTATGCGTAGCTAAGATGACCCTTTCAAACCGTAGTTTGCTTCAGAATTGTATGTGGCGTTGCTGGTACGTGGGGCACACTGAAAGTTTTAACGCAGCCTCTGCTGGTTCTGTAAATGTCAAACATAGACATAGACATGATTTATTTTGACATCACATAAATCCAAAAGCCTTTACATATTAAGGTTATTTAGAACACTTCAATACTGAACTAATACAAAGTAAAATTCAACATCAAAGTAAGTAACATCAAATTTTGAGTTTTGAGAATACATAAATCACATGGTAAGTACGATGTGAGAAACCAAAAATTTGTTTATCTTATTCGCGGTGTGTGCCGAAGCATTATCATGGTGCAAAGGGATGTAACTGTGATGATAGTCGTTTTTCTGTATCTTCACCAAATACACAAATGGTGGTGTACCTACTACTCAGTATTCACCATCATCACAGCCCATAACAGTCCACTGCAGGACTTAGGGCCTCTCCCACGAAAGGGATGGTTACTTCCATAATCTCCTCGTTTGGCAGCCGAGTTGGAGATCGCAGTTTTACAAATATAACAATGGAAAATGCTGCTGCCCATTTTCCAGCCTACGTAGACTCTAGATATTTTATCTCGTAAAAAACATTAATCGCCTTGTACGACACGACACCCACGAGTGTTAAGGGTTGATGCTATTCTACTCTGCAGTATTGATTGTTATTTATTTATGCGGAATCGGGTCGAATCCACGTATCCTCTGTACGTAGCATAAAATAGAATAAAAAAATTATTGACACAAGACTCCACGACACGTCTCAATTACACAAATATAAAAATAATACAAAAGAAAAAGTAATATCTAACGTAGGTGTACCATCATCAACCATCTTTCACCACGCATTGATTCCCATGGCACTGTTAATGTGGCGGCGGCTAGTGCAAAAGGATCCCACTCAGCTTATGCTGTGAACCGCGAGCCGCATCTAACAACGCTGGTTTTCTGTGGGCCCCAAAACTCGTAGATCTGCACGGGTTCTTAGGGAATATGGGATTAGGTCCATAAGTCATACTTCTTTCGCTTCACAACATTGGCTTTAATGAAGACTCATATATAATTTAAGTACTAGGTACTCTCCTGAGAATACCTGTATAAGCAGGAGCTATAGTGGCCATTTTCGCATTTTAAGACTTTAACTAACCCATGTACTGTAGACAGGTTCAGAGAAACGATCTATCAACATTTCGACTGTCGACATTCCTCTCTCTAACGCCACAGCATAGACATCCTTGCATACAATATGGATATTTTAGCTCCTTGCAACAGTCCTACTTTCTGCCTCTCCATATTCAAATAGCACCTCAAATTCATAACCAAAAGAGATAGCAATAAATTCACTTTGCGCGCGAAAAATGGTGCCATGCATCACTATTTGAGCGTAGTTGTAATCACACATCATAGATTTATGTAGTATTCTCGAGTGGGGCGACTTTTGTCTATATATCATCGTAGAAGAGTCTGTTGAAAAAACTATTAGATAGTTCCTAATATTTCAGTTTTGCAGGGGAGGATATCGAATTTCGGATTCCAGTTTTCTCAGAAGATGCTCTTTTATTTATGTGCTATATAAAGGTTGACCTGGGGGGCGATTCTCGCGCTGAGACATCTAGAATAAGAATAAGAAATATTTATTTACACAAACAGAAACACTACAACACAAAAATTTGGAAAACACGACATTTTGTAACACAGAAGAAAAGAAAAAGTACATAAAAATTAACAAAAAAGCACATAAAAGCAGAAGCAAAGAAAAGCTAGCACAGTGTCGATGCGAATGGTAGAAGATAAGTGGTGTGTGTTAGTGGTGTAATGCATGTGTAAAAGGGACCTCACTCAGCATTTTGCCTCGGTGCGAACCGAAGCTGGTTTTCAGTGGGACCATCTCAAATTTGACATTTTCGCTAGCCAAAAAGCTGTATTAAAACGTCACTGAAAGTGATTTTGGACAATATACGACTGTCGAAGATAGTTGAGAAAATATATTTTGGCTGCAATAGACATTTCAATGTCATCAATGGAGGTTTGTGGCTAGAAAAAGTGTCGAAATCAAGATAATTAATTTGGTTCGAGCGCAAGAATTAGGCCCCAGGAACTTAGGTTACTTTGACATATTGCGGAGAAGAAAGTACAGTCATACAACGAATTACCTGACCATGTGCCTGACCACTTAGTTCACTGGATTATCGTACTGTCAGCTAGTCATCTAATTCGTTGAATGACTGTACCTGTAGTATGAAAAAAAAAGACTTTAAAAAGAAAATGTAACTCGACGATGTTGAGTAGTCTCACAAACAGAGTACAGGTCAGCAACAATTTTTAAATGTATGTACATATTGGTTAAATGGTTGCAACATTACATAAAGCACCCAAATGTAAGTAGTATATAGTGTAGTACCTCTCTAGACGTTTTGGTGTAAAATGTAACTTTAAAAGCTATTGAAAAATAAATAAATAACCCGCCTTTACCGCCGCCTTCGTTATTATTGTACACATTGACACCTTCTAAAATTTGTTCGGGTTAAACCGTCAAAATTCACTCACTCGTCAGTTCGTCAAGTGCGTCAAGGGTATACATGAAGCAGAGCACTATACTCATCGTTCATAACGCGTTGGGGACCCTGTTCGCGCACTGTGAGACCTCACAGTAACGTTTCTGACATTATAAACGTCGGTTGTAAAAGTCACCACAATAAACTGAAGTCCACCGCCTCCATTTTCAGTCATTCCTATCATGGAACAGAAAAATCCAGCTATAATGTAACGAAAGGTATTTACGAACACTAGCTAGCACTGAGCCTCACCTGGAGAGTATATTTTTTCACACCACCAAGTGAATGGAAGTGAATTTACGTTGGTTACTCGAGTAATTGTCAGCTGATGTATTTATGGTCACGGGTTCGATTCCCCGGTCAGTTCCGCTGATTTATATGGCTGCCCGTCGAGGTCAGAAGACTTTTTTCGGTAAAAAGGACCCGTGGAAAACATCACTAAAGTGTATTGCGCGAGGATGCTTTCTGTTGAGAGCCTGTTTATTTACCTACAGTTTTATTTACCTTAGCTAGAGTTTATTAAGCTTTAGTTTAAATAAGGTGATGCTTGCTAATATAGCAAATAGCCTGTTTATTAACCTAAAGTTTTATTTACCTTAGCTAGAGTTTATTAAGCTTTAGTTTTATTAAGGTGATGCTTGCTAATATAGCAAATACTTGACAGTTTGATTAAATTCTTTATGAAGCAAGCTTGGATACGAGGTATAGGTTTTAAGTAGTCTGAACGAAAAAGCAAAAGAATTTTTTTTTTTTAATCTTGAAATCCATAACAAAAGCTTCGCTTACCTTGGGGCTAGATGGCGCTGTGTGAATTTGTCCAAGCATATTTATAGTAATGTTTTAAGCATATTTTCCTAATTTAGTATTTCTACCTTGTTTCAGATAATGCATAGCGTCGCCAGATTTTGTGGAGTCATCACGGTAATAGCGTGAAGTAAGTTTGATACTCTTTCTACATATACCTACCGTTTTGTATTTTAGAGATATCTCTTCTATCTTTAAGTCAAAGTCAAAGTCAAAATAATTTATTCAGATTAGGCTAAACACTAGCACTTATGAATGTCAAACAAATAAATTAAAATGTACATTACAATCATTGTGAAAATTAATACAATTTTTTTAATCAAATATAGATAAATGTCAAATCAAATAAAATATAATTAATAATAATTAATAAAATAACACCAAGTTAATAAATCCGATCCAATTGACTAAAATGTCAATTCACTTACAAACATCAAATATTAAACACAATTAAACATGTCACAAAATTATTTAATAATATGTTAATTAATTTATAAAATAAATTATATCCAGGGATTTTTATCTTCCATGTAGTCCTTTACTGTATAATATGCTTTATTAATTAGTTTTGTCTTAATGATTTTTTTAAATTTATTAAGGGGTATGTTTTGTATCTCTTCAGGAACTTTATTAAAAAAAGATACACCATGAGCCACAAAAGAGGATTTTACCTTTGTCAATCTGAATCGTTCAGTCACAAGCCTGTCCTTATTCCGAGTATTGTAGCTGTGATTTTCGGAATGTTTCATATAAGATGTTCTGTGCTTATAAATATGAACAATATTATAATATATGTATTGTGACGCAATTGTAAGTATTTTAATATTTTTAAAGTGTTCTCTTAGAGAAACTCGTGGGCTCCAACGATATATAGCCCGCACCGCCCGTTTTTGTAGAATAAAAATATCTTGTATGTCAGCTGCAGAACCCCATAGCATCAAGCCATAAGACATAATGCTATGGAAGTAACTGAAATAGACGAGCCGCGCGGTTTCTACATTCGTAAGGCTCCGGAGCTTTTTTATTGCATATACTGCAGAACTCAGTCTCCCTGATAAGGTTTGTAAGTGGTCCTTCCACTGGAGTTTTATATCCAGTGTCAGCCCTAGGAAAACAGTTGAGTCTGTAAATTTTAATATTTCATTATTTAGAATAAGTGTCATACTTTTCATTTGCACATTTGGCATGTGAAATAGAACACATTTGGTTTTAGATGTATTCAAAAGTAAATTGTGACATGTGAACCACATATGGAGTTGCGAAAGTGTACTGTTCACGTCGTCAAAATTTTCTTTATTTCTATCAACTTTAAATATCAAAGAAGTATCATCAGCAAACAGTACAGTTTCGCAACGTTTACCTAAGAAAGAAGGCATGTCATTAATGTATACGAGAAATAGAAACGGACCTAAGATAGAGCCCTGCGGAACTCCCATCTCACCAACGATTTCACCCGATATGGCGCTATTGACTTTTACTCTTTGTAATCTCTCATTTAGGTATGATTTCAAAAGTAAAATTGCATTTCCTTTGACCCCATAATGTTCCAGCTTCAGCAGTAGCGTGTCATAATTAACACAATCAAATGCTTTGGAAAGGTCACAGAAAACGCCAATAGCATTCTGTGACTTCTCCCAAGCATCATAGATATGCTTTAGCAGTTCCACACCCGCATCCACAGTAGATCGGTCTTTGGTAAAACCAAATTGATTACTGTGAAACAATTTATTTTCAGTAAAGTGGGCAAGCAGCTGATCAAGCATTAATCTTTCGAAGATTTTACTGAACACTGGTAACACCGATATTGGTCTGAAATTAGATTGCTCATGTTTGTCACCGCTTTTATGAAGTGGCACTATTTTGCTCATCTTCATTAAACTAGGAAAAGCCCCTTCCTCGATACATTTATTGAAAATATATGCGAGGTGTGGTGCCAGGGATTTTATGATTGACTTTATAACAACGACTGAGAACCCCCATATATCCTCTGTTTTTTTAATCTTTAAGGATTTAAAGGCTCTATTTATGTCTATTTCAGTTATAGGCTTAAATTTAAATTCTACCCCGCATGGGTTACTACTACTTTGCAGCAATGCATTTGCTGCAGAAGGGGAGGATTTAAGAGATTCAGTCGTGTCAACTGCGATTTTAGAAAAATATATGTTAAAGCTATTGGCTACATCAAGGTCCTCCGTAATAGTACCAGAGTTAGTTTTTAAGGAGTAATGACGGTCACCACTTTCAGTTCTGCCTATTTCATTATTAATAATTTTCCATACGGCTTTCGTTTTGTTTACAGCATTTTTAATATTATTCTGTATGTAAATTGCCTTTGCTTCGAAGCAAACCTTCTTAAATATTTTTGAGTACGTTTTTACGTAGTTAGCAAAGGCAACAGTTTTATTAAAAGTTTTCATTTTATTTTTAGGGTCCCGTACCTTAAACGAAAAAAACGGAACCCTTATAGGATCACTTTGTTGTCTATCCGTTGGAACGCGTGGAAGCTGAAATTAATATCAAATACTCAGGTCTGTAATCTTTTGGAGTAGGGAAAAAATCAAACTTTTAAGTCAACGAAATATCAAAAGATACGGCCGTTTATGCGCCATTTATGCCGCATATTTTGACGCTCGCAAGGGAATAAAAACCTTATAGTACTTCCCGTTGACCTAGAATCTTGAGAAGCAAGAAACAATGCCATATAAAGGAAAAATCCGAAAACCGTAAATTTGTAGTTACCTACATAAAAAAATTACAAATTTTTAAGAGTAGTTCGATTAGAAAATATTTGATATAAGTTTTATATAGGAGCAGTATAGGTGCATTTGTAACTTTATAATAATAATAATAAAATATACATTTATTTCCATAATCGTTGCACACATTAGTATAAGGTGTTTATAATATCAAAAGTCCTCTTTTAAGCAAGCATGATGACAGGCAACTACGGAACCCTACACTGCACATAGTCAGACACGTATCGGCCGTTTTTTTTATTAAGTTTCTAATTCTAGTAGTTTCTTTCGGCTGAAATAAATAAAAATATTTAATTTACTTTTTTTTTTTTTTTTTTTTTTATGTCATATGATAGGCAAACAAGCAAGCGGGCCACCTGATGGAAAGTGGTCACCACTGCCTATAGACATTAGCAACACCAAGAGTATCGCTAATGCGTTGCCCACCTCTATAACACGTTGCTCTGGCAGCAAAAAGCAAATGCCACTCCACTGCCAAAGCCACGGTTCCCCAAATCCCCACCCCATGGAGCTATGCTAATTTACTGATTATATATGCTAACAGATGCTCTTACGGTGAGGGAAAACATCATGATGAAACCTGCACTCTGGCGACTGAATGTGTAACCATTATCCAATCTGGTCAGGTTCCCTTACTAGCAGAGTCACGGAGGTTAGATGGCAGTCGCTCCACTGTAATTACCTATAAAAAATAATAATCATCTTGGCGTTAATGTCCCGGTTGTGCTCTCGAGAAGAGGACCCGGGGTCCGCCTTGACCATGATCCAGGATTTGGCGATCAGGTAATCACAGTGGAGCGACTACCATCTGACCTCCGTGACCCTGCTACCAGGGGAACTTGACCAGATTGGCTCATGGTTACAAATTCAGTTGGCTGAATTTGCAGGTTTCATCACTGTGTTTTCCCTCACCGCAAGAGTATCGGTTAGAATTCATCTAAAGTACCTACATAACTCAGAAAAGAGTCAGTGGTACATGGCCGCAGCGTGATTCGAACCTGGTACCTCTCGCTTACGAGTTGGATACTCAATCACCCGGCTACCGATCCGAATACCGAATATCATGATCAGAGTATACCATAATTGTCGTTATATAGAATGACTACTTACCGGCAAGCGTAGCTCATGACGGACCCGCAGAAGGTCAACCTCGTGAAAGTCGCAGGAGCCAATGGATGTAGGCAAAACAAAACCATATATTTCAGTGAGAAGACCTAGCGGTCATCATCATCATGATCATATCAGCCAGAAGACGCCAACTGCTGGGCATAGACCTCCCCCAGAGACTTCCACAAAGGCCGGTCCTGTGCCTTCCGCATCCAGCCGGTACCTGCGACCTAGCAGTGAAATGATGTAATTATTAATAATAGAACAATAATAAGGACATTACATAATATGGAATATATTTTCGCTGACAAGACACTGCGAATGACAACTGTCATACCCATAGGTCACTTACTGCATATTGGTATCGTGTGGTAGATATTGCCTACTTAATCATTCGTTCTAATTTGACATCCGTTATAACGAAACACTGGGTAGTACATTACAACGAACAACGGCCACTACATTATAATATTATCGGAACATCGTTTTGCCCCGTCTAAATAGCACGCTTTGATCAAAAAAGTAGGTCGGCCCACGATGCCCGAATTTAGGGGGCAGCGGAATGAAAGAAGTGGGTTCCACTCATAGCTGTACTAATATTTGACTTTGATGGACGACAGTGTTTTGTGCTGGTTAAGGAATTTTTATTACATCCGATACGACGTAGCGATGGAAGGGACAATTTCACTACGTATGAATAAAAAGCGCATCCAGATGGATGAATCGGGTGCAAACTATCCGCGACAACTAATAAGGCTGAAGTGTTATATAAAATATAAGACAAGCAATAATAGGCTAGTGACAATAAATGATTACGAAATCAACGTTTACTTAACTCGGTAAAAACAGATGTCGAAGTATAATACAGATGTTTTTTTTTTGTAGTAGCATTGTTTAAAGGGCTCTCTATGGGCCTTACAAGAAAGCTTACTGTCATCAAAAGAGCAATGAAAAAGGCTATGCTTGGCATCTCGTTGGGTGAAAGAAGCAGAAATGAGGAGATCCGCAAGCGAACCAAGGTCATCGACATCGCCCTAAGGATTACCTATTAAGGAGTCTTAAGTGGCAGAGGACAGGGCACATAGCTCTAAGAACAGATGGCGGATGGGACAGTAAAGTTCTTAAGTGGCGATCACGTACCGGAAGACGCAGCGTGGGTAGGCCTCCCACAAGGTGGACCGACGACATGGTAAAGATCGCAGGTACCAGCTGGATGCGGAAGGCACAGGACCGACCTCTGTGGAGATCTCTGGGGGAGGCCTATGCCCAGCAGTGGGCGTATTCGGCTGATATGCTGACGATGATGATGATGATGTGGTTTAAAGGAGCAATTATTTTTATAGTTAAAAGCCAGGTTACAAGCATAAACTATTGAACCAGACTACCAGGTTATTGGCATCAATAAAAAACTTCATCTAACTAATTATTCAATGCATCCGTTCAAGAGCTATGCCTTTACAATGACGTCTAACTTTCAATAGATATTATTGGATCAGGGGGTCTAAAAAGGTCACATTAGCATTTCATATTATGATACTTATCTGATCCGGTTACCAAAACTGGAAATAAGTGCCGCCATTTTGAATTGTCATGTCAATGTGCGACGCTGTAAATTAGTTTGTTACAAATTAATATGAATCATAACCTGAAACGCTAATATGGCCTTTTTACACACCCACGTTTTCAACAAATTACAATTTGACAGCTGTCATTTATGACATAACCAGTGTTACTAAACTACTAATTTGCCTTGACAAACCAATAACACGAATTCATGACAGCCGCTGTCACCGCGCCGCAAAACCTTGTTGTGGCTCACGAGGTACAGTGTAACACCGATAATTATACTATAAATGAATGTGTATAATAAAAATATACGGCTAGTGCCCGTGTGTGAGGCGGGGCCGTCACGCCACCCCGAAAGTATTTCTAGTCACGGCACTGAATTATTGAAGCGTACTCCAGCGCAGAGGCGTCAGTTTTAATGTTATATTCCCCGCATTTTACCTACGACTTAAGAACTTGTAAGTTGATTTGTTTACATTTTGCTGTGTTGGTACGCTTGAATGCAATTGACGTGATTAATTATTCGCTGTAAATTTTTTTTGTTCGATTTTGACAATTCGTTTTAAATGGTGGTTGACACAATTACTTATTTAATAACATTTTTATTTTTATTTCATTTTGTGACGAAATTTCTGTGAATTTATAAAGAATGCGTAGTATAATGGAATTTTAATTTATTACTAAATGAATATTATCTTATCTAATAGTACAGTCAGCTGCAGAGTGAATAGACCCATTAGCAAACATTTCATTGGGTCATTTCTCTCTGTAACTCTAACTAATGTATAGCGATCCATAGCATTCGCGTTTGACCAAAGTCAAGTGCATTGTGAGAAAATGTAATCCGCGATACGTAATATAAATAGCACGAGAACTGACTCAAAAACGTCATGGAAAAAGATACCTTCATATCGAAGTGTCTATTAGAAAATTGGAAACACAGTTGAATGACGGCGCAGCCGGAGGCCGCATGCGATTTCATTTCCTCTACTTACGTGGATATCGTACTGTCAGCGAGCATTTCGTTTGGCGCTTGTTTTTGAAATTTTAAATCTTCCTTTTTCAAATGTGTTTCCTCTTTTAAATTCATTGGTGGCTAGATTTTTGTGTTCAGATGAACTTTAGATAGAGTTTGTTAACTCAATTCGATTCTTCTTGTGCAATGGCAGAACGCATAGAACAACTAATGCAACAGCTCCGGACTTGGAACTCCTTTTGATCACTGAGTCTGAGTCAGTTGGTCACTGAGAGTTTATGGTAGGATGCACCAAAAACTGCAACTATCACTTATTTTGTTTATACTACTTAGTGACAATGACGAACATGCAAACAGCCCAACTGATAGAAAGCAGTAACTGTCGTCAAAGATATCTACGATTAATGCGCTTAGGTTTCAGGTTGGTAATTCAAAATGCCAGTGGCGTTTCAGACCTGCAGTAATCTCAAACAACATTAATTTATAAAAGTCAAAGAAGACACATAATCCTACTGCCTTTTGAACTCCTGGTAGTTTCAGGACCTGAAATCGGTGTAACCTTTTAATATACATGACTTAATATTTGTGTGCCATAAATACAAGGTTTTTCTGATACCTACCTCAAAACGTACTCAGTAAGTAGTGTCCCGTCTGCCACATTCAATGTCACCTAATCTTTATTAGGGAAAGATTTATTACGAGGTAAGAGCCAATTCGACAAGGACGTTTATACATTCGTATTTAAGTAGTATACTGTGTTATTAGGGCTAATACTACGCTTTCTACTGCGTTCTACTATTTTGTTTACTATGATGTCAGAGAAATTGATAGTTGGTCGCTGTAAAAAGTTATTGAAATTGGAATAAATAGGTGGTCCATATCGCTGTAATCTTGCTGTAATAACTGTAATTGCTCCTCCTTTCTTTGCAACGTAAATTCCTAAAAACCATTCCGAAAACTTCACGAACAAACCTTGAAATAGCACTTTATTTCGTAATCATGGCTTTAAACTTTCCTTCTGAATGTTCAAGTTCAAAAGAAATTATGTAAATCAGCTTTTGGAAAGACTTACACTCCTTTTATCATCACTTAAGAGTTTCGGAGTGCCGGCTTCGACGGCGGAAACCTTAAAATGTTACTGGACATTTTCGATGGCGAAATAGTAGCCCTGAAAAAAAAAAGAAACATTTTTACACATGGACGCACGACACTGTAATGTTACAATACAAAAACATGAAAAAAAATATGAAGTAAAGAATACTGAGAAAATTATTTTTATACCACTAAGGTGACAAACAAGCTTACGGCTAGCCTGATGGTAAGCAGTCACCGCAGCCTATGGACGTTTGTAATAACAGGGGCATCATCCACGCGTTGCCTTTTTTTAGGTTCGCAGTTCGAACTCGTAAGCCTGTGAATATTTTATCTTACCATTAATCCATTTACCATCATGCGGCTTGATCTAGTGGCGTGATGGTGGGTGGCAAGGTACCGCATGCCTGCCTCATGAAGCAGTTACCATTGTCTATATCTAAAAAAACACTAAACGTTTTTGTATTGTGAATTACTATAATTTCACACGAAGAAACACACATACAGAGAGAGAATCTTTTATTATATTTTAGAGAGAGAAGTTTATATTTACTTTTAGTTTTAATTATGATTTTTGTTTTTTTTCTATGGTGTACTGGCTATATTAATTACCACAATTATAAATTGCAGTTTTGTTATTGGAATTACAAATTAATAATGTAACCTTTTTGAATAATAATTTATATGCTGTAAAACTGTGAAATAAATACATAAATATTATGAACTGAGCTTTTCGGAGAATTTATCCCAGGAGAGTGCTTCAAGAACGAAACACAAACAGTGGGAAACAGCTATTTTAAGTTTTTCCTTTGCTATAGTCATTTTAAATGCTGGTATCACTTCGCAGTGGCCTGGTTCCGCCCCTGAATTATACGAAAATAGAATGGTAATACCTTAGGTGACTAGAAAAGTTTTGAGTCACGGAGGTCAGATGGCAGTCGCTCAACTGTAATTACCTGATCTTGTTGAAGGCTCTCGCAAAGACCATGTTGAAGATGAAGAAGGATCATGTTGAAGGCGGACACCGGGCCATGATTCTTTTTTATTTATGTCTTTATTCTGTTTCAAAACCGAAACTTTTGAGATAAAAAACATACTAGGGCTAGAAATAAATCTTCTATTAAACTAAACGTTTACCGGTTTTTTTTTTTACGTGGTTTTATACTTTTCATAGTAAATGTTCAGAATACTCAAAAGAAAACGTACCCCTCAATTAATAACAGATTATGTCTATCTTTTTGTAATTTCCAATGCTGCTTTGATTTAAATTTTAAGATTCTCGTTCAGAAATCTAAACCCACTCTGCTTCCTTCCTTTTAGCAAGCGCCATTTGATTTGCTTTGTATAAAACGCTTTGTACGAATTTTCAAACCATCTCCTTAGCTGTTCCACTCTATTCTTTATGCACATTTTAAACACTACGATCTCCAACGGTCTACTTTCGTTTAGGTTTAGGTTTAAGGCCCCCTTTTTCCGGATTCGGACTTTTGGTCCTTTATGTGGGAATCCCTTTATGGGGACCCCTATCCACAAAGACCTTCATGATGGTCTGTCTGGCAGTGACTTGGAGTCCGGGTCGCCTTTTTCCCTCAAATATGGTTGAAATAGACGATGGCTGGGCCCTGCGTTACACTCGTGAACGGGTGCTGCCTTGGTGGACTGGCTCATTCTTGCTGTAGTTTTCGGTGGTTTTTCTTAAGTATAATATAGGTTCCTATATATTATGTCGGGCGCGGTCCGGCTCTGCTTGGCATTGTTGGGCACTGACCGGCTCTGTCTGATATTGTCGGTGCGGTCCGGCCGTTGTCGGCGTGGGGTGGAGGTGATCTGGTCCTGGGGCGGCCAACATGTCACTGTGTGTTTCCTTCCTACTTTTCTACCCCCTCCTCTTTGACGATTGAAAGAGATGTGTACCTAATATCCTACTCAATAAATAAAGAGCATTGAACATTTACTATGGAGAAAATCACCACCCTATTTCCGCCATTTTGAAAAAATATCGATTTTGCGGCCACTCATAAAACTTATGCCAATAGATAGGAAACTTTGATATAACGATCACTATGTTAAAAAATTTCAAAAACGGTATATCTTGCTAGATATCGCAAGTCAAAGATGTACATTATCTACCGACACATGGGGAACAATCACCTCCTACTAAGTCTACTCATAGTCAAATATTTCCTAAACTACTAAACCGATTTCAATAAAATAAAGCTAGGAATAATTTCGATTAAAAAACCTTTCAAATACAGAAAACCGCATTGAAATTGGTTCATCTGTTCGGGAGTAAAATGAAGTGATTTGTAAGAAAATGAACACATTACCCAACATGAAAATAACCAACATACAAATAACTTTATTTCATAATAATATACCGACACGGGATGCCACTTGGCTCTCGAGACTGTTCAATTAGTCTCCGGTTCCTAGCGGTAGACCTTGGTCAACCTTGCTTCGCCGTATACCGTTGGCATTTCGCACTAACTTAAGAAGTGGCGAGCTCGTGGAGGTGATGAAGTTCGACTAGACTCAAACTACAAAACGGTCACCCATTCATTTCCAGGACGCTATGAACGTTGCTTAACCTAGGTTATCGGTCTGGCAAGTTTATTTATTTTATGGAATAAGATAATTAAGTTGCGTAATATAGATACAATTTACTTCATTTGTACAATTTACTTCATGGTGTGTGGTGCGGTGTGTGGTGATCCTTTTTAAGTCTAGTCAACTGGTTCTGTCCAATCGACAGATCTCTCGCAAAGACTTTAGAGCCATTGTTCCGCTCGATCACCGCCTCGATATTAGTAGTTTTGAAGCGGCGTATGTCGCGAGTCAGAGACTTGAAGATCTGTCGATTAAGTCGCCTAAATTGAGAGACATCATCAGGGGATTGCAGAGTCATTCCGCGTCTTTCTTCGATGAGTTTAAGATTCTCGTCGATTTCTCGTCAGAGATTTTGTTTGTTCTGTTTGTACGTAAGGCTTTATAAAACTTTGACCCAACCGTATAGACAGTTTCCACGAACCTGTTATTATAGTCGTCCACGTCGACGCACTCTCCTAGGCACTCGAAGCGATTTTGTAATAGCAACCATGCTATAATCGTCACGCTTGGCAGGTGGGTTTGCGATTATGGCAACGCAGTGCAGTAGATGTAAATGTACCCAGAAAGATGCTTCTGCCCATCTTTCGGGTTATTCCTTTAAGTCGCCTCTTACGACATGGAAGAGATGGGGTGGTGCTATTCTTTTAGGTGGCCGCACCACACACCATGAAGTAAATTGTACAAATGAAGTAAATTGTATCTATATTACGCAACTTAATTATCTTATTCCATAAAATAAAGAAATTTGCCAGACCGATAACCTAGGTTAAGCAACGTTCATAGCGTCCTGGAACTGAATGGGTGACCGTTTTGTACTTTGAGACTAGTCGAACTTCATCACCTCCACGAGCTCGCTCGCCACTTCTTAAGTTAGTGCGATTTTTTTTCAAAATGGCGGAATGTGGGTGGTGACCGAAATGTACTATGCTATTTTGACTTTTGACTTTGACTTGACTTTTGATGGTGTTGGCGTGGGCCGGGCTAGTAGAGATGCGCTGCGCTGCCTCATGATAGCTATAAAACCCTCTGTAGCCGCCTTCGCAAACATCCCTGACGCACTGCAACTCCATGGCAGCGAAAATCGTTAGTGGGGTTATGTTGGCATCATTGTTGTTGCTGTTGTTCGGGCGACAGCGGGGTTAGGTGGTGGGGGGTCCTTTGGAACGCAGTGACTGGGCACAGAAATTCACAATCTATATTTTGTTTCCTTTTTTAATGGTGCATATAACGTCAATTTTGTATGAAGTTAAGTTATTTGTATAAAGTTGTGACATAGTGACAGTGTACATTCTCTATTGGTCAAGGCTGCATCTACGTTCTATATCCAATATCTTTGGGCCACTACGAACGCTGCGAAGCCGGCCGAACATAGCCGACGGGTTCCGATCGTAATCGACTCCACTCTGCGACTGTGAACTCCACTACATAGACTGTTACCGTGACCGTGTGGAGCGCGGCGCCGCCCCTTCAAAGAATAGCACCACCCCATCTCTTCCCGTGGGTGTCGTAAGCGGGGACTAAGGGATAAATCCGGAAGATGGGCAGCAGCATCCTTCTGGGCAGCTTAACATCTACTGCGATCGCCAACCCGCCTGCCAAGCGTGGCGATAGCAGACACAGACCACGGCCCACAGTACTCGGCAACCCTACTATTCCGGTAACAGAATATTGCGCTAGAGAATAGAGTCATTCCTTGACTCCGCCGTAGTCGGACCTTTTCGGACCTTGAACTTCGAACAATTAACATGGCCGACAATTTTTATTCCTCATTTTCGGCCCCAGATTACATTCGCGTGCAAGAAAGTAAACAGCAATTTATCGGTAGGTTCGTGCCCCCATTTGCTGCTATTAGCGGTGCAGGGCATGTGAACCGGGGGTCGCATTAGTGAGGGTCGCACGGTTAATCGACACGGTTGACCTCACAACCCCACTTAATAGTGGTGCAAAGTGGAGGAAAGTCACACGTCCTGGTGTCGCTTTAGTTAGCTTTATTTAGATCGAAGAAACTTTTGTATTTTGAAACTGTGGCGCAGTGGACGTTTTGCTGGTCTGCTGTGTAGAGGGTTCGAATCAGGGCCTGGTAGAGATTTATGTAGTGAAATTTTAAATTTTGTCCTGAATCTGGCTCTGCAGCTATGACGGCAAATGTCATGCAAGGGCAACTGTATAGAGGGTTCGATTCAGGGTCTGGTGAAGATTGTGGTGAAATTTTAATTTCTGTCCTGGAGCTGGCTCTTAAGCGTTTTGTCCATGGCTCTACGGCTGGGACGACAAATGTCATTTCACAGATAAGTAAACTCCTTTGCTAAAGCCTCAAAATAGAAGCTCTACGCTAAGCTAACGCTAATTCGCCCGAAAACTGACATTTAGATTTACTTCGTCAAGTATTCAACCCGTTCTGTTCGCGTGCATAATACACCCTTATGCCTTATATTCTGGATCTTCCTGCTATCCGCACGAGCCGCTTTAGTTCAACCTTTACAAGTATGGCCAAGGAATGAAACGTTACCTGCGTGTCTAGACGCCATCAAGGCTAGAGTGAATAGGCTGTTCCTAGACTTGCTCCATCATCGGCCGCATCGTCACTTACCACCAGGTGAGATGACAATCAAATGCCTGGATAGCCCAATTATAATAAAGCTACTTATAATTCTATGAGTTTTATGAGACGATGATGATTCCTGTAAAGGTGATTTTAACGTATTGATACTATTGATAATACTTTCACATAATATTTTAGAATTACCGCTTCAGGCTTTACCTTGAGTCAAACGTCTCACACAGTGGTAATGTAATCACCTACAGATGCTGCCGAATTACAACGTGAAATGGTCTGGAATGGTCCGGGCCTACAGATAAAATTAATACATTCCAATCGTCAAAGAGGAAGGATAGTCGAGCATGAATGAAGAAGAAATTGTCTTTGTTATTTCTTGGAGATATTTTCTTGTATTGGTTACCGAAACCTTCATAGCTAAAATATCATAATTTTTATCACACAGACAACCTAAATAAATCAACTTGCTGTCAATATCCCGGTTGTGCCCCCCGTGACCATGATCAAGGATTTGGCAGATCAGGTAATAACAATGGGGCGATTTCCATCTTACATCCGTAACCCTGTTAACAGGGGAACCTGACCAGATTGATCATGATTACACATTCAATCGCACTACACTAACAACCTACACAACGACATTATTTCTTTTGATCAGTACTTCTTATCTTCCACCTAAAAGGCGTTATTTTTTACCCGGCCTTTATATTTCAGGACATGAATAAAATCAGCCAACCTATCATTGAGGACCATATTTACCCATCTGTGACTAGGAGCCGCAGGCTAATTATCTAAGTAACAAAGAACCAACAACCATTTGGATTTGTAGTGTTCGGTGAGTAGGATATTGCACCAAACCCTACCACTGATTGGTATGCGTCTGTGTCCGATGGTGTGACGTAAGCGGCCTCCCAATTACGAGTAAGACCTGCTGGTTTGAACCAACCTTTTCTGAGTTATGTACAAATGTACATTCGTTGCCCACATTCATTGCCCTTACGGTGAAGGAAAAAATATGAAAAAACCTGTACATTCAAGCAACTGAATGTGTACTGACTGTGTGTGTGGACTGATATGAGCTCTATTTGTGATGTATGACAACTTTGGCAGCCATGAAACAAATAGTTAGTTGTACCAGCACAAGAAGCGCTGAGAAAGCACACCCGGATGAAGGCAGTCTAAGTTAGTGGTGAGCGATAGATCCCCTAAGCTAATTAAAAGACTGCTAGTAGTTGGTATAATTACAGGACACCTCCCCCTGAACAAACTACTGCATACCATCGAACTTACAGACAGCCCCCTGTGCAGGGGATGTTTAGTAGCTGAGGAAACAACAGCTCCGTGGTCCTGGATTGTAAGGACCTAAAGGACTACAGAGCTAAAGCCTCAATAGGAACAGGGTCTCTTCTAGAAGTCTGTGAACGGCTACAATAGCCGGCTCTCAGTCACGTATAAAGGATTGAATTTGAGTCCAAGAACGGAAAGTGGGAACCCCTAACCTAAACCTAAGTGGTTAGTTGTACTGACTATGTGCAAAGCCTGCTGGCGGAATTAGAATTAGAATTGTCTTTATTGTTAAACTGTGTAAGTATACAGGTATGCAGATGTTATTACATAAGTAGTTCCAACAGCTTGTCCATTACGGACGTACAATACTTTTAGAATTATATAAAAATGTACATGTCAACATTCCAATCTAATGTCAAGATACATATTTATCTCCATCATTTAAAACATTAAGTAACAATGTCTTATAAATAAAAATTCAAAATGTCAAAATTGTAATTTCAGATGTCAAAACTGTAAATAAAATCATTGGATGGTATAAGTAATAAATAATAATGTCCCATTAAATTCAGATGTCAAATAAAATAAATTTGTAAATAAATCAATTTCCATTAATCATTAGTTACATCTCTGTACATCCAAAATTCCTCCAATTTATAAAATGCTTTATCGAGCAACCATTTTTTAAGTTTTGCTTTAAATTTATTTCCGTGCAACGACTTTATGTTATCGGGTAGGTCATTAAAGACTTTAATTCCAACTACATAAGGACATTTTCCAAGAATAGCACTAGTTGTTTGTACAGAGTGTATATCGTACTTATATTGAATACGCACGTTCTCCTTAAGTTCACTTATGTAAGTAAAATATTTTTTTTTAATTCTAATGAATACACATATTTCTAGCAAGTAAATACACGTCAGTGTGAGAATTCTCTTCTCCTTAAACAGTTTTCTCAAGGATTTGTTTCTGTATAAACCAAATACAATCCTTATGCACTTCTTTTGGAGTATGAATGCGGAGGCTGGCATCTACAAGAAATCTCCCCAACAAAAACTATAACAAAGCCTTATTATCCCAAACAGCGAGGTTCCCACATACACCTCCGAATAACACTTATCATGAACGGAGCTATTCATACTACTACATTAAATAAATAAGCTTTTTTATAGGCCTCATATCGCTTAAGAGTTGGGTACTAGAAGAAATATATAGCAAGCAATATATTCAGGGATTGCTTCTTATAAATTAACTACCATTACTTTGGGGCTAGGATAAAATTCCTGTAGGCATACTCGTGTATAGTAGGACCACTTTTTTCGATGTTATGATTTAACAGGTAACCACTGTAAGCCAGGTGTGAACAAGAAACGAGCTAATCTGTCGCTTTAAGAATGAAAATAGCATGTTTGTTTACTCTTGTGTCTTACAGCGTTCAGTTTTAACAGTACTGTTTAATTGTGCAGTTTTTTCTTAACTGACACATACACAAGGTTTATGGGACGGGTCCTATGGCATGATGATTATAATATTGCCGATGGATAACCACTGTAAACGGATTTTTGGATCTAAGGCTACGAGGTGCGTTTGCGAGACGATTTGCTAACGGGACCATATGCGACAATAGGCTATTTTCGTACCATTCTGCATATATATCTAGCTAAACGTAGCACGTAGCATTTGTAGCTAGCTACACGAATGTGGTCCGAGTAGCTCGTCGGCTGCAGCGAAAATAGGGCAGATTGTTTAAACCCCCGAAACGGGGTGCCTATCTCTCGAATTTCAAGGAAATGTCGGTACTAACAATTTTGAGCATAAAGTATTAGTAGAGAATTAACTTTGGTATACTATGGATGTTATGTTCAGTATTCTGGCTTTGTAGACGCCAGACTAATAAGCTTTTCCACTATCCATTCAAAGGTCAGGCGAGGCCTTAAATCAGGCTAGCTTTTACAATACGCTATTCACCACCCTTGAGGCTGCCGTACGAGCACACTGAAAATTAAAATTAGTTTGTATGTAGTATAAAGTTAAGGAAGGAATTTTTATATTTCAAAACAAAGGAAGGAATTGATTGTAAGGTAACATTGTTACCCAAGTCATCATCTTGGCGTTAATGTCCCGGTTGTGCTCTCGAGCACGAGGGCCCGGGGTCCGCCTTGACCATGATCCACGATTAGGCGATCAGGTAATTACAGTGGAGCGACTACCATCTGACCCCCGTGACCCTGCTACCAGGGGATCCTGACCATATTGTATCATGGTTACAAATTCAGTTGCCTGAATTTGCAGGTTTCATTATGATGTTTTCCCTCACCGTAAGAGCATCGGCTAGAATTCAACTAATGCACATAACTCAGAAAAGAGTCATTGGTACATGGCCACAGTGGAATTCGAACCCGGTACCTCCCGCTTACGAGGCGGATACTCAACCGCTCGGCTACCGACGCTAACATTGTTAGAGCTCGTCTAGTCTAAGATGACGCGCCCCACTACTTAGTTAGTTGATTTCGATGTGTGAGTGCAAATATTGATAACAACACTTCATCTGTGTGGGAGCCAATGAACGACGCGTGCTCCGACGTTTGAATGTCACCGGCAACTGAATGACCAATTACAACGGCATTTGTATATGTATTGCGTCCATATTTTAAACTTGCTTGTGTGCGTTAATGCGATAGTGGGGCGCGTCATTTTAGATTAGACGAGCTCTACCGAAGTAAGCTTTGTAATTATTATATTATGTGGAAATTAACTTTGATACACGAAACACAGACATTAATTTTGAAGAATATAATATATTTTCAATGTGCTAGCTGCGGGGCGTATTAGACAATTTATTAGTAGCCTGATAGTTGGGACGACATAATACGCTGCCAATGTTGGAAGATGTGTAGAGGAAAAAGGGTAATTTAATTATCCAACCGAGTTGTTGTGACTAGGGGACCGAGGTTCAATGGTTGATTTTTTTAAATATTCCGTTAGCGCGGTTTCGACAACTGTCAAACGGTCCATAGCTAAAGCATGTCTACTCGTAGTTCAAGCTCCCTAGTTTGAAAAGTGAGGAGGATTTCGACGCGTGGCGAAATTCCTAAATAAGTTAAAAAATACAAGCAAGTTTTCTCATTGGCTCAGTCTGATTCAGAGCACAAGGACAACTGGAAGTGTGTCCAATCGAGTTGAGTCGATGGAAATTCCAAAAGAATATTCCTTCCCTAACAAGTTAGCAACAGCATTGCCCCTAACTTGCTTTGTGAAGAGTCAACCAAAGTGCCTTTATAAAAAAAGTTTGCGACGAAATCCCTGGGAGGAACACACGTAAGAGCCGCTTATGGAGTTAAGAAAAAAAGTTATAATAAGATGTAGCAAATAGGGTCTCATTTGTATGGCAGGTATAAGACCAAAACTGCTTAGACCGTATCTACGGCGGCCACACACATTGATACTTGAAACGGTTACGACTGTAAGGCGTCCGTTTTTTAAGGAACTAGCTTGTCATAGAAAGGTGGATTTGTCGATTAGCTCTTTTCTGATCTGATTATACTCTGAGACCCTGTTAACAGGGAAACCTGACCAGCAGGGCTATTGTCCAACTAGTTGGCAACTGAATTTGATATTAGGCAATTCTACACTACGTCAACTACGTTGGCCACTGGCTATAAGCGTTTACCAAATTAGAGTAACGTAAGATTATTTTATGTCATATTAAGTTGTCCACTGAGATAGCCAATAACCCCGCTGATAGGATCATGTACATAACTCCGAAAATTTGTACATACCTGAACAAATATGTAAATATCCATACTCAGTTATTGCAACTTCTACACCTAGCGTTCATTGCAAGCCACCTCGACCCTAATCAATTGGATGTGTCACAAGAACAGAGAGGTATTGGACAAAACTATTTCATTGTTCCGTTTCTTGTTATTCCTCTGCAGTACCTCAAAAAGAACGTTAATCTTACCAAAGACAAAAGTTGGTGAAAAAATGGTCTGAAAACTTAAAGTGGGCGAATCCTGGCGACTCTAAGCTCGACTTAGTAGCCAAGCTTTGTTAAGAAGTAAGCCCATTCCAGCTCGGATCTTTGCCTGTTCCCTTTTATAAACAATTCACTCGTTTATCGCGTCAGTTACGTCTTATTTGTCCCCCAATTCTGTGAATGCTCAATCGAGAATCGATTCGAAGGGAAGCCGGATACACATATATGTTATTTGTCTACTCTCGATCGCTGTTTCGCGATGGCCTTTCGTGGCGTGAATTGCTGTATTTCTGTTTACAAGCCATCTCCCTAAAAGCTATTGCAAACAGTTTTGCGAGGATGTTTAGGATAATATAGAAGCTAAAGCCTAAGTATGCCGTTACAGGCCATGGACGTTTGCAATACTAAACGTGAACGGATTTTTGGATCATTGTTACTGTGTGTTTGCCTTCGATGAAACTTTCAGATGTGTATCCAGCCCAAGTATAAGTAAATAACCGGACAGAAAAATTCGGTTGACTCCCGACCAAGTTTACTTAAATTAAAATATTTTCTAAACTACAGAACGAATTTTAATATATTTTTTTATATCATACAGTAGGCAAACAGGCAAGCGGGCCACCTGCTGGAAAGTGGTCACCACCTGCCTATAGACATTAGCAACACCAAGAGTATCGCCAATGCGTTAACGCAACGCATTAGCGATACTCTTGGTTTTGCTAATGTCTATAGGCAGTGGTGACCACTTTCCATCCGCTTGCCTGCTTGCCTTCCGTATGACATAAAAAAAATGTGACTGAATTGTCATTGCAAATGTTCAAAACGTCAAAATTTCTTTTCAATCCGGACACTCCATGTCTATCCGAACACGTCACTCACACATGCAAGAGTTACTTTCTTATGATTTTTACCTATAAAACATTGGCTCTAACCTATCTCGAAGTTCAATGTAGTCCCCACGGGACCACGGCGGTAAACAAATTTTACTTGGAAATCACGATTGGTTTTTATAGAAGACAACAAAAAATTATGTTCTTATTTTTTACGCCAGGAGACTTCTAAAGGATGAAGTCGTATAATGTAGGTATGGACGGCGTATTGTCCTCGTATTGAAGTAGTATAGTGTAGGTATAGATATCCATGGCGTATTGACTACTTTGTAGTCTAGCCTAGTAAGGGAGGGGTACCGAGTTCTTTACAAAGTAACGCCATGTACCATTGACTTTTTCTGTATACGTAAATATACGGTGCGAGAAAACTTATTATATATACAAGCTTTTATTTAGTTTGACATGTCTAAATGTGTGTTTGATTCGTAATAATATGTTGCAAGTTTTTGACCCAAACTACGCTTAGTAAACCTATCGAGTTTGGGCTCGTTTGATTAGTCTTGACAAATACTTAAACCTGATCATAGAAAACGCGCGATAAAAGCTTGCGATGAAAAAAGTTTTTCATTTGAAGTTGTTATTATATTTACCGTGACTATTTGAGTCTACTTGTGAGCATTTTAGTCTTCACATTTGAGAAAATTTGTTAGCTTTTCACTTAAGAAGGTCCGTTCAACATTTGAGGTCCGTCCTGAAAAATAATGCCCCGAAAATATTGATAACTGTTCGACACGTTATTCTTCGCATTGGTTCACCCTCTCTATCAGGATTAGGAAAAATAAATACGTTTCACGTTTAGTTCTGAATTCAATTCCAAGATAAATCTTACCCAATAGAAAAGGGATTGCTTTGCCGGTATTGGAAAAAGTCCATTAGTTTAGAATTAAATCGTATCAATCCTATTTAGTTATAACAGAACACTCTCCTTGGTCTACTTATCGAGAACTGAAAATAAAGTTGTTTGATATTCGTTTTATAGCTAAGATCACGCTAAGATATATGCGTTATGTATTGAATTGATTAACATTTAGACCGCCACGCAAAAAAGGAAACTACATGCTTGCTGTACGCCTAGCTAAAAAAATACATGAAATGAAATAAATACAAGATTTGATTTAAAATGAGCAGAACTTAGATTACTAGTACGTTTTACATACATACAGTTCTTGTCTTGATATCTCGACTTTGGCGTTTATATGACACAATTTCCCGTTGTCTATTATGTGCCTTTGGCGGTCAAAAGGTTAATAAACGTTATTGTAATTAGATCAAGCTGACGTCCTAAGAAACGAATAGCCTTCTAAAAGGAGCTGGGCTGGCTATCGTAGCCGGTTCTCAATCACGCGTAAAGGACCGAATTTGAGTCCAAATACGAAAAATGGGAGCCGATAACCTAAACCTAGATCAAGCTGAAGCAATCACCGGTGGCAACGACTCTGTCAAAACAGATATATCTGCCTCATTGGTCATATCGAAGTAAACATCAGCACAACATACCAATACGCATTGCGACGTCAATCTCGCCTCTCGCCAGACAATGCCGACAGCCGTATTTAACAAACCGCCTCCATCACCCCACTCCCTCATCCACACGCACCGGGAGCAATATTTCCAGCGGTAAGTGCGGACGAAATTGGCCCTCAAATAAAAATCACTGAGGACGCACCAACCCATTTGCCAGACCCCTGCACGGGACAAATCAGCGGGTAAGTTGTGATAAAAAGGACATTACCCAGGACGCCTTTCATATCTCAGCCGTGGTTTATGTGGGGCGCTTTGGAGGTGCCCATGGTGTGTGCTGGAGAGGGTGTTTTAGATCTTTATGTAAGGCTTTTTTTTCTTTCTTTGACGTTAATTTATTTACTACCCTCATTGATATTGTGGGTACATTTTGGGGGAAGCATTATTGTGTTAACAGTTATATCGACATTTAGTGACATGAGTTTAACGCTTAATTATCTTATGGATTTGTTAATTTTTATACTTTTATCAAATTATTTGTTATGACTTTTATGAATAACGTTCTTTGGCGTTTAAAGAAATTGGCATAAGTAGCCATACAAAAAAGTAATGAACTGTTGACATTACTGTCTCTTAAATGAAGGAAAGTTAATCTATGCTTTAACTGAATGTATATACTCGAGAATGGTAAACTTCTGTTCCTAGTAGAAGTTAGGTACAGTTCCAGGTCCCTAATTTAGGTGCCCGCTTGTATTTTCAAGTACAGATACCTGTGTAGTACTTTGCATTGGACTTCTATACATAGTATGAATCGAAGTTGATTCCCGCCGTTTGTCCCTCTGTATTTTATGTATGTTGGTATGTATGCTTAGATCTTTAAAACAACGCAACGGATTTTAATGCGGATTTCAGGAATAGGTATACAGTTTAAAAATAAGGTTTATAGAGTACGACAACAAGCTAATGAGTCCCGGCGGGCCAGCTAGTTGTTCATAATTACTGTGAGTTCATAATTACCCATTAAAAAGTCAATATAGTACCTAATAATACCTAACTTCAAATTGATTTTAAGGTCAAGGTCAACAAGCCCACGCAAGTTGGACTTATATAGCCCAGAAAAGTTAGCTGCTACGACTTCCTACTTCCTACGGTAATTTTATGTTGACCTTGACATTGCAGAGTTCGATCTCGACCTTTTAGTAACAAAAACTATAATTAAGGTTTTATAAAAACTACAATAATAAATAAATATAATAAAAATAATCGTGGACAAATTCACACAGCGCCATCTAGCCCCAAAGTAAGCAAAGCTTGTGTTATGGGGGCTAGATAACTGACAAACTACTTATATACTTTTAAATACATACTTATTATACATAGAACACCCAGACCCGTAACAGAAATTAAAATTCATCATTTCAATTTCTGCCCGGCCGGGAATCGAACCCGGGACCTCTTGCGTGGCCGACTGGCATGTCGACCACTGAACCACTCAGGTCGTCAAACAATAAGACATAGTATTCAATTGTACAACTGCCTGCTTTATTAAAGCTATTAATGAGGTCAATAAAATGCAAAATGCAAAAGAGATGTGTCATGAGAGTAGCCTTTTGGTACAAGGTGGACCGACGACCTGGTAAAAATCACAGGTACCAGCTGGATGCGGAAGGCACGGGACCGGAGATCTCTGAGGGAGGCCTATGCCCTGCAGTGGGCGTCTTAAGGCTGATATGATGATGAGTCTCTGCCTACCCCTATGGGCTAATGGCGTGAGTATATGTATGACTTTAAATAAACTTTATTGATCCATTAAGGCTCCATACGATTCACTGAAATCCAGACTTCATAGAGTCCCCAACCAAGTTATCCTAGTAGTATTTTACCTCTTTGTAGGTAGGTAAAAAGTAGTACAAAAACGAAATAACAGATCGATGTACGTAAATAAGTAGGTGTACATTGCAAATTTTACTTAAATTAAAAGTTGAAAGCAGATGGGACCTTTTCAACGATGACGTAGTTTGTCGACTTTCTTTTTTTATTTTGCACAATATGGCAGCTGGTAGTCGCCATATTGAATTTTGATTAATGTCGTGTCTTCAGTGACACTCGCAAGATTAAGACAAATCGATAGACGTAAGAACCATAAAAATCAGCACACGCGTTAGTGTCTAGAGTGCCACACTCACTCACACACACTAACACTCTTCACATAGGTATATATATCAAATTGTACACAGTATATATCAATTTAACGCGTTTTAACACTAAAAACCTGCGTGAGAGACTGGTGTCCGCACTAGGTAATAAATACCTGTCCTACAGATCACCAGGCTCCCACCATTGGAATTGTAAATTTGATTACTCTATGTTTAAAACAAAAATAGAACAAATTAGAAACAATCATTTAGAACAGCAATAGCGACATTAAAAGAATAATAAAAATACAAAGGCTAATAAACACATTACCCTCTTTTGCGTCACGCAGTAGGGTAAAAAAGGAGCCCAATTTCCGAATAAATTACAAAGTGTGGCGACAACACGTGTGCGTGAGTTATGAAGGCCGCGTTGCGAAAAATCATTTCAAGCAGCCTGTGGCGACGGAAGGCAAAATGTCTTCTTCAACCCTGTATTGGATCAGGCAAGGGGGATAAGACCCCCCCTGCAAAATTTATTTACTGTACCTCGGTAAATGTTCTAACAATGCGAAATAAAACGTTTTGTGGACTCCTGTTGTGTTTTTCTGACGTTTTGTCTGGCACGTCACTTGGTTTAACGATACACGACGCACTTAACGTTGGAGTGTCCGTATGTCTTTTTTTATGTTATACGGCAGATAAACAGGCAAGCGGGCCACCTGATTGAAAGTGTTTGTCTGGTATATGGACAATTATTTACCATTGTCAGTATTATTTATTTTTATTTTACCTGGGTTGCTTCACAACACAATTTCACTCGTTCGCGTTTTTATATGGTCAGAAAATTCAATTTATTTGCATGTCATACGTCAAATTCAATTGTTTCGTCACACGTTAAAATACGATGTTTCGTGTCACGAAAAGTGCCCCGATCGAGATCCACCGTGATGAATTTCTGACCCTGTTCAGAAGATTAGACGTAAAAACGTAAGAGACTAACAGTTATACAAAGATTCATAATAAACTAGTAAATCCAGTATGTATCTATGTACTCTTAGATCTTCTAAACTACGCACCGGATTTTAATGCGGTTTTCAACAATAGATAGAGTGATTCAAGAGGAGGTTAAGTAGGTGTACGAAGTCGCGCCGGGTCCACTAGTGTATGTATAGATAAATAAATAAATAAAGGACAATTCACACAGCGTCATCTAGCCCAAAGTAAGCAATGCTCGTTTTAAGGGTGCTAGACAACAGTTAAACTGCTTATATGTATATTTGTTAATATATACTCATTATACACATAATTACACTGGCCGTGTGGTGTTCGGCAGAGTAGAATAGCACCAACCCCTTATAATCTGGGTGCCGTACAAGGCGACTAACGTTTTCGAGACAAAAGATCTAGAGTCTCCGTAGGCTGGAAAATGGGCAGCACAATTTTCCATTTATATATTTAAACACTGCGATATCCGACTCCCCTGCCAAGCGTGGAGATTATGGCAATAACCTCTCCTTTCGTGGTAGAGGCCCTACCAGTGGACTGTTACGGGCTGTGATGAATGAATACATATAATACCCAGACCTGGATTCATCTTTTCAATTCCTGCTCGGCCGGTAATCGAGCCCGGGGTCACTTGCGTGGCAGACGAGCATATTAATCACTGAACCACTCAGGTCGTTAATAATATTGTAAACTTTGGAATAGTGCGATTCGTGATCTTTATCTCTATACTCCATTTTATTTTCATTTTATACTCCATTAGAATTTTTAATAATTTACTGAACAGGCATTTGACCGCCATCTCACCAGGTGATAATCGACGATGCGCCCGAAGATAGAACAATATCGGTCTAAAAGCAGCCCATTCACTCTGGCCTTGCAGGATCACCATCACAGCCCATATTAGTTCACTGCAGGACTTAGGGCCTCTCCCAGGAGAGGGGAGGTCATTGACATAATCTCCACGGTTGGCAGGCGGGTTGGAGATCGCAGTGTTGTAATTATAAGAATGGAAAACGCTGCTGCCCATTTTCCAGCCTACGGAGACTCTAGAACTTTTGCCTCGAAAACATTAGTCGCCTTTTACGACGCCGACGTAAAAGGGGTTGGTGCTATTCTACTCTGCCGGGTACCACACGGCTGCCTTGAAGGCCTTGAAGGATTCCAGGTTCTAATCCCAGAAATCACGCATAAACGTGTCCATTGCCGTTAAATGTGAAAGCTAAACTCGACCAGGACAACCGCAAGTCTGTAATTACTTCCCTGACTCCACTACGGAACACATTATGTGGGCTACAAGGGTTGCCAACCCTACTATGTAATATAGTATCCTACTGTTTTTTGTGACCGCCTATTTTAAAATTTTAATATAGTGGCTGAAACTACTATATTTTATTAGCAAAGTTACTTATCAGTATCACCGTAAAACGGAATGCGTCCTGAACTTTAATGTTAAGAAGTCAGAAATAACTCAATTAAATACCGCCCTGGACTAAGTAACTACTTACTGAAGATCAATTTTATTTAAAATACTATACATATTTAATGAATTCCCTATCTACTGTATTTTTATGGCTACTGAATCTAAAAAACTAAACTAAAAAAGTTGGCAACCCTAGCTACACATTAAGCGGAACGTACACCATTGAGTTTACTAAATGTGTTATTATGCCTATAAACTTTGGCATTGGATATTAATAATGTTGGTTATGTAGGCATAGCATGTGTATTGAACCATTTAAGATTATGATTATGTCGTACAATTAGTTATGGATTAGTGATTGTTAGTTGTGGATTGTATAATAGTTTGTAACATATCTGAGCAATTAAGTAGTACAGTGATAAAATAACCTTTTTTGCTGCCAGAGCAACGTGTTATAGAGGTGGGCAACGCATTAGCGATACTCTTGGTGTTGCTAATGTCTATAGGCAGTGGTGACCACTTTCCATCAGGTGGCCCGCTTGCCTGTTTGCCTACCGTATGACATAAAAAAAAAAAAAAAAACCTAACCGATGGAAAAAGTTGGATAAGGTAAGGATAACCCCGACCAAGCCATGATATAAATACAAGTATTATATAAAAAATAACTGAGCTTCTTTAATAAAATAATAATATAATATAATATTCGTGGACAAATTCACACAGCGCCATCTAGCCCCAAACTAAGCAAAGCTTGTACTATGGGTGCTAGATAACTGATATACTACTTAAATACTTTTTTTTTAAATACATACTTATTATACATAGAACACCCAGACCCGTAACAGAAATTAAAATTCATCATTTCAATTTCTGCCCGGCCGGGAATCGAACCCGGGACCTCTTGCGTGGCAGACGGCATGTTGACCATTGAACCACTCAGAAGCTAAGAACTATCTCGATTAAACTGGCTTTCAAATAAATAAAACCGTATCAAAATCGGTGCTTCCGTTTTGGAGGTATGATGCCGCAAACTGACACACACATATAGCCATACACAGTAGTCTTGTAGTAGTAGAGCTTGTCTAAGCTGAAATCCCCACTACTTAATTAGTTGATTTCGATGTGTGAGTGCAAATATTAATAACGACACTCCATCTGTGTGGGAGCGTCGACTGCTCCAATCGAACGACGCAAGCTCCAACGTTTGAGTCTCACCAGCAACTGAATGACCAATTACAACGGCATTTGTATATGTATTGCGTTAATATTTTAAATTTGCTGCTTGTGTGCGTTGATGCGACGAGACGAGGTCTAGTACCTCAGTGGCAGGAACAGCATTATGGATGAATTAAATTGACCCACAACCTTCAACCCAAACATATTGAAAAAGCTAATAATTAATTTTAGCTAATTTATTTTTAAGCCCTGACGAAAAAAGAGTAGTGTTATGAGTTTTACGGCTGTATATGTGGCTCTGTGTATGGGTGTATGTGTGTTTCTGTTTGTGGCATCGGAGTTCCCCAATGAACGGACCGATTTCGATACGGTTTTCTAAAGCCCGTTTACCCGAAATGGTTCTCAGCTTTTCATTAAAATTGGTTTCGTATTTAGAAAAGTATTTGAGTTTATATTAAGCTTGGTCGGGGGTTATCGGACTTCTTCGGTCGGTTAGATCATTTTATTACTGCACTACCTAGTTGCTCGGACTTGATACATATTGCTCGGACTTGATACATATTACTCGGACTTATACCGTATGACATAAAAAAAAAAAAAAAAACTTCTACTTCGGATCTACAAGTTACGTCATCAAACACCAAACTTAGAAAATACGAAAGCCTAGCCCAGGACTTCATATTCATATTTGGGGTCGAGACTTTGGGACCTTGGGACCTTAGAGCTCAATTTTTTTGCAAATAAATGAATAAAAATCTTGTAGACACCACAGATGACCGGAGCTGGCTCCTCCCTCGGACAGAGGATAAACATTGCTATCCAACGACTTCTTATTTAATTTGTAATTTTTATTGACAGTTCTTCCCTGTTGTCAGTGTAAATATTATTCTGGATGTACCAAATAAATAGACATTTTTAAAATCAGCACAGTACGTTTCAAGCGGACTAGGATCGAACATCGCAAACAGACTTCAAGGAAGGATGCCATACATCTATCGCGGAGAAGTCAATATTTGCTGTTCAGGAAATACTTCTCGATTTCAGAAGTTTTCAGAAGATTTTATGTTCGGTTTCGTGTAAAGCTACATATTACTAAAGTAAATAATAATCACAAAAAAAAAATTTGGCATTAATGTCCTGGTTATGCTCTCGCGCACGAGGGCACGGGGTCCGCCTTGACCATGATCCAGGATTTTTCAAATCAGGTAACTACAGTTTATCGACTGCCATATGACCTCCGTCACCCTACTACCAGGGGAACCAGACCAGATTGGATCGTGGTTACACATTCAGTCGCCTGAATGTGCAAGTTTCATTACGATGTTTTCCTTACCGTAAGAGCATCGGTTAGTATTTAACTACATTAGTCTCAGAAAAGAGTCATTGATACACGGCCGCAGTGGGATTCGAACCCGGTATCTCTTTGCTTGCGAGTCGGATACCTTAACCACTCGGCCAGCGACGCTCTAAAGGTAATTACTAAAGAGAATGTACTAATCAAATAAAATTTGTCGAAGTCATGTGAAATCCTACGTGTCAATGTAACTTTAAACTCAACACTGTCTTTCGATATTTTTTACCTATAGAAAGTTGGAGTACATGATAGTACGAGTAAGTTAGTGGAGACCTAAGATTCAAACGAAAGTCATAATCTTAAACTGTAAACTGAGAATTATAATCTATAATACTGTGAGAAAAGAAAATAATATTTTTATTTATTTAAAGAAATTATAGAAAGAAGTTGGAAGGTACTCTTACAAATTTGTAATCATAGACCGGTAAAGATCTTTAAATATGGCTCTGGTTTTCAAGGTCAGAAGAAAATCATGTGACTATCACTTTATAACAGGCTTTGCATTGTCGTGATTGATAACGACTGAATGGATTTTATGGATTCTATTTTAAATATCATCGGGAGGAAGCCTGTAACAGTGGACGTTCTGCGGCTGAGATAACGATGATTATATCATCATGTAAGGCATCGCACGTCTGCTGCTTGATATAAACCGCGCGTCGAATTACGTATCAATCGATGCACGACGACCTTGTAAAGGTCAATGCCGCCACTTGAGAATATTTCCTCATTTCCTCCTTTTCAATCTATCGGACATCCTTTCTACGAGTACTTCAATGTGACCTTTCTATTGCAACGTCAATTTTGTTTCTGTAATGACAGTAATAAAGAGATTGTACCGAAAATAGAAAACTACAAATATTTATTTCATTTGTTCCAGATCCCAATGCACCAGCAGATCTTAGGAGGGGCATGCTCAGACACGTGGCAATGACCATCCCACCAAAATGGCACAAGAACATTGGAAGACATGGGTGAAACTTACTGTCTTGCCTCTGGCTCTTCTGACCACCACTGTCGCCGACTTCACCACGGAATGTCAACGACCGTGTGACTGTCGATGGCAGTCGGGGAACAAGGCTGCCATCTGCTCAAACTCCAGTCTCAGAATAATTCCAGCGAATCTCAGCAGTGACATCCAAATAATAGATCTGTCAAACAACAACCTCCAACAGTTGCATCAAGAAGCATTCAAGAAAGTAGGCCTTAGTAATTTAAAGAAACTATTCCTGAAAGATTGCTACATAGAGACCGTGCACAAAGCCGCGTTCATAACATTAGGGATAATGATCGAACTAGATTTATCCAAGAATAGGATCCGATATCTTCACCCGGATACGTTCAAAGGCACGGAGAAACTAAGATTAATAAACTTAAGCAACAACTTCATAGACAAGTTAGAGGACGGTCTATTCCGCAATTTGAAGTTCCTACAGAAAGTGGAGGTAAGCAACAACAGGATAGTTAGGATTGGAACTAAGGCGTTTGTGAATTTACCTCAACTGAAGATACTGAGGTTTGACGGGAACAACTTGAACCAGATGAAGTCGGAGACTTTGGCGGGCTTGAAAAACTTATCGGGGTTGGATTTGCATAATAATCCGTGGCGATGCGACTGTAATATGCAGTCGTTTAGGGATTGGGTGATCTCTCGCAACCTATACACGCCCCCCACCTCGTGCGCGGAGCCGGCCGCCGTGCGGGACAAACTTTGGAGCGAATTAGACTCATCCAACTTCGCTTGCCGGCCGACTATCCTCGAGCCGCTGCCAGAAGCAACGGTCAAAACTTACGATGAAAACATTACTCTAACTTGTAAAGTTGTCGGGAACCCGCCGCCCGAAGTGGTCTGGCGATATAATGGAAAAACGATCGAGATGCGAGCGTTCGGGGAGATCAGATACGTAGTTTCCGAGAACACGATCGACTTGATAAAATGGGTCAATCTGACCATCTTGAACGCGCGTTATAGCGATAGAGGTAATTACACGTGCGTCGCAGAGAACCCTGGGGGACGAGACGAGAAGTCTTTGTCGCTAGTGCTATCTAGGTACGGTGGCGCTGGAACCATTCTCGGCATGGATACTGATACATTTGCCATATTAGTTGGATGTTTAACCGCAATAATTATTATATTTGGAGGTGTTGTAACTGTGTGCTACTTTACATCACAGAATAACGATATGAAAAGACTGATCAAAACTGACACGCGGTCGTCTAACGGCGATATCTTGATAGATTCCGTCGTTTCTGAGTCGGAGAAGAATTTGAAGCCAGAAATTAATCCTGTGACTAAACCTCCAAGAAAAGTACCATCCTCCAAAGACGCACCGGCTTCCATAACAAGTGAAGCTACAGAAATGTCAGAACTCAACAAGACTCTACTGGATAATGATTCAGTGATCGGTGAGTAAATGATTTCATGCATAGAATTAATACTAATATACTCATATTTGACATACTCATACATTACAGTGACAAGTAATTACTGAAAAGAACTAAGTATTCTATGCTACTCGGTGACAAACACGTAGTCAGCCCTGATGGTAAGCGGTGACTGTCGCCAATACCATTTACGATTTATGCAGACAAAATACAGAAATGCGCTTTCACAATGAGGAATAAGATTTCCCTGAACCTCATGCCTGTAATTGTGCTATAATAGGACCACGCTTAGTCCGAATCAACTGACAGTGGTAGAAAATATAAAATGTGGATATGGCAATATCTATTGGATAATCTGTCCTTGTCAGTCATCCATTATTATTTAGGCGATCCGCACACTGGAACGCAGCACCGTACAGTTGTGCGTGACGTGCGTTAGTGCGTGACATAAAGTTATTTGGGCTGTCATCGGTTTCTATGGAAATTACTCATAGTCGAACACACTGACAACGCATCCACGCGCGTTCGTGCGGATCCGTCATTTTTTTTCTTTGCAAAATTTGACACGGGCTGCGGGTCATATAAGTTTTTGGCGCTGTACTTTCTACATAAAAAGGCGTCAAATAGGCCGCTGCTGTGAAGTGAGGCCTCCAGGATTGTCAAATAGGTATTCCATTACTCAGTTCTCAAATTATTTTTCGCCTGAATAATATAATTTTATGAAAAGATTATAACAATTTGGAGAATTCCTAAATTTTTTATTGTATATAAAACAATATAAAAGTTACACGTATTTCCAAATTTCGCCAAAATGAATGCTGCGCTCCAATGTGCCAATCGCCTCAACAATATTTTTCAAGTCAGTCAAATTCTTTGTTATGACTTTTATGAATGACGTTCTATGACGGATAAAAGACATGGCATTAGTTGCCATACAGAGATTTTTAATTTTTTTTTTCTAAAAAGCGATTCGTTCTTAGCGTGGTCCTACTATAGCTATCTTTTCTTTCCCAACAGTGCAAACATTGCTGCTTGCAATTAAATTCCTTTACAATCCTTTTGTTGTGTTATGTTGATTGCGACAAACAAACAAGATGAGGACAATCAAAAGTCGAAAACAAACCATGAACTACCACCACAAAAGTCAAATGAATTCCCAACTGGCATTTCCTTTGATCTGAAGTTACCAAAAGGAATTTCTAAGGCGTCGCGAAATGTGGGTTTTGGATGGTTTACATTTAATTTATTCGGATGCTAATGGATACGGTGGGCTGCGGCGAAGTGGATTGCAAACTTCACAATTTGATTTTTTATTATATATATTTGAAATAATACAAAATAAATGTAACTTAGGAAACTAACGAATTTTTTAGGATAAATAATGATGTAAACGAAGAAAGCCTTTTTCGACAATTAAATCACTCTTTGTTAAATTAATTTCGATATTATTTGACGCTGTAATTTCACTGTTTCTGTTTTTCGTTGTCATCGCTCCACGAATCTGTTTCCTAATATTTTTCGGAAGAAGTAATAAAATGTTGGGTCATGTAACATTATCAAAATATTATTATCATAAGTGCAATACTTTTTCACCACAATATTTTAAATATGTCTGAAACTAATAAATACAATCATCATCATCATCTTGGCATCAGTGCCGGATGTGTTCTCACACGTGAGGGCCCAGGGTCCGACACCAAATCCATAGAAAATAAATAAATGTATCACAATAAATTTTATCAAAGCCATAGTCATTCAGAAAAAAGAAAAGCTAATGAAATATAAAGACCACATATTTTCAACAATTTTTAAAAGATCATTTTCATATTGATTCCTAAAACCGAAGTTTTTACTTTTTGGTAGGACCAAAACAACGAAATGCAGAATGCAACGACCTGAAAGTAAATAGTTGATAACTAACCATCATAACTGCGTAATTAATACAGTGATTTTCTCGTCCGCTGACATCTGTAAAGGAATAATTTTTCATTATTTATTACGCTGAACTATTTTTGACGCATTCTTACCGTCGCGTGCCCGGCCTGTTGGACCATAAAATTTAATGAGGTCCCGCCTTTGTGCCAGCCCGATTGAAGCTACAAACAATTCCCCACTAATTTTTCTACTCAAACGATTCAAGGAGTTGGAATTTGAATATATCCTTCCCTGCTTTCGTCTTTATTTGAATTTGAATACGAATCATTTGTTATCTTCACGTATAACAGCGTGTTTTAGTAATCAAGAACTTTGTGACGGTTCAATTAATTTTTTTTTTCTCTTTCAGTGACAAACGAGGAGGCTGGACATCATCTCGAGGTGCAGTTGCCAAAGATATCACAAGAGGCATTGCTCATGGACCGATTATCGCAGGAGCACCAGGCCTACCCCCCAGACCTGCTCTCATTCCCGCCGAGAGAGAGTCAGCTGTCACCAGCCAGTGGCACCTCATCAGAGAGGCCTCATACCAGTGGTCATGTAGTAGACAGTCCAATAAAATCCCCAGGATATGGAGTGGCCGCAATAAATTCAGGCCTATACAGTAGATTGCAAGCGCAAAACTTCCAAGGTACACTTCCTTTGACAAATCCAAGAACTGGATACGTTACTCTACCCAGGAGGCCGAGGGTTAACTTGCCAGAGAGTTTGCGTCCCCAGGCGTATTCTACGCTGAATGGTGTGATACCGTACTATGATTTCAATATGAAGCTGTTCAGTAACGGAGCGAATTACAACAGTCTCAACAGGAGTGAAATCGACCTTGGGCCTGTGAATAAATTGAGTAAGAATTTTGATTCAGACGAATTTGAGCCTGCACCATCGCCGGCGCCAGGAACTCCTCACGCTACGATCCCAAGAAACAGTCTTAGCTCACCGAATATCCACAACCAGCTACTAACGCTCCAAGCGATGACGATGAACGCTGTTCAAGGTCGAATAGCAAAGGCATCTGAGCAAAGACCACTCAAAGTGATGTTGACAGAGAACGAAGGACTCCTTAGAAATTCAAGAGATAGGCTAGGTTATAGTGTTAATGTAGTGAGTGGAACTATAGGAAGGACGCGTACAGTGCCGAAAGCTCCCCCTAAACCACGAAAGAGGAACTCATGTGATCTAAAAGAACCCTTTTTAAACACCGGAGACAACGCAACCCAAGTGTAAAATAAAATTTCATTAGGACTTTTAACTTAGTTTAACTTCTGGCGAATGTCCAACGAAATTATATGAGGGAATTATTTCCGTTGCCGTTCAATTTTGAAATAGGTACATCGTATTAAACTCGATGAGGTGATTATTTAGCAGAAATTAATCATGAAATGTTCAAAGAATTCATTAAGACGATTGCGTCTTTAATTATTACTTTGCTTGGATTTCTTTGTAATAATTATTAATTTGTAAGGGATATTGACTCAGACAATGTTTCCTTTGTGCTGTAAATTCGAAAAGATTACTCAAGTCCGGTATACGATACATACTTACTTTAAATATTTCTGAAATGATATTATCTATTTAGAAAGAAAGTAATAAAAGAATACCGCCTATACATTATATGATATTTCCAATGTATATCTTTAGTTAAACTTTTACATTAAGCCTAACGAATTCTATGTTGTAATGAGTTTTAACTTAATTCTACAGGTGAACTTTTACGTCATGTACTTATACAATTTTAAGCAATATTTAGAAACAACTTCGCTGAGAAAGTGTGGTTGAAAATTCCGTCGACCGGTAAAAGGTTTATTACAATTTTCCATTAAAAATTCTGGAATCTAATCTTATATTAACAGAGCCTTTTCTCAGCTACATATTTCTCGTGGAGTAAAATACTAGCTGTGTACAGATAGCAGATAAAATTTCCAAATCGATAGTTTTAAATTCATATCGTTTTCTATAAATAGTAAATATTGGTGCTTCTGAGTATAATAAAAATAGTATTGCACTAAAATCTAACCTTTCAAGCTTCATTTTATTACAAATACATTAAGAAATATGTTCTTGTAATCCACTTTAGAGTTATAATAGTAGTGTAAACATGATATTTTATCTTTCTTTAATGAAAACATAAATTAAATACAATAAATAATTTACGATATTATAAATTAATATAAAATATGTAACAGAAAATGAAATCAAAAGCGTACCATCGAGAAAAGCGAAGCTCTTTAATTAATGACGATGATCCTGTGTTTACTCACAAATAACAGAATTTTATTCTTATTTGTTGGTAAAACAATACGTATGTCATTTAAATATGTACACATGAACATTTAACGTACTTTCGAAAAGTGAATGACAAATATCTTTTTACTTCTGTCCGAATGTAATAATATATTTTAGTCCAAGATAACAAAAAGTAATAAATAAAACCATTGTTACCTATATTAGAATTTTATTGTGTAAATTAATAGGGCCTAAAAATACTTTGAGACAGCTTTACTTTGATCAAAGATTACATTGTAAAAAATAAAATACATTATTTATTGTATAAATGTAAATATTAGATAATTCGAATTCTATAAAGATACTTATAATTATTAACTAAGTATGTAAACTACGAGTATATTGTGTATGTATGGTATATTTGCGTTATGGGAATGATATAACTGTTGTTGGGAGGACCAAATGTTGGACTATGGAGACATGAAAATGAAATAAAGATCGAAATTTTTTTCAGACTTTCGTTTACCTAGTTCCTATAGAAAATATACTGAATAGGAATGTAGATAACCTTAAAATTCTAGCATTAATTTCGGAAGTAAGGATAATTCGGAAACTTCAGAATATTCAGAACATTTACAGAGGTACATAGGACTTAAATAGAATAATTATAACTTTCATACATCCCACAGCACCTACTGAACGTAAAAGTAACGGGAAACCATTCTAAAGTAGAGGAAGCTCAAATTCAACTAAGGCTGTTACGGTCTGTTAACCATGGTTATATTTTTTTGCTTTCTGTAGGTAACCAAAGTATCTATGATAATTCCTTTAATATTGGAATTTGGCACCAAATGTCTATTTACAATTTAAAATATACTGGCAGACTGTGGAGACTTTCTAAGCGTGTTCAGGCGTTTTGGCCCGGTCTGGTTTTGGCCCGCGGGTCGATTAGAAACGAACTATATTTTTCTGATAAAGAATTAAGATTCTATGTATTTTGATACTAAAAATAAAATAATACAATGTCAACAATACAATATCAAAACCAGTCTTAGCCTCTGCGCTCCAACAGCTCACGGTCTCCACGGCCACCGGCACAAAATGGTAGTGCTGCTCCAAGAAAGCGTACTTGAGTCTCTTTCTAGAACTGGCGTCCTCGGCAGCGGCGGATGGATAGTGAACGGTGCGACTCAGGTGGCTGGCGGCAATAGTGCTGACTCAAGTAGCGTCCCAAATTAGTAATAACTGCCAGTATATTTTCAATTGTAAATAGACACTTGTGCCCTGTTCCATTATTGACCGAATGATCGTCGATAAAAATACCAAGTTTTCTTGCGCTTAATGACAACGAGTCAATAGAATTTATCCACTTACAGTTTCGTTGAATTGAAACCAGGCGTGTCGATTCCAATGAGACTAATAAATAAAACAGAAACTAGGACATACTTTTTATACTAGATGGAGGCAAATAAGCAAGCCGGCCATCTAATGAAAAGTGATCACCCTGGGAATCGCGAAAATTTGCCCTTGACTTTTTTCTAGGACAGGATGTACATTTGATCGATCGATCTGTAAGAGTTTGGCAAAGTTTCTTGCAAAGCCAACGCCGATTTTGTTGTAACTTGATATGGAAAGAATAATCAATGCTATGAGACTTCCTGTTTATTGCAAAATCTCTTTTGGTCACATGGAAAACCGCTGTTTCGTAACTGGGTTCGATCGAAGATTTTTTCATCCTCGTACGAAACGATTTGCGATCAAATATTTGTTCTTCCTTGTCCCTGTTTCGAACAAAACTCCTCCAAGTCTCCTTGACACCAATTTTAATGAAATTTTCGTCCGAAAAGATTTGCTCCTTACCAAAGAAACACAGTATAATATTACAGGCCCATTGATTCTAAGCCAGAAACTGGTTTCGAACACAACTCCTCACAAGTATCCCCGACACAAATTTTAATGATATTTTCGCCGAAGAAGATTTGCTCCTCACCAGAGAAAGAGAGTGCAATTATAGACTCTCTATCTATCGTTTCCAGCCAGAAACTGCTACCAATAAAAGTCAGCAACAAAAATATCCTGCCCATAAAATTTGATTCATCGGCCCTCCTGACGGACGTTGCCCGCCGCTTTGGATCGACCCAAAATGGCGGCTTTGTTATCTTTACTGCGTCCCGCCACCCGGTAATTAGTGCCATAATGGTATTTTGTATAATGAGTGCGCGTTTTTTCACCATAACGCCATTGGATAATGTCACGACGAAATTCGGGCGTTTTTTTTTTGAGGTGAATAATGGACGCCGGATTAAATTTGAAAGGAAAGATGGAATGGGAAATTGCGCATGGCAAGGAAATAAACATGTTGGGAGTGGACTGTTGCGAGCTGTTATGATGTTATAATGTTATGATGTCATGTTGAGATGTTCTGTCTTTGTAAAGAGCGTTGGTGGCCTTGGAACGTGTGTGGCTATAGGCGTTATGTATAAAAGAAATTAGACAGCGTTGAGATGTAAAATTTTACACTCTTCTCCCTATTAAGAACCTTATATCTATTTATATACACTATCTCTATATGACGGAGAGATGATATCGTGTAAGTTTGAGTTATCTGACTTGCGTGAAATAATGTTAATTGTAAACTGTTACCGATACTGCTACGGTGAGGGAAAACATCGTGAGGAAACCTGCACGGTAACTGACTTTGTAGCCATGAACCAATCTGGTCAGGTTCCCCTGTTAATGACGTTATATGGAAGTCCCTTTGCTGTAATTACCTGATCTGCCAAAACATAGGGTCTACAACGCTAGGGTCGGCAACGCGTGGGTGATGCCCCTGGTATTGCAAACGTCCATAGGCTGCGGTGACTGTTTACCACCAGGCAGGCCGTAAGCTTGTTTGCCACCTTAGTGATATAAAAAAACATAGATCATGGTCAAGGAGCCCGGGCCCTCGTGCGCCAGAGCACAATAGGTTAAAGACGCCAAAACCATTTTTTAAATTCTGTATTTGTAGAGCAACTACAAGATCACGATCTTCTCCTTTGTTTTTTTTAAAGTCCCACTACCATTATAAATGCGAAAGTTTGTGTGTGTGTGTGTATGTTTGTTACCTCTTTTCGCCTAAACGGATAAACGGATTCGGATGAAATTATATAGGTAACTAGATTATTGTCTGGAATAACACATATTATGATACATTTTATCCCCCCTTCCCCACCCCCACTCTCGCGATATGATGTGTAGACCACGCGAGCGGAAAGCTAGTTAGTAACACGTATACACGAGATCTGGGCCTCGAGTCCGCTAATTTACTTCACTCCATTGAGTTGTAATTGGATAGGCTGTCACAACGGTAGCTTTAACTTTAGCAGAATATCTAAAATGTAAAAGTGCACAAAAGATCCAATTACAATGCAATCGAGCCAGTAGTAACAGTAGCAGAATAGAAAAAAACGTGTCAAACAGCCATTGAGCTGCAAATGCGATCCAATTACAACTCAATTACGCCATTAGTAAACTAGCGGATAGTAAAGCGATGGTATGGTACTTATCCTCATCATCTTGGCGGAACCAGTCGCCTGAATATGCAGGTTTCACCACGATGTTTTCGTTCAACTAATGTACATAACTCAGAAAATAGTCATTGGTACGCGGCTTCACTGGAAACTTATCTCTAAGAGCTTGTTCATACGTAATTAAAACAACGACATTTAAGCCTTCAAGAAATGAGTCTAGGTATAACATTCGCGATCCCTGGTGCTGCGGATGTCCATAGGCGGTGGTGGTGGTCACTTACCATTTATTTGAACGGGAGGTCTAAAAAGGGTACATTCGCGTTAAATTTTATTGTTCATGTTAAAGTGCCTTATCTGAAAACTTATCTGATCCGGTGGCCAATACTGGAACTAAGTGACGCCATTTTGAAATGTCTTGTCAATATATACATCGCTGCAGATAAGTTTGTGACAAATTAATAGGAATAATTTATTCTGAAACGCTAAAGTGACCTTTTTAGACCACCAGGGCTTCGGTTCTGGTACGGATATCGTCTCAGTTGCAGTAACATTACAACCGATCGCATGTCAAGCGTGTGACTGTTATTCAAATGACAGGTGTTGAGTTGCAACTTATATGAGTTCGAACTTTTCCACAATTCGTTTTCTAGTACTTTAGTTGCATTATGGTTTTATATGGCTGTTGGTACTCCAATAAATAAATTACTAAGTTGCATCTTTCTTAGTTGTCAAACTGCCTTTAATTCTGACAACGAAAACGTGTCAAAGTTCGAACAATGATTTAACTGCAATTTAACTGGGATGATGCTGCGATATTACTGTGACTGACTCGATACCTCGACGTAGTTATAGTAACATCACAGTTACATTGCAACATAATAACAACTGCATTGCACACCAGAATCGGTACCCAGGTGAACTGCTTGTTTGTTTGCCTCCCTTTTAAACCTAGAAAGAATTTTTTTTAATATACGAACTAATATAAAATGTTTATGTAAATAAACTGGAATTTATTTATTATTGTAAAAATATAAAAGTGATTGATTAGTTTAGATAAATGATTACTTTACAAAATAAAAGTAAATAAAAAATATGCGTTGACGCAGATTATCTTTCTAGGGATAAAAATATCTATCGAATACAAACAACGAGTTGTCAAGGCATCAGAATGACAGCAACTGTCAAATCTACATCGCAAGGAGTGTTCCATTACAACACATAAGATCCAAGAAGCGTTCATTGAACTCCGGTCCTCTGGCCACAGCAACTCGATCATTCGGGTAATAATACCCTTTTCCTTCTCCACCGTGATTGCCAACATTGGTGGCTGGATTCCTTTCCAAATCTGAAATCTGATTATATAGTAATAAAGGTAAGTTAAACCGTGTGGTGTCCGGCAGAGTAGAATAGTACCAACCCCTTACACTTGTGGATGTCGTCCAAGGCGACTAATGTTTTCGAGGCAAAAGATCTAAGAGTCTCCGTAGTCTGGAAAATGGGCAGCAGCGTTTTCCATTCTTATATTTATAACACTGCAATCTCCAACACGCCTGCCAAGCGTGGAGATTATGGCAATTACTTCCCCTTTCATGGGAGAGGTCCTTAGTCCTGCAGTGGACTGTAATGGGCTGTGATGATGAAAGGTAAGTTCACCTGAACGCCACTTCGTCACCGACAAAACCAGATTGCAGTAGGTAAGTATTGCAAATGATAAATGTGAGCCAGATATGACTTTTAAAAAGCCATGGACGCCAAGTGAGAATCTTTTTAAAACCCATAATGGTGCTGCTGAGGAAGTTATAAATCAAGTGAACGCATAATGGATACTTGTTATCTTTTGAGCGAGAGGACACTTTGTGGTACAGCGCGCCTCTGCAGCGCTATGGAGCAGTGTGACCAGTTTGAACAGATTATAGTTTGGTACGTGAAATTCTAAAATGAAACTGACAATGGTGTACACAAGGGAGATGTTCTACGTCATTGCTTCCCTGCGGTTTTATATTTTAGACTGATTCTAGAAGTCTTAGGTAGGGAGTTATTACTTACGTACTTACCAAATGTATTTCATTATAACAGCTTTAAAATATAATTCCATTTGCGATTAACACTATAGACACAAAGATGAGCCCACAAGCATTAAGAACCAGAATAGAACAGTCACTCTACTTGCCCGGCCGGATAGAATCAAGACTCGAGACCCACTTACATGGCTAGCACTGTTTGGGCACTTTGGGGATCAAGGAATGCCTGTGAACCAAGTTCGGTTTTCAGACATACCATAGGAAAATAAATAAATATGCTTGGACAATTCACACAGCGCCATCTAGCCCGAAAGTAAGCAAAACTGCTGTTATGGGTACCAGACAACAGATAAATAAATAAATAATAATAATAAATAAATAAATATTCGTGGACAAATTCACACAGCGCCATCTAGCCCCAAACTAAGCAAAGCTTGTGCTATGGGTGCTAGATAACTGATATACTACTTAAATACTTTTAAATACATACTTATTATACATAGAACACCCAGACCCGTAGCAGAAACTAAAATTCATCATTTCAATTTCTACCCGGCCGGGCATCGAACCCGGGACCTCTGCGTGGCATTAGATAGTGGTAGTTATATTGTTCTACCAGCTCGACTACTAAATCCCTCTAAGTTGTCATAGACCACTGTTCCTTTAACGCACTGTGGCCCAGTTCGTGGCTGCGGTAGACAGAAGAATAGGGTACAAATTTAGGTCAGCGCTAATTTGCTTTGGGCCCGTTTTATCTGGCTCGCAATGCGGCTCTGGATTAAATTAGGGCCTTTTTGTTGCGTGGGTATTAACGCGTTATACGCCGCTCGTCGTGGTTGCTGGGCTTTTGTTCCAACCTATTCGGATAATCTGGCTATCGAAAGACGTAACGGTAACGTGCGGTACCGAGTTGGGAGGGTTATTTAGTATGGGTTTATGTTGAATTGCTGTTAGGTATGTGTTTGCTGGGGTAATATTAACGGTGGAATGATGACGTATTTAGATTTTGGGGTAACGTTGACAGTAGAAGGATAACCTACTTCGATTCGAGGTAGGTACGTTTTATTCAATTTTGAAAAATCGTATATAATTCTCTCGTTTATGGTGTAATATTTTATTATTATTATTATCAAGTTTTGAAAAGATATTTTATTAGACGTAGTGGCAAAGTGTAGTGTAATGGTTTCGTGAAAAAATTAATACTGATTTACTTGCGAATTATGTCATTAATATGCGTTATATAGGCACAGAGGAGAAAAATTCGTGGTTTTCGATTAGGGGCTCCAAACCAACTTTCATTTCACTCAAAATAATTTGAGTCTGAAGGAAAGCTAAGAAAATAATCTCAAATGTAATTTTATTGCATACTATATGCCGACGACCATGGTGACAAAGTTTAATATGGTGGTGTCATATTTTATGTCATTTGGATGTAATATCCTTCACACCTTTACCTATCTTCCAGAAATAAAGTCACTGAAAACCTTAATTAAGTCCCTAAAAGTCAAACAAAGCCTTGAATAAACTCACAGGGACATAATAGGGCCCACGGCGGTGATTTCGACTCAATTACATTAGGTAATTAGCGTTGGTACTTTTACGCCAATGCCTTAACCGTATGGGGATTTTTGGGGTTAGCACATATCCTATATTCTAATATAAGTATCTATTAAATGCGAAAGTATGTAGGGGTGACTGTATGGATGAATATTTGGATCGACGTTGTTAGAGCTCGTCTAATTTAAAATGACGCGCCCCACTATCGCATTAACGCACACAAGCAAGTTTAAAATATGGACGCAATACACATACAAATGCCGTTGTAATTGGTCATTCAGTTGCCGGTGAGATTCAAACGTCGGAGCACGCGCCGTTCATTGGCTCCCACACAGATGAAGTGTCGTTATTAATATTTGCACTCACACATCGAAATCAACTAACTAAGTAGTGGGGCGCGTCATCTTAGACTAGACGAGCTCTACTCTGTCACGCAAAATTTAACACCTTATAACTTAGAGTGTATTCCGAAATTGGATGTTCTTCACGCGGGAATACGGCATACACGGGGAAGCTCCGCGATTCGCGCGTCTCAATTTTGAGTTCTGTGGTAATGGCAGAAGAGCTATTTTAATATCGCGGGGCAGAAACACCGTGTACACATAGCGAGCGAACTGCGAACACTCAGCGACCGAATAGCTTACGCGCAGAGACTGACAAGCGACTGCGTAGCGTCTGCGTAGCGTCCGTGTAGCGTCCGCGTAGCGTTAGCGTAGCCACCACGTAGCGACCGCATCATTAGATTTTTTATACATAAGAACTACCCAGGCATTTTACCGACATTTCGCCTGGTGGTAAGTCACGATGCGGCCGAAGATAAATTATGTCTGTCTAGGACAACATTCACTCTAGCTTTGAAGGTTTGCTATAATCTCTGTGTTGAACGTAGGTACACAACAAAAACCTTACTGTCGGGTTAGACTTTAGTCGTCTTAACGGGTAATTTTTTCGTTATTGTAAAGACTTTTAACAACCGCACAGGAATATGATTCTTACAGTGGTTATTTTAAAGGGTAATTTTTATTTAAACAATACCAGACAAAATAAATTAATTAGTGTGAAAAATACAGCGATCACCGAAGGTGTGGCACGTAAGATAATAGTAGCAGAAATATAACTGATGTTAAGATAGTATGGCCATGTAGAGTGGATGGATGAAAGAAGATTGACGAAAGGGCGCAAATTTGGAAAGAACTAACCCGAAAAAAAAAATTACATTGAAATAAAATTTAATTCAATTATATTGTTTTCGGTAACAAATATTAATTTGTGTTAGAAGTTATACAAAATTAAAATTATACACATAATACAATTAAATTGATTAAATTACATGCATAATATCTTCATGTCAATGTCTAAAATTCAAAATAGCTAAATTAATTTATTTAATGGCATGTCAAAACTTCAATATAACTCAGTCAAATTACAAATTCCACGGTGTGTCAAAACTACAAAATAACAATGACAGGGCCACACATAACATAAGCAAGAAATTCAGTGACCAAATAGAAACACTTCTGCAGTAACTTCTGCGCCTAAATTAAAAATTAATTTTAAATGTATCAGTATCAGTTGTGTTATACATATAAAATAGAGTAAACTAAAACCTTATAACAAGTTACAAATATTTTATTATTTAACTAATCTTGTTGTGTGGTCGACATTTATTGCAAGTATAACGTACTCTCGACGCACTAATTGATTTTAAACCGCCCTGAACCCACCACGAACCGCTTCCACTGATAAAGTTACAACGCACGGTTGAACTTTTAATACCAGAAAACACCCACAAATGGCCTAAACAAATATCTGTTAAAACACAATCCAAACAGCGAATAGCGGGTGCGGTTGAGGCGTAAATGTACTGAAAAAACAAGCCCGTATCTGTTTCATCAGTCCGCTTCATGAAACGAAACAGAAAAGCAGGCTTTTTATGCGGACAGACAGATAACTTTGGAGGCTTTGATTTGGATTTGGAGAGCATTTAAATTATTTTTATCTACACTCATGGTACACGGTACAATTTTCATACAAATTTTATGTAACGTTTGATCAACATTCCTTCAAGGGTTTGACGTTTTTAATGTAAGTTTGAGCAATTGGTCGTTAGTTAACGTGTCCAATTGTGCGCGAAATAGATTTCTACATGTTAATAATATAAAATGAAGCAATGAAAAAGAAAAATAATGAAATCTCAAAAGAACGCTAGCGGCGTCTTGTGTTTTTTTATTGTATTGTGTTATAGAAGCCCATTTTGTGCACCATTTATTACATTTACTAAGAGTATAAATCATAATACAATCACTAAACACTCAAACGAACGAAAGAAGGACGAGCGAAATTTAGTATGGGCGTCGAATCACCTTAAATGAACTGAACATGGCGCTTGTATAGAATTATTTTACCGCAAAACAGAATATTTATCTCTAATTGTTGATATTTGTGTTTGTGAATGTTTTTTCTTGTATGAAGCAAATAAACAGATAAATGTGAGAAAAATGAACTGAATTTCCCGCCGCTTGATAGCCTCGACGCGGCAACAGAAATGACTCGCAGCTTAATTCGAGCAAAGTTGAGAAAATTATAGGTACGAAATTTGAACATGCAAATATGAGTGTGTATAAATTAGTGTACCAATGCATCTGCATATAATTAGGTATTAAAACACTCGTGTCAAACTATTATCACACGAGCGCACATGTTTTAACACACTCTTTTATATGCGAGTTGCATAAACTACTATTTTATTTTACTCAGTCACGGACTCAATCGTGAAGGTCGTAGGGAACCGATGGATAGAGGCACAGTATCTATCAGTATGGAAGACGTGGGGAAAAGCCAAGGTTCAGCAGTGGACATCCTGCGGGTTCGATTTCCGGCCGGACAGAAATTGAAGTGATGAATTTTAATTTCTGTTACGGGTCTGGGTGATCTATGTATAATAAGTATGTATTTAAAAGTATTTAAGTAGTATATCAGTTATCTAGCACCCATAGCACAAGCTTTGCTTAGTTTGGGGCTAGATGGCGCTGTGTGAATTTGTCCACGAATTTTTATTTATTTATTTGAGATGATGATGATGACTCAGTGACAACCAAGCAGCCAATCCACATGAAGGAAAGCGGTAGGTATCGCCTATAAGATCCGTCAGTTACGGAATTACAGATGATACGCAACAGGTGTGTAGCCACTGTAAGGACTCAGATTATAGGTATACCTTATTCCGGTATTGCTCCCGCATTTTTATCCTTATTATCAGGAGGTAGGGCTCTGTCAAACCTTTCGGTTTGCCAAACGGTTCGATTCCCGGCCGGGCAGAAATTGTAATGATGAATTTAATTTCTGTTACGGGTCTGGATGTTATATCTATACTATTACTATATTACTATATAATATTATAAAGAGGAAAGGTTTGATTTTTTGTTTGTTTGTTTGTATTGAATAGGCTTCGAAACTACTGGACCGATTTCAAAAATTCTTTCACCGTTGGGAAGCTACACTATCCCCGGGTGACATAGGCTATATACCCGTGTACCCGTAGTGATACTTCTGCGAAGCTGGGGCGGCTGCTAGTGTATAATAAGTATGTATTTAAATAAGTAGTTTATCAATTCTCTGGCACCCATAACACAAGCTTTGCTTACTTTGGGGCTAGATGGCGCTGCGTGAATTATTCAAGCATTTTTTTTTATGAGCATCCAGCCTACGGCGGGTAATGAGGAGTTTTCCAATAGGTATCTAAAGCATTCCTAACCACTCACTAGATGGCGCCCCGACAATTTTGGTAATTGATAATCGCTTGAAATAGGTTCTTAGCAAACAGGATATAAACACTGGGTACGTTGTATTGGATAATATTGTATTTGTCAATAGTTTTCAACCATTTTAGAGGTTGTAATAATAATGGAGCATAGTGCCAACTTCTATAAATATTTCTTTTTATCTATCGTTCAAGCTTTAACAGTTATGTTTATATTAATAAACATTTTATTTTTAAGTTACGTATTAATCGGCTGCATGAAATCACTGCTACCATCATACAGATAATAAAAAGATTACCAAAATTGTAGGAGCGCCATCTATTGATGCTTTTTGAAACCAACTATCAATACCTACTGGAAAACTCCTCATTGAAAACCAGTGTCACGGCGACTGTCGTGGCATCGGTATGCTGAGTGTGGCCAGGCACATGGCGCGGGTAACGAGATTAGAGTATCTTTTTTTTTCGTCTATCTCTGTTTCACATTTTTTTTTCTGTCTATGAATATTTTTTTAATTTTGTGCCGTGTGTCTGAATGGAATACAAGTATTTTGCTTTAACTTTTACCTACTTTACTTTACAATAGTGCGATGGGCAGCAGATCAAGAAGTAAAAATGTAGCAATTTTTTTATATTCCTATTCTTTTACATTATTTCATAAAGACAACATTGTAAACAGCTTCCGTCATAACGCTGGCTGCAATTAAAGACGGTAGACATAAAAAGTAACGTTCAACGCTGAAGTATATTCAAATTTCCATGCCCTTAAAAGTTAACGAGGTGAACTTAAAGCATAGACCGATCACGGCCAAGACTATAGAGATTGAGAATAGACAAATTAAGTCGTATGGCTGATGGATGTACCTATGTATGACCGTGTTCTACTCTTCTACTATACACGGAATACACTACTAATGATCGTTCTAGCGTTTATTCCGGCCTCTCCCAGGGTCCGCTTTCCTATTCATTCTCCTCCACTTTGCCCAGTCTTCAAGATTTTATTACGAACATACATGGGGAATTCTTTTTTCAATGGAAATACCCTTTCATTTTCCTGTTTCATGAATAAAAGAAATAAAAAGAAATCTAGCTAAATTCTAAATTTTTAACTCCAAACCGCAGTCTACGCAGTGAACGCTCCGAGCCGAAAGCAAACTGAAGGCGATTTTTTACTTCTTCCGTCGCAACTTGATGCGGAATTTTTAATTAAGTGAAGACTTGAAATATTTTACTATCGGCGCGTATAAAATTTGTATTTGTTGGCGGTCTCGAATTGTTTCAGCCGTTTGAAGTGTTGCGTGAAAATTGTTTTGATACACTTCTCTCTGTCTAATTAAACTTTTTAATTTGCCTAGCAGGGACTGCATCTATCAGTTTATCAGGTGTTGTACCTACCAGGTCTCTGTCAAGCCTGAGGAGTCCGCCTGAGTACCACCGCCTTATCTAGTTCTGCAGCCAAGCAACAATGCTTGCAGGGTTGCTTTCCGGTTTGATGGGTAGCTAGCGGAATTAAAGCATGAGGCATTTCATCTTAGTCCACAGTGACAACCCACCTGCGATTATGCCTTTTTGTCACCTGTAAACTACTCGTAAATGCATGAATCGTAGATGTTATGGGCGGTTACCGATTACCATCAGGTGGACTATCTGCTCGTTTGCCACTAGCAAAAAAAAAGGTACACGCTTAACGGTCGACCTGATATAAAGTCACCATCGTCCAGGACATCAGCAATGTAAGGGGAGCGAATGCGGTGCCGACCTTAGAGGTAACTGTAGACATACCTTTCGAAGAACCCTTATGTTACAGTGCACAGGAAAGCCTTCGCGAATTCTGCATTTACGCGAATTCCGCAAACAGCTTTGTATGGCATCGTTCAGAAACGTCGCATTACTGAGGATACCTGTGGAATCCGAGAGCATATTTTTCTCGTAAGCGTTTAAATGTTAACGTTGCATGTTCTATGTAACGCAAGCCATTCAGGATAGCGGAATTTGTTCACGTATAAGTAAATATCTAAGATGAGAAAATGGGTCACATAAGACCACAAGATGGTTCCGGAGGTGGAGGTAATCCCCGTAATACATCTGGTCATCTTGTGCTCGTGCTATGCGCGCGAGGGCCCTGGGTCCACCTTGTCCATGGTACAGGATTTGGCAGATCAGGTAATTACAGGTAATTTCCGTTAACATGGCGGGATGGAAGATCACAAAAAATAGCGTGGTTTGGAGGAGGCATTTGTCCAGCAGTGAGAAATAGACAAAATACTTTAGTACTTAAATACTAAAATGCGGCGGCGGTTACCACTTTCCATCAGGTGGCCCACTTGTCTGTTATATTTATATTATAGTATATATTTTTTACTCAACTAAGGCGAAGGTAAAAGTTATACCACACTAAGTGTGAAATTATTTGCTCACGGCCGAGCACAATTAAAACATAACTCAACTAACTACTCAGAATGACAAGTGATTTTTTAAATTGCCAAAAATCAACGTATCATAAAAGTCGTTAAACCGCCAGGGCTGTAATAAGGGGAAATACGAGAAAAGTTTTAAAAACTTTTCTCTGGACCCATAAGTGACTGGCGACTTTTCGCCTTGACTTTTTTCGGTAACGCCCGTCATAAATGTCATAATTGAACAATGAAACTGCAGAAAGGTAAGTGTTGGGTAGATTGTTAATAATAAAATTTTCATTTAAACGTACATTTTATCAATTCAACGTATAATTTTGTAAATTGACTTTGTGTCTTATCCTTGTAACGCTCAACCAAACCTACAGTCACAGTTTTATCTCTATAATAGGTATTATGTATATCTATAAACACGGACCTGAAATTCTACGTACGAAAATTTATTTTGTAATAAACACATGACCTACAAACTCACACAGAATAGTCAGATACAACAAGTGCAACTATCTGGCGCTGATTTTATACCGCGCTGTTACTCCAGTGACAGACAGTGTCAAAGCATAAAATGAGCGGCAATTGTTATGCTTCATTCGAACAATTAACACTTAACATGTCACGCCTTTTCCCCCGTATGGGTAGGCAATGACCCCATGGTTCCACTTCCTGAGGTACTGACAGATCTTCCTCACATCTTCCACATTCATTCACCTTTACCATCACAAGACCAAATTACTTAAAAATACAAAACTAGCTTTTGTTACAAAACTGTATGAATTTAATATTCGAAACTCTAATAATAATCTCGATTATTTTATTTACCAATAAAACAAAGGTCGAACAACAAAAGCGAAACAATATCAACTTAATATTCCATAACCTTCCGAAATTAAAACAGCCTAATAAACATCGGCGTCAAAACATCAAAACCCTCCCGCTTGTTCTAGAAGCCACTATAACCCTGAAATGACGCCATTCATCGACGATAAACATAAAACAACATTAAACAAAACAAATAAACAAACATTAAAACTTGTTTGGTGTTTACGACGAGGCAGAACCCTCCCTTTTACAGGCGAAATGAAATGTGCATTATAAACTGTTTTAATTGTGAGAGATAGTCATATCTACTAAATACTGCTATTTGGGGTTTGATACCCAATGATTGATCTCGTTTGACGGGAGTGAAATGTAAGCATGCATGGTATAACCACAGGTTGTAGTTGTATCATCATCATCACAGCCCATAACAGTCCACAGCAGGACTTAGGGCCTCGCGAAAGGGAATGTTATAGCTATAATCTTCACGCTTGGCAGGCTGGTTGGAGATCGCAGTGTTATAAATATAACAATGGAAATAGCTGCTACCCATTTTCCAGCCTACGGAGGCTATAGATCTCCTGTCTCGAAAACATTTGTCGCCTTGCACGACACACACATGTGCAAGTAAAGGGTTGGTGCTATTCTACTCTGCCGGATACCACACGGCCTATACTCATATATACTGCGCTAATATATTGCTTACCAATATGGATCCTTAATGCATGTTGCAATGTTAAACTTACATATATTTTTTTTTTTTTTTTTTTTTTTTTGCCCAACGCAAAGGAAATGGGCACCCTTCGGTAATGCGGTTGGAAGGGAGGAGGTGAACTCTCATGAGTATCCCAGCCGGCCGGCCGGACTGGTTATGCACGACTCGCCAAAAGAACCTAGGCGCATACGTACTAAACACCCCCTGGAAGCACCTGTAGCCATAAGGGCCTTTCAGGTTTCATCGGATGCTACACCCCGTAGGGACGGGGTGCGCTCAACGTCACTCCTTACGGAGCATACGCTGGAGAATTTATAGCGAGACCCCAGAAGGGGGTCCCGCTGCCGTGGATTGGGATTGGGGGCCTACGGGGGCCGCTGAAACGGCATGGGGGGGCTCTGTTGAGTCGTCCTGAGCCTCCAGGAGGAGGTTCAGGGCGCTCGACAGTTCGTCGGGGGGATCCGCGAGGACGTGTCTCGGTCTCCGTACCACCGGAGAGACCGGGCGGGGAGCGTAGGCTGCTGCCTCTCGCACGAGCGGGTTGGGGTGCTCCTCCGCGGCCTTGAAAAAGGTCTCGGAGAGCGTTCTAAGAAACTGCTGCAGGGTAGGCAGGTCCATGTCACGGTGTAGGTCCGCATTGCGGACGTACCATGGAGCCGCCGTTGCCCTACGGCAGAAGATGTTCTGCACAATTTGCAGTTTCTTAGTGACGTGGGAGCTCGCGTGAGCGAAGACGGGGGAGGCGTATGTCAACACCGGTCGAATGCACACCTTGTAGAGGGTTCGCTTGTTCCTGAGGGACATTTTACTGAATCGACCCAACATACTGTTGAGGCGACCCAGGTAGAAACGGGCGGTGCGGCACACTCTTTCGACATGGGGCCGGAAAGTGAGCCTTTTGTCAAGCGTGACGCCTAGATATTTTACAGCGCGCTGCCAGGGAACTAGTTTCCCTTGCATGCGGAGGGGAGGGGGGTCGCTGTCACCCCGTCTGCGCTTAACATCGAAGCAAACCGCGGAGCTCTTCTCCGGATTCACTTCGATGCGCCACAGTTTGAACCAAGCTTCGAGCTTGTTCACCGCCTTTTGGAGCTTTGCCATGGGTGGCCTTCGCCCTTTGGCGTAGATTGCCGTGTCGTCGGCGAAAAGGGACAGTTGCACCCCGTTGTCGGGGACGGGAATATCGTTCGTGTACGATATATAGAGTAGGGGAGAGAGTACAGAGCCTTGCGGGACGCCGGCCTTCAGTTGACGTGGGGAAGACAAAGTACCTTCGTGTCTGAACCGAAAGGTACGGTGTTTTAAATAGGACGCTACTAATCGGACGAGTCGATCGGAGAGACCAAGCTTGTATAGCTTGTAGACAAGGCCTTCGTGCCAGACTTTGTCGAAGGCCTTGGCGACGTCGTAGAAGACTGCGACCGTCTTTTCTCTCTTTGGGTAGAATCCATTGAGGATGTATTCTACTATACGATGGACTTGTCTGGGGCAATTGTGTTTGGGACGAAAGCCGAATTGATGGGGAATAAGAACATCGTCTTTGAAGAGATGTTCTTTCATTCGAGAGAGCACTACTCTCTCGAATAACTTCCCTAGTGCCTTGAGGAGGCTTATCGGGCGGTGGGATGACGCTACATTTAACGGCTTTCCCGGTTTGGGAATGCCTATGACTATGGCTTCTTTCCACGCGGTCGGAAAGTGGCAATGGTCAAAGCAAGCATTAAAAATGATCGCTAACAAAGTAAGCACCTGCTCGGGGAGGTACTTAAGCGCTTGGTTGGAAATTCCATCCGCGCCCGGCGCTTTGTTAGATTTGAGACCCTTTATGAAGGAGTGGATCTCGTCGGGGGACACAGTGACAGGGTCCGTGGTGGGAGGGAGCGAGGTCTTTTGACGGACTTCGTCTTCCACCGCACGCACGTGACCGGGGTCGCACTCCATGGTGCTAGGGGAGCATTGTGAAGCAATGCTATCTGCAAAGCATTCGGCTTTCTCGGTGTCCGCAAACGCAATTGTGCCGTCTGGGCGAACAAGAGGAGGGATGGAGATTCTGGCGTCTGTACGAAGGGCTTTCGCCACTTTGTAGTACGCTTGATGGGACGGGGAAATCGTCTGCATGAGGTCCCCCCATTGGGAGTTCCTCATTTCGTCGAGACGTGCTCGCACTGCCCGCTGAAGTCGGTTCGCAGTGCGTCTGTACTCTGGGGTCGGATAGAGTGCGGCCCTCCGGAGGGCTGCGTTTTTGGCTTTGATCAGGTTTCGAACTTCGAGTGGGAGTCCCTGCCGATTAACGACAGGGGCCACCACTTCGTTGTCCTTCAACGCTGACCGAATGTGGGACGTTAACGAGGTTACCGCAGCGTCGATTTTATCCGGACTATCGAAGTAGTCGGATGAAAAAGCGAGCGGCGAGTCGGGCGCGTCCATGACGGCCGCCATGGACTCTTTGAATCCTTCCCACTTCGTGAAAGTTCGCGGCAGTGGGGGAGAGATAGGGGTGGGGGAGCCTAGTACTAGGGAGACTGGACGGTGGTCGGAGCCTAAGTCGTCGAGGGTGTCGATCGACCGGAGGGTGAGCGACACGCCCTTCACTAGCGCAAAGTCCAGTACATCGGGACGGTGATCCACTCTGTCTGGGTAGTGGGTAGGGGAGAGGGGGCAATACACGTCTAGGTCGAGAGACCGAACGATGTCCATTAAGTGGACACCGCTCGTGTTGGTGGAGGAACACGTCCAGTCGGTATGTTTGGAGTTGAAATCTCCGAACATAATAACAGAGTCGCCTAGAGAGAGAAGCGCTTCGAAGTCGCTTTTGAGTGGCAGGGAGCCGGCGGGGATGTAGACAGAGGCTATGATCAGGGACGGATGTCCTGTCATGCCTAGCTGCACTACAGAGGCCTCCATACTCGAGAGAGTTGGAGTTGGAAGAGGGGAGCAATGAAGCGATCTCTTGTAGTAAATGGCAGTTCCCCCACCACGCGATGACGCGGTGGGGGACCTGTCATCCCTGACAAGGGAGAAGCCGGGGATCGAAATACCCTTCTGGATCGAAGACTTACATATTCTTTTGTTAAACTTACATATTCTTTTATGTTGTCCAACACGGGGTAGATGCGTGAATCTGAGGTCCTAAATATGTTTATTTACACATTCCAGGCAACACTCCCCATTGTTGTACCACTGCATGGCACAAATGTCCTGCATGTAGCCAGTGTGTGGTTTCTTTCCTTGTCATAAATTATCTATAAAATATTGTACAGTTTGTTAGGTTACCATTACAAGCTTGTAAGATTTACATCAATGAAATTTTATATTCTTTAAGTTTGTAAATACTTACCTAAAGTATATCACGGTTATGATTTGGTTCCAATGGTTATTTTACGGTGTATTGTGTTTATCTATGTGACTCCTTATGTTTTTCTTACGCATTTATTTGTTTTGCTCTGTGTATTGTTTATTTGTATTATGGCACGCACGCGGTGGCGCGTTGACGTCAAAGTGCCATTGGACAGTGACAGAACCAAAGTCGGGTCCATAGATCATGAACTGTATATGGTCAAGTCACACTGGCCAATGACCACTTGTCATACCTGGTACGTTCCAGTCTCCGCTAGGAGTATTTTTTTTCCGCATGGTACCAGTCAAGTGACTAGCTCGAGTCCACGATGCCATTGTATACTATTTATATTGATTGTATATTGACATTCATAAGTGTTGTAAAACCCAAACTGAATTAAATGTATTTGATTTGATCATACCTGCTAAAAGGTCAACGATGGCAAAATCGATTTGTTTGATTGAAAAAGGTTACATTTATAATAATTTTTAAAATTAAAATTGAAGCTTCAGTCGGAAACTAGTCTCCGGTTGCTACACGCATCGATAGTGATGCTATTGCTAGCTCATTTCATACTTGTAGTAGGTTGATGAGCTGCCTTCAATACGCAGAAAACCTAAAATTGTGAACTCCGAACGCGAGCGAACACCGCGCACTCTCCGAGCGCTCGAAACACGCTGCAATGCTTCTGAACTGGTTATAAGAATAATTACTAAGAACCCAGTTAGTCCCAATGCAACTGAAATGGATCGCAGTCCCGACGCTGTTCTAGACACTTGAGGGATATCTTATGAAAATTTCCTCCATAATAACAGAAGCACTAGCTCTGTAATGGCGCAATTTCGACTGCCTTGAAAACCCGTCACTGGGAATGAGACTATAACTTCGCAGAAGGCAGTGCACTTTATAAATTCTCAAGTTACAAGAATGAGGCGCATTTTCTATTTTGAACCGACTTTTGATCCTCGCTTAGAGGCCACGTAAGAGGAAGTACAGGATGTTACATTCCATGTTATATTCTAGCTTATTTCAGTACAATTTTCCTTTTTAATGTAGCCCTTCCCTTTATATGACTATGTGGGTGGTTCTATCCGCTTACGGAAAGTGAAAATAGGTAGCAATATTTTCTACTTTTAAAATGGGAATAGATGGCCGATGGGGCTGTAAAATTCTCAAGTGGTGACCACGTACTGGAAGACGCAGCGTGGTCCCCAATAAGGTACTGATATCATCATCAGCCAGAAGACGCCCACTGCTGGGCATAGGCCTCCCCCAGAGATCTCCACAAAGACCGGTCCTGTGCTTTCCGCATCCAGCTGGTACCTGCGATCCTTACCAGGTCGTCGGTCCACCTTGTAGGAGGCCTACCCACGCTGCGTCTACCGGTACGTGGTCGCCACTCGAGAACTTTACTGCCCCATCGGCCATCTGTTCTTCGAGCTACGTGCCCTGCCCACTGCCACTTCAGTCTGGCAATCCTTAGAGCTATGTCGGTGACCTTGGTTCGCTTGCGGATCTCCTCATTTCTGACTCGATCGCGCAAAGAAACTCCGAGCATAGCTCTTTCCATTGCCCTTTGGGTAACAGTGAGCTTTCTTATAAGGCCCATAGTGAGTGGCCACGTTTCAGCTCCGTAAGTCATCACTGGCAACACACATTGGTCAAAGACCTTCGTCTTGAGACACTGCGGTAATTGGGACGAAAATATGTGGCGTAGCTTCCCGAACGCTGCCCAACCGAGTTGGATTCGTCGATTGACCTCTTTCTCGAAATTGGACCTACCTAGCCGGACTATTTGTCCTAGGTATGTATAGTCGTCTACAACTTCAAGTGGAGTGCCTCCAACTGTCACTGGAGTAGGCACAACATGGACATTCGACATAATTTTCGTCTTGTCCATGTTCATTTTAAGACCTACTTGTTGAGAGGCACTACAGAGGTCATCGAGCATTTTGCCCAAGTCTTCCAGGGTTTCAGCCATGACTACGATATCGTCAGCAAATCTGAGGTGCGTGAGGTACTCGCCGTTAATATTGATGCCAAGTCCGTCCCAGGTACAGGTACTGATATGAACAGATCTAATGCAAGCAAACTTAGGTCGCCGACATACCCCGAAATATGGCCAAACTTAAGTGGCAGTGGGCTGGACACATACATAACTCGCAGAATAGATGGCCGAGGGGGTAATGAAGTTCTCGAGTGGCGACCACGTACCGGAAGACGCAGCGTGGTTAGACCTGGTGAAGATCGCAGGTACCAGCTCCGGCGAGGCCGGCCTTTCTCTCCGGGACCGGTCTCTGCGGGAGGCCTATGCCCAGTCTTCCGTCTGATATGACCTATTAAAATGCGACCCTCATCCGTCTACCAAAGTATGGCAAAGAGTCATGAACGTGATGAAGCGATGAATGTAGCCTTTACGTAGAAGGAGGGTTATGTTTTTTAAGCGTATGTGTGTACATACATACGCTGCGTGTAGCATTGACACGGGCTACAGCCCTAACGGCTCAATGGATTTTAACATATGAGATGTTGTAAGATTCATCTTGATTGCGCAACTCAAAATGGGTACAATCAATTTAAAAAATTCAAGATTTTAGGTGCCATTTGTGACTTTCGAAAATCGTTTTTCTCGAGTGTATTATCAAAATCTTCTGGGGTATCAAGGGCTTCAAAAGGCTATTTCAAAAACAAACATAACTTAAAATAATGTTTGGCTTTTCAGTTTTTACTAGCAGTCGGGCTTTTTACTAGTTTTTTACTTTAGCGCGTTTGCTTAATCCGTATGCGCTTTCAAAGCATTCATCCGATTGCAATGATATTTTGATGAGTTTTGCAATGCATGAATGCAAGCCAGGGATTAGGGATTAGGGATTTTAATAGTATAAATAACGTGAAAAATAAATAGAAAAATCACTCGTACGTACCTGCACATCCAATATTTACATTTTTATTTTAGACGCGTCCTGCCCCGATATACAGCTACTTTACCGCCACTTAACTTTTTTCTTGCTTATAAACCTTCCCCTTGAATCACTATCCATTGTTGAAAACCGTTTTAAAATCCGTCGCGCAGTTTAAAAGATCCAGCGTACATAGGTACATAGGGACAGACAGCGGGAAGCGACTTTGTGCGATTTATAATTTTACTGTCTGTTCCTTCAGAAGAAAAGATCCAAACGCCTCATCACCTGCAAAAGTGGCCCACACCACATATTGATACGACTTAATGTACTGAACGAAATTTTACTATAGTTTACTGTGTGTTTTACTATATTTACTATAGTGTAAGTATGCGGTTACGGCGGTACGGCACGGCACCTTTTTGGATTCGTGACTTTGTCAACGTCTTTTATCTACACTCATATCATTTTATATACAGATTACATATTCGAAAACAGTCGTTTCGACCACAACATTTTAAAAATTCGACTACAAAAAGAAAATTTTCATTACAGCTGTAACGTAATAGTAGTTAATGCAACTGTCATATAAAAGGGGGTATTAAAACGTGAGTGGCTGTTTATCATACGAGGCGTAGCCGAGTATGATAATAGTTTGACACGAGTGTTTTAATACCTAATTATATGCAGTTGCATACACTACTTTATCTACACTCATATTTTTATGTTAAAATATCGTACCTATAATTTTTTCAACTTTGCTGGATGTAAGCTGCGAGTCAGTTCTGTTGTATCTACGCGTCACGGATATCAAGCGGCGGGAAATTCACGTCACTACTTTCACATTTATCTATTTATTTGCTTCAAACAAGAAAAAACATACACAAACACAACTAACAACGATTAGAAAAGAATATTCTGTCAAGCGGGAAAAGAATTACTCACAAATATAGACAAGAAAATTTGAATTTTGAATTTGTTAAAGACATTTAGGTATTCATCCTACATTTGACCGTGTCCGGGCGCCCAACAAGAATTTAAAAAATATAAGTGTTGCATAATGATTAAAAAGTTATTTTACGTTACAGCTGTAATGAAATTAGTATGGGAAATGCTGTACCGAAAAGTAATTTTTAAAAATTTTATGGACTGGCGTGAAAAAAGTGCCTCCTTAAACGACTGTTTTCGAATATGTAATTGGAACATTACGATACAAGTGTAGATAAAATAACTTTTTAATCATTATGCAACACTTATATTTTTTTTTGTCGGGCTCCCGGACACGGCCAAATGTAGGCTGAAAACCTAAATCTACACTCATAGCGTAATGTTCTAATTTCATATTCGAAAACAGTTGTTTAAGAATACACTTTTTTCACGCCAGTCAATAAAATTTAAAAAAATTACTTTTCGATACAGTATTTAACACACTAATTTCATTACAGCTTCAACGTAAAATAACTTTTTAATCATTATGCAACACTTCTATTTTTTAAATTTTTATCGGGCGTCAAGACAAGGCTAAATGGAGGCTGAATACCTAAATGTCTTTGACAAATTCAAATTCCAAATTCAAATTTTCCTGTTTAAGTATATTTGTGTAATTATTTTCCCGCTAAACAGAATATTTTTTCTAATTGTTGTAATTTGTATTTGTGACCGTATTTTCTTGTTTGAAGCAAATCAATAGATAAATGTGAAAGTAGTGAAGTAAATTTCCCGCCGCTTGATATCCTCGACGCGTAGATTCAACAGAACTGACTTTCAGCTTACTTCCAGCAAAGTTGAGAAAATTATAGGTACGATATTTTAACATAAAAATATGAGTGTAGATAAAGTAGTGCAACTGCATATAATTAGGTATTAAAATACTCGTGTCAAACTATTAGCGTACTCGGCTACGCCTCGTATGATAAACAGACACTCATGTTTTAATACCCCCCTTTATATGACAGTTGCATAAACTACTATTAACTAATTCCAAATTCAAATTTTACTGTTTATGTTTGAGGGTTATTTTCCCGCTCAGCAAAATATTATTTTCTAATTGTTGTAATTTGTGTATGTGAATATTTTTTCTTATTTGAAGCAAATAAATAGATAGATGTAAAAGTAGTGAAGAGAATTTCCCGCCTCTTGATATTCTCGACGCGTAGATACATCAGAACTGACTCGCAGCTTACTTCCAGCAAAGTTGAGAAAATTATAGGTACGAAACATAAAAAAATATGAGTATGCAACTGCATATAATTAGGTATTATATTCTAGTTGCATGAACTACTATTGTCTCTCAATAAACCGATTTGTGGCTTTCCCTATATCCAGCTCCTGGGGGCATATACTGAACAAAATATTTTCAGCGATCCATCACACATAATGTTTTAAATTAATATTATGTAGGTTTGATGGATACCTATAGCGTAACTATCTAATATCCATTTTTGTGTGACTGACAATAACAAATGTATCGATTACGATATGAATGTATGAAATATTGAAAATATGTACACGTGGGTGAAGCTATTAGCCTTATCATTCCCGCATCACTACAGAATATTGATACTAACGCTGTCAAATTTTTTGTCAAATTACTAGACAATTATTTAATTATTCCAGCAACGGCTTCGTACGCGTTAAACTGAATTTGGTATGAGGTGATACCGATGTAGGCAACATTTTAAATTTCTAGATAAGCCTTCATGTTATTCTGGTCTCTTTAGATGTCACCTTACCTACCACCATAAGTTTTTATAGTCTGAAAAAAGTTATGGTGGTTGCTCAAGTCGACGGAAAAACACCGCGCGGTCAGACTAAATAAAGACACTTACTGGCCTTCCGATAGCTAAAGATGTTAAGACCGCCGAGGACAGTACCACGTGAAGGGAAGAAAAGAAGGAGGAAGAGTCTTCTACAGCGAGGAGCCAACGTTTCAGACTAGACACAACCTTCAATAATGAAAATGCCGACTAAGAAGAGAAGCAGCTGCACGACCTCATTCCGCCGGCCCCTTTCCGCCATCGGGAGACACGGTCCGGGCGAGCGCTTCATCCTTATGTCGTGGATCTTCCAGCTATCCGCACGAGCCGTTTTGGCTCGACCTTTATAATGCGTACGGCTAAGGAATGGAACGCGTTACCTGCGAGTGTGTTCCCTGATCAATATAATCTGGATGCCTTCAAGGCTAGAATGAATAGGCTGTAAGTAGAGAGACTAGGTACACGAATGGAATTAAATGAAAGTATTAGCTGAACAAAGCAGTGTCAAGCTTTTAGAAAAACGTATAACCTGTTGACACGTTGTGTGTAGACTACTGTCAGAAAAAATGCTTCCTCCTACACAGCTGCGTTTTCATACGGTGACGCCCTATCCGAATTTTTTATCATCCTCATCTCCTGACGTTATGTTCCGGTTGTTATGACGTTGTGGCCCAGGGTCCGCCTTCCTGCCAATCCGGAATTTTTATAGTATAGGTAAACGAAAATGAGCTTCAGTGGCCGAGTGGTTAGGGTATCCAACTCGTAAGCGAGTGCCGGGTTCGAATCCCATTGCGGCCATGTACCAATAATTTTTTTCTGAGTTATGGACTTTAGTTGAATGCTAACCGATGCTCTTACGGTGAGGGAAAACATCGCGTAACCTGCACGTTCAGGCGACTGAATATGTCACCATGCTCAAATCTGGTCAGGTTCCCGTGGTAGCAGGGTCACAGAGGTCAGATGGCAGTCGGTGCACTGTTATTATCTGATCTGCCAAATCCTAGATCATGGTCAAAGCGGACCTCAGACCCTCGTGAGCGAGTGCACAACCGGAGCATTAACGCCAAGACGATTATTATAATTATAGGTAAATGTAAAGGTAAAGGTATATATTTTGCTGCTTTGGCTTTTTACGTATGGCGACTACCATCTGATCCACATAGAGGTTTTTTTCCCTGGAGAGTACAACATGGAGTTCTTTAACGACCTGAGTGGCTCAATGGTCGACATGCCGGTCTGCCACGCAAGAGGTCCCGGGTTCGATTCCCGGCCGGGCAGAAATTTAAATGATGAATTTTAATTTCTATTACGGGTCTGGGTGTTCTATGAATAATAAGTATGTATTTAAAAGTATTTAAGTAGTATATCAGTCATCTAGCACCCATAGTACAAGCTTTGCTTAGTGTGAGGCTAGATGGCGCTGTGTGAATTTGTCCAGGAATATTTATTTATTATTATTTATTTAAGAAAGGGGTTAAAAGGTTTTTACGGGGTCGGCAACGCGTGGGTGATGCCCCTGGTATTGCAAACGTCCATAGGCTGCGGTGACTGCTTACCATCAGGCAGGTCGCAAGCTTGTTTGCCACATTAGTGGTATAAAAAAAAAAGATGAATCCTCAGAACCTGGGCTGTCTTTCAGTAGGGAGTCCACGAGCAGGTGATGGTGATAGGGCCCCACCATCCCTTATTATAAAACACAACTTCGTTCGCACGGCATCCTACCCCTACACTACCCTACACTACCTTACCACTACGCCTACCCTACCCTACACCTACCCTACTCTACACCTACACCTATTTACACCTTTGGAGACCCGTCCGTCTTTCAGCAGTTTACCACGAGCCACGATTACACCATACCTAATTAAGAAACATTAGCAACTAAGTAGCAATTTCGCTTCTGCGGTCACAAGTTGGTGGTTATTAAAATCTGTACCTTCGTAAATGGAGAGTCTATTTGAATTTCAAATGCGGCAAGTTTCCCAAAAATATGTTAAAATATTGACGTAGGTGCCTGAGGCGGGTCTGAATTTACAGGCTCATAATGGGCCTGAAAGATGTTGTACGTAAAATATTACCCATCATATAATATGTGAGGTATTTTAAAGGGAATTATAGTTCAAATATTTGATGTAATTAAATAAACTACATCACAAAATTGCAGTATTTTTTACACGGACTGTTTTATTTTTCACTTCTGAGAACAAAATCTAAAAAAAATTAAAATGTTGTAGTAAAAAGTATTTTCGTAGTACAGTAATGATTCTAAACTTCTGTAATATAATACTCACCTTTTGATTCCTTCTATAGGAATATTCCTATAGAAGGAATGCACTAGAGAAAATTATTAAGTGGGAAGTGACATCCATGAAAGTTACAGTGATATATTAGTTTTTAATGCAGATTTCTAATCTCAAAATAGCTTGTATTAGCAAATGATTTTGCTGATGTTTTTTAACATTATTTTGCATATGATGTTTGTGGTTGAATTGGACTATGGCTGGGCCCTGCGTTAATACTCGTGAACGGGTGCTGCCTTGGTGGACTGGCTAACTCTTGCTGTAGTTTTAGGTGGCTTTTTCTTAAGCATAATATACCTTTATATTATACAAGACAATAACCTCCCGTTCGTGGGAGAGGCCCTAAGTCCTGCAGTGGACTGTTATGGGCTGTGATGTAATATTATGTCGGGCGCGGTCCGGCTCTACTTGGCATTGTCGGGCACTGACCGGCTCTGTCTGGCATTGTCGGACACGGTCCGGCCGTTGTCGGCGTGGGATGGATGTGCTTCGGTCCTGGGGTGGCCAACATGTCACTGTGTGTTTCCTTCCTACTATCCTACCCCCTCCTTCTTGACAATTGAAAGAGAGATTGAGTGTCCTACCCAATAAAGTGATTTGATTTATTTGTGTTTATTGGTTAATTGGTTCACAATAAGCGTTAATTTTATTTTTATATTAGTTTTTTAGATTGAAATGTAAGACGGAGACATCATTAGCATATGATTTAACATTGGTTACTCTCTAAATGCGAGTTGCATAAACTCCTATTATCTATAATCTTTCATAGAGTTAACCTACTTGTAACCCATTATATAATAACGGCTTATTTTATTTAACTTGGACCGCACAAAGGGAAACTAGACTTCCAAAGCGCTGCCTTTGTACAAAATATTTTTAATAACAGGAAACTTTATTTAAATTAAACGCAGAATAACAAAGCAGAGCGGTGAGTGTGAAGAATAAATATTTACCTATTGTACTAGTAGAATTGTTGTTTGTTTCTAACATTATATTCTCTTTTATGAATTAGTAGGTTATGTTCATGATGCCAGCGGTGTAGACGTGTTCCTAAATAAATAAGTAATAATAATAAATAATAAATAATCGCGGGATATTTCACACAGCTTAGCTAAGCTTGTGCTAAGGTGCTAGATAACTGATATACTACTATATATAATTTTAAATACCTAAATGAACTCGCGCGCGAACAGGATTGTATTCCTATTTTAGATAACTCTAGCTATCTGTCGAATTGCGTTGAAGCAAGCGAGGTAAATAGTTCTAGGTATGTCGCGCAACAAGCGCGCCACGTACGCCATGTACATGTACACGCCATGTACACAATCAAAATGAATATTATAGGTTCACATCAGGCAGATAAAAATTTTACAAAATTCTGGAAAGCAACAAAAAGTTTAGATCATAAACAGAGCAAACCGACAAATATCGATAATTTTAGTAATGACAAGCTGATCGCCGACTTATTTTCACACCATTTCAATGTAGAACCACGACCTACGGGCAGCGTGCTGCGCTCCTGCAACAGTGAAGCATGTACGGAGGATGTCTTACGGTTCGGTCGAGATGATGTTGTTTCAGCCGTACGTCAAATTAAACGGGGTAAGTCTCCGGGTGTGGACGGGTTAAGTATTGACCACATTATATATGCCGGTGATGAGATATACAGAGTTTTGACTGAGCTGTTCAACCTGTGTATACGAACAGGTTATTTACCTGCGTTACTAATGAAAACCGTGGTTGTTCCAGTACCAAAGAACAGGACGGGCGATTTGTCCAGTTCGAATAATTATCGGCCGATTTCTCTTGGTACTGTAATTAGTAAAATACTGGAAAGACTTATCCATCCTTATCTAAAGCAAAACTTCAGCATAGATGATGCGCAATTTGGTTTTCGTACCGGTCTCTCAACAGACTCGGCTATATTTAGCTTGAAAAATACTGTAAACTACTACAACAGCAGAGGAACCTCAGTCTACGCTTGCTTTTTAGACCTCAGCCGAGCTTTCGACTTAGTCAATTACAGCCTGCTATGGGATAAACTAAGGAAGACTACGCTGCCACTACAGATAGTAGAGTTGTTGAGGTTCTGGTATGAGAACCAAATAAATAATGTGAGATGGGGCGACTCCAACTCTAGTGATTATAGACTAAAGTGTGGAGTTCGTCAAGGAGGCCTGACTTCCCCGGACCTCTTTAACCTCTACGTGAACGGTCTAATTGAGGAGCTGAGGAGCACCAGGATTGGCTGCCACTTTGGTTCCACATGTGTGAACAACCTCAGTTACGCGGACGACATGGTGCTCCTCAGCCCCTCGTTAAACGGTTTAAGAAAGTTACTGGGTATATGCGAGCGCTATGCCTGTGAGCATGGCTTAGTATATAATACCAAAAAGACCGTTATGATGGTGTTCAAGTCTGGTGGAGGTCCGGAGCGGGTCCCGCCGGTGACGCTAGATGGGGCTTTAGTGACTAGGGTGGAGCGATTCCGGTACCTGGGCCACATTGTGACGGAGACTCTCCGTGACGACGAGGACATAGAGCGGGAGCGCAGGGCCCTGGCTATACGTTGCAATATGCTCGCGCGTAGGTTTGCGAGGTGCAGTCAGTCAGTTAAGGTGACGTTGTTTAGGGCATATTGTCTATGCCTCTATACATGTCAGCTTTGGACGAACTTCAGCAAACGCAATCTGCGGACGATTAGAGTGCAGTATAATGACGCATTCCGCATTCTAATGAAACTACCCAGATTCTGTAGCGCGTCGAGTATGTTTGCCGAGGCCAGGGTTCCCGACTATTTTGCGATTATACACTCACGTGTGGCTGGTTTCTGGAGCCGTATTCGTTCGTCCAAAAACGGTATTTTGATCGCGATGTCCGAGAGTACGAATTGCTCTATTTTTCGACATTGGCTTTCCGTACACCATGATTTAAACAAGAAATAATGTTTGTGACTGAATTGGGACCTGTTAGCTTTTCTTGTAAGCTTCAATTATTTTTAAACTATTTTTTTTTAAGTTGACTTGTCTATTGACTAAAATATTATTTTTATATTTTTGTAATTTTATAATAAGCTATTGCTTGTAATAATTTATATGGGTTCTAATAGCCTGAAATAAAGATATTATTATTATTATTATTATTATAGGCTGGTCGGTGATCCTGTTACTACATCGATATCCCTGAAAGTCAATCTGGCCACAACTACTTATCCTGAACGCTGAAACAATGGCATTAAAGCCACTCGGCGTACGTTAAATCCACGTTACGTTCGGGAGTTAGCATTGCGTTGGTAGCTCTGTTTTCGTTCGACATTCAGTGCGACGTTTCCAATCTAGATCGCATTGGTACATTGTTCGAGCCACTCTATAGAAACCGTTTTGGGTGTTACTGTGGATTTGGTATGTGTTAGACGCAATACGCGGCGGTTGGAGTTAGGGTAGTGACAGGCAAGTGGAAAGCCAAGACAATCCTAGGTGTCGACATCTCCAGTGATGTCCAGTTTCGCGTTTGGAAGAAAAGGTAAAGCACCAAAAAAACTGGATGTGCTTAACAGATCGAAGCAATGCTTCACGCCGGAGCAATGACTACTTTAAAAGGCTAAAGTTAGACCTCATTTGTAGTATTGCTCCCATCTATGGGCGGGAGTACCGGCATCAGTTTGGTTCTTGTGACTTGATCCAAAAACGCGCCGTGACAATTGTCGATGATACCATGCTCACTAGTGGTATTGAGTCGCTGGGTCACCTCCCTTTGTGTGGTCTCACGCTTGTACAATGGTGTTTGTTCTGTGCAACTGTTTGACATGATATCTATAGCTATATTCTATCATAGCACCGCTTGCCATTGACAGGGAGTTCATCCTCACATCATGGAGCCAAATTAGTCGCGGATTCCAAAGGAACTTTCTCCCACGCACGCTAAGTTTGTGAAAAGAGCTCCCTGGAGAGGTTTTCCTTGAGAGTAGGTACAACATGGAGTTCTTCAAGAAAGGGGTGAAAATGTTTTTACGAGGCCGGTAATGCCACTGGTATTGCAATCCTCCATAGGCTGCGGTGACTGCATACCATCAGGCAGGCCGTAATCTTACAATAAATCGTGGTATAAAAAATCCTCCTCTTCATCCTAGGGATGAATCCTGGCTCAGGCGCCTGCGGTAAATCTGCCAGCCGTGCAAAGCGCTTTTAAATTCTATCATTATATAATTGTAAGGCTTTTAACGTGAGGCGACTACAATCTGACCAGCATAACTGCTGCAGCTGTTAGGAGAAAGCCGATGCACGGCAACCCCGTTAGTGTCTCAGTAGGGGGTTTTCGAGCAGGTGAAGCACACTTGGGCCTTTGATAAGGTGGCCAATAACCCCTGATTAAAAATGTTACATGCAACTTAGTGGTAGCTTGACCAAGGACACTCCACGTTTTATTGAGAGCCCACCAACTTGCCTTTCTCCTCCAGTTGACCGCGAAATTGGACGTCACTCGACGCTCGACTAGCGTATGTCGACGTCATGAATTCCGATAACTGTCTTGTCAACAAAGCGATTGTTTAAAAACAGAGTAAAGTAGAGTAAAAGTGAAAACAGTCTACACGATTTATTTTCGCGATAAAGGCGCTAGCTTTTATTTTATTATTATCGTAAGGCTTGCATTTGACCTCAACTCACTTGATGGAAAGCGACGATGAGGTCGAAGATGTAGCATGCGTGTTTAGAAGATACTTGATATTGATTTGAAGACCCCAAGGTTATACTTATCGGGAAACATTGACTCAGGCAGAGAGGTCCAATCCTTTGCAGTGCGCATAAGAAACGTGGACGCAAAACGCTTAGTACGAGATGGTGGTCTACCATATATGAATGACGATCTTTTGTTCCCCTCGTTGTTCGATAATAAAAAGGGCACGATGGAACAAGATTGTGGAGCTCCTGGGAGCACTCAAGATTTAAATCAGACAAACTGTGAACCCAATTCCAAATTTGGGCTAAAGTTGCTTCGATTTCATACTTAAGAGTTTATGTGTTTAGGACTATACGCGCGCTAATATCGCTGCGTATCGGGTGCTGTTTAAAATGGTATGAATTATTTCTAACTAGCTGACCCGCCCCATACACGTGTTATCCTACACTATAACCCTTCCTTTTGAATCAAACTATTTATTGTTGAAAACCGCGTTAAAATTTATTGCGGTGTTAAAAAGATCTAAGCGAACAAACATTATATTTAAAAATTATATCAATACAATACAATCAAACGTAGAATTTCAAAATGGAGGACCCAGTGCGCGTGCCTTGGTCGCTTGTTATATCTATCTAACTAGTTCCTTACGTATAATGTATTTTTGTAAAAATTCGTTGCTATTGCACAATACAATATAATATAAAAACATTTATTTCCTCAAAAAGGCAATTATCATAGTTATTTAGAAACATTCAACATTTTAATTAGTATTCCTTAATGAGAGCTGGAGTCTGATTTGATGTTGTAAGCTACGATGAAAGAGTAAAACGCGTTTGAAAACAACAAAGGGAACTTTCAAAAATACACATTTATCCAATAGGCAAGCCTTTTAAACAGGTCTTATCTGGAAATGCTGGAAACTTGTTATAACAAGTCCTTATTCTCCATTAGCATATATCAGAACTTGTAAGAGGTCATTTGCATTTTAAAAGCATAGGTTCCTCATTATTATGTGCCCTGAAGCCTTGAGAATTTCCGCCCGAGAAAAAGACCAGTCTAATATAATTTCATTAAAAGAAGATTTTGAGAGCACGGCAGTTGAGATGGTTTAGATAAAAATGTCATCGTTAGCAGAGGTTTAAGGTTGATAAGGGAGGATAAGTTGTCTAGCAAGCCCTAATGGCCTATTCCACTAAAAGGTCCTTGGGACCCTGTGGGAAGCTGACTTAGGGTCCTTTATGTCTACGTTTACCGCGACAGCGTAGGCGCAGCGATTGTATAGTGAAATGTAGTCGACGATAGTGATGGGCGAATATGCACAACTGTTCGAATATGCACGAATTATTCGATTGCATAAAAGTGTTGTTCGAATCGTACGAACGAAAAAAATGTTTCGAGTGAAAACAAATCTGTCGAATGATAGTAACTAAAGATAAGGTGGCTATCCTATCTTAGCGCAATAACAAGCATGAGGCATTTCATCTGAGTCCTCACAGTGACAAGGCACCTGCGCTTCTGCATTAAATTGCCTGCAACCAAAATGCATGAATCGTAGATGTTATGGGCGACTGTTGCCGCTTACCATCAAGGTCGGCTGTCTGCTCGACGCTGCGTAGTATAAAAAAATGAATAAATAAATTCGTGAAAAATTTATTCCAAAGATTTTCATTGGATACTGAATTTTGATTCGAATAGTTACTAAATTATTCCGACTATAATATCCGAAAAGAAATATATATTCTCGCTTTCCAAAGTCGGAAAAGCCTCAAGTCCAAAGCCACATCTAGTTTCATTTAATTGGAATAGTGTTTACACGAATTTATTCCGAAGCTACTAGTTCCTTAATCCCTTAAAAGTAAAAATCTGAAACCACCCAGCTGTTAACAAAAACATGATGTTCGTGCTACAGTTTAATTAGTTTTATGGTTATCTAAATTGTTATACGTGTACGCCCTTAAAATGTCAGCAATTAACTGACACCGCTGTATTAATACATCCATACCAATACCAATCCATATTATTTCAAAGGGTGTCAGTTAATTGCTGTACGGGCGTATAAAACGTATTAATAATGTAGATAACCATAAAACTAATAAGACGAGCGTTCACGAGTTGCTGATAATAAAAAAGAATAAACATTTACGAGCTTCATCTCACTGATACCCTTCAATACAACATCTAACTGATTGGGTTACTAGCCAGTGAGAGTAGCCGAATTTATATTTTTTTTAATGTAATACGGCAGGCAAATAGGCATGCGGGCTACCTGATGGGAAGTGGTCACCGCCGCCTATAGAACGACATCTACAACACCAGGGGCGCTACCAATGCGTTGCCCGCCTCTAAGGAGACCTCTAATATACCTTTCGAATGATCTTATGTCATAGTCCAAAGAAGCACTGCGAAACTAGTGTCATGCATGATGAAATTAGTTTCACGGATCTGGTTGCAGTATCTGTGAAAGTAGTTTCGTTAATAAAATAGTGTCGTGAAATCTAAGGTCCATCTGCAACTATGGCTTCGACAACATCGAAGTTTTATGTAGAAATGCAAAGAATTCGTTTTTCATTTCAATACTTCTTGAGGGAATGCAATGGAACGCAGCCATACAGCCTATTCTTGGCATTCCGTGAAAGCAGTCTCGCGACATTAGTTTCCTTTGCGTTTGCATGATGCATAATAAAATTAGTTGCATGACACAAGTTTTACCAAAAAACTAACTAAAAACTAATTTAGTGGCATGAAATTAATATATGCTTTATAAAACTTGATGTTTACACGTGTAATCGTTGACGAAATTCTGTCGCGACGTTAATTTCATGCCATAGATTCATAATGTAAATTCGGTAGCTCCTACAATACATAGGTAACGAAAAATATTACAGATGCCACCACATTTCCGCGAAAATTGTTAGGGAATTTGAGTGAAAGCACTTTTTCGCGAAATGAATACCCGTTGAAAACTGTGGAACGGAAGGTGAGCGTGACACGGCGTGTCAGTGTCACGGTGACAGCTCGCTGACGTGACGTTTTAGTCACTGCTCCCTTTTCTCTGCGTCTAATGAGATTTTTTCGCGAATAAATTACATTACACAAGCTTTTGTTGGCGCGAAATGGCCTTTTAAAGCCATTTCGACATTGAAATTGATAATGTTATCGTGTACGTGGGTGTCTTGTTATTTTCTTTTATTTTTAGCGCTATAGAATTTTTGTAGGTGCTAATTTGATGAGCCCGCAATCTCTTAACCGTTATCTTGACATCTGTACTTTCTATTTATGGATGCATGATAATAAATTGTCTTGGAGTAAATGAGACCTTGAAGAAAGTGACGACCTGAGTGGTTCAGTGGTCAACATGCCAGTCAGCCACGCAAGAGGTCCCGGGTTCGATTCGGGCCGGTCGGGCAGAAATTTAAATGTTGAATTTTAATTTCTGTTACAGTGTGGGTGTTCTATGTATATTAAGTATGTATTTAGAAGTATATAAGTAGTATAGTTAGGTAGCACCCATAGTACAAGCTTTGCTTAGTTTGGGGCTAGATGGCGCTGTGTGGATTTGTCCATTAATATTTATTAAATATCGCGGTTGTGCTCTCACGAGTGAGGGCGCGTTGACTATGATCTAGGACTTAGCAGATCTGTATAGCGATTGCCATTTTACTGCCGAAGGGAAACCTGACTATACTAGCACACTGTTACACATTCAGTCGCCTGAATGTACAGGTTTCCTCATGATGTTTTCCCTCACCATGAGACATATGGTTAATCCTCTAATAATGAACCTATATAAATCAATGTCGGTACGTGGCGGCACTGAGTATCGAACTGGGTACCGCCCGCTAACGAGTCTGACCTGTCAGCAGCCAATTCGCCATCGACGCTCCTATATATTGACTTCATATGAGTAATCTACGTTAAAATATTTAGAGCCCTATTTATGGTTCTATTTGAGATTAAAGGGCTAATATTTAAAAATATATGAGGTGGGTAATGACATGTTTTATGTTAAATAAAATTTGTGAGCTTTTACGCATGATATATGCATGTTACAGTATTTTTGTTTCAACAATAGTGTTGTTTCTATGAATATTATTATTATATATACCAAATCAATGTGTATGTAATCGATTATACCTATGTATCAAAAGAGAAATTATACATCAATTAATCATTATCAAAAGAGAATTCGGAAAGCTGGACAACAGCAAGGCAAAACATATTATATTTTGACTGTTTAAAATGTTTCTTTCTTTAATGAAAGAGATCTATCAGTCCGCTATTTTACATCCTACGATAAAGCGTTAACATCCAATTAACTAGCTCGGCCAAAATCGTAAAACAACTAACAAAATAAACTCTTAATCTAATGGGACAGAGGCAAAGGTTTTCCATTAATTTGCCTAATAGAGAGGTGCGGCGTCCCCCAGGGGACCATACTCGGTCCAATTCATTAACATTTTATACTTTGATGATGCGCGACACTATACTATATGGAATACTTAATATTACTGGAAGCACAGTCATGACATGACACCTATGAAAGTTTATTACTTTTGCACTTATCATCATCTATAGGTATCTTACCATATTGTGGTATACTTTCAATTCAACTTCTAAGGTACTAGGTAAAGCAATCGTAGTTACTCATCACCGAAATGTATATAATTTAACAAACGCGTAAAACATCTGCACTGAGTAGAATTAGCGCTGGTACCAAGCGAGAGCATTGTATTTACAAATCAATCAATAATAATATCTTCTTTTTATTCGAATCTAATATCTTTATTACAAAAATACTCAATGGTAGGTATACAAATATTTCCCCAGAGATGGGACACTGTCGATTATCTTACCTATAATTGTCCGATATAACAATATATAGGAACTGATGGTTGTGGAAATGTTATAGGTAAGTATAGCACGTAAGTAATTAAGTAAGTAAGTAATTTTTAATTCGACCACGCTTAATGAAAGAAGGATAAAAATAATCATAAGAGATTTATCTATGCGGGTCATATCTGGTATCTCTCCTGGTAGACTGGTAGATAATGCTATTTTAGCTTTAAGTCCGCGAATGTACTGTTTGTGCATGAAGTATAAATAAATAAATAAATAAATATCGTAGACGCCGTACCTAAAAAGCCAAAGCAGCACAATATATGCCTATACGTTTACCTATATATATGATAATCATCTTAGCGTTAATGTCCTGGTTATGCTCTCGCACATGAGGGCCCGGGGTCCGCCTTGACCATGATGTTTAAAAAATTATATTAGTATTTTTATAACGTTTCTTTGACCGTAAAATCCTTATTGTTTAGCTGATACTTTGGCCTTACCATTGGATAATATGTAAAAATCCATTGGATTTGAGTCCATGGAATATAGCGGCCATTGTTGTGAAGAAATGAAGCTAGAAATTGTTTCTTGTAAAGACGGGATGGTGTCAAGTCTCATAGAAATGTCTAATGGTTTATACTTATTTGTTTACGTGTCTATGGTAAGCATCATTTAAAATCTTTATAAGATCGATTTGTTGATTTACCTATACGCCCTGCTCAATGTAAACGAGCGGTGAGCGTCCTGTGGCAGTTTACACGGCCCAAACCATCACTGATGCTGACACTTGCTTTCACAGAGCAGTTCAATGGTCTAAATTGTCTTTTGATTTCCACTTTAACCAACACGAACGTTTAATTTGTTTACATATCGCAGAACTGTAAAAAGTTTTAGATCGAAAGAGATCAAATTTTCAAGCCACTCAAGTTCGTGCCGCGAGCGAATTTTTCGGGACAGATTCGATGCTGTTATTCACGCTAAGGGTGGCTACATCGAACAATAATATATTTCTATTAATATATTACATGTTTTTCTGATATACTAAAGTTTTTAATTTAAAAAATAGAAAATAGACAAAATTATAGCATTTCCAATTGTCTCCAGTCGTGGCTTAATGTCCACGAAGACGGTGATGCCCAAAAAGATGTGAAAAGGACCACTTCCGAGTTAAACTTAAGGTCAATATAAAATTGTATTTTTATGATACTTTTATTTGACTTTTAACTAAACCTGTCAACGCTGAATAAGGCTGCGATACGTCGGGCGGCTTCCAATCTCCTGTTTTGATATATTCAGACATTTCATTAATCTCATAATATAAGGCAAATGTAAATTTTAGTCCTCTACATTTTTACTACCAATTTTCATGTCAATTACGGAAATTGCCCCCTTAGAGATTGGAATCGCTCATACGGACTGCGAACCCGAGTTTATTGCCTGAAAATTGCCGTTAGTGTAGGCGTCAAGGTTACATTTCACGCCCTGAGGAACTCGTTAGCACTGAATCGTAGCTAATTTGAAAGCAGATCAAATACATTTTATTTTCAGACTGAATTGATAATATTTATTCGGCGATACTTTTATCAATTTATTTATGGAGTGTTCTTCAATTTAAGCAATAAAAACAACGAGCCGGGAGGCAAATTAACAAGTGCTCTTTGTTACTAAAGGTTTTCATTGGCATATAATTTTATGCTTTAATAAAATAAAAAAACTCCGTAGAAGAAAGTATGCATTTAAATCAATTTCGTTTTTTAATGGGACTCAATTAAAATAACTAAACAATAAGAATTACAATGAAAAATGAGGAGAAAAAGTTGATCAAAGCGGTGAGTTCCTCGAAACGGTTTTACAGCATGCCAATTACAAAACTCAAATTTATAATTTGATAATTAATGAATTTTCTGCACTTTCCTTATAGGTATATTAAATCGTAAAAAAAAATCAATGACCGATCGATGATAATAAAATAAAAGCAAATAAAACTTAAAATTAAGTGCGCCTGTGCGTGCGCACGTGTTAATGCAGCTGCACTTGCCTGATATAAGCGGTTTTATATTATTGTTATTCTTCTTTAGTCTCTTTAAATTATAAGTTTTATTATTATAATTAATATCCCCGTCGCTTACTGAGTCTTCCACTTTCCTGCTTTTATTAACTTGGTGGTATTGTCTTGAATTATTTTTAAATTTTTTTGTCGAAGACGTTCCTTTGTCGTTGTTAACCTTTAGGATATTTAAAGGTAAAATTAGACAATTGATCCAGTTGCGCTTTGAATTTTCCTTTAAGGTATTTTTATTAAAGAGGCCAGTTCCTGTGCGAGTGAAATTCAAGAACCCCGTGGTATTCATATTCAAATTTCTATATTAGTATCCTTATTATTATTGTATCCTTCTTACAAGAGGCACAGACTGCTTCAATTTCGCAAGGAATAACCACAGGGTAGTGCATGAAGGAGGAGACTCTCGAAACATTTATCAAATTTTTACGCCAATAGTGAAACGAAAAATTCCATGGAAAATTTTAGAGCTAACCCTTTATCAGTCCCCTTTAACCCTTTATCATCCCTCTCATTCAATACAACTTATTGTAATCTATGCTTCATTATTGCGTGCCATACAATGACGCCAAAAGCTTTGTCCCATATCCTTGCCAAACTAATAACTATAGCGTGATCGGCCCCTCATCATAATTGTTCAAATACTCCTTCTTATTATTCAACCTAGCTCAGCAAACATGATTAAATAAAAATTAGTTCATATACCCACTCTATATTCACTATCAAACAAAGAGATACCTTAGTCCGTGGATACAAAGACAAGTGCCTACTCAAACACAATTATTTTAAATTAATAATTTCATTTCTGACTGAACCCGGAAACGTGTTTTCCATTATGGAAGGTCCTTCCTCTGTATGGCTGACTGGTATGTTAACAGCAAAACGAGCGTCAAGCAATTCCAATAATTTATGGCTTACGCATTCAGCCAACAATATCTTGATATGCCTAAAGCCCGACCAGAAATTTATGTAAGGGATGTCAAGAGTATCAAGGGGGAGTTACTGTTACTGTTAGCTACTTACTGATGCCAGTATAAAAAAGCAGTTCTAAAAAATGCTCAATATAAACAAATAAAATTAAAATAAATCTTGATTAAACAAATGGTACGACTTGTTCATCTCAAAAATCCAGGCACAAGATACAGGCAAGGAGTCCCTTTCTGCACACACAGGTATATTTTTCTTCCTAATTTTGTTCTGATTTGCTTAGTTTGTATCTAATGGAGAGTAAGTGTAAAACCTATCACGTAAAAAAATTTATATACTTAAGTGCGGTGGGTCCTGGTATCCTGTAGTACTGGTATTTCTGGGCGACTATTACCGCTTACCATCTGGGCTGTCATTCCGTAAAATAAAAATAATGTGCGACAAACGTGCAATCTTTGTATTTTCCACATTCATGCAATCAGTGTTGCCCACTTTATTTTACCGAGTCTACAAATTGTAGTTCGTAACCCACCAGGAAACCACTAAATTTGGCGATATCTCAAATCACCAAAACCAATAACATATTATTCTAGACAAATGTTATTTGAAAATAAAACAAAAAATTGTTATTTATGTTATAAAATTATAGTTTACTTTTGTTAAGTAGGTACTACACAAACTAGTAGGACAGAGTCGTGAGCTTTATGTATGTATTAAAAAATTAAATATTAAACGAAATGTTCGGACGAATCGGCTTCTTCTAAGATTTCTGTTTTTGCAGAATAAATTTTCCTCATCTAAATTATTCAAGAAATGGGCAAACTATTTTCGTAGAATCCCACGACCAGAGTATACATAAAAAATATTAACTATTAACGTAAACTTTCAAGTTATTTCGTTTAGATATGTAAAACATGATAGTGGTTGAATTTCGTACCTTACCACTTATTGAAGCAACCAAAGCCACAACAAAAAACCACTACTTACTAAAACAGAAATTTGTCCGCTATAAAGTAAATCTAAGCCACCAGATCTAGTGGAAATTCCACTGGATACATTATGATTTGTCAGAACATTGCGATCAGGCTGCCAAGGTGAGGTTCCTACCAACATACACGTGTTTCAAGTACGCTTTTCGATGTAAGAAAAATCTTCGATAAATAAACTTTGTAGGGTCGAAGCTTATGGGCGATGTTTTTACTTATAAAAAAGCTATTTGAACGTGTTGAAAGTGCTAAATAGTAATCGATCAACGGGACAATTTTGCAGGGACTGGCCAAGTGGGAAAGTCATGAATATGAATGACGGATCGGATCCATCAGTCACTGACGGCGATGACCTGTCGTGGCACCACTTACGCTTACGAATTTGTTGGCTATTTATAAAAATAACTTATAATATAATTTCAAATATAAACAATCGATATTTGACAAGAAAATAAATAAGAATGTGAAACTATACCTGCCATATCTTTTGCCATCAACTCAAATGCCTGAGGAAGCCTGAAATGCAAAACAATGCCTGAAAATTGCCCTGAGTGGTTCAGTTCGTTAACATGCCGGTCGCTACGCATAGGTCCCGGGTTCGATTCCCGGCCGAAGAAAATGAAATGATGAATTTTAATTTCTGTTACGGGTCTAGGTGTACTATGGTAATGGTATGGTAAGCATGTATTTAAAAAAAGTATATAAGTAGTTTATCAGTTTTCTAATACCCATAACACAACTTTACTAACTTTGGGGATAGATGGCGTTATGTAAATTTATTCAAGCACATTTATTTATTTATTTACATTTTTATTAATGCTCCATGTATACCTAGTATAATTTTAGCACGGAATTTTCATTACACGGTACTATAAGGTCATACAGTGCGTGTGAACGTACAAGGATCATACTTGAGTGCCGATTGACACTGAAGGAAATTGACCAATCATAGCGCCGTACTTAACACAGTGCGTTCTTTCAGACCCTCTAATAAGCAATGTAAGAACGCATAAGTAACGCTTATTTACTTAGACAAGTATTTATTGTTCCCGTACTCAACGCAGTGCGTTTACTTAGCGAAGAGACACTAATGAGCACTGAGAGGACGCATAGTACCGCTGATTTACTTAGACAAGTGTTGTTTGTGAATACGGGTATCGTCTGCGTAAAGTATCAACCTGGTGGCGGCCAACGGCATACAGCAATGCCTCGCGGCAGCCATTTGCTGTAAATTGGTGACAAGGGGTCTGGTCATGATGGTGTTAGTATCCCAGTTGTGGGAGAGCCCGGGGTCCGACTTGATCATGATCCATTTGGCAGATCGGTAATACAGTGGAGAGACAGCCATCTGATCTCCGAAACCGGACCAGATTGGATCATGGTTACAAATTCAGTTATCTGAATGTGAGGGTTTCATCACAATGTTTTGCTCTCACCATAAGAGCATCGGTTAGTCTTCAACTAATGTACTTAACTCAGAAAAGAGTCATTGGTATATTATGGCACTGGGATTCGAGCCCGGGACCTCTCGCTGACGAGTCGGACCCCTTTACAATTACGCCACCGACGCTCTGAGGTAACAATAGAAAAGGCTACTGCGCATAACATCCAAAAAGACAAGTTAATACCCACAATTCCTGTCCATTTAGATATCCAATCTGGCATACTCCGCATGAGATCACGGTATTGAAACCTAACTGAACTACGCCTAATAGCTGAGTATTTCCACACGATGAACCCCCAAACAGGGCCAATTCTGGAACACAATATTATAAGCAGATTACAGGCTATTGCTGGAGCATAATCTCAGTATCGAGGCAATCTCTTGGAATAAGCTGGCGCGTACATGAGTTCACACATTGAAGCCCGCAATATCGATTAAATCGAATAAAGAAGTACAAGAGATACGAACGCTGTCAAGCTTAAAATATTTTTTATGAAAAGGCAATACGAGTTAATACGGTTTTTTAAATATTCTAGGGCGCTGGCCTAATTGGCAACGGTCGTGCGGCCATCGTGATCGTACGACGGACGTCGCCGGACCAATACGAGACTTCAAAACCGCCAGTCGCACGACTATGGTCGATGGGTCGTCTGCCAAATAGGACAGCGCCTATGATTACATCGCCTTCTCTTGTGGGTGTTATTAAGCTAATGTAGAAAACGTCATCGACGTGGGGGGTGGGGGTATATAACTTTATTTGCCAGTTTGAGTTTACAAACTGAGTAGTGCAGCTAAGTACGTCTGGTTTTTTTATACCACCAAGTTGGCAAACAAGCTTACGGCCCGACTGATAGTAAGCAGTCACCGCAGATTACGCCGTTTGCAATACCAGGAACATCACACACGCGTTGCCGACCCCGTAAATACCTTTTCATCCCTTTCTCGAAGTACTCCATGTTGTAATGGTTAAATAATAAGACTCCTGCAATGTTACATAGCAGATTTTGATCGCACAACGACGATATTATCACGATACCCCGAACACCCCGAAACAAACACGAACACCCCCGAAAGCTACACGAAGTACGTACTCCAGTGTAGAGTGCTATCTACATGCTGAGTCGTCCTTAAGCTTAGGTTTTTGTGTATGTTCTCTATCAGAGTAGCTAATATAAGTACTTACACACGCACGGCCTACACTGCCGAATTGAGTTCAAGTCCTCAAACAAAGGGGCGTAGGCGCGAAAACCTGTTACGCTGAGATTGATGCTAACTTCGCGACAGGAATATTGTGGCGTACGTTCAAGTATAGTCACATACGAATACGCGTGGTATTCAGCAGCGTACCAAATCCTTAAAGTATCGGTTGTTAGAGAGTTTACTGTTACTGTCTTAGTGGGTCTAAATCTCGTGAACATGTTCCGAATGCATCATTGACAAACGAGCAGTCAGTCCACCTGCCAGTAAGTGGTAACTGTCGCCCATAACATCTACCAATTCATTCATTTAGGTAGATGGTAACAAAAATGTAGAACAGCGGGTGCGTTGTCACTGTGAGAACTAAGGTGCTTTCAAACCGGAACACAACAACGCAAGCAGTGTTGCTTGGCGGCAGAAATAAATAAGGCGGTGGTACTCACCCAGGTGGACTCCTCAGGCTTGACAGAGTCCTGCCACCTAATAATGCAGTTACTGCAATAGCGACCCCCGAGTTGTGTTTTGTTTTGTTGTGTTTTGTGTTGTGTTTCCGGGCTAACGGCGAAGGGAGGCGGAGAACTGTCATGAGTACCAGCGCGACTTTTATAATGCGAACGGCTAAGGAATGGAACGCGTTGCCTGCGAGTGTATTCCCTGATCAAACTTCTGACGCCTTCAAGGCTAGAGTGAATAGGCTGTTCCTAGACAGGCATGCTCCATCTTCGACCGCATCGTCACTTACCAGGTGAGATGGCGGTCAAATGCCTGGATAATCTAAAATAAAAAATAAATAAAGAGGAAAGACTACGAAAAACCTAAGCGTCTAATTGCTAAACTCTGCTTAGGGACGCCTGGAGCTTGGAAGGGTTTTAAGGCTTCATCGCATGCGACATCCCATAGGGGTGGGGGCGGCTCGGTGCTTTATATAAACCCCCAATTAAACAAGAGGGATGTTATAAGTTGAGGGGTGTTTAAGTTGGCTCTGTGTATGTTCATCGCAGCTCCCGAACCGATGGACCGATTTTGATGAGGCTTACTATTTGAAAGCCAGTTTAATCTAGATGGTTCAAAGCTTTGCCTCATTAAAATTGATTAAGAAGTTAAGGAAATATTTGAGTAGTATATGTATGGTTTCGAGACGTTTTTCGGTTGGTTAGGTTATTTATTATTACGAACCAATTGAAGACGTGCATCCCCCGAGACTACAATACCGGCTTCCAACATACAATACAAACAACTATAAGAGATGTAAATAAAACAATGCACACACATTGCGAAAGTGGAACAAAGGCCAACAATTTTCCTCTACTTTAGTTTGTAAATAAATAAGAGAGGGCTAGGTAGATACTATATTTGTGGCGGTACGTTGATTCAGGAAGCTTGTTCCGTTAGTACGTGTGCTGAATTCCTAGTCACGGAGGAATATCGGCGAAATACGAAAGCTAGATGCCCAATCTATTGTCTTTGGCGTCTAGAACTAAAACAACACTGTGCATTGACTTTGGAGCTTTGACGCACTGGCTATGGTTTGAGTCTATTTAAAATCAAAGCCATGTCAGAGAGGCAGATCCTAATAGCTTTAGAGATACTTAATTCCATTCTTTTTTCCTGATTTTCCTAAGTAATGTGATACTTACTCGTTTGCTCATTCAAGTTGGTATTGAAGAATATAGGCAAACCAGCAAGCAGGTCTCCTGATCGTAAATGATAACCACTGCCCAAGGACATCCGCAATCTCAGGTTAGTTGCCGGCCTATGAGAAAGGAGTAGGTTCGTCTTTTGAAGGCCCCAATGCCGTATAGGCTACGGTGTACTCCACGCGTACTATATTAGTATGCATGTGATGTATGTATAAACAAATAGGGCGGAATTTTTGACGAAATAACGGCGAAAATCTAGTTTAGATAATTATAACTTCAATAGTCATTATGAAATGACCTGAGTGGTTCACTTGGTTTTGTTTCCCGGCCAAGCGGAAATTGAAATGATGAATTTTAATTTCTGTTACGAGTCTGAGTCACTCTGGGTGTTATATGTATAATAAGTAAGTATCTAAAAGTAAATAAGTAGTTTATCAGTTATCTAGCACCCATAACACAAGCTTTGCTTACTTTGGGGCTAGATGGCGCTGTGTGAATTTCTCCACGAATATTTATTTATTTATTTACGAATATTTACGAATATTTATATGTTCAAGAATATTATATTTAAAATAATGATTTGAGAGCTACGAAAATGTGGCCCGCGTCTACAGAACACTCGAATTGACACTTCAAACTGATTCAAAGATCACCGCTTACAAAGCGATGGTCACTTGAAAAGCTTGAACAGTCTGTTAAAAGCACTCAATGCCTTATCAGGGAAGCGATTCAAGTCACAATGCCTGAGTTACGGGGCTTGGAAGTTTTATAAAAGCGCCGCTGGATACTGCAAGTTCAGCGGGACGGTGGACAATGTTGGAAGAATCGCGATTAGGGTCGCGGATTAGCGATTATATGCGTAAGTAATAGGTACAGTGGTACACCTTAAGACTCATATTCCTGTGGAGTTACTTAAAGATTTTTACTGGATAAAAATTTGAGTTTGCATACATAGTGTAATAAAAATATGGCAAGCCTTAACAAATAACTGCATTGATATTTGACGATGAATGAATGAATGAAGAGTTATTATTGCTCATATACAAATATAACAAGAAACAAAGAAAAAGCAACCGGCGGCCTTATCGCTTAAAGCGATTTCTTCAAGATTAACTGCGGGGCTATTGTCTAATTTAGTTGATAACTGAATTTACCATTAGATAATTTTACACTACGTCATCTACGTTGGCCACTGGCTATAGCGTCTACCAAATAAGAGTGGTGTAAGATTATTTTATGTCAAATTCAGTTGTCCACTGAGATAGCCAATAGCCCCGCTGTAATATTTTAACAGCTTATCCGATACTTGCAACTGTTTTACTGTTGTATTTAAATAGTTGAAATCTTGAATCAATTCGATTGTTAATAAATAAACAATACGCTGTCAAACTTGTGATTTGTGATTGATGTTGCTATTTATTAAGCGCATTCCATTCTGTAGAAAATACATGGATTGATCTATTTGGAGGTGCTCAAAATGGCAACACTAATTATGATTTTTTGTTGCACGTGTATTACATCTAGTTCCTTATTATTCTGGAGATCAAAGAGTAAAGAACAACAGTTCTGTATATTATGTTTTTATTCAATACACAAAGTATAATACCATACTTATGATTTTAAAAAGCTCACGCCTCTGTCCGACAGGTGGGGTAGGCAGATAGTATGGACCGTCACTTTGCTCTGTCCTGACACAACTCTCTAGCCTCGCATATTGGATATATGCTGTTCTATGCAATTCTTTTCATACATCTGTTTTATACTTATCACTTTGAACCAAAGCTTTTGTGTTCGAATTTATTAAATTAAAATAAATCCTGCGATTCAAGAATAAGCTCTAGTGGCTTAAGAGACATCAGGCTCCTTCTTCAAATTCGTATCATTATGAAATTGGCACAGAAATGAAACAAAAACAGAATCCATGTGTCTTAAGTCATGAGGGAAGCATAGAAATGGCCGCCATTTTATATGTTTGCGTGATTTTAGGGTTGCCATATACATGATCCATTTTGCCCTCTTTATGTATTATGTTAGCAATACTATTTTACAATATTAAATAAAAAAAAATATAAATTTCACATTATAATTATTTATTTAAAAAAAATTAAGTAATGAAATGTTGATAAGAGGAGTCTCCCCATGTACGCTCCATACAAATGAAGCTTGATCATAATTTTAATATTGCTCGATAGCGTTTCTGGATCACGTCTACAAAATTTCATTGATTTTGATAAAAATCAATGAAATTTTGTAGACGTGATCGAGAAACTATTATCGATGCTTGTGGTTTAATAATTATATCGATTCAAAGTTACACGAGATTCAAGATTTCTATAGAAATATAAAATCCTGTGTACTTTTAAAATATGATCAAACTACGTTTGTATGGAGCGCGTTTGTGGGAAACTAGCTTTAAGGCTACACTACAATGCTCGTTAGTAGGTATAAAAAATTAAGGCGAGGACGGCATGGAATTAAAATCCGTTTTGCACCGATAGAGCATAGTGGAATGTGTTACTCATAGAATAAGGGCTATTTTTGAATTACGCATTTTGAACGCGGAGCGATCTGAAAATGCGAAAACGTACTAGTTTCGATAGATTTTTGTTTGATTATAATGAAGTTACGTTACCCCCTAAATAAAAAATCTATTCGGTGATATCACACGTTAAATTGCAGATTTAAAATTCCGAGAAATAATCGTTTAAACCTAATACCCTACCTTCTAAATACCCTAATCTTCAAAAGTTGAAGATGTTATAACTTGATTGTGAAATCGTAATCGCAGGTAGAAAAGTGGAACAGGTGAATTTTTATACATATTTAGGACCAAGAAGTAGCATAGTTTGTTCACATACCTGCTGCAAAGAAGTACTCGGATTACAGATTTACTTTTTAATTACAGATACACGTTGTTGCCAAGATTAAATTTTAATGGCATCTTATATTTGTATTTCGCCATTAATAGTTTATTTAGAGTGATCTGTGCTTGTTCTGTACTAACAACGAAATCATAGGCCGTGTATAATGACTTCACACACACAGAGCAAATAGTTGTTGGAAGATTTTCTTTGCTAAAGTCAATATCAGTATTCAGCCTACTGAACATATTCACTACTAATTGCCTTCACAGTTTGATGTGGGACATAGTCGGCAATATCCAGTTAAAACAAATTCATCTAGAAATTCAAATACCTAAAAAAATTAAGTCGTGTTTCACACAATTTTTTACATACCATATAATATATAATATGCAAAAATCGGAATCGAAAATAATAAGGACTCCGCAGCAAGCGGTGTTATATTATTTATTTATAAAATCGGACTACTATGTTTACATCACAGCAGTACGTAGGGTAGACTTTAATTATAATCATTTATTTCAGCAAGTTCTTTTCAGATACGAAAGGTATTAAAAATTCGTAACCTGATCTGAGTCTAAAATTTAATAAAGAATTCCCCACTTTTAGGGAATTTTCCCAAAAACAGGTAGCCACATCGTTGTATTTTTGTACGAAATTTACACAAAAGTAAATAAAACATTATTAAAAAAAGTAGCACGAATCATAATTACTTACGCATGGTAGGTAATTCCTCCTGCCTTTATACATTTTTTCCAGTAACTTTTACACGATTTCACTACACATGACGGCATTTTAAAATATTTTTCGTCGAGGAAAAATATGTCCGAACGCTACGAAATGGCGGCGCGTTGTAAGACCCGAAGAGTGTATGTCATGTACAACAAAGGAGATTGTCACACCTTGCATGCACCATATCTCTTTAAGGTAACATGGATTCTGTTTTTGTTTCATTTCTGTGGAAATTGGTTTCTAGTTTGAAATGTATCTGTGTAGGGTCTTGCCCCGACTTGTGTTATTACTTACGGTTATTAGGACTCCTGTTCAAACAACTGTTCAGCACGTTGACACTTTTAATTGCAATTTTTATACGTATAATAATAGTTTTTATGGGTATCATTGGATTTGGCCCTTCAGGCTCTGATTGCTCATCATTCTTCCCTGGAAAATAAGTTAAACCTGTAAATTGAGACTACGTTGTAACTACGTTCTGCAAATCTTTTGATTCGAATATAATTTCGGGAAATGATTTCTCGTTTCCTTAATATCCAATTGGTAAAGTAATGATGTTTTTTGGATAAAAACAGTGGTATTGGGATGTGTGGATTCTTACCTTTGTAACTTCTTGTTTTCTTATTAATATGGGTCTGGACGGGCCCCAATGTGACGTTTAACTTCCTTTCAATTGGGGCCGTATATTTTAATCTTTACATATATTTTTACATAAAATTCACACTTTTAAAGATTCTTGTTTATCTTTTGTTATTTTATTCTTGTCACGTCATATGTTGTCATGCGGACAACATTTCATAGTCAGCAGAGATTTTAATCTTTTTGTGCTCCTCTTATTCTAGATAACTGCTGGATCCTATTCTTCATCATGTCTGCATTGATTATATCCTTGGCTGCCAAACACGAGACCGTCCGAAAATTAATTTCGTGCATTTCGGGAACTGGCTGGTTGACTATGAGTACTGGCTATCAAGACTTTATCTTCTTTCGTGCCAAATCGTGGATGTGGAATGAGCTTCCAGCCACAGTGTTTCCTTTGGACAATGACATGGGATCGTTCAAGAGGTATATTAGAGGTCTCTTCAGAGGCGGGCAACGCATTGGTGACTCCCCTGGCGTTGCTGATGTCCATAGGCGGCGGTGACCACTTTCCATCAGGTGGCCCGCATGCCTGTTTGTCTGCAGGATTAAAAAAAAATCGTTCTCGAACGTGTTTAAGTGAAGACCTGAGCCTTCGATAGAAAGTGCAGCTGAGGAGTGGGCAGAGTTATCCCAGCCTTCGAACTAGAAGGTGGATCAGTATTATAACCCAGATGATGCTGTTTTTCAAGAAGTCAATAAATACAAGTGACCGGTTACGGGTAAAATGCATCAATATTTCTCTCTGAAATTCTCAAACTAACATAGTCGCCTAGTCAGTCTGCAAACGGTATTTTTCGGCTTGCTTTAACGAAATCCAAGTGAATTCAGTGATCCCGCCTGGATTAAGATTATGTGGAGTAGACTCTTTTTGTAACTTTTGCGCTTTATGTAGACTATTTTTTTAAATTCATTGTACGTAGCTAGTTTCCGGACTGAAAGATTTAGAATCCATTACCCTGAATCTTTGTGTTTTCTTTATTATATGAACTTTTTGAACCTGACACTGTACGTGGGACAGTGTTTCGTTACATCTGTCGTTATCGGGAGTTTTCCGACGTCTGTCGGTTGAGTTATAACAACCTTGGTACAAATGAAATGGAGAATATTTGACGTAACAAATTAAAAATCTTTATGTACATCGCTGAACGCAATATCGTCGAGTTCCAGTGTCTTTGATAAAAGTTTTGGACAACCGCAGAAGATTGTTCAACGTCTTGTGTTCGCGTATTATGAAAAATTTTTCATTTAATTACCTACCTGTTTCGTTTGAGATATTGTAGGAAGATTATAAAGGTGAATGAGTAAAGACCACTTATTGAAATAACAAATTCGACTCGTAAGTGGGTGATCGAGTTAGATTCGCAGAGCCGCAATGTACAGTCGCGCTTATAAGTGCATTACCACTTTTAGAAAAAAAAATCTTGTATCCAATGCCACATACAGGATATTAGGTGCATTGTGAAACAATAGGAAGTAGCTAAAAGAAGGGCCTAATGGCTGTCCGTTAGGCACCAATAACTAATTCTTAAACTGCAATTTTTTTTATTTAAAATTGTGTCCCGAAAGAAGTGTAGGTACTTTTGAAAGCTTCATACTCCGTTTTGAAATTAGAAAAATCTTTGTTATATCGTTTAGAAAATCCACCCGGCGACAATACTATAATATATGTTTGACCTTCCCCCACTTCTCGCTATGACGTCATGAGGGCACCCGCACGACACTGAAAATGAAGTATCGTGCGGGTGCCGTTCGTACAACTCTCGCTAGCATCAAAACTTCTTGTTGCATTTGAACGAAGAAATTAAATTTAATAGATTAAACTCTAACGGAAATTTTAAGGTAAATATTTATTTATTTAAAACTTCATGCACATTACAGTACCTATTAAAACACAAATTGATTTAATAAAACATATTAGAACGCAGAAATGGCGAGAACGAAACTTAGAAAGAAAAAAATAGTAAGTTAGCTATTCCCGTTTGCGAGCGACCAAAACCACTTTCAGATGTGGAGAGACAACGTCTTTATTGTCCAGCCCGATTGAAAAGTTTCGAATGTAATTCCAATGGACAAATCGAATTCACGAAGAAATTGCTATAGTAGCCTGACTTCTAGCCACCCCAATTTTTTTCTGAGGTATGTAGCTAAGTATATTAGACGAACACTAACCGACTTTCGTGAAAACATCGTGAGGAAACCTGCACACTTAGGTGGACTGAATGTATAACCATGATTAACAGGGCACAGTAGTCAAATGAAAGTCTCTACTGTAATTATCTGATTTTCCAAATCCGGCGGACCCCGGGCCCTCGAGCGCGATCGTACAACAGGGATATTGACGCCCAGATTATTATTATTTCAAACACAGGTACATCTGTGTACATAATCTTAACACCTCATTCAGATATAGTTTGCCGACCTGAGCAGTTCAGTTGGTTAACATGGAGAGTTCCGATGCGATATCGGCATCCGATAAATTATCATCCTGGCGTTAATGTCCCGGTTATGCTCTCGAGCACGAGTGCCAGAGGTCCGCCTTGACCATGATCCAGGATTTGGCAGATCAAATAATTACAGTGGAGCGAGTGTCATCTAACCTCCGTGACCCTGCTGCCAGGGGAACCTGACCAGATTGTATCATGGTGACAAATTCAGTTGCCTGAATTTGCGGGTTTCACCACGATGTTTTCCTTCACCGTAAGATCATCGGTTAGAATTTAACTAATATACATAACTCAGAAAAGAGTCATTAGTACACGGTCGCAGCGGGATTCGAACCCGGTACCTCTCGCTTGCGAGCCGAATACCAAACCGCTTGGCCACCGACGGACGCTCTGCCAATCGGAGAATGGAGATTCGAATGCAGATGTGATATCGGCATCCGATAGAGAGCCGGTATATCACGCAGAGGTCCCGGGTTCTATTCCCGGCCGAGCAGAACTTGAAACGATGAATTTTAATTTGTGTTACGGGTCTAGGTGTAGTATGTACGAGGGGGGGTCAAAAAGTTCGCGGAATGGAGGGGATAGCGGGGGGTGGGGGACCTGCCGCAGGTAGTATCTAATGAGCAACTCTTTGTGAGTATATATGGCAAGTTTGAACCTGATTGTGTCAATAACCTTTGACCTGTCGTCGATCAAAGAAGTGAATCCGGAAGAAAATCTTGAACATGGAAAAAATCGAGTTTCGTGCCGTCATAAAGTTCCTCACTAAGCAAGGAAAACCACCTCAGAAAATTTTGGAAGAAATCAGTTATCAGTAAACGGGGACTCTTGCCCTGGGAAAACCATGGTGTACAAGTGGAATAGCCTTTTCAAGCAAGGCAGAGAGTCTCTTGAAGACGACTCTCGCTCAGGACGGCCGATTGAGGCCACCACCTCAAACATCGTTGAAAAAGTGGAGAATCTTATACTGGAGGATACTCGTTTGAAGAAGAAACAACTTGCAGAAATGGTTGGAGTATCACCTACAACCATTTTAAATATTCTACACGACAATCTTGGGATGTCAAAAGTCAGCGCAAGATGGGTGCCAAGAATGCTCACACCACCACAGAAACAGCTGCGCGTCGAGTATTCAAAGGAGTTTTTAGACCTCGGTAGCGCCGACATGGAAAGAATTTTTGCAAGGCTTGTTACTGCAGATGAAACTTGGGTTCATCATTATGAGCCTGAGTCGAAGCAAGAGTCTATGCAGTGGCATAAAAAGGGTCAGCCCCCCCCCTAAGAAATACAGGGTGTCACAATCGGCTGGAAAAATCATGGCAACTGTTTTTTGGGATACAGAGGGTATTTTATTAATAGATTATAAAGATAAGGGTGTTTCTATAACGGGAGAATACTACGCTAATCTACTGAGACAATTAAAAGAAGCAATCAAGGAGAAAAGGCGGGGAAAATTGCCAAAGGTGTGCTGCTTTTGCATGACAACGCACCGGTACACAAGAGCCGCGTTGCGATGGCTGCCCTTCATCACTGTGGCTTCGAAATGTTAAACCATCCTCCCTTTAGTCCAGACTTAGCCCCCTGTGATTATTTTTTATTTCCCAAATTAAAAAAAGAGCTTCGTGGGAAGAAATTTTCCGATGATGAAGAAGTCAAGTCGGCGATTTCGGCCTATTTTGAGGACAAAGACAAATCATTTTTTTTCGACGGTATTAATAAGTTAATAGAGAGATCTGAAAAATGTATTCGACTTAAGGAGGAATATACTGAAAAAGAAAAATAGTACAGTATTTTATTTCACCCCCCTTCCCCTCCGTTCCGCGAACTTTTTGACCCCCCCTGATACCTATGTATTTAAAAAAAGTATATAAACAGTTTATCAGTAAATCTAACAACCACAACCCAAACTTTGCTTTCTTCGGGACTAGATGGCGCTGTGTGAATTTGTCCAAGCATATTTATTTATTTATTTATTTATAGTGCCGTGATGGTATTATAGAATTAACGGGGAATTTTGCCATAATCTCTCCATGTCTCCAACGCTGCTGCCCATTTTCTGATCTAGCTCTAGCTGGTTAGCCTTAAAGTAAGTAGTCCGATGAAGTATCCTGGTATATACTTTGAATTTTTTTTAAACCAACTAGGCGGCAAACAAGCCTGCGGTCTGCCTGAAGGTAAGCAGTCACCACAGCCTATGAACGTTTGCAATACCAGGGATAAGCCTACGGAGACTCAAGATCTTTTGCCTCGAAAACATTAGTCGCCATGTACGACACCCACGTGGGTAAGGGGTTGATGCTATTCTACTCTGTTGGACACCACACCGCCAAGTCTAACAATAAATTATTCGGTCATCCGTTATAGTACAGTTTTCCAAAAGCCAACAACTTCAGCAACGTCGATGTGGATTGAAAGCTTAGTTTCAAAATTGAATTTATGTCCTGGGGTGAAGTAATACTGTTCCAACAGAATGAATATTTTTTCGAACAAAGGCGGTCTGCAATATTTTACATCTGAACTAGTTCACAAAGAGGGAAACTTGAAATCGCTCCCCGCTAGCTTTAAAACCAAAGTTAGCTTTGTAATTTTGATCAAATACTTGTTCTGTTAAGCTCTGATGTCTACTTCAAGTTTAAGTACTTTAAGCTTATTAAAGTAACTTGTATTATTGATTTATTTATTATTCTCTGCCTACCCCACCTGTGGGACAGAGGCGTGAGCTTTATGTAAATAGGTATGAATGTATATTATTTATTTAGTAGTTTATTGCACACAATAAATAACATACAGAAATTACAAAATCAAAGCAGACACAACAGGCACTACTTATTTCTAAAAAGAAATCTCTTCCAGCAGGCCTTTAGAAGAGAGACATGTTTAGGGGATGAGACGTGCGCAATAGTTATAAAAAATAATTAATAAATTACTTAACTACATTATTTATAAATGAGATACTAAATACACACAACATATACATACCTTGGGTACCTTATTTATAGAGAAAATTACACAATTATACAAAAACACAGCGACAGTGCAACAGCGGTTCTTCAAAGTAGCTTCACTATGCGTTCTCACAGTGATCGGCTACAAATGAACGCACTGCGTTCAATACGACTCTATCATTGATCAATTTCGTCCAATTTGACGGACGCATAGTGCCGGTTGCTACTCAAGTATTGTACTTGGAAGCCTGTACGTTCGCACTGCGGGAACTCATAATAACGTTTCTGAATACGGGTGTTAGTGCATGAACCGTAGATGTTAAGGGTGACAGTTATTGCTTACCATCAGGTGGGTTGTCTGCCTTTTTTTGTTTGTCGCTGGGTTGTATAACAAGAGAAATATCGGTGCTCACATGGACAACTTTGTGCCTATATCTGACAAGAAGATTCACTTACCTCGTTCATAATGACTTTAAATAACGTAACCTACAAACCTTGTGTTCCTTTTGTTCAATTGTGTTACTACCTGCGCGCACCAGAGCATCGGGCGACATAATTATGTCAAGCGCTGTGGCAAAGTATATGTGATTTAGCTTTAAATTTAAACGTTCGAGGCCTATTCTACCAGATGTTGGCTCGGTAAGTGTTTTTTTAATGTAATGTGCACTCAAGATGACATTATTTCGTTTTACTAACAATCAATCATTGAAAAAGAAAATTGAAACTCGGTCTTCTCCATTTCCTGTAGTGCCACCAACGCATATAGTAGCGAGCCATGGAAACCTTATCACCTAACTCGGCCATCGCTTTGCGAGAAATATATTGTTTAATTTAGAAAGAAAGAAAGAAAGTATCTTTACTCGACGACACGATGATACAAAAACGTTGTTAAAAGAGCACCAGAGTGTGTTCCCTGATCAATATAATCTGGATGCGTTCAAGGCAAGAGTGAAGGCTGTTCCAAGACGGGCATGCTTCATCTCCGGCCGCATCGTCACTTACCAACAGGTGAGATGGCGGTCAAATGCCTGTCTTGTCTATTATAAATAAAAAAGACCGTCACTGTGTTCACACTTATTACTTATATACATTATGTTTCCATTTTATACAAAATGTTAGTCCAGATCCAGTCAGGCGCACACTAAAATTGTACGCCGACTGTACCTGGATTTACAACGTAAACAAAAACAAAACTGCGCTGCCGCACCGTTCGTCGAAAAGGAAGTGACTCCTAGATTCAATTGAATTTTATTTCAATCTAGAAAGATAATCTTCGTCCCTCAGACTCGGTCTCGGTCTCGTTCCTCAGATTCAGTTTACAGAAATCGAAATAATTCGTATCTTTATTGTGCCACTGCACTTGCCTTTCGTGCCAACTATATCCTTCTATCGAGCAGTCAGTTAAGTGCACTGGTTTCGTTAGGAAATAAAGGGAACAATGACGAAGTCGCTGTACCTATAGAAAATGCAGAAGTCACTTCCGTAAGTGCACATATCAAGCACTTACAGTGGTTTCTTCATATTTGAGTGTCGGAGTAAGGGTAGCCGACTCGTTATGTGAGAGGAATCGGGTTGGAATTCCACTGTCGCCGAGTTATGTACATTAGTTGAATACTCTTACGGCGAGGAAATACATCGTGATGAAACCTGCACATTTAGACAACTGAATATGTAACCATGATCCAATCTGGTTAGGTACTTAATTACCTGATCTGCCAAATCCTGGATCATGGTCAAGACGGACCCCGGGTCCACGTGCGCGAGACCACAATCGGGACATTAACACTAAGACGATGAGGACAATCAATGACTTTTTATAATTTATTATTATTATCGCTTACACAACCATTATACTATGAGCACCCAAAATTATACGTCCCATCGACGTACTATGTCATCTTTACTCGTTTTACTAAACAAAATGTGCTCTCTCATGTGAAATGTTGCAGCCGAGATAATGTAACAAACACAATACTTAGATACGGCCGTACTATCTGTTACAAGTATGTCGTTCCCCCGGACATGAAATAAAAAGGGGAGTAAGACATAACAATAAATTTTCACATGACGAGCGCGTCGTAAGGTTGCCTCGGCAATAAAATGTCTGTAACACGTGTCTTAAGCTAGGGCTGACGCGGATTAGTACAGGCAATTCATCTTAGATAGCAACGTCAGATACTCTGTAAAATAATACCTATGAAAATAATTTAAGTGAGTATCAACGGATATATCGTCATCGGTGGAGCGTCAGTGGCCTAGTGCCTAGGCTATAGGTCCGACTCCTTACCTAATTTAGCGCTTGAAGAAATTTTGTTACCTACATTAACGGGAGCGGGAACTATTAAAGGGAGCGTCGGTGGCCGAGTGGGTCAAATCTGCGGCCATGTACCAATGACTCTTTTCTGAGTTACGTACATAATCTTACCACCTCATTCAGATATAGTTTGCCGACCTGAGCAGTTCAGTTGGTTAACATGGAGAGTTCCGATGCGATATCGGCATCCGATAAATCATCATCCTGGCATTAATGTCCCGGTTATGCTCTCGAGCACGAGTGCCAGGAGTCCGCCTTGGCCATGATCCAGGATTTGGCAGATCAAATAATTACAGTGGAGCGACTGTCATCTGACCTCCGTGACCCTGCGTGATTGGTTGAATACTAACCGAAGCTCTTAAGGTGAGGGAAAACATCGTGATGAAACCTGCACTTTCAGGCGACTGAATGTGTAACAATTATAAAATTTGTTTAGGTTCCGCTGGTAGCATGGTCACGTAAGTCAGATAGATGGCAGTCGCTTCATTCTAATTAGCTGATCTGCCAAATCCTGGATCATGGTTAAGACCAGCCGCGCGCCCTCGTGCGAACATTAGTGCGAAGACACTAACGCGGAGGGATGACACTAACCGGGACATTAACGCGAAGATGAACCTGCGTCTTGGTCCTCATTTCTGTCGCGCAATGATTTCCATTGCCCTTTGGGCCACAGAAAGCTTTATAACACAGGCCCACAGTTAGCAACCACGTCTCAATTCGGTAGGTCAACACTGGCAACAGACACTGTTCAAAGACCATCGTCTTGAGACTCTGCGGTAAGTGAGACAAAAATAGCTTTGTAGCTTCCCGAAATCTGCTCAATAGAGTTCTCGAAGGTAATTAGTCTGCCCCAGTCCAGAAGCTCGGGCTGCGTCTTCATTATGTACTGGGGTTGAAAAATTGCAAAATATAAAATATTTATGATCATCACAAAGAGTTTTTTTCCCTTGCCTAGGGAGGCAAACGGACGGACCGTCCACCTGATGTAAAGCAGCCACCGTCGTCCAGGACAACTGTAACCCATGGGAGCGGATGCGGTGCCGGCCTTTGACGGCTCTACCTGGCATTGTCGAGCACGGTCCGGTCGTGGTTGGCGTGGGGTGGGTTTGCTGAGGCCATAGGGCGGTCAGCGTGTCACTGTGTGTTTCCTTCCTACTTTCCTACCCCCCTCCTTTTTGACGATTGAAAGAAATATTTAATGTCCTAATCAATAAAGAAATTTTGAATTTTGACGTACCCGTAGACATGCTTTTTGAAGAACCCCATGTTATAGAGCAAAGGAAATATTTCGGAAGGGAGCTCATTCCATATCCTGCATGTGCGCGGTAGAAAGGCTCGCGATGCCCGTACGTTAGTTTGGTCTTTTTTAATGTCTGTCGGTAGGCAAACAGGCAAGCGGGCCACCTGATGGAAAGTGGTCACCACTGCCTATAGACATTAGCAACACCAAGAGTATCGCCAAGGCGTTGCCCACCTCTATAACACGTTACTCTGGCAGCAAAAAGGCAAATGCCACTCCACTGCCAAAGCCACGGTTCCCCAAATCCCCACCCCATGGAGCACTAGAAACCTTGCTCACTGGCAGAAACACAATACTATTTAAAAGAGTATTATTTAGCGGCGATATTCTGTATGGTGGAGGTACTTCCCCAGTCGGGCGGCTCCAAATCGAACGAGATACCCGGCTATACCCTACCTCTCTGAAAATTATTATTGTTAATTATTGTTGTTGTTGTGTCGGTTTATTGTTCACACTGTAGTATTTCGATTTTCGTACTCGACAATGGATATAAAAGTTAGTAAAAGAGAAATAGAAATCTCGACAATAAATAGACAGGCCGTAGACAAGCTTTGCCCGCTACCCATTTTCCATATTCTCGTTCATTTTTCTGGCAATATTCCTCTATCTCCTTTGATTCTCTTTTAGAGGGAATTTCTAAAAATCCTCCACTGATTGTGTTCAAAATTTCAAGTTTCTACGTGGCTTGGTCTGTACGAAGTGTCAGTCAGTCAGCTTTCCGTGCTACCAGTTTTCATATTCTGTGCAACCGGCGTAGTATAACCGATATTGATACTAACTATCAATATTATATGGAATTCCTTGATTTTTAGTATAAAATACTATGTTATTCTTCCACTACTAAACATATGTTTACTAAATCTACTAAATATTTTAGCAACAGAAAAACACGGGAGCGATTCTCGCGCTTTCGACATTTTCATTTGCCACCAATTTCTATTAAAAAGTCACTAAATCTCTATTGCAAGTAAAACACTTATTCTCTACGATTTTCGGTTATCCTTTATTGTCAAAAGTCGTTTTAAATTACATTTGAGATATTAAGCTAGAAAAAATTTCGAATTCGAGATATCACAGTGCAAGAATTACCTAGGCCCATGGGCTGTTAATCAGTGCTAGGACAATTCACACAGCGCCATCTAGCCCCAAACTAAGCAAAACTTATGTTATGGTTGCTAGATAACTGATAAATTACTTATATACTTTTAAATACATACTTATCATACATGTAACACCCAGACTCGTAAAAAAATTATAATTTCAGTTACTGCTCGGCCAGGAATTGAACCCGGGGCCTCTGCGTGGCAGACCACGCTAACAATGTTAACAAACTGAATCACTCATGTCGTCAAATGTACATTTGAGTAAAAGCAGTCACCTCATATTTTCAACTAAAATTTCAAGATGGCTGACAGCCATCCCTAGCTGAGGACACAATTTATAAGGTCGCAATCGCACGCAGACATTATTACACGGCGGCATTCACCTGATATTGCGAAGATTAGTGTCTAAGAAATTACCCGCGCTTGCCTCTTAATAGATTCTTTGTGTGAGCCGAGAGGGCTGCCAGATATACTTCGCTACGTCTCGAAGTATAAAGGGTAATTTAAATGAAAATTCTATATTTTATATCCTAAAGTTTCTGAATTTACAAACCCAGTTTCATTCAAGAAGGCAATTCATTAATACATACATACTAGATGCTATACAACCATTTTCAATCCAAGATTTATTAATAAGATCTTTGATCTTAAAGTATTCTTTGCCTCAGCAATAAATATATTCATTATTCATGGAACTTGAAAATATTCAACCTTTTGAAACGACGTGGAAATAGGTGTGGGTAATGGGATAAGGCAGGAAAATAATGACTTATGTATTTACATATGACACCCAGACCCGTAACAGAAATTAAAATTCATCAGTTCAATTTCTGCCCGGCCGTGAGTCAAACCCGAGACATCTGCGTGACAGGCCGCAACCAAACCAAATTAACCACTCAGGGTACCGATTCTGGTATGCAATGCAGTTGTTATTATGTTGCAATGTAACTGTGATGTTACTATAACTACGTCGAGGTATTGAGTCAGTCCCAGCATCATCCCAGTTAAATTGCAGTTCAGTCATTGTTAGACATATGACACGTTTTCGTTAACAGAATTGCTGGCAGTTTGACAACCAAAAATTATGCAACTTAGTAATTTATTACCAGATATATCCATATACCAGATAATACCAGAAAACGAAATGTGGAAAAGTTCGAACTCATGAAAGTTGCAACTCAACATCTGTCATTTGAATAACAATCACCACGTTTGACATGCGATGCAATTGTAATGTTACTGCAACTGAGACGATTTCCGTACCAGAATCGAAGCCCTGGTCGTCATCAATTTCTGACAATTCTGTATCAAACAATGTCGTCACCCGCTTAAATGCTTGACTCAAAATAAAGTCGTCATTTCAGTTGTTCTTTCCAGCTACTTTGTCATTATTAGTGTCATGCAGATGACTTCTGAAGTTTCACCAAAGATTTCTATTTTGACCGTCCAGCTTTGGCGTCGCTTTCAACCAGTTTGTCGCAAAAATTTTGGATTCCCAGCGTTCATCCGTCATGGTCACACAATGTGTTGGGACATAAAGGCAAAGTTGGCGAGGTGAAATTTGTCTCTGCCGCGAAGTTCGGCTCCGGAGTCCCCTCAGGGTATTACTTAGCCAAAATAAATGGATTCAAAGGTCCCTCCTCATTTGCAAAGTTATTGCGAACTCCAGGTGTTTTGTTCGCTTGTTTGCGCGTCTGTTTTTCCTGTATTAGCCTCCGAATTGGAGCTGTCTAACTTTCTTTTTTAACAGCGATCATTATGATTTTTTTCCTCCCTTTTTCGAGGATGTTTTCCGGTACCGTCGGAACTAATAACTTTAATAAGTATCGAAGTTGTTTTGTGTTTAACAAGCAATATTAGCGTGGATCACTCGAAAAGTTAGGTCACTCGGACAGAAGAGGGAATAAGTAGACTTTAAATCGTGACCTCGTTTTGTTGTTTGTTTGTCGTCTATGTATTTGCGGAGTCTGAAATATTTATTAACGGTGGCGTTAGTTTCTTTTTACACATTTCCAAGTTTGAATAATATTTCAATTTAAAGAAGTATTAAACATGAGCCATTATCATGGCGTTAATGTTCCAGTTGTGCTTCCGCACACAAGGGCCCGGGGTCTGCTTTGACCTTGATCCAGGATTTGGCAGATCAGATAATTACAGTGAAGCGACTGCCGTCTGACCTCCGTGACCCTGCTACCAGAGGAACCTGACAATTGCTACATGGCGGAGTGGGATTCGAACCCGGTACCTCTCGCTTGCGAGTCGGATACCGTTACCACTCGGCCACCGACGCTCCTCAAATATGAAGTATTAAACACGAGTAATCAGAGCCTAAGCGAATTTTTGTTTTCTCGTTAGGTCGCGGGAGGCGACACAAGAGTTATGTATTAAATTGCAAATTTTACTTGTGCAGCCCCGGAGATTTCGATGGTACACAAAATAACCTACTCGTATTTTATTTATTTATTTTATTACAGACTGTGGCCTACCTATGCTTAGGGCCGTCTCGAACCTTTATTCTATACATATATATGTTTATTTTAAAGAAAAAAGAAAATATTTCTATTTTTGTTAGTAATGAATAAACCGATTTAAAAAATATTTTACTAAAAGAATGCTACATTATCACTGAGTTACTTTTTATCCCGAGAAAATAATAGGTGGGGAAGTTGATTGTTTACGGAGATCCGAACTGCGCCCCGGTGAATTCCGCTGAGAACGGCTATTCATAAATGAAAACTCAATGAAAGAACTGATTATCTGAAGAACTTATCAATCAACTTATTTCAGCCCTCTGCCAGGTGTAGGGTTCCGAGTTTGTAGTCAACTATAATCTGTCCAGACTGATTTGTCTTATTTGGTGAACAAACAATACCCAAAATTACGACTTACCGTATCAATCACGCTACGTACGAGTATACTGTGGATTGTGTTTTCCCTGGAGAGTACAACATGGAGTTCTTCAAGAAAGGGATAAACAGGTTTTTACGGGGTCGGCAACGCGTGGGTGATGCCCCTGGTATTGCTAACGTCCATAGGCTGCGGTGACTGTTTACCATCAGGCAGGCCGTAAGCTTGTTTGCCGCCTTAGTGGTATAAAAATTATATAAGAAACACATAGAATTAGAGTTTCAACAAGTACTGCTACAAATTATCCATTTAAATACATAATTTCGATAGCTAAATAAGACAAGACAGTATGGACAGATATTAGTGTCATCTTAGCGTTAATGTACCAGTTATGCTCTCGCGCACGAGGGCCTGGTCTCCGACTTGACCATCCAGGATATGGCAGCTCAGGTAATTACAGTGAAGCGACTTCGAGCTGACCCTGCTACCAAAGGAACCCGACCAGATTGGACCATCGTTAGTCCTTAGCCAACTAGTGTAGCAGATATTTTGTGTGCCTGTATGCCGTCATATTGTTCGCTTCAACCGTTCCCGACCAAAACAAACATTTCCGAAGCAATCAAAGATAGGGCGTGGCGGATATACCAGGAGAACATATTCGCTAGGAGTGCTGCTAGCTGCCATTAGCCGCTAATGTACCCAGTTGTAACACCCACCACCCAATGGCTCCAATGCATGCAACCAGTTGTTTGCTCCCGAACAGCATAAGTATTAAGGCAGGTCATTAAATTTGATTGAGAGTCATAAGGGTCGTTTTGGACAGGAAATTCTAGTGATTGTTTGTTTGACAGCATTCGTTGTAGCACATTCAGTTCGGGCGGTGCTTAAGCTTTAATTGTCGGTAATGGCTTTAGCTCTTTCGATAACGTTGATTGTTTTTGTACAAATACGAATTAAAAGCCATTTGTTACACATAAAAATTAATTGTTTGTTTAATGTAGGTATGTGGGTACTGCGTATATGTGTCGCCGTGTTAGTCGGGTGGTGTCCGACAGAGTACGCACCAACCTCTTCGAATACGGGTGTCCTAAACGGACTAATGGCCGTGTGGTGTCCGGTAGAGTAGAATAGCATCAACTCCTTACACTCATGGGTGTCATATAAGGCGACTAATGTTTTCGAGGCAAAAGATCAAGAGTCTCCGTAGTCTGGAAAATGGGCAGCAGCATTTTCCATTGTCATATTTAAACACTGCGATCTCCAACCCGCCTGCCAAGCTAGGAGATTATGGCAATAACCTCCCCTTTCGTGGGAGAGGCCCTAAGTCCTGCAGTGGACTGTTACGGGCTGTGATGATGATGATGAAACGGACTAATATCTTAAGAGGCGAAACACTGATAATGATAAAAATTGTGGAGCGTCGGTGGCTGAGTGGTTAAGGTCTCCGACTCGTAAGCGAGAGGTACCGGATTCGAATCCCACTGCGGCCAACGTTAACTCTTTTCTAGTTACATACATTAGTTGAATACTAAACGATGCTCTTACGGTGAGGGAAAACATCGTGATGAAACCTGCACATTCAGGCGACTGAATGTGTAACCATGATCCAATCTGGTCAGGTTCTCTGGTGTCAGGGTCACGGAGGTCAAATGGCAGTCGCTACATTGTAATTATATGATCTGCCAAATCTCGGATCATGGTCAAAGCGGACTTTGCACTTTTGCACTTTTTTTTTTTTTGATAGCCCAACCCATTTAATGTCCCATTAACGCCAAGATGTTTTTTTATTATAATAAATAACAGTGGTATACCCTATATCAGGACGTCCATTGATCAGAAAATTAAATTTCCTTTAAATTTATAACATGAAATTGGGACAACGTCTCACATAAATAACATGAGTTAGGTTCTTACGTACGTTTGATCACTGGCATACCATATTTTTCCAAATTATTGCGATATTCATACGTCCTCGGACAGCGAAAAGATATATTTTTACAACGGATAGATTATCCACACCTTAAACAAATATGAAAAGTTAGCCACCTCTCAACAAAAATTGGTATAATTTCAAAAAGCCAATCAAACTTTTGTACTCGTTAACTTAATCGCTCTAAGCCCATCAAGTATAAAGTCAAATGGATTTTCTAATTAAACCTGTATTAATGATAGGTTTAAAGTTTTAATTAAATTTATTGTTTGGTCTCGCTTTTAAATATAATTATACTGGACTGTGACTTTAATTATAGATAAAAAGTTCTGTGGTGGTTGACAGAGTAAAATATTGAAACCCTTTACATTTAGAGCCCAAACGGACTTCTACAATTTCTGTACGGTTTGTCCCAAATGTTTATGCAATTCTGGTTTCTATAGTAATGGCAGAAAGCTTATTTTAGCTGAAGTCTTTCCTTTGCACTATAACATGGGGTTCGTCAAAAGGCATGTTTTCAGGTACCTCAAAGGCCGGCACCGCATCCGCTTCCCTGCGCGTTTTCTATACGGTTGCTATGCGGTGACTATGCGAAAGCGACGCGTAGGTTTGTAAGCAGCGACGTTTAAACGGATGGTTGCCATACAAGGTGACTATGTATTATAATTCTATGAGTAATAGAGGACAAGCAAGAACGTCTCTACCAGATAACGACCGACAGAAAAGTCGAATAGCCCCTGACCAAGTTTACAAATACTGAAATATTTTCTAAGCTACTGAACCGATTTTAATACAAAAAGCTGAAAACCATCTCGATTAAATTGGCTTTCAAATAGAGTAAGCCGCATCGATTTCGGTCCATCCGTTCTGGAGCTACGTTGCAACATAGACGTTATCAGACGCCCACTACTAAGCATATAGGCCTCCCCCAGAGATTTCCACAGATATCCTGTTTTTCTTGCATCCAGCTGGTACCTGCGATCTTTACTAGGTCGTCGGTCCACCTTAGGGAAGCCTACCCACGCTGCGTCTTCCGGTACGTGATCGCCACTCGAGAACTTTACTGCCATATCGGCCATCTGTTCTGTGAGCTATGTGCCCTGCTCACTTAGCTTTGGTAATCCTAAAATCAACAATCGAATCGGGAATCGAATTCTATAGCTATAGCGAACAAAACGTACGAAACGTTTTGTTTGGACTTGTATTAAAATGTCCTAGCTAAACAGCTCACATTTACACCCGAATTTATAGCATTTCTATGGGAAGTCACCGATTTATAGTCTATTTAACCTCTAATGACAGTCGTAAAATAGGTATAAGGTACTGTTGTTCTGTGTATCGTAGTTTGCTAAGCAAATAAGAACAGCCATATCCGGATGGTTAGAAAGATGCCTTAAAGCTCCCAATATTGCAATCAGGAAAAATATACAGTGCTCCATGGGGTGGGGATTTGGGGTACCGTGGCTTTGGCAGTGGAGTGGCATTTGCTTTTTGCTGCCAGAGCAACGTGTTATAGAGGTGGGCAACGCATTAGCGATTCTCTTGGTGTTGCTAATGTCTATAGGCAGTGGTGACCACTTTCCATCAGGTGGCCCGCTTGCCTGTTTGCCTACCGAATGACATAAAAAAAAAAAATACCAAGTTCATAATCAAGTTATATACCTATATCTCTAACTTGTAACCTTTGCAAAATACTTGAAAAAATTAGTAGAAGACGGATTAGATGGTATGTAGAAACAAACCAGTATATTTCCCCATTCCAGTACGATTTCCGACAGGTTCGATCAACCATAGATCATTTGATGAATATTTAATTATTTATTTATTAAATCTTCATGCACAAAATACATGCACAGTATAGTGGCGGACTTAAAGCTAAAATAGCCTTATCTACCAGTCAACCAGGAGATGATGGGCAAGGAGAAAGGTAGGCGGTGCAAGAGAAGCTACTATACAAAATGGAGGAGGGAAACCGTTTATGCAACTATCACCAACCAGAGATAAATAGATAGATAACTGAAAATAAATTAATATACAAATAATAAAGCTAGAAAAGCGTGAGTGAGTGGGTAAGATAGCAAGAATACATAACCATATAAATACTACACGATTAAAGGAGCGAGAAAAGCTCAGGCAAACAAGGGGAGATAGGAGACAATCTCGTGAGCCCCAACACTAAAGAACCTTCAGGTAATGCTCACGAACAGCTTTCTTAAATGAGTATTGGCTGAAAAGCAATCTAAGATCGGGAGTAAGATCATTCCAGAGCCTTACAGCCTTCAGTACAAAAGAATTAGAGATAAAACCCATACGGTGGAGAGGAAGATTTAATAAAAGGTTACTCGAGGAGCGAAGATCACGGTCGTGGGTGTCAGAAAGGAACTTGAATTTAGTTGTAAGGTAGTTGGGGATTTATTTCAGCTTTAGTAATCATTTGATTACTATAGCTGAAATAAATGTGGGCTGGACTTAACTGTGTTTCACCTATTAGTTCAGTGTACATCTTACAAGGCTAAAAAAAATTTCGTGTATTGTTCCTAATAATATAATAGACTGTTTAACTCAAGAGGGACGTATACGTACACAAAATGATACAGTTAAATAAATATTTGTAAGTAGACCTTTGATGTTAAAAAGCTACCTTAAATAAATAATAAAAAAAACAGCCATACTATATATAAAAAAATATGCTTGCACAATTCACACAGCGCCATCTAGCACCAAAGTAAACAAAGCTTGTGTCATAGTTGCTAGATAAATGAGAAACTATCTGTATACTTTTAAACACATACAGGCAAAATATATAATACATGCCGTCAGGTACATCAACGTAAATATTTTCGTGGCTTCGTTGTTTATACTCAGTATATTCTGAAAAGCCAGCGAGTACCTAAGTAGGGGCATCAGATATTTCAGTATCAGACCGTATTGTTGCACTGCATTGTAAACAACAATAGAACGGCTGGCCCAACAATGGGGTGCACTTAAGTGTTTTATACGCTTCACTCTAGTTTGTTACCGGCTCCTGGATTTATCGTCCGATATGGTCGCTGGAAAATGGTTTTCCGATTCGCAACGTTATGGTGAGCTAACGGTTTCGTTTTACACTAACTACGTTTTTCACATTCGGTTATCCCTCGTTAAACTCTTGCTAGGCGCTTGAATAATTCTTAAAGTTAGACTTAAAATATATTGTTAATAATCTTATATCCGAATTTTGCAATCATTCACAATTTCTCATTTGAACCATCTTTTAGTTTTATTAATATTATTTTTAAATCATATATGGTGAGCAACCCGAGGCTGTGTGGTGTCCGGCAGGGTAGAATTGCACCAACCCCTTACACTCGTGGGTGTCGTACAAGGCGACTAATGTTTTCGAGACAATATATCTAGAGTCTCCGTAGACTGGAAAATGGGCAGCAGCGTTTTCCATTGCTCCATTTAACACTACGATCTCCAACCCAAGCCAAGCGTGGAGATTATAGCAGTAACCTCCCCTTTCGTGGCAGAGGCCATAAGTCTTGCAGTGGACTGTTGTGGGCTGTGATTATGAGCAACCCGAGATTCGAATCGCCGACCTGCATCCCATCTTACCATCAGGGCTACCAGGTAATTCGCTAACTCATCGAAAAATCTCAACATCTTTACAGCGTTGTTATTGTTTACACTGAAACGATCAAATGCTCTTATTATAGTAGTAATAATAATATTATACCGTCTCGCAAGGTGCCAATCCGTTCTGAAGAACTTGCCGTTAATGTTTCGGGTTGTGCAATCGCGTGCAAAGGCCCGGGGCCGCCTTGACCATGGTCCAGGATTCGGCAGGTCAGGTACAGTAGAGCTACTGCCATCTGACCTCCGTAACCCTGCTACCAGGGGAACCTTACCTGATTGGATCATGATTACACATTTAGTCGCCTGAATGTGCAGGTTTCATTTATTTATTTGTTTATTTAAAACTTCATGCACATTACAGTACAATGGCGGACTTAAAGCTACGTAGCTTTTTCTACCAGTCAACCAGATAACAATTACCAAAAATTACAAGGCGGTGCTACAAAAGAAGAAGATAAAAAAACATAAAACAGACTAAAAGTAACATTAACTAAATAAGTATATCAAACATTCACAGACCAAAACTTATAGATAGTATAATAGGAGAGAGAGAAAGAGAGAGAGAACAAGGAACTGAGCATAACAAGCTACTGGCACACTCAACAACACTACTGCCCAAACACTTAAAAAAAAAAAAAAAAAAAAAAAAGACTATTTAGGAAAATATATAAGGTGTTACAGAGACTTAAGGAAATAACTGTGAACTGCTTTTTTGAAAGTAAATTTACTGGAACTTCGTCTGATCTCCAAAGGTAGATCATTCCAAAGCCTAGCAGCGATTAAGGAAAAAGAATTGGACAGAAATCCAGTCCGGTGAAGGGGAAGGTTTAAGGAGAGAGTGTTTGAAGAACGGAGGCTACGGTCGTGGGTGTCGCAAAGATATTGGAACTTGCATTTCAAATATTCAGGGACGGCTGGATCGTGAAGTATGGAGTAAAGGGAGGTAAGGATTCTTTGGTTGCGACGATGTCGTATAGGCAGCCATTTTAGCTTCTTACGAAAGCTTGATACGTGATCGTACTTACGTAATCCGTAAATGAAGCGAATACAGTTATTTAGTAGTCGATCCAATTTATTCAGTTGCTCCTGATTGAGGTCGGAGCAACACAAATCACCATAATCAATAATTGGTAAAATTAAGGATTGGACAAGTAAAATTTTTGTGGCAGATGGTAAAAAATATTTAAAACGATAGAGGGATCGCAAAGCCCCTGTATTTTTTCTGCTAACCTCAGTCAGCTGATTAGACCAGCTTAAAGTGTTGTCCATTTGAAGCCCTAGGTTTTTCACACAGGAGGCAAAAGGAATGATGTTGTTATTAAAGCAGACAGGAGGGACCTTCGCTAAGTCAATACGACAAGTTAGCCTAGAGCTGCCCAAAATGATGGCTTGGCATTTCGATGGATTCACAGAAATCCCAAACCTCTGTGACCATTCGCGGATATGATCTAGGTATCTGTTCAGTGCATCAACAGCCTCATCAATATTCGAAGCATCATCTGCGTAAAGATGGTGGGAGCATTTGAGATTGTGAGTAACATTATTAACAAATAAAGAAAACAATAATGGAGATAAAATACCGCCCTGCGGAACACCAGCAACCAGCTCGCACCAATTAGATACTACTCCATCAGCCCAAACTGCCTGCTGCCGACCGCGGAGATAAGAACAGAACCAGTTTGTCACTGAGGATGATAGTCCAAGCTGAGACAAGATCGCCAATAGGACGTCATGGTCAACATTATTAAATGCGTTGGAGAAATCAATTAAAACTAGAAGAGTCAGTTTGGTGTTCTCCATGGCTTCTCTGACATCCTCAGTGATTTTAAGCAGAGCCGTAGTGGTGCTATGACCCGGACGAAAACCCGACTGGAATGGGCTCAACAGTGCATTGGTATGAATAAAAGTAGACAGCTGTTTATGGACAATAGCTTCGAGTAATTTTGATAAAAACGGTAGAATTGATATAGGCCTGAGATGGTTTAAGGCACTGGGAGTAGGTACTTTGGGGAGCGGTATAACAAACGACTTACCCCACTCCTTAGGGAAAGAATGAGATGAGAGGGAATAATTAATTATGTGCGTGAGAACGGGTAAGACTGAATCTAAAACATGATAAATCATAACCCTACTCACATCATCACATCCTGCAGCCTTCGATTTGATGGATAAAAAGGTTTTTCGAACTTCATCCTCAGTGACGGTACTAAAATCAAACGCTACTGGAGATGTAGCCATGGACTTGATGCGATTAATGGTATCATTTTGTGTAGATTCATCTAATTGTGCCACGAAAGAGAAATGTTTATTAAGAGTGTCAGGACAAAAAGATGATCCAGCAAAAGAAGACTGGGGCTCAACAACTCCAACTGACTTTAAAAATTTCCAAATATTAGCCTGGGAAGAATGAATTAAGTTATCGTGGAAGTACTGGCGTTTAGAGTCCCTCACCATCTTATTGCAGAGATTGCGAGCTGTTTTATAATCACACCAGTTAGAATTGTTGCGGTCATTTTTAAACTTTCTAAAAGCACGGTCCCGCTTTACCATAGCAGCGCGCACATCGTCATTCAACCAAGGACTTGGTGGCCGTTTAATCCTGACCAATCCTCTAGGCGCATGTAAGTCAAACAACTTGGTAATATTTGCATTAAAAATCTCTACCTTCTCGTCGACTCCTGATGCCTCATAACAGGTACTCCAGTCAATACTGCCTGCGTCGTGTCCGAGACTATCTTCATCCATTCTCCCAAAACCACGTAGCGATAAGTACCTTGGCTTGGCCTTAGGGGGCTTAACTTTATGGCTTTACTTGATTAAATCATGCCTGGAGAATCCAGGCGCAACCAACTGCCCATGACTGACAACGCGAGTAGAAAAAGAAGTTATTATGAGGTCAAGCCACGTATCACAAGTGTCGAAATTGGTATGAGTAGGTTTAAGGAGTAGTACCGAGAGGTCAGCTGAATTGACAATGGATAGAAGTTTACAACTGTTCCTCGATGTTTTACATAAGTCAGTGTTGAAGTCACCCATTACGATGATATGTGCGTACTCCGAGGAAACAGAGACCAAAACCGAATCGAGTTCATTGAAGTAGTCTATCCCAGGGGGGCAGTACACGACACCAAGAGCAATCCTGACGCCCTTCACGTCCACTTCCAAAAACAAGTACTCAGGGGAAGCTGTATAATGTGGAGAGGAGGACGCAATTAATTTGTAGGAAAAGTCAGCGCGAAGGTAAATCGCGACTCCACCCCCGCGCTTACCGATGCGGTCGTTACGTACAAGCACGTAACCTGGTAGAGAAAAGGAAGTGGAGGCCAAAGAAGGGTTCAGCCAAGATTCAGAGATAAGGATAGCGTGGGCAGGTGAAGCTGAGAAAGCTGCAAGAAGCTCGTTATGATGCTGGGGGATACTCTGCGCATTTATATGACAGGCATTAAATGTTATATTATTGGATAAAATTGTGTTTAGAGAGGTGGAGATGCTATCATCTAATGAATTGAAAGAAGAACAGGAGGAGCAAGCAGAGTAGAAAGAACTATCACTATCAGACATAAACTAAAATAAATCGGTCCGTGAATAACTATGTAAAATAAGTTAAGGTGGGTCGATGCAAAAGGCAAAAACCCGCCGGTCAACATAATTTAAAAAAGAAATACAATAAATGAGTTGTTAGACAGTAAAGCACAAATTAAAATTAAAACACAAAGCAAATACACTACAGCCTACTATATAATCTAGAAAGCGCAAACAACTACATGATTCAAGTTTACAGCAGGCTACAGAAGCATTAAGCACTTACAACTAAATAATATAAAAAGCAAAAAGCAAAAGGCCCTGCTAAAAATAATAAATAAACTAAGATGAAGAAATGGCTGCATGGGCCCAACATCCTTTGCCAATAAGTACGCAGATTGTAGACATGACAGTCAGTGTCAACCTAAAAGGTGACAGCGCTTGTCAGTCCAGCAACAAATGTAAAATTTTGTCAAACAACATGCAAAACAAAACAAAAATTCGAAATAAAAATAGGGTACAATTATAAAGAATAGTTAAAACATAAACATGAATGAATGCAACATACTATGAACATTAATTTGTCGGCAATGCGCACTTATAGAAGGACGTAATGCAAAACAATAAAGTAAGTAGCAAAAACGACATAACAAAACAAAAAGCGAAAACTTATTAGCGTACAACCTTTTTCCTATCCCGCTGACTTCTTTTCTCAGGCACGTCAGGAGTTCCCACCGTTACCTTCAGCACCGAGACGGGAGCAGCACCACCCCCCGGCTGGTGCCCACCATCGGCGCTAGTTTTGGGGTGTTCAGCCATTAGCGCGTTGAGGTCGTCTTTGGTCGTCACACGCTTAATATTGTCGTCAGGAAGCTTAACGAGAACATTGCCATTTGCAGACCAGACACTCCGCATGCCAAAATGTTGACGAGCTGCCACAAAGAGAGACTGGCGCATCCTTGTGAGAAACTCATGTACCACGAGTTTGGTCCCTTTAAGCTTCGCTTTCTGAGCCCAGACTGCAGCACGAATCGTTTGGTTGTTAAAGCGAACCAACACAGGACGAGGCCCCGCATCACCGCCTGGACGGCCCAAGCGGTGGCAGTAGCGAAGAGATGAGGGGGATATGCTGCTCACCTCAAAGTGCTTGCTACAAATCCCCAATATAATATTAGTGAGGTCTTCTTTGTCAGCCTCGGGAACTCCATTGAACAAGAGATATTTCTTGCGGTGTCTTGTTTCTATGGCATCCACAGCAACGCTCAACTCTGCAATTTGGACCTGGACAGGAGAGAGAAGTTTCACAACCAAGTCCTTCAAGGCTGCGAACTCCCCGGATACTTTGTCCACCTGTTGCGGCTGCAAGGCAGCACTGAGTTGACTTTGAAAGTCGTCCATTTTCTTCTTTATCAACATCGCCAGGGCTGTTTGTGACTCAGTTACTGCCTGGATGGTTGTCATTGGTGAAAAATTCTAAAGTGCAGTGCTTCAAAACTGTGACTTGTGTAACTTGAGGTTATGTTGCCGGCAGGTTATTACCTTAATCGGTCAATTGTGCATAAAAGTTTATGCAAACAATACTGTAAGTAAAACACTTTGTACTGAACAGATTAAACATAAATGCACACATAAAACAATTGCTTTTCTGGTGAAATAGAATTAAATTTATCCCACACTTAATCACTCAATTTGAGGCCTACCGCTAAAAAAAACCGACGACGTTTCATCCCGACGTTTTCCGTCACCGTAGGAACATCGGTTAGCAATTAACTAATTTACATAACTTCTCTCAACAACACTCGCTTACGAGTCGGATACATTAACCACTCGGCCACTGACGCTCTCTTTAATAGCTTCCGCTCTAGTTAATGTAGGTAACAAAACTTCTTCTATTGCAAAATTAGGTATACCCACACCATAATAAATTTCATGTTCAAATACTAACGTACTCGTTCGTAACATATTTGCCTTCAACGTGTTCCAAAATAATGGTACCGGAATTGGTATCGCGTCACAGTTTCGAGTATGCAAATATTCGCTATTAATAGTTCGTTCATTAGCCTCCTTACGCTCCACAGTGCTCAATTACAAATTAGGAGAGTCTGACTGTGTAACGTACATTTCTTGAAGGGGAAGATTGGAGAGCTTCTGGGAAATCGCTACTGATATAACTAGGGAAATATGTAATTGACTCTGAGTTCTTTAGTGAACATGTTGTACGATAAGCAACTTATGAAGTCAAAAAAAAGGCTATCTCAGCGGAAAACTGAATTTGACATTAAATAATACGACAGTGACATGGCAGTCTACCAAGTTGAAATTGTGTAATATTCTTTTTATGTCAATTTATATTGAATTTGACTTAATAATAACACACGTTACACTACTCTAATTTTGCAGACGCTATAGCCAGTGCCCAACGTAGGTATATGACGTAGTGTACAATTATATAATGTCAAATTCAGTTGCCAACTGAGTTAGGCCACGTGGCCGCGAACCCGTGGCCCGCGTGGCCCGCGTGGCCCGCGTGCCCGTGACCATGCGAAACGGCATATTCAAACTCTTTCAACTGTTATGCAGGTCAAAATAACAAACAGACTTCGTAGAATAATACTTCACAAGTATTCACGTCACAAGTATTATAACCATTATATAAATATTATCATTTTTAACAGCAAATAAGAAATCATATATTGTAGGCAATCTTTTCAGAATAGCACAAAACAAAATCATAATTTTAATACTCAAAATAGGAAATACTTATCTTACATCAAGGGCAATCTACCTACCTTATTAAAGTTAGATAACAAATCTAGTCTTCGCCTACTCAAACACAGCTATATCCTTAGTCTGAGCGAGCATTTTCCTTAATCCCGTGTGATTTAGGGATGTATGCCATGATCATAATTCCATCTCCTGACTAAGGTACATGGAACAGCAATTCTGAGCTGTCACCACTATCTTAAAGCGAGCTTGGCTTAGCTTTCAGACGCTTTGAGAATGCGGAAAGCTCTCCGTATTTTTTCCGTGACGAGAAAGCTAATTATATTCCCAGTTTAGGACCAAGAAACGTTTAAGGTGTTAAGATAATGGAGCTTGTTAACACGCTTAGGTCACTGGGTCTTATTAGGCATTGACATGGGAGCAAATGGGAGCAAATGGGGGCAATGAATGTGTGTTAACTGATCATTATAATCTGGACGCCATCAAGGCTGGAGTGAATAGGCTGTACCTGGACAGGCATGTTCCATCATCGGACGCATCGTCAGTTACTTCCGGGTGAGATGGCGGTCAAATAAATGGCAAGTCTAATTATACAAAAAAATACTTCAATGCCCGTCGATCATGAGAGTTAAAAGGCTTGAAAATATGTCGGTTGATATCATAGGAGCATAGCGACAAATACGAAATGATAAATTTATTAAACAATAAGACGCAAAGATGTTGAAATCCTATAGGATTATAGGCATGGGAGCAAAGTCGCAGCGATCTTTATTAGTGCACTTACAGTGTTATCATTCGACTTACTCTCGATAATTTTTGTAATACCATGATAGAGCTCGTCTAGTCTAAAATGACGCGCCCCACTACTTAGTTAGTTGATTTCGATGAGTGAGTGCAAATATTAATAACGACACTTCATCTGTGTGGGAGTGTCGACTGCTCCAATCGAACGACGCGTGCGGCAACTGAATGACCAATTACAACGGCATTTGTATATGTATTGCGTCCATATTTTAAAACTTGCCTGTGTGCGTTAATGCGATGGTGGGGCGCGTCATTTTAGATTAGACGAGCTCTACCAACATCAGTGGGAGCGTGGGTGGCCTAATAGGGTTCCGACTCGTACCCCGATGTACCGGGTTGGACCCCAGTGCCACAATGTACCAATGACTCTCTTCCCTGAGTTATGTACTTACATTAGCTGAACACTACCCAATGCTCCTACGATGAGACAAAACATCGCGATAAAACCTGCACATTCAGGCGACTGAATGTGTAACCGTGATCCAATACCGCCAGGCTCCTGTGTTAACAGGGTCACGGAGGTCGTAGATAGTTGCTCCACTGTAATCATCTGATCTGCCAAATCCTGGATTCTGGTTAAGGCGTACCACGGGCCTTGCGCACGACCGGAACATTAACGCCAAGACGACCACCAACACCGTTTGAAAAAACAAGATTTCGTACCAAGTTAATTAAAATTAAATACCTAGTATATTGTGATACAAGTGTGCTATAATAAGGGGTGTGTGTCATTACAGTCAGGCAAGCGAGCATTGGTGAGCGAATGATAATGAAAATTGCCAGGAAGCAACTTTTAATTTTTTGATAATGATCAATGCACACGCGTCTCATGCGACGTTTTTTATCACAATTGCGAGGAAAAAACAGACCTGTATTGTTAGAATTACTAACTCAGCGAAAACGTTAACAAAATATTTTTACGGAAAATGGCGCGCAGTTTTCTTTTTCTTCGCGTGCACGTGCCAAGTAAGCAAATATGCGAAAAAAAATATTAACATACAGCCTATATTAAAAATTTAGTAAAGCAAATAATTTTGTATTTATTACCTTTTTATTTTGTAAATTTATTTATTCAAGAAACCTACTACTTTCAGCCACATAAAATGCCTATGTTGATAAAACTCTTTATTAATCCTAAAAACTGTATAGATTTATAAATATTTATGTATATAGGTATTTAATTTTCCAACATTACACGATTAAATTAAAAATGCTTGGTCTACATACATTACAGTGAGGTATACACTCACTAGTGCGTAATAGTAAAGTAAAAAGCACGCGTACATAATATAATGGATTATGTGCTTAAAAATGATACAATAACATCCATGTTACGAGTAAGTGTGATGAATAACAAATTATGTAATCAAGTAATCTTGTAATCTTTTAGGAAAACCCCAAAAAATTCCAATGCATTCTCCAATCTTCCGTGAACACTACAAAACAAACCTATGACCCATAAACATGCCACCCGTTAATTTTTAGCAGGTATACAAAAGTAGATAATATTAGGTAACTATTTAAATATTTACTACCTCTGCTTTTAACAAATAACATAAAGAACCTTACAATGTTGCAAGCCGATAAAAACGCTTTCAACAAAGTTAAGAAGAAATATTCAGGTGAATCTTAAAAGGACTTTTGTAGTGCCGAAGACGCTTTCGCTATCGACAATCTCATTATATTACAATTACTAAAGTGAGAGTATTATAATATTCTTAGTACTTAACAATATATAGGTATATGTTTGTTTAGCAGCCTACATATTATTATTTAGGAGGTCAGATGGCAGTCGCTCTACTGTAATTACCCGATCTACCAAATAGGCTGTTCCTAGACAGGCATGCTCCATTATCGGCCGCATCGTCACTTACCACCGGGTGATATTACCAGGTGATGAAGGTCAAATGCTTGGCTTGTTTAGTTAAAAAAATCCTGGATCATGGTCAAAGCGGACCCAGGGCCCTCGCGAGCGAGAGCACAACGGGGATTGCTTCGGTAGTAGATAATATCCTAAGGATGTTACCCTTTTCTTATAAGAGGTTACCCTGATATTATATTAAACGCAGTAGTGAATCCACGAGAAAAGCTACCCAATTAATGTATAATAAAGCAACGATAGAAAATAAAGCAACGATACCAAATTTCAAAAACGACAATTGCGAATATACCAAGACAGTTAAACTTCGTTCCAGCGGCTATGTAACAGATGTAGTAACTCGTATGTTTTGCTTGGGTATTCTATGATATTCAATTTCTACTTTTAATGCTGAGGCAGGAATTCTGGACGAATTGCGCCGTGCATGACCTTATATAGCTCGCGTTGAAGTAGTTGTTTCTTTTTCACTTGTTGTATTTATTTGTGTTTATGTTGTTATGTGGTGTCCTGTGAATAATAAAGGTTTCATTCATTCGTTGTCTATGTACTGCGAAAAACCTAAAATATAACTAGGCTAAATTTACTTACCTGCTCCGCCGCTGAACCGTGTGGAAGTCCCCGATCTAATCCAACACTTAGATAATGTAATAAAATCCCAAATTGAATCTATCACAAATATCAGACTCAGTGAGCACCCAGGCTGAGGCATGTTGGGAAGCGACTATGAAGTCGACGATGTAGCATTCTTGTCTCGAAGATACCTATTTGCTCTTTATTTTTCGGGGAACAGTGAGCGCATGCTATCCCATAGGGGTAAGCAAAAATGCCACAAGGCACGGTACTGACACCCACCTTTTGCTGCTTCCACATTCACACATCTTCTCATACATTTATACCGGTTAAGAGTAGCTGTACTTCTGACTTGTTCTGATTGGAAAAGGTTACTTATTTGATCAGTATTGTGTCTTCCTAGGGCAGCCTCTGCCGACCCTTCCATTCGCATTGGCATATATGTATATAAATCTTACCTACCGATCGAAAGCAGTCTTTGAAACATCCTCTCCACATGTCCAAACCATCTCGGACCTCTTTCAATAGTCGTCACCACATCATCCGTCAGCTTACAAATATTTTATCACACTAATCCTTATTCCAAAATCATCGAGGGTGGCACACATAGTTACTCCCAAAATTCTCTTCCAAGTTATAGTTTATTTCTTGGTTAAAAACCAGCAAACGAGCCGCAGTATAAAACGGAATTAAATGCGTTTCAAATTACGAACAGCATTGTGAAACACTGACACAGAAATTTCACCACATGTTGTAGAGATATCATAACTCGCTGTGCGTTCGCCCATTTTAAATTTAAATTCGCCAACCCTTTATGAAGGCGCAAACGGCCGCAAGTATGCCGAGAGATCCCGGGTATTTATTTACGGAAATATTCCGGGCAGCCATTTTGTGGAGCGGCCATTTTGTTTATGCGACGCGCGCGTTGGCGGGAAATTCATTTGCTGAGGAATCTTTAAGATTTACGTTATTGTTGTTTATGATTTATCTGTAGTTTGTGACTGTAATGGGGAAATATTGCAGTTTGTGGTATTCTATGATTTAAGAGTAAAGGACATGGACAAAGTTATAATGTATGGTTGTTGATGTTTAGTTTAAGATTCAGATATTTATTGATATAATAGGACCACGATAAGTCCGTATAGACTGACAGTAGTAAAAAATATAAAGTGAGGATATGGCAATAATCTGGGGATAATCTGTCCTTGTCAGTCTTTGTCAGTTCTTTTTGTAAACCTTCAGTTATTTGGTTACTATTAGCTTGAACTTGTACTTTTAGTTTGCTTAAATTATAAATTATACTGAAAATTATCTCCCGCACTTCCTTTTTAATTGTTTTGCCCGTTTTTTAACAATATTTTTCATAACTCACGAAAATAAACAATCCTGCAGAAATCAAATTGTTTGTTTTGACATTTATGAATGACGTTCTATGCTTGGCATAAGTTGCCATACAAAGATTTAAATTTTATTTTTTTAATAAGCAATTCGGACTTACCGTGGTCTTATTCTAAATCATCGCAAAACGGGGCAAACAAAACGGAGACGAGAGAGGGACAATTTGAAGTTGGAATTCGGAACGCCCTTGCTGATCTACTAATAATATTCTTATTTCGATTTTCCAAGTTTTGGTCAACTCAGTCCACATCAATCTCATTCTCACTCGTAACTCTTAACGTAACGCAGAGAGTTTAGCATTCTGGGGTCTAAAAAGGCCGAGTAATTAATGGTGTATGAAATAACCTATAAAGAGAAAGTAAGGTTACTAAACTGAAATTGTGACTGCTATGTATAATTTTCTTTGCATTGTACTTATCGTAATGGAGTATGTACTTACCATAGGGTACGTTATTGTTTGTTTTTAACTCACTAAATTCAGTATCTATTTACATATTTAGTAAATAGTCAGATTTTCAGAGATAATCACATGACAGCGAGCCTCATTATTGAAGACATATCTGATGACATTACGTGTCTGTCAATGTCACAGTGACAAGTGGCCGGCGGGCGTTGCTTTCGTCCGTCGCGGTCAAAGAACAAAATCTTTGGCCGCCGAGTCTATTTTGATTTTTTTTGCATTCATTTCATATTGTATGACATTCATAAGTGTTTGTGAAAACCTAAATTGAATAAACGTATTTGATTAATTTGTCACAAACTTATCTGCAGCGTCGCTGTTGTTGACATTGACATGACAATTCAAAATGGCGTCACTTAGTTCCTGTATTGGCCACCAGATCAGATAAGTTTGTTTCCCTCTATTATGGATCATAATATGATCGCTAATGTGGCCGTTTTAGACCCCTTGTGCTCGTAACTATGTTGGTTTCCATAAAGAAGTTGGGTATTCATTCCCTATGGTATATAAAAGTAAAGACGTAAGAATAAAGATAAGAAAACAAGATGTCATCGCCACAAAACAAGACAACGACAGCAAAGAAAACCTTCCATAACAAGTAAGTAGAACAAATTAAAAATCCCGACTGCTGTTATAAAACTGAAGCGCAAGAAATTCTTATAAGTGTTTAAGTTGTATATATTTTTGAAATTGGGGGCCCCCGGGCCCCCGCGTGTCGGGATTTAACACCAAGATGATGATGGTGATGATATTTTTGATATCAGCTTTGACCTTCACTCGATTGGTTTTAGAGAAAAAGGATTTTGGAAAGTCACAATATTATGGCATCTAAAATCCGCAATTTTATTTTTTTAATATACACGAATGTCATTTACCCGACAAAGATTAATCTAACAACACCTAACCTGTAGCGGGCTGTAGCTCGTACCAAACAAATGTACATAAGTACGTACATACGCTCGAAAAACATAACCCTCCTTCTGTCGCAGTCGGTTAAAAATATCATGAAAGAGTAATCCACTTACTGTGGTAGCGAAATAAAAAAGAAAAGCTGTTGTTGAAACCATACACTCAACGATATTGCTCTAGGGCCACGCGTCAGGAATGAAGATTTGTGGCCTCCCCAATGGCCCCAGGACTGGGCGGACGATAATTTGCATAAAAACCTGCCACGGCCTGTTTCCGACACATGCTGTATAACGGTTGCATTTCGGTATTACTTCCGAGCAATTAGACACAGCTGTATGGGAATGATATACAGGGGGCGTGAATTTGGCGGTGAGCAGATTCGCGGTATTAGATTGAATGATATCGGGGATTAGCGACGCGGAAATCGCTCGCAGAAAATATTTACGTATAAATTCTCAGTTTATTTTATTGAATGAAAATGACATTATTCGTAAAATAAATATTATACAAATGTGTATCATCTCTATTTACGAAAAGTAGTCGTCTGAAACACTTGTAGTTCAAAAGCAGTTTCCTAAAATGCCAATTTCACGTAATGTCCGTTTACAAAAGCGAACATTTTGAAAAGTGGTATCTATGTAAGTACAGTCAGCTGCAGAGTGAATGGATAAATGTATTAAATGTATGGTATGGTCAGTTCTCCCTGCAGCTAACTGTACCTAAAGGGATCACTCAGGAGTATCCTCTGTAGACTACAAATTACGCGGGTAAGTAAGTCCCTTTAATATTATAAATGGGAAAGAAGAAAGTTTGTAAGGATGAATGTTTGGATGTATGTTACTTCTTCACGCAAAAACTAGGTACTGAAACGATTTTAATGAAATTTGGTGCAGCAATATAACTTATAGCCCAGAATAGCACATAGGCTATAATTTATCTCCAAAATCAATAAATATGGTTCACGAGAGAACAGGTCTAGAACGCTATAACCGAGTTTAACACAGACGAAGTGTTGGGCAAAAGCTGGTACAGTATAAATCCAGCTGACTAGCACATTCAAAGGGATCGCTATCGTTATGCCCGCATCCGGCCGCGACCGCAGACTGAGAGACAATGACGCGTTGGCCTGAACAGCCTCAAATAAATAGGATCCCAATGTGGCCTGATGCTTGCCACTGATATTGTGAAGAGACACACGAGTTGACAGAGGTAGATCTATTTATTGTCCAAATGTAGATTCTCAATGGAAACCAGGTAATCTCAGAATGACAACAAATTTTCATTTTTCGTACATTTCACCTATTATTGACGATCTGAGTAATTCAATCGGTTAACATCATCATCATCTTGGTGTTAATGACCTGGTTGTGCTTACGAGCGCGAGGGCCCGGGGTCCGCCTTGACCATGATTCAGGATTTGGCAGATCAGGTAATTACAGTGGAGCGACTGCCATCTGACCTCCGTGACCCTTGAACAGTTAACGGGGGAACCTGAGACACACACTAATGAATATAATTCAGAAAAGAGTCATTGGTACCCGGCGGCAGTGGGATTCGAACCCGGTACCTTTCGCTTATGGATTGGATACCTCAGCCACTAGGCCACCAGCGCTCTATCTATTGTTGAAAACCGCATTAAAATTTCAAAAGATCTGACGTACATACAGAGCGACCGACGGAGGGAAGCGACTTTGTTTTATACATAGAATTGTAAACTGTTTATTTGACTACTTGTAGTTATAATTGGTAGTTATAATTAGAACTATATACATAAATAAGTAGGCGTTGGTACTGAAATGAAATGAAACTTTTACCTTGTATAAGGAAACAGACCACCTGTTTTACTCATTTCCGCTTTCGAATATAACTCAATCAGTAACACCTTACCATTGATGGGCCCAGGGGCCAAGTCTTCTAATTTTATTTTATTCACATGCTTTATATTCGATTGCGACTTATAGCGACTCCATTACGATTGAGGCGAATTGGGTAATTCTGCAAAAACTTTTATCAATAGCTGGGTAATTACGAAATTGATTCTTAGTTGAACAGTTATTGGTTTTACCTTCTAAAATCTACCAACAGGCTGACATTGTAGTGCAAAATTGAGTTTTTTTTATACCACTAAGGCGATAAGGCGAGGTTTTAATGTTGTATGTAAGAGTGTATCTATCTAGGGTGAAAGCCGGTTACCTACCCCACTTTTCCAAAAAGCTCTATTATGAAGAAATATGTACTTACTGAGAAATATGCAACATATTAATAGGCAACTATCCCACTAGGGCAAGTATCCGGATTTTACCCTATCTAAGGTGGCAAACAAGGTTACGGCTTGCCTAATGGAAAGCAGTTATATCATGTATAGATATCATGGCAGTTCAATGAAAAACCATTGGTCTTAAATTAATAGAGAATATCAAAAACGTAAAATTTCCTATTGAGATACAAATATTCAATTGAGTTAATCATAAATTAGCAGACTTAAGACGCAGAGGTCAAGGTTGCATTGCACAGGCCTCCACCTCCGTCAAACGGGAATAGTTCGGCGCTTCCGGTTATTCCCAGCCCCCACAAGGGCCCTCCGTAACGGACGCCGGAAGTGTCGTGGATGACAAGGCTTCGGCTGCTCTCATGACACCTTCTTTCAGGCGATGCTAGAGCGCTGCGAGGCTTAGTGGGTACACCGGCGACTGTTGGGAGTCCCACACAGGCCTTTCGTCCCCCGACTTTGGGTACAGAACGTAATGGATAGCCCGCTTGAAAAAAAAAAGATTCGTAAAAGAATAGACGATATCGTTTATTCTCGCGCTTTCGACATTCGAATTCGAAATTTTATCGAGCCACAAATCTCTATTGAAAAACCACTGATATCTCCATTGCAGGAAAAAAACTTGTTCTCAACGATCTTCGCCAATCCCTTATTATCGAAGATGATTTTCAATTACATTGAGCCGGAAAGCGGTCCCTGGCAGAAGCCGGGAGTGACTGCTCGGATTTTCAAGTACCTATTTAATAAAGATATTTAGCTAGAAAAAATATAGATTTCGCGATGTCCCAGTGCAACAATAGGCTGACTGAAACCCCTTAAAACACGGCGAATGGCGTAGTTTGGGCCAGGCCTTTGCCCAGAAGTGGAAAAAAGTTGGTTAAGAAAAATAAATTAACACCTTAAACATTTTCAGGGCGCAAATCTTTCCTCGCAGCAATTCTAGCCATCGTTGGGAGCCACTCCAAATTTAAGAACTGCGCGGCTTTCAAGCGCTCTTAAAGTCCTCTGGCGCAAACGCAGACCATGCAACTAGGTATTCATAAACGATGTCATTAGTAATTTTAGCTCGTACTGTATATATGGTGTAATAAATAGTAGGTATATTACTAGTACTAGTATACTCTATACTAGATACATATTAGGACTCAAAGATTTGTTTCTTTCTTTGTTTTTCGGATGTGGAATGAGCTCCCAGCCACGGTGTTTTCTTTAGACTATGACATGGGATCGTTCAAGACGTATATTAGTGGACGTATCTTCAAATGCGGGCAACGCATTGGTAGCGCTCATAGGTAAGAAAATATTTCAAAAAGACAAGTATAACAAAAATAACTTTTAAAAAATCTCAAACAAAGCAAGCAAACAGGCAAGCGGGCCACCTGAACACAAAGGGAGTCACCAATGCTGTATTTCCCAATAAACAATTTTAATAAAACGTCACAATTTCACATAATCCATCCTTACCCGCAATATATCTTTATCACAATATTCCAGGCCCGTATTGTCAAATACTGTGCAATATTAATCCGGTGCCCAGAGTTTCGGAAACTAGGTTTAAAGTCGGTGTCGATATGGTTACAGCTCTGTGGCGGAAGCAATGGGGCTTTACCCCACTCCTTATATCTGACAGGAGAGACAACCGTGGAGGAGGAGCTCAGACCGCAGGTCCAGGGCTCTTCTCAATGCAGATACTTCAGATTTGTAATCTTGCGCCTTTAAAAGTCTAAAGTTACTGCTCACCCATTTGTGCTGTAGTAGGTATACTCGAAACAAATAACTTATTCGATGTATAGTCCCTTTCTTTTCTTTTTTTTAAGACAAGACAGGCATTTGACCGCCATCTCACCTGTTGGTAAGCGACGATGCGGCCGAAGATGGAGCATGCTCGTTTTGGAACAGCCTATTCACTCTAGCCTTGAAGGCATCCAGATTATATTGATCAGGGATCACACCCGCAGGCAACCCGTTCCATTCCTTAGCCGTACGCTGTAGATTTGCCACTCAACAGACAGAGACATAGAACAGACAGACTTTGATCAGGTTGAATCCTCAAAGACCAGACATGTTAGCATGTAGGCAGTTATTGCTAGATTTCTCCGAAAACCTTGTAGTAATAAACCTATATTAACATATTATTAAACCTATATAAACCATGCATCACGTACGTCACATCACATCACTCTAATGTGGCACTACCTTCAAAATAAACGTAATTCACCAATCATAGAGCCGTATTGAACATAGTGCGTTCACTTGCACCGTTTTGTGTGGAATTTTGTGTTTATCTTAAGCTTAAGATTAAGAATTTTGTGCAAGCCGCCCTTAGCAGACAAGCGCATAGTGACGCTACTTTACTTAGGGCCGATTTTTCAATCCTCAGATAAAGTTTATCTGCCCGATAAAGTAATACACTGCCAAATTAAACAAACTATAATCCTTTACAATTATGAAGTAATTGTACAATTTTATTTTAGTTGCATAATAACTTATCAGACTGATATGTTTTATCTGAGGATTGAACAATCGGACCTTAGACAAATATTGTTTGTGATAAATTGTTTCACAATAGTTTTGTACGAATCTACTTTATTATAGGTACAGACATTTTATTATTATATAGACATATATAATTGGAGGTATGTATATTTATAGATTGGATATTTATGTATTTACGTACTGTTAAGTTTTCAGGAACTTTTACATTCCTTATAGCCTCCTTCGGCTTGTCTAAAGTTAGCTGGAAGAGATCCCGTTGTGGGATAATCTCGCCTTTGCTTTGTGTTTTCTTTTGTAATCTACTACTTTGTATGTACATACAATCTATAAACTGGAGCTTTCCTCTTGCGATTTAATTCATCTCGTCGAGATTATCTTCACTAAACGACATTATGACAGGATCTTCTTCAGCAGAGTCCAATTTATTATTCCATTACAGTCTTATCATTTATTAACCTTGATTGAATGAATAATCAGTTTAGGAGGAAGCAATCAGCTGCGGCAGCAGATTATATAAATATTTTGTCATCGTATGCACAAAGTATAATGAAGGCGGATATATCAAATGTCTATTTTATATGACGAGCACATATTATAAAACAAAGTGCCCATGCCATGTCTGTCTGTTTGCGATAAACTCTAAAACTGCTGAAAGAATTTTCATGCGATTTTCACCAATAGGCAAAGTGATTCTTGAGGAATGTTTAGGTTCATGATTTGTTTATAAGTTAGGTTTATAACAAGATACTCGTTCGAAGTCGTGGCGGGTCGCTAGTGTATTATAAAACTAAGTTCCACGCCACGTCTGTCTGTCTGGTCGCGATGAATTCAAAAGCTACTGAACGAATGTTCATGCGGTAACCAAAAATTGACAGTGACACATGAGAAAGGTTTAGGTGTATAACTTGTTAAGGTTACCCGTGCAAAGCCGGGGCGGGAAGCTATATTTAATCAATACCTATACGTAAATATCGAATACATGTGTATGCGTAAACGTATTACCCCATTTTCTAATCTTCCTATAGAGTCAATGGCAAAATGCATTAAATTTTAGACACCCAAAATTTGGCCCCGCGCACTGCGTTTTCTCAGTGGCGTCGTAGAGGTCTTTCATTGTGCGGGTGTTAGGGCACATAGGGCAGTATAAAAAGGTGGGGCATGTTTTATGGTGTTGCACCGCACATGCATGTTGTGTCGTCCATGTAGCAGGACTACACGGACGACGAAACATGCTGTGTATTGGTGAAAACCGCATGAAAATCCGTTCAGTAGTTTTTGAATTCATGCCGGACAGTCTCACAGACGCGGCGTAGGACTTTGTTTTATTTTTATACCCGGCTTCGCACGGGTACTAACCTTAACATTTTATACACCTAAACCTTCCTCATAAATCACACTGTCTATTCGTGAAAAATGCATGGACAAATTTTCTCTATATCTACCAACCTCTACGCGGAGTCTATTAAAAGATTTCTACACGGGCCTTGCCAAGCTATGGTTTTCCAATTAAGTGGCGTTTTATATACTTTGGTGTCTTTTCCCTAGGAAAGCAATTAAACATTTTAATGAACTCCCTAAGAGGACCTGTAATATAATCTAAATCAATCAACATCGCCAGAAATCTCGCTTCTCCTATTTTGAATAGGAAATAGCCGGGATACTCGGAAAACTAATTAGTAAACAGTTTTCAACAAAAGCTTTTTCGAATCCGAGACTAATTTAAATGAGTTGAGAGCTTCGAAAAAGACTGAAGAGCGAAGTTAGAATTATTACTCGGCATGCAAGTTCTAGACTATGCTGTTTGGGGTGACCATTATTTCTTATGTTACACTTGATTATCACTTATGATTTTTTGCGTTCTATTTGATATAGGTATATGATTTATATTCGGGTTAGGTTAGAAAATACGATAGAAAAGATACAATATAGTAAGTAAATTGAACGATATTCTACGGCATAGTCCGCACAATGAAATTAAATATGATCAGTAGTTGAGTGCTCTTCTTCCCACAAATTTTTATTTTTGCCTCTCAACTTAAGTACGATCCTGAAATCTCGTTTTTTAATTAAACAAATAACATTAAAAAACTTTAATATTATAATTTTCAATTCATTCAATTTAATTTCAAAATTCATGACATGAGGTTCATCCTTAACACATTCAACCTATTTCTTTTACCAATAGCCACACCAATAGGTTACATCAAACTTTAAAGGATATATCCCCAATTACGGGCCCAACATGTTCCCCCTATTCATAGGCCGGGAGTCGGTCAATATTTTATATCCCCTAGACTCGTGCTATCGAGCGCTGCTCTAGAGCTCAGCAAGCAACGCCAGGGGTACAAATATTAGCTTATGAGAACGGATGCATCGAAGTGTTTGTGTGTTCGCTGCGATGCGGAGTAGATGATGTAAAGTGGAAGACTACCTGTAATATAATCGTTGTTTTAGAAGTATCCAACCTACCTATATGTTATGGGTGTTGATTATAAAATGTGTTACGTTTAGTGGGTTTAAGCAATAAGGAGCTTTCTGCCACTAACACACACACTAACACTAAGGCTGTGGAATAAGTCCCTGGAGAGGTTTTTCCTGAGTATAACATGGAGTTATTTGGAATGGGGTGAAAGGGTTTTTAGAGGTCGGCAACATGTGAAATACTACATAACTAATGTAACGCAAAAACTGATATTTCTGTATGTTACGTTGTTTATTAAACATCTAATCAGGAAGGAGAATGAAAGTTTTCGGGTGGCGCCCATGTACCGGAAGGCGCAGCGTAGGTAGTCCCTTTTATACATGGTTCTAGTGAGAAAGCGATTTCCTACTATAAAGCGGACTCTGACAGAAGCAAGGATTGACGGCTAAGATGATGATGATCATACAAGGATTTCTCGCTTCGAGGAGACTTGCTTCAGAACACAGAAAAGGAAAAATAATAGAATTTCTGCCCAGACTGGAATCCCTCTGACTAGTGAATAGTGACTTGCATGGTGACCATTGTTTATTTAATTTGCTACTAAACTGGCATAGAGACAAGTTAAGGTATGAAAGCAAAAAGAAATGCACGAATGAAATCGCTAGATTAAAACTCAAAGGGAACTTAATATCTTGTACAATCTCAACAACTAAAATGAACGACGTTCTCCGGAGACTTATTTTACTCACTCATTAACACCTTGAGACCTAGTGTCTGAACAATGGTCGATTTCTGGCTGAAGCTGAAGCCGAAGCCGATTAATCTTATATCGCCGCAAGCTTAAGCCAAGGCCGAAAGCTTAAAAACACCACTTACAAGAATTTTTTTTCAAGATTGGCTACAAGCTATCATTATTAATATAAATGATTTTTCAACTTTAATATTGCAGGTTTATTTTGACTTTGCATTATAGGCCTTTGCCCAGCAGTGAGATGATTCAGGCTAGTATACAAAAATAAATATAGAAAGGTAATATAAACCATCTCTAGAAGTTGGTCTAGACCTTACAATTTTATAACCTTCGCCTTCTGCCGGGTTTCGAGCCGAAGTTTCGTACGGACACTACCTTGAGATGATATCAACTCGTCCCGAGTTGATATCATCTCGAGGCGAAATAAAAACCCAGAATCGGCTCCTTGTTGGAATATGCTTAATCACTGGTATAGGGTTTAAGGTAATGAAAGCATAAAATGTTTACTCTAACAGATTTAATTACTTCAAGTTTAAGCTGCGACTTTTAAAGAGGATAACTTCGCGTTATCTTGGTTTGAAATTCATGACTTTTAAGCGCCGAGAGGTATGTTGAGAGTAATGGAGGAGGTATCAGGACAAGGACTAGCTGCTCGATTTCTAATTTTGGAAAAGGTTGAGCAATAATAGGCCGGTGTATGGTCGCTTAAAAAGTAGGAATAGTTGTCCTTACCGAGACAGTTACTCTGACCCTATTATATTTACTGAGCCCAGTAGGCCTAGCACATGTTGACATGATGTTGCTCTCGCGGGCGATAAGCGAGAAAAAGCGCGACATAGGTATTGCTATCTCTATCGTCTTAGTCTTGAGAGAAAGAGACAAACGCTCTCTCGCGGCGCGAGCTTTGTCGCGGACATACTTGTGCTAGGGCCACAGTACGTACCCACCCTCGCTTCTCTGCACTGTCTCACTCGATCGATGCGATTGATTTTATACAGGCTTTAATACAGGCTGGGGCCTGTAACAGGGTCAATAAATTTAAACGCACGACTCCTCAGAGTATCCGAAGTTACCTTGACCTGATCCTAATGTTCCAAAGTGCTTAAACACAAAGAAATCTCACTCTTCCGGACACCACACGGTGACTGACTGTCTCGCCGCAACTTCAAAAACTTGATCACAGCCCTGTTTAGGCCTACTGGAATTTTACTGTCTCGCCACCCTACCCGGTAGGTGTTATCAGGCTACACTAGCCTATAATATAATAGACACTATATGTAGTAGTGCCTACATTTCTTCGTGACCCGGGATTGGTCAGCTTATCTATCCATCGATTTGATGTAGCCCAACTGTTGCCTGTCTAGAACCACTCTATTATATAAGGTGTCCAAACATACTGTTTGGTGAACTGCACTCCTTATAGCAAGATTTATCATGCTCAAAATTTCTACAACAAACTCGATACCATCTTCACCCCTTCCCGCTTTCATCGCTCCGCGTAACTGTAACTCTACTGCCCCGCCCCCCTGTGCCAACTTATTTAATTAGTATTCAGTAAATGAGCCGGTGGAGGCGACAATTTAAATACAACCAGTTTAATTCGGTAATTGCTGTTAGGAGCGGGAGTTATGTGTTGAAGGGTCAAGGGGTGATTGTGGATCTCAATCTGGCTGCGCGTTGCTGGTGGGTATCAAGAGACTTCTTCCTCAAGTATTCAAGAGACTTCTTGAGATCAAACTTGTGGTTGGAAGCATTGGAAGCGATTGATAAATACCTTCCGCTTCATTGCTATATTGTTGTTCTGCGTTCTAGTAATTTCTTGCAGACAGTGCTTGACTGGACATGATCGCAAGACGCATGAGGTAAAAATATGAATCAGTCACCAATAACTTGACACTTGATGGTTGAAAACGGAGCGTGAGCACGTACAAAGTAACGCCCACTATCGACATAGACTCTACGTCTACGTCATAGAGGCTTCAGTCCGCGCCTACACACCGGCAGACTTTTTTTTTTTAAAGTAAGTAAGTAGTCACCGCAGCCTATGGACGTTTGCAATACCAGGGGCATCACCCACGCGTTGCCGACCCCGTAAAAGCCTTTGTGCCTCTCACGTCTATCAGCTCCTTATGATCCTTACGAGGTCGTCCCACACTATGATTGCTGATGTGCGCTATTTACACCTACCTATATCTATATATAGTTGATACTAATCTATATTTACTAATATTATAAAGAGTACTAATATTACAACAAGATAGCAGAACGTACTGGACTACCAATTTTAATCAGGCCTACCCACCAAGCTCACTCGCAAAAGTAACCGCTGAAAAAAGAAATAAGAATTACAAAGAATTTAGAAAATGCTCTCGAACAGCTTTTTTGAAGGAAGGTTTGTTGGAGCTTCGTCTGATATCGACCGGAAGAGGTTTTTAATGGATTAACTCAAAACAACTTAACCGATTTTATTAACTCTTTCACTTACAGTAAGCTACATTATCAGCAAGTAAAATAGGCTATATTTTATCTTCAAAAAATATGAGTTCAACAGCGTGTATAATTTCAAAACGGCTTCATCAATTCAACTAATTCTTTTTTTGTTGTTTGTATAAAAAAGTAGCTTTCCAAGTCTCTCTGTATGTATTTCCGCTATCTCCTAAACCACGAAACGGTCTTTGATGCTGTTTTGTATTTCTTCTTTCATTTATATGTATAATACATGCATGGAAACCCGAGAACACCCGTGCGAAGCCGGGGCGGGTCGCTAGCATGAAATAAAAATAATATTCCTAGTTACCAACTAAGTATAGACCTAGCACTTAAACAGTACAATGTTGGGAAATATGCGCCAGCATCTTTATCCAGGATGAAATTTAATTCCGGCCCAGTTCCGAGTTGAAATGTAAAATTGTAAACAGATGCCCTTGTGGATCCACTCTCTCGTTGGGTTTAACGAAATTATTATCGTGTCTAGCTTTTAGGCTGCAATTTCGACAGTGCTTACTTTGATATTAAATTGTTGAGCTATAATATTGTTGGAGGAATTAAACTCAGAAGTATGGTGTTATTCAATTCAAAATGCTTATTTCGGAAGTATATATTATATTGAATGGTATTGTTAGTGGTACACAATACAAAAAAATAATAATTTTAACATGTAGATGGGTCCACCATTTGTGCCATGGGGAGTTCCACCCATCCACAAACACCTTCAGGATGGTGTTGGCGTCGCCGCACAGTGGCACGTCCCTAAAGAAGATAGACATAGGCGCTTACAAATTAAAAATAATATATTTTGTTGTAAATGTTGTCATTATACTTTTTGTTATTTCATTCGTAGTTTAGCAATGGCTGCATTTGAAGCAGATATTCCAAAACTCAATCCTACTAATGTTGGAGATGATATAGTCATTACACATAATCTGTGGTTAACCATGATTGACGGAAAAGTTCATTCATTTATATCCGGAACATCAGCTTCAGGGTATAACCTGTGCAAAGCTCGTCCGACCGAAATGAATGATTTGGAAAAAGTAGAACGTAAGCCGGTTAACGATCTCCTGTGCAAACATGGTTTTAGTTCGCTGCATGCGTGGATCCGATCCATGAAATGTTTCTTAAATATAACATATAGAATTACCGTACTAAGTTTAAGTGTACACTTTTGGTACCTGTGCTGACGTATATAACGCGTTAGAGAACAGACTGTACGATACCCGAGTGAAATAGAAACTGAGCACTAACTACCACCCCTTGTGACCTAAGCAAACTTATTTTTACGCTCAAAATACGTAACTAACAGTGAAAATACCCTCGAAATTTACCGTTTTGATTGACGGCTAATATTTGCCCGCGGCATTTCTTGGAGAGGCAAAAATGCGTCATTCTACCAGTAACCGACAAGAAGTTGCTACACAATTGGAGAGTTTATCGGTTTTGTTTGATTAATCTCGTTGAAACCTAATGCCACTGGAGATATCGCCGTTCATAAAGCCTGTTATTTTGTCACAACAACATTTATTCGGGTCCATGATTCCGTGTGTTGAGCTAGTAGCTACAAGTTGGAGGTATTCCTGGTATGGGTTCTCTGGAGTGCTTTTCTCTGGAGAGATCAACATGGAGTTCTTCATGAAATAGGTGAAAAGATTTTTACAATCTCCTACAAGTATTTTACATAATAGAATACCTGGTATTTCAAACTTACTTACTACATATGTTTAGCCTATTTCGCCGATGTAGACACATCCTGGCGGACTCCTAAGGCTTGAGAGTCATACCGCCTGATAAATGAAAGTGTTTAAAATACACAACAGAAAATACTGCCGTCCATTTTCTGGTCTCAGATTTTTTTTATATTACCAAGGTGGCAAAAAAGGTAGTAAGTATAGACGTTTGAAATACCATGGTTTTCCATTATAATCAAAGTGAAATGTATTGCTCATAAAATAAGGTAATCGGAGCGACGCGTAACGTAATATTAGTCATACAAATATGGACCTTATTCTATGAGAAATACATTCTACTTTGATTTGCTCTTACGTTTTTGCATTTGAATTTAGTCAAATGTAATACGCGTATTTAGGTATGTAAAATCCTTGTAGAATACTGTAAAAACCTCTTCATCCATTTCCTTAAGAGAAAACCTCTCTAGGGTACCCGCAGCAGGAATACCTCCAACTTCTAGCCACTCAATTAAGCTCACACGGAATCATGGACCCGAATAAATGTTGTTGTGACAAAATAACAGGCTTTATGAAGGGCGAAATCTCCGGTGGCATTAGAAACTTCTTGCGAGTTAGGAAGTCGAGTGAACCAATTGTAACTTTTACGAAAGTCATTGGCGAATGATAACTTCGCTGGGTCGAGAAATTCTGTGTTTAATTCTTCTGGTCTTTCATTATTCTTCCGGCGTTAGCTTTGATAGTTATTTTGGGTAAACGGTTTGAATGTTTCACGCATACCATGATACACTGTTTTTGAACTGTGAAAGCAGAGAACCACCAATTGTGATGATAGTCAAATGTTTGGGTTCCCTGGTTCACAGGTTCGACCCCATATTTAATACTACTCCCATCTGGTGCACCCTAGTACCAACTCCTTCCTTGATTTAATTCAACGCCGGGCTATTCGTAATGTCGTTGTCTGTATGACGGGAAATGTTCCGAGGAACTGTTTAACTTGGTGCCACCGTCACTTTTCCGACACCGTACCCTCCAACGATGGGATAGAGTTCATCCACGCTATCTAGATTTTTACAGTATACGTGCAAGATGTGTATTAAGCCTTCCTTTCCAATGCACTATAACATGGGGTGCCTCATATAACATGTCTACAGGTTTCCATGTTTGGCAGTGGAGGGGCATTTGTCTTTTTGCTGCCAGAGCAACGTGTTATAGAGGTGAGCAACGCATTGGCGATACTCTTGGTGTTGCTAATGTCTATAGGCAGTGGTGACCACTTTCCAGTTGGTGGCCCGCTTGCCTGTTTGCCTACTGTATGACATAAAAAAAACCGGCCGGCACCGCATTCGCTCCCCTTACGTTGCAGATGTCCTGGACGACGGTGGCCACTTTCCGTCATCGTTGACCGTTCGTCCGTACGCCTCCCAAGACAATAACAAAAAAAATACAGACATCCAAGTACGAAGCTCTGACATCACACAACGTACGTCAATCGACAAGCCCGCGTCCCCGATTGGCGTCGTTAATGGAATTCTTGCTCGCAAACGCCGAGAAAGAAATAACAAAAGCGGTATCACAATTTGAGAGGACGTCTTCATTTAGTAGCAGGGCGCAATTGAATTTATGTGACAACCTGTCGACGCGAAATTCCTTCTCATTCCGCTGTAGACGCGTGTCGGTGGCGCAAAACAGGGGATTCGGGGCGCGAGTTTTGGTAGAGCTCGTCTAGTCTAAAATGACGCGCCCCACTACTTAGTTAGTTGATTTCGATGTGTGAGTGCAAATATTGATAACGACACTTCATCTGTGTGGGAGCCAATGAACGACGCGTGCTCCTACGTTTGAATTTCACCGGCAACTGAATGACCAATTACAACGGCATTTGTATATGTATTGCGTCCATATTTTAAACTTGCTTGTGTGCGTTAATGCGATAGTGGGGCGCGTCATTTTAGATTAGACGAGCTCTACTATATTCTCGTTGAGTTCGTCAGGGTTTTAACAGCGATTCAACGAGAAACGGTAGAAAATATGAAGGTGATGCTGTTGCAGATGAAGACCTATGAAACGTCTTCTGTTTAGACTCCTTTGCAGCACCACGCACTGGCCGGAACCGCATCTGCATCTGCTGCTAAGTTGCACACGTCCTGGACGGCGGTGGCCACTTTCCATCAGGTGGACAGTCCGTCCGTATGCCTCCCTAGGCAATGAAAAGAAATTGTAGTTATAATAATTATGTTAGCCGTAAGAACAGTGCCACAAACTTAACTTACCCGCTGGAAAAACTGGAACTAAGTGTCGCCAATTTTAAAATGTCTTTTTGTTGTCAACAACAGCGTCGTCGTCACCGTATCAGATAAGTCTGTAGCACTGTACTGCTAACATAATAACTAAATTCTGTAAAGGAATCGCTCGTGTCCATGTCGAATTTCTGTAAAGGACGCGCGCTGCTGTACAAATACAAATACAAATACTTTATTAGAAACAGAGTTACACGTCAAAGTGGCAAGTTGGTACCTAGGAAGTATCTTTATAAGAAACACATTAAAATTCATTATAATTTACAATGTCGACGCCGTAGACTAAACTAAATTATTCATAACAAAATATAAAAATGTCATAAATTCAAATTATTAAAAATCATTCACAATAATTAAATCTTACGCAATACCATAATAAAATGTCATAGTTTCAGTTATTAATGTCAAAATCAGGTAAAATTGTCATTTCAATTCATTTTACACTATGTGGAGGCAATTTACAATCTACAAATTCGTCAAAGTCATAGAAACAATGTTCTAATAGCCAATGCTTTAATTTGGATTTAAATATGTTGACGGTAGTAGCATTTCTAACGTTCTCCGGCAGTTTGTTGTAAACAGTAGGCCCCAGCACGTAAACAGACCGTGTAGAAGTAGATATGTCAAATTCTATAGATTTTGTATAGGTAACTGTCAAATTATCTTGCAACTCATTGCGGGATAAGTAATAAAGTCGTGTGGTATGGGTAGAGTACAATAACGTCAACCACTTTGATAATTGATTTAACAGAGAGAATACTTGCTACCTATATTTAAAAAGAACTTACCCCAACAAAAGAACGTTAATTCTAACTAAACCCGAGATAAAAAAATTACATAGGTCCCCCGAATTCGGATAGGTGCCCAAAAGGCAAGCCAATAATCAATGTCGTAATTGGTTATCTGGTTCTAAATTACATGTCTGTGTCGAAGTGTGGACACTGACTGAATGGGAGGGCGTCGTCGCATCGCAATGGCTATAATAATAAATAATAATAATAAATATTTGTGGACAAATTCACACAGCGCCATCCAGCCCCAAACTAAGCAAAGCTTGTACTATGGGTGCTAGATAACTGATATACTACATAACTACTTTTTTTTAATACATTCTTATTATACATATAACACCCAGACCCGTAACAGAAATAAAAATTCATCATTTCAATTTCTGCCCGGCCGGGAATCGAACCCGGGACCTCTTGCGTGGCAGACCGGCCATGTTGACCATTAAACCACTCAGGTCGTCTATGGTACGACAACGTATCGGATAATTCCACAATGCGTTGTACGACGTTGTAAATTGCTACGATGCGTCGTCGGACCGCAGAGGCTCAACTGCAAGGACCTCCGTCGATCCATTTTTTTGTAAATCCTTTAAGACTATGATAAAACCTTCTACTAAGTCCAGCAGTGGACTACAATAGGGACTGTTACAGTAATAAATAAGCTCATGACGTCAACACACTTGCAAACTTAAATACTTGCAAGAATCCTATCATTTAAGTATTTTATAATAGGACAAGCAATGTCATGCGTGCCAACAAACTCACCACTAAGAATTCCGAAGACTGAGCGAAGTGAACCAAATTAGTAGGAAGAACCTATCGTCCTGAGAATCTGAGAGCAGATTACACAAGCAAGTATAGAACGCGGACCCCGGGCCCTCGCGTACTAGGATTTAACGCCATGATGATGATAATGATGACAAATAAGCAAAAAATCCTAAAATAAATCTTATTACCTACGTAATTAAGTTAATTTTCCTCAAACACACTTTGTGCAGACGTAAGCCCCTTACTTGCACCACCCACGATGTTATTCGGTGACGGCCTTAAATTTTTAAATGTTTCAAATGAACGACGGATCCAATTTTCCCTCTATGTAACTAGCGCGCGCAATTCATTAATTTAAATATGGTTAACGAACTCTGCTGTATAGAATAGATTCATTCACACATTCAGAACAACATTCTGGTATTTATCCATATATTTTTATGTATAAATATGTTTTTTGTCGGTAGACAAGCAAGAAGGCAAGGCAAGCGGACCACTATTTTTTTTATAAGTACGGCAGACAAACATTCAAACAAGCCACCTGATGAAAACGTCTTAATAAATATGGTAGTTTCTTGAAGGCCCCAATGCAACCTGCTCAAGAATATAGCTGCAGGAAGGTTTTTTGCTTGGATTTGACCGCCATCTCCTCTGATTAACTCACTGATGAACCCACACCACAAGTCAAGTACTAGGCGTAGCACTCGGCTTAGTACATCACCGTGTTTATGGCCATAAATAGAGTTCTTTTATGCTACTCAGTGACAAACGAGCAGACAGCACACCAGATGGTAAGAGGTAACTGTCGCTCATAACGTCTACATTCATACATTTAGGTTGCAGGTAACAAAAATGCAGAACCACAGGTGTGGATGCGTTGTCACTATGAGGACAAAGAAGCAATGCTTCTGCCTGTAATTTCGCTGGCTACCTTACGTTAGTGCTTGGAATGGCTACCTAAAGTGTTGCAACTTCGTTTTATTAATAAATGTGGTGATTTTCATTTAGAAAAATTATTACACCGTCGCAGCAACGATATAATATTTCTTTCTAAATAAGAACCAGTTGTCAATACGAACGATTGAATATTGCTTTGCCAGTTGACTTTTTGTTGAGTTACACTAAAACTTTTTATAATTTTCTACTACAGTAGTTTATGCAAAAAAGTTGTTCCGACTCAGAAACAGCTATCCCGATCGATTCAGAAACACCGTCCGTCCCATTAAGAAAAAATGGAATTACATCTAAAAACGCAGAAAGCAATTTCCGAAATCTGGTAACATTGTTATCGCCATACGCATGGCGATGTGTGATATTATGTACTAAACCGATTGCAACAAGTAGTGCTTGATGCGGTCGAAGAGCATGTCTATCCAGAAACAGCCTATTCACTCTGACCTTGAATTACTCAACCAAATAGTCATATACTTACTATGTTAACGCAACGACCTAAAATGAGTCTTGAAATGGCTATTTACGGCAGAAAATTTCTTGAAAAGCGTACGTTCTAACCGAGAAACTGCTTAACCTAGTTGACATCCGGTCCATCGTGAGAGCGTCACTGGTACCTTATTACCTAACTTTCTTGATTGTATCAGTATTTCCTGCCAATTCTATTCTGAGCTGTTTCCGCGTTAGGGAGGAAAGTTGCAATAAAGTTGTTTCCCGTTCCTTATTTTACTCCATAATTGACTTGTTGCTCCCTCGGGAGTAATAGCTTGTCCTGAGCTGCCAGAATGTTCAAAGTTAGGGTCTTTAGACGTCGTTTTAAATCCTGGCTGTAGAGGAGTTGTAGCGGTGTGAATTACTCGTTGACCTATGCTTACCAAACTAGGAAAACAAACTACATAAACGAACAGTCAGCCAACCTAATGAAATATGGTGACTGTGGCCTATAACATCTCATTTTATGTTACACAGTAGACAAACAGTCCAGCGGGCCTCCTGATGGAAAGTGGTCACCACTACCTACATACGTTAGAATCACCAATGTGTTATCTACCTCGAGACACGTTGCTTTGTCAGCAAAAAGCCAAATGCACCTCCAACGCAAAATAAAGGTATGTTCCACAAATCCTACTCTATAGAGCATTCAGGTTTAAAGTAACAAAAGACACTCGTGCTACAATAAAATGACTAAGATGTATATAAAAATAAATTAATGTGCTTGGACAAATTCACACAGCGCCATCTAGCGCCAAAATAAGCAAAGCGTGTGTTATGGGTGTTAGATAACTGATAAATTACTTATATACTTTTTCAAATACATATTATACATACAAGACCCAGACCCGTAACAGAAATTAAAATGCATCAATTCAAATTCTATGACTAAGATGAATATATCATAGGCATATCAAAGATAAAAGATTAATCAACTGTTTTCACAAATACTTGATCCGCAAAAGCCATGGCTTGATAAATTTTAAAAGCAATAAATGTAATGAATGGCCACAGAATTAATTATTATTTGTCGAATGAAATAAATTAAAGCAATAAAAATAAATTGGGCATTTCGTTTCGTTTGTTTGCAGTGCGTGCGAGAGGCAGACAGTATGAGACTTTTATTAATTTACTAGAAAGGAAATCTTATGATAAGTTTGATGGGGTGGTCTCTGCCTAGCCATAAGGAAAAACACGTGAGGTTGTTTGTATGGCTTTGGCAGTGAATAGGCATTGGCAGAGCATAGTGTTTTTTTATTACCTAGGGAGGCACTCTGAAAATCCACCTGATGGAAAGCGGCCATCGTCGTACAGGACATCTGCATCTGCTCCCCTTAGGGGAGCGGACGTGGTACCGCGGAGGTTTAAGGGATCTAAGCCATCTGTGAAAGGGGATTATCGACAATACGAATAGCCCTGGGTTGGAAAGAATCATGTGGATGAAGTGGTATTGGGGTGCACCAGCCCATAGGTGGGAGCGGTACCTCCATGTGCGGTAGCAAAAGTCGATGCCCCGGTGTGAAGCACTTTTTGGCTTTATTAAGCACCCCAAGTTTATTTGTAGCCAGCTTTGCCCTCCAAGTGATCTCTAATGTGGGCTTCCTGCGATAGATCGACGCCAAGGATCCCGGTACTCTTCGAGATGGTAAGGGGAACGTTCTGGAACTGCGGCACTATATCAAATGGGGCTTTTTTCTTATGTTAACTTTAAATTCTATTTCTATTAAACTTGTTTCTTCGTGGGGTTGAAATAGACGAGGTTTCGTCTGCCCCACTCGGAAACCTGCTCCAGGGAGATCTCGATTTCAGACACAAGTTTGGTTCTGCTGTCAAATACTTCTACTGGGATAATTGCACGGCCTGTATAATAGGCGTCACCCGTGCTGTCATCCGGATAGCCATGAATACTTTTATAACGAGCCAGAATGTTCTGTAAATTATTAACTTCTTTTTTTTATACCACCAATGTGGCAAACAAGCTTACGGCCTGCCTGGTGGTAAGAAGTCACCGCAGCCTATGGACGTTTGCAATACCAGACCATTTAACCCCTTTCTTGAAGAACTCCATGTTGTACTCTCCAGGGAAAACCTTTCCAGGTAGTTCATTCCACAACCTTAGTGTGCGTGTGAGAAAGTTCCTTTGAAACAAAATAATATTTCTTCATTACTTAAATATCGTCTATTTAATGAACCAGTTCAGACTTGAATCACTAAAACAAGAAATATCTAAATGGAAATTAGAATGATCTTATTCACAAAATAAGACGAACAAAACTGCGTATAAATTTTCAGAGAGTTCAACAGAAAATAGATAAGCGCTCGAAATTTACATGAAGCGATTAATTTTACGACTAACGAATTGAAGTCTGCCTACGGACTTAGCCTTTGATGATTTTAAATTCTGTCTTAAAGATCTTTGTAAACATGACGGGTTCATGAACTCATCTATTAAAAGGCAAAATGAAGACTTATAACATTAACCTATCAAGAGGTTCAAAGTACTTAACTCTTCATTTTTATTAAGACAAGAGGATATCAAAGCGTACACGAGCATTACTTTTTGCTAGCTTTTGCGTATTTGCGACGTAAAATTCGGTTATGCCCTGTTCCCTCGGGAACTGGCCGTGAATTTGGGTATAAAAAGTAGCCTGCGTCCTTCCCAAGGATATCGTCTATCTCCTTGTACATTTTATTCCAAATCTGTAGGCGTGAAAACGTGACATACAGACAGACAGACTCACTTTCGCTTTTATAATGTTAGGATTTTGCAACTGATTGAAAATGGTCACTACCGCCTAAAGGACATCTGCAACACCAGGAGAGTTACCAATGCGTTGTCTGCCTCTAATAAGAATCTACACATATTTTGGAGGATCCCAGGTCATAGATAGTCCAAAGCAAACACTGCGTTCTTTTGCCGGCCTCATCTTTTCGTGGTGTGGGTGGCATGGTCAGCTATTTCTTCCCTACGTAATTTAGAGGTCTGCACAAGGCGTGGCCATACCATCGAAAGCGGCACTGTTACATCTTATCTGCGATGTATGAAAATCTGTATCCATTAGTCAGACCGTCTGTCTTCGACTGCACCCACGTTTCGTACATTTAACGTTTTATTACAAAGATGCGGAATCGCAGGAGTGTCACAACTCCTACAATTGCACTGGTTATGTAATCTTCCTTCGACGCAAGAAAATTTAAATCGTTCTTGCATCGAAGAAGGATAACATATCCAAGATTTTTTTACGGATATAGGCAATATCAATGTCTCACTTAAAAGACTTTGTGCCTCGGATCCATCGACTCCCAAGAACTTTGAAGGTAGAGGCCGTCCTTCGCTAGGATTTCCGGGTCCGAGCTCCCATTGTCGAAAATGTACTCTAGAAGGATCGTTTAGCATTCAACAATGGCTGGAAACAATTCAAACGATATGACAAATTCGTTTTCGATTGAAAATATCCCGAATACCGTTTTTACTGTTTTGAAAATAAAGCTATCCATCAATCAATAGGTGTGAATTTTTCATTTGTCAGCAGTGGTATAATGGCATAACAATTTTATCTGTAACGGAATTTGTTCATTATTGATTTATATTGTTAGGGCAACAATTGGCGGAAAATATTAGTTTCTTCATTCGTATTGTTGATAAACGTAGGTTAGGCACATTATTTATTTAGAGTTTGCCTTTATTTGGTAATTAGTGTTCTGTGTAAGTGGTTTATTAATTGTTATGAATGTTCTTGGTGAAATGAAATGTTGAAGATAGAATCAGTAATAAATAAAATACGATTATCAGAGTTAGAAGCTACCCCAAGAGGGCTCGGATGAGGCTTATGACAAAGTCTATAAATCGACAGCAATCAGACTGAATGAGATTTGTCCCAAGTCTATGTCTTTCTGACAAGGTCTTAACAGTACTATGGTATGATCTTTTCTCGGGTCCTTTCTTAAATGCCAGACACGCATTCGCGACCCTTTAGGTACTGCCAAAGTATCACTTCAGTGACCCGCTTCTCAAGAGACGCCAAGGCCATAGCAAAGCAGGTACTTTTTTTATCGTTTACATCTATTACCGAGCTAAGATATCCGACTTGTAAGCGAGAGGTAGCGGCACAATACACGATAGAAGTGGCATCTTTGCCATTAGTACCGAAACCGATGCCGCCGTTCCCGAACCCACTATTTTTACCACTACTCATGCAACTTTAATATGCACAGGCTTACGCACGCACACGCAAAATCAAACGGAGCGCTGTGATTAGTCAATCGGTCACCACCACATACACACATTGCGTTGCGTGTGTGCTGTAAATCCTCTCTGAATTTACATTTACGCTAGGGATTGACAAAATCGAATTCTTGTCGATATTAATATTGTTGTTTTGTGGTGTGTGGTGCCGCCACCTCAAAGAATAGCACCACCCCATCGCTTCCCGTGGGTGTCGTAAGAGGCGACTAAGGGACAAATCCGAAAGGTGGGCAGCAGCATCTTTCTGGGTAGATTTACATTAACTGCACTGCGATCTCCAACCCGCCTGCCAAGCGTGGAGATTATGGCAATGACCTCCCCTTTCGTGGGAGAGGCCCGAAGTCCTGCAGTGGACTGTTATGGGCTGTGATGATGATTAATGTTTCGATAAAATTCTAACTATTATTATGGTATTTATTATTTAAAAAATGTTATTATATTGAGGGGGGTGAGGCGGGGTTCAAGGACGCGTAGAGAGGAGATAGAAAGAGTAGGGGTACGGTAGATTTACCGTAGGGGTATGGCAGGAATATGTCAGGAGTACGATAGTGTGTGACGTCCTGAGTAGTTCAGTGGTTAACATGCTAGTTTGCAATGCACGAGGTTGCGGGTTCGTTTCCCGGCCGGGCAGAAATTTAAATGATGAATTTTAATTTCTGTAACGGGTCTGGGTGTTCTATGTTTAATAAGTATGTATTTAAAAAAGTGTATAAGTACTATATCAATTATCTAGCACCCATAATACAAGCTTTGCTCAGTTTAGGGCTAGATGGCGAATTAGGTATTTATTTTATTTTAGTGTTAATGTAACTGCATCATACCTCTACCCCACCTGTACCCCACCCGTGCCCCTGCTGTGCCCCTACTAAAAACTAATATCAAAATCGGTCCGCAATTGACGAAAATTTCAAGGAACACCCGTACCTACAATAAAAGAACATTTAATCGAAATAAGAATATTTTCCTTTTTTATGTCAATTCTACTATACTACAAATATATTATATCGATAAACAAAATAATTTATCGATAAGGTCGGTTCATGTACACAGCACTAGATTGGCGCAAGGTGTCCTTGAGCGCAGGTAAATATTTTTCGTAAAATATTGATAAACACAAGGTTTTTAGGCTTAACGGTGAAATGAAATCACTCCTTTTGTTTTAGAAGTCTGTTTGAAGCTTCTTGCTCGTAATTAACTATTGCGCAAGATGGCATATTTTTAACATTTTAGGCACAGCTTTTTTTGATGCGCACTCCGTTGAATTCCGCAAGAGACTGACGGCGCGTTCGCGCCTTTTGAAGGAAATTAGCCCATTTGCGCATAGTTATGGCGCGATTGCACCGCCTACTTAGCTTTTCTAACTACTTATTTATTTTTCTATGGGTAGCGGGTTTGAATCCCACTGCGGCCATTTACCAATGACTCTTTTCTGTGCTATATACATTAGTTGAATAACTAATGCTCTTACGGTGAGAGAAAACAACGTAATGAAACCTCCCACCTTTAGATGACTGAATGTGTAACCATGATCAAATCTGGTCAGGTTCGCCTGGTAGTTCACGGCGGTCAGATGGCAGTCGCTCCATTGCAATTGTCTAATCTGCCAAATCCTGGATCAAAGCCAAGGCGGACCACGAGCCCTCGTGCGCGAGCGCATATCGAGACGTTAACCCCAAGATCATGATGATGATGATCATCTATTTACCTACTAAGAAAATTTGTCATTAAATTCGACGGTAAAAATAAACGAACAGCCAAGAAAAAACCAATAAAGCAGCACCAACATACAACGGAACACTGCAATTTTCGCCCGTATCACTGACCTTGACAGTGATTGCAGAATATATAGCGACAGAAGATCAGCGTACATCTCCCCCCTTTGCTCCCTTCGTAAAAATAAACATAAAACGTGCGAGAGAAAAATAAATTCCCGACTGAGGACAAGGCTTTAGCAATTTAGTGTTATTGTTAGTACAATATGAGATTTGGCGGAGACTCGGGCTTACTGCGCTCTGTACAGCCTGTGTAAATAGGGATGAGGCTCAATATAAACGGGAGCATAACTGCGTACAGGGCACAACGAAGATTTTGTTAACTTGGAACGGATATCCCGCTTTCTACTGAGAGAAATGAATAACTGAATGGAATAAATACGGAGTGGTATGAAAATGCAGGCTAGCGCAAGGGGTGTCATAAGAAAAAGGAAAAAGAATGCGGAACTACTACGTGCTCGTTACGTCTCGCCTTAGAAACTACGTACGCGTCACGATCGCCTAGTCACCGCGTAACGACCGGACAGGAAACACAGTTTACACTACTGGCACAGACATTTTGCTATTGGTATAAAAAAGTCTGTTGGCGCGGAAGCGACGCGACATAGTAACTATGCAGTGACTACTAAAATGTACTGGGAGGAACTGAATTATCTGCAGAAGATATATAATGTCTGGCTTTTACACGCAATTTCAATAAAAAGTAGCCTATGTTTTCTCTAGATCCTCCTCCAGCTATCTATTCACAGGTTTAGTTTGAAAAACCAAATCGTGATCCAATGTGGATAGATGCTAAATTGCAGAGCCTTGAACATCGGCGTAGGGTTACACGTTTGTCGGTTCTATAGGCTGCATTTCGGGGAATATGCGAAGAAATGAGCAGTTTTCCAATAGGTATCTAAAGCATTCCTAATCACTCACTAGATGGCGCCCCAACAATTTTGGTAATTGAAGATCGCTTGAAATAGGTACTTAGCAAAGAGGATATAAACACTGGGTACGTTGTACTGCATCATATTGAATTTATCAATAGTTTTTAATAAGTTGTTACAAAAAAACAAACATCAATTTGACTGAGTCAGTTCGTTTCATGGACGGTAGGATCAACAATGAACGTATTTCAAATATAAATGGTTTGTATTAAATTGGACCATAGTGCCTACTTACATAAATATATTTTTTTACATATCTTTCAACCTTAAAAAGCTATGTTTACATTAATAAACTTTTTACTTTTAAGTTAATCTTAGTTGGCTGAATGACATCACTGCCACAATTATACAGATTTAAAAAAAAAGGACCAATATTGTGGGAGCGCCATCTATTGATGCTTTTTGAAACCAACTGACAATACCTACTGGAAAACTCGTTCTGATCCTGCCTTAGGGGCTAAAGAGGCCGGCAGACGTTCTACCCATATGTAGTAGGTTCGCCAGCTATCCGCACGAACCGCTTTAGCACATTGGCACTTTCCATCAGGTGGACAGTATTTAAGTCCGTGTGCCTTCCTAGGCATTACAAAAAATCGCAAGCAAAAGCTAGTTTTAAAACAAAACTCTTCTAAAAATAAAGTTTACAATTAAATTCCCCCTCTTTGTTAGCCAGCTGTTTAGCTCAACACATTGCGTACTTTATTCGGGACAAAGTAACCGCACACCGCAAGCCACTTACGCTGCGGTTCGCTTTAAATCTGAAACACCTAAATTCCTTGGAACCCTCTGGAAATTTCCAGGAAGTTTCCACGCAACAGTTAGGCATCTCGTCAAGGGATTCCACTTTAATGTTTTAATAGAGATCGGTTCAGTACACTCGGCTCCGTAAGTTGTTTTAGGGGTACCGATTATTATTTTTGAAGGCCTAAATTCAACTCCCTTTTAAAATACAAACATTTTAAAAGGGAGTTGAATTTTTTACGGTCAGCATTTTGGCGCAGATTTTGGTTTGTACAAAAAATTAAGGGATATTAGATTTAACCATTTTTTTTCAATAAATAGTATTTGTAGAAAAAATTATGAATATTGATTTTGTAAGGTATCAATTTCAAGTGACAATACTTTACATTTTCAAATAGAAGTATCTTCATAAAGAGAACACTGCTACTCAGTTTAGATAAGTAGATACAAAAAAGGCTGTATTTTACAACAGTACTTTTTTTCCTGGCGGCAGTAAGGTCTCCAGTGTAACATTTAGCAGGCAATCTATACAGTAGGCAGTTTTGTGTAATTATAAAAAATCATCTTTAATGACCTGGTTGTGCTCTCGCGCAACGAGCGTCCGGGGTCCGCCTTGACCATGATCCAGGATTTGGCAGATCAGATAATTAGGGTGAAGGGACTGCTATCTGATCTCGGTGACCCTGCTATCAGGGGAACCTGACCAGATTGGATCATGGTTACATATTCAGTCGCATGAATGTGCAGGTTTCATCACGATGATTTCCCTCATTGTACATAACTCAGAAAAGAGTAATTGGTACAAGGCCGCAGTGGGATTCGAACCCGGTACCTCTCGCTTACGAGTCCGATACTCAACCGCCCGGCCAATGACGCTCTTCCTGTATTGCTTTAAAAGGACCTAATAACTTAATTTATGTAATGACAGTTCGCAATTTATCTTACACGAGATAGAATGCGGCCTCTAAAGAGCTTGTCTCGTGCAGTGACACACAAATGGGTTCATCCACCTTAGAAATTAGCGGTTCTCAAAGTTTCATTTTTTTTTATGTAATACGGCAGACAAATAGTCCTGTGGGCCACCAGATGGTAAGTGGTCACCGCCGCCTATGGACATCAGCAACACCAGGGGTGCTACCAATGCGTTGATTTAATAGTAGTTTATGCAACTGTCATATAAAAGGGGGTATTAAAATTATATTTTTATAATCATATTTCAAAGTGCAAATTCTCTGCTTACCCCATCTGTGGGACACAGGCGTTAGCTTTTTAAGTGTACGTATGTAAGTGCAAATTTTGGCGACCTGAGTGGTTCAGTTGGTTGACATGCCACGCAGAGGTCCTGAGTTCGTTTCCCGGCGGAGTAGAAATTGCAATGATGAATTTTATCTGGGTATTATATGTCTGTATAATAAGTTTGTATTTAAAAGTATTTAAGTAGTTTATCAGTTATCTAGCACCCTGAACTTTGCTTACTTTGGGGCTAGATGGCGCTGTGTGAATTATCTAAGCATAATTATTTATTTAAATCCTTTATCATGTTACAATCCATAGTTGAAATTGAGCCTTCTCTACATTATTGGTGGGTTTTGCTATAATCTCCGCGCGTTGGTAGACGTTTCAAGGTGCGCCCACACCGGATACTTCTAAATTTTTACAAATGTTGTTCAACACCAGTATGGGGCAGCTTTATACTTATCACTTAATAACCAACAAGCAGACAGTTCACCTGATGGTAAGCAGTAACTGTCGTCCATCACATCTACCATGCCTGCATTTAGGTTGCAGGCAACAAAAATGCAAAAAAACCGTCACTGTGAGGACTAAGATGAAATGCATCATGGCAAAAAATTTAATACAGTACAATACAATACAAAAGCTCTTTATTTGCACACTAGGTTACGGGTACTAGGTTACGTGGGAAATAGATGTCTAAACCTGCCTGTATCAGGAAAGAGGTCCCGCGGGAGACCTAAGAAGCGATGGATTGACATCGCCGAGTCGTACGCGAGAGCCAACGGCTTACGACGTGAGGATGCCGAAGATCAGGCTAAGTGGAGAAAGCAAAGCAGGAAGGCGGACCCTGGCAGTAGCCGGGATTGACCGCTCAGACGATGATGATTTATTTGCACCCTAGATACACAAATTTTTAATGAAATCCTCAATGGGGGATTTTCAGACCGCTAATTTAAAAAGTAAAAAGTGTAGTTCGGCCAATGGCGCTTGGTTAGACAGGATTCTCTAGCATTGAATTTGGTAATCGAAGTTACTCGGAAAGGTGTTTCGTTAAAAAATTTGGTTTTAGTACCTTTTTTGAGAAGAAAGCGCAAAATATGAACATTTATATGCATCTAACGGTCTCATTTTGATTAATTTTTGAGAATCGTGTCTAACCAACGCCATCTGTTATAATTATTGAAACAATTTTTTATTTTTAATCGGCTCTTCCTTTCCAGCTTTAATGGAAAATCTCCCATTGTTAAGGGTCGTGCTATAATCTCCAAGTTTAGACGAGTTCGGAGATTATAATGATGAATATAAAAAAGGAAAAACGCAGCTGTCCATTTTGTTTTTGTTATGGAACCTTACCGATTATAAGTGCAAATTCCGTTGCACAATATTGAACTGATTTTGTTACACCACTTAAAACACAGTAGCAAATAAATCTACATCCTTCAGCTTCTATTTACCAAACAACAGAAATTAAACATCCTATCCTAATTTCTACACTTTGAAATACTTTGAATACCACTGTCTGATACACACCCAGGTATATCGACTCCGCCGTTCGCTCCGTAATGTTCCCAAGAGGCCGCGAGGAGATTGACTCCCTATCCTATTAGAAACCCATTTGTCTTGTTGTGTACACTGCATGCCAACGACACAGAATATGTTATACTTTATGTGATGTGGCATCATACCCCTACACTACCCTACCCAACACCTGCTCTACATCTACTCTACACCTACTTTACCCCTACCTACACTTTATTTCTTGCTTATAAACCTTTATCTTGAATCACTTTATATATTATTGAAAGTAGTTTAAAAGATCTAAGCGTACATAGATACATAGGGACTTTGTTTTATACTTTGCTTGTTTCAAACTTAATTTGTGCAGATATTAGTACAAAGAGTACCCTAGCCTAGCGGCTAGCGGGTACCTAGTTCGGTTCCCAGTGCCACCATGTACCAATAACTTTTTCTAAGTTATGTTCTTGTTCTTTGTCTAAGTAATAAACGGTGAGAGAAAACATGGTGAGGAAACGTGCACATCTGAATGTTTAAACGCCATTTGTGGACGTGGAAAATGGGTTCTCATAACGTCAACGATGTAACAAACATACCTATTAAGAAAAAAAAATTGTCAAAATGGGGAATTAAAAATATATACTTTTTTTATTTATTTTTTATTTAAAACTTTATTGCACAATAATACAATTGGCGGACTTAAAGCCATTAAGGCTTTATCTTCCAGTCAACCAGTAGACAATGCAGAAAGTGAGTAAGTAGGTGCTTTATAAAGCGTGATGATAGATTGTAACTTACTAAAATACAATACTAACTACATCAAGATAGAATAAACATATATTATATTATAATAAATACTATACATACATACATATATTAAAAATGAAGATACTTTATACTATTTATATTGACTTTATGGCCTTTTATCTATAAAAAATTTCTTAATTTGTTTTTTAAAAATAAAGCGATTCGGTGCTTTACGCACATCATCAGGAATCTCATTCCAAAGACCTGCTGCCTGGACTGTGAAAGAATGGCTGTAGAAGTTCGTATGATGGAGGGGAATATCTAGTCGCAAGTTATTTGTAGATCGAAGTTCACGCTCATGCGTTGAATGCAAAAAGACTACATTGTCTCTAAGATAACCAGGCGAGGAAGGATTATCAAAAATAGAAAAGAGTGTGGAGAGAATACGTGACTTCCTTCTCTCGCGGATGGTTAACCAGCCCAGCCTATCTCTGTATTCAGAGATGTGGTCATACTTCCTCAGGCCGAAGATGAATCGAATGCAGTTATTCAGCAGGCGCTCAAGCTTATTGAGGTAGGCTTCATTCAGGTCAAGGTAGCACACGTCTGCGTAGTCTAAAATAGGTAAGACTAAAGTCTGCATGAGGAGAATTTTAGTCTTAATTGGTAGGAAAAATTTATAACGATGCAGGGTGCGCAGTGTGCCCGTGACCTTCCTGCCCACATCAGCCACCTGAACGATCCAGGTAAACGATTGGTCCATATGGAGACCCAAGTTCTTGACGTCAGATGCGTAAGGAATGGCAATACCATCATAGATTATGGGATTCAAGGTACCCATATCAACTTTCGCTAAAATACGCGAGCTGCCCAAAATAATGGCCTGACATTTGTTAGGATTAACAGAAATGCCAAAGCTACGTGACCAGTCGTAAATTCTGGCCAAATTAACATTCAGATCACTTATGGCACTTGCTAAATCATTCCTGTCGCACTGTACGTAAAGTTGGAGGTCATCGGCGTAAAGATGGTACGAGCATGAAATATTACAGGTTATAAAATTTATGAAGATAGCAAACATTAACGGAGAAAGTAAACCGCCTTGCGGAACACCAGCTGTGAGGTTGCACCAGTCAGAGCATGTCTGCCCTAGCCGGACACGTTGCTGGCGACCGCGAAGATAGTTCGAAAACCACTCCAAAGCCGAAGACGATATGCGAAGATGGGATAGGATGGCCAGGAGGATATCATGGTCCACCGTGTTGAAAGCATTCGAGAAGTCAATGAGTACAAGGATGGTAACCATAGTGCCCTCCATCCCTCTCCTAACGTCATCAGTGACCTTCAGCAAGGCAGTTGTGGTGCTATGCCCAGGTCTAAATCCAGACTGGTATGGACTGAGGAGGTTATGTTTATGAACATACGCCGAAAGCTGCTTGTGCGCACTAGCCTCTAGGATCTTGGAAAAGAAGGGAAGAATAGAGATCGGGCGAAAATGATTGGGAAGGGAAGGAAGTGGGACCTTAGGAAGTGGACGAACAAAGGCTTTACGCCATAAAGTAGGGAATTGACCGTTTATCAGACAGAAATTTACAATATGGGCGATGGCTGGTAAAATATCATCAATAATTAATAAAACCATTCTGCGACTTACTTCATCACACCCCATAGCGTTTGACTTGATGGATAAGATGCTCTTCTTAATCTCGTCTTCACTAACATAAGTAAATGTGAAAGGTTCAGAATCAGGCGAAGGCAATGCAGAAATCAGCCGCAAAGTAGCTAGTTTCAGGGATGGATCGAAGGATTCTACCGTAGAGAAATGATCATTGATTTCACTAAGTGACACAGAAAAAAAGGATTGGTCATCAGCTGTCTTACCTATGCCCACTGACTTCAGGAATTTCCACAGATTGGCCGAAGATAAATTTGAGATATTATTGTGAAAATAGCGGCGTTTAGCAGCCCGTACCATCTGATTACACCGATTCCTAGCTGCCCTAAAGTAACCCCAGTTAGCCTCCGAACGGTCCCTCTTATACTTTCTGAATGCTCCATCACGACTACTCATTGCATTGCGTACTTCCTTTGTCATCCATGGAGCAGGAGGGCGCTTTACTCTCACCCTTCGAACAGGAGCATGGGTATCGAATATTCTATTCACCGCTGAGTTTAGTAAATCGACTTTTTCATCAGCTGATGATGCGTCCGCTATCATTGCAAAGTCGATTTGTGAAGCATCCCTGTGAAGAGCATCGATGTCCAACTTGGAAAAATTTCGCAGGAGCAGGGCCTCCGGTTTCTGTCGAGGAGCTTTAATTTTATACGAGGCAAAAATGAGATCGTGATGCGAAAAACCGGGAGCAGAGAACTGTCCGTGTGCAGCTACAAGATCTGGAGAGGAAGTGATGATTAGGTCTATTAAGGTGTCGTCAGTGTCGATATTATGATGGGTTGGTTTGAGCGGAAGAAGATTGAGACATGAAGATTCCACGATGGATCTCAGCTTACGAGCTCGTACCGGTTGCCTGGCAGAAGCAAGCAAGTCTGTATTAAAATCCCCCATAATAATAATGTGTGAGTATTCCGACGATAGCGACTCAAGCGCCTGCTCAAAATCTGAAAAGTAGTCAGTAGCAGGAGGACAATAGACAACACCAAGAACAGCCCTCACACCCGCACAAGTAATCTCCAAAAATATAAACTCAGCTGAGGCTGAATAGCTTGACTGTGACATGGTCAGCACCTTCTAAGGGATGTGACTGCGCAAATATATCGCCACCCCTCCCCAGCCTTTATCTAAACGATCGTTGCGCACCAGTGTGTATCCAGGCATAGAGTAAGTAGAGGACAACATAGGCGGCTTCAAGAGACTCTCAGAAATAAGCACCGCATGAATCGCATCCGACGCAAAAGTCTCAAGTAAATCCGCATGATGCGCCGCAATTCTCTGGGCATTAATGTGACAAATATTCAACATACGTGAAGAGGACTGAAACGCGTCACGCAGAAGTTCGCCCAACGTACGACCATCATCACTCCCAGAATCATTACAAGATAAATAGTCATCGCTTGAATTAATTGAAAAGTAAGAATCATTAATATTAACGTCTATAAAAAATATAATAAACTAAATTAGGCCAATAAATTAATTAAAAATAAATATGATTAAAATTACCAATAAAATAATTAATATTATTATAAAATAAATGATCCAGTCTACTTTTAAAACTACTGGTTCACTTAACTGCAGCTCCCGCCAGCTACCGGCAAAAATATGAATTAAATTTATAGCTTAGAACTATACCTATTAGCTTAAAATACAAAAGCAAACATTATTTAATAATAACATTGGTTGATGACCCTAGATGCCAAAGCCATAACAATAATAAAAGAGGTATTTCGCGATATTTATCAAGTGTGTAGGATTCACGGATCGTGATACGGATCACAGCATTTCTAAAAAATAAAAAATCCATAATCCCCATCAACGACACATATCGCGGTAAATATCGAGCGTGTAGCATCACCATAGTAGGATTTGGCATTTTGGCTTGAATGACTTAGTTTCCAGGCCAATAAATATAAACAAAAAGAAAAAAGAAAACTTCAACCAACAAAAATAAAAGTAAACAAAGTGAGGTTACTTGAATAAACAATGAAATAAAAGTAAAAAGCGGTTTCTATAAACAAATAAAGCAAAAGAAGCAGGTAGTCTACGCACACAGGAACATGCAAATTAATAATATAGTAGCGATTACAAAGTGCCTACAATCCGGACGAGAAAAAGCCAAATGAAAGCAACTATGAAAATAAGCAAATAAGCGATAAACCCCGCTTACTTCTTAGCTACAACGCGTCGCGAACGAGTTGCATTCGACTTCGACCGATCTTCGCTTGCAGTTGTCTTGGATACAGCAGCGATCTTGACCTGTTTTGTTGTCAGCTGCGCCCCGCTAGTTGGTGAAGATTTCTTGGCAGTATCCCCATTCGCTGCAGTATTTACAGTAGGCGAGCTATTCTTTGGGAACCGGCTAATTAATTCGTCCAACTCAGCCATAGTGGTCACGCGTTTTAGAGACTCATCAGGCAGCTTTATCGATATCATTCCGTTCAGACTCCAAACTGACCTCACACTGAAGTGGCTTCTAGCTTTAGTAAAAATAGAATGTCTTGCACGAGTAAGAAACTCCGCCACGGTGATGGTCGTGCTCTTAAGTTTGGATTTACTACTCCAGACCAGAGATTTTACACTTGAATCATGAAATCGAACAAGGACTGGCCTCGGACGATCGGCAACAGTTGATCCAAGACGGTGACAATTTTTAATGGAAATCTCACTTACATTTGGTACTGACATTATCCCACCGATGACCTCCAGAATAGTGGACTTGATGTCACTGTTCTCTGCCTCCTCAATACCATAAAATAAGAGAACCTTTCGTCTAATATAGGTCTCAATGGAGTCAGTAGCCTTTGTGCACTCTGCTATTTGCTGTCGCAGGAGTGAAAACATACCCCACGCTATGTTCTTGAAGGTGTCAAAGTCCTTGGAGAGTTTTTCAATAGATGGTGTTGTGACTGGGGTTGTGACTGGTGTTGTGACTGGAGTTGTGACTGCATTTGCAGATACCACCCTCAGCTGTGTCTGGAACTCTGCCATCTTCTCGATAATCAATGTTTCCAGAGCCTTCTGGTTAGATTTTATGTCATTCAATTCCATGTTCAGTGCAGTGACTTAATGTCTTGTGTTTTGTGGCGCTAGCAGGCAGTGACAGGTAATTGTAGCACTATTACATTAAGTTACACTCACTTCAGGTATATAAGTTGAGTTATTGTAATATATTTTAAATAAAAATTCAGGAGCTAAATTTAGAAGATGTAACTTATTTGACACCTACCGCCCAAAAAAGAATATCTCTTTTTCATAAGAATATCTCTTCAGTCTTCCGTAAATACATATTACGGGTACAAAGCTGGGATAAATATTTATAAGACTTCCCTTAACTTGCAATTAAGTGCTCTTCTACTGGTTAAAGCACGTTTGTGTACAGGGACGGAATTAGGACGAAAGTATTACCTTGTCCTCGATTGTGCCTGAGTGTCAAATCTTAGTAGTTGTGTAGGGTTGCTGCGAACGAGTGGTGGAGCAAACCCTGGAAAGTACAACATGGAGTTCTTCAAGAAAGGGGTTAAAAGGTTTTTACGGGGTCGGCAACGCGTGGGTGATGCCCCTGGTATTGCAAACGTCCATAGGCTGCGGTGACTGCTTACCATCAGGCAGGCCGCAAGCATGTTTGCCACCTAAGTGGAATAAAAAAAAAAACCAGAAACCAAATGGAGACTCATTACAACTGTGGATCATTATGTTGCCGGTAATATCCGCCTGTCAAAAGTAGAAATTATGGCGATATGGCTCCCCTTTCGTGGGAGAGGCCCTAAGTCCTGCAGTGGACTGTTACGGGCTGTGATGATGAATGTACTCGGACGGATATATAGCGTAAATGCTTTTAGTAGAGGTAAAAACACTTTATTGCCCACATAAAAATACAGAAATAGCAATTTAATACATTAGCGCCAGGTTGTCTTACGCGATCTCTTCCAGACAACTTTGTAAAGGCGCGATATATTGCGTAAGCGTCAGTGAATTCGAGAAAATTTTAGTAAAAGTTGTTGTATGCCGTTTGTGAGTGTGTTTTTTTATGTTTTACGGCAGACAAACAGGCAAGCGGGCCACCTGATGGCTAGTAGTCACCGCCGCCTATGGACATCAGCAACATCAGGGGCGCTACTAATGCGTTGCCTGCCTCTGAACAGTTAATAAGCAAAATAATTTATTCAGTTTCGGCTATAGGATAGCACTTAAAAAATAACATACGAAAATAAAATACATTATAATAATGGTTATATCCTATCTTAGGTATGTTCTAAATATTATTTATACACTAAAATTTCATTAAATATAGATAAATGTCTTTAATAATAATATATCAATAACAATTTAAAAAATCATTACCATCAGAGACCATGTCAAAGTCCAAAGGAAACACTGTAACTGGGAGCTCATTCCACATCTGAAACTCACTGTAACATGAATTTACTATAGCCACATTAAGACGTCAAAGTCTTGGTGTCCTTAATCCTGCTCTGTGCTTGGGCGAGTGTTTAAAACAGTCTGTTTAGGGGCGACCGGGCCAGATAAGCTTTACGAGGATAATCTGAAGGGATTTCAAAATTTGAGCCCACTGCGAATGGGCGCTTCCACGACTTGCATTTAATAATGAACAATATTTTATGGACGGCCCGAATTTAGAACTGTCGGTTGAATATTATGTGGCCGATTTTGGGGTACAAGAGTTTATTCTGTTGGGTTTTTGATACATCGTTCTCGTTTATGAGTACATAAAGACTGAAAAAAAAATTACCCATACTTCGACTTTTCTTAGCGATAGTACTTGCATCTTCTCTTGTGGGTTGTAAACTGGTCTGCCTCATATCTGTAGGATTTATAAGGAAATCATAACAGATTGGCTAAACATAAGGTTATTTATTTCACAACGAATGCTACACATTACAATAATAATAAGATAATTTTTAAGAGAGGTAGGGCATAGCGGGGTATCTCGTTCGAATTGGAGCCGCCCGACTGGGGAAGTACCTCCACCTTACAGAATATCGCAGCTAAATAAAACTCTTTTAAATAGTGCGTTTCCAGTGCTCCATGGGGTGGGGATTTGGGGAACCGTGGCTTTGGCAGTGGAGTGGCATTTGCTTTTTGCTGCCAGAGCAACGTGTTATAGAGGTGGGCAACGCATTGGCGATACTCTTGGTGTTGCTAATGTCTATGGGCAGTGGTGACCGCTTTCCATCAGGTGGCCCGCTTACCTGTTTGCCTAACGTTTGACATAAAAAAAAAAAAAAAAAAAACTGACCGAAAGCAAAGACAGAGAGCGTTCTCAATTCAAATTGACCGTGACACTAGTTTTTATACTTTTTAATCGATTGATATTCGTTTAGCAAAGATCTTTTTTTCTTTGTTAGAGGGGAAATCTTCTGAAGATATCACTTTATCCACAACCGCTTTTTATCGAAACACCACAGGACCACATAGATAGTTTGCACTGTGATGTTTCGGCGGATACCCAATAGATGTATCCGGGCCGTATTCCGCATTCAGGCGAACTCGCGCCCATTCTGCGTGGATATGGTGTACTCTAGGATACCCTATTGTTCCTGCCATCCCAACTCCTCCAGGAATCGCAGTAACCCTTTCAGTTTTATAAACGCCTCTGGAAGGGTCTGTGGTTGTCCGAGATGTTCATGCCTGTATGATGCCACCCCCTCGCATGTCTGCAGGATGTGTGCTGCTGTCTCTTCCTCCCTCAGGCAGGCTCTACACAAGGGGCTGTCGCGACAGCCTGTCGGTGAGACCTATGGTGAAGAGGTGTTTATTAAATGAACCGTGTCCCGTTAAAGCTCCGGTTACCAGACGGAGTTGCTTTTTGGTTAGTTTTAAGAGCCTTTTAGAAAGGGATGGGTTAATTTTCGGTAGAGCCTCCTTGGCTTGCCTGCATTCCTCTAGTGATGACCAGAGGCGGATACCCAAACTATTCTGGGTCTATCAGCATTTACGGGAGATTCCTGATACACTAGGACGTCACCCAGTCATGTGGAACCGTGCAATGCAGGAAAAGAGTCCCCTGGCTCTTTCCAACTGGTCCCACTAGAACACTACCCCTAAAACAAATACAATCAATTTAAAATTAAAATTAAATTAAACCGAGAGAAACATACCTCTAACAGAAACAAGTTATAATAACAAACTTACAAACTTAAGTTACAACTTATTGCGTTCATCTTAAGCTCTCTCGCAATTTCAAATAACTTTCAAACTTTGTGGTTTGGTTAAAATATTTGCAGTGATCTGTACAGTACACAAGTATTTTAAATTAATTATCAATGTGTTTTGCACGAGTGTGATACATAGGCTTCATACACAACATTACCTTTAATGTGGCTGAAACTACGTCACCCTCGCAGTCTAATAATTTTGGTCAAAGCAAGCCAAAATGAACTTTGACAAGAAATATTTGCAGATTGTAAATGTTAGTACAGCTGCCATTTAATACAAACATGCCATATTTATTTTGACACATAACATAACAGTAAGTATCTTATTGGCAATAAAAAAAACGAGAGGTAGGGCATAGCGGGGTATCTCGTTCGAATTGGAGCCGCCCGACTGGGGAAGTACCTCCACCTTACAGAATATCGCAGCTAAATAATACTCTTTTAAATAGTATTGTGTTTCTGCCGGTGAGTAAGGTTTCCAGTGCTCCATGGGGTGGGGATTTGGGGAACCGTGGCTTTGGCAGTGGAGTGGCATTTGCTTTTTGCTGCCAGAGCAACGTGTTATAGAGGTGGGAAACGCATTAGCGATACTCTTGGTGTTGCTAATGTCTATAGGCAGTGGTGACCACTTTCCATCAGGTGGCCCGCTTGCCTGTTTGCCTACCGTATGACATAAAAAAAAAAAAAAAGGCGTTAATGTCCCGGTTACGCTCACGCGCACGAGGGCCCGCGATCGGCCTTGACCATGGTCCAGGATTTGGCAGATTAGCTAATTACAGTGGAGCGACTGCCATCTGACCTCCGAGACCCTGCTACCAGGGGAACCTGCCAAATTGTATCATGGTTGCACATTCAGTCACCTGAATATGCAGGTTTCATCACGATGTTTCCTTCACCGTAAGAGCATCGGTTAGTATTCCTATAACTCAGAAAAGAGTCACTGGTACATGCTTTTGTCGCTTTTAACGGTAATAGTCTATGCCTTTATCTACCTATCGCTACATATTATTATTATAAAACCCATGCCGCGTCTGTCTGTCTGTTCGCGATAACTTATCTCTCTCGTCTCGCGTTTAAATCCTAGGTTTTATACAAAAATAGCTACAGAATGAGGAGTTATCGTTCTCATTACGTAAAGGAAAAAATAACCCCATTCGTAGCCATCTACCGGGCGACTTTTTATCATTTCGTAGCTATTCCGAAGCTATGAAAAGAGAGAGCACAGTTGCACATTTGGCACCAATCGTCACAATGCGTATATTTTTCACTGGTTTCTCATTCATTTTGCGAAACTCCAATTCCATTCGATTCAAACAGCCTTCGTATTTTCACGTAGGCACCGTGTGTCGCCTGCTATCAATCAACGTTTTTTATCCTTTTCCCTCGCACGGTGAATTGACAACGAGGTCTTTTTTGTCTCGCTCCCTCTCGTAATTTATACCTGATGTTTTTGTTTGCAGGCATACGGTCTAGTTTAATGTACGTTGTCTTGTGATGGGTTTTTTTTAAATAAGTTAAAAATGGCGCCAAAACTGTTTACAGCAGGACTCGGGAGAGTGACGATGGCGGCAAAATTATTAGAAACTAGCGATCCGCCCCGGATTCGCACGAGTAGTAACCTTAATCAATTTTACACATAAACCTTCCTCATGAAACTCTGTCTAATGGTGAAAACCGCATTAAAATCTGTTACGTAGTTGAAAATATCTAAGAGTACTTTGCATACATAGGGACAGACGGCGGGAAACGACATCCGCGCCAATATGGTTCGCTACGCGATATATTCGCAATTAATGGCGGCTTAGTCTCACGCTATGACATCTATAAATTTGACATTTTATCTGGTCAGAAATCTGTATTAAAAGTCACTGAAATCGATCTTCGACATTATATGATTCTCAAAGATAGTTAAGAAAATGTGTTTTGGCTGCAATAGACATTTTGGTGCATGCGCAATTTCAGGCATGAGCCAATTCATCTTAGTCCTCACAGTGACAACGCACCTGCGTTTTGCATTTTTGTTACGTGCAACCAAAATGTAAGAATCGAAGATGTTATGGGCGACAGTTTCCACTTGCCATCAGGTAGGCTGTCTGCTCGCTTGTCACTGAGTAGCTTAAAAAAAGATGTGGCTACAAAAACTGTCGACTTAGAGCTGTCACAGCGTGAGAATAGACCCCATGTTCGGACGCTACGCGGTGACTAGGCGGCCGCGACGTGATTTGTAAGCGGCGCCATATAAACGGGCCCCCATACAATTATTACAACACAACGAACAACCCATTAAAGTATCCCCAAGTACAAGAACAAGTCGCGAATGTGGCGCACTCCGCGAAATTATATACGTGATCGCAGAACACAGTTTAATAAACAATATGCATAAATTTGGCGAGTTAATACCGCTTATTTCGCGGGGGAAGTTACATCTGCCGTGTGGGACGGAGTTTAATTGTTTTTGAGGTTGCCCCGGACGAAACAGATGCAGAAGTCTGGTCTGTCGAAGGCACAGAACAAAATCAGAAAAAAAAAAGAATTTGCTCAGCAATGAAGGTAGCTAACTTACCAATATTTTTGATCGAAAGCAATCAAGTAACCTCGCGACTACGTGCGATGAACATGTATACACTGCGTTTTAGGTACACACGGATAAAAGACTTTGCCCGTTTACGGAGCTCCTCCATGTATTGTCACAACGCTAACTGAATGAGCCGTTTTCAAAATTAGTTTCCTAACAATACCTATAGATGGCGCGCTCTAACGACCAAACCTCTTAACTAATTTTATTATTCTCAAGACTAATGGGGGCAAAATAATATTTTGTTATTGTATGGCAAAACATATGTGTGACAGTCAGCAGTTATTGTCTCACAACAAATGAAACGGCATTTAAACGCCAGTAAAATTCTACCATACAAATCTAAAGTTGAGCTCGTGGTTGAGCTCCAAGAAGCACTAACATCTAAAAACCTTTGAATAAGCAGGGGCCTTATCATGAGTTATTATAGCTCAGTTCTGTTTAGGTCCTGCTATAAGAGCTCATGGTAAGCCCCCAGATCTAAAGTAAATTGCATCGAAATAAAGACAAATTTCAATACCATACAGCCAACAGATTATAATAATGTTTCAGCCGATAGGGCGCGCCATCTATGGGAATTGTTAGGAAGCTACTCTTGAAAACGACTCATCAAAGTCTCATCATCATTATATCAGCCAAAAGACGCCCTTCTGGGCATAGGGCATCCCCCAGAGTTCTCCACAAAGGCCGGTCCTGTGCTTTCCTCATTCAGCTAGTACCTGCGATCTTTACCAGGTCGTCGGTCCACCTTGTGGGAGTGCGGACCCACGCTGCGTCTTCCGGTACGTGGTCGCCGACTTTACTGCCCCATCATCGAAGTCTAATTTAAACTATTGTTATTGCTTTGAAGTCGCTTAGCTTAGGTTAGCATAGTGTTGTGGCAATGCATGGATTAGCTCCACAAACTCGGGGCGTTGTCGTTCCTTAGACGTTACTTTCAATTTGTATAAATTAAATTAATTAATTAATTAATATAGTGGACAAATTCGCACAGCGCCATCTAGCCCCAAAGTAAGCAAAGCTTGTGTTATGGGTGCTGGATAACTGATAAACTACTTATATACTTTTAAATACATACTTATGTATGAATTTGAAGTTTAATTAAATTGAATAATTAGTAAACGATCTAATCATTTAACTTGACGCTGATTCAGTAATCTGGGTGTGAAATATGTATTACTGTGTGTATGTAAAGGGTTATGTTTGAAGACACGTCATGTCACTTTTCTACACTGATAAACCGAGACGGCGGAATACAATATTCGGCGAGTTATTAGCGAAATACGGCTACAATTCTTGCGAAAAGTGTAGGAAAATAGGATTTAGATTTAGATTTAGAAATTAAAGCATCTACGCACCAATCACTGCAGCCACATTGTCGAAATCATACTAAGACATAAATGCCACAAAATTTTTCCAATAAAGCTAGTTTCACTGAAACGAAATACTTTGTTTTTTGTTTTATTTGATGACCTGAGTGGTTCAGTGGTCAATATGCCTGTCTGCCACGCAAGAGGTCCCGGGTTCGATTCCCGGCCGGGCAGAAATTGAAATAATGAATTTTAAGTAAGTATTTAAAAGTATTTAAGTACATTATCTTTACATGGAGATTTACCAAGAGTTGACTAAAAATAAAAAAATGTTCAAATAATTGTAATAAATGGCGTTGATTAGACACGATATTCAAAAATCAAAACGAGACCGTTTAATGTATAAAAATTTTGACATTTAGCACTTTCTAGAGATGCACGCTAAAACTACACTTTTTACTTTATTAAATACCATTTTGAGAATATCCCATTGTGGAGATCTGATAATCAGTCCATTGATCAGTCAAAAGTGTGGCGTCTATCGTATAAAGGGTTCGCGGGAATGAGTTCGCAAAAGTTTTAGAAACGTGTCGAACGAAAACTCGGAGATCGCATTTCTAAAGGAGAAAATTGGGAACCAGAGACGAGTAATGATTAAATTATAAAACATTGTCTCTACTTACTTAAAACTTTGGTGTAATTAGAAGTTAATTACCCTATATTAATTTAATATAATAAAAAAAAAATTATGTTGGCATTAATGTCCCGATTGTGCTCTCACGCACGAGGGCCCGGGGTCTGCTTTGACTATGATCCAGGATTTGGCAGATCAGATAATTACAGTGGAGCGTCTACCATCTGACCTCCGTAACCCTGCTACCAGGGGAACCTAACCAGATTGGATCATGGTTACATTCAGTCTCCTGAATGTGAAGGTTTTATCACGATGTTTTCCCGCACCGTAAGAGCATCGGTTAGCGTTCAACTAATGTCAAATAATTACAAATTTTGTATTTGGAGGTGACTGGGAGATGACAGTTTCCGCCATTTTCGCCATACAAAACGCCAATTTCATAGGTAAGGACCTAATAGTAATAGATTAGGTTAGATTAATTTATTAATCAATGAAAATTACATTACACTACACATTCATATAAGCCATTCACAGAAATTTCTCATAATTTATCATAATATAAATAATAATAATTAAATAAGTACTTAATTACATTATTAATAAAAATAAATGTCAAAAGTTAAATGAAAATAAAAATATTTGTTTCAAACTAAACTCGCGTTCTTTACACATATTATTATATTAGACGGGACTTGGACGCGACCCACCTTTGTGATTTGTTTTCCCGACGTTTTGGTAGGGTTACACCCACCGTGGTCACGAGACGACTGCCGTGGGAGGTGACAGCTGCGGTGATGTGCTGGTAGACTCCTACCCTCACACGGTGGGTGTAACCCTACCGAAACGTCGGGAAAACAAATCACAAAGGTACGTCGCGTCCAAGTCCCGTCTAATATAATAATAAGAAAATAAAAATATTTCAAATAAATGTCAACTGCGTCTTTAGGTAATGGAATACCTGTTAATGGAACATTACATGTCCAACACAATAAATTACAAAAAAATTTAAAATAAACATGTCCATAGGTAAGTATTCTAGCCTGAATAGATATGGAATACATAATAGTATACATGTGAATTAAATATGGTATGTCCATTAAAACAATATAATAAAAAAATGACAGGTAGGATATACCTACGTGATACGAATAACCTTACCCTTCCGGTTATGTCACTTTACTGACACATATTCAAAAGGATTTGTTTAATACAATTGGACCAGAAATAATGTTACATTTGATGCGACAAACTGGGCCAAATAGAGCATGACGATGACATTTGTGCCTGATAGATACCACGCGCATGAATTACATCATATGGGCCATGGAGTAATAAAAGTTAAGCGGCACTTTGAATTATTTAATTTTCTTCTTTGTACTATGCCTATCTATAAATGGGTGTCGGGTGTTTGAGAAGAGCCTGCAAATTCTTCCTAATTCTGTATTATGAAAAACACTTTGAAAAGCACACCTTTACCCATATTAGTATCATTTTTACAAATTTTAGCAAGTGCTACCATCTGGAATACGACAACGCATACATTATTTCTTGATGTGAGGAATTGATAAGGCGCTAGTACTCACCCTAGCGGACTCTTTGGGTTTGACAGAGTTGTACCTTATGAAATTAATTTCATGTTATCTTCTCGCGGTTGCTCAACTAGTCTCACTTTCTTGAACCTCGCTTTGCCAACGTTATTAGGAGGCAAACCTAACGAGTGGCAGGCGTGACTCTGCACGCAGATATGCAATGAAATTATATGAAATTCATTTTATTTTATTTTATTCACTCCATTCATTCAATACATTTCATTCATTCCACTCATTCTATTCATTCCGTTCATCCTCCTCCACTCCCTTCGCACTCCCGGCTACGCCACCAACACACATAAATTAGTAGCAACTGGCGCAGTTGCTCTCGACCGGCTGTCCGTCTGTGCTTAGGTACGAGTAATGTACGCGGGTTCACTGTCCACCGCAGGAGGGCTGCTTACTCATGTGATTTCGTTCATTCTATTAATTCCGTTCATTCCTTTCATTTGGTTCTTTCCATTCATTTCGTTTCATTTCATTCATATTATTTATTTCATTAATTTCGTTCATCTTATTCATTTCGTTCATATCATTCATTTTTTTCGTTGCATTCATTTCGTTCATTCCATTCATTCCGTTAATTTTATTACTGCTAACCAACTCCTCCACTCTCTTCGCACTCCCAGCAACACCACCAACACACATAACTCAGTAGCAACTGAGACAGTTGCACTCGACCGGCTGTCCGTCTGTGCTTACGCGTAATATACGCGGGCTGACTGTCCACCGCAGGGCTGCTTACTCATGTTCATTCCATTCATTCCATTCATTCCATTCATTTAATTCATCTCATACATTTTCTTCATTACATTCATTCATTTCATGACTGTACGCCTAGGACATATCATATTTAACAGGAATGAACACTCTTCATATTCATTTCATTTCGTTCATTTCGTTCATTCATTCATTCCATTGGTTCATTTCATGACTGTACGCCGATATCGTTGCATTCAACGACTCCTCCACACCCTTCGCACTCCCGGCAACGCCACCAACACACATAACTCAGTAGCAACTGACGCAGTTGCACTCGACCGGCTGTCCGTCTGTGCTTACGCGTAATATACGCGGGCTGACTGTCCACCGCAGGGCTGCTTACTCATTTTATGGTGGCCCCGAGTGGCTTTTAATGGGTCCAGTTCGGCCTATAGCAGATTTAAATTGCATGCATTTAGGTGACCGAGTATGTGGCAGTGGGCTTGTAAACGAGCGACCTAGATTCGTGTCTATCTACTATGCTCGCTCGAGTTCATGTCCATCGGGCGCCACCGTTTAACTCGAACGGATTATACATCGCTGTCTCACCAGCTTAAACCGCAACCGAGTGATATGGCGATGTATCGAGCCTTCAATAATTGAATGCTAACGCTACTCGAATCATTTAAATAGTCGTGCACGATGGACATGAACTCGCGCGCGCACAGTATCTGCCCTGAGCAGTCAATACCACACATCATATTTGAATATTCGGATGCCAAGTAAAGCAGGCAGGCGTAAAATTTTGAGTTCTAGCCTATTTGACGAAGAGAAAAAAGCCTTGCAATAAATATATTGGTAGCTAGTCACGTCTGCTCTGTGTATAATAAGCGAACGAATTATTAATATGTTAAAAAAAAAAAATTATGTTACTCAGCCGACAAACAGGCAAACGGGCCACCTGATGGAAAGTGGTCACCGCCGCCTATGGACATCAGCAACACCAGGGGAGTCATCAATGCGTTGCCCGCCTCTAAAGATACCTCTAATATACCTCTTGAACGATCCCATGTCATAGTCCAAAGAAAACACTGTGGCTGGGAGCTCATTCCACATCCGAATCGTACGAGCGAGAAACGTTCTTTCGAACCTTCGCGTGGTGACCAACAGAGGGTCTACGTAGTGGGGATGAGTACCCAGCCCGCGGCGGGTGGTGCGATGGCGGAATTGTGCTTTGAATTTTGAATTTTGAAAATAAATTGGAGAAAGCCAAGTAATAGGTACAAGTGACAATTTTCTGTTGGAGACCAGACACACTTATTTCTTCTCGGGAACTTAGAAGTGTTATTCACCAATTGTACCCGAGTTAAATTGATTCTTCGTCAAAATGTTCTCACGTCCTTATGACTACATACATACATACATACATAAAGCTCACGCCTGTGTCCCACAGGTGGGGTAGGCAGAGACTATGGACCGCCACTTTGCTCTGTCCTGTCACAATTCCCTAGCCTCGCATATATCCACAACTCTTTTCATACATCTTCTTTTATTCTTACCACTTCGGATTTCGAAGCTGGGGCTTTTTTGAGAACATTACTGATCTGATCAGTGAATGTTTTTCTGGGTCGTCTTTATGACTACTTTTTTTTATTCTACGCTGTGACAAACGAGCAGACAGCCCACCTTATTATGGACCTAACTATCGCCCATAACATCTACGCTTAGGTTGCAGACAACAAAATGCAGAGCCGCAGGGTGTCACTGTGAGGACTAAGATGAAATGCCTCATGCCTTCAAACCGTAACACTACAATGCACGCGGTGTTCTTGTCGACAGAATTAGATAAGACGGTGGTACTCACCCATGCGAACTTCTCAAGTTTGACAGAGACCACCTGATAAAACAACCTTCAGTAAAAAAATTTAAGTGAAAAAAAAAACTGCTCGGCCAAGAATCGAACCCGAGACCTCTGGCGACCTGAACCACTCACATCCATAAATAGTTCCAAGCTCTCAAAACAGGATATGAACGTTACTTACGACCTACAGATCCTTGAACTCGCAGCGTAATGGCGCTGGAGTACATAACACATACAGCTGTTGTAGAACAACATGTGTCTGGTAATTAATACGGATTCGCTTCGGAGTTTTGGCGGTTGTCGTTAAAACGCTGTGAACACTCCCCAATTTGCATAGTAATGATGTTCGTGGCTCAATCCCTTCTGCATTCTTGAATTAATAATTCTTTTTTGCAGATGTTATGGGTGTGGTTGGTCACATGTGGTCTGGTCGTTGATTGTTTCTTAGTGCAGTGAGATAGATATACTACGTATCGTATACTTTTAGATCTTTAGTTACAACTACAGTGTTTCTTTTGGTCTATTATGATGGACTATGATGATCGTTCAAGAGATATATTAGAGGTCTCTTCAGGCGGCGGTGACCACTTTTCATCAGGTGGCCCGCTTGCCGTGTAACATAAAAAAAAACTGTATAGGAAACGGGAGTAGTCTGTCTGTAGTTCACACAATCCATTTAAGTTCCAACAATGATAATGATGATGATTGTCACTGAGAGACGTACGCTGATAATTTTTTATTCTACTCCGTGATAAACGAGTCCACCTGATGGCGAGCGGTAACTTGTTATTTATTCGTATGGCATTTCAAGTCGTATAACATAAGATTATCGAAACATCATAAAGTACTTCTCTCCCTCAAATTCTGTATCCAGAGGATTGCGTAATTTTTAAGGCTGAACAGGTCTGCCGGGTCTCCACTATATTTTGTAAGAGGACAGTCCCGAGCAATGTGCTCAACATCCTGCACGGCAGCTCCACACTCACACACAGGTGTCTCCCGCCATCCGAATTTCGCATATAGTTGTTACTCCGTCCGCATCCAGTTCGCACTCTGTTAAGTTGGCACCAATCCCTTCTGGGTTATGAAAAACCCATTGGTTTTGTTGTGAGGTTGACGATCACTCCCATACTTTTACGCGGGCTAGAACTCCACTCCGTCTTCCACACTTCATCCATATCAAAGCCGGCGCCCAGGAGGTCCCGTGCGGTCTGGTTCGATGGGTGTCGCGACTTAAGGCGGTGATAGGAAGGATTTGTGAATTCAGCATGTGCTGGCAGGTTAGGGTTTCCAGCTATTTTTTTAGCCTCACGGAGCTGTGTTTGCTGTCTTCTAAGATATGGCGGAGCTATATGGCTAAGGACGGGGAGCCACTTAAATCACGGTTCACAGTTTCCTCAGACGGTTGGAAGGTTTCGTGCTGGGAAGCAATCGCAATGTCATCCGCATAAATAAATTTGGAACTCTGCGTATCAGGTATATCGTGTATATACATATTAAATAGCATAGGAGCAAGGACCGAGCCTTGGGGCAACTCGTTGTTTAGTTTTCTGGTGCTACTTACTGTATTGCCAAGGTAGACAATGAACTCGCAGTTACTAAGCATGCTGTTCACAAGCCCCACAATATTCCTACACGGGACCGCCATAATTCCCTGTCCCCAGTCAGTGTCATATGCCGCTAAGAGATCTATGAAGACAACAACCGTCTTAAGTTTTCCGTGAAATCCCGCTTCTATGTGAGTCGTTAGAGACATTACCTGGTGTGTGCAGTTACGGCCTCTGCGGAAACCGGCCTGTTCAACTGGGACTTGGCTGTCGACGAGGGGAGCGATGCGGTTGTAGATCAGCCTTTCCAAAGCTTTGTAGACACAGCTTAGCAAGGCAATAGGGCGGTAGCTTTTGGGATCCTCAGCAGGTTTCTGGGGTTTCAATACAGCAATGATCTTAGAGCGGTTAAAGTTTGGAGGCAATGTGCAGTTCCGCAAGTGGCAGTAATTTTAAGGCATAGCTATTTCGTCTTGTGAAAATTTCTGCGACAAATTATCGTTGACTTTTAACGATCTTTTGAGCTCCTTTGCGCGCTTTTTTGTGGATTGGGTTTCAGATTTTTGTCCTTTTACTCTAGACACCTCGACAATCCTATTTGCAGCGGTAACTGTCGCCCCCGTACGTCAACGATTCATGCATTTAGGTCGCAGGCAACAAAATACAATAAACAACAATACCTACCAATTTCTTGGTAGCAGAATCGTAGGTGGGGTGTCACTGTAAGGACCAAGATAAAATACCTCATGCCTGTAATTTCGCTGGCTACCATTGTCCAAACCGGAACACACCAATGCCATCATTGTTGCTTCGCGGCAGAAACAGATAAATCGTATGTACTTACCCAGGCGGACTACTCATTATTGAGAGAGTTCTACCACCTGATAATTTGTTAAGACATACAGAAATAGATAAGGCTGTGGCAGTACCAATACAAGTTGAGTACTGAAGGTTGACGGAGTCCACAGAGCATACGATAAACGATCAACATCAAGATGCTTGACGCCTTGAACTTGCCACATTCGCTGACATACTCAATCTTTTTTAACTATGAAGTCCTGGGATAACGTACGCCTTTTTTATTGGTTTAAAGTCGGCGTTCACATCAACCACCAATCCCAACCACCAATCAATCCACGCCGTTAAAGCCACATTAGCGTACTTAGTTTGAATGAACCAATGAGCATGACGTATTCAGCCTTTATAGTTAAAAAACTAGAGTATAGTTATAAATGTACATATTCGCAATAATTCACACAGCGCATTTTAGCTTAGCCAAACTACTTCAAACAAGTAACAGAATTTAAAATTAATCATTTCAAGTTCTGCCCGGCCGGGAATGGAACCAAGAACCTCTGCGTGGCAGACTTGCATGCTAACCAACAGAACCACTCAAGTTGTCAATGCATTCCATCTGCGACAACCTGCGAATCTGATGAGATGCAAATGTGTCTGCAAGACGAATTGCGAATATGAATTGCGTCACATGAATCGGGGCTTTTAAAAGCCGACCTGTAGGCTAGTAAATTACGTAACTCTGATGCCAACAATTCTCTGATTTCAATGATTTAAATTGTTACTTTTGTGATTACGTTTGACCGGTTAGAAACCGAACCCATAAAATAGATGATACGGAATCGCAAAAGTAACAATTTCAATTATTGAAATCAGATTTGTTGGCAACAGGGCTACCTAAGTATTATACTGAACCACAGAATCTAAACACTACCTGAACGTTATAACACCACAATATTTTCTTTTACAGACTCCAAATAAAAGTACTAATGGAATCTTAAAAGTGCTTGAATTTAGAACGTTAGGGGAAAACAAATATAACAACCCCAGCGGTCCCGGGTGGGTTGTATTAATGAAAAGATCTTTCTCTCTTTGATTCTTTTAAAAGGAGATTAGGGGCGGATTTGTTGAATCGTAGCTAAGGTTTGCTTTAGAAATAAAATA